>MU270014.1:2058262-3525762 GCA_021432705.1 Caranx ignobilis
GGCTAAGGGCAGACCTGACCACTCGGCCACACAGCCCACACACATACACTACGCTATACAGACCAGGAAGCGAGGGCGGGGTGGGCAGGCAGAGAGGGAGAGACTCAGCCGCTGGCTCGCGGTTAGAGGCTAAGGGCAGACCTGACCACTCGGCCACACAGCCCACACACATACACTACGCTATACAGACCAGGAAGCGAGGGGCGGGGTGGGCAGGCAGAGAGGGAGAGACTCAGCCGCTGGCTCGCGGTTAGAGGCTAAGGGCAGACTGACCACTCGGCCACACAGCCCACACACATACACTACGCTATACAGACCAGGAAGCGAGGGGCGGGGTGGGCAGGCAGAGAGGGAGAGACTCAGCCGCTGGCTCGCGGTTAGAGGCTAAGGGCAGACCTGACCACTCGGCCACACAGCCCACACACATACACTACGCTATACAGACCAGGAAGCGAGGGGCGGGGTGGGCAGGCAGAGAGGGAGAGACTCAGCCGCTGGCTCGCGGTTAGAGGCTAAGGGCAGACCTGACCACTCGGCCACACAGCCCACACACATACACTACGCTATACAGACCAGGAAGCGAGGGGCGGGGTGGGCAGGCAGAGAGGGAGAGACTCAGCCGCTGGCTCGCGGTTAGAGGCTAAGGGCAGACCTGACCACTCGGCCACACAGCCCACACACATACACTACGCTATACAGACCAGGAAGCGAGGGGCGGGTGGGCAGGCAGAGAGGGAGAGACTCAGCCGCTGGCTCGCGGTTAGAGGCTAAGGGCAGACCTGACCACTCGGCCACACAGCCCACACACATACACTACGCTATACAGGAAGCGAGGGCGTGGAGGCAGAGGGGAGGCTCAGCCGCTGGCTCGCGGTTAGATGGCAGACCTGTCGGAGGCTATACAGCGGAAAGAGGAGGGGGGGGGTGGGCAGGCAGAGAGGGAGAGACTCAGCCGCTGGCTCGCGGTTAGAGGCTAAGGGCAGACCTGACCACTCGGCCACACAGCCCACACACATACACTACGCTATACAGACCAGGAAGCGAGGGGCGGGGTGGGCAGGCAGAGAGGGAGAGACTCAGCCGCTGGCTCGCGGTTAGAGGCTAAGGGCAGACCTGACCACTCGGCCACACAGCCCACACACATACACTACGCTATACAGACCAGGAAGCGAGGGGCGGGGTGGGCAGGCAGAGAGGGAGAGACTCAGCCGCTGGCTCGCGGTTAGAGGCTAAGGCAGACCTGACCACTCGGCCACACAGCCCACACACATACACTACGCTATACAGACCAGGAAGCGAGGGGCGGGGTGGGCAGGCAGAGAGGGAGAGACTCAGCCGCTGGCTCGCGGTTAGAGGCTAAGGGCAGACCTGACCACTCGGCCACACAGCCCACACACATACACTACGCTATACAGACCAGGAAGCGAGGGGCGGGGTGGGCAGGCAGAGAGGGAGAGACTCAGCCGCTGGCTCGCGGTTAGAGGCTAAGGGCAGACCTGACCACTCGGCCACACAGCCCACACACATACACTACGCTATACAGACCAGGAAGCGAGGGGCGGGGTGGGCAGGCAGAGAGGGAGAGACTCAGCCGCTGGCTCGCGGTTAGAGGCTAAGGGCAGACCTGACCACTCGGCCACACAGCCCACACACATACACTACGCTATACAGACCAGGAAGCGAGGGGCGGGGTGGGCAGGCAGAGAGGGGAGAGACTCAGCCGCTGGCTCGCGGTTAGAGGCTAAGGGCAGACCTGACCACTCGGCCACACAGCCCACACACATACACTACGCTATACAGACCAGGAAGCGAGGGGCGGGGTGGGCAGGCAGAGAGGGAGAGACTCAGCCGCTGGCTCGCGGTTAGAGGCTAAGGGCAGACTGACCACTCGGCCACACAGCCCACACACATACACTACGCTATACAGACCAGGAAGCGAGGGCGGGGTGGGCAGGCAGAGAGGGAGAGACTCAGCCGCTGGCTCGCGGTTAGAGGCTAAGGGCAGACCTGACCACTCGGCCACACAGCCCACACACATACACTACGCTATACAGACCAGGAAGCGAGGGGCGGGGTGGGCAGGCAGAGAGGGAGAGACTCAGCCGCTGGCTCGCGGTTAGAGGCTAAGGGCAGACCTGACCACTCGGCCACACAGCCCACACACATACACTACGCTATACAGACCAGGAAGCGAGGGGCGGGGTGGGCAGGCAGAGAGGGAGAGACTCAGCCGCTGGCTCGCGGTTAGAGGCTAAGGGCAGACCTGACACTCGGCCACACAGCCCACACACATACACTACGCTATACAGACCAGGAAGCGAGGGGCGGGGTGGGCAGGCAGAGAGGGAGAGACTCAGCCGCTGGCTCGCGGTTAGAGGCTAAGGGCAGACCTGACCACTCGGCCACACAGCCCACACACATACACTACGCTATACAGACCAGGAAGCGAGGGGGGGGTGGGCAGGCAGAGAGGGAGAGACTCAGCCGCTGGCTCGCGGTTAGAGGCTAAGGGCAGACCTGACCACTCGGCCACACAGCCCACACACATACACTACGCTATACAGACCAGGAAGCGAGGGGGCGGGGTGGGCAGGCAGAGAGGGAGAGACTCAGCCGCTGGCTCGCGGTTAGAGGCTAAGGGCAGACCTGACCACTCGGCCACACAGCCCACACACATACACTACGCTATACAGACCAGGAAGCGAGGGGCGGGGTGGGCAGGCAGAGAGGGAGAGACTCAGCCGCTGGCTCGCGGTTAGAGGCTAAGGGCAGACCTGACCACTCGGCCACACAGCCCACACACATACACTACGCTATACAGACCAGGAAGCGAGGGGCGGGGTGGGCAGGCAGAGAGGGAGAGACTCAGCCGCTGGCTCGCGGTTAGAGGCTAAGGGCAGACCTGACCACTCGGCCACACAGCCCACACACATACACTACGCTATACAGACCAGGAAGCGAGGGGCGGGGTGGGCAGGCAGAGAGAGGGAGAGACTCAGCCGCTGGCTCGCGGTTAGAGGCTAAGGGCAGACCTGACCACTCGGCCACACAGCCCACACACATACACTACGCTATACAGACCAGGAAGCGAGGGGCGGGGTGGGCAGGCAGAGAGGGAGAGACTCAGCCGCTGGCTCGCGGTTAGAGGCTAAGGGCAGACCTGACCACTCGGCCACACAGCCCACACACATACACTACGCTATACAGACCAGGAAGCGAGGGGCGGGGTGGGCAGGCAGAGAGGGAGAGACTCAGCCGCTGGCTCGCGGTTAGAGGCTAAGGGCAGACCTGACCACTCGGCCACACAGCCCACACACATACACTACGCTATACAGACCAGGAAGCGAGGGGCGGGGTGGGCAGGCAGAGAGGGAGAGACTCAGCCGCTGGCTCGCGGTTAGAGGCTAAGGGCAGACCTGACCACTCGGCCACACAGCCCACACACATACACTACGCTATACAGACCAGGAAGCGAGGGGCGGGGTGGGCAGGCAGAGAGGGAGAGACTCAGCCGCTGGCTCGCGGTTAGAGGCTAAGGGCAGACCTGACCACTCGGCCACACAGCCCACACACATACACTACGCTATACAGACCAGGAAGCGAGGGGCGGGGTGGGCAGGCAGAGCGGGGGGGGGGGAGAGCACTGAGCAGCGGTAGAGGAACAGAGAGGAGACCTGAGGAGGGACCAGTACAGAAGAAGAACACAGTTAGAGGCTATACAGAAGAACAGAGAACAGGAAGCTAGGGAAGGGGGGCGGGGCAGGCAGAGAGGGAGAGACTCAGCCGCTGGCTCGCGGTTAGAGGCTAAGGGCAGACCTGACCACTCGGCCACACAGCCCACACACATACACTACGCTATACAGACCAGGAAGCGAGGGGCGGGGTGGGCAGGCAGAGAGGGAGAGACTCAGCCGCTGGCTCGCGGTTAGAGGCTAAGGGCAGACCTGACCACTCGGCCACACAGCCCACACACATACACTACGCTATACAGACCAGGAAGCGAGGGGCGGGGTGGGCAGGCAGAGAGGGAGAGACTCAGCCGCTGGCTCGCGGTTAGAGGCTAAGGGCAGACCTGACCACTCGGCCACACAGCCCACACACATACACTACGCTATACAGACCAGGAAGCGAGGGGCGGGGTGGGCAGGCAGAGAGGGAGAGACTCAGCCGCTGGCTCGCGGTTAGAGGCTAAGGGCAGACCTGACCACTCGGCCACACAGCCCACACACATACACTACGCTATACAGACCAGGAAGCGAGGGGCGGGGTGGGCAGGCAGAGAGGGAGAGACTCAGCCGCTGGCTCGCGGTTAGAGGCTAAGGGCAGACCTGACCACTCGGCCACACAGCCCACACACATACACTACGCTATACAGACCAGGAAGCGAGGGGCGGGGTGGGCAGGCAGAGAGGGAGAGACTCAGCCGCTGGCTCGCGGTTAGAGGCTAAGGGCAGACCTGACCACTCGGCCACACAGCCCACACACATACACTACGCTATACAGACCAGGAAGCGAGGGGCGGGGTGGGCAGGCAGAGAGGGGAGAGACTCAGCCGCTGGCTCGCGGTTAGAGGCTAAGGGCAGACCTGACCACTCGGCCACACAGCCCACACACATACACTACGCTATACAGACCAGGAAGCGAGGGGCGGGGTGGGCAGGCAGAGAGAGGGGAGAGACTCAGCCGCTGGCTCGCGGTTAGAGGCTAAGGGCAGACCTGACCACTCGGCCACACAGCCCACACACATACACTACGCTATACAGACCAGGAAGCGAGGGGCGGGGTGGGCAGGCAGAGAGGGAGAGACTCAGCCGCTGGCTCGCGGTTAGAGGCTAAGGGCAGACCTGACCACTCGGCCACACAGCCCACACACATACACTACGCTATACAGACCAGGAAGCGAGGGGCGGGGTGGGCAGGCAGAGAGGGAGAGACTCAGCCGCTGGCTCGCGGTTAGAGGCTAAGGGCAGACCTGACCACTCGGCCACACAGCCCACACACATACACTACGCTATACAGACCAGGAAGCGAGGGGCGGGGGGCAGGCAGAGAGGGAGAGACTCAGCCGCTGGCTCGCGGTTAGAGGCTAAGGGCAGACCTGACCACTCGGCCACACAGCCCACACACATACACTACGCTATACAGACCAGGAAGCGAGGGGCGGGGTGGGCAGGCAGAGAGGGAGAGACTCAGCCGCTGGCTCGCGGTTAGAGGCTAAGGGCAGACCTGACCACTCGGCCACACAGCCCACACACATACACTACGCTATACAGACCAGGAAGCGAGGGGCGGGGTGGGCAGGCAGAGAGGGAGAGACTCAGCCGCTGGCTCGCGGTTAGAGGCTAAGGGCAGACCTGACCACTCGGCCACACAGCCCACACACATACACTACGCTATACAGACCAGGAAGCGAGGGGCGGGGTGGGCAGGCAGAGAGGGAGAGACTCAGCCGCTGGCTCGCGGTTAGAGGCTAAGGGCAGACCTGACCACTCGGCCACACAGCCCACACACATACACTACGCTATACAGACCAGGAAGCGAGGGGCGGGGTGGGCAGGCAGAGAGGGAGAGACTCAGCCGCTGGCTCGCGGTTAGAGGCTAAGGGCAGACCTGACCACTCGGCCACACAGCCCACACACATACACTACGCTATACAGACCAGGAAGCGAGGGGCGGGGTGTGGCAGGCAGAGAGGGAGAGACTCAGCCGCTGGCTCGCGGTTAGAGGCTAAGGGCAGACCTGACCACTCGGCCACACAGCCCACACACATACACTACGCTATACAGACCAGGAAGCGAGGGGCGGGGTGGGCAGGCAGAGAGGGAGAGACTCAGCCGCTGGCTCGCGGTTAGAGGCTAAGGGCAGACCTGACCACTCGGCCACACAGCCCACACACATACACTACGCTATACAGACCAGGAAGCGAGGGGCGGGGTGGGCAGGCAGAGAGGGAGAGACTCAGCCGCTGGCTCGCGGTTAGAGGCTAAGGGCAGACCTGACCACTCGGCCACACAGCCCACACACATACACTACGCTATACAGACCAGGAAGCGAGGGGCGGGGTGGGCAGGCAGAGAGGGAGAGACTCAGCCGCTGGCTCGCGGTTAGAGGCTAAGGGCAGACCTGACCACTCGGCCACACAGCCCACACACATACACTACGCTATACAGACCAGGAAGCGAGGGGCGGGGTGGACAGGCAGAGAGGGAGAGACTCAGCCGCTGGCTCGCGGTTAGAGGCTAAGGGCAGACCTGACCACTCGGCCACACAGCCCACACACATACACTACGCTATACAGACCAGGAAGCGAGGGGCGGGGTGGGCAGGCAGAGAGGGAGAGACTCAGCCGCTGGCTCGCGGTTAGAGGCTAAGGGCAGACCTGACCACTCGGCCACACAGCCCACACACATACACTACGCTATACAGACCAGGAAGCGAGGGGCGGGGTGGGCAGGCAGAGAGGGAGAGACTCAGCCGCTGGCTCGCGGTTAGAGGCTAAGGGCAGACCTGACCACTCGGCCACACAGCCCACACACATACACTACGCTATACAGACCAGGAAGCGAGGGGCGGGGTGGGCAGGCAGAGAGGGAGAGACTCAGCCGCTGGCTCGCGGTTAGAGGCTAAGGGCAGACCTGACCACTCGGCCACACAGCCCACACACATACACTACGCTATACAGACCAGGAAGCGAGGGGCGGGGTGGGCAGGCAGAGAGGGAGAGACTCAGCCGCTGGCTCGCGGTTAGAGGCTAAGGGCAGACCTGACCACTCGGCCACACAGCCCACACACATACACTACGCTATACAGACCAGGAAGCGAGGGGCGGGGTGGGCAGGCAGAGAGGGAGAGACTCAGCCGCTGGCTCGCGGTTAGAGGCTAAGGGCAGACCTGACCACTCGGCCACACAGCCCACACACATACACTACGCTATACAGACCAGGAAGCGAGGGGCGGGGTGGGCAGGCAGAGAGGGAGAGACTCAGCCGCTGGCTCGCGGTTAGAGGCTAAGGGCAGACCTGACCACTCGGCCACACAGCCCACACACATACACTACGCTATACAGACCAGGAAGCGAGGGGCGGGGTGGACAGGCAGAGAGGGAGAGACTCAGCCGCTGGCTCGCGGTTAGAGGCTAAGGGCAGACCTGACCACTCGGCCACACAGCCCACACACATACACTACGCTATACAGACCAGGAAGCGAGGGGCGGGGTGGGCAGGCAGAGAGGGAGAGACTCAGCCGCTGGCTCGCGGTTAGAGGCTAAGGGCAGAGACTGACCACTCGGCCACACAGCCCACACACATACACTACGCTATACAGACCAGGAAGCGAGGGGGGGGGTGGGCAGGCAGAGAGGGAGAGACTCAGCCGCTGGCTCGCGGTTAGAGGCTAAGGGCAGACCTGACCACTCGGCCACACAGCCCACACACATACACTACGCTATACAGACCAGGAAGCGAGGGGCGGGGTGGGCAGGCAGAGAGGGAGAGACTCAGCCGCTGGCTCGCGGTTAGAGGCTAAGGGCAGACCTGACCACTCGGCCACACAGCCCACACACATACACTACGCTATACAGACCAGGAAGCGAGGGGCGGGGTGGGCAGGCAGAGAGGGAGAGACTCAGCCGCTGGCTCGCGGTTAGAGGCTAAGGGCAGACCTGACCACTCGGCCACACAGCCCACACACATACACTACGCTATACAGACCAGGAAGCGAGGGGGGGGGTGGGCAGGCAGAGAGGGAGAGACTCAGCCGCTGGCTCGCGGTTAGAGGCTAAGGGCAGACCTGACCACTCGGCCACACAGCCCACACACATACACTACGCTATACAGACCAGGAAGCGAGGGGCGGGGTGGGCAGGCAGAGAGGGAGAGACTCAGCCGCTGGCTCGCGGTTAGAGGCTAAGGGCAGACCTGACCACTCGGCCACACAGCCCACACACATACACTACGCTATACAGACCAGGAAGCGAGGGGCGGGGTGGGCAGGCAGAGAGGGAGAGACTCAGCCGCTGGCTCGCGGTTAGAGGCTAAGGGCAGACCTGACCACTCGGCCACACAGCCCACACACATACACTACGCTATACAGACCAGGAAGCGAGGGGCGGGGTGGGCAGGCAGAGAGGGAGAGACTCAGCCGCTGGCTCGCGGTTAGAGGCTAAGGGCAGACCTGACCACTCGGCCACACAGCCCACACACATACACTACGCTATACAGACCAGGAAGCGAGGGGGGGCGGGGGGCAGGCAGAGAGGGAGAGACTCAGCCGCTGGCTCGCGGTTAGAGGCTAAGGGCAGACCTGACCACTCGGCCACACAGCCCACACACATACACTACGCTATACAGACCAGGAAGCGAGGGGCGGGGTGGGCAGGCAGAGAGGGAGAGACTCAGCCGCTGGCTCGCGGTTAGAGGCTAAGGGCAGACCTGACCACTCGGCCACACAGCCCACACACATACACTACGCTATACAGACCAGGAAGCGAGGGGCGGGGTGGGCAGGCAGAGAGGGAGAGACTCAGCCGCTGGCTCGCGGTTAGAGGCTAAGGGCAGACCTGACCACTCGGCCACACAGCCCACACACACATACACTACGCTATACAGACCAGGAAGCGAGGGGCGGGGTGGGCAGGCAGAGAGGGAGAGACTCAGCCGCTGGCTCGCGGTTAGAGGCTAAGGGCAGACCTGACCACTCGGCCACACAGCCCACACACATACACTACGCTATACAGACCAGGAAGCGAGGGGCGGGGTGGGCAGGCAGAGAGGGAGAGACTCAGCCGCTGGCTCGCGGTTAGAGGCTAAGGGCAGACCTGACCACTCGGCCACACAGCCCACACACATACACTACGCTATACAGACCAGGAAGCGAGGGGCGGGGTGGGAGGCAGAGAGGGAGAGACTCAGCCGCTGGCTCGCGGTTAGAGGCTAAGGGCAGACCTGACCACTCGGCCACACAGCCCACACACATACACTACGCTATACAGACCAGGAAGCGAGGGGCGGGGTGGGCAGGCAGAGAGGGAGAGACTCAGCCGCTGGCTCGCGGTTAGAGGCTAAGGGCAGACCTGACCACTCGGCCACACAGCCCACACACATACACTACGCTATACAGACCAGGAAGCGAGGGGCGGGGTGGGCAGGCAGAGAGGGAGAGACTCAGCCGCTGGCTCGCGGTTAGAGGCTAAGGGCAGACCTGACCACTCGGCCACACAGCCCACACACATACACTACGCTATACAGACCAGGAAGCGAGGGGCGGGGTGGGCAGGCAGAGAGGGAGAGACTCAGCCGCTGGCTCGCGGTTAGAGGCTAAGGGCAGACCTGACCACTCGGCCACACAGCCCACACACATACACTACGCTATACAGACCAGGAAGCGAGGGGCGGGGTGGGCAGGCAGAGAGGGAGAGACTCAGCCGCTGGCTCGCGGTTAGAGGCTAAGGGCAGACCTGACCACTCGGCCACACAGCCCACACACATACACTACGCTATACAGACCAGGAAGCGAGGGGCGGGGTGGGCAGGCAGAGAGGGAGAGACTCAGCCGCTGGCTCGCGGTTAGAGGCTAAGGGCAGACCTGACCACTCGGCCACACAGCCCACACACATACACTACGCTATACAGACCAGGAAGCGAGGGGCGGGGTGGGCAGGCAGAGAGGGAGAGACTCAGCCGCTGGCTCGCGGTTAGAGGCTAAGGGCAGACCTGACCACTCGGCCACACAGCCCACACACATACACTACGCTATACAGACCAGGAAGCGAGGGGCGGGGTGGGCAGGCAGAGAGGGAGAGACTCAGCCGCTGGCTCGCGGTTAGAGGCTAAGGGCAGACCTGACCACTCGGCCACACAGCCCACACACATACACTACGCTATACAGACCAGGAAGCGAGGGGCGGGGTGGGCAGGCAGAGAGGGAGAGACTCAGCCGCTGGCTCGCGGTTAGAGGCTAAGGGCAGACCTGACCACTCGGCCACACAGCCCACACACATACACTACGCTATACAGACCAGGAAGCGAGGGGCGGGGTGGGCAGGCAGAGAGGGAGAGACTCAGCCGCTGGCTCGCGGTTAGAGGCTAAGGGCAGACCTGACCACTCGGCCACACAGCCCACACACATACACTACGCTATACAGACCAGGAAGCGAGGGGCGGGGGTGGGCAGGCAGAGAGGGAGAGACTCAGCCGCTGGCTCGCGGTTAGAGGCTAAGGGCAGACCTGACCACTCGGCCACACAGCCCACACACATACACTACGCTATACAGACCAGGAAGCGAGGGGCGGGGTGGGCAGGCAGAGAGGGAGAGACTCAGCCGCTGGCTCGCGGTTAGAGGCTAAGGGCAGACCTGACCACTCGGCCACACAGCCCACACACATACACTACGCTATACAGACCAGGAAGCGAGGGGCGGGGTGGGCAGGCAGAGAGGGAGAGACTCAGCCGCTGGCTCGCGGTTAGAGGCTAAGGGCAGACCTGACCACTCGGCCACACAGCCCACACACATACACTACGCTATACAGACCAGGAAGCGAGGGGCGGGGTGGGCAGGCAGAGAGGGAGAGACTCAGCCGCTGGCTCGCGGTTAGAGGCTAAGGGCAGACCTGACCACTCGGCCACACAGCCCACACACATACACTACGCTATACAGACCAGGAAGCGAGGGGCGGGGGGGCAGGCAGAGAGGGGAGAGACTCAGCCGCTGGCTCGCGGTTAGAGGCTAAGGGCAGACCTGACCACTCGGCCACACAGCCCACACACATACACTACGCTATACAGACCAGGAAGCGAGGGGCGGGGTGGGCAGGCAGAGAGGGAGAGACTCAGCCGCTGGCTCGCGGTTAGAGGCTAAGGGCAGACCTGACCACTCGGCCACACAGCCCACACACATACACTACGCTATACAGACCAGGAAGCGAGGGGCGGGGTGGGCAGGCAGAGAGGGAGAGACTCAGCCGCTGGCTCGCGGTTAGAGGCTAAGGGCAGACCTGACCACTCGGCCACACAGCCCACACACATACACTACGCTATACAGACCAGGAAGCGAGGGGCGGGGTGGGCAGGCAGAGAGGGAGAGACTCAGCCGCTGGCTCGCGGTTAGAGGCTAAGGGCAGACCTGACCACTCGGCCACACAGCCCACACACATACACTACGCTATACAGACCAGGAAGCGAGGGGCGGGGTGGACAGGCAGAGAGGGAGAGACTCAGCCGCTGGCTCGCGGTTAGAGGCTAAGGGCAGACCTGACCACTCGGCCACACAGCCCACACACATACACTACGCTATACAGACCAGGAAGCGAGGGGCGGGGTGGACAGGCAGAGAGGGAGAGACTCAGCCGCTGGCTCGCGGTTAGAGGCTAAGGGCAGACCTGACCACTCGGCCACACAGCCCACACACATACACTACGCTATACAGACCAGGAAGCGAGGGGCGGGGTGGGCAGGCAGAGAGGGAGAGACTCAGCCGCTGGCTCGCGGTTAGAGGCTAAGGGCAGACCTGACCACTCGGCCACACAGCCCACACACATACACTACGCTATACAGACCAGGAAGCGAGGGGGGGGGCAGGCAGAGAGGGAGAGACTCAGCCGCTGGCTCGCGGTTAGAGGCTAAGGGCAGACCTGACCACTCGGCCACACAGCCCACACACATACACTACGCTATACAGACCAGGAAGCGAGGGGCGGGGGGGACAGGCAGAGAGGGAGAGACTCAGCCGCTGGCTCGCGGTTAGAGGCTAAGGGCAGACCTGACCACTCGGCCACACAGCCCACACACATACACTACGCTATACAGACCAGGAAGCGAGGGGCGGGGTGGGCAGGCAGAGAGGGAGAGACTCAGCCGCTGGCTCGCGGTTAGAGGCTAAGGGCAGACCTGACCACTCGGCCACACAGCCCACACACATACACTACGCTATACAGACCAGGAAGCGAGGGGCGGGGTGGGCAGGCAGAGAGGGAGAGACTCAGCCGCTGGCTCGCGGTTAGAGGCTAAGGGCAGACCTGACCACTCGGCCACACAGCCCACACACATACACTACGCTATACAGACCAGGAAGCGAGGGGCGGGGTGGGCAGGCAGAGAGGGAGAGACTCAGCCGCTGGCTCGCGGTTAGAGGCTAAGGGCAGACCTGACCACTCGGCCACACAGCCCACACACATACACTACGCTATACAGACCAGGAAGCGAGGGGCGGGGTGGGCAGGCAGAGAGGGAGAGACTCAGCCGCTGGCTCGCGGTTAGAGGCTAAGGGCAGACCTGACCACTCGGCCACACAGCCCACACACATACACTACGCTATACAGACCAGGAAGCGAGGGGCGGGGTGGGCAGGCAGAGAGGGAGAGACTCAGCCGCTGGCTCGCGGTTAGAGGCTAAGGGCAGACCTGACCACTCGGCCACACAGCCCACACACATACACTACGCTATACAGACCAGGAAGCGAGGGGCGGGGTGGGCAGGCAGAGAGGGAGAGACTCAGCCGCTGGCTCGCGGTTAGAGGCTAAGGGCAGACCTGACCACTCGGCCACACAGCCCACACACATACACTACGCTATACAGACCAGGAAGCGAGGGGCGGGGTGGGCAGGCAGAGAGGGAGAGACTCAGCCGCTGGCTCGCGGTTAGAGGCTAAGGGCAGACCTGACCACTCGGCCACACAGCCCACACACATACACTACGCTATACAGACCAGGAAGCGAGGGGCGGGGTGGGCAGGCAGAGAGGGAGAGACTCAGCCGCTGGCTCGCGGTTAGAGGCTAAGGGCAGACCTGACCACTCGGCCACACAGCCCACACACATACACTACGCTATACAGACCAGGAAGCGAGGGGCGGGGTGGACAGGCAGAGAGGGAGAGACTCAGCCGCTGGCTCGCGGTTAGAGGCTAAGGGCAGACCTGACCACTCGGCCACACAGCCCACACACATACACTACGCTATACAGACCAGGAAGCGAGGGGCGGGGTGGGCAGGCAGAGAGGGAGAGACTCAGCCGCTGGCTCGCGGTTAGAGGCTAAGGGCAGACCTGACCACTCGGCCACACAGCCCACACACATACACTACGCTATACAGACCAGGAAGCGAGGGGCGGGGTGGGCAGGCAGAGAGGGAGAGACTCAGCCGCTGGCTCGCGGTTAGAGGCTAAGGGCAGACCTGACCACTCGGCCACACAGCCCACACACATACACTACGCTATACAGACCAGGAAGCGAGGGGCGGGGTGGGCAGGCAGAGAGGGAGAGACTCAGCCGCTGGCTCGCGGTTAGAGGCTAAGGGCAGACCTGACCACTCGGCCACACAGCCCACACACATACACTACGCTATACAGACCAGGAAGCGAGGGGCGGGGTGGGCAGGCAGAGAGGGAGAGACTCAGCCGCTGGCTCGCGGTTAGAGGCTAAGGGCAGACCTGACCACTCGGCCACACAGCCCACACACATACACTACGCTATACAGACCAGGAAGCGAGGGGCGGGGTGGGCAGGCAGAGAGGGAGAGACTCAGCCGCTGGCTCGCGGTTAGAGGCTAAGGGCAGACCTGACCACTCGGCCACACAGCCCACACACATACACTACGCTATACAGACCAGGAAGCGAGGGGCGGGGTGGGCAGGCAGAGAGGGAGAGACTCAGCCGCTGGCTCGCGGTTAGAGGCTAAGGGCAGACCTGACCACTCGGCCACACAGCCCACACACATACACTACGCTATACAGACCAGGAAGCGAGGGGCGGGGTGGGCAGGCAGAGAGGGAGAGACTCAGCCGCTGGCTCGCGGTTAGAGGCTAAGGGCAGACCTGACCACTCGGCCACACAGCCCACACACATACACTACGCTATACAGACCAGGAAGCGAGGGGCGGGGTGGGCAGGCAGAGAGGGAGAGACTCAGCCGCTGGCTCGCGGTTAGAGGCTAAGGGCAGACCTGACCACTCGGCCACACAGCCCACACACATACACTACGCTATACAGACCAGGAAGCGAGGGGCGGGGTGGGCAGGCAGAGAGGGAGAGACTCAGCCGCTGGCTCGCGGTTAGAGGCTAAGGGCAGACCTGACCACTCGGCCACACAGCCCACACACATACACTACGCTATACAGACCAGGAAGCGAGGGGCGGGGTGGGCAGGCAGAGAGGGAGAGACTCAGCCGCTGGCTCGCGGTTAGAGGCTAAGGGCAGACCTGACCACTCGGCCACACAGCCCACACACATACACTACGCTATACAGACCAGGAAGCGAGGGGCGGGGTGGGCAGGCAGAGAGGGAGAGACTCAGCCGCTGGCTCGCGGTTAGAGGCTAAGGGCAGACCTGACCACTCGGCCACACAGCCCACACACATACACTACGCTATACAGACCAGGAAGCGAGGGGCGGGGTGGACAGGCAGAGAGGGAGAGACTCAGCCGCTGGCTCGCGGTTAGAGGCTAAGGGCAGACCTGACCACTCGGCCACACAGCCCACACACATACACTACGCTATACAGACCAGGAAGCGAGGGGCGGGGTGGGCAGGCAGAGAGGGAGAGACTCAGCCGCTGGCTCGCGGTTAGAGGCTAAGGGCAGACCTGACCACTCGGCCACACAGCCCACACACATACACTACGCTATACAGACCAGGAAGCGAGGGGCGGGGTGGGCAGGCAGAGAGGGAGAGACTCAGCCGCTGGCTCGCGGTTAGAGGCTAAGGGCAGACCTGACCACTCGGCCACACAGCCCACACACATACACTACGCTATACAGACCAGGAAGCGAGGGGCGGGGTGGGCAGGCAGAGAGGGAGAGACTCAGCCGCTGGCTCGCGGTTAGAGGCTAAGGGCAGACCTGACCACTCGGCCACACAGCCCACACACATACACTACGCTATACAGACCAGGAAGCGAGGGGCGGGGTGGACAGGCAGAGAGGGAGAGACTCAGCCGCTGGCTCGCGGTTAGAGGCTAAGGGCAGACCTGACCACTCGGCCACACAGCCCACACACATACACTACGCTATACAGACCAGGAAGCGAGGGGCGGGGTGGCAGGCAGAGAGAGGAGAGACTCAGCCGCTGGCTCGCGGTTAGAGGCTAAGGGCAGACCTGACCACTCGGCCACACAGCCCACACACATACACTACGCTATACAGACCAGGAAGCGAGGGGCGGGGTGGGCAGGCAGAGAGGGAGAGACTCAGCCGCTGGCTCGCGGTTAGAGGCTAAGGGCAGACCTGACCACTCGGCCACACAGCCCACACACATACACTACGCTATACAGACCAGGAAGCGAGGGGCGGGGTGGGCAGGCAGAGAGGGAGAGACTCAGCCGCTGGCTCGCGGTTAGAGGCTAAGGGCAGACCTGACCACTCGGCCACACAGCCCACACACATACACTACGCTATACAGACCAGGAAGCGAGGGGCGGGGTGGGCAGGCAGAGAGGGAGAGACTCAGCCGCTGGCTCGCGGTTAGAGGCTAAGGGCAGACCTGACCACTCGGCCACACAGCCCACACACATACACTACGCTATACAGACCAGGAAGCGAGGGGCGGGGTGGGCAGGCAGAGAGGGAGAGACTCAGCCGCTGGCTCGCGGTTAGAGGCTAAGGGCAGACCTGACCACTCGGCCACACAGCCCACACACATACACTACGCTATACAGACCAGGAAGCGAGGGGCGGGGTGGGCAGGCAGAGAGGGAGAGACTCAGCCGCTGGCTCGCGGTTAGAGGCTAAGGGCAGACCTGACCACTCGGCCACACAGCCCACACACATACACTACGCTATACAGACCAGGAAGCGAGGGGCGGGGTGGGCAGGCAGAGAGGGAGAGACTCAGCCGCTGGCTCGCGGTTAGAGGCTAAGGGCAGACCTGACCACTCGGCCACACAGCCCACACACATACACTACGCTATACAGACCAGGAAGCGAGGGGCGGGGTGGGCAGGCAGAGAGGGAGAGACTCAGCCGCTGGCTCGCGGTTAGAGGCTAAGGGCAGACCTGACCACTCGGCCACACAGCCCACACACATACACTACGCTATACAGACCAGGAAGCGAGGGGCGGGGTGGCAGGCAGAGAGGGAGAGACTCAGCCGCTGGCTCGCGGTTAGAGGCTAAGGGCAGACCTGACCACTCGGCCACACAGCCCACACACATACACTACGCTATACAGACCAGGAAGCGAGGGGCGGGGTGGACAGGCAGAGAGGGAGAGACTCAGCCGCTGGCTCGCGGTTAGAGGCTAAGGGCAGACCTGACCACTCGGCCACACAGCCCACACACATACACTACGCTATACAGACCAGGAAGCGAGGGGCGGGGTGGGCAGGCAGAGAGGGAGAGACTCAGCCGCTGGCTCGCGGTTAGAGGCTAAGGGCAGACCTGACCACTCGGCCACACAGCCCACACACATACACTACGCTATACAGACCAGGAAGCGAGGGGCGGGGTGGACAGGCAGAGAGGGAGAGACTCAGCCGCTGGCTCGCGGTTAGAGGCTAAGGGCAGACCTGACCACTCGGCCACACAGCCCACACACATACACTACGCTATACAGACCAGGAAGCGAGGGGCGGGGTGGGCAGGCAGAGAGGGAGAGACTCAGCCGCTGGCTCGCGGTTAGAGGCTAAGGGCAGACCTGACCACTCGGCCACACAGCCCACACACATACACTACGCTATACAGACCAGGAAGCGAGGGGCGGGGTGGGCAGGCAGAGAGGGAGAGACTCAGCCGCTGGCTCGCGGTTAGAGGCTAAGGGCAGACCTGACCACTCGGCCACACAGCCCACACACATACACTACGCTATACAGACCAGGAAGCGAGGGGCGGGGTGGGCAGGCAGAGAGGGAGAGACTCAGCCGCTGGCTCGCGGTTAGAGGCTAAGGGCAGACCTGACCACTCGGCCACACAGCCCACACACATACACTACGCTATACAGACCAGGAAGCGAGGGGCGGGGTGGACAGAGAGGGGAGAGACTCAGCCGCTGGCTCGCGGTTAGAGGCTAAGGGCAGACCTGACCACTCGGCCACACAGCCCACACACATACACTACGCTATACAGACCAGGAAGCGAGGGGCGGGGTGGACAGGCAGAGAGGGAGAGACTCAGCCGCTGGCTCGCGGTTAGAGGCTAAGGGCAGACCTGACCACTCGGCCACACAGCCCACACACATACACTACGCTATACAGACCAGGAAGCGAGGGGCGGGGTGGGCAGGCAGAGAGGGAGAGACTCAGCCGCTGGCTCGCGGTTAGAGGCTAAGGGCAGACCTGACCACTCGGCCACACAGCCCACACACATACACTACGCTATACAGACCAGGAAGCGAGGGGCGGGGTGGGCAGGCAGAGAGGGAGAGACTCAGCCGCTGGCTCGCGGTTAGAGGCTAAGGGCAGACCTGACCACTCGGCCACACAGCCCACACACATACACTACGCTATACAGACCAGGAAGCGAGGGGCGGGGTGGGCAGGCAGAGAGGGAGAGACTCAGCCGCTGGCTCGCGGTTAGAGGCTAAGGGCAGACCTGACCACTCGGCCACACAGCCCACACACATACACTACGCTATACAGACCAGGAAGCGAGGGGCGGGGTGGGCAGGCAGAGAGGGAGAGACTCAGCCGCTGGCTCGCGGTTAGAGGCTAAGGGCAGACCTGACCACTCGGCCACACAGCCCACACACATACACTACGCTATACAGACCAGGAAGCGAGGGGCGGGGTGGCAGGCAGAGAGGGAGAGACTCAGCCGCTGGCTCGCGGTTAGAGGCTAAGGGCAGACCTGACCACTCGGCCACACAGCCCACACACATACACTACGCTATACAGACCAGGAAGCGAGGGGCGGGGTGGGCAGGCAGAGAGGGAGAGACTCAGCCGCTGGCTCGCGGTTAGAGGCTAAGGGCAGACCTGACCACTCGGCCACACAGCCCACACACATACACTACGCTATACAGACCAGGAAGCGAGGGGCGGGGTGGACAGGCAGAGAGGGAGAGACTCAGCCGCTGGCTCGCGGTTAGAGGCTAAGGGCAGACCTGACCACTCGGCCACACAGCCCACACACATACACTACGCTATACAGACCAGGAAGCGAGGGGCGGGGTGGACAGGCAGAGAGGGAGAGACTCAGCCGCTGGCTCGCGGTTAGAGGCTAAGGGCAGACCTGACCACTCGGCCACACAGCCCACACACATACACTACGCTATACAGACCAGGAAGCGAGGGGCGGGGTGGACAGGCAGAGAGGGAGAGACTCAGCCGCTGGCTCGCGGTTAGAGGCTAAGGGCAGACCTGACCACTCGGCCACACAGCCCACACACATACACTACGCTATACAGACCAGGAAGCGAGGGGCGGGGTGGGCAGGCAGAGAGGGAGAGACTCAGCCGCTGGCTCGCGGTTAGAGGCTAAGGGCAGACCTGACCACTCGGCCACACAGCCCACACACATACACTACGCTATACAGACCAGGAAGCGAGGGGCGGGGTGGACAGGCAGAGAGGGAGAGACTCAGCCGCTGGCTCGCGGTTAGAGGCTAAGGGCAGACCTGACCACTCGGCCACACAGCCCACACACATACACTACGCTATACAGACCAGGAAGCGAGGGGCGGGGTGGACAGGCAGAGAGGGAGAGACTCAGCCGCTGGCTCGCGGTTAGAGGCTAAGGGCAGACCTGACCACTCGGCCACACAGCCCACACACATACACTACGCTATACAGACCAGGAAGCGAGGGGCGGGGTGGACAGGCAGAGAGGGAGAGACTCAGCCGCTGGCTCGCGGTTAGAGGCTAAGGGCAGACCTGACCACTCGGCCACACAGCCCACACACATACACTACGCTATACAGACCAGGAAGCGAGGGGCGGGGTGGGCAGGCAGAGAGGGAGAGACTCAGCCGCTGGCTCGCGGTTAGAGGCTAAGGGCAGACCTGACCACTCGGCCACACAGCCCACACACATACACTACGCTATACAGACCAGGAAGCGAGGGGCGGGGTGGACAGGCAGAGAGGGAGAGACTCAGCCGCTGGCTCGCGGTTAGAGGCTAAGGGCAGACCTGACCACTCGGCCACACAGCCCACACACATACACTACGCTATACAGACCAGGAAGCGAGGGGCGGGGTGGACAGGCAGAGAGGGAGAGACTCAGCCGCTGGCTCGCGGTTAGAGGCTAAGGGCAGACCTGACCACTCGGCCACACAGCCCACACACATACACTACGCTATACAGACCAGGAAGCGAGGGGCGGGGTGGGCAGGCAGAGAGGGAGAGACTCAGCCGCTGGCTCGCGGTTAGAGGCTAAGGGCAGACCTGACCACTCGGCCACACAGCCCACACACATACACTACGCTATACAGACCAGGAAGCGAGGGGCGGGGTGGACAGGCAGAGAGGGAGAGACTCAGCCGCTGGCTCGCGGTTAGAGGCTAAGGGCAGACCTGACCACTCGGCCACACAGCCCACACACATACACTACGCTATACAGACCAGGAAGCGAGGGGCGGGGTGGACAGGCAGAGAGGGAGAGACTCAGCCGCTGGCTCGCGGTTAGAGGCTAAGGGCAGACCTGACCACTCGGCCACACAGCCCACACACATACACTACGCTATACAGACCAGGAAGCGAGGGGCGGGGTGGACAGGCAGAGAGGGAGAGACTCAGCCGCTGGCTCGCGGTTAGAGGCTAAGGGCAGACCTGACCACTCGGCCACACAGCCCACACACATACACTACGCTATACAGACCAGGAAGCGAGGGGCGGGGTGGACAGGCAGAGAGGGAGAGACTCAGCCGCTGGCTCGCGGTTAGAGGCTAAGGGCAGACCTGACCACTCGGCCACACAGCCCACACACATACACTACGCTATACAGACCAGGAAGCGAGGGGCGGGGTGGACAGGCAGAGAGGGAGAGACTCAGCCGCTGGCTCGCGGTTAGAGGCTAAGGGCAGACCTGACCACTCGGCCACACAGCCCACACACATACACTACGCTATACAGACCAGGAAGCGAGGGGCGGGGTGGACAGGCAGAGAGGGAGAGACTCAGCCGCTGGCTCGCGGTTAGAGGCTAAGGGCAGACCTGACCACTCGGCCACACAGCCCACACACATACACTACGCTATACAGACCAGGAAGCGAGGGGCGGGGTGGACAGGCAGAGAGGGAGAGACTCAGCCGCTGGCTCGCGGTTAGAGGCTAAGGGCAGACCTGACCACTCGGCCACACAGCCCACACACATACACTACGCTATACAGACCAGGAAGCGAGGGGCGGGGTGGACAGGCAGAGAGGGAGAGACTCAGCCGCTGGCTCGCGGTTAGAGGCTAAGGGCAGACCTGACCACTCGGCCACACAGCCCACACACATACACTACGCTATACAGACCAGGAAGCGAGGGGCGGGGTGGACAGGCAGAGAGGGAGAGACTCAGCCGCTGGCTCGCGGTTAGAGGCTAAGGGCAGACCTGACCACTCGGCCACACAGCCCACACACATACACTACGCTATACAGACCAGGAAGCGAGGGGCGGGGTGGACAGGCAGAGAGGGAGAGACTCAGCCGCTGGCTCGCGGTTAGAGGCTAAGGGCAGACCTGACCACTCGGCCACACAGCCCACACACATACACTACGCTATACAGACCAGGAAGCGAGGGGCGGGGTGGACAGGCAGAGAGGGAGAGACTCAGCCGCTGGCTCGCGGTTAGAGGCTAAGGGCAGACCTGACCACTCGGCCACACAGCCCACACACATACACTACGCTATACAGACCAGGAAGCGAGGGGCGGGGTGGACAGGCAGAGAGGGAGAGACTCAGCCGCTGGCTCGCGGTTAGAGGCTAAGGGCAGACCTGACCACTCGGCCACACAGCCCACACACATACACTACGCTATACAGACCAGGAAGCGAGGGGCGGGGTGGACAGGCAGAGAGGGAGAGACTCAGCCGCTGGCTCGCGGTTAGAGGCTAAGGGCAGACCTGACCACTCGGCCACACAGCCCACACACATACACTACGCTATACAGACCAGGAAGCGAGGGGCGGGGTGGACAGGCAGAGAGGGAGAGACTCAGCCGCTGGCTCGCGGTTAGAGGCTAAGGGCAGACCTGACCACTCGGCCACACAGCCCACACACATACACTACGCTATACAGACCAGGAAGCGAGGGGCGGGGTGGACAGGCAGAGAGAGGGAGAGACTCAGCCGCTGGCTCGCGGTTAGAGGCTAAGGGCAGACCTGACCACTCGGCCACACAGCCCACACACATACACTACGCTATACAGACCAGGAAGCGAGGGGCGGGGTGGACAGGCAGAGAGGGAGAGACTCAGCCGCTGGCTCGCGGTTAGAGGCTAAGGGCAGACCTGACCACTCGGCCACACAGCCCACACACATACACTACGCTATACAGACCAGGAAGCGAGGGGCGGGGTGGACAGGCAGAGAGGGAGAGACTCAGCCGCTGGCTCGCGGTTAGAGGCTAAGGGCAGACCTGACCACTCGGCCACACAGCCCACACACATACACTACGCTATACAGACCAGGAAGCGAGGGGCGGGGTGGACAGGCAGAGAGGGAGAGACTCAGCCGCTGGCTCGCGGTTAGAGGCTAAGGGCAGACCTGACCACTCGGCCACACAGCCCACACACATACACTACGCTATACAGACCAGGAAGCGAGGGGCGGGGTGGACAGGCAGAGAGGGAGAGACTCAGCCGCTGGCTCGCGGTTAGAGGCTAAGGGCAGACCTGACCACTCGGCCACACAGCCCACACACATACACTACGCTATACAGACCAGGAAGCGAGGGGCGGGGTGGGCAGGCAGAGAGGGAGAGACTCAGCCGCTGGCTCGCGGTTAGAGGCTAAGGGCAGACCTGACCACTCGGCCACACAGCCCACACACATACACTACGCTATACAGACCAGGAAGCGAGGGGCGGGGTGGACAGGCAGAGAGGGAGAGACTCAGCCGCTGGCTCGCGGTTAGAGGCTAAGGGCAGACCTGACCACTCGGCCACACAGCCCACACACATACACTACGCTATACAGACCAGGAAGCGAGGGGCGGGGTGGACAGGCAGAGAGGGAGAGACTCAGCCGCTGGCTCGCGGTTAGAGGCTAAGGGCAGACCTGACCACTCGGCCACACAGCCCACACACATACACTACGCTATACAGACCAGGAAGCGAGGGGCGGGGTGGACAGGCAGAGAGGGAGAGACTCAGCCGCTGGCTCGCGGTTAGAGGCTAAGGGCAGACCTGACCACTCGGCCACACAGCCCACACACATACACTACGCTATACAGACCAGGAAGCGAGGGGCGGGGTGGACAGGCAGAGAGGGAGAGACTCAGCCGCTGGCTCGCGGTTAGAGGCTAAGGGCAGACCTGACCACTCGGCCACACAGCCCACACACATACACTACGCTATACAGACCAGGAAGCGAGGGGCGGGGTGGACAGGCAGAGAGGGAGAGACTCAGCCGCTGGCTCGCGGTTAGAGGCTAAGGGCAGACCTGACCACTCGGCCACACAGCCCACACACATACACTACGCTATACAGACCAGGAAGCGAGGGGCGGGGTGGGCAGGCAGAGAGGGAGAGACTCAGCCGCTGGCTCGCGGTTAGAGGCTAAGGGCAGACCTGACCACTCGGCCACACAGCCCACACACATACACTACGCTATACAGACCAGGAAGCGAGGGGCGGGGTGGACAGGCAGAGAGGGAGAGACTCAGCCGCTGGCTCGCGGTTAGAGGCTAAGGGCAGACCTGACCACTCGGCCACACAGCCCACACACATACACTACGCTATACAGACCAGGAAGCGAGGGGCGGGGTGGACAGGCAGAGAGGGAGAGACTCAGCCGCTGGCTCGCGGTTAGAGGCTAAGGGCAGACCTGACCACTCGGCCACACAGCCCACACACATACACTACGCTATACAGACCAGGAAGCGAGGGGCGGGGTGGACAGGCAGAGAGGGAGAGACTCAGCCGCTGGCTCGCGGTTAGAGGCTAAGGGCAGACCTGACCACTCGGCCACACAGCCCACACACATACACTACGCTATACAGACCAGGAAGCGAGGGGCGGGGTGGACAGGCAGAGAGGGAGAGACTCAGCCGCTGGCTCGCGGTTAGAGGCTAAGGGCAGACCTGACCACTCGGCCACACAGCCCACACACATACACTACGCTATACAGACCAGGAAGCGAGGGGCGGGGTGGACAGGCAGAGAGGGAGAGACTCAGCCGCTGGCTCGCGGTTAGAGGCTAAGGGCAGACCTGACCACTCGGCCACACAGCCCACACACATACACTACGCTATACAGACCAGGAAGCGAGGGGCGGGGTGGACAGGCAGAGAGGGAGAGACTCAGCCGCTGGCTCGCGGTTAGAGGCTAAGGGCAGACCTGACCACTCGGCCACACAGCCCACACACATACACTACGCTATACAGACCAGGAAGCGAGGGGCGGGGTGGACAGGCAGAGAGGGAGAGACTCAGCCGCTGGCTCGCGGTTAGAGGCTAAGGGCAGACCTGACCACTCGGCCACACAGCCCACACACATACACTACGCTATACAGACCAGGAAGCGAGGGGCGGGGTGGACAGGCAGAGAGGGAGAGACTCAGCCGCTGGCTCGCGGTTAGAGGCTAAGGGCAGACCTGACCACTCGGCCACACAGCCCACACACATACACTACGCTATACAGACCAGGAAGCGAGGGGCGGGGTGGACAGGCAGAGAGGGAGAGACTCAGCCGCTGGCTCGCGGTTAGAGGCTAAGGGCAGACCTGACCACTCGGCCACACAGCCCACACACATACACTACGCTATACAGACCAGGAAGCGAGGGGCGGGGTGGACAGGCAGAGAGGGAGAGACTCAGCCGCTGGCTCGCGGTTAGAGGCTAAGGGCAGACCTGACCACTCGGCCACACAGCCCACACACATACACTACGCTATACAGACCAGGAAGCGAGGGGCGGGGTGGACAGGCAGAGAGGGAGAGACTCAGCCGCTGGCTCGCGGTTAGAGGCTAAGGGCAGACCTGACCACTCGGCCACACAGCCCACACACATACACTACGCTATACAGACCAGGAAGCGAGGGGCGGGGTGGACAGGCAGAGAGGGAGAGACTCAGCCGCTGGCTCGCGGTTAGAGGCTAAGGGCAGACCTGACCACTCGGCCACACAGCCCACACACATACACTACGCTATACAGACCAGGAAGCGAGGGGCGGGGTGGACAGGCAGAGAGGGAGAGACTCAGCCGCTGGCTCGCGGTTAGAGGCTAAGGGCAGACCTGACCACTCGGCCACACAGCCCACACACATACACTACGCTATACAGACCAGGAAGCGAGGGGCGGGGTGGACAGGCAGAGAGGGAGAGACTCAGCCGCTGGCTCGCGGTTAGAGGCTAAGGGCAGACCTGACCACTCGGCCACACAGCCCACACACATACACTACGCTATACAGACCAGGAAGCGAGGGGCGGGGTGGACAGGCAGAGAGGGAGAGACTCAGCCGCTGGCTCGCGGTTAGAGGCTAAGGGCAGACCTGACCACTCGGCCACACAGCCCACACACATACACTACGCTATACAGACCAGGAAGCGAGGGGCGGGGTGGACAGGCAGAGAGGGAGAGACTCAGCCGCTGGCTCGCGGTTAGAGGCTAAGGGCAGACCTGACCACTCGGCCACACAGCCCACACACATACACTACGCTATACAGACCAGGAAGCGAGGGGCGGGGTGGACAGGCAGAGAGGGAGAGACTCAGCCGCTGGCTCGCGGTTAGAGGCTAAGGGCAGACCTGACCACTCGGCCACACAGCCCACACACATACACTACGCTATACAGACCAGGAAGCGAGGGGCGGGGTGGACAGGCAGAGAGGGAGAGACTCAGCCGCTGGCTCGCGGTTAGAGGCTAAGGGCAGACCTGACCACTCGGCCACACAGCCCACACACATACACTACGCTATACAGACCAGGAAGCGAGGGGCGGGGTGGACAGGCAGAGAGGGAGAGACTCAGCCGCTGGCTCGCGGTTAGAGGCTAAGGGCAGACCTGACCACTCGGCCACACAGCCCACACACATACACTACGCTATACAGACCAGGAAGCGAGGGGCGGGGTGGACAGGCAGAGAGGGAGAGACTCAGCCGCTGGCTCGCGGTTAGAGGCTAAGGGCAGACCTGACCACTCGGCCACACAGCCCACACACATACACTACGCTATACAGACCAGGAAGCGAGGGGCGGGGTGGACAGGCAGAGAGGGAGAGACTCAGCCGCTGGCTCGCGGTTAGAGGCTAAGGGCAGACCTGACCACTCGGCCACACAGCCCACACACATACACTACGCTATACAGACCAGGAAGCGAGGGGCGGGGTGGACAGGCAGAGAGGGAGAGACTCAGCCGCTGGCTCGCGGTTAGAGGCTAAGGGCAGACCTGACCACTCGGCCACACAGCCCACACACATACACTACGCTATACAGACCAGGAAGCGAGGGGCGGGGTGGACAGGCAGAGAGGGAGAGACTCAGCCGCTGGCTCGCGGTTAGAGGCTAAGGGCAGACCTGACCACTCGGCCACACAGCCCACACACATACACTACGCTATACAGACCAGGAAGCGAGGGGCGGGGTGGACAGGCAGAGAGGGAGAGACTCAGCCGCTGGCTCGCGGTTAGAGGCTAAGGGCAGACCTGACCACTCGGCCACACAGCCCACACACATACACTACGCTATACAGACCAGGAAGCGAGGGGCGGGGTGGACAGGCAGAGAGGGAGAGACTCAGCCGCTGGCTCGCGGTTAGAGGCTAAGGGCAGACCTGACCACTCGGCCACACAGCCCACACACATACACTACGCTATACAGACCAGGAAGCGAGGGGCGGGGTGGACAGGCAGAGAGGGAGAGACTCAGCCGCTGGCTCGCGGTTAGAGGCTAAGGGCAGACCTGACCACTCGGCCACACAGCCCACACACATACACTACGCTATACAGACCAGGAAGCGAGGGGCGGGGTGGACAGGCAGAGAGGGAGAGACTCAGCCGCTGGCTCGCGGTTAGAGGCTAAGGGCAGACCTGACCACTCGGCCACACAGCCCACACACATACACTACGCTATACAGACCAGGAAGCGAGGGGCGGGGTGGACAGGCAGAGAGGGAGAGACTCAGCCGCTGGCTCGCGGTTAGAGGCTAAGGGCAGACCTGACCACTCGGCCACACAGCCCACACACATACACTACGCTATACAGACCAGGAAGCGAGGGGCGGGGTGGACAGGCAGAGAGGGAGAGACTCAGCCGCTGGCTCGCGGTTAGAGGCTAAGGGCAGACCTGACCACTCGGCCACACAGCCCACACACATACACTACGCTATACAGACCAGGAAGCGAGGGGCGGGGTGGACAGGCAGAGAGGGAGAGACTCAGCCGCTGGCTCGCGGTTAGAGGCTAAGGGCAGACCTGACCACTCGGCCACACAGCCCACACACATACACTACGCTATACAGACCAGGAAGCGAGGGGCGGGGTGGACAGGCAGAGAGGGAGAGACTCAGCCGCTGGCTCGCGGTTAGAGGCTAAGGGCAGACCTGACCACTCGGCCACACAGCCCACACACATACACTACGCTATACAGACCAGGAAGCGAGGGGCGGGGTGGACAGGCAGAGAGGGAGAGACTCAGCCGCTGGCTCGCGGTTAGAGGCTAAGGGCAGACCTGACCACTCGGCCACACAGCCCACACACATACACTACGCTATACAGACCAGGAAGCGAGGGGCGGGGTGGACAGGCAGAGAGGGAGAGACTCAGCCGCTGGCTCGCGGTTAGAGGCTAAGGGCAGACCTGACCACTCGGCCACACAGCCCACACACATACACTACGCTATACAGACCAGGAAGCGAGGGGCGGGGTGGACAGGCAGAGAGGGAGAGACTCAGCCGCTGGCTCGCGGTTAGAGGCTAAGGGCAGACCTGACCACTCGGCCACACAGCCCACACACATACACTACGCTATACAGACCAGGAAGCGAGGGGCGGGGTGGACAGGCAGAGAGGGAGAGACTCAGCCGCTGGCTCGCGGTTAGAGGCTAAGGGCAGACCTGACCACTCGGCCACACAGCCCACACACATACACTACGCTATACAGACCAGGAAGCGAGGGGCGGGGTGGACAGGCAGAGAGGGAGAGACTCAGCCGCTGGCTCGCGGTTAGAGGCTAAGGGCAGACCTGACCACTCGGCCACACAGCCCACACACATACACTACGCTATACAGACCAGGAAGCGAGGGGCGGGGTGGACAGGCAGAGAGGGAGAGACTCAGCCGCTGGCTCGCGGTTAGAGGCTAAGGGCAGACCTGACCACTCGGCCACACAGCCCACACACATACACTACGCTATACAGACCAGGAAGCGAGGGGCGGGGTGGACAGGCAGAGAGGGAGAGACTCAGCCGCTGGCTCGCGGTTAGAGGCTAAGGGCAGACCTGACCACTCGGCCACACAGCCCACACACATACACTACGCTATACAGACCAGGAAGCGAGGGGCGGGGTGGACAGGCAGAGAGGGAGAGACTCAGCCGCTGGCTCGCGGTTAGAGGCTAAGGGCAGACCTGACCACTCGGCCACACAGCCCACACACATACACTACGCTATACAGACCAGGAAGCGAGGGGCGGGGTGGACAGGCAGAGAGGGAGAGACTCAGCCGCTGGCTCGCGGTTAGAGGCTAAGGGCAGACCTGACCACTCGGCCACACAGCCCACACACATACACTACGCTATACAGACCAGGAAGCGAGGGGCGGGGTGGACAGGCAGAGAGGGAGAGACTCAGCCGCTGGCTCGCGGTTAGAGGCTAAGGGCAGACCTGACCACTCGGCCACACAGCCCACACACATACACTACGCTATACAGACCAGGAAGCGAGGGGCGGGGTGGACAGGCAGAGAGGGAGAGACTCAGCCGCTGGCTCGCGGTTAGAGGCTAAGGGCAGACCTGACCACTCGGCCACACAGCCCACACACATACACTACGCTATACAGACCAGGAAGCGAGGGGCGGGGTGGACAGGCAGAGAGGGAGAGACTCAGCCGCTGGCTCGCGGTTAGAGGCTAAGGGCAGACCTGACCACTCGGCCACACAGCCCACACACATACACTACGCTATACAGACCAGGAAGCGAGGGGCGGGGTGGACAGGCAGAGAGGGAGAGACTCAGCCGCTGGCTCGCGGTTAGAGGCTAAGGGCAGACCTGACCACTCGGCCACACAGCCCACACACATACACTACGCTATACAGACCAGGAAGCGAGGGGCGGGGTGGACAGGCAGAGAGGGAGAGACTCAGCCGCTGGCTCGCGGTTAGAGGCTAAGGGCAGACCTGACCACTCGGCCACACAGCCCACACACATACACTACGCTATACAGACCAGGAAGCGAGGGGCGGGGTGGACAGGCAGAGAGGGAGAGACTCAGCCGCTGGCTCGCGGTTAGAGGCTAAGGGCAGACCTGACCACTCGGCCACACAGCCCACACACATACACTACGCTATACAGACCAGGAAGCGAGGGGCGGGGTGGACAGGCAGAGAGGGAGAGACTCAGCCGCTGGCTCGCGGTTAGAGGCTAAGGGCAGACCTGACCACTCGGCCACACAGCCCACACACATACACTACGCTATACAGACCAGGAAGCGAGGGGCGGGGTGGACAGGCAGAGAGGGAGAGACTCAGCCGCTGGCTCGCGGTTAGAGGCTAAGGGCAGACCTGACCACTCGGCCACACAGCCCACACACATACACTACGCTATACAGACCAGGAAGCGAGGGGCGGGGTGGACAGGCAGAGAGGGAGAGACTCAGCCGCTGGCTCGCGGTTAGAGGCTAAGGGCAGACCTGACCACTCGGCCACACAGCCCACACACATA
This sequence comes from Caranx ignobilis, assembly GCA_021432705.1. Classification (NCBI taxonomy): domain Eukaryota; kingdom Metazoa; phylum Chordata; class Actinopteri; order Carangiformes; family Carangidae; genus Caranx; species Caranx ignobilis. Next base: position 2,087,199 of record MU270014.1, read on the forward strand.
CACTACGCTATACAGACCAGGAAGCGAGGGGCGGGGTGGACAGGCAGAGAGGGAGAGACTCAGCCGCTGGCTCGCGGTTAGAGGCTAAGGGCAGACCTGACCACTCGGCCACACAGCCCACACACATACACTACGCTATACAGACCAGGAAGCGAGGGGCGGGGTGGACAGGCAGAGAGGGAGAGACTCAGCCGCTGGCTCGCGGTTAGAGGCTAAGGGCAGACCTGACCACTCGGCCACACAGCCCACACACATACACTACGCTATACAGACCAGGAAGCGAGGGGCGGGGTGGACAGGCAGAGAGGGAGAGACTCAGCCGCTGGCTCGCGGTTAGAGGCTAAGGGCAGACCTGACCACTCGGCCACACAGCCCACACACATACACTACGCTATACAGACCAGGAAGCGAGGGGCGGGGTGGACAGGCAGAGAGGGAGAGACTCAGCCGCTGGCTCGCGGTTAGAGGCTAAGGGCAGACCTGACCACTCGGCCACACAGCCCACACACATACACTACGCTATACAGACCAGGAAGCGAGGGGCGGGGTGGACAGGCAGAGAGGGAGAGACTCAGCCGCTGGCTCGCGGTTAGAGGCTAAGGGCAGACCTGACCACTCGGCCACACAGCCCACACACATACACTACGCTATACAGACCAGGAAGCGAGGGGCGGGGTGGACAGGCAGAGAGGGAGAGACTCAGCCGCTGGCTCGCGGTTAGAGGCTAAGGGCAGACCTGACCACTCGGCCACACAGCCCACACACATACACTACGCTATACAGACCAGGAAGCGAGGGGCGGGGTGGACAGGCAGAGAGGGAGAGACTCAGCCGCTGGCTCGCGGTTAGAGGCTAAGGGCAGACCTGACCACTCGGCCACACAGCCCACACACATACACTACGCTATACAGACCAGGAAGCGAGGGGCGGGGTGGACAGGCAGAGAGGGAGAGACTCAGCCGCTGGCTCGCGGTTAGAGGCTAAGGGCAGACCTGACCACTCGGCCACACAGCCCACACACATACACTACGCTATACAGACCAGGAAGCGAGGGGCGGGGTGGACAGGCAGAGAGGGAGAGACTCAGCCGCTGGCTCGCGGTTAGAGGCTAAGGGCAGACCTGACCACTCGGCCACACAGCCCACACACATACACTACGCTATACAGACCAGGAAGCGAGGGGCGGGGTGGACAGGCAGAGAGGGAGAGACTCAGCCGCTGGCTCGCGGTTAGAGGCTAAGGGCAGACCTGACCACTCGGCCACACAGCCCACACACATACACTACGCTATACAGACCAGGAAGCGAGGGGCGGGGTGGACAGGCAGAGAGGGAGAGACTCAGCCGCTGGCTCGCGGTTAGAGGCTAAGGGCAGACCTGACCACTCGGCCACACAGCCCACACACATACACTACGCTATACAGACCAGGAAGCGAGGGGCGGGGTGGACAGGCAGAGAGGGAGAGACTCAGCCGCTGGCTCGCGGTTAGAGGCTAAGGGCAGACCTGACCACTCGGCCACACAGCCCACACACATACACTACGCTATACAGACCAGGAAGCGAGGGGCGGGGTGGACAGGCAGAGAGGGAGAGACTCAGCCGCTGGCTCGCGGTTAGAGGCTAAGGGCAGACCTGACCACTCGGCCACACAGCCCACACACATACACTACGCTATACAGACCAGGAAGCGAGGGGCGGGGTGGACAGGCAGAGAGGGAGAGACTCAGCCGCTGGCTCGCGGTTAGAGGCTAAGGGCAGACCTGACCACTCGGCCACACAGCCCACACACATACACTACGCTATACAGACCAGGAAGCGAGGGGCGGGGTGGACAGGCAGAGAGGGAGAGACTCAGCCGCTGGCTCGCGGTTAGAGGCTAAGGGCAGACCTGACCACTCGGCCACACAGCCCACACACATACACTACGCTATACAGACCAGGAAGCGAGGGGCGGGGTGGACAGGCAGAGAGGGAGAGACTCAGCCGCTGGCTCGCGGTTAGAGGCTAAGGGCAGACCTGACCACTCGGCCACACAGCCCACACACATACACTCACGTCAGCCAGCTGGGCAGCTGACCGCTTCGATTGTGAGCTACGGGGAGCCGTAGCTCGTTGATCTGACCCCGTGGGGAAACCGTAGCCAGGCTAGCCCAGCCCTTCGGACAGGGAGCCTCAGCCGCGCGTGCTCAGTCAGCCACACACACACACACACACACACACACACACACACACACACACACTCACGTCAGCCAGCTGGGCAGCTGACCGCTTCGATTGTGAGCTACGGGGAGCCGGACCGGCCCGTGGTCCGCGCTGGCAAAACTGCAGCCAGGCTAACCCAGCCCTCGGACAGGGACCCTCGGCCGCGCATGCTCAGTCACCCACCCCCACACACACACACTCATGTCAGCCAGCTGGGCAGCTGACCGCTTCGATAGCTACGGGGAGCCGGACCGGCCCGTGGTCCGCGTGGCAAAACTGCAGCCAAGCTAACCCATCCTGAGTCTTGGGAACGCTGCAGCTCGTGGCTGACCGCGAGCTCTCCGTCCAGCCCACCGTCCCGTAGCTTTCCCGATCAGCCATGACGCAGGGGGGACTCTGTGTGTGTCCATGTGTATGCCTGGCCGGAGTCTCTCTGCGCATGCGCGGCTGGCCCCAGCTCAGGGCTGACCGCGAGCTCTCCGTCCAGCCCCCCGTGCCGTAGCTTTCCCGGTCAGCCATGACGCAGGGGGGCTCTGTGTGTGTCCATGTGTATGCCTGGCCTGAGTCTCTCTGCGCATGCGCGGCTGGCCCCAGCTCGGGTCTGACAGCGAGCTCTCCGTCCAGCCCCCCGTCCCGTAGCTTTTCCGGTCAGCCATGACGCAGGGGGGCTCTGTGTGTGTCCATGTGTATGGTTGGCCTGAGTCTCTCTGCGCATGCGCGGCCGGCCCCAGCTCGGGGCTGACCGCGAGCTCTCCGTCCAGCCCCCCGTCCCGTAGTTTTCCCGGTCAGCCATGACGCAGGGGGGTTCTGTGTGTGTCCATGTGTATGGTTGGCCTGAGTCTCTCTGCGCATGCGCGGCCGGCCCCAGCTCGGGGCTGACCGTCTTACTTTTTCAACCGTTATATTTGTTTTCCAGCCCGTGTGAGTCCTGTAAAAGTCTTAAAACTCGTTCTTTAAATCCGCTATCATAGCATCATGAACGCGCAGCGCCAAAACCAGAACGCCGATCGTGCGTTCTATTTACCCAGAGGCATGATGAGAGGGGCCCAAAGCATCAAGGGGGGTGACTCTACTGCGCATATTCAGTGGGCCAATAACGCGGAAGTAAACCCGGAAGCCAGAAACCTTTTCGGCGTATGCGCATGGATCTATTTTAATTATTCATATAATACATCCATGCGTATGCGCCAGGCGAGCAACTCCAATTGAAATCAACGGCGGCCATTTTCGATCCGGCATCCAGTTCATATAATACATCCATGGGTGGAATTCGATCACCGTGGTATGCGCATGTATAAAGTTAGTCTGTATAACGTTGCCAGTCATCAATACACCAGTTTCTGGAGAGGACTGTTCATGTAGATTAGTTGCTACCCCCACCTTTGACTGTTCATTAGCATTGAGCTAACTAGTAGCATGGTAAATAAAACAGTTAACTGCCTTCTTCAGTTGTGATTTGCCAGTTTTCACACAATAGCATCAGAGACAAGTGTTTAAGCGTTTAATTTCGTAGCAGTACAGCGATGAGTTGTCCAAACAGTCTGTATTCAAATAAACCACAGCCACAGTAAACAAACAAGTTACTGAGTCTCAACAATTGCCCTTTTTTATTCACTAAACAGCTGCTGCAAAATCTCTTAATTAGCTACTAGTGATCAAACAAGTTATACAAAAAAAAAAACTGAAAATAAACAAACACTTCCTAAAATGCTTCATGACACCTACCTCCACTTGCACTCTCAAATTTCAGACTGTCAGATGCTCAGGTTTTTTGTGCCCTCATTACAGACACCTCATCCAATCAGATCCTGCCCCAGTCATCATCACCCTCAGGTGTGCTGGGCAGGTAATTAACTGTCATAGTAACTGACACTCTACCAGGAGCTAATCTTATCTTTTGTTTGTGACACACAGGCTTTAGCCTAAAACTTATTTAGATGTGTGTGTGTGTGTGTGTGTGTGTGTGTGTGTGTGTGAAGGGAAAGGGAAATTCATTTGTCTGTCAGCTCATCAATCATTTGCAGAAGAATTAAGCCTGATGGCTGAAGGTACAAAGGATCTTCTATATTTCTACGTCCTGCAGTGAAGAGAGAGGAGCGGTCCACCACCACTCTTTTCTTGTTCCATCAAGGTGTTATGAAGAGGATTATCTGAATCTTTCAGAGTGGCCTCCATCAGCGTGTATCTCTCCATCACATCCTCAGTGAGTCCGTCAGAGAGACATGACTGAAGTCAAGTGTAATTATGTATAATACAGAGACCACTGTGCAATACAGAGACCGGGCGGGAGTGCTCGTGGCCATGGTAGACCACCACAGACTTAGCCTCATTCATATACACTGTGTAAGAGAGAGACCGGGCTGGAGCGCTCGTGACCATGGTACACCACTACAGACTTCATGTGAACAAGCCACGTCGCTAATTTTGTGTTAAAAATTTCAAATGTCGCATTCTTTATCTTCTATCTTGAGTGTAGTCAATACAGTATGTATTCAGAAAAAGGAACGAAAATACTCAGACCTCTGTGGCAGCTGCAGGACTGACAAAACTCTGACCAATCCATGCTTTACGCTCCAACAAGTAAAAACCAATCAGATGCCTTCATGTGTAGTTCTGCCTACATCCAGTCAAGCTACCGCCTCTCTCCCTCCTCTAGCGTGAGTGATCACTGTCTTCAACTAGGTCCGCAGAAAACCCACACTCCACAGAGAGAGCAGGCTGGAGTGCTCGTGGCCATGGTACACCACCACACACCTCGCCTCAGTCATATACACTGTGTAATTCAGACCGACCTGGAGCGCTCGCGGCCATGGTACACCTCTACTTTATTAATCCCCAAAGAGAAATTAATTTGTCTGTCAGCTCATCCACCATCGCTCTTTTCTTGGTCCATCAAGGTGTTATGAAGAGGATGATCTGAGTCTCTCAGAATGGCCTCCACCAGCGTGGATCTCCACCACATTCCTGTTTACGAAAAACCCACAGACCATTTTCTAAACAGTCTTCATGTTCACAGACCAGAAATAGAAATTGCTCGACCTTCTTCAGATCCATCAGTTGAATCTCATGACCCGAAATCCCATGATGTGGGGCTCAGGCAATGTTGATTTGTTCCTTCTTTTATGTAATGTTTGATATCATCACAGAAAAAACGAACATGTGTGTTTTTACCTACAGAGAGAGGACATGCTCTCCTGTATTTGTGTTAATTTAGATCAGTTTATCCTTGGTAAACACCACGAGGGTGCATTTTCATTTTAATATTGACAGTGTGATAAAATATGCAGCCACCAGAGGGAGATAAATGCCTGTTGAGTCACTCAGCGACCACATGTTTCGCTGGAGCTTGTACAGAAAACGCACTGCTGTTGCATCATTTAATTTCCTCCTGCCTCATGACGTTAGCAATGCTGAAATAGAAGTTATGCAATGGACTGCTTTTTTTCTTTTATGTTCCTTTGTGATTTGAACCCTGTCATTTGTCTCTGTGTGAAGCGTAGAAAATAAATGTTTACAGTGATAACCAACACATTTAGTTTATTAAAGAACAGCAAAATAAATGGTTGTACTATGTCATTTGCTTTTCAGTGTTGCACATATTTTTTTAAACATGAGTTTTGTACTGTTGGTCAGATGAAACAAGTTATCTTAAGTCACTGCCTCGTGCTCTAAGAGCCTACTTTTGTTGTTCCATATGAAAAACAAAACAAAACAAAAACAATCAATTACTGATACACAAATAACTAATCAGCAGATTAACTGACAGTGAAACTAATCATGACCTGTGGCCCTTATCAGGAGGTCAACAACACGCATCTGAGGTCATCATCATTATTATTGTTTTTATTCATTTATCTAATATTAACCATTATTCTCTTCATTGCTTGTCACTTTAAGATTCACATTAAACCATACCCAACTATTTTAGCTTACTTGTGGTAATACCAATAATATTCCCACCGACATTATTTCAGACTGCACAGCTGATTTTAACCACAGGATGACTAATCCTGACTAGTATTAGCCTTGAAATTATACACTGGCATTTAGTCAATTCAGCAGAAGTCTTTTTTTTAATCTCCAGGGAGACCAGGAGGTGACTTACAGGAGCTGCAGCTCTTGCAGCAGGTTGCATCAGTCTCATCAGATTGGGCCTGTGTGGCTGTAGAGCGCCCCTACAGCCGCTCTCTCAGCATGACTAATGCAAGGTGAAACTGCTGTCACACTCCAGAGAAAACAAGTGAGCTCATATTTACCATCCACCAAGGACATATGTGACATAGACAGCTCAGATACCAGGGAGCCTTACTGATAAAAGGATTTACAGCACTGAATCAGACGAAACGGCCTCAGCTGAGAGATAAGACTGCGAGTTAATATGAAACTAGTGATACAGGAGGGAGCAGTGCATACCTGGAAAAGTACTGTTGTTTTCACTTGAACCTCTATGGCCTTCAATCTAAATATTGAGACGACAGAGTAACCAGGCGGACAAGTGTGTAGTTCAAAACATTTTATTGCATTTTTTTTTTTTTTTTTTAGAAAAACAATACAAAAATCTGCAACTGTCATAAATGTTGCCTTGAGTGAACTGCAATCATTCACATGGCACAGTAAAGTGCTTATTTTAAATCAAAAAAAATTTTTTTGTACTTTAAAGGATGTATTTATTTCAGATTTCTTCCCAATGAACACAGTGGGTTTGGGGCAATTCAGACAGTGTTAACATCAGAGAATGTTTGAGGACTGTATCAATTTAGACAGAATAACCCCCACGCCACGTCCATGAAATGAACTGTTCATAAAACATGTGATCGGTGTTGCTGGATTGTGTAAATGCTTTTGCCTTTGCACGGCTACATTCAAATTGTGGGGAAGTTGATGATGAACTGTCCATTTGAATGAATGACTGAAATTTAACACTTCTTTACGTCAAAATGACATACAATATAAAAGTTGTTAGGCTTAAAGGATCACTTTGTCCCGTTATCCCCAATAAAAGGCAGTCCAGAAAGATACTGCCATTTGACAAAAAAGTAGAAATGGTCATGACCAAGAGAACTCATATACCGTTCAGGATATTACAGAGTATGGCCAAAGTCTGTGCGTTTCTGAGTATCCAACCCTATCAAAAAAGTAGGGACTAACTTGTGTGATGCTCAAAAGGGAGAAAAAGGCAGAATACTGAACTGTATAGGTATTTTAAATCCCCAAGATTGCCTTAATCATCAGCTTAATGCTTTGAGATTACTGATAGCAAAGTAGTTTCCCAAACGGAGAATAAACAGCTGCATACACAAATTCAAGTAAGTCTTATTATAAGACATAAAACCCCATAACGATGCATCTGTAGAAAGGTATTTTTAGAACTATTACAGTGTCCTATTATCAACACAATGGGTCCTTTGACACCATTTCCAGAGTACCGTTGCTGCAGTGCTGGCAACAGGACATGGACAATCAGAAGTTCCCCACTTCTCACTGCTAGGTGATGGATCGCATGTTCAATGTCATGACTTGAACCTTCTTTGGTGAAATGGCTACAGTGTTGTGAGACCACCTCATCACCAGTCCATTACCTGTCAGTTTTACAATGAGCTTTAACTTAATCTGAACAATAACAACGAAAAAAAAAAAAAAAAAAAAAATATTGCCGACTCTTACACATTTAAAAAAAAAAAAAAAAAAAAAAAAAAAAATTAAAAACTTGCCTTCACTGGGCATGAACGCTCCAGATCAACTAAACAAACTCTTCTTTCCATCGTCTCACCTCATCATACACCACATACTCTGAACTTTTAAAAACACAAAACATAAAAAAAAAAAAAAAAAAAAACTTAAAAGGAAAACATCCGGTGTTTCACCTGAACTGAACAGCACCTGCATGAAAATCACCATATAGAAAATAGAAGCTTATTAACAGCCATACAAAAAAGGGAGGAGGAAAAAAAAAAAAAAAAAATCAGTGTGGCACATCAACATGGAGTTTTCAAACATGAAGAATAAAGTAAACTTAGTACAGCTACACATTGTTGGAAGACTTTTTTTTTGTTTTTCTTTTTGTGGAATGTTTTTCCTTTTTTAAACGTTGCTTTTTTATTTTTTGAAAAATCTCGTCTGCCTCTTATTTTGTAAAGAGAATTTATGTCATTTTTAAATGGGTGCATCTCTTGAGGAACAAGACATTGGTGAACCCTGGGAAAAAAAAAGGTGGTCCAAATAAATGTTTCTGATCAAGAAATGACACTCGGGTCGCATTGGCCAAAATGTGCTTTTCAGACCCCTGATAGGAGCTCTAAACGTTTACTGCCAAAATATTTAAGGTTCGATCTTAAGCATAAATTGAATTGTAAAAGAAAAAAATATTACAAAGAAAGAAAGAAAAAAAACAAGTTCTGGTTGTGGCAAGGGGACATTTCTGTTCTTTACAGTGAAAGTAACTGACTTTGCATTGAACATACTGTATTGTCATCCTCTACCAACAATACCAGCTAGACTTCAGAGCAAGCTCTTCAGTCGTTTTGGGGCAGCCATGCACATCATAGTTTCATTCAATACTATTAGACTTGCCTGATGGTGTCAAACACTGAATGGTGCGGCCAATGATAATTTGGCTTCATATAGATATACATGTATAACAAACTGTATGAATTGGTGCAACAGTGAGTCATGGCTGGCTGCGTACAGACAAACATTCTTTGCTTTCAGAGCATTAAGTGCATTGCCACCAGGCTGGATGAGTGTTTCATCTCAGACATTTACAGAGGAGGCTCAGTTGAGGAATTTATCTTAAATGAAAGAAAAAAAAAAAAAAAAAAAAAAAAAAAAAGGAAAAAAATTCTTTGAGGTGTCCCCAGCCACAAATGGACCGCACCAGGCACAGACAGCATTGGCTTACAGCCCTTCCAGCCCCTTATACTGAATCCCTTCGAGACAGGAACAGCCTTCATCTTGGCATATTGCATAAGCTTGTACGTATCTGCAGATGGACCATTCATGCATACACATACAGGCAAAGAGAACATTCCAGATAACTTAATTCACAGTGGATCCAGTTGTAACATGGGAGCAGCACAACAGGTTGTCCTTTGGTGTCTGAGCTTAGTTTCAAAGATAAGTGTTCTGATTTCTTCTGAACTGAGTTGTATGACAAAAAGAACAAAACAAAAATACTTCTCTCTCTCTCTCTCTCTCTCTCTCTCTCTCTCTCTCTCTCCCAAATCATTAACTGGCCCTCCTCCCCAACCTGGACGTGCACATATTTATGTGTTTGCTATATGCAGGCCCTGGGCTAATGTGCTTCAGAAGTGCTGCAGAAGGGCAGAAGGCATTTAGAGGAAGGGCTGCAAGCAGCATCTCCTTTTAAAGAGAGGCAATAAAGCCTAATGGCGTAGGAACCAAGGCCAACTAGCGTCAAAGAGAGGGGCCAGAACTGGGGAGGGAGAGTCTCAGGGAGTCTTAGATCTGGACTTGAATCTAAACGGAAGGTTGGAGGTCAGGGCTGACCAACTTCAGGCACAGTCTCCCACAATAACCAGAGGGGCCAAGAGTTGACGGAGCTCTGCAGCAGAGACGGGCCCTCCCTTGGGCTGGCTGCTTCGCTGCCTGCGCCTGGCCAGCTTGGAGTTGGAAGGAGGAGAGAGGCGCATAGAAGAGCCAGTAGCAGTGACGACAAATGGGACTTCCTGCTGCTGCTGATCTTCCATGCCATCCTGTTCAGCCAGCTGCCGGTTCACAGCCATGGCTTTGTCAGCAAAGAATGTCAGATCCCTGGCATTGCTGGTTCTACTAGACGAGGATATGAGACAAAAGCAGTCAAAAATGTGAACAAAGAACACAGATAAATGTGCAAATGTATAAGTGCCAGGGGGAACAAAGTCTTGTGGAGCTATAACTGTAAATGTTCTCTCACCTCTGATGCAAGATGGATGTTGGCAAAGTGTCAGATGCACCCTGAATGAAAAAGAGACATGTTTATTGGCTTGAAACAAAACTCCTTAAAAAAAAAAAAAAAACACACACACACACACAACAAAAATGTGTCAAAATGTGAACAGTTGGCATCGTGGTTTTACACTTACCCCCTGCACCCAGGGGTGCTGCAGCACCTGGCTGGCACTCAGGCGGTTTTTGGCATCCCGAACCAGAAGTTTGGATATTAGGTCTTTGGCACTTGAGGAGATGTGGGCCCAGTCTTTCTCTGGGAACTCGTATTTTCCTTCCTGGATACTTTCGAATAAAGTGTTCTGGAAAAAGACGTTCACATTTATTATGATTTACCTTGTCCTGGATGGAGAAAATTGACAGAGCTCAATTTTCACCAATATCCTGTGCAAGATAAATGTGAAGCGTGTCCAATTTTTACCTGGCAGGTGTGGCAGGGTTCCCCCAATTCCCAGCCACAGTCACCTCCACAGCGACCTACAAAGGGTGGGTAGCCACTCAACATGATGTAGAGGATGACACCAAGGCTCCACAGGTCACAGCGCTTGTCGTAAATTGTAGCCTCCTCACTGAAGGCTTCAACCACCTCAGGTGCCATGTACTCTGCTGAACCACACTGTGAAGAGACATAGGGGACAAAAACAGATTCGTCAGCCCTGAGGATGATATGATATGGAAAAATAAACTACAGTAGAAAAGGGATAAAAAGAAACACGGGTTCTTTTGTTCCTTCTGGCTGCATCTACATTCCTTCATTCAGCTGATCTGACCTCGTGGTTGAAACTCCTTAAGCTCTGGGTGCACACTGGGGCTGTGCAGTGGTGGTCGGTGTGACAGTCACATGCTTATCTGCAGTGAGGATTCCTTCAAAATGTACTAAATCGTTTCCCTGCCTTTTAATGTTTTAAGGACTCTAAGCAGGAACACTGTGTGATTGCAAACCAAGGACAGAGAAAGAGATGGCTGGGTTATAATGTGGTAGGTTGGTGTGGGTAGGTAAAAGCAGTGAGTCACTTCTTTGACCATCCAGCTGTACACAAGCCAGGCTGAACTGGATGGGCTCAGCTCTGACGGGGCCTTGTTATGTAGCTAAGAAAGAAATTAGGCCAAACACTGAGCAGGGAAAAGAGGATTGGCTGTCCTGCAGAGACTGGGCTGAGCCCTCGACAGTTACATAACTTGGAAACAAACACCAAATGCTGTTTTAATACTTTAGGAACAGAAAAGAGGAGCAGGTTGCTGGTTCAACAGGACACACATGTTTGTAGATACTGCTGCCCTATCCTATTAACTTAAAAATGAACTCTTGTGCTCATGAGCTGAAACCTGGTTCAACTGAAGAGTTACGACACCCTCTTTAAAAGAAAAACATGTAGTATAATTTCTGAGCACCTGCTCTGAAAATACTTGTTCATTCATCCAGTTTCCAAAACTACAGCACACAACCAATCACATCATTTTAAAGCATTTATAAAATATCCTGGCAAAGCCCTCTGGTCAGTGGAGGTGCATGTTTACATTGTGCAGGCATCTATTGTGTCCTTGCACCACATGCCAGCTGTCTCCTAACTCCACCTCCACCCTGCTGCACCCTTATGTAATGAAATTTGCTGCGCAGGAATCTCAGACAAAGCCGCGTCTGTAGGAGAGAAACCCCCAACCCCCACATTTTCAACAACAACATCATGTCTGGGGCGAGTGCCTCCACAGACACGCTTCCAGGATCCAGGCCAAATACTGCTACCACACACAGACAAATAAACACACGGGCTCAGATGATATTTTTGCCCACAAAGGTGTCCTAAAATTCAAAGGCAATTTGATAGCTGTGCTATGAAACACAGTTATCAAGGCTAATCTTGTTTAAAAACCACCCAAACATACTGCCAACCAAAGACGAGTCAGGATTAAGAGGGCTGCGTTGCAACTGAGAGCTGAAAAAGAGTGATGAACAACAACCATGGCTCTGACACAGCCTCAAATCTAAACTCACATTTGTTCTTCCATTGCAGCTGCTGCAAACACCTTGCACTTGCATAAGTCACATCCTCCTCAAACCTTCCTGTAAGATGCAGATAGTGAGCTAATCAGCTGCTAACACCACAGGATTGGTTGGCATTGCAACATGGGGCTTTCCTGAAACCATGTGACTAGTCAGACCACACTGACACACTGATGACACACACACCTCTGCTGTTTGTAAACTATAGGATTATCTGAAGAGGCTTACAGGACGCGGACCTGCTCTGTCGTCATGCAGCTGTACCTGCATCGGTGACATGAACAAATAAACGACAGGGCGCTTTTTAGCCGCCTAAGCTGCTGGTGCGGTGTGTCTTCAGGTTGCAGTTCTACCCGGTTCACTGCTGCTGTACACGAGCAATGAAATTTGAACCGTCAGATTTATTTCATGCCGAGCTCGAGGCAGGCAGTCACTTGTGCGGTGTTCTTAGTAAACTAAAATTAGCTTTTTCCTAGAAAGGTCCTTCTCCTCTTCCCTACATTCTTAATGGTTACACTGCAGAGCACACACACACACACACACACACACACAGAGTAAACTTATACATTTCTAACAGTCCTTGGGTAAAGTCGCTTGAACAGGATCCAGAACTTAAGCAATAAGTGCAGGACCACATTATATTGGGCAACAGCAACTGTAGGAATGTGAGCAAATGAGGGGGCAGGGTAAGAGTGCCAATAGTGAGATGAAAATCAGATAACATTGTTCTTGTGATCAAGGCAAAGAAAACAAGCCAGAGCGCATGAGCAGACTGGGTGTTTGTCCCTCCCAGTTACCCTCCCCCTCCCACTGTTCAGCCAATCAGATCCCAGTTGCTAGGTGCAGGGGGGCAAAGAGTAAAAATTCTAGAACAAGCCTTATGCACAGCCTTTGTATAAAGAACATAAAGAAAGCGCAGACCAGCACAAGCCACAGTTGGGGCCACTGGGCGGAGACTAAACAGAGAGAGGGTGGATGTTTTTCTCTCTCATACCACAGAGAGAGAAAAAAGGGAAATGAGTGTGTGTTTTGGTTTCAGTGTAACTTCTTCATACCACAGGACACAGTCCTTGTGTAAGTCACAGTGTGTTCCCTGCAGCCTTATTACATTCCAAGGCTATCACATCGAGCTCTGTCCTCAAGCACCAACTTCTCACTAAAGATCTTCACACTGATTCAGGTCGTGGCCATTTAATACTTGTGAAAGCCTGACGACAAACTAGTAGGAGCTCACTGCACCAAACTGGCAATTATTCAGGCTGTGCTTTGACATCCATGTAGACTAAACACGTGAGGCCTTGTGGCCCCAAAACTATATCCCCTTCAAATGGTCTAGGGATGGGCTCCCTGTCCATTAGTTCTGCTGAAAAGGAAGATTAAGTTACCAGTGTAGAAAACCCCCTACCCACCCCACGACATTCCCGCAGGCTAAACCTCTATCCTTCACCTGCTCTGATCCATCTATCCAGCCGCCAGACAACCAACAGAGTATTTGTTGACATGTAGAGAGCTTGCCAGTTCAACATTACCATTCCTCTTTGAGGGTTGCAAGTGTCCCACTTTTCTGGACACTGTTCAGAGGATTTGCTTTGTGTTGTGACGACAGCAGGGGGGTTAAACAGCCAACCCCACCCCCCCAAAACTCACGGGTCTCAATATTTACAAGTGATAAGCAACAGGACATGGTCATTAGACTGAGGGATATCTATCGTTGCTGATACCTCGAGCACGATAAGGGAGGGTAAACGCTGCCTGGCAGGGACATTCAGGAAGCAATCCATGGCATAATTTCAGAGAAACTGCCCAACACTGAACTAGCGTAACCTCAAAGACTGCATTTTCTCTTCCAATCAGCAGGCTGGCCTGCGGCTGACACCACTGACAATGGTCCAATAGTTGTCCAGCGGACTGGATTTGATAGCAACACACCCGTTTTACAGCCTGATATCGCCTTTCTTATCGTCAACAAGGAGGCAAATCACTGTATGGCTGTATGACAGCTCATCCTCTTCCACAACTAAGAATAAATGTATGTGTATATTTCAGACATTTCTCTGCAGCAGCAGTTTTCTATTTTCACACTTAAAAGTTGTTCAACTTGTTTGGTAACAAGACAAGCACTATGAGCAGTTGGACTTACAGGAGTGAGGAGCTCAGGGGTAGAGATGGGTGAGCTGTCACTGTTCAACTTGATCCCACTGCCCAAGTCAAAGTCACAGATCTTGACTGGGGAAATCTGGCAAAGACAAACAGGTTCATGTTTCATGTTATGTCACAATCTTAGATGATTCAAAGGGCAATTGTGGTGATAAAGAATGATAGGTTTTTCTGAGCCCAAACATGTTTGCAGTTAACTCACCTTGTCTGCACGCTCACAGAGAATGTTTTCAGGTTTCAGGTCTCTATGTGCCATTCCTACAAAATAATGAAAACAATCAATCAATCAATCACTTTTCTTCATTCGTAAGATGTTGCCATAATGTCACAAATAGTTTGAATGTCAATTTAAAGCAAATGGACATTTTCTGCAGTTAAAAGAAATGTAGGGTAATAAATGGCCGTGCCTCCCTTGGCCAGGCAAAATGAACATGCCCCTGTTTTTGTTATAGTGAGATATGGCAGCAGTTCCTGACTGCTCTATCAAAAGACATTTCATGGCACACATAAACCATTAGGGCTGTGAAATCTTTGGTGTTCATTCATAGTAATTTGACTGCTTGCTATTTCAGACAAGTGGTCTTACCCTTGTTATGCAGGAAATCTAGCGCGCTGGCAATGTCCTGCACGACAACACTGGCTTCCTGCTCACTGAAGTGCTGCCTCTTGTGAATGTGTGCCAAGACTGACCCTAAACAGGGAAAAGCATATTGGCTTAGTCCGCAAGCAGAAAGCAGTGAATGTAAACATTTTTATACACAGACTACTGGCTATAACCTAGCGACACAAGGTTAAATAAACGAAAAGCCAAGGATCTATATTTCACCAACCTCCTCTGAGCTTTTCAAACACCAGGTAGAATTTGTCTTCCTCCTCGAAGAACTCCACCAGCTCAAGGATGTTCCTTCAGAGAACCAAAAAAAGCGCCATGAGTCAGTTGTAAGCATGTCCTCCATTACATGTTGACTGAATGTCCCCTGCGATTTCTGCCCGACAGAGTAAGAGGACTAATAACACGCAGCACAAATTAGGTCACTCAGTCTGCCATACAGTCTCCATAAATTCATCAGGTGGCATTATGTTCAGCTGGCTATGACAGAAGGACATTACCTGTGACCCTGGCACTGGTAAAGCATTTCAACCTCACGGAAGACACGGCTGCGGCTGTGACCTGGTCTTTTCTCGATGATCTGGAACAGAGCAATGTAAAGGTTGAGCCACATTATCTATAAATAGACCACAAAACAAATTAGCCTAACCGTCATATTTTCCACAGCAGTTGGACGGAGGACAGTTCTGTTAGTTCTCTCAGGGCTTAAGAAAGACAGAGCCCATGCACAAAACCCCACCACTGGCTGTGTTTACTGTAGAGCAGGCGGTAACCCTAACCCAGATTATACATTACATACTCAGTGCCCTATAAGCGGTTACCTTCCAGACCAAACTTGTGTTTTTCCTACTTGCCAACATTTATCCCACCCTGTGACACAGATGCAAGTATAGTTTAACCTACTTTCAGTGTTGCCTGCCAAAGGAGGGACATAGGAGAATGTGAATCGAAGGATCACAGCATCTCTATATTTAGTCTTCATGTGTGACCCATATGTTAATCTTAAGAGCTGCTAAGGAGTCCTTACACTTTCCTCTGAAAAATTCCATGAGCTAATCCAAAACTGTTTACGATAACAACAAAAAATGCTCTCTAAATATAACTTGCTGCCTGGAAATAAACCACCGAGGGGCCACCAGCTGCACGATGCCCTGCCAAAAGAGACAGAAAGATAGACTGCTGACACCAAAGCAAAAGGCCTGAATTTTCCAGCCGTGGTCGGTTATTGTCTGCTTGGGAGGCTGTGCGTGTTTCTCTTCCTGGTAGCTGGATTACAGCTGCTATTGAAGCCCAGTGGGGCCAGAGTTGCAGTGTGTGTCTAGGATTAATGGACAGACAAGAGGCCTGTGAGCAGTCCAAAGCCTCTGCACTGTTCCAGTCTGAGTCAGCAGCACAAACACCCTCCAATCAGGTCACTTTCTCCTGATCACAACACAAACCTCCCACACCGATAATGATATGCAGATAAAGAAGCTGCTGCAAAACACAGATCGAAAACGCATTATCAACATGTGCAGTGGGTGGATGGTTATTAGTGAGGTGGTAGATTTATGGCTGTTTATCCAAATAAGGGATCAAAGGCACAGCAGCCTGCTGCAAAACAAGTCACCTAGCCACACTGCAGCTTCAAACGTCAATTCACAGTTGTGAAATAATCCATTTACAGCAAGTGAAACCTTCAGATAGGTGTGCACTGCACAGATTTCTGTGTCCTCTGTGCTGAGGCTTTTGTTGCAACTGCAACACAAGGAGTCCACACATGCAACTCACTCCTGTCTGGAGGGGGAGGGGATAGACAGGACATCTGGCAAGAGCAGCCTGAGCCCCCTCCGACTCCCAAATGACCTCCAATAACTGCCGACCCCTGTGTCTCCTCCCGCAGACCCGCAGTCCCAAGCGGTCTACCAAGCCGTCCCAGGGTAAACACTACTAACAGATCCTGGTCACATGACAGGATCTATCCTCCCATTCCTCTGAAATATTAACTGGACAGATATGGACACTTGTGCTGTAGGGAACAACCCTAAAACGGCAAACAGGGATTATTTAAGAGTAAAAAGATAGATGGGTGTTTATGTCCAGTGTCCCAGTGGCATAAGGGCCAAAAACTTGTAAAAGTAAAACAAGCTGTTGCTTCAGTTTTCTCCACTTCAGCAAAGGATAATATTTCACAAGTTTTATGCCTAAATGAGGAAATGAGCTTTTTAAATAAAAGCAAAAAAGGAAGTGTCTAGAAATCAGGGTACATATTTACAAGTACACACCGCAGTTGGAGAGGAAAAAGAAAAAGTACAACTGTACTGTGCAAAAAGGAGAACAAAGCAGTGTAAACACCCTAGGTCACAACCCTCACCCAGCACCCCCTCCTTCCTCTGGATGTGGGTTTTGTTTTGGCACAGTTGCCAGTACACAATGTTCTCCCTACCAGCGTCCTCTGTAGGCAATCGGAGTAAAGAAAAAGGGGTGGGTACATCCCGCCCAGCTTCCTGATTGGCTGACAAACTATAAAAACACTGAGGGGAAGAGCCTGCTAACAGCTAGTGTTGCACACTCAAAAAAGGAAAGAGCACAATACTGATGAGAGCCTGCAAACATCCTCTATAGAGAGCTGAACTGAGTGAAAAAAAAAAAAAAAGACATATCCTGCCACAGGACCAGAAATTTCCTCAACAAGATTTCTAAAGAATTACCAGTGAACCGAAGGCTGCATAGACACAATGGCACAAATCACATAACCTAGCTTTCTTCCATATACCTCTCCCACTACACGTATAGCGCAGGGCACATATAGAGACTTCATTATGCAATCCTCCTTTTCAAGCATGGTCATGAAAATGTATAATCTCTGTACCTATCACTGGCCATGTTAGCCCACACAGATAGCAACCAAGTGCTAAATGGCAAAGACGACTTTCACACACTTGTGAGAGAGGTGCACTGCCTTGCAGGAATCAATCGAGACTTCATGTATTAAAATATTTTTCCACATTTTCATTCATTAAGTGTGAGAGAACGCCTTACCTTGACAGCATACTCTTTGTTGGTGATGAGGTTGATGCATGTTTGCACTCTGGCATAAGCGCCCTCTCCTAGTACCTCTTCTTGCAGTCTATAGACATCTGTAGAATAGAGTTAAACAAATTCAAGTTTTACTACTTCAAATAATATAAATAAAGTAGAACAAAGCCATGCATGAATACAGATAATGGTTTATAAATAGTTTTGAAATACAGTAAAATTAAATGATGCTACAAGAAATAAAAGCCTTTACCCTCAAATCTTCCAGAGAAACTGTCAGTTGCCCGGCAACGCTTTTTCTTCTTATTTCTCTTCTTGGCATCGGGGATGTCAATAGGCTGGCTGGAAGGCATGTCTGTGAAAAAAAAAAGTGCCTACATTAAAATGTGCTTATGATAGAAGACAAAAATACAAACTTAACACCACCATCCAACACTTTAGTTGAAAGAGAACAGTGAATCTGTACCGGATTAGAGAAACAAGCCTCAGTTAATTAACTAGGTCACTGATAAGTCACAGATAAGGGTAAGACCTCTAAAACACTCACCGTGTCTTGGGGAGGAATCAAAATTAAATGATGAATCAATAAGATGGGATCCATTTTTGGTGAAGTCCTCTGATTCGAAGGGATTTTGGCCCTGAGTGACAACAACAGATATGGTTATCAAGGAGTGCAATGTTATCAATTAACTATTTTGCTGAGAGCAGCAACTGTTTTATGACTGTTAAGACAGCCCTTATCTCCCCCCCTTAGCAACCATAAACTGATACAAGACTTACAACACCAGGCAGAAACTGTTGTTTCTATCCTAATAGTATACATGCACAGGTGTGATTTTAAAGCAATATTTTTGCAGATTGTTAATACTCATATTCTCCTGTCATTCTGCCATTAACTGTGAATACATGTGCCAGCAAGCCACATGGCATGGTTGACAGCCATAAGATGTGGGAGAGCAACAGATGTGTTTATATATAGCAAGGTAATGTCCTTTGGCATACACGCTAAGAAATGTGCTCTGTTTATAGAGACTTGGACAAACTCGTGACAGCAGCACTGCATGTTGCCCTCAACAATGCTCACCTTGAAAGAGCGGTGAAATCCAGTGACTTCGGTGATCTTATTTTGCACCATTTTGCTTCGATTTGGGGTGGATTTTTTCCTTTTTGGTGGATATGCGGCGGCGGCGGCAGTGGTTTGGGGATATCAATTTGCACTTCTCCGAAACAAGTGGTTTCAGAGAGAGTCGCAAGTGATCACACTGCGCTGGCTGGTGAGCTTGCTGCGGCGCTTTAAACGGGAGCCCTGTGGACAATACAAAACACCGCAGCGTTACACCCCACGTTACCTGAAGTGATTGACAGTGGATAAAGGCGATTACAATCCATCAAGAAGACTAGTAGATTCAAGTTCAGAGGTGAGGGCAAGAGGAGCAAATGCCCCCAGTGACAGCATGTTAGCCCATGTCCGTCACATGCTGACAAGGAAAATAAAAACAATCAACAACCAACTACAACGCCGCCCACGTCTAGCTTAACGGTATGGTTATTTGTAGCCATCTTAAAAAGCCAGTCCAGAGAATACAACCTAGAGAAAGTCATTACAATGCTACATGTTAGTTGTAATATGCAAATTTGTCGGCAGTCATGCCGTGTTTAGCTGGGGACAGCGAAGGTTTCAATGAGCGCAGGGAGGCTAACGTTTATTTAGCTAACATTCACATGCTCAGCAGTCCTAACGGTCAGCGTGCGAGCACTCAGTCGCGAGCTGAACATTATGGCTGCCTTAGCTTTAACGTTTACCACCAGTTAGCTACAGTTACTGCTGTAACACCACTGCAATGTTGCCACAGAGTGGAAGCATGCGTTTATATTCGCTCACTTATATGTTGTTGTAAAGAATATAGCCGCCATGCCATCCAAATGTAAATTCGTTGTGTCTACTAACCCCGTTGTTGACCTCAGTGCCACAGTCATTATTTGACCCACTGCTTCAATCAAACAGCTCACCACAACGCCACACACCTCTAGCTTAACGGTTTGGTTATTTGTGGCCATCTTTAAAAAGCCAATTCAGAGAATACAACGTAGAGAAAGTCATTACAATACTACAGGTTGGGTGGGATAAGCAAATATGTCGGACAGCCACGCAGTGTTTATCGTGAATACCGAGGATTTCAATGAGCGCAGGGAGGCTAACATTTGTTTAGCTAACATTCACATGCTTGTCAGTCCTAACGGTCAACGCGTTAGCACTCAGTTGCGAGCTGAGGGTTACGGCAGTTTCAGCTTTAACATTTAACGTTTAACATTGTTTAGGTGAAATCAGTGCATTAGCATTGCTGTATTGTTGCGACGGAGTAGACAAGACGCAGGTTATATCCACAAATTTCGATGTTGTTAAAAAAAAAAATCCACCTTGCTTCCCAAAAGTACTTTTGTTTGTTTGTACTCACCCCGTTGTTGATTTTACAGCTCCAGTGTTAGCGTCGTTGTTTGACCCACTGCTTCAACAGCCGCAGAGGACGGTCGAGGGGGGTAAACGCCTGATAGTAAGTGCGTGGAAGGTGGCGAAGAAGCAACGGCGTAGGTGGTTTTATAACCTCCCGACTGACTCCACCCCTCACGGCCTCCTCCTCCCTCAGAACTGCATCAACAGACTGGAAGCGTCACGTGCTTTCTAGAAAAAAAAGACGTAATGGCAAGGTTCCATTTCGTCTTTCAGCTACATACTTCTTTACCACTTTTGAAGATGAACCCACAAACAGCCACTCAAAATGACTTAAAGGATTTGAAACAAGAGAAAACTTGACGAGGCTCAGTTTGATATCGCCCTTTGGTTATCACAACACATTTTAAAAGAAGCGCAACGAAACAAATTAGGTGGACGACCAAAATGGTACGCGACCCCCCTTTGCTCTGTTTTGTTACAGAGGCCCCGCATTGGGACTGTGGAGAAGTCGAAATGGCGAGTACGTGCACGTTGGCACAATCAGCACCTGCAACTGTTCTGACGAAAGAAACGCATGGATCTCATCAGACATGGAGGGAGATGAATCAGAGAAAGACAGACCAGATCTACCAGTTTACAGCATGACGGTGGAGGAATCAAAACAAAAGCTGCCACACGTAACTGCCGCATTAAAAAAAAGGAGCCATGCAGAAGAAAACAATTGGTCAGCTTTGTGCTATATAAGCAGAGAGCAACGCAGGCATAACTCCACTTGGCTCCTTCTTTGTGTGTCACTCAGATGCAATCATTTGCATTTACAATGCCCTAAACTTTACTCTCACACCCAGCGAGTGAATGGCCGTGGCCAGATGGGTGTTCAAAGAAATCCCCGTCTGAGTCTGAGTCACTGCATGCAAGCTTTTGTCACTCATTGGGGACGTGACATGACTTCAGCTGCTGCGGCATTTCAGGATCACGTAAACAAACACACGGACGGAAGCATTTGCAATCGTGTAATGTAATGCATAATGACGGAAAATTACAGCACTTCATGTAAAAGTCCACCTCTCAAAAAAAAAAAACAAACAAAAACAAACAGACCTTAGTTGGAGTGAGGAGGTGCGTGATCAGCAAAATAAAACTAACAGTGAATTGTATGTAAACTGCAGGTTGACCCAGTCCTGCCAGTTTTATATAACATTACTGGATTATTATTGTTCAATCATTGGTTGTGTAAGGAGCTTTTTTTTTTTGTTGTTGTTTGTTAAAGTGGCTGGTTGAATAAATATCTTTGGTTTTATGTCATATTGTTTTGTGTATGCAACTGTGGTCTCAAAAGAAACCAGTAACTACAGTTACAGCAATACTACTGTCAGAGTACCATAGTGGGGTAAAACACTACATGTGCCTCTGAAACGTTGTGGAGTTTAAGTCTAAAGCAGCATGAAATGCACACATGCCTCAGAACCACACTATAGTCTGATATTTGGGTAAACGCACCTAGTTACTGTTTAACACTGGATAGAAAATCCATAATACTCTGATATATGTGGATTTTTATTGGACTAACTTTGATAGACTTCAAGTCCATTTTGGTTTGAGGCAAGTCAGCAATTTTGATACTTTTTAAAATTAACTTTACATTTAACCTAAACAGATTTCTGAACTTAAATACACAGATAAATAAGACAGAGTTATTCACACAATGCACAGTAAGTATTCGCCTATGAGATATCATAATTGACGGGGAAGGGCGTGTGAAATGGCTGGCTGCAGCCCCCTCCTTTTGTGATGTATGGCATGACATACACAGCACGTTTTGGAGCCTGATGAGGCGGCTGTTCAGACGTGGGTGGAGACGCTGTCTCATGGTTGTGATAATGAAAGAGATCCAAGAACTCAGATTATATAGAAATGTGTGCTCTCTCAGCCCATCTGCTAATTGTGAGATGCCACAGACATGACAAATTCATAGATTTAAAGCCAAGGCATTTTTGACAGAGGCACAGGAGAGGGCTGTTGGATCCCTTTGTTATCTTATATTATTGTTCTTTCACATGCATCCTTTTACTAAGGCCATATATTAGTAATGGAACATGTTGTATTGTGTTAAACACAAAGTCAGCATGCTTTATTATGCCATGTGCTTTCTTGTCAAACTCTGTGTCCTCTGTGACTTTTCTGTTAATGGCTATTTATCACTGGGTATAATCCCATAGTGTATAGACCTGCTTTATATAAGCATTAATGTATTGTTTACCAAGGGTGTCTTCGATAAAACCATGTAAGGTTTGTTTTCATGAGTTCGCTGTCTTGTGACTGGAAGCTTTCTGCCTCTCCTCCTCCTCCTCCTTTCACCTTCTGCCCCTCAAACATAAGCCCAAAGGTAGCAAACATTACGCAAGCTGTTGGCAGACTGTGCTGAGCCCAGAGCACATGGCGTAGTCGAACCTTTTAGTAGGAAAACAAGATCACACGTCGAAGTGCAGGGGGTGGGTCTGTGTCACTACAGGTCAAAAGGAAGAGGGATAGGCTATCATAAATCACTTCAGGTGCCAACAACCTCATTTTTGATGCAAAAGGAGCTCAGTCAGGAGGTGGTCGGGGGGGGGGGGGTATTTCAGCCTGATATATGATATAACAGAGGTGTGTCTCTGTTGTTGTTGTGTTACTTGATGACAACTGCAGCCACTCTGCAACTTTGACACTTTATTTTTTTTTCAAAATGTCCTCACAACTGTTGCGTGGCATGAATTCTTATTAGTGACCTCTGCATTTGATTTAAAACTTGTTCAATCTAATACAACTTTATATTCTAGTGGAGCTCCCACTTTGTCCAAGGACACCATTTGAATCTGTGGGAAACGAATATTGTTTCGATATGTGCATTTCATTCAATGGTGCAGCCATTAAAAACAAACAGTGCTTTATAACCTTGAGTTTGAATACTTCACTCAGTATGAAAGTCATGTAATTTTAAATAAGCTGCACTGAGACAACAGATAACTTAGTGTATACGTGATAATCATGCTTTAGGATAGTCCCTGTTGAAATATGATGCATTAAAATGAAAAAACCTCCATTAAGCATAGTCCCCCCCCCCCGGTCCTCAAAATATATGTGCATCACAAAAGACACATGGTTATGTACGCTTTACCAATGAGCCAGAGCAAGTCATTACTCAGGTACAGTTTGCATGAACCAGCGGATATGTTGCAAAAACATTCCTGCCCTATCTAGTATAAACAGTACAGTCACACACAATATTGTATGCATCTGTGCAGACGACAAACGGATATGTAAACGTATACATGAAACGCATGCCCACCAAGCCCAAATAAAACTGTCAAAGGCTGAGGAGATAAGCTTGGTGGAGGGAGGCAGTAGTCGTACACTGTTGCAATAAGTTGCATACTTTTCTCAAGTGCCAAGGTCACAGTGCTCCAGGGTGCTGGTTGCTCCTTTTCTAAGAAACCTTTCCAGAGCAAACTTCGAAGAAGAGAGTATAGTCTCCAGGACAGAAGAGCCTCAAATGTAACCAACCAAAAGAACCCATGTGCTTTAGGTATTACAGGAGTCAGACATCTTTACTGGAGCACTGGGATTAATCTACATATTTGGGAAAATCCCTCTAACACAGAAAGAGTTACAAAGGATTTTGCAACAGACTTTGTTTTGTTCCAACTTTGTTCCAGTTGTTCTCTGAAAAAAAAAACAAGAAACTTGTATTCTTTTCCTGCACTTTGCTCTTGTTACATAACAATGTGAAACAAAGCATTTTGAAAAATAATCATGTTTTTTTTTTTAATTCTTAAGACTCTCCCTCTCAGATTGGGCAATAAGGCAGAAACTGCAGGGGGTTACTAGTCAGTGCACAGCTGGAGGGTTTAGTCATATCCTTGGGCTTTTCACACACAGCAGTCATGGATGTGTCAATACTTGATTTCAGAACAAGGTGGAAGTTTCAACTCAGTTTGTTTTCAATGTAGATTTTGCAACAGCAGATGTAAACATTTCTCTGAGATATACACTGTGTTGTACACTGTGTTGTGCTTTTTAATGTTCAGCGGAGCACTGTGACAACTCTTTTGGCTGTCAGTTAATCTACTGATTACTTTCTAAATGATGGCTACATGTGTTCAACCTCAGACACAGCGAAACATCCACCCCATCTTCTGAGAGCTGAAGGCAGCAACTTCAAAGTGTTTTATCCGGTGAGTGTCCAACTCTCAGATTTTCACATTACTATCAAGTTAAATCAGAGTGAATCTCCAAATTCTGCATAACAGAGCAGGTTGGATCATTTGAAATAACTTCCCTCTGGGCCTCTCCTTAAATGATTTGTCATCTTGTTGAAACTCCTTCAGCTGCAGGACTCGTTATTCCTACTGTCTACACTGCAACTCCCTTGCAAACCAGGAAACCGTTAAGGGTGTGTCATTCCAACATTTGCTGAGTCACATTATCTTCCAAACCCCCTTTTCTCTCTACGTGTAAATAATCACACTGTACCATCAAAACAACAGCCAGACACTGCTGTGTAAACCCTGACAGAGTTGGACAAAGCTTCAGTCTGATTGGCTGCAGCCTGAAATTCTTCCCCCTTGTCCGTGGCCTCTTTCCAGTACTTCCCCTCATGTCTTGCAACTGCACACAGCCCTTCGGGGTCGTCTGATACATTCCAGAGGAGAAAAACACAGCAGAGGGAGGGAGGGAAGAGCACAAAGGCGGGCACAACTTATCTCACACGTAACAGGCGTAGCGCATGTTGCCAGAGTACAGCAGCTCGCAGGAAGTGACTCCACTGACGGAGAGAGGAGGGACAATCCTGTAAGAGGATCAGGTTGCAGCAGGCAATGAGGTCATCTCAGTTGGTTGTTGTTATTGGGGCAGATAGTTACATCAGATTGTGTTCATAAAAAAAATTATATTAGCAAGTCTGAATGTGATGTTTTTACAGCTTGAATGAATGAGAGGATCTGGAAACAATCTGCATTACTTGTTAATATGCTAATAAACATGTCATTTTCATACATAATCAAGTCTTTCAGATGGAGGATGACTGACATACGACCACAGATAATATCCCCCAGTCATTCAGGGTTGAAATGTGAGTACATATACTTTACAAGTATTCAAGTATGAACATGATGAACATCTATTTCATTCTGCTCCATACTTCCACTACCCCACATCTCACATGTAAATATTTAACTTTTTACGCCACTGCATTCATTGACAGATTTCTATGTACTTTTAAAATTATGTTTGAACATTCAATCTCAGAAAATAAAAAAAAAAACATTTGTAAAAGAAAATAACCACTTTGGCTTGACATCACAAGTGTAGTTGGAGCCTCTTCTGATGTCTGTCTGTCATTTCCCCTCTAAAACTATGCAATAGTTCAATGATATTAATATCCTATATTGGGGTGCATTAGAGTCAAAACACACCAGTCTGACGAGAATCACACTTCTGCATGTAAGTACATTAACCTTGAAAGTAAATGTTGCTGATCTTCCACCCCCACAGATAATCACAGCCTCCAGGCCCCAAAGGAAACAAATCAATGAACAGGAACTGTTTCTTGACTTGTGACATGTTGTTGGCACCTGTAATTTTTTATCTTGTTGTGACCTGTGTGAGAGGTTAGTGCTCATTAGCTACATAATCCAAACTATTATGACTGATGACTGCAGCTAAATCCGAGCAGAAACGCTGTTGTCAAGCCTGTTCATGACTGTTGTTGACCCAATCATGCAAAGCTTGGCCCATTCAAAACAAAACCTCTCTGTATTCGTCACATCACAGGACAGTCTGGCCTGTTTCTTACATAACCAGATTAGTTGGATCATTAACCCCATTCGGGGCCTTGCCTCCCCTCTTCATGACTATATCTGGGACACTCGGCAGATTTCATAAGGGCCACAATATCAACTGTAGGATTACAGTAGTTCCTCAAACACAGATGGATTTTGGTGTCTGACGCCACCCAGTGGACGGTTTTACACTCGGCCTTTCAACTATGTGCTGCCACCAGGGTTTTGTCATGTGAGGTACGAGTCTCGTGTGACCTTCAGCTGCCAAGTGTATCTGCAACAAACACCTGCAGGTTTGACATCTGAGAACCTGCCTGGTGGCCCGAGGCGCAAAGTATACAGTAACACAGAGTCCATTATGTCTGAGTCACCAGCCAGCCCTGACTGTATTTAGCTATTTTCAATGTGCATATAAATATATATACTAAAAAAACCTGAGATGAATGCAAGTGAACCTTAAATTATTTTTTGAAAAAAAAAAAAAAAACAAAAAAAAAAACATACTCTCAGAAAAAGAGGAAACTATTGTCTCACTGTGGTTTGACTCTGTGGGACTGTTTGTACTGAACTGTATTGATTTTGTACTGCCTATCTGCCCTGAAAAACTAATTACTGTTTTACAGTTTACAACTGCTTTACCTTCAAATATCTTTGCTTAGCAGGAAATTAGACCCCACAAATTAAGTTAAGATGGCTCCCAGGACTGTAACTTTCAGGTAGGACACTTCAAATCAGAAAGTGATTAATGATCTCAAATTATAAGAGAGTAGAGAATCGTTTTAATGTAACAACATAGCAATTTTATAGATTTACAGTAAGAAATCGTACTAATTTTAGATCATTTTAACAGAGAGAAAGACAGAAGCATCCTGGAATGATTGAAATTCAAATAAAATAGAAAAACAAAAACATCAACAACACAAACATACACCTCTTAATACTGTGCTCTGATAAAAGGTCTGGAGACTTTTTTCTTTTTTTTCAACACAACAAGGTTCTTGGTTAAAACCTACAGTATGTGGCTAAAATAGATTACAGTACTTAAATATAAAAATAGACTCTTTTCTGAATTTGTTTGTTCTTTTTAGTTCTCTGCTGCAGTCGTATAGAGGGACGGATGTGTTCGTCCGATGTGTCCACAGGTCCTTGGTGCTCCCTCAGTGGCACATCCGAGAGGTCATCTCTTTCTGCAGCACAACACACCACACACAGTACAGTGAGTTACTGCAGTGAAGGATACAGTAAACACACTTTAAAGATATTTGTAAGATCACAAGGAAAAGATCATTTTGCAAAATGAAAGTGCATTTTAGAAAATAAAACCAAGCACATAGTGATCAACTGTAGATATAGTTGCCAAGCACTTAAATGCAATACCTCAGTTTGGTAATACTGTGTAACAGTGCTTCTGGTTTCTTTAGAAAAATGTCTGTCACCTCCCACTGGGTTCAGACAGTCTCCACTCCAGATAATAACAACACTGCTGTAGCTATTTTAATGTAAAGCCTAACATATCAAAGCTTTTATTCATATTCATTCAAAATGCACTGCTTTTCATATCCAGCTACATGACATGACATCCATCCTCTCCACTCTTTTGACTCACCAGAGGCTCCAGCTCTTTGTGGTCCGTCAGGTTGAACTCAGTCACAAAATAATAGAAATGCTTGTAGCAGGTATTGACATGAGCCTCGGCCCCCATCTGGCTCACACGGTCAAAGTGGTGGATGTAGACGTGGACGAACACCCGGAACAGGCGAGACAAAATCTTCTTAGCCACCTGCATGAAGGTCTTAGGGAAGGGAGTACCTGGGAGTCAAACAGATGGAGACGGGAGAAGACGGCGGTCAATCCCAGTGACCTTTCACTCTCCACATCACAGAAAGCAACACTTTGAAATACTTAAGTCTATACTGCAAAGGTTCGAAACTCTTTTGAGGGACAGTTGTGTTGGGCAGTCAGCAGCATGCTCAAGGACGCAGCCAGCATCACTTCATTCGTCACATGACTTGGGCCGGGGGGGGGGGGCATTAAGCCTCAGCTCCAACCAACTGATTAATTTAGTATGTCGTTTTGCTTTGACTAATTCAATAAAATTTCAGGAATCTGTTCCAGAGGACAGACGCGTCAGAGGTCGTTTCTATTCATAGCCCGCTGTATGTTGTGTGACCCATTTTTAAATCCATTGCTTGGATGTTTCTGTAGTTAGTCAGATGCCAAACCAAAGCACATGGCACACAGTTCACACATGCACAGTACGGGTGGGTGGGTGGGAGGGAGATAGAGAAGTGAGAATGCCACAGCAGCAGAAGATAAACACCACTGTGTGCACTCACGGAAGGTAATTCAATAAACGTGGCCTTGCAGATTTAATCTGAAACATCGCTGTCCATCGTCTGAACAGTATCTGCATCAGATTTGAGCTGCCTTCACTCCCCAGGATTTTATCTTTATCTCATTATAAATTTCCTTATTCCTTTATCACAATATTTGCATGTTAATTATTTATGTGTGCTCTTGGGGCTTTCATGTGACTCATGCTGAAAGAGCAGGAAGATTACTCATTCAAGTCATTCATTAAATACAAAGTCATTTGCATGTAACAGCAGTGAGCCGCTCCACTTGTAAACGATAACCGTCTGTTGAATGTCTACTAGTTTTTATCAGAGAGATTCGTTCAATGCTTTATTGGAATAATATCCTAAAAAGAAAAATCATTAGAGGTACATCTATGTACAGTATTAATGTTTTTTTCTGATCTGCTTCACTCAGCTGTTAATAATCCAGAAATATAATTCATCTCACAGTCCATTCTGCGGATCCGAAACTTTGGCATTGGGAATAACTGATAACTTTAGTCGGGCTTGATTGACAATAATAGTAGTGGCTGGTCACTTGTTACGTCAGGCATCTGAGGACATTGTGAATGGGTGTAGGTTTTGTTTGCTCCCTGACTCATTTTAAAGGCTTGGATCTTTTACAGCGGGATTTCTTGAGCTTCCACCAAGCAGAGAGAGAAACATTAAAAACCAAAGGTTTTCTGACCTAACTCTGAATAGTCCTCACACACCACCTGCAGCTGATCTGAACACTTACCGACGTTGGTGGGGAAGATGTTCTCATTGTTGATCTGTACCTCAATCCAGTCCATGAGCAGGCTCATGTATTTGGGGGCCGACAGCGCGGTCGGCCTCTTGTACTTGTGCTCGTCTTGCCAGCGGTATTCGTACTTGGGCCCGCCGGACATGACGGGGCAGGTTTGATCGGTGCAGGAGTCGCTGATGGTGCCATAGATGAGGTTGATGCGGTTGAAGAAGTCGACCACATGGACAGCCACCCAGTCGTTGAGGTCCTCGCCGTGGGGCAGCTGCACGGCCTGCTTCAGGTCCAGCCCGGCATTCAGAGACGCCTGGGCCTTCTTGTGCAGCTCGAAGCGCTGCGTCCCGGGCTCAAACTTGCGCTTGGGCCGGAATGTCCTATCTTTGTTGAAGACTTGTTTCAGAGCCAGGGACATGGTAGCATGTGGTGGCAGCGGCTGGTGATTTGTTTGAACGCTTCTGGTGAATTATTTACTGTTGAGAGTCAAAAAGGTTGTGTAAACAACCAGAGCAGTTTTCGTTCTGGGCTGTGTGTTGGTGTTTGTTTGGACTCAGTCTGTAATACTGTAAACCTGCATAGGATAAGAGAGGAGAGACAAAGAGACAGTTTGGTTAATGAATGCTCATTTACATACAACTACATGGTTTCACGTTCACAGCACCTCTTATTCAGGAGCTGCAAATAATGATGTTTTTCACTATCTTTTAATATTCGAATTATTTTATTGGCCAATCAATTTCTTATATCAGGATTTTGAATATAAAAGAAATAGTTAGAAATGCTCGTCATCACAAGTCCTCAGCTTCCACACCCCACATACATTTACATTCCTGTCATAACTAACTCTCACAATTAAGAAGTTGATTAATGTTGAAATAGTTGGTTGACAGAAAAATTTGAAATATTCAAGCTCACTGATGAAATGGTGATTGGCGCCACAAGACAAAATGTGTTAAATAAATGAGATGTTCTTGTTCCATACCCATCAGTTTTGTCTATTTTACCAATATAATTACCAATAAAATAAGTTAAATTCTTTGTCAGCTGCTCAGGCAAATGGGACTTCGTCTAAAAACAATGTAACAAGCAGTTTCAGGCCATTTTCTGACATTTTATGGATCGATCAACTAAAAATGATGAAAACAACCATGCAGATTAGCTGATAATGAGCATATTCATTAGCTACAGTAACAGCAGCATATTTGGTCCAGTTTTTTTTGTGTGTGTTGTTACATTCACGTGTTTAGCAAACTTTTAAGCCCCTTATCCACCGCCTTCTTGAGCTGATACAAATCTCCAACTCAGGAGTGTTTACCTCAAAAACTGGCATAAAAAGGTAGAGATCATGTGGATATCACTGTAGAAATCTCAAGTGAAAGAGCATGAATGAAAATATTTGATGAAAATCAATGTGAACCATGAGGTGCACTGGTGAGACAATACAGTGCACCTCAGTCCAGGGTTTAATCTTATAATAATAAACAGGCTGATTCACGTTTATTACCAGAATCCACCTTTGAGTCTCGTCACCTCAGGTAAAAGACAAGTCAGGACAGTGTCAACAACACAAAAGGCCTGCAGTCAAGATGAAGCATCGTCCTTCACTCAACCTGAGTCATTTCCTATTTCAGACACTAATTCGCCGTGAAACCAAGAATCTGCGGAATGACAATAAAACCAAGTCTGACCGCCCATTAACACCAATAACAGCATCATTTAGGCAAAACCGTCTCCATTTCTGCACCGTCATCTTCACATTATCACAACCTTCGTGTCGTTTGTTGTCACATTTTCCGACATAAAAGCCCAGAGATTAAACAGCAGGGCACATGACGACAGGACCAAGTTTATTCGTGACGTGACTAGCTAACTCGGTCAGACTTGTTGCTTCCTAAAACGGCTGAAAACACACCAACATATCGCCATCGATTCGTCTCGTTTACGCTCAATTCACATCACATCTGATATAAAAACCGTCTAAACACAGTAGTTGTCGCAGACTGGTGATCAAACGGTGATGAAATCGCACCGTTCAAAGCCACTTTCCCGAACTTACTTGTTCCGCCTTCCTGTTCCGTCAGTTTCCTTCGATGTTTTATCGAAAATTATCAAGTTACTGATCAATAGCTTTGCGGCAACAGCATACACAGACTACATTATGGATACATGATGCCATACGTATAGTAGATTTACTGATAAATCAATAAACATGCCACTTTGATAAAGAAACTAACGACAGACTCCTC
This sequence comes from Caranx ignobilis, assembly GCA_021432705.1. Lineage (NCBI taxonomy): Eukaryota > Metazoa > Chordata > Actinopteri > Carangiformes > Carangidae > Caranx > Caranx ignobilis. Next base: position 2,118,748 of record MU270014.1, read on the forward strand.
CCTGCGAAACGAAAAGTACACCAGAGTCAAGCCAGAGGCACTGCGAGGCACTTCCGGTGATAACTGTCAAAATAAAACCCCCCAGTTTAACGTAATGCAACATTTAGCTTAACATTTGCTCTAAACAACAAATTTACAGTTTCTACCGTTCCACAGCATTTATTCATATCAATATGACTCCAACTATGGGTTATGAAACCACTTCCAAACTCACTTTAATAATTCTGTGTCTCTTTGTAGTTTGTCTATGTTTCATATCATTTTTAGCCTGATTGTAATCATGATTCTTGCTTATGCTTATTTGTTGTGTGTGTGTGTGTGTGTGTGTGTGCTTGGGTGATTTTGTGTTTCTTTGATTCTTGAGTATTTGTGGGGTTTGTTTTGCATTGCTGTGATAATTTTGCAGATCTCCATACACCTATCTGTAGTTGTTTTACATTTTACATTTACTGTGGTCATTTTGCATCACTTTGTAATCACTTGATTGACTTCCCATCTAGAAAAATGTTACTTCAGTAATGTTTTTATTAAAGGAGATGAAAAGTTACTGAGTAACTGAGTAACTAAGTATCGATACAGTCATAATGGCCATTTTGTTTGCATCTGATCACTGAGAACATTTTACTTTTTTTCATCTTGGTTTTGCCACTTTTACACAGCAATGTATTTGCAATCTTATTCCATAACACTCCCTACACATTCAGCATTTGATACAGTATGAAACAAATGTATCAGTGGCTTTATGTAAAAAAAAAAAAGGCCTTTATTTTGACAAATTCACCAACTTCCGGTGTTGTGGCCTTCAGCGTTGCCTGGTAGCTCACAAGTACTTCCTTTGGCAGGGGGCACCCTGACTAATCCCACTTATTTTGTAACACAGTCATTATCAGCCAGGATACATGGTGTTTGAGCTACTGATAGGAAAACAAAAGGCACCATCTGGTTTAAAGATCAAATTCAATTTTCTGCCAATTTAGTTATTTATAGCCCTTTCACATATTATGCATTTTAACACATCATCCCATTTTAGACTACTGGATATATATATATATATATTTGTGAACCTAGTGCTTTGAAAAACATCAGAAATGGCTGCAATCATCTTTACAACTCTGAGAACTGCTCGTTTTCCCATGCAAGTCTTTTATTGTGTAAGAAAAGTTCAGGCACGGCCTCATAAAATCTCTTTCATCTTCTCCCTGGGCAGTGTGCAGACTTTTTCATGGCAGATTACCCACCTGATTAGCCTGTACATGAATATGCTGCATGTTTCTAGGATGTTTCCATGGACAAAACCAGACAGCAGGCCTCCAGGCACAGACATGTAGAAGATCCACCCCCCTTCACAGGAGAGGCCGACAAGAAATGTTGTTTGTTTATATGGTTTGTACTGTATATCTTTGTAGTTGTCCATGCAGCAGTTTTGTCTCTTTGTGGCTATTTTCTGTGCGTTTTGCATTTGTGTTTTCCCTCTGTCTCTCCAATGACTAATCTCCAATTTGACTTTAGAGTGACAAATGTTAACAGACACCTCATATAGAGGTGACAAATCATATCATTGAATTGTTATATAGTCACCTCTACAAGACTTTGCACAAACACTGAAGCCACATGCAGCTCTATGAGTTTTATTCTACAATATTTAGCATGAAAAACAATGAACTGCTCTGAGATGATGATGGTGGATTACACAGAAAAACAAGTCGAACATGTATGATATATTCCCACTGAACTCCAAAATACCAGAATATAAAATTAGTTAGTCCATTAATATGAGAAAGTTGATGCTTAACATTCAACCCACAACCGACAGAGACAGAGATCCTCCTTCATGGCTGACACACTGAAGTTCAATTTACAAAATGCACATTTATTGTCACTGAGGCCTGTTTAGCTGTATCAGTGCTGCTTTAGTCGAAGCTGGTCAGCGTGCACCATTCATAAAAAGCTCTTTGTTTTGCTTGTTTAATGGCCAGTTGAAAGGATGCTTTGTGCAGCACTGGGACAGAATGTGCCTTGTTTCTGTCTACTTGTCAGGCTCAGCAGCGGCTGCAGCTTCCTCAGGCTTGGCCTTGTTCGAGATGGAGTAATAGTACAACCTCATGGACTCCTCAACCTTCTTGAAGTCTGGACGGTCCTCATGCCTGATAAAAGAAGGGAGAGGAGGAGGGGTTGTGGTCAGTGGAAAGAAATGTCACAAGATCTTAAAAGTTAACGACCGTCACAGAGGCTTTGCATGAGGCTGGTTGTGTTATAGTAAATGTACATTTAGTGCTGCCACTGTTGCTGTAAAGGCAAGTCAGACAGGTAAATCAACATTCCTGTCAGCACTGTGGGGACTGCATACTTAGGACACGTGTGAAGGCGCTCCTCCTCACATACGTAACATTGTTATTTTCTAACTAATAACTGCATTGTCACTTTCCATGCTGACGACAACCTCTTGTATGTCAACATTGGCTGTGCTCCAAACCAGCCCTCCTCCAGGATACAGCATGTTTTTGGTGACCTTTAAAACTTATTATTACAAACTCCAGAAGTTAAAGGTGTGCTTTTTATGTTTACATTTCAACTACTCATCACAATCTCATTTAATCTGACTTCTGACAGAATAGATTATCCTATCACATTAGCATATTACCTTCAAATAAGAAAGCAAAGAAAGTCAATTTAGATTGATCGGTGTCTTACTTGTATGTCCAGCACTCCTTCATCAGTGCATACATTCTCTCTGGAGATGCTGCTGGAGCGTCCATGCGGCTCCCACTCTCAATGAAGCGTATCACCTCCGGTCCTTTCATTTTCTGGACACAGTTGAGAAAAAAAGACAAGAGTTGTAAAATCAATGTTCGGGGCCAATCCTTCTCCTAACTGTAAATACTGCGATCAAAGTACCATCTAAAGTCAATAGCTGACATTGATACTGTACCTTATAAGGTTTCCCTCCATAGGAAAAGGCCTCCCACATGGTGATACCAAAACTCCACACGTCACTTTTACTGGAGAATTTGTGGTAGTTTATACATTCAGGAGCGTACCACTTCAGCGGCCATTTACCTGCAGTGCGAGCCTGCACAGCACAAAATGTATCACAATAAGCAGTTTGTCAGTGAGTAATGTAGGTTGTGTTTGTTGTATTTAATGTATATGTATATGTATGTTATGCACATGTTTGTTGTATTTTATATATATGAAGCTTAGCAAAAGTTCAGTCAGGAAGAGTATCTCATTGAGCATGCTCACTGAGTCACCTCTCACCACTTGATTTCATCCAATCACAGTTGCCACCTTCTCTCTTTCACCAGTCAGTCATTAGCTGTCAAATTTGAAAGTGCTCTCTCTCTCTCTGTTCTCATCCAGCAGTCATTACTGCCACGAATTCTCAAGACCCACCTCCACCCCTTCACCACCTCAATCAAGATACAGACCTTGTTCATCTGAACCTTCAACCAGAGCTTCCATCTCCCTTCCACTGCCAGTGTCTAGGCCCGGGGGAAGTCTAAGCAATCGACTTCCTGCAGTCTAAGCGCCAAAGTTTATTTTGTGCACAATAAATGTCATTTCATTTCACAACCTGTCTTCTTTTATTCTTATATAGTCTGTCCTGATTGGAATATATATTGTTGTGTGTAGACACCAGGAGGAGTAGCTGCTGCATTACTGGCAGCCAATGTGGATCAAAGAACAAAATGAGTTGACATTTACTTTGCCTAGGTTTTCATGCGTTTTCAATCCCATCAAAAAAGACATACTTATTTTTATTATTCCTTATGGGTGTAATATTTATCAGTGAATCCGTGCATCAACAAAGCCTATGTGACCTAGAGTAGCTCTATGATCTGACTTCATGTACATCACGTGAAAGAATAATCACAATCAGATTTGCTGTGGTGGTAAAAACATCTGAGACCTGCTGATGTGGGACAGATAGTTCTTGTGGAATTACACACGTTGTTCCAGCTTTTGTGTTTTGTATTGTGTCCTTGGAGGTGGGATTCATATGACTGTCTGATAACCACATTCCTTCCAGATGTGGGTCAGTAAACCAGCCAAAAAGAAGAAGAAGAAATTGATTCAGTAGATACTCTTGTTTGCACGCAACACGTCAAAGCTTTCGGGTGATAACGCTGAGGGCAGTAATTCCCAGAAAAGCAGTTAATCAATTTTTGTTAGCAGCAACAATAACAACCTTCACACCCACACCCTCTGGTTACTCAATATGTGTCTTGGAGTGAAACAGCTTCAAGATAATTTGGCTACAAGTACCTTATAGTAGTTGTCGTCTGCTCCCAGGGCCTTGGAGAGTCCAAAGTCACTGATTTTGGCGAACTGCTGGTTGACCAGCAGGACGTTACGAGCTGCTAAGTCTCTGTGCACAAAGTTCTTCTCCTCCAGATACTTCATCCCCATTGACACCTGATGCATCAGCATGACGATGTTCTCCGCGTTTACGGTATCCCTGTGGGACATAAATAAGATAATTGTTTTTTTTTGCTTGTTTTTTATCTTTTCCAAATCGTGCCTCTCAGGATGTTGTGTCTCCCATGGTCTCCCATGCAGCCAACATAAATCTGAGGAATCAATGCATTTTTATCATTTCAAACATCCAGATCTGTTTCTTCTTCCTTTTTTTTTTGTTATCTTGTGTATTTCACACTCTTTTGTCTTTCTAGTTTTTTCCATGTCTTGTCTATGGTTTGTCTTGTCTTTGCAGTTTCTTGGCTTCGACCTCTCAAAAGAGAAGTGTAAATACGGGGGGCTGTGGCCCAGCTGGAGCCTGTGCACAGTAGAGCCATTCACAAACACATCCCTGCTGTTACTATAATCATAAAAGCTGAAGTTAACTGAAATTGCATTCAAATGGATGTAGATATTTTCATCACATTTGCTATGTTGAGTCTGATAATGTGTCCAAAAACCCACTTATTGCTACTGAGAAACTTGTTGAGAGGCCCAGCAGAGGCCATCTCCATGACCAGCATCAGGTTCTCGGCGTTGCAGAGGCCGAGCATTCGGACGATGAAGGGGTTGCTCAGCTGGTGCATGATCTCCGCCTCCCTCATCATCTCCTCTTTCACCAGCTTCTCATTGTCGCTCTTCAGCACTTTGATGGCCACGTCTATCTGACCCCTGAAACAAACATGTGGTTTGTGTTACAGGTTGTGTCTTTTTCATCCATGCAAACAGTATTGTGTATAACACCCCAGCTCTTACGAGTCAGTCTTGAGGACTCCCTTCTTGACGCAGCCAAAGTTCCCAGAGCCGAGCTCCACCTCATCCATCAGCAGCTGGCTCCTCTTGATGTTGAATCTCTTCACATCATTGGGGTTGTGGTACGGGTTGAAACCATTGCAGTCCATGGGCAGAAGGTCACGCTCTTCGGGGACGCTGGTAGCTGCTGTGGAGGCCGCAGCAACGGCTGTGAAGTAAAGGTACGAGCCACATGAGGTAGATTTCAGCGATTCAGCATGTTCTGATATTCATCTGTTGGCAGGTTTTCACACGTCTGCTCACACTGCTGAACAGCTGGTATCCATCAGGTTTAAGGTCTTTTTAAGCCCCATTTAATTTTGGGTGATTAAATGTTAAGGATTTCTTTTTTTTTTGTATTATTATTTATTTATTTTTACAGATCTTGAGTTTGTTTTGTGTTTTTTAATTTTTTTTTTTACAGAATAAGTCTTTGAAACACCTCTGTCAAAATACGATGCATCCTTTGGAATTAAACTTCTTAATTATATATTACATACTTAAAATTTGCTTCAACCCTAACCTGAAACAACATAAAATGTCAGTTCATAGACTAAAACAACTCTGACAATATGTCAGATTATGCAATAAATAAATAAATAGATTAATAAAAATAGTGGTTTAGGCTGCATGTAGTTCAGATGACTGACCTCGAGGGGGCGGTGTGTATCCATTTTGTCCTGTTCGCCTCTGAGGGAGTGACAGGAAAAGTGAATGTCACACAATGAACATTTTGCTGTCTTAAAAAAGTACAGGGTGTTGTTAATACTCACTGTTGCAGGAAGACTGGGTGTCTCTGCAAAGGTTGAGATTAGATCAGAGTCAGTAATAAATGGTGATATGAGGTTAATGGCTGAATGTTACGAATATGAACTGGAAACTCAGTGACAGAATATCTGTACAACTGAGCGGAAAAAAAAGGAGTAATGACAAAAATTGTTCAGTACTTCCGGCTGCTTTGCTGTTAAGGCAGGCCTCCCCGAGAACAGTGACCAGGCCGTCAGGTTTCATCTTCAGGTACTCAACCAGCTGGTGAGATTGAGATAAAGCTGAATTATACCTCAGAAACAGGCCCGTCGGCTCCAACAGAAATAACAGATAGCAAAATACAACAAAAAAAAAAACATCTTTGGAGGCTCTACCTGCCAGATTGTGTCAAACTTTGTTCCCTCTGGCATGGAGAATTTCCCTGATTTGTCTTGTAGAATCTGATAGTGGTAAACTGTTTTCCCGTACACCATGGAGAGAGCAAAAGTACCAGACTCCTCTCTGTCCCTCACTCTGATAAAACACAACACAGTTTGCTTTAAACCTTCACCAAGGAGCTTTCACACACAAGCTTCAGAGGTTAGTCAACAAACAGGCAGAAAAAGTACAAAGTGGAAACAACGTGGTCCTGAGTAACTTACAGAAACTTGCCGTCTGGCTGTGCTCCAGAGTAAAGCCGCCTCTCACCTTCCTGGCGGCTGATTTTGCTGTGATACCATGGCATCTTCTCATGAGCTGTGGTGGCAATCAGCTTCTCCAGCTGAGGGGCTTGACTGATGATGGCCTGCTCCATGGCTTCACCCTGGACAGATGCACAGACACAGAAACATTCAGGACACATATGTTTTGGAAAAACAGCATATGGATGTGTGTAAATGATCCTACTTGTCCATATATAGAAATGAAATGGGTGTGCAATAGCACATCACATCACATCTTGCAACTGTGGCTCATTTCGCAGACATTTCTCACCCACTTTGGGTGTCAAATGTGGTGCAATGGAGCAGAGAGGCAGACTTGTCACAGTTACATGTCAGTTAAAATGTGATTACAACCATAGTAAATCGTGGTAGGTAGGTAAATGTCACCATACTTACTCTGTAATGTACACAAAAATAGAAAACAGCAGTCAGCCATGTGCTTTAAGCATTATAATGAGAACCATTATTAGACTGCTATTACAGATGCAAAAATGCATGAACAGCATTTCACTGTTGTAGCTAATTGAGGTGGAGACCATAAACTTTCCCTCTAATCTGTATTTAATGTGTTTCCATGTCAAATTTAAACGTACAAAGGAGTCAGGGACTTTTTTTTTTTTTTTAATAAGTGCAGTAGAAAATGTAGTATTTCCTGCTAAAATGTGGTTAAATAGATATGTTAAGGAGCATGAACTGGAATAACTCAAGTGAAGTTACAGTGAATGTTCTCAGTTATACTTTCAATGGCTGCTGAGAGGTGCTACTGCAGACAGTTTCAGGCCACATAGTTTGCATACAGCAGATTATGTAGTGCTGGTCTTAGCTATGTAACTGAAAACACAAGTGATGAAAGTTTAGTGCTCTCAGGATGTGAATGGCACTGTATTTGGAAAAATTTAAACTATCAATAGATATACCTGAAGACGTTTATAGTATAGGCGAATCAACATCTTGTGCTTGTACATTTTTAGCTGTGGTGATATATGCTGTAACTTCAGCTGTGCCTTGAAGCGCAGCGGTGAAAACAAGTGTTCAAATAGTTAAAGTTACAATATTACACAAAGAAATTAAGTATTATGAATAATAAAGGCTTATAAAATATAAAATTCTCGATTACGTTCCATTTTTGACTTGGGTAAAAATGAGGTGTTGACAACAAACTGTACTTAAAGTATTTAAAGTAAGTATTGAATATGCTCTTATATAAAACCATATATGGATGTATATGTGCATGTGTGCAGGAGCTGAGTTTAACTGCTTCATATGCTGATATATTTTCTGTTGGATAGTTTAATTTTTTATCACATTTTATGAACTGATCATATGATTTCTGTTCGATGTATTAATGAAAAGTAGTTGTTAAATAAATGGACTGCAGTTTGAGTACAGTATCTTTCTACCCATGCTGAAAAACTGGAGCTCACTGGTTCTTAAATGGTGGAAATATGGAGCGATTACTGTTGTAGAGAACCAGGTGTCTGAGCAGAACCTCACCTCCAGGTTCCAGGTCTGCTTCACATACTCCCTCAGCATGTTCTCCCTCAGGTTGTCGAACACACCGGGCTGTATCGGTGTGTCCGGGGAGCGCAGGCAGGGTTTCTTCAGGGTGCACACCAGCCCATCAGGGTCCTTGCTGTAAAACTCACAGAGCTCTGCAGGCCCACAGTGAGGCTTCCCGCCTGTGAGGCAGTAAGTCCCGTTCAGCTGCTTCTCCACGGAGTAGTGGTGAAACTCCAGGTTCCACACGATGGACAGGACATATCCCCCCAGACTGCGGAGACACTGTCGGAGCAGGAAGAGGCCGTCGGCCATCCCGGCCAGCTTCAGGTGCTGCTCGGCATCCGAGCGACTGATGCTGCCATAGTAGAAGGGCAGCTCGGCCGCGGGGTCCATAGACATGGTGACACTTCAGACTGGACTTTGGTTCAGAGTCCTGGTTGTGGATGGTAAAGAGAAACTAGAGAGAAACAGAGAGACAGACAATGGAATAACCAGCATTTAAACAGCCAGTCTGTGACCTCTGACCTTTCAGCCTTTTAGCACCTACTTCCTACAATGTCTGCTCCATCCCAGCCTCATTTCAAATGTATCAAATAAAAAAACGATTGTGGAAAAATGGACCAAGTGGAAATCAATGCTAGAAAATCTTTCAAACAGCAAAGAAAGAACGACCGATCATCATCACCATCATCGTCAACTTCAGACCCTCACCTCCTCTTCTTTTCCTCCAAGTTTCACCAGGACAAACTCTACAACATACAGGATGATGTTTGTTCTACAGCTCTGCACAGACGAGCTGCAGTATGTCTGGATGAGACACGCAGCGAGAGGCACCCACACTTTGAGACTGCATGAAGATTGCAGATTGACACACTGGTGACAAAAGCCACAACAGGAAGTCGCAGTCCGCCCTCACAGCCTCCTTTCTCCAGCATCTAACTCTTCCGTTAAACAGGTGCTTTTTGGTTCTCGATCATTCCCTCTGCTTCACAAACACAAGTCTCAGCAATTTCCCTTCACGCAGGGAAAACTTTTTAAGGCGGAATTTCATTGCTCTCATGTTGTTTGACTAACTACTCAATACAAAATGCGATGCGTGTGTACGTGTGTTAGCAATCTGACCTTAGTAAAAGAGTCGGAGCTGAAGTGAAGATGTAAAGATAAGATTCAAATCAAGCAGTGTGGAACAATTAGGTGGTAGCTGGTGGAAAATTCCTGTTGGGGTTCAAACCAGGAGGTAACAGACAGTGATGATAAACTGTCGGCTCACGGCTCACAGACATGAAACAATAACAAGCAGATGCACCTGTGGTTGTGATTTTATGATAATGAAACTAATTACAAAGAACTGCAAGGAGAAAAAAAATCAATAACATGTCCGAGATTGGCCTGTTGGTTTTAGATCAATAATAAATATCAACAATAAAGTCATTTATGTTGATCTTTGACTTTGTCTCCCTGCTCAGTTTTCAGTCTCTGTGAATGGAAAATGCACTAGATGCACGAAGGAGTCCTGGTGTTTTTAATTCCCATCTCAGGTTCACAACACAATGTAAAGTCAGACAAATTAAAAACACACACACGTGTGAAAACCTCAGTTTCCTGGCTACACACACCCACGCTGCTGCCCACATCCACAGTGGACAGCCAAACAGAGGCTCAGAGTTGCCACAAGAAATGAGAGAAGACCTGAGACTCCACTGTGGGTTGACCCCCATCTCGCCACATCAAATACTTGCAACCCCAACCCTGTGGACAAACGGATACCCTGCACACCTGAGAGAGCGACAGAGGAGCCACGACACAACATCACTGCTGCAGGAGCGACTCACACCTGCAACAAAACCTCAGGATATTTGACTCAGCACATCTGAGTCCAGATGAGACATGATGATGTTAATGACTTCATATGCAAAACATATGAAGGCCACAAAATCCAGTCATCCAGCAACTTTCTTTGTTTGTATATATATATATATATATATATATATATATATATATATATATATATTTTTTTTTTTTTACGTCCATTATTTCTCTGTGATTTCCCCAAAGTTCAGTTGACTTTGTGCCTTTGGCCTCCACATGAACTTCCATGAAAGAAATGACTTCAGTTGAATGTTTATTACTCATTTATTATCCCTTATTTGAAATGTTGTTATTCATTTAGGTTAAATTGTTGTCGACGTGATTCACATTTTTCTCATATTGTTCACCCGTTACTCTCTCAATAAAAGTATTTTATGATATCTGGCAACCTCTCCTCGATGATCTTCCTCCCTTGTTGAATGATTGTGGAGGAGACGCCAAGACTTTATCACCTCTGATCAGTCTCTCATATTCTGTATTTTAGGTGATTATTATTATTAAGACTTGTTTTTAAACTTTTGCTGCTTTTATCATCACATGTCTGTATGTATGTTGTGTTTCAAACCCCTTTGACATGATAATAGCGATATGAGTCATCTCATGATGATGCTACGGAAACATTATGGTTATTTCAATTCAAATGATACAAGTGATGCATGATAAGCGACTGCTGTTTTGTGTTTTTTGTGCTCAACTGTGTGAAAATTAGTGTTATAAACATGTTGTTGACAACAAAATCTGATCACCCTCTATTTGATCCATAATATGGTTCTTTTCAAAGAACATGGGACATTTGGGAGATTTTCATTTGGACATAAACTGAAACCTATTGATCTGTAAAACTGTGTCTTAGCAGCAGCAGCAGCAGCTCCTACCTGTAAACAGACTGTAAAAATCTGACTACTTCCTCTTCTGTGATGTCACTCACATCATGATACCCATAAACCCCCTGACATATTTTCATTGATCTTTTCATAATGTTCACTATAAGGTAGAGGACACATTAAAGTGTGCTGTGGTTTTCATTTTACGATCTAAGATATTTCCTGTTGTGCTGAAATGAGTCACTGTTTAATCAATTAGTTGCCTTCCAGAGAATTCATTTACAAATAACAATACTTTGATGATTGATCATTCATTGAAGTCATCGATTGGTCCAACCATTCACTGTTTTAAGATTTTCAGTTGAGTATATTTCATCTGGTTGTGATTGGCCTTTTTAACTACTGTTAAAACATTTTAAAGACTAAACAACTTAAGCATGTCATCAACAACAACAAAATGATTCCTAAATATTAAGGTATTAAGACAATGATATGAAAGATGAAATAGTGAAATATTAAAGTAAATGTAATATGAACAGATGTGAACTGAACTCTTTGACTCACTTTTCCATTATTTTTCTTTTTTGATTTGTTTAAATTCCCAGGAGACACTGAGGATCGATCACAGACGCCACACTGATGAACTTTCTAAACTCTCTTACATAATTTAACCTGAAAGAAAAAGTGAGTTTAATTACAAACTCACAAATGCTGCTAACACACCATGAGCCAAGAGTATATTAGCCATGATGCTGTGTGACATTTATGACATGACCAAAACGAACCCAAAACACTTTCTGGAGATGTTTCTCCTCCAACAACAACAACAACAACAGCCAAGTACTGGCTCAGACCACGTTCTTTTCAAAATAAGGCTTTTATAGCGTTTGTACTACAATGTGCGTTGTGAACCACAACGCGAAGAGAGATGAGGTGACACATGACACAGTTCCTGAGCCAGCTTTGAACCCACGATGATGCGTGGTATCTCACACCAGCTCCGGGACTGTTCTCATCAAAAGTTACTTAAAAAGACAGAAACTGGCAGAGCACAGTGTGAGAAAAAGATGCTTTTGTAAATGAGGTGTTAGAGAGTAAGCAGATAGTGACCGGACGGACGGGCAGTGGAAACAGTCGGTGTGAGTCACTGTGTTTTCAACAAGCGGAGGAGTAAATAAGTGACACATGCCAAATATCTACAGGGTCAGACAGCTCGTTTTCCACTGAGAGGAGGTGATTCAATTCTGTCTGGATTCAGCTCCTCCGAGTAAAGAAATTTGTGCTTGAGTACAAAGCAAAAGCACTTTTCTGTTTCGGAGAGAACTGGCTGTTCAAGGTTATCGGTCTTAGTGATGGGGATGTACACGAACACAGAGAGGAGACTACAACCCTCACCTTAATGATGATGAACTCTCTACAAGTGACAGACATGTAGCTCCTCTGTGAGGTTCCCTGAGCTGTGTTTCCTCTTAATTGATCACATCAACTGTCTCAGCAGCCAGCACAGCCCCATCAGTGTAAATGTATTAAACCAAGAGGCTGCACCTGTTTGGAGCGTCATTAGTTATGGCAGGATATCAAAACCAAAGCACCATGGGAAAAAAAAAAAGGCATTTTGGCCAGAAGTAATTGGTAGTTGGAATCCATCCTTCAGGGGCCGTGAATGTCTGTGCAAAATTTTATAGAAATCTATCAATTAGCTCATGAAACATTTCACTGTCAGAGGAAAGGTCAGGGGGTCACCAGAGTCAGCAGGATTCATCTTCACATTATAGTTTACTATTCTGGTATCCTCAGCTGCTGATTGGGAGAATATTTCATTTTGAATAATAATAATAAAAATGGCTTGGATTTATTCATATGGTGCATTTCATGGCACCCGAAGTGCTTTACACAAACCATTATTCATTCATACCACATTCAGTGGTAGTAAGCTAACCTGGGGTGACTGACAGAAACATGGCTGCCAGTGTGACCAAAACCAAACGAATGCAAACTACAACAGTACAACAGCTCCAGCTGATGAGGATGGAGGATGGAGCAGGATTTGAAATGCCAACGCACACTATCTCTGAGCCACTGTCATGTGCTCTTGGTCTCGTCACTCTGAGTCCCCACAATTGAGTTGCCTCGTTTTATCAATAATACATCATTAACACAGAAAACCTCTGTTCAAGTCGTATTACTTCACTGTATGGCTGCAACCAATGAGTGTTTTCATTACTAACACACCTCACAAGTTATTTCCTTGACAATTGATTGATTACTCAGTCTATAAAATTATCCAAAAACAGTGAAAACTCCCCTCGTTATGATGATGTCACAGGTATCATGTTCAGACACGTCTCCAACACAAACATGTTGAGAATCCACTGTCATAAGGAATCTGTTTTCAAGGACTTTTTGTTGTTTCTGCTCAGAATTGACAAAAAAAAATGCTGTTTTCTTACATTGTTGCCAAATCAAAGTCAACTGATCAGCTGATTGGTCAACTAAATATTTCAGCTCTACACTGTTGGGTGGTTTCTGGGTGTCATGGAGGTGGGAGGGGGGTTGGTAAATTATTGGACAGTAGGGATTTGAATAGCTTTCTTGTGGACAAGAGGAAAATCACAAAAAGCAAAATCAGCCCATGCAGCATCGTTCACCCTCATTTCACTCGCCTGAATCATCCATGTGAACCCCACCATGAGGTCAGTGATTTAATTTATCTCTCTGACTAACACAAGCTGTGTGCCTGCGTGTGTTTTTTCTGTAGATTATGTGATTCACACCAAATCAAGCTCATTCCAGAAACAGCTATATGAGCCATTATAGAGTTATGTTTGGTCGTGATAATGTTGGTTGTGCTATCAGGAAGTGAGCTCGATGAGCGTTACGCAAAAACATTCCTTGATACATGCATCAACTTTTCAAGTCCGTGTAAGCATCCACCAACAGATACTGTGTCCTTGAGCCGTCGCACATGAGCTGATTTTTCCCCAAACTGGTCTTTAAAAACAAGTGAAGGCGTAGGAGGACGTGACCTGAATATCACATCAGGGGCCGAAATGCCCCAAATTGAAGCATAATTTCCTGCAGTGATGGAAACAGTTGTCTCTCTCTGTTATGATTCACGTTGTATCATGTTCCAAACTCAACCTGAGATGTAAATATAAAGTCCAGGGAGGAAGTTAAATGTCACTTTTATGGACATTTTTAATGGCTCAATACTGTATCTTACAGTAACGTTAGCAGTAGTTCTTTCACTTCTATTAATAAGACAAACAACATGTGCAACTGTGACTGCAAGCTACCTATAAAGAGGCCCCTGTGTCAATTGTGGTTTAAAACTACCACTATGTAAGACTCAGAACATTACACTGAAAATTAACAAGCGCAGTTTGTCCATAAAAAAAATAAATAAAACGTCTTTCTTTTGTCCAGACCAATATTACTCTGTGACTGTGGCTGGAACATTTTTGCAGATATGCTTCAGTCCAGGCCCCAAAAATACATCCAGTAATTTCAAGAAAGGTTACAAGCGATAAAAGACGCATACACACAGACCTCTTGGGTGTGTTAAAACCGACCCATTTTAGGTTTTCTATTCCAAGGCACAATGAAAAGCAGCTCTTTTTTCTGCCCGTTTTGCACATGCAATCTCTACTTTAGTGAGCCACAGCAACAATGCCTCGGCCCGGCTGCGGCACACACACACACACACACACACACACACACACACTTTTTTATTCTTTTTTTTTTTTTTTTTTTTACAGCTCGGAAACAGCTGTGGAAATGATTTTTTTTTTAAGCCACTCACTTTAATTGAAGATTTTGGATTGAACAGTTCAGTGGGACTATAAATAAAGCTCACAGATCACTGCATGTTAACAGGCTCAGTTCAGATTAAATTAGAGACGTGGTGCAGTTTAAGTTTTCCTTCTGAGGATGTTAAATTAAAAATGTTAAAACACACACTGAACATGTAGTTTGATGGGAAACAACCCACTATTAAACTGGTCGACATTAATCCCTGTTTAGTTCGAGGCTTGTGTTTAACAGAGATGGTGTTCAGTGCTGTCGGTTTTGGTTGAGTTATTTGAAGGTTTCCTCAGGCTGCTGAGTTTTAACCTACTTTTCCCATCACCTGCTGCATTACTGTTGTGGAAATAAGTGAAATAATCTACCAATGAAAAGTTGTGTCTGCTCTTAAAACAGATATAACAGTGTACTTACATGTCACTGCTTCACTGCTCAACAGAGCGATGTTGCTGCTTCAAAGACAAAGATATATCTGTTGATCTGACAGCAGGGTGAAGTGCTGTCTACAAACGGGCGTTACTGACAAGGAACCACACATACACACACACACACACACACACACACAAAAGCTAACGTATACCCAGAGCACTGAAGACAGCTTGACTGTCACCTGTTTATTCTTCATTTAGTACTTTTCTTCCATCCTGACTGGACTATAACAAAACGTGGATCACACAACATTAAAACAACAGTTCAGCACTTTCCACAATACCTTTATTCTCTTGGTTTTTGTTAAATATAAAAAAAAGGACAAGTACAAATGATGGCCTCACTCAGCACAAAGACCAGAAACACAGGAAACCTCTGTCCAAAGATCACAACATCCACCACAAGTTAGCACCTTTTATTTAATTTGTTAGACTTTACTTCACGGCTGCACAGAGCCAGGCTAACACTTACCCCAGTCTCCAGTGTCTGTGCTAAGATAAACTAATCATAATATCACTGCACAGACATAAATATGGTCAATTTACGTATTTCACTTCTTGCTGGAAAATGAACAAACGCCAACTGTCATTATCATAAAATCAGAGTTTGTCTGTGGAACTAAATTTGACCTTTGGACATGATACAGGATCCAAACATATTTAATCACAATGTTATCATCGAACGTTTGTCTTCTTTTCTTTCAAATTAACATTATTGTTGTCTTTCAGTGAACTAATCAATCAAATATTGTTTCAGCTCTGTTTTATGAACCAGACACATCTTTACTCCAACACCTGTGCAGCAAACACAGCAGCAAACTGATGACAGAGATACTTTGAGTAACCTCCCCTCCCACACACACACACACACACACACACACACACACACACACACACACACACCGGCTGTAGCTGCTTCCTTGGAGTCGTAGATCAGGCAGCCAATCATCAGGATCCCGCTGAACCAAGTCTGATAAAATCAGACAAAACAGAAGTAGAGAGGAAAAGGTGCGCCTTCAAAATAAAACAAAATATAAAAAGCATAATTTATGTCAACAAAATCATCAGCAAAATTAGTTTCTCTCATGTTTGGTGGTAAACTTCATTAAGCACTTTATATAAATGTTAGCTTCTTCCTGTAGCAAAGTGTGAACACAGCTCAAACTGCTGATTTTGTGTAGCCTATCACATGTGCACAGTCTTCCTTGTTTTCTGTTGCTGTGATTGTATATGAGGAATCTTAATTGTTTGTGTGAAGACATTTTAAATTGCTCAGCATATGCATTTCCTCTTAAATGTGTAACATTAGCTTGATGAATATGTCAGCTTACACATAAGAGTGATTTGCAAATTGAAGTGTCACGGTCTGACAGATTTGTTCATTTACTATAAGAGTTAAAATGTCAATACAGTATAGACAGCAATGAAAATGTGGCCTTAAACGTATTTTATTAAATATTATTTAATCAGCATGGTCAGGTCTTGGCCTGGCATAACAGATGACCTTTCACCTCTGCATTGGCGTAATGAGAAAGAAAGAAAGAAAGAAATTGAATGCAAGCGAAGCGCTTCAACTTTTATTTTGAAAGCTGTAACCGGACATGCTGTTGTCACAGTGCAGCTACCTTTACGTCAGACTGTGTCTCTCTCTGGTTGTGGAAGTGGAAGAAGTTGAGTCTCCTCAGTGATCCGCCGGCGCCGCCTCCTCTCCGCTCCGCTCCGCTCCGCTGCTGAGGACACACTCACACAGCGGAAACTTCTGGGGACGCGGGAAGGTAGGTCACCGAGCCCGGCCACAGTCTGTCTGCTTTTCCGTGCACAGCTCCGGAGGAAAACGGCGCTGACATGATGCTGTCAAAGCGGCGGTTTCTCAGCTCCTGCAGCCTCATTTCTCCACTAAATATCCCTGCAGACACGCCAAGTGTCGCCCTCATTTAAGACTTCAGAGTTTTGTCATTGTTGTACCTTAAGGTCATATCTTGCACCTGTATGGACTTCCGGTTGTTTAGTGGGTTTTTGTGCAATATTTCAAAAACCCACGACTGGGTCATGCTGCCATACACTGTCCCTTAGGAGCTGTATGGATCTCCTCACTGCCTGATGACAGGGCAGTCTGTGTGTGTGTGTGTGGTGTGTGTGCGTCTAAGTGTGTGGATGATGTGGCCGACTGCAGACATCAGGTACGTAAGTGAAGGGTGGCATTGTGTCGTTCACCGGCTGGGGGAGCAGCTTGCAGTTTCTCTCTGATGTAAGAGCAGTGCAGTCCTAACACCATGACCGGCTGCAGAAGTCACTGCACTATTAGCATAACAGACTCCAGACTATAATTTACTGCTTGTAGGGATTACACAGTCACGATACATGATGTGTGATGATTAGAAGTCACTTTTTAGAGTGACGTGCTGTAATAAGCATCATGACATGTACAATATGTGCATGTATGGAGCCCCGGGGTTGAACAGCAGAAATGATAGATGAGTTGTCTCATCTGCTGACTTGGCAGAAATCTGCAGGTGCATGTGTTGCATTCACTGTCTTTGTGCAGCATCATAATGTTTGTTATTTCACTTTGGGTTTATAAAGGTTTCTTAAACTCCATATAAATGCATCATTTAGGGAGATACCGAACATCATTAACAAGACTTAGCACATGCTCTAATTGCACACACTGTCACTTGTGTCATCTGGATCACTGTTAATGTAACACACACCATGATGCTTGGGATTTCTGTGGCACATCAACACAAGTCGATGGTGTCATGGTTGATCCCACAGCGATGGCATCTGTACCAATTTGCCATACTGGGCTAATATTGCACATCTTCGCCCCCCAGAAAATACACACATGCACACTTTCCTTTTGACTGCATCTTTGTCTCTGTGTGATCTGAGGTGGGTTGAAAAGACATTATTTTGATAATTATACATCACTCAAAGAAATTTTCCAAGCGGCAAAGCCCTTAATTCATAGTTGTAGCTTCTCAAATGTGAGTATTTGCTACTTTCCTTTGTCTTATGTGGTCATAGAAAAGGGTATTTTTAGTGTTTGGGGTTATTGGCAGCTTTAAAGCAGATAAAAACTGCACAGAAATGAATATGATAAAAGACAGAAAGAGAAAAGCTTCCACAACCATCTGTGCTCTGTTCCCAGTGCTGCTGCTGCTGCTGGCTGACTCACTTCATGTCGAGTCAGCTCTCTCTCTCACTAAATATTGTTTCAGACTTGAGAGGCACATTTTCAGAGTTAGGGGAGCACATCCGAGGTTCTCCGGCCTGTTTATGTTCCCACTTTTCATCTGCACACTGTTTATTTGGGGAAATTGAGAAAGGAATGCCTGCCTCTTTTCTTTTCTCTGCATTCGTACCAGACAGAGAGTTTAGTCTGAGATGTATCCCCCCAAGTTCCCTCGGTCATTTCTATCACCTGTTTTCACCTGGAGACCTGTGTGAATCTTCACTTCTTCTTCTTCTTCTTCAGTGAGGGAGGAATTGCTGCTGCAGCAGAAACGCCACATCTGACTTGTGACATTCGTCTCATGGGCCATTTGATCCCACAGCCTCATGGTCTTATTAGGAAAGAGAAGCCACACAGCTGCTTTAATGAAATAATAAACTGAACCTAAAGCTGATTCATGAGCTACTCCCTGATCAAAGTGCAGAGAGAGAGAGAAAGTGTGTGTGTGTGTGTGTGTGTGAGAGAGAGAGAGAGAGAGAGAGAGAAAGAGAGAGGAGGGGGGTGCTAGACTTGAAGCTAAGCTGAGGGACATTTAGCATCTGTTTGCTCTGCACAGACTTTACTTTGAGCCGGTCATATGGCTTTGATTAGTGTGCTAGTTTTCGGATAGCTCCGCTCTCCCTGGCAACAGTTAGAGACAAGGACAGCATAGTTAGCTTCAGTCTTAAGAGAGAGAGAGAGAGAGAGAGAGAGAGAAAAAAACACTCACTGTACATCCTTTTCACCACATGAAAAGCACCAGTCAGTGCTCACTAGTGGATGACAAGATGAAAAAATGATGTGTCAAAACGCTTCTGCGTCCACTGGCTTGATTACATTGCAAATTTGGCCCACCCTTAAATTCCCACCTAATTATCCTGAGCGGTCCAATTTTTCTCTCTCTTGTTATAACAACGACCCCTTTCTTCTCTCGCCCCCCCTCCTTCTTTTCTTTCTTTTTTTATTTTTTTGTCAGATTGTGATTGCGTTGGAAATTGTGCGGCCTGTCTGCAGCTCGGACCACTTTCTGTCTTGGCCGTGATTGCAGCTATATGCTCGATAATCATAGTTCATCCAAGCAAAACACCGAGCGGAGAGAGTCAGTGTATGTGCTCACTTGGCCTGCTGACAAACATACGTTTTTTATTTCGCCAGAAGTGATACAGCCCAGAGGGAAAGTTTTGCACAACACACCGTGGAAGATGTACGACACCATCACCTCTGTGAGACAGCTCACTCTTAATTTAGCTGCATTTTCTGCGCAGTTCATAATGGAGCAGTAATTTACGGAGGAAAGGCAGTGCAATGCGTGTTGTTGTGGGGATCTTTTGAACGCTGTCCACAAATCTTTTTAAGCAGCTTCACTTGAAAAGCATCAAGGGACAGCATTGGGGGGTCCGGTCTCTCCCTCCCTCTCCTGTTTAAGCAAACAAGGGGAGAGTTAGTGGTAATGAAAAGCACTTGATATCAAGCTGCAAGTTTAATAACCTCACAATAAATCGAGAGCGGGAGCAGAAGTAATGAAAATGGAGGGGAGTTTGGCTTGTGCAGGAAATGACTGGGAGAAAGCCTGAGGGAGGGGAAAAGAGAAAGACTTTCAGTTGTTCCACGTATGAGCTGCAACAGTACAAAGACCCCTCAGTGTTTTTTAAGCTAGTTCTCCTTTTTCTGTACCTTCCCATTGCTGTTTGAAATGAAATAAGAGGCACATTAGTGCTTTTTTTTTCTTCAACTCATTCCTCCACACTCAGTTCAGGGTATTAACACTCAAGAATGGCTGGCTCGAGCTGCTTACACTCTTACTGTCTCTCTTTCATTCCCCTCGGGCTTTGCACTCGTTTTTTTTCTTTCCTCCTCTTTTCAGGAGGCAACTTGTTCCTCCTGCTCTCGTCACCAAAAAGTTTCCCATCTGCTTCCGATTACCTTTGGCTGCAGTTGGTTAGCCGCCAGCCATCTGGGCCAGTGTGGCGTCTCTGCTCGCTCCTCTCTCCCCAGACTGCTCTGAGGGTGGGGGGCCGTGGTGGTGGTGGGGGGGGGGGACATGAGTGAACTGGGTGGGCAGACTTTACTGGAGGATAGCAAAGGCTGGGTTTTAGCTGACACTGCAATCCAAAGCCAGGAAACTCAAGTCAAAGTGAAGGGCACCCATGAAAATGTGACTCCTGTCCTGGTCCTGGCTCAGGTTTGTTTTTGTAAATGGGGACTGTGGGTCTGAGGAAGTCATTTCCCCTTGTTATTATAGAGCAAACTCACTCTGTTGGTCTCTAAGTAAAAAAAAAAAAATAGATCAAATGGAAGAACACTCAATTAAAACTGAACTCATGGTTTATTTATAGTACAAGACAGTCAAATAAGAAGTGTGGAAAATGAGTCTGCAGAAGATTTAAACCTTTGATTGTGATGAATTTCAGTGGCATTGTGCAGTTTTATGCAGATGATGTGTCACTATCTTCACCACAAGAACTTATACCACCAACGTGTCCTGTATTGTGTCTTTTCTTACTGAAAATAATGCCACAAGTTTTCCTGCAGCTTAAATTAAAGGTCACTGTAGCTTGAATGTTAGTCTGCATTACTTTTAGTGCAAGGTGTTCCTGTTTCACTGCCCCAGTACTTGCATTGTGAATATGAGTCATTCCCTTCATTTGAGGATCCTCCTGTTTGTTGCCCTTCAGTTTAGGCTACAGTTTATTTAAAGAAACCACTGGCCGGCTTTCAACACATCCTTAGAGAAGTTACTTTATTACACCTGTCCTTTTAAAATTAACTTTAAGACTTTACAACTTATTTTTGTGGCCTTGCATCAGGCACTATTGATATAGAGTCTGAGGAACTGACTGTAATCTGTCTTTGTTGTTTATCTGATTGACCTTTGTGTTTTGGATTTTGCTGTAAGGCATCTTTGTTTTTCAAATGTTCTATACAAATTAAGTTATGTCATTATAGCCAAGAGATCTTGCATGTACTGCATTACAAAAACTCACAAATATCGATAAAGTATCTGCCTTAAAAACTCAGACTATAATTATTACAGTGCTCTACCTTTTGTCACAGATGTAAACAAACTTCCTATGGACACTCATACCATCCGTCTGCTGGCCAGGACACCAGCCAATTAGTAAGCTGTACAGTCAGGCAGCCAGCCAGCAAGTCACTCAGCCATACAACCAACCACCACAGTCAGCCAGCGTAGCGGTGATGGCAACCTGCTGCTCCTCTCAAATTGGCTCATTTTACCCCCAGAGCCTCTGACATAATACTCACTTCAAGCCGTGTTTGGGCATTAAGCACAGCTTTTTACAAGATCAATGGCTTCCTTTGTGTTTGAACTCTTTCCGGTGGGCAGGCAGCTTAAAGAGCGGGGCCTCAGGGGCCCCAGGTTGGGACCTGCTGTTGTCTCTGGTCATCAGAGTGAAAGACAGGGTGTTTGCCCTTCGCCAAAGCCAAGATTGATTAGCTGAGGGAACAAAGCAGGACTGGGCGGTCCTTCACTGGATGCTGAATATGAACTGGGTAGATTTGTCTTGTTAGACTGGGAACTGCATGGGTCAATGGGATCTCATGCTCTCTCTGTCTGAGCTCTACTATGTCTCCCTTGTTCCTCCATCCTCTTTGAGCCTAAATCCGCCTCTCCCCTCCCTTTCACTCCCTTTCCTGGCTTTCCTCTTGTAGTCACTAAACAGTTTCTCCTCCACAGGGCAACACAGTGGAGTCTAAACCTGTCATTGCTACTGAGCGCCTTGGGAAATCTGTCCAGGGGTTTTTCCTACTTCTATGAGGACTTCTCCAGGATCCATCACTACTCACTGACTGACACACTGTAGAGGCTGCTATGTCTGTCTGAACTCTCCGCTCCTCCTGCAGCCATGGCCCAACAGAGCGCTGAGCTGTCCCACTGCTAGGCGACGGGGCATCCGAGAGGGCAGGAGACATGTTGGGACAGAGGCCTGGAAACCACTGCACTGAATTCAGTTACTATAGCAACTACTGTAGTAACCATGGAAACGCTACGGAGGACTGGTCTGGTCTGCACTGTCATCGTCATCGTCATGGTTGCCACCGAGGTCGCAGGAGGTCACAGAGATGAGTTTGCTCAATCACAAGGTGAGAGAAGACAATTATAACTTAAAGGGGTTTTTCACTGTTTGTGTCTTTCCAGTTCACTTGTATCTCTACCTGTCTGACAAACACCTGAATAACTGAACGCAATAAAAGCATCCTACCAGTTTGAGGCTTTTATTATAGAGCAGCAGGACAGATTCAGTTTGTATTAGCGGTTACTTCACACAATTCTTCTAATACAGCTGCAAGAGATCAATACACAGTAAAACAAGACAGGAATCTGAAAGCACAAATAAAGCCTCTGTCTGGAGTGATTCAGGTACAGGCAACAGAGACTTCTCTCCAGTCTCCAGCTCAGGGAACCAGCACAGGTTGGACACAATGACCAACCTGGTCCAGTGGCACCTATCTACCCCCAAAGTGTCTGAGGTCTTTTTGCATAATATTACATAGATGAAAATAGATGAAATTTTGACTTTGATCAGGAACTAACAGGAGAAACAAGATCACTATTTGGACTTGTGTCAGACAGTATTTGAAAATTTTATCACTATACCTGTTGTGTTTAAACTGAAGACAAAGCGCGGCAGTCAGTCAAAAAAGGTTTCCATTTCATAAAAATGTCTTTTTGGTTTCCTTAAGCAACATACAACAACTAAGATCCAGTCACAGAGAGCGTCATTGACATAAACAACGGCTTATCTATCATCAACTCTATATTTATAGTCTAAGTCTGAAGCCAGGGTGGATAACACAATCTCTCATCACTCTGATGTGTGAAAAGAGTTTTAGAGACCCTAGAATTAAACACACTATTAACCTTATTCTTTTAGGTCTCTATAAATAGTGTGGAAACATCAGTGGTTTATTGCCTGTGATCCTTCCTGATTTTATAATGCGGTTTGTTTTAATTATTTTCAGTCTTTTCGAGCACAAGAGTACTTTAATATATTTTATGGTGGAGGTTCCCAGGGTGAAATCTGTTCTTCGTTTCAGGAAGAACCCATGTAAAGAAATCCAGAATTAAATCTCTTCTTTAATTTGCATTTAATGTGAACGAGTGATAAGGATTTAATTTCGTTTTAAGGATAACCACGTGTTCCATAGTTGCTGTAATTGTTTTTATTTGTAATTCACATGCACAGTGCCTCGATGGGGAAAAAGCTTCAGTGAAATCAGCCACAGAAAACATTTCAGGATCTGACCCGGCTGTCTGACCAGCTGAGGCACGCTCCAGGCCTGTAAGTCCGGGGCTGCTGAACTTGAACTCTTGCTTCCACAAATCATGTTGCTGTGGCACAGCCACGTGCCTGCCCCCTCCTCACCTCTGCACCACACAGTCCCTCTGTCTCTCAAATACATGCTGAAGCTAAGGCAACTGAAATCTCCTGAAGGCAAAGACATAAATTCCCCGAGTGTCCAAGTCTCGTTACCCTGAACAAGGCTGTGATTGTGTATTTCCTAAACTTAACCTCTGACCCTTCACCGCCATCTGTCTCCAATAGTCTGCCATGCTGCTTCCTTTAAATAACCCACTACTCACACATTGACGTGGCTCAATCCCTCAGAGACCTAAGGACACTTTGTACAGACGTCTTGGCCTTAAAAGCTGAACTAACTGATATTTTGACTTTAAAAATGAATCAAATGACTATGTCTAAAGTAAATTACTTGCTTGCAATGATCAAACCACAGGGAATTATCGCCTAACACTGCAGTTTGGTAGGGTCACTGTTTTGATTTTCTGGCTTGCATCAATTTTAGTTCGAGCAACAGCAGCAGCGTCCAATGAAAAAGCCCTGAAAGCCCATTGCACTCATAGACCGGCACCAAACAAGAGGCTGACACAGTCTAACTAGATGAGGAACATCCTGAAGCATCAGCATCACTCTGAATGTCTGCTGGCTGTGTACAGTAAATATGCAAACCTAACAAGTTCACCAGAACATCTCTATCAGGTGATAATATGGAGATGCTGTGTTCTCCGCTTTCAGTAATTAATGCAGTTTAAGTAGGAAGTTATGACCCTGAGGACTGAAACGCCCATGTTTCCACACAGCAATGAAAATGTAGATGTCTGCCACTATCAAAAATCAGATTTATTCAGCTCTGAACTGTTTTTTTTCTTGTTTTCATCCACTGGCTCAGAGTTTATCCCTTGTCCATAACAATTACAACAACTCCATGTTGCCATGTGCTAATCTAGCTGAAGGTGCAACTAAAATGTAAAAAAATCTGAGTTTTTGCAAATTTATATTTTTATGTCTTGTCAGGATTGGTTCAAATATTTACAAAACAAGAAAAATCTTAACTCTGAAGTGTTTTATTTTCCCTCCTCTCTAACCTCTGGATTTGAGGCTTGTCCAGCTTGTCCGCTTTGGCTTATATCTAAACACTGATGATAACCCCTCTGAGTCATTTTTGATTAAGACTCTCACAACAGCAAACAAAAATGTGGGAAAATTGCAAGAAGCATGAAAATCCCTTTCTCTGGCCCATTAGTCAGTGTGTGCTTATTTAAAAAGGGTGCCCTGCTTGTTCTGTTTTGACAGAATCCACAAATTCAGTGAAGGACTGTGCTCATAGCATTTGGCGATTTATACTTTGATACACATTTCATCATACAGTTGTTTACACAGTCATAATACAGCCACTTGTCTCAGTTGCGATAAAGGAAAGAGGGGCAGGTATGGATGAAACTACTTTGAGACCCAGTTTTTAGTGGACTGTTGCAGTTCCTATCCTACATGGCCGCAGACACTGGAACTTAACCTCCATATCTGATTGTCCAATGTCTCTTTGGAAACCATGGGCAAAGCTTTCAATAATATTTTGGACTCTGGCTGCAGAGCTTTGCTCCCATTCAGCCAGAAGAGCAGTGGTGAGGTCCAACACTGATGCTGGGTGATAAGACCTGGCTCCCAGTCACTGTTCCAGGGGGGAAGATTACTTGTTTATGGACCTGGCTTTGTGCATGGTTTTAAACAGGAAAGGAACCAATCCAAACTGTTGCAACAAACTTGGAAGTGCACTATTGTCTGAAATATCATTGTATGCTGTAGCGCTAAGATTTCCACTATCTTGCGTGGCACAGTTCTCATAGCTGCTCTCATGTATTTGCGTAGTAGAGTCCAATAACACAAACTTGTAACATGGGCGAAAATAGAACTAGGATGAATATTAGGCTTCAATTCAATGGCCATAAAATTTGACTTTAAATCAGCCATGTTGTTGCCCCATAACTCCGAAATGTGTAAATAACCAGCTGTTTGCTAACAGGTTTTCCACATCAACCTAATATGTGATGATTTGTCAGTGCTGTGGTGAAAACTAGAGTGTACTGGACCCAAGTGACCATAAATATCAGTTACTGCAGATTGAAGAACTAAAGAGCAAAACCAGAAACACAAAGTATTTTGACAGTGATGTCCACATACTTCTGGCTTTCAAAGACAGACACACTCAGGTAGATGAAAAGAGAGTGAGCTAAGATGGTATGCAACAAACTATTCCTCATTTAAAACAAACTTTATTTGGATTATTTCTCACTCTTTATTGTTTTCACTGATTGAAAATTCTTTGTGGTGTGGTTTTAAAAGAAGCAGAGCAGCAGCGTTTGGTCCAAGGTGCCATGAAGGTGTGCCTGGGATGGAGGGAGGGACACTTTTCCATCCAGAATATTTCCTTCCACTATTTGCATTTGGTGATAACAGGACCAGGGTGATGCCCTGCTCATGGGTGGATGTGTATATTTATCAGCACAGAGGCCTCTGTATCTCACTCTTTTAGCCAGGGAGTGTCTCCTGTTAAATTTAGCAAATGTGTTTCCATTCTCAATCTCTGTTGTGATGGATGCTACGTCTACTGAACATTTTCAGATGCTAAATGAACACAGTGTATTTTACACTGAGAAAATGTGATGAAAACCATAACACATGTTGTTTACTTTCCGTAGAGCTGGAGTACACCCAAGTTTATCAAGTGACAGTCAGAGCATAATTGAATTACATGTACACAATTTGTCATGAATGAGTGAAACAGGTGTCTTGACAGAAAACATTTGGAAAAACTCTTTGCATGCATTTTTCACTTGCCTGATGAAAAGTCATTAAACTGAACTGCTGCAAAAAGATTAATTTGCGATTACATTGTATATGTGAAAACAGGGTTAGGGCATTGTAAACTGCACACATCCAATTGTGATTAGCACACCAGTTTTATATGCCAGTTTGATTCTGTCAACATAACATTGCTGCTTTCAATGCAGATGTCCTAACATCTGGTGTGTGTCTGTTACTATGAGAATCAATGTAAACTATCAGGAACAGACGCATGATAATGATTTTATCATCTTCTAGTAGTTCAGTTACTGTTTTTGCTGTATTTTTAGATGAAAAAAAATCTATATTTAGGACTGTTTGCATCTTTTTTTTTTTACCCCGTGAAGGAGACTGTGGGAGCCACACATACACAATCCTGTAGAGAGAGGAGGATCAAGTGACTTTAAAAAAAAAAAAAAATACACTTGCATTCAAACTGCAAGCTGTTTTTTGCTGGTTTTCATTAGTGCAGTAGTTTATTCTGTGTGAGGTCTGATTAATTTCTTCCATATCTACTTTATTACCCTCCCTTCATTTTCTCTCCAGGAGCTTTTCCTGTCCTTCAAAGGTAATGGTTATACCACCTGCCTGATTAGTGGCTGTGGTTTGTGAGAGCAGGACGGAAGTGTTGTGGGAAAAACGCTCAGACCTCTCAGGAAGGTGATGCATTTGGGGAATTTGATGGGATTTTGCTGCCAAACAATACAATATATATTATCTCAGTTGAACATCCTGTTGCTATCAGCAACCGCTGCTAGCGCTTAGCCTAACGTACATCGTAACGTCCCTAAAATTGACTCTGTCGTATTTTATCTGGTCTGTAAGTGAACCCGTTGGACCACAACCTGTAGGTAATGGTGAAGCCATTAGGGGTCTGTGTGTAATTTTAGATGCTGAATATTTGTTTTTTTTTTTTTTTTGGTGAACAGTTTAGCAAAAACTTGCTAGCTAGCTGTCTGAGGCTAATACGTTGCCAACGCTCCATTTTAGCTCGCACTACGCAGATGGGTCGCTGCAACTGGTGGGTAGAAATGCAGCTCTGCAATGATAAAGGTGTTGGTGTGTGTCAGACAGTAGGAGTGAAACGTTGCGCTTTCCACATTTTGTATAACTGTAACAGCAAGTAGGAGTGTCTTTAGTCCAGATCTTGTTAAATGTATTGCATGTTTTTCCAATTTGTAACCACTATCATTGAATTTGCTGTGTTTGTCCAATACTGTTCTCACAGTTTGGAAAAACGGTGCTGCTTCCAGTAAAAACTACACCGGCCATCCTGTCTTCTTGAACCCTTTACTGGAAGTTTAGCTCGCTTCATACTTGTGCACCTATACAGTGAGGGAAGAAACCCAGACACTCATTTACCATGTCTGAAAAGGGAACAGGCATCATCCATTTTTGTTCACATGATTGAAACCACTTGAACACAGAGCATATTTTGTTCTAAACTTCCCATGTCGAAAATACAGTACAACCTCATGAGTTCCATGTGAAGGCAGCATTTGTAATTGTGCTTGCTGTTTATTCAAGCCAGACCTATCCGCTGCCTACAGAGTGGTTTTCCCCAGTACAGAGCTCTCCAAGTCTGTACCAGGGAACTCTGATCTCTGGGTATTTACTCTGTGTGGGAATGGGCTGCTTCTCTACCAAGCGAGGCCAAAGGTTTGATTTAAAAAAGAAAAAGAAAATCTGGGCTCATTTGCTGGTGACCTTTCCCCGTTAGTTAGCTGTTTGGAGCTATGTGTGTTTGGACAATAAATCTCCACCAGGCCCCGGCACAGACTGGGACAGACAGGAAGTATACAGTTTCAGGGTAACTATGGCAACATCCCTTTGGCCTCATGAAGATGAGGATACTTGGAGTGGAGGGGCCTTGTCAGGACTGGGCCAAAAAGTCAGCTTCTCTCTGCCAACTGGGTTACTCTCAATAAAATGCCCATAGATTTGTTAAAAATAAGCAACCCCCATATCTTCATCTGTTTTTAATTAGATTAAGTTGAATTTGGCTGTGTAAGTTAAACTGTGAATGTGGTTTTACTCCTTTTTTATTTCTCCTTCTCTCTAGCTGCCTTCCTCTCCAGTCTAGACCAGTATGAGATTGCCATTCCAGTACGTGTAGGACCTAATGGCGAGACGCTGGATGCAGAAATGCCTCACCACCGCAGAAGAAGACGACGCAGCACTGAAGACCGGCTGCCTGACTCTGTATTATGCTTTTTTAAATTGCTGACAATGATTTCATTATTATTTTTTTTGTGTTTTTCAGCACGCATAAACTGAACTCTCTTTTTTTGTTCCAAGCTCTTCTACCAGCTGTCCACGTCACGTAACAACTTCCTGCTTAACCTGACGCTGCAGGGAGGCCTGCTGTCCAGACAGTTCAGGGTGGAGTACTGGAAAAGGGGTCGATTAGCCTGGAGCCACCCTTACTCTCCCCACTGCCACTACATTGGACACCTCCAAGACCAGCCACATTCCAGCAAAGTGGCTCTGAGCAACTGTAATGGCCTGGTAAGACCTGAACCCTCCCAGTCTAATCCACAGCTAATACAGTGAGTGAGGTCAGCACCAGCAGCAGCAACAGCAGCAGTGCTGGCTCAGCCAATAAGGGATCAGATACGCATGAGTCCAACATCAAGCGTGAAATTTTAACAAACCTCGAGTCTTAAAGCCAGCAGTAATCTTTGGCCAAATCAACTAGTGTGATCCTCTTGAGTGAAATGATCTAGAATGAAAGTTCAGGTATATCTGAACCTAATCTCAAAAGAGGCATTCCCCCTTCATCTCTTTTTTCATGGATTTTCATATTCCTATTCTGAACAGGTCAAGTGGCGCAAGTTCTTAATGGTCACTAAGCTGTACCCGTTGAGGAAAAGACTGGGATGTACATTTTATCCACTAACAGTAGCCACAATAGACCAGAATGCAATCCAGCAAGTATAAATCTTGCGTTAAATATACTATTGCCACACTCATGGCATGAAATGAATGGAGGCAGATGTGGGAAGATCCCAGTGTTTATAACTTGTGAGTGTTTGGTTCATCAGACAGCTGAAGGTGGATGTATAACAGTATAGTTGGTTGTCTGAGGGTGAAAATACTATGCTTTGACAAAATAAAATACTAGATTTGGGTTTAATTACCTTGAACCAAATGATATACCTAACTACCCTTGCGAACTCTCTACGTGACATGAAAGCGGCATCAGTGTACTTGAAATGAAAGAGACCAGTATACACTATAAGAAGTGCTTGTTCAAATGGTCCAACAACATGTGAAACCCCCTTCCCCCCTACCAGAGAAGAGAAGAGTGAAGTCCTAACATTGCGTGAAGGTGCCGTACTTGTCGGGTTGCCTGTTTTGGAAAGTTTTAGGACGCAGCCCTTCAGTTCTGATGTCGGAAAGATGGGGGGGATCCAACAACCACTTCCTTTGAAGCATAATGAGTCCTTTAACATTTGCCTGTTAACACACAATGTATCAGGTTCTGGCATGTTTTCTTGAGGGTGTTCAAAGGCAGACTGGGAAATGTAGGAGATTATTAACTGAAGTCAGCAGTCATGTAACAGGAGGCAGGCATTGAGCAAAGATATGAACTGAGTGTCTGGTTTTAAACTTGTGGAAATTTCAGCAGCTTTCCAAAGTGGACTTGTTTAGCTTTTAGTGCAGCATCAGCTCCACCTCATTTACCACTCATTCTTGCAGGGTCATCTCAGCACACCACAACAGAAGACTGGCAGCTGTATGTTGATGCTTTAAAGTTAGTTCCCTATCTGAATCACTTCATGAGGTATTCTCAACTGCAGTGCATTATTTTGTTGATGCATAATTTTCCTGCACAGTACGGTGTAACTGTGTATCCTCTCAGTCCAAACAGCCAGGTCCCACAATAACAGTTGTATACACAGTTGAGGATTAGACGTGTTCACAAAGCGTTAATAAGCAGCACACGTAATTACTGTTGGTCAAACCAGCATGAGCACATTCACCAGTGAGCAGGCTGTGTGTCCAGAGGAGCATCACTAACTTTATTAAGGGATTAAAGGCACTTTGAAAGCTGCCGCAGTGAGTCGAGGGGAGACACTTGCTCTGACTGAGGCCAACACATCTGAGGAGAATCAAAGGAAGTGTTAGTGTATCCCTCTTTGTCTCACTCTTTCATTTTTCTCGCTCTCATTCACTCTTTCATGCTCTCACGTGTGTTTGTCTGTGTGTGTGTGTGTGTGTGTGTGTGTGTGTTCGTCTTTGTGTGTGTGTTCTGTGGGGTCCTGATCCTTTTCCCAGATGGGTCTGCAGTTCATCACCAGAGGACTCTATTAGAGGGACAGTCTTTGTAATGAGACAGTGGGAACACAGAGCAACATGATCACGATAGGCTTGTATTGCTAATATGAAAGCATCTCCAGTTATAGGATGAATGTCAAATCTTCACCTAACATTATGAGTTCTCTTGTTGTGATATACACAGCAAAACATTGACTTGAGTGTTGACCTGCTGGTTTGTTTCTTATTCTTTGTCAATTTTAAGTGTAAAGGTGATTGAAAGCAGGTTTTTAGTCTGTTCATCAGTGGATTGATATGTATTAATTGCTGTTGACTGCTAATTAGGCAGCAAATGTCACTAACATAACAAGTTAGGGCTTCTAATGTATCTTTGTATTGCAAAGTTTGTTATATTTGTGTCATGATGGAAATTGTCCCTGTTATTCTATTCTATTCTATTCTATTCTGTTCTGCTCTACTCTACTCTACAAATCTGTCTCTCTGCAGCAGGGGGTGATTGTTGCAGGGGGAGAGGAGTACCTGATTGAACCCCTTGTCTCAGCAGATAACCAGACCAGGACGGAGAGGGGGGAGAGAGCAGAGGGGCGCCCCCATGTGGTTTACAAGCGGTCATCGCTTCGCCATCAGTACAAGGGCCTATCCTGTGGAGTCATTGGTGAGAGGGGGAGATTTACCTCTTACTCTTTTTAGTAGCAGCGGTAATGTCCAGATGGGAATTGAAAATTTCCACAGGCTGATTTGCATAACAGCCAGCAGCCGAAGATTGTTGTGTGGTTGTGTCTGCGTTCCCAGTTGTGATTGGGTGTGACCAAGTCTGCGTTACAGGGCGTTGTTGAAAAAGCAAAAGAATGTTCGGAAAACCATGTTTTGACAAATAAAAGTTAAAAGAAAAACATTCAACTTTGTGATGTTGGGCTGCATTCAGGAATCATTCTGGTTGTTCAGAAAAGTGTTTCAGATGATCATTAATCTGTTGCAGTGAGTGATTCAGCTGGAATGCTGCTGAGTTATTGTCTCTGCCGTCTTTCTGTCTACATGTGTTCAAAGCCTGAGTCTGTGTGATTTCTCTCAGATGAAAAGCCGATGAAGGGTGCATCATGGTGGCAGCGCACGCTGAAGACGCCTCCACACCACGTTGGCCGTGGCCAGCTACCTCTGAAGCGCTCAGTTAGCCGGGAGCGCTACGTGGAGACACTGGTTGTAGCTGACAAGATGATGGTCGGTTACCATGGTCGCAGAGACATCGAGCAGTACATCCTGGCTGTCATGAATATTGTAAGTTTCACAACACAAATGACGTATACAATGCACTTTTGTTATTGAAGTCATCTTGATGAATGAAATGGTGACTATTCTCACGCATGGCAGGGTTATTAGAAGCGTTGTGCCAAGTTCCACACTAAAGCATAGCCAGATCACAAGGATGTGGTGATTTCAGCAGCCAGTTGTGGTTTGGTTACTTGTCATTTTACAAAACAGTTGAACAGCTTGGACTCAACTAAGAATCATTTCTGGTCAAAAGACAGTTACAGAATTTCACAAGTTTCCCTGGATCTCTGGTGCCAAGGATTAATCGCGTATAAACTTGTCAATGCGTGAAAGTGTCAGAAAATAAAGCAAACCACATTTATTTCATGAATAATGCTGAAAGAAAAACCCTAGTGGATTTTGGTCAGCCAGGCTCAGGTTGTATGTCATCATCTGCACTATACCTGCCACAAAGTATTGACTTCACACGAAGGGAATCACTTACAAACTAACACGCATATACACACTTGTTAGGAATGTACCTAATGAATAGTTGGTCAGCTGCTATTGTTACGAACCAGGTTGCATCTGGAGTGTTACAGAAGAAAGAAACCGTTGAAATCAACAGCGTCTCTTTAGAGGTGTGAAGCAAAGTGGGCGAAATGACACCAGACTGCAATAATGACAAGTGTCACAGTGCAGCTTTAGTGTTGGTAGTGATTTTAGCTCCAATCTCTGTGCTGTTTACTGTTGGCTCTCTTTAATAATCTCTGGCACTTGTAATGTTATGATGCACTGACTTTACAGCTCTTATGAGACTCATATTTGTCTATTTAGTAGAGTGTTTGGTCATAACTTTAAATTAATCTCAGTAGGCTACACAAAATACAGATGCCCTGTTAATCCACATCTGTTTGCTTTCTTAACAGGGAAATTGTAGCTAAATCAGGCTGTTTTTATTTCTCAAATAGTGGTAGTTTTCCATTCATTTTCAAGACTGAGCCTTTCCTTTTCTGTGACTTCTCTTGCCTGTATGAATGTTTATTTATTTACAGTGGATTACTCCAGTGTCTGTGCTCTTCTGGTGGATCAGCTGTTTTTAAGACTGGTCTTTTCTTGTTTCCCTGGAGGTCAGGTTGCCAAACTGTTCCAGGATTCTAGCCTGGGGAATGCAGTCAACATTGTGGTAACACGGCTCATCCTGCTCATGGAAGATCAGGTAAATGCCCCTCCTCTTCGTATGCTTCTATGTGTCCTTGTCCTCCTTTCCGTCTCTATCCTGGCTGCACAAAACCCTTCTCCAGGCAGCATTTATGCACTCCTCCTTTGCGTCAAATTATTGGCTTAAGCGTCTTTTCCTGCACCACTCCCGGTGGACTGTGTGTTAATGTGTCTTGTGAATAGTGGCTGTAATGAAAGGGACAAGAGGATGTAGGGAGGCGTACAAGTGGGTGATGGGTGAGGAAAGAAACTGGGAATCAGGGGAGTTTTGTACCTGTCAGACAGAACTGCTTTGTAACCTTCAGGCTTGTTATTGTGGTGAACAGTGACCTCTCAGACCACTGACGCACTTCCAGGGTGTAGAAAATCTCAAAGTCAGATTTAGATGCTGATGGATTTAGCACAAAACCAAATGTTTTGCATTAAAAGCACAAGAGAGCACCAACAGGCTTTGCATTCACTTGATTCCTCAAGGTGAGGTCTGTCGTTGTACCAGTCTTTTCAAGGTACATTCAGTCAAGCAGTCCACCAGTTTTGTCTCGAATAAGTCCTCAAAAACTCATGGATGGACTGACACAGAACAGACATCTCTGCAGACATCCGTGGTCCTTGGTGTATGAATCCACCTAGTGTTGGTAATCCTCTTGCCTTTTCTTCTGAC
The DNA here is from genome assembly GCA_021432705.1 of Caranx ignobilis. Classification (NCBI taxonomy): domain Eukaryota; kingdom Metazoa; phylum Chordata; class Actinopteri; order Carangiformes; family Carangidae; genus Caranx; species Caranx ignobilis. The sequence goes on from MU270014.1 coordinate 2,152,679, forward strand.
ATTAATGGCAGTCACCAAAAATGAATTGCTACGAGATTGGTAATGACCTGATTTAACCTCTAATGCTACCAGCAGGTCTAGTTTCTCACTTGTCCAGTGAAATAAAGTATGCCACTGCAGTACTATTGGATGACTTGATTTCAGATTTGATGAACACAGTGCTGTTCTCCTCACAATTGATCTTAACAACTCAAAATGTTTTATTTATCAAGTACTTTAAGTCTTTGACCTAATAATATCTGTAAAACAAATGACACGTCCATCGGCCTCAGCTGCGCTTTGTGTTTGATGCTAATTAACAGATTTTGACAAGAAGATGATCTTGGAAATCGTTAAAAAATTGTAATTGTGTGTCTGTTATGCTAATGTTAGCATTTAGCTCAATGCACCACTTCTAAATAGAGAACAGCTAGTATGGCTGTGCACCCTTAGTCCTCTTCCTATTTTTATATAATGTGACTTGGTGAAAGGAGGTCAGAAAGTACACAGACTGAGAATCCACACCTGACCACAAGGCAGGAGTTCGGCTCATAAAATTGCATGACCTTACCAGCGTAGCTCAGGAGATGACTGAGCCTTCAGGCTACCTAGTAAATGGCCTTATTAGTCTGCCATTAACAGCATGTGGCGAGACAGTGCGGCCAGCTCCATCTTGATGTTGACCTTCTTGTGAACAGACAGATGAATCAAACTGAATAAAAGGTGCATTACAGCGTGGTTTTGAGGTTTCCTCTATAGATGTCTTATTAGGGAACATTTATGATTCATACTTTTCATACTGCCTTTAAATTAGGTCCATAATTTACCGCTCGGATGTGTTCGTCATCTGAGAGATTAAAGAAGTAAATGTTAGGATCATTAGCGGTGTGCAGTATTAGTGTTGTTATTCTTACTTCATGGACCATTGAGGTTGAGGTCGGGGACAGGACTGAGAGTAGTCTGAGTTGAGAGGTTCTGTTGCTGGTTTCCAGGTCTGAAAACGGCAAGCTGCCCCTGGAAAGGAAAACCAGGCCAGCAGTGGGCCCAGAAATGAGGGACTGTGGGATGAGGCAATTACTAGTTATGTCACCACATGCATTCCTGGGTTACGAGTTCTCGCCAGCTGTGGCCAACAGTGCACTCCCTTCTTCTCCTCTCTGCACTCTCATAATACTAGAAAGCACCTTCACGCTAATCCTACCTCCGCATTAGCTTTGATACAGGGGAAGGATGTTTTTTAATCTTCTCAAGGCTGAAATCTCAAGTTTAAGTGTGGTTGCACTGACTGTAGTCACTGCTCAATCTCCAAATATGGGGACTTTTATTTCAAAGATGAACCAGAGACTTGTGTGCAATGGTATGAAATGAGAAAATGTATGAGTAATGAGACAAATCTCTTACTTTTTATATTAGATAAACCATTAAAAGCTCTCTGGATTACCTGGAAAATGAAGAGTTACAAAGCTGAAAACACAGCTTTTTCTTTTTGTTTTTTGTTTTGGAGATGTGTCTTTTTTACAGGACACACTGGTGCAGAAAACAAGCCTGAAACACAATACAGGAAGAGTGCGGCTGAGTTATCAGCATTGCAGGTCTATGATCTGATTGTTGAGATCACCTCTTTGTTGACACTGGAGTAATTTAATCTTAATTTTGTAACTTTGCAAAAACATAAAGAGTGGTGTAGTTGTAGAATGAGTCTTTGTTTTCCTTATTTGCTTTTGAGTCTATGTTTCCTTTCTCACCTCTCTTTCAGCCAACACTAGAGATCAACCACCATGCAGGGAAGTCTTTAGACAGCTTCTGTAAGTGGCAGAAAACCATCCAACACAGGAGCAGCTATGGGAACGCTATACCAGACAATGGGATTGCTCACCACGACACTGCTGTGCTCATCACCAGGTTAGGCCACCAAATTTCACAACAGGGCTTCTAACATTGAAAAACTTGTATTTTGTCTACCAGCAAGCACTCAGTTCAACAGAAAATTAAGTTTCCAGTGATACAATAAATGAACTCAAATAACTTTCTCAGACCTTTGTGTCCATTCTCTCAGTAAAACACCAAATTACATAACTCCCTCCTTGAAACTTTCCAGGAAATTATTAGGAAATTGCAGACATATAAAATAAAATGTTACCATTTATATCACATTGGCAAAGGGTTACTGCAAAGGACTCTGTAAAACAACTCTACCTCCTGAAACATCTTTTCGTAAATAAGAAAATGTTAAGTCTGTTTTCCTGTTGGTATAAGGGTTACGACAGTGTTATCTCTGCACTAATTTCTCACATTCCCAGCCCCTCTCCTCATAGACTTTCAAGTCAAGTCCAAGAGAGTTGCATCTGGAGAAAAAAAAAAGAGAGTGCTGAAGAGTTAGCAAGAAACCATGAGAGATTTTTTAAATGCCTAAATAAAATGGTGCGATGCCCTGAGACACCAGAGAATGGGAAAAGGAGCAGGAATGCAAAGCAAAGTTGTCTTCAATGTGACAGCACTGCTTGCTCTTAGTTGTCATTTAATTTCTCTAACTCCACTCTGTTAACTGATACTGTAGCAGGAAAACAGCCACAACCTTGGTAGGCGCATATTAAACACTGATGCTATTGACTGAGGAATGTGCATCAGCAAACAGTCCAACCACAGTTTGGTTAGTCATTCGATGCGGCCATAAATGCTTCCCTATTCTCCCAAACAGGATGTGTTATAAGCTCATGTTGCAGGAGGTTAACAGAAATGTCAATACCATTCTGTTAGTTATGGTTGTGGTGGTGGCTTTGTGGGAACATTTTGGTTTTTACGATGGCACTTATCAAGCGGAGGATGGAAGCGCTCCAGACAGATGACACCACAGTGACCGTGCAAGACTTCCTGCTATTGTTCTTTAAAAACTATATCTGTCTGCTATCGCTGCTGTCCACGGTTTGTCCTCAAATGTCTCTGTGTATATTTTGAATGTACTGCATGGCCATTTCTTGTATTTCTGAACGCGTGTGAACACATATGCAAGTGGATTTTAACGCACACACACATATTGTAGAGATGGCCATGCAGTACATTAAAAATATACACAGAGAATGATGCTGCTTTTGTTTATGTGTAGATGTTGGTTTTAAATATCCTTCTTTATTTTCCTTCCCACCTGCAGGTACGACATCTGCATCCAAAAAAACAAACCCTGTGAAACACTAGGTAACACACACACACAAACACACACACACACACTCCTCTCTGTGTCTAAACTTCTGCTTGTCTCATGTCACCGACCTTTTTTTTACTGTCACAGCATCAGTGAAGAGTTAAATTTGCTTGCATATTTGAGGAAACCCCAACTGACATAACACATTCCCTCGGCCCTGACTGTAAACTTGCCCAACCCTACACAAAACACTGGTCCCAGAAGTTATCATAACATTATTAACCATAAAAACAAAGTCCTAACATTCAAAAAGCCATCTGAAGCTCTTGTCTGAAGTAAGGACCTGCCCAAATGCCCTCAATCAAAAAATCGCAATTAGTGTCAAAACACACATGAGGTTCACTGAAGTTGAGATTTAAAGATGTGGTCTATAGTTTAGTCAGGTTTAATATTCATACACTGTGTGTGGGGGTGTGTAACAGGTCTGGCTCCTGTAGGAGGGATGTGTGAGCCAGAGAGAAGCTGCAGCATCAATGAGGACATTGGTCTGGGAACAGCCTTTACTATCGCCCACGAGATAGGACACACGTGAGTAACACACACACATACACACGCCTCTTGGGTTAAAAGTTCAAAATCACTGCATGATTTTTTTGCATTGTGAAGGTCTTCAGACACCACAGAAGTTACATACAATGCCTTATCCTCAGTTAGTTTGTCAGATGGTTTGGTTCAGAGTGAACTATCTGCAAAGATATTGATGGGTTCTGCATCTATCATGACTGGGATGTCAGCTGTCTGACCCTGATAACCAGACCGAATGCCTAGTCAGTGGACCTGCATCACGCATCCTACATTTGCAGGGTATCAATTTTGTTAAAAAGAATGTAATGGTGGTAACATGTTAGAAATCTCAATGGGGATCTTTTTTCACGTCGAGATCATACTCATGAAGCTATGACCCACAGTGACTGTTTGAGAAGTTCATAACCCTGTGTGTGGAAAAACACAGAATCCCTAACAGATCTAAGGTTGCTGTTTTTTAGCTGAGCCTGACACACAAAATATCTATGTAGGGATCCCTGAGGTGTCTCATGTATCTCCCTCCACAGAGAGCTTGTCCTCAGAATACATCTCCAAAGTTTTTGTAATCTTGTGAGAATGTGTTAATAGTTGTGTATTTTCTTTCAGCAACACTATTTACTTTCCAGTGGAATTTGTAACATGTGGGTTCAGGACAGCATTTGGAGAAGCCTAATTTCTTTTATATCTAGATCCTCTGGGTGACTTGGAGAGTGTGATTTACAAGACCAGCTGTTCTGGACCACTTAGTAACTAGTAATTGTATCTGCCTATAAGCCTTATTCCTGTCATGAATGCAGTAAATCAGCAGAGATTACTATTCAGTTCTCTGTTTTTTTCTGAGAAACCATTGAGTTGGTTTGTTTTGGGGGAGTATTCTTCTTGCTCAGAGTAATGAGTATTACTCAATTTCACTCTGTGTGCACACAACACCGAGGAGTTTTACAACAGATGGTAAATCCATTGAGATCCTGCCTCCCTAATGATTAACACAGGTAGCTTTCGAGTAGTCAGACCCCAGGGCTGTCTATCCAACATGACTGGACATAGTGTGCTGATTTGTGTTTACGTGTGTGTGTGTGTGTGTGTGTGTGTGTGTGTGTGTGTAATCAGTCAGTTTCCCCGGCTTCTACACTATCAACAGTTGTTTTTAATTGCCATATAAATTGTTTTGACATCACAGTGCAGCATTAGATTAAACGCAGGGCTGTCTGTGGTGGAGGGTACCCACATGAAAAGACAAGACAGACCATGACAGTAATGACTCAGCTGAGGGATAAAAAGCTTTCAGAACATTTATATTTCAGGCTCAAACACGGCTACTGTGAGTGGTATCACTTTCTGTCATGATTGTTCAGTGAAGAAAAACACCAAATAGATCACTAACACCGTGAAACTTTCCACTGTATAGTCATATCATGTCATGTTGAAGATGGACCATTACATATCAACAACTAATCTTCTGGGCAATGACTTTACATCATCTAATGACTTTGTTTTGTCCAACCTGCAGGTATTAGAGGACCACTGTCCTAATAATGAAGCACTTGGTTATATATCTTTCAATGGATGAACACTTGTGACAGCTGTGGACTGTGGACTTTCACATGTCTATTCTTTAGATCCCTGTTGGTTATCCACAGTGATCTTTTTTCCACTGTCCCCATCCACACAGCCTCAAAGTGTTGTCACTGTATCATCATGGGCTTTAGGTTTGGCATGAACCATGACGGTATGGGGAACGCCTGTGGCCCTCGCAGCCAGGAGACCGCCAAGCTGATGGCTGACCACATTACCATGAAGACAAACCCGTTCATCTGGTCTGCCTGTAGCCGGGATTACATCACCAGCTTCCTGGAGTGAGTCAGCCTATCAGATATCTTCAACACCACAAATAATTTGGTAATTATAGGTTTCAGATAAGAAAAAATCACTTTGGATGTCAGTGTAATGTTTTTGATGGTCAGAGAAACACTGAAGTTACAGATGGGTCCTGACAGTAGGCAATTCAGTTTAATTATTGTCTGCCTGTTCAGAGCCTCAATAAAACAGCTCAGCTCCGGATTTCCTCAAAACAAGCAATTAAAACAATAGATAGTTAATGTGTATTTTAATCTCTATCTTTCTTCCTGTTTGGTGCGCTTTAGCTCAGGTATGGGCTCCTGTCTGAACAACGTACCTCCCAAGCAGGAGTTTGTGTACCCCACCACAGCCCCTGGTCAGGCCTACGATGCAGACGAACAGTGCCGCTTTCAGTATGGCGTCAGATCTCGACAGTGTAAATATGCGGTGAGTGCTGCTCTGTCTTGCCTCTCATTCAGTCTTTTTCTTCTTCATCACAGTTTAGATTAGATTATAATTTATTATCCTATGTGGGATATATTGCCTAACTTTCCTCACCACAGATATTTTGCACTCAAAACCATCTCTTTATATTGCTCTGGAGAAAGCTCATCTAACAACTGGAGTTCTTAAGTTCTCATATGAATTTGACATGGCATACTGCATGTTATTTTCGGAAGCCGTCGGCAGCAGGTAGCTTAAAATGGATTTTATTGAGTTTGGTCTCTGTAAACATTATAAATAAAGCACTTGCTTTGTATCAGATAATTATCTCTCAGATTTGTGTTCCTCTGACTCTCTCATCCAAGTCCATGTCTCAGTGATGACGTGAAACATCTTGCAATACCATCGCTGAATAGCATCCACTTTATTGCATGGTCAACTTTTACAGGGCCAGGCTCAGAGCGAATGGACATCTGGAGGAGCACACTGCTTTATAGACTCATTATTATCGATACTATGTGGTCAGAGCATATGTACACAGTAAAATCTAGCCCCATGTGTTATAGACATCACTGCAGAGAGGAGTCAGCAAATCCACCTCGTGTCTCTGTAATGAGTTTATATAGAAACACTCTTGACTTTTCGTTTTTCTCTGTCCCTTTTCCCTGTATTGCTTCTCCTTTCACTGACACACACAGGAAGTCTGCAGTGAACTTTGGTGCATGAGTAAGAGCAACCGTTGCATCACGAGCAGTATTCCTGCTGCAGAAGGAACCATCTGTCAGACCAACACGATAGAGAAAGGGGTAAATAAATACTGAAAAGAGGTCTTTTTTTCTACATTATTCTTTTTGAAAGTTGCACATAAGTATGTTGCTGGTGTACGTGGGACAGAAGTCGGGTTGGGAGTTGGTTTTGTTCATCTGGGACCAGTCCTGATTTTTTGCAGCAGGACTAAAAAAGCAGCACTTATCCTCATGTTGACTCATCTTCTCTGACATGTTTTCCAATAAAAATATTTATAAGAGGAACCATTTTAAAAGGATTTGTTTTTTTAGAGAAATTTGTTTCTGGGCCTGTGAGATATCTTGTATTCTTGGTTTATTTTGCTTTCCATTTATGGTTGTGATAGATATGATATTTGTTCCCTGTTGGCCTGTTGGTTAGCTTTTTTTTTAACAATACCATCCCACAGTAGCAGCCACCATAAAAATTAAAATGAATCTTTTTTTGACACTTCCTGCACAGTGGTGCTACAAGAGGGTGTGTGTGGCATATGGGACTCGTCCGGAGGGCGTGGATGGAGGCTGGGGGTTGTGGTCACCCTGGGAGGAGTGCAGCAGGACGTGTGGAGGTGGAGTCTCCTCTTCTGTCAGACACTGTGACAGCCCCAGGTACAGATCTCAGATGGATCAGTGTTGTGGCTGGTGAAACTTAATTGATTAATACTTAAGCTGACTTCAAACCTCAGTAGCTTACAAATGACTGGCAACCTCAGAATCGGCAACTAGCCTGGGTTTTTGAATGCAACAGTGGAAGCAGCAGGCTGATTTCTTTCTAGTTAGCTACCTAGAATTGGTTGCAGGTTTACTGTATGATTTTGCCAAATACAATATTCTTTACAGGATATGTTGATTTAGAAAAAAAGAACTATCTTAAAACAATAATCCCATACCCATATGGTCACAAAAATACATTTCACAATTCAGCTGGAGTTAATATGAAGCTTCAGTGCTCTGACAATCAAGAACAAATCTGGTGTTTATCTGTGTCTTTACTCCAGGCAGTTGTGTGTACGTTTATTACTAGTGTCCAGGAAGCTTAGCAAGGAAACACAGAGAATTTTGAACAAAAAAGAAACATAATTTGTCAGATACCTGCACGATGCCGCAGACTCAGCCAGCAGAAGCCTCATATTAACGTCAACTGATAGTTTAATGCATTTTTGCACAGAATGAGGATTTGTGATTTTGTCTTACAGTGCTGTTAAGCTATTAAAGTTTTTCTGCCAGTATGGAGAGGAGGAATAAATTCAGCAACTGAACACTCCTTAAGTAAAAACCAGACTTTAACAGACATGTTTATCTCTTTGTTTTCTGATTAGGATTTCAAACTCCTACTTTGATGACTTTTATGCAGGCTTGAGAAGGACACAATGGGATATAAATATGTAGAAAAACTGGCAAATTGAGGCATTGGCGCATTGATTAGCTAAACAGGTTTCAAATATGTAACAGAAGCGACTGATCCACATTAGGTACTGGTTTTACCGGTCTTATGAAACCCAATTCTAAACACTTTCCAGATATACAGTATATAATAACACATATTCAAATATCTAACATACCTCTTTAATCGTGGATGAAATAATTCTCAGTCTGAGTCATCTGAAAACAACTAGCAGACTTGCTTTGAATCACAGTCACCAGATCCATCATCTTGAATTGATTAAAATGAGAGTGAATTGACCCAAATCTGCGGCCAACAGTGTTGTCTCCTATTATTTCTGAGCATCATCTTGCACATTTGCTTTGGCTCCATCATGTTTAAATTTGTTGAAAGTTAAGCAGAAGCAGCCATTTGATGGTGGCTGGCTCTGACTTCCTTTTCAGCTCCTTTTTTAAAATACAGAGGTGTTGTCGTGATGGTCTATGATAAACAATGAAGGGATAAAAGAGACAGACGGCAAGATTGAAAACACCCTGATGAATGCAGACAAAGCAGAGATCAGGAGCCAGCGCTGTGTGGTGATGTGATGGAGGTTAGATCTTGTTAAATTGTACTCAGATGTGACTGACTGGCCTGATTCTCTTTGTTTGGTTGTAGGCCAACCATTGGTGGAAAGTACTGTCTGGGGGAGAGAAAGCGCTTCAGGTCCTGCAATATTGATGTGAGTATCACTGCTCTTCATCATTTTAATCATCATCATCATCATCATCATCATCATCATCATCATCATCATCATCATCAGCAACTGATCAACACAGCATCCTTAACTTGACTCAATTTGTTGCACAAGAGTATTTGTGTATATGTATAAAGTGTGTATAATATATATATATATATATATATACACATATGTGTGTGTGTTTGTGTGTGTGTTTTAGGAGTGCCCTGCAGGCTCTCGGGATTTCAGGGAGATTCAATGCTCCAACTTCGACAGTGTTCCTTTCCGGGGAAAATTTTACAGCTGGAAGCCATACAGAGGGGGTGAGTGAGTAAACTTGTGTGTGAATTTATTTGCTCCATTGTGATCTCGACTGCAGATGGCCTCTTTCACCAACCAGCAGTTACTACAGTTTGGTTCTGTCTGTTCTGTGACAACGCGGTGAAGTAATTGTTGAGATGTCTAGGGGTAACCAAACAGGTGGGGGCAGACGTGAACACATAATATAGCTTAATTTGGATGTAAAACCAAAAGTGCAAGCATGTTTCATTGCACTACACAGGCGAACACTTACAGTAAGTCTGCAGTTCAACCAGGAAGCAAAACTGACACTGTGAGTTGTAAATGTGCTGTTTGTCCAGCCTGGTAGTTTATTTACAACCTGCATGACTACTTGTAATTCCTGCTCGGACTTTATTGTAGTGCTATATGACAGGTGGTACCAATAAATGATTTGTTTTTACATCTAACGTACCTAAAAAACACAAAGCCTTAAAGCTATAGTGGCTATTAACAGGCTGTTATGCACACTATAAAACAAAACCCCTGCAAGCACAGCAGTCTTTCCACCATCACTTCAGTCATTCCAGAGTTAACTGCCTAAACATGTGCTGTAAAATTTGTCTACACGGACCAGCTATATATGCTGTTTACACTTGAATACAAGATTAATAACAATCTAGTCACAGAATCCTTGGTATAATATGTGCTTTTAGATTTCATGGATCTGTTTTTGTAATAAAACTCCAAGTCCCAAAACTAGAAAATGAGAGTTATCATAAACAATCTTTACATATGATTGTAGGGCATGTATTTATTGTGGAATAATTTCATGTTATTTTGCAATTTAAATCTCACACAGTCAAAGGACCGTGTTTTTCTTCTAAAGACAAATTTAAGTCTTGAATGACTCTGTGATAATAAATAAGTTGATGACATGAGATGAACAGAAGTCTGGAGACAGAAAGGGTGTGTGCGTAGTACGCGCGTGTGTGTGTGGAGTGAGGAGAAAGTGAATTGAAGCTGCAGATTCTCTCCCTCCAGTCTGGATCGCAGATGCTGGCTGCAGAGAGCCACGCATCCCACAATGCTTTGCAAGAATTCCTTGCTCCTGATGAACACTACACTGGACGTGAAAGATAAATAGTTTCAACGACATAACTGCCTTTAATCTAGCCCTCCAATAACATAATGGCTTACAGAGATGACCGGCCAGCCAATTCCAACTTCAGGCAACAAGTGCTCCTTTCATCAAGTCAGCTGATTTTACAATGGAAATCCCTTGCAGCTGTTAAAATAGGAACAGTGCCATAGACTCTGCCCTGCGTTAAGGCCAGATCACACCGCCCAGCCCCTACTCCGTCCTCTCTCTGCAAGTCCTCATTTCAGCTTTCCACTTTTCACTTTTACCCTCTCACTCAAAGAAGAGCTGCTTCCTTACTATTTTCTTTGTCTCGTCTGCTCTGGATGCCTTCTCTGATTTTATTTAGTTCACCATTATGCAATCTTTCTCTCCCTTGTCTCTGTCCTGAGTTATTGAGAAACAAATACAGCCCTCTCTCAGCTCAGACAGCCAAGGACAGTTCATTAAAAAAGGTCTGTCGTTTTAGGCAGTTTTTTTTAAACAAGCTTCTTCACATTGCTGTTCTCAGTCCAGCAGCCTTCACATTCAACCTTCACACTCCATGCAACACACCCTGCAAGTTATAATACACACACAACCTGCTGCAAGCAATGATTACCCTGCCAAAGCTAGGCACCATGGGAATTGTAGTTTTCCGTGGTCTAACCACTTTATCGTCTGCAATCCCTGCCAGTGCATACTCTTTTTCTCTCTTTCACTTTGCCTTTTTCTGTCTTCCTTTCTTTATTTTTTTCTTTCTCTCTCCTTCCCAGTACATACTGTACCTGCTTCAGCACTGCCAGCACAAACAAACACAGCCCAGCCTGATGTCAACAGCCACTCAAATAGTGGAGCTGTTGGCAAGCTCCACAGATGAATGAAGGATATATACCACTTGGCTAACCCTAAACATCTCTACCAAGTGTGTGTGTGTGTGTGTGTGTGTGTGTGTGTGTGTGTGTGTGTGTGTGTGTGTGTAAAGTCAGAAAGGATTAAAGCGTGGAGTCATGCATGTGCACCTCTTGGTACCACCTAGAATCAGTTGCCCATATTATAAACAGCTAATGGAGGGTATTGTTGATTTAATTGCCACTGCCATCAAAGACATGTTACATCAGATGTAATCATGTACAAAACAATCCTGTGTGATATCAGGATGGTTCAATGTCTCTCATGACTTGTCCTGTAGCATCTGCAACACGGTTATCAGTCTTAACCCTGTCTAACCCTAACCCTAACCCTGGTTTTCAAGCACTGCATGGGTAAAGTCTATGCAAGTAGCAGTGGGAGAGTTGGGGTATTAGTATAGATGTGACTGTCGGAGAATTAATCAAAAGAGTTAGGCATTTTGTTCCACCTCTGCTGTGATAGGTACTCTGGCTGTGTGGTGCATGCTGCTAATGCCTGAATGTCAGCAAATATGTCACATATTACAAATACATATTTTAGTGTAGCGTGGACCCATGTTGATACTTATTTAACGATCAAGAAGTAAACTAGAGTTTAAATGATTAATCTATTAATTGGTGTCAATGCCATTTCTGCTTTGACTGAGTAGCATTTGTTAGTCATTGCAGTGGTTCTCATACTTGACCTTATTACCTGATTACATGATTTGAAGTTACAGGACTCTTATTTATTTGCTACAGCATAAAGGTAATTCTGACATTTCTGGAGTGTGTACATGTGAGTTGTTGCTGTTGTTGTTGTTGTTTTAGTCTGAATTTGATATTTCTGCAGGTTTAGTTTCAGGATCAGGTATTCATTCATCTTCTTGTCAGGTCTGTCTGGGAGTCGAGCCACTGTGTTGGTGTGCTATTTGTGTATGTTTGTATGCGTTTGTTGAGGCAGAACAGTAGTCTTGTGTCTGTGGTTATATATTCAAAAGGAAGCAAAGACTTAATCACATTCAGCTGCTTGTTCTCTGGTTGTCAGCACTGAAAAACATTTCCCAGTCCCCTGTGAACTTTCTCTCTCTTTAATTCTGCCTTGTCACTCTACACCCGTCATTAGGACATGATACATTCAGCAGAACAAAGACTTGCAACCAGTTATACATGTCAAAATGACTGAGCCTTTTTTTGGTTGTTGTTGTTGTTTTAAAATACATACGTCATTAAGTTGTGTCTGTGTGTCCAGGTGGTGTGAAGCCATGCTCTCTTAACTGTTTGGCAGAAGGATACAACTTCTACACCGAGCGTGCTCCTGCTGTAGTGGATGGTACACCTTGCCGAGATGAATCCCTGGACGTGTGTGTAAACGGAGAGTGCAAGGTGAGACGAGAAGCTTTAACTGTGGCCAGAGATACTGTGTTTTCAGATTGCCCTCCATCCATTTATCTCATTCTTGTGAACACGATATCTCAGCAACTTTTTGAGGGAATTTCTCCAAATTTAGAACAAACAGTCACTTGGACTTAAGGAAGAACTGATCATATTTTGGTGCTCAAAGGTCAAGCAAATTGACCTCACAAACATGTTTGCTCTATAACTCTTTCAACTAATTGATACACGTATAAGGACACAATTGAACACAAAGGTTTAAGATGATAAAAGTGAGAACTTATTAAATCCAAATGGTCAAAGGTCAGCTGTTCAACCCTGTACCTCAGGGACAGAAAGGGAGATTCAGACCACATATCATGCAATGTGCCTGGTTGGCAGAGACGTACAATCAGGAAATGGAGATGGTATTCTCTCTCATTGCTGGCTTTCATTGAGGAACAAGCTGTTGTAGGGCACTGTATGTCTGCACGTGAGCAGACCGTTTAAGCTGAAGCAGCAGAATAAGGAATCAACGCAAGACTGTCTTCAACTGAGATAGTGTTGTTTATACTCGCTGTCTAGACTCTGGACAGCCGCCACTGTTCAGTTTACACACAGGCTGCTGACGATCATCACTATCAGCTGCTGGACTGAAGAATTATCGTAACTCTGGCTGCACTCGTATATTCCCATTACTGATGCTCCCTCTTTAATCCTGGCTGTTAATGAAAACATAACATTTTAACTGTTGTTCATATTAACGAAGTGGAGACCACCTGGTGCAGCCACGGGTCCCTGGAACCTGTTTTGACACCCACATGACTCATTTGCCAAAGGATGTAGACAAAAAAAAGAAAACCTAATGGTGATAGCACACATCTTACATGATTGGTGTTGATTCCAAATCTGTTGTTTTTGGATATCCTTCCAGTCTAAAAACTAAGTTGAAGCTTTGCATGTGGAGTAAAGGATGTGGGGGCAAAGACAAAAAATGAGAGGCAGCAACTCCAGGGCAGACAGCTTGTTGTTTTTTTGCCATTCACTTAATTTGAAGGTTCTTAAAGACTGAGGGGTTGAGGAAGGCTAAGAATCCTGGACTCATCCAAAAGGACGATTTTGTTTATCAACATCCCCTCTGTTCTCTCCTCCTCCTTCTCTGCTCTCTTTTTCCTGTACTCTGCTCTGTTCTGCTCTGTAGGAACTCACTGACCCTCCAGCTCAGCTGTTAGTCTGTCTGCACTGCAGGCTGGCTCACTGCGCTCTTATTATCTGTCTCTCCTTTTCTCATTCCCTTTCTGACGCTACATTTCTCCATTCCACTCATTTTCTTACTCAATTGTTCCTCTATTCTTTCCTTTATCTCTTCTTCTTTTGCACAATTTTTCTGTCTGCTATCCAGTCAGCACCCCCCCGCCCCCCCCTCCTCTGTCATCTCACCTCTCTTATATTTTATGCACACATAAAACTTCAAACACTGTGGAGAAATCTCTATCTCTTGTTTGCAGCCTCATGCTGGCTTTGGTTCAGGAGTTGGCGTCTGACAATAAGAGAGAGGGAAAAGACTGGGAGACGGGGAGAAGTGGGGGAGGTAGAAAAAGGCCTAAGAACAGATGGTCCAGTTGAACACAACATGCTGCTGCAGACGAAAGGCATGTCAGCTAGAGACACTTTTTCCCGGATCTGTTGGACAAAATATAGTGTGTACAAAACATTAGCAACACCTGTTCTTTCATGAAATGAACAGACCACGTAAATCCAGGTGAAGGCTATGCTCTCACAGGATCAGAAATGCAACCTACACTTTGTTGGAAAAAGCTTTTCTTGCTGTTGGACTGTCATTGTAAAAAAAAAAAAGAGTTTCATGCAGGAACAACAAAGTGTTGCATAAAATATCAGAAGTGTTGAATTTCTCTAGTCACATCCTTTGAGTTCACATCCATTTACTCAAAACCTTCCATTCTTGTTAGTTTTTAGGCAAAGTCATTTAAGACTAAGACAGGCCTGTGCATCATCTGTTCATCCAATTATATCTTTCAATCTGGAAAAATAAAAAAATAAAAACTCTTTTTTTTTTTTTTTTAGTTTTTAATGTGTATCAAAAATAGAATAGTTAATATAACAAATGTGATCTTTCCATTTTAGATTACCTCAAACATAAAAACGAAAGGGGGCTCCAACCAACTGTTATCATCATCATCATCATTTATTTTCTCGATTAATCACTTTGTCTGTAAAATGTCCAAAAATAGTTTAAAAAAAAGTCAATTACAATTCCACAGAGCACAGAGAACTGAATGAATGGATGATACACATGCAGTATAGTTGAAAGTCAGTTTTTGAATGTCATATCACATATACGGGCACTGTGGTTTTAATGTCTTTCACTGCCTGCTTTCACTGTCTGCCTCCAGACACAACAGGTCTCAGGCTGGTTGTGACCTTTAAACTTTAATAACTCACTACTACCACATCACAAATGCACCAGGTAACCACAGGGTGAATCACACTTCGAACTCTGGATTTAGTTTTGAACTGTGATCTAATCCACGTTAAGGAAATAATAAACTTAAACCTCATTATCCCTCTCTACAATAAACAACTGTCTTATGGATATATGAGAATGAGAGCAGTTGCCATTCATTTTCTGCACCTTTGTTTAGCTTTGGTTCACTGTTAAAGAGTTTGAGTAAAACCACCTGCTTTGCTCATCATGAAACTTATTTATGTCGACAGCTATGAGTTTAGCAACCTAAGAGCATTATGTCTGCACAGGATCAGAAAGCACATCTGGACTTACCATCTGATATTTCTGTGTTTTGGAAAAGTGGTCTGGAAGACATTAGAGGTAATCCCTCAGCCCGGCCTATGACACCTCTCGACTTACTGACTGTGCCCCTTCACCCATGACCCTGGGTGACCCTGCTGCTCACTCATTTCTCCCTTCCCGCAGCACGTAGGCTGTGATCGCATCCTCGGTTCAGACGTTCGTGAGGACCGCTGCCGGATCTGTGGGGGTGACGGGAGCAGCTGCATGTCTGTGGAGGGACTCTTCAACGACTCGCTGCCTGAAGGAGGTACAGAAATAAAACACTCTGGAAGTACCACTTTCACTCTCCCCGTCATCCCAGTGATTAGCACTTTGGAACTGCTTCCACAGACATTTCCTCTCTTTGATGTGTCCTGGCTTCATTAGCAGAGGTGAAACATGGTTTACTCTTTGACTCAGCATTGAAATTGTCCTCTGAGAAACACATTAGGTTAACAATAGGCCTTCACCAAGACAAGTTATGCAACATAATTGTTCTTTTGTACCAAAAATGTGCACATGCAAGTTTTGGATTCTAATACTTTGGATTGGGAATGCATCGTGGAAAGCAGCCTTGCCGAGTGATTTAGGATACCCCAGATATTTAAAAATGTATCATATAATTGTCTGCTCACATGCAAAGCAGCATACCGTCACAGATATGTAATTGATGACGCCAATAAAACTCCACATAGCTCAGAAGTACACTCGGTGGTATCAGCACCTGTTTTACTGTGCATGTATATTCAGCAGTTTAAAGGGGATGCAGATTAGGTTTAAAATTTAGATATTAGAGATAATAACAGTCAGTAATCTTGTCCACCTTAAAGATTGTGTCAAGCATTTTTTTTTATTTCTATTCTATTTAAAGTTAATAAATCCATTGCTTGTTCTGTAACACCATTTTGGGCTTTGTGTGGGGTTATCAAGAAAATATACTTGTGTATCATCAGCATATGTCAATCACATTTGGACTTTTAAACTAAAGTCCACAAACCTGTAATTTAAGATTACACTAATACCTCATAAACTGTTAAACAAAGACATTTGAAGCTCAGGATCACACGCAGCTGTACATCATTATTCCTGACCTTCTAAGAGCATATCTCCTTGAAAACCACAGAGCACATAATGAAGAGCATATAAAGAGACACTGGGGTCCAAAAGTACATATACATACATGCATACATAAACTGTATGCATGCATATATTTATCAACCAGCCTACTAGGGACACGTGGCAGACAGATTTAGGTGAGGTCCAACCAGTGTGGCTTGAGGTCCAGCTGCCTTCGTATCTATTCTGGGTTACATTTCCCACCACAACACCAACCCAAAAGTCTCTCACCCAACTGTCAACACCACTCACCCCCTTTCAGGATTCCTCAGAGGGGACACGCCCTGAGTAGGCAGCCATGCTTTGGACCACAGTGACCAGGCTAGTCCGTCAACCCCAGCTGAGGTCTCAACCACCCTCAAAATATCTGACATTATCACTGGACGGAAACAATCAGTTAGTTAGGCTGGAGTTGAAGTGTAGGTTGTTCAGTTATGTGTGCGTGTGATCTGGGAATTTGTTGTTACAGAACGAGATGCAGCAGAGGTCAAGATTTCCTGAGGTTTTTCCTAGAATGACTCACACTCAAAAAATGGTTCCTGTGATTTTCACTGTGCAGATAGTGTCTTAATTAGACTTTCCCTGACTAGAAAAGGCCCATGTCCTTTTAACTCGCACCCACAGTTTGTTACACGTGCTTTTTGTTTCACATGTGTTGTCTCCGAGCCAAAGCCAAGACACCACCATAGGGTTATTTTCTCAGATTTTATAAACCTCCCTACTGAGCCGCGGACAACATTTTACATCTGTTTTCAGAGTTTAAGTAGTACAGATCGTGACAAATAAACTGATCTTTATATGTAAAAATAGTGGAGTACCCCCTAATCAGCTGCAACCCCAGAATGTGTTGGAGAAGTTGGTCACAGCCATTGCAAGCAAAGATCAATGATGTCATTTATAGAGCTGCTATAACTGTCCCTGGTCTCAGGGTTTCCACAGGGTTGTGGAGCCTACTTACAGGGTTTACTCCCAGTCAGAGCATTAGTGAGGTCTAAAACTGATATTGGGAGATATTAAGTTGTGGATCTATTTCCAGGCCTGTTCGATGTGTGAGGACAGTGTACACATACTATTGGCCATAAAGTGTACAATCAGTTAGTTGTTCAGTCAAAACTGTGAAACATCAGAAAACTGAAAAGCTGTCTGAGACACCAAATAATATGCTGTTTTGTCTCATGCAAAACTCAATCTACCACAATGAAAAACTAAGAAAAGTAGCAAATTCTCACATATGGAAAGTTGGAGCCATAAAATGTTTGGCATCGCGTAAAAAAAAAAAAAAAACTGCTTAAAATTTCTGCCATCTAATCGTCTAATTGATGCAGGTCAACTGTATAATTTCACAGATCCTTTTTTGCCAATAAAAAATTTTGTGAGTTCACTTGAGTTTACACTTCCCTACATGCTTTGCCATCAAAAGTCCTGAAGGTATAAACTCTGTCGACTTTGTCACACCTACAGTGCAGGCTGGTGTCATCACTAACCAAACTGCAGGCCCAGCACTGAAGGCTTATTCTGGCCATAGGCACAGCCATGTCTAATTTAATCTAGCACTTCTTGCCTCTGCTGCAGAGATTTAAATATGGTCTGTATGCTGGCGTGGAAGGAAGCACTAAAGATATGAGAAAAAGCATATGCAGCAAGACACAACATATGTAGATACCAATGTAGATCACCCAAGAAGCCTTTCATCTTCAGCTCTGATGTTCAGATACTATAATTGACAGATAACAGTCTCCTTAACCATACAGACAGTGCGTTATGATTGAGCCAAACTAGCCAAAAGCTATACTATGATATAAAAGGGAAAAATCTCAACCACAAAAATGAGAGCGGAGGTTTGTTAAAGATGCGATGTTATTTAATTCATGCTCTGTGCTTTCAAGTTAGATCATGCAATGATGTCCCTTTAAGTCTCTTTCCTCCTGTCAGGTTTGTGGTCCTGTGAGGCAGTGAGTGGTTACTGAGGTGTCATGGGCCCGAGGTTTACAGCTTCTTGGCTCTGTTAACAACACAGATCCTCTGATTGTAACAGAAGAACCTCACACTCACACTTTTGCTCTCTGTGTGTGTCTGTCTCCAAAGCCAAAAAACGTCAAGCTCTGTCCCTCTAATCTTCCACACCTCCATCTAGAGACCCGGAACAGGGTTAGTCTGACCTCTCAGAGCTCCACAGAGGGGTCACAAGCCAAGCCTCTCCTTTCCTCTTGTGGTCAAAGCACTGGAAGGAATTATTTTATTCCTCTATTTTTTTTTTTATTCCCTCTTCACCCAGTGAGGTTGAAGTTATTTACAGGGGTGCAGAGCTGAGAAAAGCAGAGCGAGGCGTGGAGGAGGTGAGATGGACGTAAAAAGAAAAGGGACAAGAGATCAAAACAGATGGAGGGAATGAGGAGAAGAAGAGAGGAGAAGCCGGCTCTTGGCAAAGTTCTCGCTCTCTAGCAAAGAGCCGAGCTGAGCAGCTGAGGCTGGCTGCCCAGGAATGCAACTGGAATCTGAAGCCTCTGCTTAGTCCATTGGTGTCCCACAGAGCTAAACACTACTTATGAGTGGCTCTCCTGATCCCCAGTGAATAAACCTCCTTCACCTTGCTTTCATTTTTTGCGTTTGTGTGTGTCTCAGGTTATGAAGAAGTGGTCAGAATTCCCAAAGGATCAGTGTTCATCCACATACAAGAGCTCAACATCTCCCTCAACTACCTTGGTAAGATGATACTGTATTCAAGCCCAGTTTTGGTTATCCGTCAGGGATAAACTATGACAAGAACCACAAAACTGCCACTACACTAATTAGCTTTTTTTTTTTTTATGTCATATTGCAATAAAATGTGTCTGTTTGAATGTCTGGAATAGTCCAGCACCTCGGAAAATGTGTTGTCTTACCAAAAGTTGTGGTGATTGATCATTGTCAGTTAATATCTCTGCATTCAGTTGGCTTTTTTTCACACCAGTCTTTTTGACTTGTTATTGCAGGAAAAGCACAGGTGCAGAAGTACTTCAGTTTCAGGTTTCTGCGGTTGTGCTTGCTGGCTCACTGTCACCACTTACTGGGATACAATAGAACAGAGCCATCGTCAATGTTATTAATAACACCTGTGCTTTTCCTACTATGACAAGTCAGAACGCTGCTTTGGAAAAGGCCTGTATCACTGAAATATACAGGACTGTGCAAAGGTTTACAGAACTAAAAGCAGTGAAGATGCTTTCAACAATATCGGCTCAAATACCAATTTATTTATTTCATGCAAAGTACAGTTAACAGAAAAAAACTAAACTAAGCACCCTGTACTTTTGAAACAGTACTACTTATCATTGCCAACAGTCTTTTGAAAGTTAAACATCTGCCTGATGAAAAGTCTGCCAGAAGTAGCTCATGAATAAATTTTGCTACATTTATGTCAGTTGTTGGTCAGACGATAATAGACCTTTCTCACACCAGACGTTTTGGCTCGTCATAACTGGGAATTGGCATTTCATTTAGATGAGCTAGTTTCAGGTGTGTGTGGAGTTGTGTGTGCAGGCTCTCTGTAATGGCTTACAGGGACGTTTGATGGAGAAAGATTTGTTTCACCTGTGCTTTTCCTGCTATGACAAGTCAAAATGTCCATCGTGAAAAAGATCTATAATGAGCAGCCAAGTTGGAAAAACAGGTGACGTCGCGTCTGAGATATTAGAAATTTGTAACAGCTGCAATATTTCCCACTTGGTCAAATGAATTACAGAAGTGTCTACAAACTGGTGTCAAAAACATTGTAGTGGAAAGAAGCTAGCCGAGCTCAACCAAAGTGCATTACAACAACTCCAAAGAAAGATTGTGTTACTTTATGTGTATTTTACACGACGGGGTGGATGTGTTGCTGTCTTTGCACAGTTGTATAACTTTGAACACCAAGCTGACTTTTGGATGTAGTGGTGCTAGATGATGGCTGGTTGATGTGATGTGATGAACAGGATATTGTCTGCAGGATACTGGTATTCCTCTGCTTCCAGTGTCCTGGCTTGGCCAAATCTTTCTCAGAAGAATGTTGGCCTGTGTGTAAAACCCCCTTATTGTCATGGTAAATCAGCCTAAATGAAGTATACCTGGTTTTTATCAGACTGAATGTTAAATGTGAGTGACTCTTATCTGTAATTGCTCACAAAGAGAATTGATATCAGTGGCAGGCAGAGGCAAATAAGTACATTTCACAAAGTGATATTTAAAAAGATTCCCAGTTGGTGCTTTGGTGCTTGTTAAATGTACTTTAACTTCACTGTCTTCAATCAGTCTCCTTTTCCTCTGTGTCACAGTGTTGAAGAGTAAAGGTGACCAGTATTTTATCAATGGAAAACTGACCATTGACACACCGCGCAGGTTTGATATTGCCGGTACCACCTTCCACTACAGACGGCCCACTGACGGCCCAGAAACTCTTGAAGCTCTTGGACCAACAAACATAACCCTTATTGTCATGGTAAGAACAAAAGTACAGCACATGTTTAGACAAAATAAGTCCAGAAACTGGTTTTTCAAATGTTTCATCATCTTGCAGTGTTAAATGTTTGCTTGTACTTATGCACAGGTGCTGGTGAGGGAGGAGAATCCAGGTGTCCACTATCGTTTCAATCCCCCACTCAACAGAGATCCTCTGAACGGCTTTGCCTGGCAGTACATCTCCTGGTCACGGTGCTCAGCCCTCTGCGCTGGAGGTAGAAACACACACCAAAAAAGTCCTGTCATTTCATATCTTAAGGTCCCTCTTGTACATTCTGAGCTCGGTAAATCAGCCTCCAACACACCTCGGGGCTGGAGAGTATTCCCTCTCTCGCTGATTTTTAATGTATGTTGGCTGACTTTTGAAAATCGCCCTGCAATTGTTTTTCACTGTAATTGCATTTATGCCCTGTCGTTGCTGTTTGTAAACCCATCGTCCCTGTAAATGAGGGAAACCTCAGTGATTAACGAGTTAACATAAAGGTTTAAATGAATAAAAAAAATATAGGTGTAAATTACAGACCCATGTACATCACCATAACCATCAACATCACCACTACATGCCTAACCCCAAGCCTAACCATTAGATTAAGCTAAACTGAGTCTCAACCCAAAAATTTAAGGGAAGATGTGGTTGATCTCAATTTTGTGATCGTGTTAGTGATTTTAATTTGGTTCATTTAAGTTTGTTCAAATATATAGTTAAACATTATGGGTGTGTCCTTATTGATTGTAGCACATAAACCCTCATAAAACCACAACTTAATAATCTTACACCCTGGTTTTTGAAACGGCCAAGATATAGTGTGCTGATTAGTGATGCTTAGGGTTGCTGGTAGGCACCTTTTAGACAGATTTAGGCTAGTAGTTATCCCTTTTTTCCCTCATCTTAGAAATACAAGCCCATTTCCCACAATTTCAAACAGTTCCTTAGAGTGAGTTATGTATTTAAAGCCCCATCAACCACAGTGATCGTGTATTAAATATTTGAAAATATGTATATAAGAACAGCCTCGTTTATGTGTCATGAATCACATTAATCATCTCCCCCTTTCTGTCTCTTTCTCACATGGATATACAAATGACATACAGATGCATGAACACACACATGCAGTGGTCCATTCAAAATACACAATACACAGTAAATCCCTGCTGTAAACTATCACTGACCCAGGGAAGCCACCATGGGACTGGAGTGTTTATGGAGTCCGTGCTGAAGCCAGAGGCGTTTGAGCAGCTCACAGGCTCTGAGGTTTTGGAGATATCACACATAGCTAATCTCCTTTTTCCTCTCTGGCCTTTGAGAGTTAATGATCCATGCCACTGCACCTGATAAGAGCCAGTTTTCCCCGTTGAGAAATAAATTCTTTCACTTACCGTTACGTGGAGTGGAGGGCATGAACAGGGAGGATACATTTTTAATTTGGTGTTTTCAAAGCAGGCATACATTTGATATTTTATTTCTCGTTTATTTTTTTTGTTCTTTTTCTAATATACTTTTCATGATATCAAAAGGGATCAGACTGAAACAGACTCGTTAAGTGGCAGCTTTTTCTTTTTTTTCTTTGTGCGTGTGGGCTTGTGCGCAAGTTACAGCAGTTTGGGATCTAGTTATATTTCCATAAATGTCTTGGCATAGCTCTAGTGGAAATATACACAGCTATAATCTCCAGTACGTTACACACATTTTGTGATATTATAATTTATCACGGTTTTAAATCACACCTGTGCAGCAATACACTGTGCTGACAGTAGTAGTAGTCAAGGTGCAGTCACTTTAATGTGGCAATCCAGGAAGCTAAAGTGGTAAACTGCTGTTTTTCAGAAGAGCTGTGTTGTGTGTTGACTTTTAGAGAGCCAATGAAAATGATGTCAGCTGCTGTTTGATATTTTCGTGATACTAACATGTCAATCAATGTGGCAAGTCACACATTTAAAACAACTGACATGAAGAATGAAACTATATAACTAAGATTCATGTCTTCATGGCTTTGTATAACTTTCTCTTGTACCTTTGTCTCGCCTGTCAGGTGTGCAGGTCCAGCAGGTGGTGTGTAAGAAGCAGGCAGATAATTCAGTCGTCTACAACCATTTCTGTGACAAGAAGAGCAAACCCAAAGAGAAGCGGAGATCCTGCAACACTGAGCCATGCTCCCCAAAGTGAGTAACCTAAATCGTGCGATAACATTTTCCGCCCTTAGTGTCTCTTGATGAGTTTCTTTGTACCTTGCAATTGTGCGTTTTATGTCGTATTTGTTGTGGCCTAAGGTCAAGTCTTCATTTTAAGGGTAGGTTGGCAGTAGCCTCTGATGAAACACTATCATATATAATGATATCTGAATGGACATGATTTAGTTCTGTCAATACAGGACAAAACTAAGGTTCCAGCTCTTCTCTGCCTCTAGCTGGTGGACAGGCGAGTGGTCAGAGTGCAGTCGCAGCTGTAACGGAGGTGTGCGGACGCGTGAAGTTTTATGTAAAAGGAGGATCTCGGTGACAGAGGAGAAAGTCCTGGATGACTCAGCATGCACCCTCCCACGCCCCTCACTCACTGAGCCCTGCAGCAACCACAGCTGCCCCCCTGAATGGCTGGCCCTGGACTGGTCAGAGGTAGGCGCACGTCACCTATCCTGCATGTGTTCTTCTTCTGCACTCCTGCAATGTTTTGAGTCAACCTGGGGATAAACTTGAACCAATACTTGAGTTTTCTGAAAAATTCCTCTCAGATGAAGCAGTAGTTTCTTTTCCAGATGAACCGTACAAACCCAAACGTCTGCCAGGAGAAAGTAAAAGTACCTTCACCATGAAATACACAACAGAGGCATGGAGCAGACAAATACATCACACTGAGTATGTTGTTTCAGTCATGAGTACATACTGTTACACTTGTCAGGTGGGAATCCCCAGACACTAATTCTGAACATTTGTTTGAGCAGTCTGGAGTTTTTACTCCTCTGTTGTAGCTTTACCTTGGTAAAACTAAATATTAAAGGCTCTTGTTGACTCTTTCTTGTGTTCTTTAAGTGCAACAGGCTGAAGAGTCCTTCGCCTCAGACCCTGTTTTGTTCCTGGAACTAAACTTTGTTCTCACAGTTCAGGATGAATTGAAAGCAAATTAAATGGTGTCAGAAGTGCTGCAGTGTTCAACTTTGTGAGGAATTATGTCCAGCTGACTTACAGGAACTTAGCAAGCTCTCGACTCTGTTTCTTACACAACTGCTGCCCTCTGCTGAGTGGATAAAGTACATGACGTTTTAAATACTTCTGACCGCAGTGACCCGATGCTGCACCCTCCCCTCGCCCACCACCTCCCTGCCCTCCCACCTAATGTCCCGCCCCCCCCTTTTCTCCTTTTTTTCCATTCTGTCTGTAGTGTACACCCAGTTGTGGACCTGGATACAGGCACCGTGTGGTCTTGTGTAAGAGTGGGGAAAGTGGTGACACACTGCCAGAGTCTAAGTGCCCCAAGCATGGCCGTCCAACCTCCAGGGTGCGCTGTAACCTGCAACGCTGCCCTCCCCCTCAGTGGGTGACAGGTCCTTGGGGAGAGGTGAGACAGGCTTTTGATTTATTCTTGTTTGTGTTACCGTGGAGTAATGTGATACAAATCAGGGTCTGTTTTGTAATTATATACAAAACCCAGTTTGTGTTTCTGTGTTTCAGTGTTCTGCTAAGTGTGGCCTGGGTCAAGAGATGCGTTCAGTTCAGTGTCTGACCCACACTGGCCAGCCGTCCAATGAGTGTCTGGAGCATCAGAGACCGGCAGCCATGCAGCAGTGCAAGAGCAAATGTGACCTCAGTCTGCCCATCAGTACAGACAACCCCGAAGGTCAGAGGTCACAGATCAGTCCTTCTAGTCTCATATTTCATATAGACAGATTTACCATGTAGAGGTTGCATTGGAACAAAAATGGTCATGCTCATATGGAGAGTTTGATTTTAAAATGCCATCAACTGCTGAATATTTATTTAGTCTAAAATGTTTATTTCTGAAGAGCGTCAGTGAAATTATTGTTGATGCCATCAAATGAAAGTCAGCTTTAAAAGTCAGTGACAGGTTACAGTTAGTAATAAACAGCATGTTGTTGATGATAATAAGCACTATAATATAAACAGTATAACCAAAATGTACAGTTTTCTTGTCAGTAACAGACATACAATGAATTTCTACTAGTATATCCATACATATATACACACATTTATACTATGTATTATGTGTAAATGGTATAGATAATAATAATAATGATACATATAATATTGTGGGTGCAGTGTTTATATTAACATTTTAAATAAACATTGACAAACTGAGCGTTACAATTGCAAGAAAAGAGGGTGAAATTATATAAATACAAACTAGATGAGAAGGAATATAAAGAAACACTTGAGGTGAATGAATAAAAACCATGATACAGACATGCTACATGAAAGCATGATTAGAAAGGTGAGCATGGCAGATATTTATAGGAAGACGCCAATATTTAAACATTTCTATATCTTGCATTGAACATTTTCTTTACAATATGTGAAATATCTGATTTTCTCAAGCATCAAGAAGTTAATTAATAAATTCTTTAATCCACAGGCCATATGTCAGAGGATCTCAGGAAGTCTTTGAGCAATAAAGGTTGATAAAAGTGACTAATTTCTTGATATTTTGATTGAAATCCTGCAGTGTTTCTAAAACATCTGCTGAAAAAGTACATCACTCTAACGCCATAATTAAATTGTTGCATGTGTGTCTCCCCCCTGCAGAGTGTAAAGATGTGAACACTGTGGCCTACTGCCCCCTGGTGCTCAGGTTCAAGTTCTGCAGCCGGCCATATTTCAGACAAATGTGCTGCAAGACCTGCCAGGGACACTGACACCACGAAAAACACACAGCATCCACCTTTGGGTCCTGTACACATTCACACACAGTAAGCCTGAAACCCTCCCACTGAGCCGTGTAACAGCAGCCCTCACACTACCTTTGTCAGAGGAGTGTGAGATCTAACTGGGATGCTGTCAGACTGACCCGGTCCTGTAACTGGTCAGAGGGACCTTTTTCCAGCCAGAATCTAGACCAGGCCAGACCAGAGCAGATGCCTCTTTGGGCCGAGCTGGGCTAAAACAGCCTGAGATGAGTTTATACATTCCACTGGAGGGAGGGCTGCTGAAACCTGGAGAGGCAGAGAGAGGGAGAGAGTAACTTTCCTACATCGTCTGTTAGGATGAGCCCTCTCTCTCTGTCTCTCTAAACAGTCTCTGTTGTAATATTTTGGTGCTACTTATATTTCACTTTGGCCGCAGGACTGGTCGCTGTTCTCTGAGTTTGCCTTCACTTAGTGGCCTACGTTTCTTAAACCTGTATGTCAACAGGTGATATCTGCTTACGTATGAATTATAAGAAAAATCCACTTTGTAAAGAAAATGATTTTCCAGATATCTTTGCCCATGAAAAGGATTATCGTATATCAATGAAATGAGAGGTTTGTCTCTATGTTATCTGATATTTGTTACTTGACCGCGTTGTTTCCTGCTATTGCTTTGTTCCGTATCATTGTATTGAGTCCTCGCTGTTATTCAGCTGAAGTATAAGCAGAGTTTGATTTGCACAAAGTGTCAGCAGTCACGGGACTTGTGTACTTAATGTTTGTTTTGATGTGATTTGACTTGATGTCTCCATGGAAGCTATAATTGTCTCACTGCAGTGAACCTGCCATAGTCTTGCCATTTTGGTTAGTTTGCGTACATGTTATTGCCTCTGCAGTAAAACAGTGCTTGTTGTATGTTGCACGCTGCCTTTAGCAATGTGAGCAAAGGCAGGGCTCACATCACCAGGACATCTTTACATTATGGGATGTTGTATTGTGCTGTCGCTGCGGACTGTGGCAGAAAGCCTTCAAAAATGAACTCTAATGGCTCAGCTGATTGTCATTATCTGAAAACCCCCCAGTGTGGGCATTGCTGTTTTGATTTTGATTTCTTTTTTTTTCTTTTTCTTTTTCTTTTTTTTTTTTTGCCACATGTTACCACTTACTCGACAGTGCTAGTAACTTTTACTGTGAGTGGAAATTCACAGCACAGTGAGACACAGTGAGTCAGCTCTGCCAGCAGGAACAGGCCCAGTGTGGAGGAGCGAAGACCTTTGACTCCGCTGCTTTCAAAAAGTGTTTTATAGTCAGAGCGCTAATCTGAGGATGGATTTACACACATATAAAATATACACACACATAAAATATCTGGTTTCTATGTGGCACAGATCTGGTGTACAGTGTTCATGGCTGTGTGAAACCATCATTCAGAACATTTCTGCTGCACAGTTTTCTCAAAACTAAATTTATCTCCCAGCGTGCTAATTTTACATCTGCAGTCAATCATTTTTTCGCCACTTGGGTATTTGAAAAGAAGTTGTGAACACAACTCTAACACATTATCACCTTTTGATAGCAAACTGGTAAACAGTAGCCAGCTGTGATTACACATCCAGCTGTGATTACACATCCAGCAGTCACAGAGCTACTCAGTCACTCATGTGGAGTTTGGTGAATATAATCCCAGTATTGCGTCCTTTTTAACTCTGTTTTTGTTCTCCACCAGCTCCTAAGGGAAATATATGACTTTTCAGCTGCTGAAACATCCACTATGTTCACAAGCTAACTGCTGACTGCGTCTGTTTGGTGCTGAACATGAAGCGTACGGTGGATTTTTAGAGATTTTTCTGCCTGAGAGCAGTGAGAGCGAACCAAAACAGGGACCAGACAGCTTAGCAAAGAGTTGAAACTCAGTATCAGACTCTTAATTTTCCTCCATAGGTAATGACCCTACATTGTTTTCACATTTGATCCACTATAATGAAAATATTGATTATTGCTGCTTGGATCAACACTCCCAGTGTACAGCTGGGTGCTGAATTCTCTAAAACAATCTAAAAATCATCAGCAGGACAGAACAGCAATGAATCATTAATGCACAGATATTTAGGACAGATGTTTCCCTTCACTGCACAAAAACCGTCCTTTCCTGTGTGAATCCATGTCAGCTATTTCCCTTTTGTGGTATGAATGTGGTGAATGTGCTATTTACAGGATGGGATGTCACCTGACCCATAGTCGTGCATTACAGATTTTTATTGACGTCATGTTTAAAGATGTAGTTTTGGCTGTTTTTACGTCCTGCGGAGAATATTTTTAGAAACGCTGCCTCAGGCTCTGATAAGTCATCGGGTCTGACGGCATCACTGCGACATCCACTGTGCTCTGAAATCCACTGTGGCCGGACTCTTCACAAATGTTCACACTGATGACAGCTGAAAGCAGCTCCACTAAATGTCACATAATTTCAATGTAAACAGAGGAAGCTACAGTGCGTCTTTACGGGGCGTATTGTTGTTCCTATTTTTTTTTTATTTTTTTTTTTATTGTGGTGCTCTGGTTCGGATTGGTGCTATTAGTTCACTGTTGTTTCTGGATCGTTGTTTTAGCGGTGTAGTCATTCAAAAATCAGTCTTAGCCTTTTGTAATACTACCAATCTGCAGAGCTGGCCTGAGGTGTAAGAGTGCAGCTGCTCATCCTTTTTAAGTTCTAAACATAATTTCCATTTCCTGACTTGGCTAAAAGGTCAGAAAGTACTCCTAGAGCGCCGCTCACAAAACAAAGTTTGGGATTCTATGACAAATACTGTTAAAAAAAAATCTTGGGGTTCATCATACAAAAGGATTTCCATGGTCTGTTTAAATAAAAAAAAAAAAAAAAAAAATTCTGGGGACAATAAGACAAATTTGGGATTATGGACTCATGTTTGTCTTGGGCCAGCCCTACTGATCCAACATAGAAACATGAAAGGATGGGAATGCTATTTATAACATTTTCAGTTGCACATAATGTCAGACAGACATACAGCATTACAGAATCAAGGAATAATTGCCAGTGGTCATTTGTTTTGTATCTACCTGGGCCTATAATAAAAGTTCACACTGAGTGGTGAACCTGTGTGTGTTTTTTTTTTTTTTTGAGTGAATAAGAGGGACAGTACCGGTAACTTTTGTTTTGTTTTTCACATGTTAATTATAACATGACATGTACTGTATGTTGTTCAATACCATAGAAGATGAATCCATTTGTCCCCCATGTACATCTTTTAAAAGGAAATATTAAATTGATTAAACATGGTGCATTGTTGATTTGAAGAAATGGGATGTGATCATTTTAGCTTTGTGTCCTCACCACCGTTTGTGCATTTGCCGTATTTGTATCAGTGCTACCAGCAGTTTTCTGTATTTGTCCCGAAATTGCTCAGTTTCCTCGTTTCCTCATCCATCTGGAGGGGGGGTGCCGAGAAGTGCTGAGATCATTAGTGATGGGGTCCTATTTTTGGACCAGACAAGCTTAACGGAAAAGTTGAAGCAACAACGTCTTCCTTTTGTCTCAGTGAGACTGAGACATGTCTTTCGTGTAAACTTCATGACCAAGAACAAAAGTGGAAGAAGGGGCCAGTCATAAAAGTAGCTCTTTAATAACGTGTGCTGTTTCTTAGCTTTGATGGTGATGTTGATACAGACATGAAACGGGAAAACAGACGGTTTATAAATGGCTTGTCCAAAACTTGATATTCAAAAGAAAACTAAATTACAAAAACACCAACTTAATTTACCTATATTTACAAGCAGTAGACAAAAAATGTACAAACCTTTTTATAACACCCTGTAATGTAGATGTAAAGAGCTAAAAGAGCATTTTTGAAATATCCATTATAATATACAGCTGTGTGAGGAACGGTCAGAAACACCTGGTGTCAGTTCAGTGCATGGCACGTGCAGTGTCTCTGTAGGATGTCCCGCCGCGCCAGGCCTGCAAACTTTATGGTCAGAACTTATTGTTTAACCGTATAATAACCTTTAAAGCGATATGTTAAGTTTGGTATTGTTAACTAGCCTGTTCAAGGTTGATTTGAGACGAATCAGCTCATACTAGCCGAAACAGTTTAGCTTCAATGTCAGGTGCTAACCGTTTCAAATATAGTAGCGCCTATGTTGTTTCCATGGAGTCCATCGTTAGCTAGCATGCTAATGGACGTTAGTGCTGTGCGACAACGTGACCGTTACTGACGTCAAGTCTTTGAAAATAACAAAACACAAATATTTAGGTACAAATCGTAGGTACTCGCACTTAGGTCGAGTATTTACATTTTATGTTATCTTTTTACTTCCACCCACTACATTTATTTGACAACTTCAGTTACTAGTTAGGCTACTTTTATGGTGACGACATGACGCGACTGATGACATAAAAACGTTGTAAAATACAACACATTTAAACCAGTTGTTTTCAAGACAGTGTGAAGTTGCATTTCCCTCTAAACACCTGTTGATGTTTAATTTTAGTAAGTGTTCAAATGATCCAGTTGCTATTTCACTAAAAATCAAAGATTAGAAATAAAAAATGTCTAAAGATTGAAAGCTTATTTATACACCAGGACTTTGTTTTTATGTGCTTTATGACCACGGAGATTTATCTGGTGTCTGGTGTTTATAGAACTGTAAATGAGCTAACTAGTTTTAAAACAAGCTTCACTCCAACAGCTGGTACAGTAATTTGCCGATTAAACACTGAGGTATCAGTGTTTAACATGTAATGATATCATACTTAATAATATACCAGTTAGCAGGACCAAACCAGCACATGAGAGTCATTCCCGAGACAACTAACATAACATACATAGACCACGCATACCACATACTGTTCACACCTTCGCCACTTTTTTCACATGAGAGTAATGACTGGGTAGCACTTACTCTAGATCTCCTTATAACTTCATTTCCAGTTCAAAAGAGAGACGTAGAATGACTGCATAGTAGCAATAAAAGTAAAACACACACATATGTAGAACAATGGCAAAGAGACATAAAACAACCACTAATACAAACAGATTGACCACAAAAAGATGCACGGTGACCCCAAAAACATGTGAAACGGTGACAAACGGATACAGAACTACAATCAAACGACTAGATAGGGTGGGGCATTTTACATATCCTGGGTCCCAGAGGCACATAATCTGTTTGTGCTGTAAGTGTAGGTGGAGGTTTCAAACATCAGCTCTTTATTGTTTTTATTTCATATTGAAATAATGACTGGAAGCATAGCTAAGCCCTAAGCCCTAACCCTATAACACACAGTTTATTAGCCCAAGAACCAGGGTCTTGACACATTGGCAAATCAAATGTGCCCTGTTTAATAAATCTGTCTTGTTAACACCACCCAAAACCAACGTCTGTATGAGACCTGTTCCTTGTTGTTTTAGGTTTGCAGTGATTTCTCACAATATATAAATATGGATAAAACACTACAGTTTGACACCTACACAAATACACACACAAACCCCTGTCAGCACAGTGTGTTCACCCTCTGTGAACCTGCATCAGTTATTACAGGCGTTAGATGCCCCGACTGCTCTGATGACACAAACACAACATGAAGTAACCACAGCCTGGGTGGAGCCGGCAGCTCACAACTGAAACACCATCATTTGGCAACAGGTTGTTGTAATTATCACTTTACCGTTGTTGTTGTTGCCATCAAGACTTGAGTACAGATTTAATGGACTGATTAATTGTACCTTAAACCTTTGGATCAGCTGACACAGAGACTGCCCCGGCTGGTAAGGTTATTATTTTATTTTCTGTATGACAGCTTTTAATATCATAGAAATACAGAAGTAGTGGCCTGACTTGCATGGTTGAGCATGTGCATTGGTGTGCGTGTGTGTGTCTGTGGGTGTGCATGTGTGTGTCTGTGTTTGTTATCTCAGAACAGTTCTTCTTTCACACACTTTGTGGGAGTATGAGGAAGTAAGTTTTGAATGTTGCGCTGGATGTCTTGCAGGTCGCTGGCTACTGTCAGGTCTCGCCGTTCTGCTGTGTGATGGCTGCAATCTGAAGAGGTCAACTTGTGGATTTTAACGACACACAAGCGCACAAAAGCACTGTCTGGACAGTGGACACCTGAGGAGGAGGGGAGGCTCACAGGACAGGAACGATGGTACGGTACCACCTTCATTTTTCCCCCCAAACAGCTGTAACGTGTATAATCATAAAATTACAGCTTTTTTTAAGTCTTTCATCTGCAAGTTAAAATTTGGATGTTTGTCTATGAAAAAGGACAGTTTTCTATCTGGGAAGGTGGAACTAACTCACGATAAACTTTATGTCATCTCAGTAGATTCCCTTTAAAAGGAAAAGGATTAGATTTTATGCTTTAAAAGTAGTTGTGAAGTGATGATGAATTTAGTGGTGTTTCCTAAAAGACCCTCGCTTCAGGGAACATAAGCTCCTTCTCAGCCGCAGCAGCAGCAGAGTGAGTTTCCTCTTTTTCAGGATGAGCCCTTTCATTGAAACAAATTCAAGGCAGTAAACTACATTATTATCACATTGTTGTGTAGTTTGATCTGTGAGTACATTTCAGACAACAACAGTTATGTGTATTTCTGACAGTCGTAAAACAGATTCATACGCAGAAGTGTACATTTGGTTAAAAATGTTAATGCTGTGAATGTATTGAGCTGCACTGTAATCTCACTTCACTCAATTGAATGCACAAAGTGCTGTTCGTCAGGCGCCGATGCAGGAAGAGAACTGGCAGCATGCACAAAGTTTAGAGGGTTTCACAAGAGGCAGCAGTGAGGTGCGATGGGGGAAGTGGACTACAGGAGAGGCCTCAACACTTCCTCCTCACACTCAGAAGGGTCTTCACACATCCAAAATCTCACAGTGAAGCACACAGGCAGTTATCCTTCTTATGAGTCATAACATGCTGCAGCAAGTGTATTATAGCGCTTGTATGTGTCCACACAGGCAGATTTAAGGGCTATGTTCAAGGAAATCAAACATTTGTGGTGTAAAAAATTAGAAATATGCTGTGGCTCAGGAAGTGCAGTGGGTTTTACAGGTTAGCGGTTTGATCCTTGGCTCCTCAAACCTGTGTGTCAGTGTGTCCTTGGGCAAGATATAGTGCCTCCAATCACCCCTGATGATTTACAATTGTTGTATAAGTATACAGTCCATTTGCTTTTCAAAGCAGGAGTAACCAGTTTGGTTGATGCTAAAGAAATGGATCTGCTTTTCCAGTAAGATGTGACCGATATGCTAACAGCAAAGTGAAACAGACAGCATTTCTGACAGAAATAACTTCTGGTGGGCTGACATGGTGTAAAAGCGTGAACTTTTTTGTCTTTCAACACTGGGCAGAAACTTCCTGTTAAGCAGGGTTAGATTTTGAGGTTTTGGATTGGGTGATTTCTGCCAAATCCAAAATAAAATACTGGTTGAGGTTGAGTGGTATTTTGTTTGTTGTTCTCAAACACTAGCATATTGAAGATCTCTCCAGTAACTGTGTAAGAAGAAGAGACGTGTCTCATTGAAGAGTGGCTCCAGTGATGTCACCTGAGTATTGCAAACATTAGGAACTTTTTTCACTGAAGGATCACAAACAAAATGGCCACAGGCAGAAGTGGTTTGTTTAGTGACGTTAAAGTCATAGTCACAGTTCATTCACAGGGCAAAACCTAGTCTAGCAAAGAAAGTCAAAGAAGAGGTTAGTAGCTGGTTATTACAAATACTTTAGGCGCGCTTCTTAACATCTACATTTCCACAACAACTGGACAAACCTCATTTACTGAAAGCTGTTTCTGTTTCTCCAGGTTATTGACATAGTGTCATGTTAATTTTTGCCTTATTGTGGCATTCAGCCCTGACACAGTGATGCATTTTCAGCCAGAGAGGCTGGTGTTGTGTTGACACCACAAAGTAACAGAAGTCCTATCGGGTCGTTTCAGGGCACAGTTCCTGAACATGGGACTGTTTCAATGGATTGGATTTTCCCTATTGTCAGCAAGTCCCGTGAAAAGACCAAAAATCAACAATGACTTTGTACTAAGTAATAAGAGAGGAAACTAACGTGTTGTCGACTAAATTTATTCTTAACAGATATGGGACTGTTTTTCTCCTCAAGCGTGACCACTCTAAAAGACTGTGCTGCTTTTAGTTTTGTGGGGTATAAGCAGTTTTTAACTTATGACTTCCGTCTTGAATTTGGAAACAAAAGTACTCACACATGGTGGGACCGATATATCTGCTGGGTGTTAAGACTTTAATTCAAGCAACAGAACTTAACCATAAACCCAGGTTCAACCAGGAGGGACTTAAATTTGAGTTAACAAATAAACTTTTATTGGCATGTACAAAACAACAGAGGGAACGTGACAGATTTTGAGAAGAGGATGGAGGAGGGGATGTGACAAATGCAAACGGATGATGTGGAGGTGGGTCTCAACTATTTGCACGGGAATGACACTTGACAGCAGGACAGGGCAGAAAGATGTTTCAAAGTTTGACTGGGACAACGGCATTGTCTGTTTGAGATCAGGGTTAGATCTGAACTCACCTGACGACAAGGAGTGAGCCTTGGCTCTAAGTGACTTTGGGGATGGTTGTCAATGATGGATCACTGTGATGGTAACAACACCTGTGCTGCACTGACACAGATGTGAAGAGGTTTTTTAAGCATTGCTACATGTCAGCTTCAATCAGTGACACAGTCAATACAAGACAAGTCAGTCTTCACACATCAAACAGACTGGGGTCTTTAAGGGAAATCCAAAACGCAGGATATGAGTTCAGCTCAACTCCCAAAAGTGTCAATGACAATTTGTACTGGAACCTGAGGTTTGTGTGATCAGAGGAGCAGAAAAACACAACACAGCAACCATTAAGTTAAAACGTGTGGATACTGTTTATTCACATACTGTCATCTTAATTTCTATAGCACAGTTTTTTTAAATGTGCTGTAGAAATAAAGATGACTTGTTTCATCACCATGTTACTTATTATCAGCTGCCGTACATTATGAGCCTGATTAATAGGTTTGATGCTTCTTCTCTAAAATGTCCAAGTTAGAAAATGAGCTCACCTCTTCTGTAACCTGTTGCCTGGCAACAGGCCTCAGCTTCCTGTAATGACAACCACACAGGGTTACATCTTTAAAATACAATTAAACCGATGTTAGACTTGTGTCTGTTGCTACGTAAATGAAGCAGATTTCCCAACGTCTCTGTTTTTCTTTTTTCTGCCTTTCTTTCATGTTTCTTTCTTTCTGTCTTTCTTGTTTGTTTCTTTCTTTCTTAGAAAGTAGAAGACTGAACGTTAAAATATGTACTTTACGACACAATGATTTTTTACATCAATTATTCAACTTCAAATTGGTTAAGATGTCAGTAAATTATAGATAATTGTTTCTTCCTGCTGTGTGATTTAGGCGAAGTACCACTGGCAGAGTCAAAATGTGAAGCAGAGTGGGGTGGACGACATGGTCCTGCTGTCCAAGATCAATGAGGATGCCATTGTGGAAAATCTCAAGAAAAGATACATGGACGACTACATCTTTGTATCCTACAGTCTGACACCACCATTATGTTGTTGTTGTTTTGAATGCCTTGTATTTTAAGATGTACTTTTGTTTGATTTGGACATTTTTACAAATAACACAATTACTACCTCTACTGCTGCATGTCAGGTGTCTGCAAACAAACAAAAACATTTAAATCCATCTTTAGATTCATGAGAACAGGAAGTCTTAATAACTGGTGACAGGAAGTTAAGTGTCAGTAATGTACAAATTGTGTCAGATAGCAGCAACACGCCTACTTTCATCCTTTCATACATGAAAGCACCTAGAAGTGACAATACCAGAAGAAAAAATTTTAAGGGCATCAATACAAGGAATTTACTCTTCTCTGTTCTGCTTTGGTCGATGACTCAACAGCTCACTTCCGTCTTCTTAGAGCACAGCTGAACTTACTTCAGAACCATATATAGAGCAAAAAAAAGAAATACCACTTCAAATCTGCAAGCGAAAGCAGCTGACATCACCCCATGTTAAAACACACTGTTAGGAAAAGACATTAATGACTAATATAAATGATCAGTGATCAGAATGAGCCCTTGCTTGGATAAGACAGCTTAGTTTGCCACATGACCGTCGTAATTGTCTGGTTTTCAGGAAACACTGAGGTCGTTGTGGGCCAAAGCCAGTAATTCCCCACCACCTACACTCCAGTCTCACTGAACACAGTCTGTCAGCCCACCACCAAAACATCATTCATCATCAAATTTTTGTCTGTCTGTCTGGAAGCATCATAATATTATTGTATTGATAAGACATAAGTTCTAGAAGTATGGTTTATTTTTTTCCTTAACGTCACTCCTCAGACTTATATCGGCCCCGTGTTGATATCAGTTAACCCATTCAAACAGATGCCCTATTTCACTGACAGAGAAATCGAACTTTATCAAGGAGCTGTGAGTAAAACTCCCCAACATTTTGTCGCCAGCTTTTGTCATGTTCAGTGTGTGGTGCAGGAGTTGAAGCTCCGTTAACTTGAACTGTTTATCTCCACAGGCCCAATATGAGAACCCACCTCACATCTACGCCTTGACAGACAACATGTACAGAAACATGATGATCGATGGAGAAAATCAATGTGTCATCATCAGGTGTGTTCGCCTTGTGTCGAGCTGCTCAGTGCTACATCACATCTTACCACGTGCTGGTACAGTTTGTGGAATAATGTGCTGTCTTGTGGTGTGTTGTGTCCTCTTTTTCTTGCTTTTATGGTGTGTGGTAGTGGTGAGAGTGGTGCTGGGAAGACTGTGGCTGCCAAATACATCATGGGTTACATTTCCAAAGTATCAGGAGGAGGATCAAAAGTGCAGGTAGAGACAGGACGCTGCACTACTGCTTCACTATGACTCAAGACCTTTGAACTTCCTGCAGTGTGGTGTGTGGTATTTCTGCTGTGTCTCACACTATCTTACTTAGTTTGTCTGTGTGTGTTACAGCATGTTAAAGACATCATCCTAAAGTCAAATCCTCTGCTGGAAGCCTTTGGTAACGCCAAGACTGTACGCAACAACAACTCTAGTCGTTTTGTGAGTAAGATCTTTACTTCCGCAGCTAATGTCTACAGCTAATGTCTATGGAGCTTAATTAATCACTGGATCCAATATTTATTAGGACACATAGATGTGCCTGTTTTATTACGGTCACTAACAAGAATCTGACAGAACATAAAGCCCATTCAATAGAGGTGAGGGCTAGCTGCTCCCAAGATTTCAAGAGTTCAGTTTTTGATGTCATTTTGATTTCCTACTGCTTTGGACCAGACTCAAATATCTCAACAATGACAGGGCAGCCATGAAATTTTGTGCAAATATTTATAGCTCCCAAATAGCTGAAAAAAAAACAACTTTTGCATTGATTGTTGTTAAATGTGATACAGACACTGACATCACCCCTCAGGATGAAATGAAATATCTTTTGTGATCCCTGCCCTGTCATAGTTTGTCATTATTTCATGACCTAATACCTGCAGTATTAATAACTGTCCCATCAGCCTCAGCCGTACTTTGTGTTCAGTGCTGTTAGTCATGCTAGAAAGCATAACGTCAACATGGTAATCATCATTTCTTCAAAATATCAACATGTTGGAATGTGAATTTTAGCATTTAGACCAGAGGACCCTCTCACAGAGCCACTAGCATGGCTGTAGACTCTTACTCTTCAAAATGACTCAACTAATCAAGTTATTATTCAAATAGCTGCACTTATGGCAGTGAAAACTGTATGAATGCATATCACCTTTAAATGAATGTGTAAATAGAAGATATAATATATAGAAAACTGCTCTCCCATCAGTGGGTCCCAGCGCTCTTATTTCACACCTTTAAACCACACCACGTGCATGTGTGCATCTTAGGTGCAAGCCACCCATTTGTTTCCTGTTAATGGAGCGCAAGTTGAATTGCAGTAGTGTGTCTGTCCAAGCAAGTTGTGGACGTAGATGTGTGACTGATGATGTGAAATTGTGTGCTTTGATCACGGCCGTTGACTTCAATCAGATTTGTCAGATTTATCATCTGACAGCATGTTTCTCACATCTGGCTGTTGGTTTTGATTTTTTCATCTACCAGGGGAAATACTTTGAGATTCAGTTCAGCAGAGGAGGAGAGCCAGACGGGGGCAAGATCTCAAACTTCCTGCTTGAGAAATCGAGGGTGGTGAGCCAGAATGAGAACGAGAGGAACTTCCACATTTACTATCAGGTCAGAGACTAATGTGTTACAAATCATTTGCACTTGCTGCATACAACAACAGGAATTCATATAAGCTACATTGTTGTCTTCCAGCTGATAGAGGGCGCCAACGCTCAGCAGAGAGAGAGTCTGGGCCTCGTGACCCCAGATTACTACTACTACCTCAACCAGTCTGAGACCTACAAGGTGGATGGGACCAATGATAGCAAAGAATTTGAGGAAACTATGGTAAATATCCTGAAAACAAATACAGTCATTTTATAATAATATAATTAAGCAAAAGATAAATTACCCAAGAGAGACAAGAGACGGCAATGTTTAGCTTAAAAAGGAAATGAAAACACAGTAAAAATTTTGAAAAAAGTGTCAAGAAATTGAACAACAATACATGCTATTTTTGGGGCTATGTTTTATGTGCTATAAAACATTGCACCAGGTTTGTTGTTTGGTTATATGATTAAACAGATGGAATTAGCAGTCAGCTGAACCGATGTAGCTCTTCCTGATTAATTTTGGCACAAAAGTAGTAACACGGGCCATTTTTCTGCTTTGAAGTACTTTTTTGTCCTTACTTTGTCTCTACCTTTTTATGATGTGGTCTTCAGGAAGCCATGCAGGTGATCGGGATCCCAGGTGACATTCAGAATCAGGTGCTGCAGATCATTGCAGGCATCCTCCACCTGGGAAACATCAGCTTCATTGAGGCAGGCAACTATGCCCAAGTGGAAAGTACAGACTGTGAGTGAAATACACACATTCAGACACACCTTCACACTCCTTACACATCCACAGATACATGGATTCACTCAGCCACTCATGTATGTACACATTCTCACCTGACACGTGAAATTTCCTATTTTCTCCCAAAGGGATCGGAGTAAATTAGAGCTCACCACGGCTTAAGCAGTCCCATGGCGGACACTGCTAATTGAAAGAATCTGTGTGTACCAACACTGCCTTGTTTATCTTTCCTATTGTGCCGCATGCTGCACTGATGATCAGTGTTTACATCCACGGTGGAATAATATATCATTATATATATATATATATATATACTAATTAAAAACATTTAAGTCACAAACACATTAAACATATTTTCATATTCAGTCTCATTTTGACACAGATGACATATTTAAAATTGATTTGGAATACAACTCACTAACTAACTAACCCTTTCGCTTGCTCCAGTGCTCGCCTTCCCAGCCTATCTGCTGGGCATCGACCCCAACCGTCTTCAGGACAAGCTGACCAGCAGGAAGATGGATTCAAAGTGGGGAGGGAAGTCTGAGTCCATCAACGTGACCCTGAACCAGGAACAAGCCAACTACACAAGAGATGCTCTGGCCAAAGCCCTCTACGCACGGCTCTTTGACTATCTGGTTGAGGTACACTTGAGATAAAAACAGATGAAATAACTCTCACTGTTTATCCACCTGAGATACCTGCAGGACTGGAGATGAATGCATTTGTGTTTTATGTTTCTCTTCTGCACTGACTGGATCTGTCTTCTCCAGGCCATAAATAAAGCCATCCAGAAGCCGTATGAAGAATTCAGTATTGGAGTACTTGACATTTATGGCTTTGAGATATTCAAGGTTAGCCCCTCTTACAACATAACGATCCATAATTTATTAGGCAGCCACTAAATTGCGATGATAGCTTTATGGTTGGTACATCACAGCAGGGTTTGTTTTACTGAGGCGATAATCTGACATTGACTGGATTATCTACTCCTCCTACAGAAAAATGGCTTTGAGCAGTTTTGTATCAACTTTGTCAACGAGAAACTGCAACAGATCTTCATTGAACTCACTCTGAAGGCTGAGCAGGTAGCTCCCACACATCCATATGCTCTGCTTTTGTAAATCCTGTGTCTCTCTACTCTGTGCTCAGTAACTGGGGCTTTGTTTGCCAGAGGCAAAGACTGAGCTTCTGTTTAAAATCAATGTTTAAGTATTTTCCTTTTGCATTTGTTTTTTTTTCTGTCCTGTCATCTCCTCACAGGAAGAGTATGTCCAGGAGGGCATCAAGTGGACACCCATCGAGTACTTCAACAACAAGATTGTGTGTGATCTCATCGAGAATAAAATAGTAAGTCCTTAACTGCCTCACCTTAACCAACAAACATGAATTTAAAGTGGTTCAGAGGAGGAAACAGGTGCACTGAACTAATTTGTTGCTCTGCTATATAAAAAAAAACTGACATGAAAAAGAGGTCGAATACAGCAGAAGATTTAGCTCCTAGGGCTGAGATATCTAAATACTCTGGCCTTTTTTGTTAAACCTAGATATCTTTGCAACTGGTCTTGCTGGATGTTTATGGTTTTTCCATTATATAATAACTTATATAATACACTGTGTGTGGAGAAAATGACATCAAGCAGCAAGATCCAGTCCAAATAAATTCAAAAAATATAAGTGAAAAAGAAATGAAATAAAATAAATGACTAAATGACTTGTATTATTTCACTGTGGAGTGTTTGTTAGTTAATTTATGAGTTTTCTAATAATTTCTTCTTTCTTGGGGTTGTTATCGTACATAATCTCACATGTGAATGGTGATATTTGATGATAAAATTCTCTCCTTGCAGAACCCTACTGGTATAATGAGCGTGTTGGACGATGTGTGTGCCACCATGCATGCCAAAGGAGAGGGTGCGGATGGCACACTGCTGCAGAAACTGCAGGGTACTGTGGGGACTCATGAACATTTCAACAGCTGGAACTCCGGCTTCGTCATACATCACTACGCCGGCAAGGTGGGCACCTGGACTGATAATGTTTTTGTTTGTTTCTCATCCAGGTGCTAACCTTTAACTTAGCACCTTTAAATTGAACTTTTTTTGTCATCTCAGGTATCATACGACGTCAACGGCTTCTGTGAGAGGAACCGGGATGTGCTTTTCCCTGACCTCATAGAGCTGATGCAAAGCAGCGAATAGTGAGTCTCCTGCGCTTACCAGGGGTTTTCACTTTTGTTGTATTTTGCAAAGAATACTGTGAAAGTGATTTCTCCTCTACTTGTGTCTTTTTAGTGATTTCATCCGCAGCTTGTTCCCTGAAAACCTCAACACAGATAAGAAAGGCAGGCCGACCACAGCCAGCTCCAAGATCAAGGTGAGAGTTGAACCTGAGAGTAATCATGTGGTAAAAACTTGAGGTGCTGTGATCATTCTAGCTGCTATTGGTTTCAACAACATTTTGATTTTTCATGTTGATGCTCCCAACAGAAACAAGCTAATGACCTGGTTAACACCCTGATGAAGTGCACTCCGCACTATATCCGCTGCATCAAACCCAACGAGACAAAAAGACCTAAGGACTGGGAGGAGAGCAGGTCAGAGTCATCTTTGTCAAACATATACACATGAATGTATAGCAAACACTTCTTAATGAAGGGTGTGACTCTGTTTATAGGGTTAGGCATCAGGTTGAGTATCTAGGACTGC
The DNA here is from genome assembly GCA_021432705.1 of Caranx ignobilis. NCBI lineage: Eukaryota > Metazoa > Chordata > Actinopteri > Carangiformes > Carangidae > Caranx > Caranx ignobilis. The sequence continues at coordinate 2,194,188 of MU270014.1, forward strand.
GGGAAAACATACGTGTAAGACGAGCAGGCTTTGCTTATCGCAGAGTCTTTAATAAGTTCCTGTTGAGGTGAGTCTAATTCCACACATGCATCATTTCAAATGTTTGCCTGCAAATAATAGCACAGCTCAAAGTGTGTGTGTGTGTGTGTGTGTGTGCACTGCAGGTATGCCATTCTGACAGCAGAAACATGGCCGTGCTGGAGGGGTCCAGAGCAGCAGGGCGTCCTTCACCTCCTCCGGTCTGTCAACATGGATAACGACCAGTATCAGATGGGACGCACCAAAGTGTTTGTCAAGAACCCTGAATCGGTAACACACACACATACGCGCATATATATATATATATTCATTCTGGGTCTTGCATATTTGAGTAATTGAGTAATTCCAGGTTATGTGAATTTCTATTTTATTTATACTATTCTATTTTACAGTGTAATATTCCTTCTTTGGCTAAAAGCAGCTTTAAATCAATCTTCTTATTAACAGTACATCAAATGATAGAAGAAGTCACAGTTTTCTGCTCCTGATCCAAATCAGAGCATCGGACAACCAAATGCTACTCAGCCTTTTGCTCTGTGTCATCTCTTCTCTCCCTCTGACTTTTCCGTCTATGCCTGCAAACAAAGATAAATAAACAAAAAAGTATATCACCACAGGAAATACTGAGGCTACAGAAACATTATTTTAAGACACATTTTTCTAAATATTGATGTCTTTAAAGCAGTAATTACTTTAAAGAAATGTCTAGAAACACAATTAAAAAATTAAAAGTCACAGCTCATAGTTTAGGAGTCTGGTTACTGCTTTACCACTGTGACCTTCTCAAAGAGTTGTTCTCAGTAGCAGGCAGCAGACAGCTGTTTTTGACAAACCACTGAAAACCAGCGTGCACCTGCTCTGCAGACAACAGCAGACAGCGGGCAGACTCAGAAACTGGTGAACATTTAGTACCTCAAGAGCCATATTATTTTTCTCATGAGGTGGTAGAGGTCAGAAACAGAGCTAAAAGAGAGAAAATATATGACTGCAGGTGGATTAAAATGATGTTGTGTAACTGCTGGATGTAAAACCTAACAACAGTTTGCTAAAAAGTGTGTTACAGCTGCTTAAAAGCTGCTTTTGATGATGTTTCAGCTGTCCCCAAGTGGCTGATGTCAGAGATTAATGACACATGTAAATTCCCTCTTCAGCTGTTTCTGCTTGAGGAGATGAGGGAGAGGAAGTTCGACACTTTTGCTCGGACCATCCAGAAAGCCTGGAGACGATACATTGCCAGGAGGAAGTATGAGCAAATGAGAGAGGAGGGTGAGTGAGGGCAAACACACTCCACACTGTATCCACCCAATACAAGTGTTTCTGACATAATTCTGAAATGTCTGTCCATCCTGGTGACCCCCTCAGCCTCGGACATCCTGTACAACTCCAAGGAGCGGAGGAAGAACAGCATCAACAGGAACTTTGTTGGAGACTACCTCGGTCTGGAACAGAGGCCAGAGCTGCGACAGTTTCTGGCCAAGAGGGAGCGCGTCGACTTTGCAGATTCGGTCAATAAATTTGATCGCAGGTTCAAGGTGAAGCTTCATGAAGCGTTGTACTATCAGTACAAAGTTTTGTTCAGTTTTATGACATTAAAGTAAATGATGTCAGAGTGATCAGTAAGACTGCTCTCTGGATTTATAAAAAGGTCACGCAATACCTCTTCTCTTTTCTCACGTTGCTTATTCTCACTTCCTTTTTTTGTTTCTGTTTTGTTTTTACGACCCAGTCCATCAAAAGAGATTTGATCTTGACCCCCAAAGGCATCTACCTGATTGGTCGAGAGAAGGTGAAGAAAGGACCCGAGAAAGGACAGATAAAGGAGGTGCTGAAACGAAAACTGGAGTTTGGAAGCATCAGTAGTGTCTCCCTCAGGTGGGTCTGTCGCTCACACACAATACACTAATAAAGCTGGTGACTGTAACTTTTGTGGTTGCTGCTTGTGGGTGGAAATACAAGAACTAGTGTGCTGCTTTTCTGCCATTAACCACTGCTTTAGAAGCCACTGTTGCCCCCCACAGTAAACACAGGAAATGAGCATATTCTTCACAAGTCAGAATTCACAGAATGAGATGTTATTTTTATCAGTTTGCAGTGTCTTGCAACAGTGTCACTCTAAATCTGCACTGTAGGCACTTTTCTAACACTTAAATAAATAAGAGTGTCTTTTTACTTGTAGATAAAAAGCTGTGAATGACTGCTACAGAACATAAATGACTGACTGACACCGACACTGATGCTACCGCTAACATTACTAAAAGCGCTTTGAATTGTAGCATGAAACTAAAAAGGTTTGATTGCTCAGTGTTGCTTACTGCCCTAGCTGAATCACATATGGACTGATGTGTCTCTACAGTGCTGTGCCAGCATTTCTGTTTCAAAGTCTGATTAAATTTATAGGTTCACACCTCACACTTTTTTAAACTGTCATTAAACAGTAATCAGGCGCCGACGTGAACACTGAAGCCAGTTCTGCTTGCTGTAATCATTCCTCCTGTTCATACTGGATAGTAAAAGATCCACTGGAAAGATCCAGTGGAAAATAAATGCAAATCGGGATGTTTAGGAGGAAGAATTACACTGAGCAAAAACTGCTTCACTTAATACAAGCGGAGATGAAAAATTAAGAACATTTCATTTTATTGAGTTTTCAGCTTCCTTCAGTGCTTCACCCTCAGCAATTCACGTTAAGACCCAGACATAGTTTTCACAGGGCACCTGCAAATAAAACTTCACAAGACACATTGTGATTCAGTAAAGAAGGAAAGTCATAGTTGTAAATAAAACATAAATTATTGCCCTGTTGTACCGTGAGAACACGGGGCCAGCACACACAAAACCAGGAGCCTCAAAGTGAAACTCTGCTATAAATACTTTGTTGTTTTTCTGCAGCACAAGGCAGGATGACTTTTTCATCCTGCACGAGGCGCAATACGACAGCCTGCTGGAGTCCAACTTTAAGACCGAGTTCCTCAGCCTGCTCTCTAAACGCTACGAGGAGGTGACCAAGAGAAAACTGACAATCTCCTTCACTGACAGGTAGAGCAACACACTCAGACTCACATTCACTCAAACTATGTTTGCATTGAAACTCACACACACAGACCACTAACATAATTTCTTTGGTCTCAGACTAGAGTTCAGAGTGAAAAAGGAGGGCTGGGGTGGAGGAGGCTCGAGGGTGGTGGCCTTCCAGAGGGGACAAGGAGACCTGGCCCAGCTCAAACCTGGAGGGAAGACCCTCACCATCACAATAGGAGACGGTCTACCTAAGTCCTCCAGTAAGTCAAGAAAATAATGTTCAGGATGGATGAAGCTAATGTTATAGAAAATGACACATACAAGACAAATGATCACTAACTGTCAAACAAAGAGTCCAACTATTGCCTTAACTGAGTTTCTATTTAATCAGAGCCGACCAGGAAGGGCGCCCCACAGCCTCGTGGTGGAGGGAGAAATCACGCACCCAGCAGAGGTAACGCTTTCATTTTCATCAACAGATACAGATGGTACATGACAGTTTTAAACTTGATGAGTACAAGTAACTATGTACATACAGTACACTCAAGTACCACACTTAAGTATAGTTTAAAGGTGTTTTGAGGCATTTTATGTAATTTAACCTTCAACTCCACGTCTTTTGAGAGGCAAATATTGTACTCTACTACATTTACTTGACAGCTGCAGGCACACGTTGCTTTGTAGAAAGCCATATCCTGTAAAATATGACATACTGTTATAGATTTAAATTATATAAACAAGTAAAAAATAAACTTTGAATATGCCTGCAAATAAAATATCTAAATACTTCTTCCACCACTGATCATTTCTACAACATTTCTACAAAGTTCAACATAATATCGTAACTTTAAAGGTAATAGCTAAGTAGAAATTTTGTAGTATTTTTATTTAGCAGCAGGTGTACTAAGGTATTTTGAGGGTTTAATCTTTTTGAGGGTTTTTCTCTCCTCAGGTCACCAGAATGGAGCAGCCCAGTTTTCCAGAGCCCCTCACAGCCAGCACTCAGATATCACATATTCCACTCCACACAAACAAGGCCGGCCACCCAGCACAGGCCCGCCCAAGCTTGGTGCCCATAAAGCCCCGAGAGCCCCAGCACAGAACCAGTATAACCAAGGGAACATGGACTTCCTCAATGTGCCCGACCAGGGCATGTCAGGGTGAGAGAGATCACTGCATTACATATGAGAAAAAAAAACAAAACAAGAAAGCAGTGACTGCAGCATCTGTAGGTGGAGCTGATTAGTCACTAAGAATCAGTGCATACAAGTAAAATAGCCTGTCAGGGCATGACAAGGTGAGGCCCAGCGTTCAGTGAGCCCAAACAAACGGGTACCAAGACAGTCATAAACCTGTTTATTTCCATGAGGCCTGAACAAAAGAGGGAAATATAGCATTCAGATGTTTTCGGTACACACCCTCTAAACGAACTCCTGCTAACAAAAGGTTAGTTGATACTAACGCCTCAATCAGTAAATATTTAATAATCAATACATTTACTAAAGTTTCAAAATCTTTTTTGACCACACCTGAAAGAGGGCTGCAGAAAATATGGATTCATTATGATGTATTAACATTTAACCAGGTGTGTTAAAAGACCATTATTAATCATTTGATAACATTTATGACTGTCGATTATTAGAATGTCAAGAACCCGTTGGTGTCTATTAACAGATATATAACAAAATGGAAAGATGAGCACCAGACAATGTGATTTTTTTTAAAGCCTAGAAACCAAAAATTTGTTCTTATTCATGGCTCATGACTGAACTTGGCCACTCTGTGTAAGATTTTGCATGAAATTGCATAATTTTCCCCTAATCCTGAGATTTATGTTTGATATTTAGCATTAATGAAGTCTGAAATTTAATTCTGATGCCGCAAATCCTTCAGGAGGCTTCATACTGGCTGAGTCAGTACTAGAGGAAGGGTATTATGAGTAGACATTACTGCAGTTCTTCTCATTATTATTACTATTCAGTGCTCTGTAGTCAGCGTGGTCAGACTTTCATAAAGTTATTGTTTCTTTTTCTACAGTCAAACCTTAAACTTTTTGTCCAAGAATAGTGCTTGTAGTATTTATAAGAACTGGTTACACTTGGTTACTGGTTACGCTTAGTTGCGCTTGTAAGTTATCGAGAATCTAAAAAGTGTTGATGATCATGTGAAACAAAAATGCCCCACCTCACTTTGTCTCAAAGGAGCTTTACACATTCCAGTCATCTCCAGCTCGTTTCATCCCTTTGTTGTTTCTCTCTCTTTATCACAGGAAGCAGAGGAAAAGGAGCATCAGCCATCGACCTCCCCCTGCTCCTAAACCACAGCCTCGACCCCAGGGGCCTCGTTGCCGAGCATTATACCAGTATGTCGGCCAGGACACAGATGAGATCAGCTTCGAAGTCAATGACGTCTTCGACCTGGTCAAAGAAGGTGTGTGTGTGTGTGTGTGTGTGTGTGATAACAATAAATAATCAAGAGGCTCTCAAGCGATTTGAGTGATGTGATAGGTTTGACTCTGTTTGATTTTCTGTGCAGATCCTTCAGGCTGGTGGACGGGCAGGATCCATGGACGGGAAGGTCTCTTCCCTGGTAACTATGTTGAAAAGATCTGATGAAGAAGCATTGATGGTTCATCGTGGACGTCGTCGTGTCTGTGTTTGTTGAGAATCATGAGTAATTTGTTGAAAGCAGCACACACTGTTTGTTAAAGAAAGCACGTGTGAATTGTTCGTGGTTGCATGGTGGGTCGTCAACCATAATGGAAACGGGGCTGTTGGAGGTTGGACCTCGTTGACATTTGAGCCACATCTAACTTGTTTGGCAGCGTGCTGTACGAGCAGAGCAGAGGGGACTTCACTGTTTTGGTCATTATCATGAAAACACACATCCACTGCAAAGAGCTGCTCAGGTTTCAGGTCGGACCGTCCTGCTCAGAAAGACCCGGCAACAAGATCTTTGACTTTACCCACACGTCCACAGCTCATTTATTTGAGATGTTACTTTGCTGAAAATGACTTAAAGCTAAAGTTACAGCCTTAAGAAAAAAGAGACTTGAAAATACTGCATTGCTTTATGGTGTCTACTTGTTCATATCTGAGGCTTTTCTCCGGAGCAACGGCCAGTACTGCTCAGTATTCTCAATTACGTCACCAGCTCAATATCACGTGATAAAGATGCTGTGTAAAAACAATGATGATTATGCAACAAGTGAACTGGGCAGCTACATTTGTACTGTCATAAACCTGCTTCAGAGGAATCATCAGTATTCACAAAGACGATACTTCTGATTCACTTTTTTTTTAAAAATCACGGATTATTACTAATATCAGTGTTTCTATTTTCTCATGTTTTTTTTTTCACCTCAATAAAAAAAACAAACAAATCTATTTTCATATTTTACCTCGATGACTTTTGCACTGGTCTACATTGATCATCATTTCTGTTTTTGTATATGAATAAAAGCAATAAAAAGGTTTTATTATTATTATCAGAATCAAAATGGTTCAGTTGTTTTTTTTACAGAGGAAATCGAAAATATTTTGAACTGAGTTACTTAAAGTTATTTACAAATTCTCCTCCTCTTGAATGAAACATTTCAGGAACATTACAACTTACCAAGTGAAAATACTTGAGTCAAATTTAAGTTACTCTAAATTTCAACACAAGAACTGTAATTCAATACAAGTTTTTGCATTTTCTCCTACTTTATATATCAGATTGGTGGATATAGTTCCCACTTACTTTACAGATTCAGATATTAAACAACCTTTAATGAGGTTTTAAAGTGTGATGTGTTTATATACATTTAATTAAACAAGCAAAAAGAGCAGAACATAGACTAAATGCTCTTCATGTCAAACATTAGTTACCAGCCTACTTCTGCTTGAATAGACTCTTAGTATTCCTCCATCGTTGTACAATAGTATATGATTAATATATATGGCATGGCGACATTTGCATGTTTGCATTACACACACACACACACAAACACATATGCAAAGAGGGCGAGAAAAAAAAAACCTCTACTTGTTCTTTCCACCCACTCAACTTTTATTTTGAAATCTGCATCCCAGGTATTGGCCTGACGTCTCTGGAGCAGATGGACCGGTTGAGCCTCCTCTCTGAGCTCAACATGAGATTACACAGTCGCGCACAACAGCCAGTTTTAATTGATACTCTTGTAATGCTCAGTGACACTCCAGTCAACTGTCAGTGACACTTATATTTGTCCTCCTTAAATCTTTTTTTTTTCAACCTCTCAATAAAGTGTTTTCATTTGTCAAAGTTTTACAGGCGTGTTTCCTCCTGAAGTCAAACAACAGGCTAAACATCAGAAGAAGAAGAAGAAAAAAACTGGATCGTCCATTCTAGCATTTTCCACCGGTGACACAGTGAGGGACAGTTTCGGGACTCCGCCCCGGTGAATGCACCTGTTGCTCCACCTGGATCAGCTCCACACAGACGGTCCACAGAGGCTGTGGCAGCAGCAGCAGCAGCAGCAGCAGCAGCAGCAGCAACATGGGAGGTAAGATCCATTCATTCTCATACTCAGACCACAAATGGCACCTTTTTTATTAATAAGACTTTATTTATTTTTTTTATGGCTTTTATGATCATTTTTTTCGACGATGTGAAAGAGTCAAAGCTCTAAGGAAAGCACTGGAATATTCCTGTTGTTCTCCTCATGGGACTGAGAGTGGATGTGACGGTGATTAGCAGTCTACACTGTCTCCGTGATGTTTCCTGTAATAATGGCTCTTTGATTTACTATGTTTATATCCACTGATTTATATCCACTCTGTTATCTAATGTATCTAATCTCTGATCTAATATCATTATCATGTGCATCTCTGAAATCTATTATAATTCAGTACAACAGTATATGTATCAAGCTTTATAGATCAGTTATTAGTCATTTAGTAAGAGCAACATGCAGGTTGCCAGGTTGGGAAAATCCTCCTCCAGTGTGATTGTTCTCTATAGGAAGTTTATTTATTTTTTTTTTTTTTTGGAAAAGTGCTGCTACACATCTGGACCTACAGGTACATTTATAAACTGCTTCTTGACTTATTATTGTCACCTTGTCACCTTGTATTCACGACGTAAACCTAGTGTGACTTACTGTTGAGGTCTTTGCAAAACTCAGTAAAACATAGAAATGTACAGTCAAATAATCCAAGTTCAGCATTCAGAGTATTTGTTATGTCGAATTCTATAACACATAAAATTCAGATTGTTTTTTTGTTTGTTTAGTTTTTTTCATTATGATCACTGGTGGTTTACTGCTGTACAGAGTTGAAGATGGTAAAGATGGAGTTCATTTTAATTCTCATGTCATGACTATAATTTATATAATCTGACAGTGCAGAGAGATCAAAGGTAAAGTTTTAGCCTATGAACTATGGTGAAGTAAGGTATAATAGACGAGGGAACATTTTGTCCCCTCTAAATTACTTTGTCATAATTTTTTGGTATTATATGACAATGACGATAAGATGCAAAGCCCCATTTGAATAAAAGTAGAATCCCAGCTCAGTGGGCAGTGAGAACCGATTTCCATAAACCAAATACTCTGTGAGGACACACACCTGACGTTACTCACAGGTGCACCAAGGTGTAATTGACCGTTTAGAAGGCAGTGATTATTGCTTCCCATCTCTGTGTCTGACAGGCGTCTACTCTGGTGAAAAGATGGTGGAAGTTTTCGCCTATGAGAGTTCAGAGATCGACTGGTGCGAAGACAACTACAAACACTCTGAACATGTGGTGGAGTACTTCAACACTGTAAGTTCTGTATACCACAATATTTATGATTTAGATTTCCTGATTAATATCTAAAATGACCTAATCACACAACACCTACCCTGTAACTACGGATTACTAGTTAGTTACTTTTTCCTTTTTGTTTCTGCTGCAGATGAGCAGCTTTTTCTTCTTCATCGTGTCACCTGTCATGCTCTACCTCCTCCACCCTTATGCCAAAGAGAGGAGTCTGGCGATCCACATGGTTTGGATTATGATGATTTTTGTAGGTCAGTTTATTCATGTCTTTTTTTCTTTCTGTGTTTGCATGATTTGTTGTTTTGATTATCGATTAGTTGTTTTAGAAAATTCTCTAGCAAAACTTCACAGCTACTGGCTTTTCTGTTGTGACTTTTTTTTTTAACCCTTTTCTTACAATTCTGTGGCTGTGACCTAAGCAGCCAAACAAAATGAGACATTTGGCTATAAGGTTTTTATAAACTAACCCACTAGCTGAGGAAAATCACGTGGACAGTGAATTTTCTAAACTTTTTGTTTGAGTAAAAGAGTAGAAGTAAAATTATCAAATGTTACTAAATCGCCTTCTCTCCCTGCAGGCCTCTTCTCAGCGTACTTCCACATGACTCTTAGTTTTGTTGGCCAGATGTTGGACGAGCTGTCGATCCTGTGGGTGCTGGCGATGGGATATGCTGTCTGGTTCCCCCGCAAGATGTTCCCCTCTTTTATAAAAGACAGGTCAAATAACTTTGTAACAATCAACCTGGCAACAGTTGACTAATTTGTGTTTCCACCGTTAGTTGCTTCTGCCTGTAATACGTATCTCCATGTGTTACTGAGGACTCACGCACAGCTCAATAATCCTTTAATAAGACAAGCAAGAAAAAAAAACAATGGCATTCTCTTGGTAAGGCACACCACTGTGAAACCTGAGCTGTGCAGGCTGAGGAGACAGACTGACAGGCATTACCACAAAAACACATATGGTGTCGCTGTCTTTACCTGAATGTGACAGATAGAGGTGGTCACTATTGTAAAAGTGGGGAGCGCCACCCTCCCTGTGTAAATATTTAATCACAAGGTGGGGGGAAAGATGAATGAAATTTTGATGAGTGCCTGAAAAGAATCCTACAGCCCTGACTCAAAGAGCTCTCACATTGATTTTTACAGTGTCTCAAGATAATGAGACACAATGTCCCACCTCAAAATGAATGGACTCCTGAAAACACCCACCACTGTCTGAGAGGTCAAAGGTCATTGTTTGTTCACAGCAGATGTTTCCCTCAGGAGTCAGTGGAGACCAAATTATGAGCTAAAATATGACAGCTGATTGATAATGTGGCTTTTTCTCTCTCTCTGTTCCCCCTTAGGTCGATGTTTTCGAGGCTCGTCCTGTTGGTCACAGTCGTCACCTCAGTGTCATCATTCCTCAAACCTACAGCCAATGCCTACGCTCTAAACTGCTTCGGCCTTCACCTGCTCTACACCCTGGCCATTGAGATGAGATGGTGTGAAGACTGTGTCCTTTGCCAGCAGCTGTTCTTCTCTTGATTAATGTCGTTTTAGTTTCCTGTATTAACCAATGCTCTTTCTCTGTCTGTCTCTGTCTCTCAGCTGCACTGACCAGAAGGCTTTGCGACTGGCCAAGCTGTCAGTCGCTCTGTGGGTTCTCGCCATCTCCTGCTGGATTAGTGACCGATTTGGCTGCAGCTTCTGGCAGCGGCTAAACTTCTGCTACCTTCATGGTATCTGGTGAGTCCTGGTTTATTGTTTCCTTTATTTTCCTGTCCATTCCTTTCCTTTCCTTTCCTTTCCTCTCTTTTCTAATTTTCAACGATAAAAGTACATGTATTATCGCACCTTATTACCTTACTACCTTTTTTTTTTTTTTTTACTCTAAAATGTTTATTGGCAGCATATGTCTCTTGTAATTCAATATGCTTTATGCTTGTGTTTAGGTGGTTGTGGTCAAGACTAAAATACTGTATGTGAGAGTCGTCAGTAATATTGAATATGACACACATTGTGTTTCCTGTATTAACATTTAATCAAAGCCACAGACTTTCAGTACAACCTTAACCAAATAGGACTCAGACTGCAGAGCCCCTGAACATAATCACTTCAATGAATTACATTTAATATAATACAGATTTGGCCAGAGGAGTAGCTGATGTGTTCTAATGTATTTTCTGTCTCCTCCAGGCACATTCTCATTGTGATGGCAGTGGCTTACGGCAGCACCTTGATTGCTTACCTGGACGCTAACTATGAGATACCGTACTCGCTGCCAGGACTGCAATACTGGCCCTCTGATAAGTGGGCTATTGGATTACCTCACATCGTCCTGAAGGGCACGACCAAGACACGGAAACGATGCTAACTTTGGCAGAATATTTCACACTAGCGCTCTCCATCAGGACAATAGCTCATTGATGATGATCTCATGAGCACACACTTCTTATGTTAAAGACACGATCTTTGATCCAAACACTTGCTCTTATTGCTATTATCTAAAACATGTCACTCCCAAATGGATTGACATGTGTTTTAATCTACAAATAAATACCAAACATTATTTATACAATCACAGTGATTATACAATCACATTTACATATATGAAATATCTATTTCAGATTAAATTTATAATCTATACTTTAATATGTCCATGATTTATACCGTAGATTTATATTTCTAGCACAGTAGCAAATGCAGAACTATTAACTCTTTGTTCCTTGTCGTTCTTTCCAAGCCATGATTGTGTTTTCAGGAAATCCTTGAGTGAGTTTACTTGTCTTGAACTGCGACAAAGGTGAAACAGGGATTGCTTTCATTGACATTTTTCAGGTTTCGAGGCAACAACTGTGAAACATTTCAAGTTTTGCAAGTCATGGATGACTTCATAAAATATCTCCAGGCAACCAGTTTGACAGCATGTGTGTGTATGAGTGTGTTTTTGTAAATATGAATCAGTTGTGTTGTTTTTATTTATTTTCAAGATGTGAATGTACGTTTGATTCCGCACATAAACGACTGTGTTGATGTACTGTATGTTTTCTGATGATGAAACAATAACGAATGGTCCTCTTTGGTCTCGGAGTGAGGTGAGTTTTCAAATACCTCGACATGTGGTGGCTTCACTGTCATACACCCTGCTCTCAGGGCTCGTTTGAGCTGTAGCCTGAACTGAGCTTGGTCTCATTTGAATCTAATAAAAGCACTGTAATAATAAAGTTGTCTGTCTAATGTGTTACAATTAAGAGATCTGTTTTCTGTCATCAATTTAGTAATTTCATTAATACGTATTTTAACCTGCTGGTCACTTTCTGCATGAAAAAAGTATTTTAGTCTCATACAGGACCCTTGAAATTTGACTCTGAAGTGTATTTGTGTGAGTGACAGTTCCCACAGCAGTCACAGGCAGATCTATTTCTTTTTCATGTCTGCCCCCCCCCCCAATTCACCAAAATGACCTTTTTTGTTGCATTTTGGTGATGTTTTGAGAATATTCAGGTGAGCTATGCCTCCATTCACGTGATCTTTCCGGAAGGATACAACAGACAGAAACAAAAGATCTGTCACACAAAGGATATCACAGGCTCTCGCTGCACTGCAGTGTTCCACAGTGACCTCCTGTGGGTGATGATGTTTTCAAAGGAAACCTGTGCTCTTAGAGATTTATAGTGGTTGAATATTAAGTAAGTCACAGCAAGATGACACGCTAAGAGTCAAATAAAACTTAGCTTAATGTGAAGATCCATAATCTGTAACTTTTCAGTGATTGTTGGTCTGTGTAGATCAGTTTTTTTTTTCCCCCAACCTGAAGGTCATGACCTGTACATGTACACCATATTGCCTCTGATTGCTGTTCCATCATAATATCTGTGTAGAACTGCTGTGAATGGGTAAATTAAAGCATTTCAGTGATCAATAAAATGATATATGTGTAGTCATTTACCTGTGGTCTCTGCTGCTCATAAGTCATCAGCTTTGTTTAACAACAGCTTCATATTTTGAGTGAGAAAAATGATGTACATTGTCCTATTTACAGTGGCATGTCATGTTTTTGTTCTGCAGTGCTGTTTCCAAAAAGATGCATAACATCAAACATGTAGAGATATACAGCCAGTATATACAGAGGGCGATAAAGAGTCAAGTGTCCCGGCACCAGACTGGGTAAGTTGTGAGCAACAGGAGGAGAAGGGAGGCACCAAGCCAGTGAGAGAGTGGTGACCCTGTGTCCCTCAGCTGAGGCCTGATAATCTCACATCAAAGTCTAAGCACCGCAGAGACTTGACTTCAACGGGCCCTCACTCCCCGACTGCTGAAAACAGGCATCTTCAATTTGGAAAAACTGCTTCTGTCTCAGATTGAACATAGACTTGGACATTGTAAGACTTTTCTCTGACTGTTGTGTTAACAGCGGCATCTACCATTTTAAAATCTATTGTGAGCAATGCTCCAGATTCATGGGAAGTCGACTTAAATGTGAAGTAGATAATTAAAATAGAATTGATATCCAATAAGCCATCATACAGGATTTAGTGTCCTCTTCTGTTACCATACGATAGAATAAGTCAGTCATGCAGTTTAAAAGACTTTTGCATGTTTTTAACCAACTATACTTTAAACTTTGCTTTACTAGTTTGTAAAGAGCAGCTGGAGGTCAATGAAATGGAAAGACTCATATAAAGACATAGATACATTAATATATATATTTTGTAAATACATGTAAAGCAGCATAAGTAAGATATAACCCTCTATTAGTGTTATTACATTAACAACTTAAATGATAGCTAAACTGTTGAGCTACACTCCATTATCACTGTTGAAACACAAACTGTTTCAGCTACAAGTGTTTCCATCAGGACAGCTGTGTCTGTCTGCAGGTGTTACAGTATTGCCCCCTGCTGGTTATGAAGTGTAAACGATCCCTTAATCAATGATCCTCCGATCTGATGGGGAAACCAATTAAGCTGGTGCAGCAGTGACCTGAGGACACTGTCCTCCACCTCTCAGTGACTACTGCAGCAGCTAATGGTTTACAGTTCAGTGCAGTCATGTTTTAGTGACGGGTAATTCAGTTTACTGTTTAATGCTTTTAATGTTGGTTCAGGTTAGAGGGAAGTCACCAGACATACTTCTGTTTGTTAATCATCAGCCTTCTGTTGTTTTTTTGTGGATGTTGATTTTGGTCATTTTCTTCCAGTTTTGTTTAACGATAAACAGAAGTTTCACTGCTGCCTTTTAACAGAGGTTTGTGTGTGTGTTTGTGGGGGGGGGGGGGCTCTGCAGGCCTCCTTTTGCTTGACTAGGTTTACTTCCACGACAAAATCTGTCAAGATGCTCAAGAAAATAAAAAAAAAAGACATTTTTATTTATGAAAATTCTCCAGAGCATCTTACTTGTCTGTATCTCTGCAGCTGCAGCTGGAGCGTTATCTGCAGCCAGGAGGACACGAAGATGAAATGACTTCTACTGACTTCTTGGGTGGTCGTTCACTCATTCAGCTTTTATCTTTTCTTGGGAAATGTCTACGTATTGAGGGATGACTGTATCTAGGGGAATAATCCAAAAGGAGAAAATGCAAAAATGCTGTGAAAAGAAGCTTAAAATCACTTCTTCCAGGAACAACCAACAAAAGAACAGTGTGTTTCAAATACAACTTGTTGCTCAACAACACACGGGGTGAAGCTGCTGTCAACCACCTGGAGGCGGCTGAGTCGGCGCCAAGGCCAGTTCAGACTGCCCAGAGCCCGACCAGGGCAGATCAAGGCCTCACATGTGTCAGAGGTTGGTCAGCGTGCCAACACAAAACTCCTGTCATGATCCCAGCACACAGTTAATACTGTGTGATGATCTGACCCAAACTGAAACGACCCTGCAACTTCTCTCTTCTCTTAAGGTCAACGTCATGCAAGCAGCAACTTACTAACTACAACACACACTAAAAAGTGAAGAGACAGTTTCACTCTTGAGCTAGTTATCTCAAATGATGACTGTGCGCATGTACACCTTGCAAAGAAGGAAGTGAAGGAAGCGTCCAAGCTGCACAATCTGACCATGTCACTTGCAACATGAATGATCCAAAAAAGACTCTGATACCAAAGGCGCCTTGAAAAAGGGACAATGATGACAACAGTGGGGGAGTAAGAGTGTTGTTGTTTTTGTCTCCAAACTACAGGTGCATACACCAAGCCACAACATTTCATATGCAAAGAGATGCACGCCTCCATTCGCCTTACCTTCAAAACATCAGTTTATCCTGGACAGAGAAATGCTCAGGTGTTTGGTCAGATAACTAAAATCCAGAGGAACACCTGGAAGCAAGTATGAGTGTGCCGACCTACTACTCCCCCTGTGGCCAAAGAAATCACTGTCTTACGTGGTTAACACCTATGATTCATGATGAGCTGCAAATTTCAAACATATTTGAGTCGTGTCAGAGACAGCTGCGTAGAGATCTAACTGTATCCCACCCAGAACTGTCATGAATCACTTTTCATTAATAAAGACCACAAAGTTACTTTTTTTTCATTTCATGTCAAAAGGTGGGCGTGAAGGTTGAAAGGTTTTTCACCAGTGAAGTTCAAAGTCTTTCTTCCACTCAAACTGCATTAATCATGTTATGAGGTGATACGTTCAGACAGAAGTCTAGGCCTTACTGATGATCAATTGAAAGATGAAGAAAGCTGGGACGGCACTTCAGCTGCCCGACAGTTACCCACTTATTTATTTAGAGGTATGTTTACCCTAATTGATTCTCAAGTGCTTGTTCAGGTCCAAATTAAAAATCAAATAGAAATTAATATCATTAATACTTTACTGAACCACATGGTTTCGATTTTACAAAAATTGGATGTTTTGTGTGTGAAGCCTGTGGGACATGTCTTCATTTAGTGTATCTGTCTCTCCACACACAGAGAAAAGGAGGACTTAAAGGTTGACATCTCAATAAAAGTGGGACACCCTCCTGTCTGACAGCCAGGTGGGACTTTCTTTGACTGAGATTTGACTAAGAGGGAGCCTGGATCAGTTTGAGCGGCGGCAGGAGAAGGGGAGGCACCAAGCCAGTGAGAGAGTGGTGACCTTCTGTCCCAGGGCTGAGGCCCGATAATCTCACATCAAAGTCTGAGCGCAGCAGAGACTTGACTTCAACGGGCCCTCACTCCCCGACTCTGTAGAAAAGAGACGTCGTCAATCAGAGGATGTGCTGCTTTCTTTCCACATGAAGAATCTGAAACTGAGCCAGTGCCTTGGGCCATTTGAGACGGAGGCCGCATAAGCTCATCACGACAACCTGTTGAGTTGGACGTAATATTTCATTTATCCACATACACGGGTTTTACAGATCCTTTATGGCAGTGACACAATATGCATGGTGCAAACACATGTAACTGATTTAGATGACACATTTTCATATCCTATACAGTACATATCCTATGTTTTTATGAAAAATCTTACAAGTTTTAGCTTTAAAAAAGTTTACTTTTTTAAGAACTCAAAAACACAGAGGAGAAAAGCATTGGCATTGAAAAGTGACTGAAATGATAAAGCCATTATAAAAATGTTGCCTTACATGAATGTTACTGGATGAAATTTGTCTGTCTGCAGATCCACTGCTCGCCATGTGGCCAAACCCCTGCACCTGTGTTTTCTGGGCCTGGCAAACATCCATGATTTGTTTCACTTAGTGATTCAGACACTCTTGTGTAACAGGGTTGAGAGCAACAACAACAACAACAACAACAACAACAACAATAACAATAACTTTATTTGTATAGAGGTTATCAAAAATAAGTTGAAGGGAGCTTTCCAGGGACATAAAACCGAGAAAATACAAAATATTGAAATAATCTGCGATCTCATTTTGTATGCAGAACTATATACTATATATATTCTTGTATTGGTATTTACTTGCTCGTTCATGATACTGCATTTACAACACTAACAGCAACAGTTAAATTGTGAAACCCATAGAGTTGAATTAATCAATTAGCATCATGTGCATTTTACAATTGAAACAGAGCTGTAGCCATTGGGACAAGTCCGCTGTCACTCGAGACAACCTCCAGTAAATGCTTTAATTGTATTTGCAGCTCGGGGACTGTCCCGCCTTCCGAGCGCTCTGATTGGCCGTTTTTAAGAGTGCTTAAATTTCCCGCTCTCTGATTGGCTGAGAGAGCTTTCTGTTTTGGTCGCCTGCCAGCGGCCGTCTGGAAGGGGAGGGGAGCCGTCTGCCTTCCGCTTCTGGGCTGGATTGACACACAATGAGGAGCAGAGGCTGGGGAGACGCTCCACAAACGCCGCTGTAAATAAATACAACAATCACTGAGGCCGGAGAAACATGGAGAACCAGGTACAGTGGCTTTGTGTCTCCTTGTGGGATCTGAACTTTTCATGGTGAAAATGGCAGCAGGCTGCGCGCTGGCAGGGCAGGAATGAATCCTCTGTTCTGGTCGCCAGAAGAAAAAAAAAACGCTCCTGCTGCTAATGAACTCGTAGTTGTTTGGCTCTGGAGCTATGCTAGCTGGGCACTCATACATCGGTATTTACCGCTAGCTAGCTTCAGTGAACCACACCATTCAGCACCGCTGCATAGCTGTAGCCACAACCGGGCACACAAAGAGATCCACACCAGGTGTTTATTCTGCTCTGTGGTGTGTTTTTAAAAAAGCACATGCACTCAATTAAACAGTAGAAAGAGCGATTTGAGCCGAGGTTTTGTGTAGCTCGGCTAATGTAGCTAGCTAGTCTACCTTTCAGGAGAGTGTCGGCCGTTGGCTAAAGGCTAAGGAGCCGCTACAAGGCGCCGGGGAAAAGATTTGTCCTCTCCAGGTTGGGCTGGAGAGGCGGGGTGGTGTCTCCATTGCCAGCGGCCTCAAACCTTAACATACACTTAATAAACACAGCAAGAACCACATAACTTATGTAATATATCTGCGTTATTTGCCCAACAGTTGGTTATTGTTAAGTTCTTACGCACCACATTCGTGATTGTGGAGTAAAAATTCATGAAACAAGGTGGAAAAGCTGAGAAATTCAGTCAGTGTGTGGCAAACGTTGAACTTGAATCTAGTCATGATGACCAACCACTCCTCCTGCAATGGCTGGTCATTATACAGCAAAGATCCCAGATTATAAAGCACAATTTTAAGGAGAAGCATGTACCACTTTGATGTTGCAAGCTCATGCCTTCACATGTTTTACTTTCATGTGTACAAATCTGCACACACAAGATTTATGTCTTCATAAAAAGCTGCATAATTTGTTTTGCAGAAAACCGAAAAGTGGGTAAACCGAATTACATATCTGCAAGCTGTAAGAGAGATATGGCTTTAGAAAGGGTAACTCTAAATGCCTGAGGTTATTCAGGACTATATTTCAGATGGGTAGGCCACACACACCCATGGAAAGTGGCTCAGCCACTTTCTTGGAACTAGTCCCCATTCAGCTTTGGTCCCTTTGAAGTTTTAACTAGATCTCTGTATGTGCATCCAGAGGAAGTCTTCTGCTGCCAGTTAAAACTATAGTCAAGTTGTACGTCTGTGATGAATGTTACCTGTGTTGCATGTGAAAGATGTGCATTAGATCTTATGTTCAATTTCCAGTTTATTGGCAGATAAAGGGAAAAATAATGAAGTCTAATAAAGCAGCCTTGCATTTAACCCTGCCCTCATGGATGTAATAATGTTAAGTTCTTGTTAAAACAATTTTGGAGAGGTGTTAATTCAGCTTCAGGGTTTATGGCATTGTATTGTATTGCTTTATAGTAGTAGGTATTATTTTATGTGATAGTATAAAATGAGCTGCACCAGGTCGTGTTTCACCAGTCCTCACTCATACAAGGTGAAGGCAATACCCTTCATTTCATACTCCCCACACAGTCATTCACTCACCCTATTTGTAATACTCACCTTTTTCCTCTGGTGCTGCAGATGGGCTATTTTTGACCTCCCTGTGGCTCTCCAGGATTGACTGCTCTCCAATACAAGTGTCTCTTTCCTCTCGTTTCATGTCATCCTTCAGATATTTAAGGTTCGGTTCAATGAAGGATTCAGGCCGAACCTACAGATTCATCAAAGCTCACTGCTGTCACAGTCGTAATTGTTTTGTCTGTGTCTGTGTCTGTGTCTGTGTGTGTGTGTCTGTGTCTTCTTCTGGGGAAACTTTCTGACTTTTCATTTCACTCATTTATTAGCTGGAAGAGATTAACACGGTCATGAGGGGTGTTATTTACATGGCAGCTGGGAGTTCATTGTTTTCATGGGAGCCACTGTGTCTGCCAAAATTTGTATTTCCCCTCAATTGGAGCACTGTGTATGAGAAAGAGAGGGAGGGCATGCACACATCATGTCAATGTTAGTGGCTTTGTTTGATTTGTTTTTGTATCCTCTGCATTGCCTTTAGTCAAGGATAGCTAAATAAATGCTCTGCCACTAGTGATGTTGTCCATCTGATACTGGTGGAGCTGAACGAATGGGAAACTAAGCCGTTATTTTCTGAATGTGTATCCGCAGGGTGTCATATTTCAGGCGGTTCAATTAATATCCACCTGTATCAGTGTTGCTCTCAGTCAGTCACTTGTTTTGGGGACTGAACCTCTCAGGTATTTGACATCTTGCTTTGTTTCATATTTTTACAGTTTGACTCAATTCACTTTGTTTTTCTCATGCTGGGATCAGTCGGTTATTGCATTAGCTGATCGACATAAAATATGAGCATTTTAGAGCTTTGTTTTGTTTTTATATCATTTTAAATGTCAAATTGTCTTGTTATTGCACAAAACAAGACATTAAGACGTGACAGTAAAACGTTTGACGGCACATTTCAGTAATTTCTCACATCAAATAATGAATCAAGAAAAAAAATCATCAGGTGAGCCTGTATTACACAACCAGGTGTTAATTGTAGCCTGAGGTGAGTCGTATATGCTTGTGAATTAATCAGCAACTAATGTCACAGTTGACTCGCTTTTTGCTTCTTTTTTTTTTCTGGTAAATTCAATATTTTGTGTGACGAAAGCAAACATACCAAGATACCACTGATTAATAGGGAAAATAATCATTAGTTGCTGCACTAGTATTTTCCCTCGGGCTGAAACATTTAGTCAATTAATTGATTCTTTGATTTGCCTTTCATGAGCTCGTGCTTTCTCGTGCTCATGTTGCCTGTGTGGAAACGACTTGTTTGAGTTTATTGTTCCTGTTAATTTTTTATCGTAGAATCACTTTTTTTTTTTTTGGCTCATTATCATCCTGATTTTTTCTGTTGTCCTTATCACATTCCTGATTTTGCAGACGCCTCAGGGGGAGAGGGGTGTTGATGATTGGAGGGGTGGGGTGGTGGGGGGCTGCACGGCTGCTCACTGTGGGTGTGGTGGAGTCTGGAGTTTAAGGGCATTACTGCCACAGAATGGCCGGGCAGAGTGCCAGGCAGGGGAGGTGTGTGTGTCTGTGTGTGTCTGTGTGTGTGTGTCTGTGTGTGTGTGTGTGTGTGTAAGTGAGCGAGCTGGAGAGTGCCAGACCAGCTCATCTCAATCCTGTCCCCTCTAATCCCCCCACTCAGTCCCAGCTCACGAGCTGCTCAGTGCCGGGGCCAAATCCCCACATTCTTCAGTCCTCCCCTGGACATAAAGTGCCTTTCTGTCCCCTCTCATCACCCACCCACCCACCCCTCACTCCTTTTCTGCGCTCCATCTCCATAGCCTCTTCACTTGCTATGCCAATCACCGCCGCCGCACCAGCACGGTGTCATTTGCGTGTCGCGTTGCAGTCATTGTTCTTGGCAGAGCGAGGTAGCCCAGCAATGTGCCCCTCTTCTGGACAAACCTTTTGAGATCTGTCCGCCAGGGCAGCTAATCACTCCCATTCCACAGCGAGCGTCCCGACACCAGACCAGCTTTGTGTTTGTCCAGGCCAAGTGTCTGTTCGGCCCTCTCCTCTTCACTATACACTTAAAATAGAGATTTGCTGGTTTTTGTTTAAGGTGGAATCAGAAACCAATGAATAATGGGCCCTTTGGATTAATCGCACTGCTGGTTATCCTCGTATGTTTCAGGGCATTTAGAGGTCTAGAAAAAAGTCTTAAATTTCACTATAACACAAACTTTTTTTTTTTTCTTTCTTCTTGAAAGTCTTGTTTTTTCTCGCCGGCTTTAGCCACTAATGTTCACTGGAAAATCCTCAGCATTGTTGTTATAGACATCTGAGCTTAGATGGAGTTATTTTATAATTAGCTAATCATTCATGCATCCTTTTCTGCTGCTTGTCCCGCTCCAGGTCATGACTAATGATTAATTAATTATTTGTGTTATTAGGATTATCCCAGGAAATAATTGGGAAAATGTGAAATAAATGTAAATGATGTGATTTTTATTTCACATTGCGTTTGGTAAATACGAGGTCTTATCCTCTTGCTGGGTTTATCGTTCTTTGGGCAGTATGACTGTGAAATGAAAAATTTAATCATATTTTGTGTTGATTACCTTTTTATATGGAAAAGAAAAGAAAATCTACCTCCAGCCTTTTCATTTTGAGAAAGAGAGAAATCCATGTACAGTTAAACAGAAGTTGAAAAACTTATGGCATTTATTTGACCTTCCGCTGCTCACCACAAAGTGTTGATAGTGGTAGAAAAATATTTTGCTTCGTATCATATCTGAATAAATCTGTTGCTTCTCGAGCTGCCCTCGGAGTTGATATTTTACCTATTTTTGCCTGTGTATATGCTGTCCCGCCTACAGGCTCCAAGTATAGCAATATACAGTCTGTGACTCTTTTATTTCTACTCGTCTGTTTGCAGTGCACGGTGCAGGTGAAGCTGGAGTTGGGCCACAGAGCTCAACTCAGGAAGAAAGTGACATCAGAAGGTTTCACCCACGACTGGATGGTGTTTGTCCGAGGGCCAGAGACCGGCGACATCCAGCACTTTGTAGAGAAGGTTGTCTTCCGCCTGCACGAGAGCTTCCCTAAACCCAAGAGAGGTAAGACGAGGAGATGATAACGTGAACTCTCTTTGCTCTAAATTTATCAATACATAATATTTCATTAACAAAGGGAACTAGAGACCGTCATCCCAGCCTCAGAGCCTGTCAGGATGTTGACCCATGAGTACTCACTCAGTAGTCATTATCACATTATTACATGCACACGCAACACTCGTGGCTCAGACCACAACACCCGTGTTCAAACTCTTTTGAAAATGAATCTGAAACTTTATTTTGATGTCGATGACACATCAGTAGAAGATTTGTCACAGTATCTTGCAAGATAAACTAGATAAAAACAAAGAGGAGAACGAACGGTGAACATGTCATGTGGATAATTGCCAAAGTACTGAAAGAAAGACAGATAGATAGATAGATAGATAGACAGACAGATAGATAGATAGATAGATAGATAGATAGACAGATAGATAGATAGATACTTTAATAATCCTTTGCAGCGGCAACATCTCACATTCATCTCGTACAGGAAATTCATTAATAAACAGTGTGAAAACTGTGGCCAGTATAGATGAATAATATGTTTGTATATTTATATGCTATTCCAGTTTCTTTCCATGCTCTGACATGTTAAGCCTTTCTCAATGGTAACTTTTATATTAAAATGACTACAGGTACAGTTATTGAAGTAGTGGCTGCATGTGAAATTGTCAGACTAGTGATGTGTCAGACAGTTTGTTTTACGTAGAAAAACTCAGTTAATGATCAGATGTGACAAAGAAAAGCACCAAATTATCACGTTATGTTAAAACTCATAGTAGTAGCTCATTTAACTATATGTATATCTATTAATTGACTAATCAATGCAGCTTTAGAGGATCAAAGGTCCTATGTAAAGTCATATAATAAAACGTTTGTATCAGTGTGATGTTCATCACCTTCATGGTAGTGCATTGTAAAGTTTGACAGGGCCACAGTCGTCAGATAATGTCTCATTTTGTGAGAGTGTTTTAGTTTCTTGGAATTAATTTAGTTAATTAAATGATCAGCGTTTCAAGGTCGGCCGCAAAGGGAGCGCGTCGAATCCCTAAAAGAAGCTCTGCCTTTGCACAAATCTGCCTTTTCATTTAAGGCCATTAAGGAATGGAGCAAGGTCCCTGCTGCTTTGAAAACATGAGTAGATTTCCATACTTCTTCCTGTGACGCCAAACAAAGGATTTGAGGAAATCAGTCTTGTCAACATTAATTTGATATCAGCTCAGTATCTCAGATTATTTGTGTGTAATGCTTACTCTTGTAATTTAAATGCACAGTAAATGCAGATTAACTCTTTCTATGAGATTAATGCTTTTTCCCATGTTCCTGACAGAATCCATGAACTGAACCGGGCAATCATTATTCCAGTTTGCCGATCTATTTTTAAGATTGATGAGAGTGTGAGAACAGTGTAATGATTATTGCCATTGGCACGTCTTTGTCTGTCTACAGTATGCAAGGAGCCTCCGTACAAAGTGGAGGAGTCGGGCTACGCGGGCTTCCTCATGCCTATCGAGGTTTACTTCAAGAACAAGGTACTAAACTTTGGGCTGCTGATATATTTATTAGTGATCATGTATTGATAGAAAGCAAATCTAGGGCTGTATGAAGCGATATGCGAATGTCGGCTTTAGGCCAACTAACAATAGAAACAGTTTGAGGAACAGTTTCATAACATTAATAACAAAATCAGGACAAGAAGTATGTGTACATTAGTGGACCATCTTCTCCACGTCTTTGTCGCTAATGTTATTATACAGCCTGCTAATGAAAACAAAAAGACATGTAACATTGTGTAGTTACTTACTTAACGATGAGAAGACAAGTCAAAGCTCTTGGTGGAGCTCTCCATCTTGGAAAAATCAGACCAGTACTGGCTCCACACTCAGACTGAGAAAGAAATTCGACTTTGATTTATCTGCTAAGAGCGGTCTGCACTAATGACAGCCACACAGAGAGGGTCAGGAAAGACACCGATAGACTCTGATGGTAAAAACCTATGATGGGCTGGTCCACCGCTGCTCATGTACAAGCACATGCACTGACATGGATACACGGCCAGACCAGAGACCAAAGCAGAGAAACCTTGATTACAACACGCAGAGACTGTGACTTCCTTCCCTGCCAATGTCGTCATTCGCACTCACTCTGATCATGTCTTATATATAAAACCTTTAAATAAGTGGAACTAATGTTGAGCGTAACTCATCGACTGCAGAGAAGTTAAAGGACAGATTAAAGCCTCATTTGGGCGAGATAAATGTTACAGGGAGAATAAAGTATTCACTGCACTGCTCAGTAATTTAACTCATTGTGCCAGACTTTATATATTAACCATTGCACAAAATACAGTCTGAAATAGACATTCCCCAGGATCCAGGAGGACTTTCCTGCAGGAATCAACCCATGTAAACCAGTTTAATCCTGTAATTTGATCAAGAAAACTGAGTCTCCCTTTTACTTGATGTGTTTGAAATCAGGTTACCGCTCAAACACCAGGAATAATCAGATTGCTTAAGTATGTATAAGGGCAGTGATGGTTGAGACGCTTTGATGGAGCAATATTTTTGGTGGATGGTTTCTCATTGGGACAGATGCACACTCTCGTGAGTTAGATGTTGGCTCTTGAACATCCACTAAGTATGTTTGATTATGTCAGTGAAACATTTCCTTGGTGTGGGGGACATTTCTCCCTTCAAGTGAAACAATTAAAACATGCACACACACACACCATTATACTGGCACCATTAAGTCTCTGTCAGCCATTGACATGAATCGTGAAATAAAGAACCACTTTACCCTCACTTCAAGATAAAGACAACACATAAGAGTTATGTGCACATTAGTGGACCATTGTCTCCTGCTAGTCTTCGTCATATTAAAACACTACGTCCTCCTTTTGTGTGCAATTAACTTGTGCACAGTGGACAAATCTGTCAAGAAGATCAAGAAAATACTTCAAGGGAAACAAGAGGAGTGTAAGTGTGCAGCCATTAATCCACGTTTAGAAGAAGACATTTCGTTTATAAATTCTCTTGAGAGTATTTTGGTAGCTTTTCCTCGGCTGTAATCATCCCCCTCCTTGCAGCTCATGTCAGGAATGTAAAGTTGAGTCTTATCAGTGTGTCTTTTCTATTGACCGGGGTGAGAGTTCATCTGTTCAGCTTTTATCTATTGCTGTGTCATGTGTAGGTTATTGAAGAGGAGATTGTATGGCTGAATGGGCAAGAATGTTAAAATGACACTCGATGAACTCTTTTTTGGTTGATGTAATTGCAGGAGGAGCCAAAAAAGGTGTGTTTCAACTATGACCTGTTCCTTAACTTGGAGGGAAACCCTCCGGTCAACCACTTACGCTGTGAGAAGCTCACCTTCAACAACCCCACCAAAGAATTCAGGAGAAAGCTGATCAAAGCTGGAGGGGTGAGGCCACGTATCACACTGTCTGATTGACTCAACTCATCACTGGCTAACTATCTATCTATCTATCTATCTATCTATCTATCTATCTATCTATCTAACAGTCAAACAGAGACAATAAACCATCTGATTGGTTAATTTTTGATTGAAAGTTTTCCTTTTCTTTATCGTGAAGAGTTGCCAATATTTTAGGTTCCCTGTTAAGCCTCATCTGTTTTATTTGGTACAAATTCTGAATGAAATGTATTGTGTTGTGAAGCCCTGCTATGTGTTTTCAGTCTATTCTTTGTAACTGTCTCTTTTCAAACCATCAGGAATATTTCTCAACCATGGTTTCATCTCCTCTTAGTTTATTCTCACCTATTATAGCCTGTATAGCAACACTATCTGTTGCACTACCTTCAGTTCCCTTGCATCTTCCTGTGTAGGAGGGATTGCACAGATTGAAATGTGTTTTTTTTTTTTTTGTGCAGCTTGATAATATCTCTTCAGACAGGGCAGAGCTAACTCTCTCTTAATGCAAAGTTTTTCCCTCGCTAAATATATTTATCTGTTGCCTCCACTGGTAGAATCTGCGGCGGATACAATAACCTTGGGAGTATATTAATTTTAATCACATCCGCTTTTGAGGTAATAATCATAAAACGGAAGTAGATTTCATTTTACAATATCAAATTTTATTCTCGAGAGAAACTGATAATAAATTAATGGATTTTAGTTGACTTGGGTCTTGTGGTCGATCGACTCCAAGGTACTTTATTGATTTCAATTATTGGCCAAGTGTGTTTCTTTCTCTGAATGCTTGGTCTGGTCCATTATGAAAAGTAGGAACAGCCCTTATATAAAAACTCTCACCTAATACAGTGTAATGCCTTTTCTCTGTCTAACCCCACCAACCTTGCTTCTACCTGTTTCTCAGTTATATGACACATGTCTCCTGTCACACAGTCAATGGGGGACATAAATAGGACTTTGACACAGTCCTGCAGAGCTATTGGAAATCAATTGTTTATATTAACACCACTGCTGTGTTAACTGTTGTCCCTTTAATTCCAGGTGTTGGTGGTCCCAGAGGGAGCTGAAGCTGTGTCCAGACCCAGTCCGGATTACCCAATGCTCCCCACCATCCCCCTCTCTGCCTTTTCAGACCCCAAGAAGACCAAGACCTCGCATGTGTCAAAGGTTGGACATCTTAACTAAACAAAAATGATCCTGGCTGTCATAACCATCTTGGTCGTCTTATCTGTGATCTTGGATTTCTCATCAATTCAGAATATTTAACCAGCACAAGTCACAACTTTATTGATTATCCCAGTCATTTTTATTGACATTTAGATAAAAAATAAAGCACAGGGGTGTAAATGTCATAATGAACATTGTATAACCTGAACAAAATTGTTAGAATCAGTCTTCGGAGCAGGCTCACTCAAGCTTCTAATCACTACCAGCTGTTTTTGAGCATCTGTATGCATGTATGCAGAATTACTCATCCTGCTTATCTGCCAGGAGTGGGGACATATCAGGAGAAAACAGGAAACTGATCCCCAGCTTACATTTTCCAGCGTTGCCACTGTTATTATATCATCCATTCTTAAGCCAGAACAGTCGTCCTTGTCCGTGACACAAATGAAATGGTGCTGGTTGTTTTATTCATGTGGATGTCCGACAGACAGGTTTTTTGTTGTTTTTTTTCCAAGATGCAGATTGATTTAGGGTAAGTAACAAAACTTTGAGACACAGATTAGTGACTGACCTCAGGTTGTAGTGATGGTGAACTGTAAACTAGTTTCATCCTTCTTCTTCTGATTTATTTATTTATTTTACAAAGGAAGACGTGTATCTTGAATCGATCTTATTACTGTGACAGTCAGTGGGTGTTTGCTGAGCTCTGGCTTGAGGCAGATAGAGGACTTGGTTTCATCCTGATACGTCCATCTAGTGACAGAAAGAGTAAATGAGCCCTTCCTCTGAAGACTCAGACATGACCGCTTTCTCCAGTCTCTGAATTTAATACAGTCTCTCATGTGCATATTGAGTTTTAATGCATCCGTTTGAAAACCTGTAAAACTGTTTACTGATATGTGGGAGGACAGTGTGGAAATATCAACCCCCCCCCCGCCCACACACACACACACACCCCTGGTCTTACTGTGCTACATACTCAAGCTTCTGATAAAAGCCACTCCCGTGCCTTGGCTGAGTTTGTTTACACATTTACCTCATTTTAACCACAAATTTAAGTTTGCTCTTTGTCTGACTGCTCTCTGGCTAAGATTCAAATAAGTGCAGAGGTACAACCAGTTTAGTCTCTCAGCCACTTCCTTAGTTGGCAGCCGGAGCAGAGTGTACATAGGTGTAGTGTGTCTTTGTCACTTTTGAAGTGGTGTGAGATGAAATGTCTTTTTATGATCAGCAGGAGTATGTGTAGTGTGGTCCTGAAGACGTCTACTATAGTGTGAATGTGATGATGTTACAGCGGAAGATACAGTCAGGAAACTCAACAGATGTGTAGTTAAGATTTGCAGATGGATATGGTCTGACCTGTGATTAATGACCATATTAAAGTTTAATAATATAGTAATGACTACTGAGTAGAGTGGCTCAGAACATCAACATGTTGATCTATAGCTGACATTTTTGGCCACACCTAGCGGCAGGGCTCTATGGACAACAGTTCACCACTTTGGTTCAGACAGAAATATCTCAACAGCTGTGGATCGTCATGAGAATTTGTACAAACATTCATGGTCCCCAGAGGAAGAACGCCAATGACTTTGATGAACCCAGTGACTCTTCTTCTAGTGTCACCATGAGGTTCTGAACAAATGTCTGCACAATAATCAGATTATTGTCGCACAGTTTGGTACAGACATTCATTTTCCCCTGTCATGAGGAATTATAACTTCCTTCATCCTTCTCTTTTCATCTAAGGTCACCATCAGGTCAAACTGTCAGATCTACAACACCTCACAGACACCTGCAAAATTCATGGCATTCCCAGTGGCCTTTGTGTTCAGTGCTAATTAGCATGTAGCGCTCTTCTAGTATTAATGGCCCCTTGAAGCTGGTTGTGTTCACATACACATCCATGCAGCTCTTGTTCACCTGTCACAGCTGTCTGGGGTTAATATTTAGAGCTTGTCGTGTTGCTATTAGAAAGAAATACGGGTTTGGGTTGATGTTTTTCTCTTTACAGCTCTTTAGCTAATTTGAGAAAATGATTTAGTTTGAAGTTCCTACCAACCAAATGATTATATTACAGAGTTGACTGGCAAGGCCTGATTTAGGAAGTGAAGAGGGAACGATGTGTTGTAACTCCTTGGCGAGGTCCTGGAACAGCTCAGCCCGTTTCCTTTTATGGGGCCTTGAGTCTAGTGTTTGAAGAGTAAAGTGTCAATGACAGTGCTGTTGTTGTTTTCTCTTCACAGGAACCCAGCAAAGAAGGAAGTGGCGGCAGCAGCAAAGGACCCAAACCACACAAGCTGACCAAGGAGCATCGTGAACGGCCCCGAAAAGACTCTGAGAGCAAAACCACGTCGAAAGGAGACAACGACAGAGACGGAAGCAGCAAGAGTGGCCGCGATCCTTCCTCTTCCTCATCCTCGTCTTCAAAAAAGCCGCCAGAGATCAAAGTGAAAGATGAAGTGAAGGTCCTACCCAAGGCTGCATTCAAGGAGCCGAAACTCACCCTGAAGGAGTCAAAGATGGAGGGCATGTCCCCTAAAGGAGGGGGGGCTGGGAGCGGAGGGGGTGGTGGCGGGGGAGGAGGCGGGGGAGGGCCTGCAGAGTCCAAAGCTCCAGGGAAACGACCCTCCACTGTGGAGTCTCCCAAACCCAGTGCAAAGAAACAGAAGAAGGGCAGCTCAGAGGGGCCGAAGGGGCCGGCGAGCGGCGCCTTCACGGGAACTTCTCCTCGTGTCTCCTCCTCTTCTGCAGCGAGCCAGCCCTACGCTGAGAAGAAACCCCCGAAGGAAAAAGGTCGCTGGGCCAAAAGTAAAAATGACACACAGGAGCTGAAGGAGCCTAAGAAACCTCCAGAGTCAGAAGAGTCGAATTCAGAGGACGAAGCATCTTCAAAGTCAGAGGTACAAGGCCTGAGCTCTGTGTGCTGAAACGTTTCAACCTTATTTTATCTCATATGTCATTGAAATCCATGTTGTTCAAAAAGATCAAGTCATTTTTGATTATTACATTTCAAGTCTTTGTTTCTTTATCACATAAGACAAAGGAAAGCAGACCCTTACAATGACTTGATGACTTTAATGTGACACTCACTCCAGAGGTCAATAACAGCACACAAATCACCTCATGTGTTGATCTTGAGCTCGACCTTGAACTCAGTGCTGACAAGCTCATCAGTCTTTGTCTTATCTCACCAACCTTCTGTCCGTCTCCTTCCTCTCCTTGACTGGTCATTTACTTCTCCTTGTCCTTGTCTCACAGCAGTCAGCACCTTCCAGTCCTTCCAACTCCAGTTCCAGTTCTGACTCCAGTTCAGACTCGGACTTCGAGCCAGGACAAAAACCAGGGCAAGGTACAGTCCATACTCAGAAGAATATTTGAATTGTTATTTAATTGAATTTGATGACACCTGATAATTAATGCTAGTGGCTTAAGAGAGAATTACTCTTTAAGACCTGTATGTTTACTGTGAGAAAAGAGAAAATAGCTGTCACTGCTGCAAACAGGATGAAATGAAGATTTGTGTAGAAGCGAAAAGGTATTTATTCCCCCGCCCTGTGTCTGACGGAGAATCATCAGCATGGATTGAGATTTTCCAGATTAATAGTGATAGTTTGTGTGATTCTGTCTCAGGCCCGCTACGATCCATGGTGGAGGAAATCCAGTCAGAAGAGTCGGATGATGACGACAGCAGCTCAGAGGAGGAGACCCCCATCAAGACCAACCCCCCCAACCGCGACTCTCGGTCAGTCTCCGTAAAGACTCTTTTGAGACTGTGGGATTATAGGGCTGTTGTTAGGCAGAGGCTGTGATCCAAGTTTAGAAAGCACTCTGAGGCACCATCCTAATCTGCCGGCTGGTTTAGACTTTGTTAACCAAAGACGGCTGCACATAAAAACATCAGAAATCAATTGTTTTCACCAGTTTTCACAAATCAATCATTGAGAATGCTGCTGCTCCTATTTTCCTTTACGTGTTATGGTCAGAGCTTATTGTTATAGAGCATATGGGTGGTTGCTGACATCAAATCAGCATAAGAGAACTGGTGCATGTTTCCATTCACTTGTTATTGACCGTTGTACTACTGGAGGCACTCATCTCCAGATGGAGCCATTAAACCCCTGTAGAAGAGGAGGGCAATGTGAGAGAGTGCCAGTCAGGCGAAGAATGAGATGCAAAAAACATGATGGAAATATGACATGTTGATTTCTTGCACTAATGTGAGGAATGTAACAGTCTGTACCGACACACACAGTTGTTTCATCTGCAGCCATTTTTATTCGCTTCTTGGACTTTTAAATTGCATCTTTTATGTTTGCCCTGATTTATTTTCCCTGGTCTGTTTTCATTGCTTTTGGTTTCTTTGGTGATATTTCAACCTCTTATTTTGAATTTTTTAGCATTTTCCACTCAGGTTTTGTTGTGCACACATATTGAAAATAGGCACAAAAAACAGCTGGATGGAAGCAGACCATCTGCTTTCATGTGTGTTTTTTTATTATTAGCAGTAAGTTGTATCACTGCAATTCATCTGATGTTCATCTGACATACTTCCCAACTGATATCACTTAAATTGACTCCAAGGTTTCATGCAGTGAATTTGTCAGATTGCAGGCACCTTATTTCTTCTCCGCCAACCTCACAGGTTTTTTAGTGTCACATTATCCTTAAGTATGCCATTGTAGGGTTGTTGTTTTTTATGAGTCCACTGCA
This sequence comes from Caranx ignobilis, assembly GCA_021432705.1. Lineage (NCBI taxonomy): Eukaryota > Metazoa > Chordata > Actinopteri > Carangiformes > Carangidae > Caranx > Caranx ignobilis. The sequence goes on from MU270014.1 coordinate 2,225,299, forward strand.
TTCCCTGTGAGATTTATCCAAATGAAGCCCGTAACTCAACAGGATTAAAATCAAATAATGATAAATCTCAGACATATGGCATCCACCTACAATGCTGAGCCAGTGTGACATTGTGTTCTGTCTGTCAGTCTGTGTGATTGACCTCTGACCTCGCCCTCGTCCCCCTCTCAGACTCAGCCTGGACAGTGAGAGTGACAGCAGTGACGGCTCGCACCGCCCCAGTCGAGACCCCGCCCCACCCCCACAGAAACACAGCTCCTCTAATAACAAAGTGAGTCACACAGACCTCTCATTTTACTGCCCATTTTCATTGACATATTGACAGCGGCTGGAATAGTTTGACTAGAAAACGAGCATTTAACCCACACATGTAACATTCACTGATGGAGCTCCAGCTGAGTCAGAGTGGAACCTACTGTTTACAATTCTGGTTTTACTTGTTTATAATAGTATTACTGTGTTAGTGTTTCTTTATGCAGTATGTAATATGAATTCTTCAGCTGTCAATATGATCTTAGGGATTTTCCTGAAGCATTATATGGTCTAATAACGAGGGAAATTTGTTCCATGTGTTTGAGAGAGCCATTTATGAGTAATACTGTCAAAACAAAACGGTCCAACTCTTTTTGTTTAGACAGAGAGGACTCATTTAGACTTTTAATAGATGATATATTTTTAATGGATATTTTTTAATGTTCCCTCCCTGTGCAAAATAGCCTGAAACCATTTGGCACGCAGACGTGGAAACCACAGCGTTTCAGCCCTGCACCAGGCTTCCACTAACATTTCAGCTCCATTCACTGTCACTGGTGTCCTAGATAGTCTCATGGTCTCACACCACTGCCCTGTCTCTTTTCTGTGTATCCTCTCTCTATATATATACATCTCTCCCCTCCCTCCCTTGCCTCCCTTCCCTCTGTTCGTTGTCTTCCTCTGATCTCTGCTCTGCAGGTGTCGGGGAGAAAGAGTCCAGATTCCTCGTTCCGCTCGGAGAAGGTGTTGAAGAAGGGATACGACAAGGTAGGAAGGGTAAATCAAACTTTTTATGTTTAAACTCTCGCACACACATGCAGCGTTTTGTCATCGTTCAACGAGAACATTAATGAATTCAAGATGCAGTAATGGACAGTGAACTGATCCAAATGTGCAGACAGACTGCGACCCATGAACCCTTGAAAAGAAATCCCCTCTTCCCTCTCAGTTACGAGATGATTTAAGTGGTGATAAAGTGGAGCTCTGGTAATCTGATCCCATTTCTTTCTTTCACATTAAAACATGTGCTGGGTGTAATGGTTTTTATTGAGATGCTAAATTACACACTGACAAATACAAAGAAAGGGATCGACTTTAGGGTGTAGTTTTAAAGTTTAAAGTTAAACATCTACTAGGATTTCCTGGTCTGATGTTCATGCTGCTGTATTTTATTTGCAAATTGCAAATACAATATCTTTGTCACTTTTAGATATTCCCAGCAGCACTTGAACAGATCAGTTCATATAGAACCAGGAAAAACCCTCAGGCAAAGTAGACTTAACACATTTGCAAAGTAATGTATATATACTCTTCTATCGCACGGTTTTGAAATGGGGACCACATATGAAACCCTTCTGCAGTTTGCCTCGGAAAAAATTGGTTAGCTGAGACGTTAAGTGCTGCCCACATCGACTCTGAGTTTTAACCAAAAGGGCTGATTGTGTCTGCTTTTCCCAGCTTCCTCCTCACATTAGGACACACTGCTGGGCCTAATCACTTTGAGGCAAACACACCATGTAATCAATCAATCACTCCACCACCATCTACTGAGCTGAATCAGACAAATCCTGATGCACCACATCTCATTATCAGTGTACTTACCAGATGAGTCATTCAATACAGCTCTTCAGTACGTCACTCTACCTCGGGACATTTTCCTTAGAGCTTAATTAGCCTTGAATTATATCTCAAGAATTATATTTAATAACCATGTCGGACATTAAAGCAGAGGATGTTTGATTAGACCAGGTGAGACTATCCATTATAAACACAGTAGGAAACCCAGTCCTTCAGAGGCCATTATACGCCATGGAACCTGCTTGAAGGAGGCTCAAACAACAAAAGGCCAAGTGTCAATTTAATATTCAATCACCCAGATCATTTCAGCCTAATAATTAGAAATCAATCATTTTTCTGCACTGAATCTTGACAAACGTCTCCTCCATCTCTTTTCTGGTCTTTAATACCATGCTGTGTGTGTTCAAGCTCCTGTCTAACCTCCTACCTGAACCCTGTAGGCCTACACGGAAGAACTGGTGGACCTCCATCGCAGACTGATGGCTTTACGAGAGCGTAACGTCCTGCAGCAGGTGTGTGTTCACGCCTCTCTTATTTTAATGACCCATTGTGTCGTATTGAATGGTAACTGACATTTTTGTACACAAGCACCAAAATAACTTTGAGGTAATGAGGTGTGAGTGGTAAAAGACACTGACCTTTCTTCTCTTTCCGTTTGTCAGATTGTCAACCTGATCGAGGAGACGGGCCACTTTAATGTGACCAACACCACCTTTGACTTTGACCTCTTTTCACTGGACGAGTCCACTGTCCGCAAACTACAGAGCTACCTGGAGGCGACGGCCACGTGACAGGAAGTGGAAATTGCCGTGGTGTGGGGATGGCTGCAGCGGCGTAGGTAGATTTTGTCACTGCTTCTCCTCTGCAAGGAGGGCGACGGGCCGCCACGTCCGTCGCAGCTGTTTCACAGCCCTGACTGAACCATCGAACAACTACCACACAAACAGAAACACATGAACAAACACAAGCACACATGAAGACACACCACCTTCACGTGACGCTGGGGAGGGAGGAGGAGGAGGAAGAGGAGGAGGAGGATCGGGAGGTGTGCAAGAAGCACCGGGGTAGCTGATCTCTGTCTACAGTCAGGATTTTCACTACACATCTCTTTTTTTGAGTCTGTGCAGAGCTGTGGAATGCACCTCCCACCCCCACCCTCACCCTTACCCCTTCACCCTCCTGCAATCATATTGCTCCTGCCTTTGCGAACCCAATACTTCCCCTCCTCCTCCTCCTTTCTCCTCCTCCTTCACACGCACACTCCTTACTCAGAACACTCCAGTTCCCTTCCCCCTGCTGTCAGCTGGAGCTCATTTCTCTCCCGACACACTCTTGAGTTGTGTGCGTGTGTGTGCGCGTGTGTGTGTGTGCGTGTGTGTGCATGCGTGCACTGCGGAGGGTTAAGAGGAGATGTTGTCTTTGTGGTTACTGACTTCTCTTTGTTCGTGAAGCTCGAGCACAAACAACAGCTGGTTTCCCTCCTTGGCCTAAACACATACATGCCAAACAAATGTACATCCAGGTAACACTTTAGTTTAACCCCCCCTCCCCACAGTTAGCATTTAGAGGCACTATGTTAACAGTAAATGAATATTTTATTATATAATGTAGTTGTAAGTAAGCACAAGTGATTATTGATGTACTAAATTGGCCTGCATATAAGACTGACCTGAAGACACACCCGTCCACAGACAGGGAAGAGAGTCCTCATCAGTCTGGAAAAAGAGAGACACAAAATAAAGCCATTGAAACTTAACGTCTTGTAAACGGCCAAAATGATTGTCTCTTTGAGCTGCTCATCAGCTGTGACAGCGGTAATTCTCAGCTGCCACCGGACAGATTTTTTCTTTTTCTTTTCTTTTTCTCCTCGGTTCATTTCTGCAGGAAAGACCGGTTTACTTCCTCAAAGTAAAACTCGGCCTCCAGAAACCACTGACTTACTCACAGACAAACAGACTTTAAGATGCTCTTTGTTCTCTCTACGTTAAGGCTGTAAATAACCCATAATTCATCACTCTGTAGGAGCTGTTGTCACAACAATGCTCCGTTCAAAAAGAATATCTGCTCTTATGAACGTGTGATTCTCAAGTTCTCAAACTGGGGACAAACTCCACTTTTCAGACTATTTTATGAAAAAATATTGTCCTATATTTTGACCAACATAGTATTTGTCAACAACTGTCTCCCATAATTAACCGATAACGAATACAACACAGTTTACATGATAAAAATGAAAGCTGAAAGCTCCGTACTTGGGAAACTGTAAGCGTGGCATTTTGTTGATTTTTGCTAGAGAGCTGATTTGGATCAACTCCTGGTTGATGCTTTATTAGAAATATGAAGTAACTGATTACTATTGACAGCTATAGTACTTTAATAAATACTGTCCCTATAGCTGCTAAGGGCTACATCCAAGTGTGTTTATTGTATGTTTAGTGCTGTCAACGCGACATTCGGGGGGGGGGGGGGGGGTTAAAGGAAAGTGATGGCCAGATTCATGCACATGTTTGTCTCCCAGGTCCTTTATACTTAACACTGTACATGACGACACTGAGACGTGTGCTGTGTGTGTGCGTGTGTGTGTGTGACTGTTTCGGATGAGGTTTCTCTGTTGTCTGAACATCTGAAAACATATGTTCTGTTGAGCCCCCCCCCCCCCCCCCCCCCCCTTCTACTTCCTCGCACTGAAAGCTGAGCCTTGACCTCCTACCAACAGCCCCATCCACCCCTTTCCACTGAAGCCCCCTCACTCCATCCCTCCTCTTCACCACTCTTCTCCTCCTCCTCCTCCTCCCCCTGTTATTCCCATATTGGCGTGCATGAAAGGGCTCGACTGCTCGCGGCCAGAGCAGTGGAGGATCCCTCCTGAATTGCCTTCTAAGTGGTGGGTAGGGTGGGGGGGTTGGAAAAAGAAAAAAGGAAAAAAAAAAAAAAAAACAAACAAGCCGTGAAAAAGTAGCCATACTTGTCTCCCAGAATCCAAAAATAAGAAAAATAAAATAGGGGCCACGCTTTTTTACATTTTATTTTTCTACAAGTGCATTTTGTGTATTTATTCCCAGACTGCGGTTACGATAACCTGTGAGCTATGAATGTATATCGCTTTTACTTTTCTACGGCTAGCAACAGCCACACTCTAGTGCCTTTTTCTGCGACTTGCAGTGTGAGGGGGGGTGTGCGCTCTGTTAGCCATGGTCACACAGATTGAACCCCCCTCCCTCAAAAAAAACAAAAAAACAAAAAAAAAAAAAAAAACATGTGCCCCTCCCCCCCACACGGGGGGAAACAAGTGTTATAAGTGGGATGCCTGAATATCCAGTATTGTCTTAATGGCTTCTTTCATCCCTGATTCTCCTTTTTTTCCAGTGTCTTTGTAGGCCGTCGTCCTTCTTATCGGTGATGTTTCCGTTGATCAAGCCCGCTAGAAATTTAAAGACAACGACTTTTCATTGATGGTGGTCATGTTCTTCTGTTCCTGCTTTCTGAGATTAGAGTCAGTGTTCTTCAGAGGAAGCTTCAGGTGACTGTGTTGTAGTTCCTTACATTAATTAGCTCTAGTAACAGTTGCTTTCAACTGCGTTGTGTGTTTTGTGAGACAGTCGTCGTTGAGTAGGGGCCAGGGTTCCCCACAGCCCCCACAGCCCCCACCCCCCCACCCCACCCTCACTTCAAGAGGTTTGAAGTATTTTAAACCAACAGTAGAGCATTTGATACCAAGTTAGCAGCACTTCAGCAGCATCAACAAAGTAAATGTAGACAGAAATATAAGCTAAACAGATCACTCCTCGTGTTTCCTCTCCCTAAATATTTATAATGGCTTCCTTGGGGGGGGGGGGGCAGCTGGATCACAGAGTGAGATCAAACCAGGCAGACCAGTCGCACAAAGCTGGATCACTTGAAGTTGCATCATCATCACTGAGCCCAGCTTCTCTGAGTCTGAGGTGACGACTCAAAATTTTAATGTGCAACCAACAGAGAAGAAGAAATTTCTTTTTGCTATGAAACAATTATTGTTATATACTGTATTATTATGAAATATTGAATCTTAATTATATTATGATACTCATGGTTGCATATTGATTATTCATCGTCAATCTATTCTTAATGTTATTGTTACTTTCTATTATTTATATTTCCTTTAAAATATATTCCCTGCTTATCTTCTGTACCTCTTTAAATATGAATCTTATCTTTTACAAGCTGATTCCCCCGCAGGGATCAGAAGTTGTATCTTACTGTAATTACACTGCTTTTCACTTCTTCTTGTTGCACTAATTTAAACAAACGTGTGCGTACTCTGGTGATTAGCGGGTTAACGATGCCAGCAGCCGGCTCACTGAGACTGGTCTGCAGCGTTGCCAGTGTTGAGGTTTTGTGAAGCCAGAGAGCTCAAAGAAATCCGGAGTGAGGTGAACTTGCTTTGTGATCCAGGCCCCTGGTGTGTTAGTTCCTGTGGCCCCTTTAGGCTTCACACAGACACACACATGCACACACAAACACACGCACACACACCAACCCACTGTGGTACAAGCCTTCAATGAACGATTCCCTCCCTCCTCCTTTCCTTTCCTCCCTCCTCTCCCCTCCTCTTCAGTTCTCTTCCTGCCAACAGTGTTTTTTATTCTGACGCTTTGATAGCTTTAATACTTTGCGCCCGTCTTCTGTTGCCTGCCTGGCTCAGTCAGCGACATGTACACACACTCCCTCTGCCCTTACACTGTAAATGCCGCCTGAGCACAGAAAACAATATTTCAAAAAAAAATAAAAAAGAGAAAGAAAAGAAAACCTGGATCCCTGCCGCCTTATGTGCCCTTCAGTAACCCTCACCCCCTCGACTCCCGCCCTCCTTGCCCTCACCTCTCCGCCCCCACCCCTTCATTTTCTCTAAGGTGTGCCTCTGGCAACAGAACTTCAGGCCGTGATTTACTGAGAATGAACTGTGTGAGCGACGTTTGTGAATCTGCGAGTGTGTTTGTCCGCGATAGGAGAGAATTTAGAAGAAAAAAAAAAACGAAAAAAAAAAAAAACAACAACACAACGTTTCCTTCCTGTCCCCTTCTCTGTGCATCGATGTGGGAACTTTAAAGTCCTAGTTCATGAACTCTGACCTTTGACCAGGCACTCATTCAGTCCCTTGTGGTGGTGGTGGTGGTGGGAGGGGGAGGGGGGGGGGGGGGTTATGTGAGGACTCAAGAGAAGACCCACTGTCTATCCACAGTCAATGTTTTATTTATGGACCTCTGCACTTTTGGCTGTGATGACTTCAGTACTTAAGTAGTTACCTGAACTGTATTTTTAAGGATTTTATACAATATTTACATGCAATACAATATGAATTGATTTTTTTTTTTCTTTTGAAAAACTTTTGTTTGTTTCTTATTTAATTGTCTTTATTTCAGCATGTTTGGTCACTATTATTCACAAACAAACATGCCCGTCGGATCTATTTTAGGCGTAAAATGTTATGGGGATGTTCCTTGTATGTTTTTTGTGTATCATGACTCTGATGACAGCTGAACACCAAGAAGCAGGTGTTGGAAAATGTTTGGTGGATGAGCTAAACTTGTGTTATCACCCTCTGCTTCCAGTACAAATAACTGGACCAGAACAAGGACATGAGGAGTCCACACTTCGGTTCAGGGAACTGAAAACTGTTGAACTACAAAAAAAAAAAACAAGAAAAAGAAAGAAAAAACGTTTTTATTTTTCTGTGTCATTTCCAGTTATTGATTTGTTTTGTTTTTATTTTTCTACTCGTTAATAGACATCTGTACCCCCCCCCCCCCCCCAAACAACAACTGTCATTCACACCATTTTATTGTGTTCTGGTAAAATGAGCCTGAAGAAACACACCAATGGGAAACAATAGAGTTGCGAAGTTGTGGAGCTGTTTTTAAGCCATTCATTTTTTGTTGTTTTTTTCCCACGAGACGACATTATGTGACAGTTTGGATCTGACGCCCTGAACAGGGAAGCCCCTTCTCTAGCTCAGTCTTTTGTGTTCCTGGAGTTTAATTCCCATGTTCTCTTGCACTAGCCATAAAAAAACAGAAACTTTTTTTTTTGTTATTTTAACAACAATTATTTTTCTGAGCACAGGAAAAACTGTGTTACATCGCTGTAACAAGGTTTCCTCCATGTTATCTTTCCTTGGAACGCAGAAGTGATTTCTCCTCTTCCTGGTTGTTTATCTCTGTTGTGTAAAACCTCCAGTGTTCAGTCCTCTCTGTCCTGCTGCTATTACAGACCTGCATTAGAACATATCTGCTGAACTACGACTCCTCCCAAGAGGCATTTTGGCAAATTTCTGCAGATTAAAATCGGTTCACGTGTGAATATGTTGTCACATCTGGATGATGTTGCCAACGGTGACAATGAAATCATTTTTGAATTCACTGCTGTTCTGACTCACACAACCCAACTCATTTCCTCTCCTGGTGGCTGAGGCTTGTGGGTAATATAGTTTTTTTTTTTTTTGTTTTTTTTTTAGAGCCGTCCACTAAGCCAAAAAATAAAGACAGAAGTAAAAATCAAGTCGAAACAGTTGAAAAGAGTAGTAAAATAAACCTGGATGATGGTTGGATTATTCAGGGGAGTCCTGTGTTTCTGTGTTACGCTGCACTGAGGATGGTGATGACCGTAAAGACTGAAAACAGGGAAACACTGAATGGAGTAAAACGCTCCCTCTACTTCACAACTCTATGAGCAGGTCGGTGGGAGCGGAGCGTTTCAGCTGCAACTATATTATATATAATAAATGTATAAAACAGCGAGGGTAGATTATCTACTGTGTGGATCTTAATAAGACGAGGAAAAAGCAAAAATATGGAGCAAAAATGGTTTGTTGCTAATATGTGGAGGGGGGTGGGAGGGGGCATGTGCAGACGGGGGTGTTTCCTGTGTCAGTGGTCGTCATAATGTGTCTGTGACAGGGGGACAGGGTTGCCTGTATTTATAAAGGTTTTTTTTTTTTTTTTTTTTAATTTTCTTTTTGTTTAAACTGAGGTGTAAAGTGGTGTCGGAGGCAGAGACTGAGATGTGTCCATATATGTGGTCAAAGCTACAAACGTGGGGCAGAACAAATGAACTGGATGGCAGAAGAACAATTTGGTATTTTTAAAAATAAAAACTTGGCATTACCATGCCACCATGTGGCCATATGATGCAAGTTGTTAACAAGGACAAAACATGTTATTTTAATGTTATTTTTTATTTTGAAATCATATTATTAATAAAGTCATTAAGTACTGTTGTCCCTGTGTGTCCCATCATTGACCGCTGTGTGACCCGGTCATGGCCGAGTGTGCAGGGTTCATGTAAAGTTCATGTGATGGTCATGGAGCAGTCAGCGGGGTTAAAAGGACAAGCAGCAGGCCGGGCCATAACGCTCATGATGCATTGACCATCTATCGAGGAAATGTCACAAGAGCGAGGGGCGTTCATTGGTAAAGGCTGATCAATAAATCGTACTGTGTGATTCAGCTCTGCGCTGAGAAAACATAAGAGGCCACAGCAGACTCACTGAAGTGTCCAGGGAGGGAAAACAGGAAAAGGAGGAAATAATGAAATAAATGATGGCTGATGTCCATTTAGCTGATTTAGTTTCAGCTGTGGTGGAAGAATTATTACTTAAAAACCACAAAATCAAATGATTTATAAATATAATGATCTTCTTCTTGGTTAGTTTCAGCTTATCAGAAGTGAATATTTGCAGATTTCAGGATTCCTATGAATGAATCTTTGAGTTTCAGACCAGATTCCTTTGTTCTTGATGTTAAGATGTCAGACAGAGCATTGAGAAGTCTGATTGTGTGACATCTTATAGGCAAAATAATCTACCAAGTGATTACCAGATCGATAGGTGATTAAATGATTTTATATTGTGGCCTTAATAAGGTTTAATCTGGGGCACTAGTCTCCCTCAAACTCAAAAACATGCTGCAGCAGAGACTTTATTTTCTAATTGTGTTTAGTTTTTACAAACAGTTGTGTTACTGTGGGCTTTAATGTGCTGAACACACCTGGGTTTAATGAAGCACTCATTCAGAGCCGTCCAGCTGTGTTGACTGGCCACAGCAGGAGATGCACAGGTGCTGCTCATGACTCTCATCAGGCTCCATGTCTGACAGTCACAATGTGGCCGTGGAGAAAATCTGAAGATCTGTGGCTCAGAGGAAAAGACTCATCATGGGAGGTGAGTGGCCCCACACTATTCACTGTAATATAACTCTGTACTGTATAAGGGACTGAGACAGACAATTGCAGTGAAGTTGTTTGCATCAAGACTCAGCTGCTTGGTTTGTTTTGAAGTCGTCATGTCCTCCTCCTCCTCTGAGGTTTAGTGTGAACCAGACTCTGTTTCCTGTTTATGATAAGAATAATTCCTTTATTGAAACGTCACCCTTTAAAACCAAGAGTTTACACAGTACAAAAACACAAACAACAATGGCAGAAGAATAAGAACAACTTGACTTAAAACTGAAGACTCCAATAGGATAAATTGATCTTATTGTCACCTGTAGAGTCCACTGTTGTTGAGGCTTAACTTAAACCTGCTAATCATTTCTAAAGCATCTGTTTTACCATGTTGTTTTACCAGTCTATATATCTGTGTACTGTTTTTTTTTTATATTGACTTCAGCTGAACACATTATCTATTACTTCTGTCTGTCTGTTTGAGCTGCTCAGTTACTTTTAGCAAACTGGTTCAACTGATTACTAGACAACTCTTTTTTATTTCCTAAATTGTTAATTGTTTTCTCTTTTTTATAAGAGTAAAGATACAGAACGGCAAATCTAAAAGTTGTCACCCTTTTAGCATATTAACATCCTTTTCATAGAAGGTGAATGAGGACATGATGGTTAAACACACACACAGTTAAAGCAGTGCGTTTCTAACTTGTTTTCATACATGTGGTGTTGAGGTGTTTCAGCTTGTAGATTTATTTTTGTAATTCAAGTAACTTTGTAGATCACACTAACTATTTACAATTCTGTGTATACTGTGAAAGACTTCACTGATTTTACACAATGACTTCCATCATGTGCAGGTGTTTTTCATTTTTGCTATGTAAATATACAGCACATGTTCCTGCAGCTCTGTCCGTTTGTACATTTAACCTCTGCTCTGCTGTGAAATATTAATATTAATCAGGCAGTTAGACACTTATAAAGAATGAGGGGAAGACACACTTGTTCATAATCACCGTTTATTTCTTTACAGATCACACAAATGTTCACATTTCTGTCGGCCGTGTACAGACACTCAACAGTCTGCTCTGACACTCTCTCCAGCAGCGTCATGCATGTTTCTATCTTTCAGCCCTGATACTTTATAAACAACGACAACAACAGCAGCAGCTCCTTAGGGTCAAGTAAATCCAGTCGCCTGTCTGGGGTCTCGTGAGCTCTTAGTGAGTCGATAGACACAGCTTTTGGTGATGAAAAAGTACATGAAGTCCTCTTTGTACTTTTTCTTTTCTTTATAAAATAAACTTTTGTTTCAGGAAACTGCTCCGACTTCCTATCTGTGAAACTCACTCGCCCAGACGCTTCTGAATCACCATCATTTCCTTGTTTAATTTTACACACACACACATCAACATTGCTCTGTTTCGTTAACCCCTGAACTTTTTAATTGCTTTAAACGAACCATAACAATCAAACTCACCATTGTTTTTAAATCATCAGAGCTACAAATACCTATGATATGATATGATATGATTATTATATACACTTACAGTCATGTACATTTATCAGCTCAGTGGCTGTCCTTCAATCTGTCCAACACATCTTCGATAAGAGGTGGGGTCACTGTTAAAACCTTGAACATTTATATATCTGATGCATGACGCAGGGCAACAGACCAATAAGGGCAGTTTAACACAGCTGATATATTTGCCTATTTTGTCAATAAACCTACCATGTAATGTATGTACATTTTCCATTTCTGCTACTTCATCAGCGTCTGAGTGCAAAAAAAAAATTAAAATAAAATCAAGCCTGGATCGAAAAATTTAAATAAAGACGAGTGTGAGGATGCAGTTGATGTCAGCAAAAGATATTTACAGCAAAATCCACAACAAAAGTAAATCGCAGCAGGTCCACACACAGACGGACCATTTAGAAAAAACATTTCACCAGGACCAGGCAGGCTGTAATGAGTCCGCACACGAAACAATAGCTTTACAAATTACGTTTAAAAAAAAAAAAAAAAAGAAAAGCAAAATATATGGCTTAAATGACATGTTTTTATAGCATGTAAAACAGAATTTGGATGCTTCGTTATAATTCATCTTCCTCTGAAGAAAACCTTTGACTTTTCTGAACTCATGTACAAAATAAATGCTTCTTTTCTTTCTAACTCCAGGCTGACAAAGACAAAGAAAACAAACACAGAGTACATGTAAAGAGCCAGTAAACGTTTTGATATGGTTGCTGAATTTCCTATGAAGTGTTTTCTGGAAATGTTTCTTTGTCATTTTGAAGCTCTCTTGGCCCATGTAAACTTTGGCAAAACTAAAAAATAAATAAAGAAAAACATGTTCAAAAACACATTACTCCTTCAAAACTTGTTTGATTCAGTTTTTGTGTCAAGTATTACAGCACAATAAACTCTTCTTACATCCACTTCATCAATCAGATTTTACTGCTCAGCCCAGCAATAAATAAATAGTTGAATTCAGCTTATTGAGTCTTGAATGGTAAAGCTATTTTAGAATGGCTTCGTGTCAATTCTCTACCAATGTAAACTGAGACAGAACGACTTAAACTTAAGGCAATCAAAACATTTATATACAAGAGGGAATAAAATGGCGACAGGGAGACGTTGCATGGGATGAGGTGGAGTTAACACAGTCTGGCTCTCCCTGCAGGTGGAGGAGCGGCTCTACTTTGGAGGCAGCGGGTTGTCAGGAGTCGTCGGAGTTGCCAGCTCCTTGTAAAAGTTCTCGATCTGCTCCTTGTACATCTTCACCACCACCGGACGCTTCAGCTTCATGGTAGGACCTGTGGAAACACCAGCAGGTGATTCAGTTGGTCATGTGACATGTGCGTTTAACTCCAGAACAGACTCAGTTATGTAACATGTTGCACTAACTCCACGTTTATCTTGGCCACAGTTTTCAGTGTATAATCTGATCTGTGTCGTGTGGGTCAAAGGTCACTGTCTTTTCAAGCTGCACTGATATAACTGTCAGCTCAACGTCAATCGTTCAAAGTATTTCAATTCAATTTTATAGACGCCATCATCTGAGAACATGGTCAAAGTCTGAACTCAGTAACTGTGTCCTATAAAAGTCCCATTAACACCACTAGAGGTCACTGTGTCTCAGGTGTAACTGAAAGGTTTGAGCCTTTTTAAAAAACTGACGAAAGTTCACTTTTTAGACCTCATTGTTAAATGTATAACAGCTCGAGGTCACTTATTGTGAAGAACAGATGCTACAAGGCTGAAATACAGGGACAGATGTGAGCACACCTGCTCAGAGGTGTTAGAGTGATTTTATTTATCTTTATGTTTTGCTTTTACTTTACTTAACTCACCATATGACAATTGCTGAACTCCTTACTGAGTAGAAACACCAGAAATAAATCTGTTGAGTTGGAATAAGTTTTCATCGTCTGAACTAGATAATGAAATTGATGAATGAGATCAGGTACATTTTAATGTTTATAGTTTTATTTCTACTGAGAAAACTAATTTCCACTGCAATTTTAAAGTAATCTGGTAAATAAGATTTGACGATGTAGTAAATTATAGTAGCATGGAAAAATATAGACCAGATTTTTGGTTCCAAACAAAAAGTCGTGACAGAAATAAAAAGGTGCATCAGAGCTGCCATCGCACTCACCCAGCTCTCCACCACCAACGGAAAAGTCCCGGTCCAGGATGACCCACTTCTGGATGCGTTGAGCATTGGACGTTGCCTTCTCATTGACTCTGTTGATGCCGTCCTGGATGGCGGTGTGGATCGCCCGGTCCCGGCCACCTGCGATCTCAGAGACACGCGTGGCGTTGCTGCCAAGCCTCTTGCAGAACTCCACAGCCTCTGGGGCCAACTCGTCCTCCGGATCACCTGTGTCCGCGTTCACCTGGCACTGCACACAAATGTTGAATAAGATTTTATTGGCCTAATTGTATTTTTATTTACATTTATCATCTTCGTGCAGTTTCAAGTGTTAATAGAAGTCTGCTCTCTTTCTAGCATTAAGATCTGACTTCCTGCTGCTGCAATCACAGCCACAAGGTGGCAGTGTCTGACATCACATGTTTAGCATCCTGTGCTTTGCTTTTTTTTTACTGCTGATGAAAATCTTGAGCTGCGTTACTTATCAGGCATGGAGACACATGATGGTCATGATGATTAGATAACAGGGTGTGAGGGTCGGATGTTTACAGTGCTGAGGTGTCATGTTTTTAAATTCAAGTCTGAGATACAGAGCGGAGCAACATAACACTGTCACTGCACCACAGCTCCTCTGTGATCACAGCAGATTGTGGACACACATGTACACAATATTGGAGGAGCTTAAACTACCAAACAGTGTATAAAACATCCAAGTTTTTCAAGTTATTTCTTCTGCAATAATTTTATATAGTTTCTAAGTTTCTTATAATGTAAGAATATGTTGCTGTTTATTTAAAGCACTAGAAGAACCAGTGGATGCATCTCCTCCCCTCTGAGCTAAATATATATTCTACAATAGCTCAAAGTGGAATGGGATGGTTTCTTACAAAATGTAATATAATTTGGCTGCCATGTTCGACTTTTGTAGAGATAATGGAAGAGGAGAGCATGATTAGATAATATTTGATAATGGTTGCCCTGTTCTGACAAACATCGTGAAGGACTGGTTCTTACACAGTGACACAGGTCTTGTAGTTGTAGTTGGATTGTATGTGAATAGATGTGAATATTTCCACCACCACCTCCACTTCCGCCTGTTTCTTGTCTTTACCTTAACGGTGAGCAGCATAGACAGAAACTTCCTCTTGTCACCAATCAGCATGGCGTTGCTGATCAGCGGCACGGCCTCTTTCACTGCATCCTCGATGGGGACAGGAGGGATGTTTTCTCCTCCTGCTGTGATGATCAGCTCTGAAGTCCAACACAGACACAGAGGGTTGAGTTACAGAAAACACATCAAGGCCAAAGACAGAGTGAGTTTCTCTGGAGAGGTCGCTGTCTCTACAGGGTATAAAAGAAGAAATACCTTTAATCCTCCCGGTGATGAAGAGGAATCCGTTCTCGTCATGTTTGCCCAGGTCACCTGAGTGAAGCCAGCCCTCTGCATCCAGCGCCTCCTCCGTCTTCTCTGGCATGTTGAGGTAACCCATGAACACGTGACGACCCCAGAAGCAGATCTCTCCGTTTCCCTCCTCGTCCGGGTTGTGCAGCTTCGTCTTGCACCCTGGGATCTCTTTACCACAGCTGCAGAACAAAAAACATTTTCCTCATTCATCTTTCTCATCCATGTGTTTTCTGACGCATTAGACCGGTACAAGGAAGTCCCTCTCCTATCAAATAGGAAAAATGTACCTGGTGAGTTTGTAGGCGTCCGGGCGAGAGATGGTGTGAGGTCCGGTGCTCTCGCTCATGCCGTACAGCTCGTACAGAGGGATGTCCAGGCTGAGGAAGAACTCCAGCGTGTCTTTGGTGATGGGTGCTGCGCCTGTGTAGCACTTGCTGCAGCGGTCCAGGCCAAGGGCCTTACGCACCTTTTTGAACACAAGCTTTTTGGCTAAGTGATAGGTGAAAGGTGTGCGGCCCACTTCTCCGTTTCTGAGGAAGAAGAAGATCCAAGAGACAGAAAATCAGATCCACTTCATCATGTGCTCATTTCAAGTCTCTTTTGTAAATGTATAGAACCAAAAATGACACGGTGGCAAAGTTAAAGAGCGCAAATAATCTACAGCATGAAACCACTGTGGCTTTTGGATTTTATGTAAGACACAGTGCTTTACACTAGAGATCCTGTATTTTCTAGTTCATAGAAACCTTTCTCAGTTTAGTACAAATTATCTGCTCTTTAGTGATCGTCAGGATATTTCCAAGAAATAGCAGCACACTTTGGTACAAGTATAGGCAAAAAGTCCTGCTACTGCCTCATATATTCAATTTATAAGAATGAAAATGGTAAATTAAGTTGAGGTTAAGGTGAGTTCCCAAACAGACGTCAGTATCCATCAGAATATTCCTCAGCTGCCAAACATATCAGATCAGCTTGTTGGTCAATAAATATTCACTAAATTGACATTTGTACTATGTGTGTATTTCACATTGATGTGTATTAATAAATCTCCCTCCATGCTGTAGACTTTCATCAACTCCAGCAACTTTCACTTTCTTTATTACTATTTCTCGTCTAATTAGAACCAAACTGTGTTGGAAAATGTGACTTAAAACTAAACACTGGCAAATGTTTTGGGACGTTTCTAAGCAGTTTTCTGGAAAATACAGGAACCATAGAACAAAGTGTTCCCAAAAAGACAACAACAAAAAAAGACATTTCAGTAAAAGCATGGAAACAGGAAACACGTCCTCGCCCCTTTAAGACATGATTCAACCTGCTCTAAATGAAGATTTATTTTCATGATCATGCACGTACTGGTTCATCTTGGTGAGATTAGTCTGCAGACCGACGTCTTTGGCCCAGGCTGCCACTTTCCTGCGCACGGTCGAGGACTTTGCTCCGACGGATTTCATCTTCTCCTGCATCTTCTCCCAGACTCGAGGGACACCCATGAAGGCCGTGGGACGCACCTCCTTCAAGGTGTTCACCAGGGAGCCCTGATGGGAGAGGGGAGCTACAGTTATCACCAGAAACGTTTGGTTTATACACAAAACCATGTGCGGGCTGCAGCTCACGTGGAAGCGAAAAAAGAGCCGAAAAAATTGAAATCTGCTCCCACAACATGCGACAAAGATCTTACAAAGCGATAGCATGAAAATGTTTGAAAACAAACAAAGGGGCCTTTTCTGTTTGCATAACGTCCTGACACGGGTCCGCCCTCAGGATGTTGCTCTAAAACTTTACTGAAATACGTGGTTATCTGCATCTAATCACTACAAACCTCACTGGTCTTATGGAACGTGTGGGGCTAATGATCAGGACCACTGTGACAATTAGAAAGAAAGAAGCCCTAAGAAATAAATACCTGCCCCCCCCCCAAGAGGCAGCAGCTCAGCATACCAGACATGTTTTTACACCAGAGATAAAATCTTTATATCACCGTGGAAGGCATGTGAAGACCACAGACTGAATGAATCATGACGAACCACAGGAATGACCCTCTCTGTTATTATGACCCTTGTTAGTAACACGTGCAATGAGGAGACATCTTTAAAAAGAAATGAGATTCAATCTGATAATCGATTTGTCTCAATTTTATTTGTTTTCTTATTTTAGAACATTTAACTTTTGGTTCTGTGTTTGTGATCTTGTATTTGTGAAGCGCTTTGATCTGTATCTGTGTGAAGAAAAGTGCAACAAAAAATTGTATTATAGTATTATATTATTATATTGTATTATATATATATATATATTATCATTATTATTATTATTACTATTAACAAAATAAAAGATCAAAGACATGTTGAGTTAATGAGTCTTATTGTGAAAGGCTGGTGACAAGCTGCTTTTTATTTCATTTCAAATCGCTGCCATTTCCATCTCTGAAAATGTTGGGGTTAGGGTTCAGGGTTGAGGAAATTAGAATTGAATATTTATCTTTATTGTCTGCAGTAAATAGTAGAAAATACACCCAGTGGCCATTTTATGAGTTACATTTACAATCCAATACAACAGCGCTGTCATCAGCTCTACTTTAAGGAGGTTACAGTGTCATCTTAAACTACTTCACTGCAAAAACATAAAGTTTAATGAACGTCCCTGAGCATCAACACAAACATTACTGGCGTCGTAAAAGTCACTTTATGACATAACAGTTGTTTTGGACTGTACAGGTGTAAACTGACATCTCACAGTGTGTGTGTATGTGTCCACCTCTTTGTTGACTGTTCACCACTATAAACAACACAAACACTGCGTCTCACCTTGAGGGCGTCTGGCTGAGCAAAGTACGTGGCCCCTCCGACCCTCATGGTCACCCAGATGTCCACCATCTGAGCGGCGATGTGGCTGAGCGGCAGGTAGCTGACCACCACCTCCTGAGCCTGGGTGGCGTCGGTGAGGCGCACGTGACGGCTGGTGGAGAGCGCGGTCCACGTTAGCTGAAGGAGACGAAGACAGGAATATAAAGATAAATAATAATGTGATGAATCTGGATGTGTTACATGAAGGCAGTCACACAGAGACACGTTTTTACAACACACAGAAACAAAGGTGAACGTGCAGCATGTGACCTCTGTGATTTTAAAACCTCCATAACTGAACTTTGACTAGAATAAAAACATGTGTAGGAAAATGATCCAGACAGTCGGGCACCAAGTTAACTAGTGGAGGTGGAAGGAAGAAAGAAAAAACAGTAATGATTGAGGTAATGCTGTTAAAGAACATTCAAGGCCATCAGTGTATACAAAACTACATTTATCTACGACTATCTATAAAGAATAATGAAATTGGATTAAAAGATCCTTCTGAAGTCAAAGTACAGAAGTACTCAAAGTATTCAGCACTTAGGAAAACATCCCCTATGACTGATGTATTATATGATTTTGAGCAGGTTACTGTAGTAAAATCTGGAGTGAAGCTGAGTAAACTGCTGTCAGTACAGTTGTGTATTTTAGTCGGAGGATTAATTGTGAGCAGAGAAGAAGAAACAAACTTCTTTCTACTCTTGTGCCTTGTGTGTTTTGAGATGTTGCACATCTGTCAGCTGCATGTGTACTTTTCTCCCAGTGTAAAGCAGCAGGACGGGTCAGAGTCAGGGCTGGGCACTTCTACGTCCTCAGAGGAAAACACACATACTTGACCTGTGTAACTCACATTGTCGTGGCTCAGCATGACTCCTTTGGGCTGGCCTGTGGTTCCTGAGGTGTAGATGAGCGTGCAGCATTGGTTGGGCTTCTGGCTAGAGATGATATCATCGAGCTGAGCGTCTGGCTCATCGCGTCCAAGCTCCATGAACTCTGCCCACTGTGGGACACAGAGATCATCACTTACACGATGCTTCGGCCTTTTTTTTTTTTTTTCAAACTCAGTCTGAACAAACTTGGGGCGTACTCACTGTGTACAGATTTGGTCTCTTCTCTTTTAGTGCATCTTTGTACTGGACAATGGCTTTCAAGTGTGGAAGCTTGTCTTCAACCTGTGAACAACAACAACATACGTCAAGAGGAAGAGTCAACAGGGCGACATGTGTCAGTTCTACACAACCAACTGTAAATAATTTCTTAACAAAAGCTGATGCCGGACATGGAGGAGCTGCTGACAGTAGGAAAATTTAAAAATAATTGTGGATGTGAAACAGGAACAACTCAGAAACCTAAATATAACTTGGATGATTTTGTAAAATACATTGTCAAATAGGACTGAGATGCCAGGACTTGGGCCTCCGAAGGCAGCGGAAGCATCTTTAAACTTTACTGGTAGTGATGATCAAAAGTTGCAGCGTAGCAACGGAGGATTGTTTGTAGTATGTGCACTGTATATGCTTAGTAAATAGTCTATAGGTAGGTGTAATGTATGAGCTGCAGTGATACTTTTCACTACGGTAATAAAAATATAAAACAAGTATCTAAGAAATACAAAGACTATGTCTTAGACTATGTCTATAATATACACAGCTTTAATAGGACATTAATATGAATATTACTTGTAAGAGTATTGCACCGGGCAGTAATAATATTGCACAACAATATATTCATAGTGACTGTGCTACATTATAGCTGTCAACAGTGTATTGTAACTCCTGCTGCTCTCACCTGAAGGATCTTCTGCAGCTGTTTTTGGTTTTCCACTACAATGATATTGGCCTTGCAGTTTTCTGCTACGTACTGACACGCCTCCGGAGAGTTGGTGGTGTAGATGCCCACAGCAAAGCCACTGCAACACACAGCAAAGGCAGAGTCAGCGCTGTCTCTTTCACACGCACCAAAACATGAAGCCCTGCTGTTACGGTGTTTTCTGCAGCATCTTATATGCAAAGATCAGTCTTTTGAGGGAGTGACTCCTCGCATCCAGCAACCATCTCCATCATACCTGCTCTCAAGTCATTGACTCTGATCATTAGAAGATTTAGGGAAAATGATGATGCACAAACTCTCGGGGACAAAGCTTTACTATGTCCACAAGCTTTTTGTGTCCTCCCCATGTTTTTGTTTTCTGTCTCATTCCTGGTGACGACTTGACAATGGAAACTACCAGACTACCAGAAGAGCAAGGCTTGATTCATGTCCGCTTCTCCTTTTCATGACCGTGATCTGCAGCAAATGTTGAGTCTGCAGAGTTTAGACCAGTTTGACGAGCCGGCAGCAGTTTCACTACATTCTTACTTAGGAGAGACGAGAACAGAGAGAGGGCGTGGGACCTGAGGAATCCACATCCAGTATCAATGTGTGTGAATGACATGTACCAATCATCTGTGTAACAAAAGCCATGACCCTAAAAGCAGTCTTGTAGTCAAGCATCCAAGAACTGCTCTGAACAGAGGCCTTTAATCACAGCTCAAAATGAACACATGGCACGAAGAGGCCCAATGTCACATAACAGATGTTTTGTGACGTAAGCAGCTGAGCCACCGCAAATCTGTCCCTGACCAATCAATGGATGAGGATCCTCAGCCTAATGCGGGGTTTTGGTTTCTCAGATGGACCCGATTTCTTGGTCTGTCTGAACGCAGTAATTCTTAAGGTGTTCATTTTTGCTGAGGCCTTCGACCCCATTTATTTACAGAATCACAAGGACAACGAGGCTTGTGATTATGGTTATGAAGAAGTACACAAAACTTTATTATACTTATACAAATGTCAATACAACAGTGTATTAATACTCTTTATATATACCCTTAAATCGGTTAATTGGAAACATAAAAACTACAAACTTATGAATTTTTTCAAGTTTATTTTTCTCCTTTTTGGTCTTTAGTTATTTAAATCTGAGGCACTGCTACAAACTCATAGACAAAGGGGTTTCAAATGGGCACCTTCCTGTTTAGCAGAGTGCTGCTATCAATCAAGTGAAGAGGCAACATGCTGAACTCAGCGACACCCGAGGTTGTCTCAGATTTCCAGTCTTGGGTTAGGGTTATGGGTTGCATCACTCGGACGTGCACATACTCAACACTGGCTATGAAAACAGTCACGTAAACTCATCACAAACTCAGAAATGGAGATGAAACTCACCCGGCCAAAATGGCTCCGATGTCAGCGATGAACCACTCGGCCGAGTTGAAGCCCAGGATGCCGACGCCGTGGTAACGCTGCAGACCAAGCTGTGAGAAGACAAAACACACTGTTTAAGTATAAAGAAGAAAAACACTGTAAATAACATTATAATATCCTGTAAAACCTCCAATTCATCATTTATCCAGTGTATTCTTTGTATTCCTCTTTTGTCTTGGCTGCTAATTTGCTTATGTTTATGTGATTTCAAAACATTTGTAATGTTTTGGGCTCATTTCTGCCATTAAATGACCGACGATAAAAGTCCTCAACCAGGTTTACGTCCCCTAATCTCCTGTGAATTCTGTCTTTTATCTATTTATTTTTTTGGTTTCCTCAGCCGGCTGGAGCAAGAAATAAAACTGTTTGTGATTTCAGTGCATGTGTTTTCGCAGAACTGATCTGTTGATCTAAAGTGATCAGAGCTCTGTGTTGCCACAGCAGCTGTTACTATGGAGACAGATACACATCCAAATGTACATGGGACGCTTATAATGCAAACTGACACCGAGTTAAAAACTGCACTGAGATTTTTAAATAACTCATTAAGTCTTTAAAAGCCATAGTTGGAATTTAATATGGGGGTTTGACGTGTGACGCTCATTGTTGACCCAGTGCCCTGTTACCGAACGGTTTGTGTGTGTGTGTGTATGTGTATACTGCACAAACACGTGAATGTGTTGTTTCTGCGTGTGTGTACACATGACGTTGGCATGCTGCTTGCTGACTAAATGTGTGGCGTTTCACAATAAACAATAACGTTCTGTGTCCCATATGAACAGCTGAGTCCTGTCCAGAGCTGCCTCACTGTCTGGCTGACATTTCAGCCGACTCCTTCGTGCCGCTCTGTGTTTTTGTCTGGGCTGACTTGGAATAAAATCAAATGCAGCACTTTAAAACAATAACAACAGGAGTCGATTGTTTAAAAAAAAAAAAGCAAACGGAAAACTCTGGACCTTTTTGATACCTGACGTTAGGGCAGATATAAACAAGAGTACAACAGGAAACTTCTCTGTACTCTCCTAATGTGTTATGCAATTCAGGAGTTTATGTATTTTGAGCAACACCAAGAGGGAATTGTATCCACGTTGAAACCTGCAACTGTTACACAAGATGCATTATTATTTCCTATAAAAGTTTGAATCATTGTTTTGATCAGTTTGGACTGTAAACTGCCAGAAAACAGAGATAAAGGAGCAAATCCGCACTTAAAGCCTTAAGCATTTCATCTGAAAAACTGATTATCAGCTTCACTGACCAACTGGTGATTACTGACAAAAGCTGGAAACTGCCACATCTTGGAGATGAATATCAGAGATGATCAAAAGATTTGGGGATTTGCGCTGTAGTAAAACGACGACGAATGGGGAAAAACTTGACTCTGGATCAGGTAAACTACCTTGAGGAAGCTCTTGGCGGCCGTGCGGCAGGCCTGGTAGTAGTCTCTGTAGTTCATGGTCTTCTGCTGCTCGCCCTCCTTCCAGCCCAGAGCTACGTGGTTCCCGAAGCGCTCCACAGCTGAGGTGAACATCTGGTTGACAGTCAGGGGAGTCTCGGCAGCCAGGCCCGAGTCGCCCATCCTCAGTTTCACCTCCGCATCACCCAGTGACGTGCACAATCCGAGCTCTGCTGATGCCGGCACCGACAGCGAGTTTGGGCGTTGGGCATTCACTGGAATCCATGGAAGCATTTGGAAAGAAAGAGGGGGAGAAGAACAAAGGTTTTGTTAAACAGCTTCAGGGCCTGTGTCGGGGTGGGCATGGTCGACATGCAGCTGCAGGACAGAGGTGTGGAGGTGAGCCAGGTGAGCTCACTGAGCTCAAGCGCCTAGTCTTATCACACTCTTCCTTTGCAGCAGCATGTTCAGTGGACGTCACAGCGGCAGCGAGACTCCTCTCCAAGAGAACATCTGCTGGGAGCTCCTCATCTCCACGTGAACTTCAACAAACAGTCTGTATTTGTTGCATTAGAGGGAACATCATTCACCCCCCCGGCTCTACATTAAAGATACAAAACGAGCACGGACCAATGAGCAGATAAGCGAGCCTAATCTGAGCCCTCAGCAGCTGTGTCAGAGTCAGAGATACAGGATGAACCGTGATGTCGAACCTCACCTCAGGCTGGCTCCATGTAAACATGATCTCATCAGTATAATAAGTTTTATGAGCTGCTTTTTTTTAGTATATTTTTGGGGCTTTTTTGCCTTTAATGGAAAGCACAGTGGAGAAAGAGACAGGAAATGGGGAGGCAGAGGTGGGGGGGTGACATGGAGGAAAGGGCCGCTCGATGCGGGATTCGAACCGCCTACAGGGAGGACTGTAGCCTCAACACACTCTACCTGCTCTACCAACTGAGCTCAACGCCACCCCAGAAGTTTTATAAGCTGCTTGAAGCTGATAATGATATTGATATTTAAGGTCTGACACCGATTTATTACCCAATATTTGCTTCTAAAACGTGAGTAAACATTTTCTGTGAGCAACGAATGTAGTTCACATGATTTTTTAAGAGCAGAGCAGTAAACTTGTTGCTACTTTCTGGTGGACAAACTGTTGAAAGTTGAAACTCTTTGTCATTCCTGTTGTTTCATTCCCTGTCTCTTATCAGCCAACACATGTGCTGATACCTGCAAAGAGCTAACACTTGACCAGAGGATGTCACTTCTTTTTTCATTGTCAGTTCAGTTATGCTGAAATCTTATTTGTTAAAAATAAAGAAGAATCTTTAAATGTTATTAAAGAAATGTTGGAGTTTGTTACAACTGGGGTTTTCTTTCATGGTTCTTTGGGTTGGTTTTATAGGCTGTTATAACAAAGTGCACTCGCTGAGGTTTCGGAAACATGAGCAGTCAGATGATCGTGCAAGTTGTAAAGAAAAACCTCCAGTTAGCCGTATTTGGAAGAGGAAAATAAAGCCATATAATTACAACGCACAGCTGTTTGCACTCATGGTTTTATTTCCAGTGCTCTGACCTCCAGTTTTATCCTTAAAAACACAGTGGTTCAGTTTATCTGGACAAGCTGTTGTTTGGTTGCAGGCTGTCTGGTGATCGTCTGACCGGTTCTTTCTTGACTAATTGGACCTAATTTTCATGGCATTGCTTCTTTCTCAAGTTGTTTCTGAAACACTTCATTTTGTTGAGCACATAATCATCATAAACAACAGAATCCAGCGCCAGAGCTGCTGAACTAAAGGTTGTATTATCAACAGTAGACTTCCTTTAAAAAAAACAAATTTGTATAACCCAAAGAGAACTTGTGTCATTAACCCAACGGTCAGCAGGATGTTTTGAATATACGACGGGGTCATATTGTAGAAGCAGAGGAACTAGAGGATGGCAGATTTATGAGCACACAGGAGCAGCTGGTAATCGGCACAAAACACTGCTGGGTGATCATGGGAAACTCGGCCAACAGCAAACGGACAAACTGACTTTTCAGTTTAATTCATGAGTGAAGATTACAAGTAAACATAGTAATAAATAAAATAATAATTTGACTATATATTTCTATGACAATTAACTAGTATAATAACCTGTTAACCTCTTTACCAGAGTAACTGCTCCACTGACCTGATTTTTTAATTACAATTACCAAAGTTCCTGTAAGTGGCTCTATAAGTAGTCAGCCCTACATCATGGCACCAAGATGAACTTTTAAAAAATGAAATGACTATGATGGAAGAGGTGGTCCATGTAGCAGGACGTCTCCCTGACTAAAGCAGGAAGGAATGTCAAAGTGGAGTTTGAAGGCAGGAAAAGGAAAGTCAAGTTTGTTCTGCCAAAGAATGTGTTCTTTTACTCCTGTTTGACCCACTTCCTCAGGAAAAACACGATCACTATTGCTGACTTCAGCGACCGGAGCCAACACAGTGACTGTATCTACCATAATGGGAATAAGTACCTCATTCTGTCTGTCTATTTCTTATCTAGTCTTGTCTTTAATCCCGTTGTGCCGCTACCACCAATGTTGGAGTTTAAGGTGGGACGAGGAAAGAGCAAACACACTCCTGAACCAGGTGGCCTTTCTTTCAGTCCTCACCTGTTTGTGTGACTGAAGTCTGTTCAGCAGGGACCTCTGTAGCCTTGGTGCTAACTTCATTATCGGCACCAACCTCCTCTTCTCTTTCCCCTGTGGACTCCTCCTCTGAGGACTCACTGAATGAAAGGGAAAGGGAAAGAAAACATGTCACTGCACTGCCACATCCCCAGAACCAACCCGAGACAAAAAAAAAACTGTCCCTGCTCTGAGTCATGAGGGAAAACACACTGTTGAACTCATCATCATCATCATTAACCCAGACAGCACATATTATATCTCAACTAAAGACTGTTTATATCATTATTACATTTAATCAAACCTTCACGGAAGAAGAGGAAGTGATATCAACACCATGATTACACTTTACGACACAATCACTAGCATTATGTTAAATACTAGTGAGCACTGAAGCTCCAGCCTTGGTGGTACATTTGGTATTTTGCATCCTGTAATTTCCCTGTCAGTACACCTATATTCAAATCCTGGTAAAAAAAAAAAAAAAAAAAAAAATCTTACTTGTAGATATTCATTCAGAACCAAAGATGTTTTTATTTCACTACTATGAACTGGATTTTATTTTGAGAGCGACAAAGTCTAAATTTTTTTAGACATGAAGATAAATTCTGCTCTGGACTGGGAAAAAAGTGATGAGCCAAATATTTGTGTCTGGGTTTTAAAAAAAGGCCAATCGCATGAAAAATAGCATTTGAACCACTGATGCTGGGGATCTCCTGATAAGTTAAATATGTTTGGCTTTAAATTGAATAGAAGATGAGTTTGGGTATGAGTGAAAAGTGAATTCTGATGTTTCTGTAGTTTTCTCTGTATGTTGTAGATTTTAATTTGTTGACAACATTTTTTAATGCGCACTATTCAACAAAAAGAGGAGTTAGAATTGAATCTTTTGTTTGGTTGTTTACAAACACATGATGGAAAAAGGCATGCATATTTAGTGGAAATAATTATCAAGCCTCAAGTGTCTCACTCGGAAAAACAAAAGGATAAACATCTTTAAAATAGCTCAAATTTGATGGGGCTGGAAAAAGTGACTGCTCTCCTTTTATCACCCCTCAGATTCATCTCAGCTCCCAGGCTGTGGACCAAAACCCTGGAGACAGAGGTGTCAAGGTGGCTCTGTGTCTTTGCATGGACGTACTTGGCTGCATCCATGGTGACGTCATCAAGAGAGGCTGCGCTGTCCCCTGCACCACAGGACGACTCCAGGACACCGTCCGCTCTGGGAGGCTCCATCACCACAGCTTCAGCGGTGGGATCACACACGGTCACTGGAAAGGAGGAGCGACAGGGTTTGTTAGTCATATTTAACAAAAACATCCACGAAAAGGAAACGGTTAAAGAGGGTGACTAAGAGAACTGCCACGTTTCATTACTGAACCACAGATAAGGAAAGAAAACTGCATCTAGAAAAATCTGCTCATGGACTGAACAAGAATTTTGGATATTTTCTGTAATATCCAAAATCTTGTCCGTCCTCTCAATGAGCTACTTCACTATTGAGTGGTCATCATTCAGCAAAATTGATGCAGGTTCTGTCAATCAGCTACCCTCGATCTTGTATCTATAGATTAAAATATTTGATTAGCATCCTACTGACTGATAAATAGCTTAAGTCCTGAAGTTTTCTGTTCTGTGTGTGTGTGTCTGTGTGTGTGTCTGTGTCTGTGTATCTAAGTTCGTTGAGTGGTAGATGTTGACTTAATGTCACCAAGGATGTGAACACTTCTTGATTCTTTCTCAGTAGCACCTGCTGGAATCAGGTGGAGTCTAAACATGAACCTTCTTGGTCAGGTGAGGATGTAGTGTTGAAAGTCAGCCGTACCTAATAAATATTAGACACATATATTTTTAGACTAAGTTTCAACTCTGGTTTGAGAGAGAGAGAGAGAGAGAGAGACCACATGACTTAAAAAAGAAGAAAAAAAAAAAAGTCTTGCTCCACTGGTCTAATTGCAAGATGGCAAGTAACACCAGCATGTGACAGCCAGTGGCTTGTAGTACTCACAAGACTCACACCTGAGCGCTGTTGGCCTCGGGGCAGCTCTTATTTTTAGCCTGTGTCTGTAGTTTAAGGCTCAGTTTACACATCTGTCTCTGTTAATGGCTCATGTGCTGGTTTCAGCCAACAGTCCGTTATTTAGACTTTTCATTAGTAACTAAATATTAATATTGACGACATACGGTGACAGAAAAGGAAGCCGTGTAATGTGCACAAATGTGTGATGAGCTGACAGGAAATAACTCGATAGGACCACAGTGTTTAGTCGCGCTAACCTTAACAGCTTACTTTATGAGCTGTTGAATAAACACCGTCTGTGCTTATACTATGACTGCACTGTTGACAGAGCTTGGTTGGGTGGCAACAGTGTGGGAGCATATGGAGCTTCGCTGACAATGTGTAGGGTCCACAGATAACAATCTTTATATGAATATCAGACTGTCTTCCATGTTAGTGCTTAGTAAACAAAACACCTTTTCAAAACACATTCTCAAAAAGCAAACAAATTTTGTGACAAGAGAAACGCAGACAAAACAATGTTGACAGCTGAGGGCGGATGAAGGTAGCTCTGCTTTCAGTCACCCTGCGTCTATAGAAAAAGGTGATTAACACCATTTCAAAAGAGTTTGGAGAGAGAATCCATCTCTACCATCTTTGTCACTACCCTGTCACAGGAACCACACCGAGGGCTTTCTGACATTAAACCACCTCCACTCCAACCACTGTCAAACACACACCTCCATGACGTTCCCTCCCACTCTGGTTCCAGCCTCTGTTGACGCCTGCACCCTTCTCTTTGGTAAATGACAGGTCCGGCCTGTTTATTTAAGGGGGCTGAAAACACATACCAGCGGCTTCGTCTGCCTATTGTGGCAGCAGCCTATCATGACTCTCCTGTCAGGGACAATTGGGCAAATGGAAAGTCAGGCTCCAGGGAGGTCAGAGCCCAGGAACGAAAAATATTTTCCACCATGCTCGAGAGTTTGACGTATATTTATCCCTCAAATATATAGATAACTGCAAAAACAGGTTAGATGGATGATTCCACTACAAGCAATCCTGAAGGGAACAGCTGCGATCACCCCATAGCACCGCCAAGAGTCATGACTGCTGTAAAAGAAAATCAATTCTGCACTGGTCATATGGGACGCAGCCAGCCGACCCCCGAGCTCGTTACGTATCAACTACAGAGGCCTGAAAGATCTCTCAGCCAAAGACACAGATGTCACTGGGTGATCTTACCGCTGCACACATGGACGCATGCAAAGCTGCTATTTCATTAAGCCTCTTCTTTCCCAATGCAGTTGCAGTTTCCTCGAGCGGATGGCAGGACAGGTGCTGGTGGACGGGGTTTTATTAAACCGTAAGATGAGGCGAGGATGAAGGCAGGCAGATCTGGGATCAAGTGGGTCTTGACGGGGTGGACATTAAGAATTCCCCCTCCTCCATTTCTTTAAGGCTGTGTCATTGTTTAGGTCTTGGGATGGGAGGGGTGAGGGGTGGGACACCGAGCTGGAGAAAAGGTTCAGTCACTCGCTCCCTCCAAGTCTGGACGTATCCGGCCTTTGACATCAGACTATGTAAAAAGCCCAGAGGTTATTTCTTGCTTGGCCCCCTGTTTAATTCCCCCTTCTTCCTTTCAAACACTATGTCCACGCTGCTCTGATGAGACCATCATCACATGAACCCCCATCACATTTAGATCACAAATAGACTGAGGTGCATGCTGCTGATTTAGCTCTTCTGCGGCAACCCCCCTCTGTCCCGTCAGACAGTGACAAATGCCATACAACATCAATCACTGGTGATCAAGTCTCACTGAGTCATTAATCCACTGCTTAAAAATATCACCTCCAGCTTGTTGTGATACACCATCAGTTTCAGATTTCAACTCATCCTCATTATTATTATTATTATTTATTTTTTCAGATGCTGGGATTTACCGGTATCACCCAGGGGTTAGTTAGGTAGATTTCCCCCTCAGCTAAACTCAGCAAGCTTAAGCAAAAGCAAAGTCTCCTGGACACAGAGTGGCAACAAACAACTGTTTTCATTATCATATCATTATTATATTAAACTGCTGACTAAGAAAACGATAGAAATTTCCCTACATCCACAATGACGTCTTGAAATCCAGGCACATGAGAGCCATTCTTCCTAAAGAAAACATCTGAAATGATGAACTGATTATCAGAATAGAATAATTATCAATTATCAATTAGCCACTTATTACAATAATAATTGGCTAATTGATATATGGACTGAGTACAGCTCTGTTGAGCTACACCCTAAGATTATTTATCATCATCAATTAATGGATCAGTCTGTGAAATGTTAAAAATGTGAACCCATTTCAACTTCCTGGAGTAAAAGACGATATCTTCAAATGTCTTATCTTGCCCCAAGCGCAAAGATGTTCAGTTTAAAATAATATATGACAAAGAAAAGAGAGACAATTGGGCCACCATTCATGTTAGAGACAGGCCAAACAAGCTGACAAGACAAGGAAGCAACATTTGCACCTCTTCCCGTCTGCTTCCATTACATTTCCTTGTCCCGTGTGGCAACATGGCTAATGCCAGGGATGAGTGATCTGATGGATTTAACACAGTGCTAACTGACATCATTACTGCATTCACGCAATCAGGAGAGGATTATGAATGTGGAGCACAGTCTGGTATAGCAACAGCTGTCGCAAAATGGAAAATGCAGCAACAGTTGGAGACATAACACTTGTACCTTTATGTCTCATCTGTGATTGATACAGAGAGTCTTCTGCATAAAGAGACCAGAAAACCATCCCAACCCCATGCTGAACCAAAAAACCGTGCCAGCCCCAAACCAAACAAGGGACTCTCCCCAACACAATACAACCATGCCTGTAAACTTCTGCTGGGTTAATCCCTTGTCAAACTGAACAGATGAAACCCCACCCCACTCACTCCTTTCGGTTTTGTCTCACTGTTCTCATGCTGCTGCTGTTTTTTCTCTGAGCCTTCCTTGACTATCTGAACCTAATACTGTCAAAACACAAGAGAGATACACTCAATTTCTGTCCATCAATCCTCTGCATGATCTGCATCCTCAGCCAGCTGGTGCCTCTGGACATCACCCAGTGGAGCAGTTTATGACTGGGCGTAATCCTCAGCATCCTCACTGTGTCCTTACCAAGCCACATTTAATACCTTTGTTCCATCTGTAAACATTTCTGTGCCAACACAGATTAAACATAATAAGAAGAAGAAGAAGAAGAAGAGGAAGAAGAAGCGAGCCAAGGCTTTAAAAGGCATCTCCTCAGCGAGTCAAAGCTGTCATTTGGCAAATTCACACAGATATGCTGCTGGCTGGGTTACACCCAAGAAAACCAGCCCCCCACATGCTAACAAGAGATGACTGAGCTGTACATCTAGATGCTCTGAAATCAACTATTTTTATTCAATCATAGCACCATTACAGTACCAATTCACATATAAACTGAAGGATGGGTTCATCATAATGGTAAATTAAGGACAGGGACTGGTTGAAACAGCAGAGAAACCTGATTATGGTGTAAAAACCAGGAAATAACTAATGTTTATTCATATTAAACGATGGTTTCATACCTAACATCATCTTATCGGCTAGTTTTCTCGGGTATCCTTACCAAACCTAATCTAAGCGTTGATTACACTAAAAGATAAAAGGACTACAGCTCAGCTACGTGAAATAGAAATATAATCCGAGCAGAAATACTCACGTTGCATTGCTGTAGGCTAAATCTTCTCCTGTGTTGTTGTTCTTGTTTTTCTAACCGTCCACTTTTCCTCTTGTGTTATTTTCTTAACGTTGTTGCTTCACTTTACCGCTAAACATAAATACAGCAAACCGCCCACTGCACGTACTACCCCAGCAGCATATCATTCATTTTCAAACGGCAGCCGGCTCGTTTGGCCCCGCCCCCTGAAACCCCACCCAGACTTCCTCCCAGACTCAACTCCCCCCCCACCCGCTCGCATGCCCTCCCCGCCCACCCCACTACACGAGACGAAATGTGATTGGTCGAAACTGCTCACACCACAAGATCCATTTTCCATATAAGGTCACGCAAGCCAAACGGTACCGTGGAGGGGAAGTTGCCGTGACGATATACGGGTACCGGGACGGCGTCATTTAGCACTGTGTGAATTTGTGAAATGTATCGAGTATGTCGGGGTTCACATCAATGGGCTGCGGAGTTTTTTTTATAAATTAGCATGCTGGTGTGAACTACAAATAAAATATTAACATACACCATCATTCCCCGGAACCGGGAGCTTATAACTTGTAAAATTGGGTTTATATTAAGCCCACAAAATACACGAACACACAGTCTGTTCGTTCATGGTTCATTTTAGGCACGGTCAGCACCAGGACCACGCACATTCATCCCTGGAAGGTGATGCCATGAAACCGAAACCCATCCCCCTACACATCCTCCCCAGTGCGCTCCAAGTCAGACACACGTTGCAGCTTTGCCGGGTGAGGTTACTATCGGACAAGCTCTCGGACGTTACTGCAAATGCAGCTGTGCTGCTTTGGTTTTATGACTTTCCACTGGCCAAAATGATTGTTATGCACATTGCAAAAACGCCTACATCCAGTGACCTATATTATTAAAGCGCCCTCTGTCTTAAAATTGCTTTAAATAATGATTCTTTCTAAATTAATTGATTAACTATTGCAACTTGATCCATTTATAGCAATTGAGGAAATTAAACAAATTCATCCAAGTGCTGTTCTTGGGTAAAAGATTGCACTTGTGATACCAGAGTATCTCCATTTCAGGACACTATTGTTCTACACCACAACCCCAAATGTACTTGATGACTCCTCTACAATTATTTCACAGTAAACTGGTCTATGCAAATTAAGAATATACATAAAAATGGATCATAATACTTCCATACTTGTACTCAAGTTACATATTCAGTGCATGACTTAAATACATGACAGGTCATGTGTATTCTTGCTACTTTTAGTTAAGTGCAGTATCTGAATACTTCCCCAAACACCTCAAAACAGTAGCCCCACTCTTTTGCAATGGAAGTCTGAGCTCATAAAAAATACAAAAACATTGCTGACGACATCACAGAAGTATTAAAGATAGACTCGGTGAATCATTGAGCAACCATAAACCTACTGCTTACTTTACTGTGACTCCATGACACATAGGATGGCATGCAAACCAAATTTCAGGCCTCTGAAAGCTGTCATCCAAATCACAGCCTGACAAGCTAAGCCTGTACTTCAAGTTCTTCTGAGCCATGACCTGATATGCAGTGTAGTGAGAGCAGCACTTAGGAGGAAACATGTGCAGAGGGGAAACAGTAAAGTAAAGTTGTATCAATAAAGGATGGAAGGAAAGTCTGTGGTCGGCAAACACTGTACTTATGTACAACTGTGAAACTAAAGCAGTGAACTGACAGAAACAGATCACGACCCTTTACAAACATGTCTGTATCTGTGAGAGAAGTGTAGAAATTCACCAGATACTCAAAGAACACCTGAGGTGAAACCATTACTTCCTTTACACTAAACTCCCGCTCCCATAGTTCAGTAGGTCAAGTAGTTCAACTAAAGGAAGCAGTGAGCAAACAAATTTCCTATGAAATATATAAGACTCATTAGCAGCTAAAAATCTGCTGGTCTCTACAACATTACAACTGAATGAACACATTTAAGCTCAGAAAAAAACTATCTATCTAGAAATAATAAGATGCCTCACGTCAAAAACTCAGTGAAAATGCTGTTCAGGATTTTAAATGTGTGTGACTGTATGTACACAGCAGCCATTTTATGGATAATGTTGTATGGTTATTTTCTTTATTTCAGACCAGTGTTTAAATAACACGTGTAGATGACTTCAGAAAAATGTGTCATCACTGCTACTATAGAGAGATCTCTCTCAGCCAATTGCTACAAGAGATGAAATCGCAGAGCTACCACACCACAGCATCACATGACAGACAGAGGCTGGCTGATCGAGTGCACCCATGCGCACACGCTGAAATGCTGCAGGATGTGTTTAGTGCTGATGCACGCTGCACTGAGGTTACTGCCGGTCAGTGACATCCTCTGTCATACCATCCTCTGCTGAGCCAGTACAGTGAAAGTCAGTCTTAGTCAAATCTAAGGCTTGAATCTACTTTTTTTTTTTTTTTTTTAATTTTATGTAGAGGGGTATTACTAAAAAAAAAAAAAAAAAAAAAAAAACATTCTGCAGAGCTAATAGAAAAATTTCTCATTGGTAACATCCACAATGATGAACGTGCTCTGGTGTTAACAAAAAAATATATATACCTGGGGTTTTAGGAGAAAAAGCACTACAGATTTATAGTTTGATATCTATTTGTCCAAATGACAAGGAGATGTGTGCAAGTATTCACATCTTTAAATACTTTCAATCAAACAAAACTAATGTCTCCAAAATTAACAACTTCATCATATCAACCGCAGCACTTATACAAAATGTCATCTTCTACGTGTTACAATGATTTTATATCATGAGTGTGCCAATGTGTCAATAGCTTGTGGTGAAGCTCATTTTAAGTATTTCACTTACTGTTTGATGATCATATTTTATAGATCAGTCACTTTTTTTTGCATTTTTTGTCTGACTGCACATAATAGTTCACCAGTCATGGGTATCTAAGAGTAAAGACTAGAGGCTTAACAGAAGTGACTGTTGAAATATTGATGAATTAACTCTACTGCACTGCATGTAGCCTGCTACAGCTGGGGTGTAATGCATAGCAAATCTTACCTGTATGTCCATCATAAGATGATTTAGTAATGTAAAAGTGAAAATACTCTGTGACAAAGAAAAGTCCTACATGCAAAAGCACCAAAATGCATCTACTTCTTCTTACCATGCACCACGACTGATTTCAGAATAACACAGGTTAACGTTTATTACATAAGATTGATCGCAGTGGGAAGTACGGGACTTCAATAAATACTCTTTCCACTCCCACTACCTTCCACCAGCAGTGGATTACTTTGCGGAACTACCTATGTTTAAAAAACAAAGAACACTAACCAACAAACACTACGTCTCCCAGAAAGCTTTGGCTGCGTAACAAGGGCAAAGGATTATGGGACTTGTCGTTGTTAAAAGTTAACAAACACATATTTTACACGGGTAAAATGAGGAAGTGCTCAGGTCTACCCGCCCATGGCAGTGTTTCAAAACTACTGATGGTGGGTTATGCAGAGGAAACACTCCAGATTATGAGCAGAAAACCTATAGAGACCAGTCACTGCTGCAAAACATGTCACTTTCCATTCATAAATGAGGGATTAGCGATGTGGCTTTAGTTTAATATCTAGTCTTTAAAATAACTGAATTTAGCCCAAATTCTGCAAAAATGCCTCAATAGATAATCGCAGTATAAGATCGATGCTCAATTGATGTTATGATAATTAGATGACAAGAATAGGCCAAAGTAAGCTACAAATGCCGATAATCAATCAAAAATATTACATGACTTACCGCCAGCAGAGCCTCTTTGTTTTTTCACCGTGAACTCACTGAGTGTGAGAGTGTGTCAGCGCGCGCACCAACGACAGAGACACTATGAGCCCTCCAGAGCAAAAGTCATAAACTGGACTGAACTGCTGCTCTTTAACACCTGTTGAAGTCACCCGTCGTGTGTTTATATGTCCACAGTGACTCAGCCCCCCCCCCCCCCTTCTTTCTTACAGCCCAAATAAAGTTTTATTTAATCTGTCCCACAGTCCAAACCCCAAATATTCAGTTTACTTTACTGACAAATACTTATTGGTGATCAGTTTCTGTTGTTTGATCAACCACTGCAGCTTTATAGCACACTGAGAAAACTGTGAAGCGGTCACTGCTTATAATGTTAGGGGACATAATTTGCAACATCATACCTTTTGAAACTGCTGAAAAAAATGCGTGTACCTTACAACACCATGTTTTTACAATCTTGTTGATACTGAGGGATCCAAGGCAACAGTAACAGGAAAAAACTATGACAAACAGACTTAATAAATTAACATATCATATCTACATCTACACACAAAGAAACCACATTTTTCTCAGATTAAATTATGAACACACTTTAACTGTTTAAAAAATATTTTCATTTATTAAATTAATTCTTCATTTATTTATGAACCCAACATGTACTGTAGCAGTTTTCCCCCCCAGTTGGAGAGGTCATAATATACCTAATACACCCGCAGTTTCCACTGGCAGGGCAGTTCTCCTCACTTCATGTGCAAAATCCCAGTGAAACGCCCCAAGTTATCAGAAGGGCAGTCCTAATTTGTTTTTTTTTCCTGAGAAATAGTGAGCCTTTATGAATTTATTTTTTAATCAAAGTTGAATTAATTTCAAAAAGCTTAAAATCAGCCAATAAAACAGCATTTGTGGGTAAGTTATTTAGATTATGGGATGTAATGATGTACAGTAGAGAGGATATGACTTCAGTATAATCCATCAGAATCAAATGAGGTGAAAAAAAAACTACGTAAACTGACTAATCAATAGATCAAAAGGAGGCACGGTAACTCTGATTTTGCCTTGCATCTGCAGAAGGTGATGGTATCAGAGCTTCTGGGAGCGGATAATCTAAACAAAAGACCTATACTGCCCCCATGTGCTTGGATTCTTGAAGTGAAGGAATATAAAGCCAGTTGCATGACACTTGAAAGGCATGAAAAATATCAACAGAACATTTATGTATGTATTCTGTATACATATAAGAACAAAAACAAAAGATTGAACAAAAAAGGGAGTAAGCATGTTTAAGTAATTCAATAATTAACCAGATAATTTTTTTTTATAATATTTAATTTCTTTGCTGCTTTCCTTCAGTGGAGTGTCACTGCTGAGGACTTTCTATCAATCTTGTCACTTGGGTCAGCTGACATTTTTAATACTGCTGTGTACACCTTTGGAGTCCGAGTATGAAGACATATGTAGAGTAAGATTATTTAAGATTAGCAAATGAAATGAACTAATCAAAACAAAGCATTTTTTCTCATGGCAGTGGTAGATGTATGATCTCTTCCTTTACACAATTATAATTGCTCATTTATCATCATAAGGGACTCAGTTGTAGATACTGCTGGAGACAAAGAAGTGACACATTACTTAAATGTGAAAAGATCACGATGTGATACATATCATTCTTTTACAATGACTAATCACTAAAGCTTCATTGTATTAGAAAGAAGTAATAATAATAAAAAATAAGCACTTCATTTAT
Organism: Caranx ignobilis; assembly: GCA_021432705.1. NCBI lineage: Eukaryota > Metazoa > Chordata > Actinopteri > Carangiformes > Carangidae > Caranx > Caranx ignobilis. Next base: position 2,261,786 of record MU270014.1, read on the forward strand.
TTAATAAGTGCAAGGATAAATAAATAGATGCGAATATTTTGTCAGAAGCCTGAAAGTATGTGAATAATGCTTTTACACCATTTCCCTAGCTTAGATCACCTCCTTGTGGCTCAATTTGAACTTACAGCTAAATTTAAGAAGGCGGGGCTTGAGACACTATGGCCCCTCCCTTGCATAGTGAGGGCCCTGACGTAGGCAGTCGAGGGTAGCAACAGTTGCCTCGAGACCCCGTCGCGCCATAGTGACTGTAGCCGTGGAGACAGTTACTTACCAACGGGCGCAACACTCAGCAACAGCAGCAGCAGCATCTGGAAGTCACCGAGCGAGTGGGAGAGAGGGGAAAGAGAGCAGAGCCAGGGCAGAACTTTTCACAAGGCAAAGGTGACTATATCTTTATAGAATTTGGAAACTTAAATAATGTAACTGGAGAAAAATGCTCTGGGATCGAATGTGTTGCTACCATTCTTGGTTATTTTCCACAACATAACTTTCCCTTCTGTGTGGCATCCGCCCCAAGTTGAGAATCGCTTTCCACTCCTCATTTAACTGACGTTCACCTATAGCTAGCAACAGCTTTTTTTTTTTGCACCTGAAGTCAGCTTGGGGGTGGGGGGGAGACTCCATCTATTTCACTTCTGCCACTCGTTTTGCTTCACTTTACTTAGACGTTATACACAGCGAGAGTACACAACATCACTTTACACTTGTTGCTATGTTGTGAGGCGTGTGTCGAGACGTGAACGCACTTCCAGCTGAATCCCAGCAGGATGGATGTGTAGGCTATCAGTCAAGCTACAGCTAATGCTAACTTAGACGCTGAGCAGCGACTGAACGCAAGTTTAATTTGTGAATTTGAAACGTCTGTCACGTTGTTTACAGCAGCTCTGTCTTGTAAGACACTACACAGGCAAACTTGTTCCTTGAAGCGTTTTTCTCGGGAACGGTGTTTATTTATTAGGCAGGTGGAAGTGTGTGTGGCTAGCTAACGATAGCCACTTTGGCTTTTGGGGCTGAAACTAACCAACGTCCGCTGCTGGTAACCGTGTACTCCTCAGGAGGACGACTTTCAATACAGCGGGCAGCTTGTCAGCTCAGTTGAGGACATTTTCGCGTTTAAACTGTATCTATGAAAGCAAGTGAAAAATGTTACGCAGCAGATCACAGATATATGAACTTCTACCGGCTCTGTTACGACACTCACCGCTGCAAACCTGATGCTCTGAGTGATCTTTGTCTCGGTACATTGAACCGCAAAATGAAGTCAGTCTCAGTTATACAGATTAGGAGCTGGCGATCAAAATGGTATAAAGTAGTTACTTTACAAACTTGATAAGTTTTTTATATTCCAGACATAGCCTGAATGGCTGGATATGTTGCAGCTAGGTGGTGCTGTGATGGTTCTTTTATACTGCTCGCCTTGTTTTACAGCCCTGCGTGAAAGATGGGTTTTTAAAGTGCTATTTTCTATGTGTTTTTAAAAGAAGGCACCAAATAAGATACGCTGGTGGACTGTACTCCAGCTCACAACAAGTAAATCAGTTTTTATGGATGCTTTGCCTGTTGCACAATCCTAAAGCAAATTGTTTGCTAATAACATAGTGGAAGGTCTCATTGGGTTTGCTGTTTGACCTCTCTGCACAGTTGAAGAGTCATATTAATCTAAGCCATAGCACTAAAAGAGAAACCAAGGAAAAATCCCCCCCCCCACCCCCCAGGACTTTCATTAGTTGTACAGTGTCACTGTGGCTGGTTTCCAGCACTTTGCATACTCCCTTTCTCCTTCTGGGATTATGTCTCTTTTCCTCCTCTGAGAAACATTAGTTCTAATGAACTATCTTTTCAGCGACAGCTGCCAGGTGCTCGGTCATTTGTAATGTTTGCTTCTGAGGCATCAGGAGGAATCTTTGCACCATGAAAAAGTCTCTAATTAATGTGTTATTGTATACTACTAATGAGTTGAGCAAAACCTTTCAAATGTGTGTGTACATTAAGTATTAACCTTGGTAAGGAAGAGCAATGATTCATTTAGGGTGATGTTTTTTTGATGTCTGTTTCCTTTTGGGTGAAAAGGAGTCAAAAAGTGGGTCTGAATATGGTTATAATCATCATAATTAATTTTTTTGCTGTGTTAAAATGTAATGTTCATGAAGCTAGACTCCACCCATGATTTTACTCCACGTTTGCCAGAGTGTTTGAAGGGAGAATTAACAAAAGACTTGACTTGTTTTGTAAGTAAGTGTCAGACAGAGAAACTTAACTTGAATTGGTCAGACAACTCTCTGCAGCTACAAAGAAAATAAAGAGATGACTGCACTGAAACTCTGTGTGTAACCCCCACCAACCCCACCCCCCAATCTGAGCGTGACACTGTTATGTTTACATGGCAACTTGATATACAAATACACCCAAGTCATGGAAAGAAAAGGGTTGGAGTGGGCCAGGGGGGTGAAATGTTATTCTTTTAAAAGTCAGTGTTTTTAATCAGGTTATTTTCATCTCCCTCTTTGTGGTAAGAGTGCATAGCATTGGCTTGCAGAGGCAGGTCACAGAGAAGGTGCACAGAAAGCAGAAACAAACAAAGTGGAGGGCCACGCGAGTTTGAAGAATTATTCAGAAATTTCTCACTGATTTGCAAAGCGCAGAAAACGGATGTTTGAAAGAGGAGGTAAAATTATTTAGTATTTTAATTTTGCAGCTGTGTTGTAAGTCACTTGTCATGTCTCTATCACCATGTCCCTGCATCTGAGATTGCCATTTATTGGCATGGCCTGGAGCCTGTGATTGTGGTCAGACTTTGGTTCATTTCAGCAATGAGTGTCACAGTATATTATGCTCTTTCCTTAGGGCTAACCTCCCCTCCTCTAGCCTCCTTTAAGCCATCTCTGGAGTTGCTTGTGTGACTGTGCGTAGCAGTGTCTGCTGTTGCCCATGTGCCATTTGAGTGTTGGGCCTGTGTGCGTAGTACAGTTCAGCTATCAATAGGACAGCTGCAGTGGTCTCTTGGGCAGTGGGTGATCCACAGCTTATGGTCACATGTTCTGTGTGTGTATGTGTTGGCCGTGTGTGTGTGTGTGTGTGTATACATGAGTGTACTCTGTGGATGTAGTCGTGTATGTGTGTTTGCTCATGCTGCATTTAGCTTATCTTGATGAGGCCGACTGCTGCCCCGGGGAGAAGTTCTAAATCCAATAGCCAGATACAGATATAGACACGGACCCAGTCACTGCCATCACTTTTGTCCTTGGTGTTTATGGTTGTTTACAGATGATATTCATATAGAGCGGCATTGACTTCTCGCTGTGCTGACTGAAGTGCATGGCTTTTGCATGTTTCATTATCTGATATTAACACAATTTTAATGATTTATCCCATAACTCCAGTCAAGAGCATGTCAGGAAATCACAGAGCAAAGCCGAAGAACTGAGGGGAGAATGCCTTGTGGGGCTTGTTAAGTGGAAATTAATAGTGTCATTTGTACACATGAAACGTTTCAGTTTCATAATCTTCATAATTCATTTATTTGTGAAGCGCTTTCCATTTTAAGTGGTTTGCTGGTCCAGTTTTTTAAGGATCTGTTGAAAGGAAAACAGTTTAAGTGTCCTCGTGACTCTCACTTCAAGTCTTCCAGTTACAAAGATTTTGGAAATCATTGTAGGCTTAGGCTGCTAGGATACAAAGAAACAAATCTTGTCATATACCAGAAAAATGTGACCACTGATTGGCTTTTGCAGGGTGGCAACAAGTTGAAACTCGTTGTGAAATGAAATGTTTTTCAGTCTGTCTCTTCGGTCTGCGTGTGTGTCATCAGGAGCATTCTTAGCATTCCACCTGTTTGTATCATAGCTACACAACCGCTAATTAAATTTCCTGTCACAAACAGTAGACAAGGCAGTGACATTTGCATTACAATTACTGACCCCCTTCCCGTACTTTTTCAGGGTGAGTAGCAGCCCCCGCATTGTCGTCTCATTTTTCCTTTCTTTTAAATGAGTTGTAGGACAGTTAGTTAATGTTTATTTGGCTTAAAAGAAGAGTCACTGTCAGAGTGAACCTGATACAAAGTAATTAACAAAACCAAGGGAGTAGCTTCAGACAGTTTGTAGGTTGGTTTGCTTTTCAGAAGCTCTTTAATGAGGTGATTTGATGGGGAACAATGGCAGTGGATGCCATTGTCACAGGTGCAAGCAGCCCTGGTTCAGCTAAACGGCGGTGGGTGTCCTCCTACGGTGCAGCCCTTAGATCCTATTCTTGATCTTTTAAAACTGTGTCTTCCTTCTCTTTCACTTCAGAAGCCGTGGGGGGGATGTAAAAGTTTTGTGTGCTAATTATTTCCATGTTACAGTTTTCATATAAGACACATGTGTTGCCTGACTGAAGAACCTTGCATATTGCAGCCAGAGTAGTAGGTCTTGCAGCACATTGTCACTGATAAGTAGTCATGTCAACATTATCCTGTCACCACCATTTACTGTATGCTACATGATTGCAATCTCGATGCAAATTGCCATGCAGGAACACTTGTGTGATCCTTAAGAAATTTGATGGTTAATGTTGTGGAAATGGCACCGAATGTCATGTGCTAAATTTGCATGAATATTGCATTGATTATGTAAGTCATATTTTTTTTTTATACCAAAAGCATATCACTGGATCTTTATTCTGGCTGCAGAAAAGATAATTCAAAATCCAGACCCTGCCTTAGTAATGTCTTATGCAGGAATCACTGGTTCAGTGGCAATATGCAGACTCTCACACCAATTAAGTCCACTCTATTTGTGGCCAGCTGTAACAGCTGGTAAGCCACTAAGATGGGGTTTGAGTGAAACTTGGATCTGACGGTGCTCAGTCTGTGTACGAAATGCATTTAATTTAGCTTGCATTCGAGTTTCACTAAAATGATGCTTAAGCTAAGGCATACTATTTATCTAATTTAATGACAAGGATATGTAGCGGACTGCAGTCTGCAGTATCATTTACAAAAAACACAGTTGCTTATGCTTACTTCAGATTTTTGTGGATGTCAGCAGTCCAGTGTTTACCTATCCTAAACAGTCGGTTTGGAGCATTCAGGTATTGCAGAAAGGCCTGTCAAGAACAGACTGAATCTATTTTAATGGTCTTTGTCTTGCTCAAGGGTTTTGTGTGAAAGGCATTAACGCTTGAGTGCTTGATTCTGAGTCTGGTGGCAGGTATATAACATAGCATAGTATTCACCACACGCACAACAGACACTTGAATATGCCTTGCATTTAAAGCATCAACTGATGACTCATTGTTTATGTCCAGTAATTCCCATTAAAACATATTGCACATGCACTACGACGAGTTTCAGTATCATATCTGTGTGCAGTGAATGCCTACCAAGAGGGTTGACTCCTCCAGTAAAACATGACGTTTATCTCAGGTTTATCAGTCACAATCAAGGCGGCTTGCTGCCAGGATCTGAGGTCAGCTTTGCAGAATGTGCTTCCCTGGGAAATCAAACTCCCAAGTCCACAGGTTAGAAACACACCTGTTGACAAGAGTGAAGTCAAACTGGGAAAAAAAAAAAAAAAACCCCAAAACAAAACAACGAACTAAACATTAGTGTGAGTGTTCTGCATGTGGAGTGAGTGTTGATATACTGTCATAGACTAGGATGCAAGTCTGGGCTAGACTGAATCGTTAGGAAACTGTATTTAACCTCTCCAAGTTGTCAGTCAGTTGTTGCTCATCCAGATTTAAAAGAATGTACATTGCATTTCAACATCACAAGTGTATTTTCATAAGTTTTTTTGCTTATGAACTAAAAATGGAAAACAGCTTGATTTTGATAAGTGCTATAAGAAAGCACTTTAGTAATGAAACTGGAGTGCTTTGAGATATACTAATGTGATAAGGGACCCATAATATATGTCTTGGATGTTACTCTGCCTATGTTTAAATTGAGATCATTTTATGTCTGACATGCTGTGCTAACGTTACTGTGAAGGTGAGAGTGAGATAAATGATAAAATCATTGTTGTGTAAGTTTATGTTTCTTCTTAAATGTTGCACACTAATGTCCTGTGGAAGAAAACAGTGGTTATGCAACGATCTAAACTCGACTGTGCCCTTGAGTTGGCAGGTGACTTGAGTGAACGTCCTTCCTTTGTGTGTCAGCAGCATCATCATCACTTAGCCTAGAAACACATTCGATGAAAACCCATGAAGGAGACACTCGCATGTATCGCCTGAGTGTAGTCTGATTACCTTCCTGGCCACCCCCCCCCCATTTTAATGCTTGTCTGCTTGTCTTGTTTGCTTTTTCCACTTAAACTTCTCAACATGTGCAGCTTCAAATCCTCGATCTTCGTCTTGAGATGTTAAATGTTAAGGATGAGAACTGGGAGGTGGATGGAGGTGGGGGTTTGTGGAAATCTGGAAAGGGTTAGAAGAGGTAGGGCGTTGGGGGAGGAAGTTGTGAGTGTACAGCATGGGCGAACACACAATTTCCATGGCAACGGTTTGATCTTTCTCTCTGTGGCTGTCAGGCCTGCAGTGCACATGGTGACAGAGTGGACAGGTTGTGCTGATGACCAGAGGTGGTGGGGGTGGTGGTGGAGGTGGGGGGGGGGGGGGGGGGTGCTTGGATCAGAGACAGTGGTCGGTGCCTCCTATTTCTGCCCTCTCTCTTTCTTTCCCTCCCCTTCAAACTCTGCCATCTGCAGACCCCAAGAGCTGCTTTGATTGGATTAGCCATGAATTAATGAGACAGGCTTGAAGAACAGCCTCTGTTGTGGAAATCTCTTATCATATCTTAATTCACTCTTTGTGTGAGTGCGTGTGCCTCTGTGATCTTATAGGTTATTTCAATTAAATCAAAGAAAGACAAGTCTAAATGTTTTATTTCAAATCCCCAAATGGCCATGTTTTTTTGAGGAAATACTCGGCTTGTTAAAATTTATTTGCAGATTACTCATGTTGAAACCTGTTGCCTTTCCCTGCTAGATAAAGCAAAGAAGAATACTGTGTAATGTGGAACAAAAGTCGTCCATAGATGTCTCTTGAAAGGCAACAAGTGTCTTACCTCTACTTTATTTTGTTTTATCTTCCAGTGAGTTGGAAGGAGTGTTGCTCTGCTCAAGCTGTTTTACTGTCTGCTCTGCCCAGGGAATTTTGGAAAGACTTGACTTGCTTTTGGAAGTGTTGTTTTTGGGTGGCATGAGTGTAAAGAAGCCTTGAAGAATAGACTGTTGTCTCCCTGATGACTTAAACATTCGTCCCTCCTTTGACCACCACGTAGTAGTCAGACAGAAACAGAGCACTTCATCCTGTTCTTTCAAGTTATAACCAGTGTAAAGTCTGTACATTTTTGTATAACTACAGCACAGGAATAACTCTGCCTCCATGTCCCCTGGTGTCTGAAATTAATAGCTTACATAGTATTTATTGTTGTAAGTTTCTACTTAGCGTGAGATAGAGGGATCAGGTGGGGGGATGGCATTGTTTGGTTTGGGAAGTATTCTGTTGGTTGCATAGCAACAGGCTCCTGGAAACGGGAGTGGACGGTGTTGCCACTAGCAACCGTTGTTGCTCTGCAAACAATGTGGGCCAGTGCAAACACGAGCCAAGACTGTGGGCTCCTGCTTTTAATTGAACATCTGTATGTGTTTTTCTCTGATTGAGCCCTGTTTGAGTTAGATCTGTCAGTGACAGATGTTTAAATCTTGTCTGCACTAACATAACATTAACTTTAATGTCTACAGCATTAATAATACTTTGTAAGGTTTTGGGGTTTTTTTTTTTTAAGAAAGTGCTTTTCTTCTCCATATAGCTAGTAGCAGCTAAAACTCAGGTAACTCTTCAAAGGAGGGACTGCTGTTGTAATGTTGTGAAGTGTTCATGTGGGATTTGCCTGAATGAAACCAGACTCACAGAGCTCATGTGTGAAGTTGTCTACGGGTTGGAGACGGAAAGGCATGGCCATAAACTGCAGCCTATCCAGAGTAGGGGTGTTGTGGCGGCTGTGTGCTGTATCTCCTGCTGTGTCTTACCTTTGTGCCTTTCAGAGCTGCTGGAGGGGAATTTGCGTGGCTTTTAACCTTCCACTGAGCAGAAAGACTCTTCTGCGCTCCATCCTGTTTCCCCACCTTCAATGCAATAGTTTGGCACACTTCCCATTACTTGATGAAACCAGTGCTTTAATTGAGCTTTAATGCTGGAAAACATGAAGGTCAGTGTTATGTTTCCTGATCCCTAACCATCTTGTCATGCCACTTAATAGCATAAAGAAGCCCTCGGGCCTGTGTCACTTGTGTCTGGTGGAAATGACATGTCTAAAGATAAATGATGGGATTGTTACAAGTGTATTTATAACTGCGCTGACACTCCATAAACAAATTCCTTACTGCAGGAAGCTGCTTGAAGATTGCAGCGGCTTTTTAAAATGTTCAGTCCTTGTTAGCATCAATCTGATAATCGACTTTTGGTATTTAAATGACATACAAGAAGGAGGTGTGAAGAAAAACTGAGATGGAGCATGGGAGCCCTCACATCTGCGTGCTAATTGGGCTCTGAACAAACACACACACCGCTCGGGGAGTAATTCCTTACAGCACCAGAGGTTTTAGAAGATTGACACATATCACAAATTTCAACATAGCCCTCCTCCACTCACTCTATTAGTCATGTAGGCGAGCAGTGTCAGCCTGTGGTAGAAACTTCCCCTCACATGGAAAATGGCAGAGGTGGCACTCCCAAGTCTCATGCTTTTCTGTTTTTGTTATAGCCCCCAACAGGGATGCTCAACTTACCACGCATGAGAGGTGAAGAGATGTGCTTTTGTGTGTTGTCGAACTAAATTCAAGTAGTGTGTATCAAGGTCAGTTTATTCAAAGTGTAATTTATTTGATTCCTTTGGTGGTTTTAGAAATGAAAAGCTAACTGTTTTTCAAGCCAGGGTTGCACCAGTATTTTGTATTAGGTACTTATGCTGCCAACATCGACTCCAGCGTTGATATTATGATTTGTGTCAGTGCTCTCAGGGAATCCAGTTTTTTTTTTTTTTTAAATAAAACATGTGCCCTTGTGATTTTCTCTTAACTGTGGGAACATCTGAGTCGTGTGCGATACCTTGATCATGTTGTATTTAGTGGGAACATTTTAGGTGGTTGTATAGATTAGCGGTGTTATCCCGTATCATCATGGTCTTCAACTCTGAAAATGTTCCATGAAAGAGGATGTAACTTCTAGTTTGATGTGAGTGCAACATTTTTGTTGGGGTTGTGGTTTGGTTAACTTTATTTCCCCTTCCTCTCCATCACAAGCGAGCTTTCCTCAATTGTGACTCATTTTGCCCTTGTTTTTTTTCCCTCCAGAGCTTTTTTTTCTTCTCCTGTGTGGGTCCCGTTGGATGTTTTTTGTTACTGCTCCCTCTGTCTGACTTTAATTTGTTGCATATTAAAAGGCAGACTTATTTATTGATGAAATTTAGAGACCCCAGGGGAGCACTTGATTTGAAGCAGTGGATATCCCTGGTAATGCCAGTGTGAAGGAGCCCGAATGTAAGAATGAGATGTAAAAAAAAAAAATCTCAAGTTTAACCGCTTTAATCGAGCAGTCCTGAGAAAACCAAAACACGTGTGGCTGCACCTGTTGCTTGTGTCTAATAGTTCAGCCTGGAGATTACTGCTGCCTAAGTGCCGTTCGTCAGGCCTCTTCCAGTAAATTAAAATAACATCGTGGTGCGTGTTGTGTTATGACTAATCGCAGAATGTCCCGAGCAGGTTGTGTCTTGCACCCCTGCGCTGTAATGTTCCCGCTGAGCACCTCTCCCGTCTGCCGACTGACTTTTCCTGCTGCTCCTGGATTTCTGCCTTAAACCAAAGACCGCTCATCAATTCAACCCACCCCCCAACTGTGCTGTATCTCCCTCTCCCTTATTCTAATCCTCCTCCCCCTCTCCTCTTTGCGGTTGCACTCGAAAGTTCCTGTGCAAGAGCTTTATAAAGGGGGGGTGGGTGTGTGTGTGTGTGTGTGTTGGGGGGGGGGGGTGTTGAGTTGGGGGTGGTCGTCATGGATTCCTCACCATAGCAACCGACAAACGTTTACAAAGCATTGAGGAATTTCCTCATATCAGCTGGATTATTGGAGTCCTCACTGAACGGCTCTCGTTAGAAACAAACGCTGGATATCATCAGGACCCTGGCAGGGTCTGGAGCCCCACTGCCATTTTCATCCTTTTTCTCCCTTCATTTTTTTTCTTTTTTTTTTTGGAGAAAGTGGGGAAGTTGTTTTTTATCTGCTTACTCCCCCCTTGCCCCATTCTTCTCTTGTCCCTGCCTTACTCCCGCTCTTTCTCCCTCTGTCCCTTTTTTAAGAGAGCCTTTGTGTCACTCCATTTTTAGCTCCCCTTTGCTATGCTGCGCACATTGTTACCCAGTGGAAAGGCAAGTGGCAGCAGTGGGTTTGGTCCTCAGGAAGCACTTCATTGAGTCCTGCTGGTAACTTGAACTCCTGTACTGTAACTTTCCCACCTCGGTCTGTTCGGTCAGTGGGACTGGGAGAGTCTGTGTAGTACAGTTTGGCTGCTTATTTCACCATTGATTAAGGCCAAAGGTGGGCAGCCTCTGGGACTCTTAAAACGTTGGTGACTAAGCTTGACTTGGCAGTGCCAGCAACCCCCTGGGGCCCAGTGAATGCTGTGGTGGCTCCAAGAGAGGAGGGGTGGGGTGGAAGAGCATGTTTTTAGCACGGTTGTGTGTGTGTATGGACTTGAAATGATCTTCTTTAAGTCTTCACTGTTACACATCAGAGCATTAAGCACTCTTGATGTTTCACTATGAGATGGGCCCCTCGTGTGTTACACCATAACATCTGGCTGTCAGCCATGACATCCACATCACGGCTCCACCTCTTTACATGGGATAGACATTGCATCACCACTTGATAGCAAAGCTTACCTCAACTGTATCTACTTCTGTATCAAACTACTTTCTTCTACTGAAGACATCATGGTTTCAGGAGGTTGACTCTAAATGTGTTTTCGGTATGAGATGCTGGTGGTCTAGTTCTCCATCTTGTGGCAATGACAATGGTTTACCAAACCTTTTTAAAGTGTTTCTGTAAATGCAAGAGAAAATGTGTCTCATAATTAGTCATCCCAGTCATGCAAGCCAGAAATCTTTTTCAAAAATTACCCCTTACTCATGTCTTTTCTCTCTCTTTTGTTTCCGTGTCTCCCTTGCGACATAGCATGCAGAGCTCCGAGGGAGGGTCAGACACTTCGACCAGCGTGGCAACGCTGCGAACGTCGTCATCAGCCCAGGCCCCTGTGGTACAGCCTGTACCAGCATCCCAGCAGGTGGGGCACTACTTCTACCCTAATTGTACTGTAATGACAGCACCGATGCGGGAAGTCTGTTATGACTTAATTGTTTCACACCATTTCTTTTCTAAATGTTTGAAGAGTAGTTATTTTGGAAACCAAACCAGGGCCGTCGTGTTACAGTAATACAGCTTGCTATATTTGTGCTCGTACAATATCACAACAAACACTCCTGGATGCACTTATGGTCTAATGTCTCTGTCACCATCTGCAATAAATAAATATATATTTTTTGAATAGTACTTCCAATTTCTAACTTGCCAGCAACCACAGCTGCCAATTTACTAACAGTTCCCACCTGTATTTATTTCTGTGTTAGCAGTCGAAAGTTCAGCTATGCCCTCTCACTGTTTTCACTTTGTTGGACTATTTGAAGCTACAGGCAAAAAGACAGAGTCGTCAATAACCCGTACAGAACACAGCCTGAGTTTCTGTCGTTCAGTGGTCAATAACATGGTACCAGTCTGACACTGAGTATGTTAGACTCGTAGGAGAAGTAGTAGCCTTCGTTTATTTATGTTTTAATGAGCATAAATCTCTCAGCAGTTGCCAAAACAAGACTTGAGGGCAGCACTTGTTGATATGTTTGCCGATGTTGTGTTTACTGTCATGCAGTGATGTGTGTTATTGTACATACATACCTATGTAATTGAGTTATGTCTTGTATCTACACAGAGGGTGCTGGTTCAAGCCACAGGCTCAGCTCAGAAGGGAGGACAAGTACAGCAGCTTTCAGTATCCAGGGTTCAACAGGTCCCTCAGCAGGTACACAGTACTGTACATACATATACAGTGCTGTGAAAATATCTGTGCACCCCTTGAATTTTTACAGCTCTTAGATGATGGTGCTTTGATTTTTGTGATTGAGTCAGAGACCTATACAGTGGTTTCTTTCACAAAAAGTAACAGGATGATTAAATTTATTTCTGTGAATTCAAATAAAGCTGAATTTCACCAGAGGTTACTTGTATCACTTCCAAATATTTGATCTCTTCGTGTTTTGTTTGGGACAGAATTTATATTAGATCATAACAGTCAGTTTGTGCGGTTTTTGGCTTGGCCTTTAGGTGACATATTAGGTAGTAAACAAGAAGAAAAAGTACCCAAACCATGTTTGTGTTAAACTCAGGATATCAAACATAGCAGCTCATCCATTCCACCAAAACCTGCTCATTGAGAGGTGAAATGTTTCTCCTGCTTCCTGTGCTCCTCATTTGTTGTCTTTCTCTGGCTGAGCCTGACCTACTGCTTGTGTACTTTAAGTAACATAAAATACTATGTTTTGTGATGATGGGTTTTGCATAAAGTCTTCTCAGAGTCTCTGGGTATCTATGTCTCCTGTGCTTCAAAGCTTGGTTATATTACTGGCGGCTTGAACCAAATCCCAATATACAATGTGTGTGATGTCTCCCGTCTAATGTTGAAAACCACAATCTGTTTGCTGGTGTTACCTCATGCCACAAGATCAGCCAAAAACAGATGGACAGTTCATGACCTGCTTTTCTCTATTTAGTTTTCCTTCACTGTATCGTTCATGACCAGTTGTGATGTTTGTCCACTTTTTTTTTTTTAATATATATATATTGGGGCATTTTATTTGATAGCACAGTGTAGAGGGACAGGAAATGGGGAGGCAGGGACAGGGGGAATAACAACGGCGCCTGATGCCGGATTCGAGCCGGGGCTGACTGCAGCGAGGATTATAGCCTCTGCATATGGGGTGCCTGCTGAACCAACTGCGCCACACAGCGTCCCGTGATGTTTGTCAACCTTAACAAAAGTTAAAGTTAAATCAAATTCAGTGTAACTTTATTTTGAATTATTGTAGATACTCAATTTTAAAAAAATATTTAGAAACTCCACACCAAATGCCTTGGAAGGTCGAATTAGATATAGTCAGTGCTTTAAATGTTAATTGGTACTGTTAAGGCTTTTGTGAGCAAACCAAGGGGTGGATAGATGTTCTTTCACTGCACTGCATGTAAACACAAATGCATGTGCACATACCTACATTCATGTGAAAATAGATTTCTCTCCACTGTAATTAGTCAAGTACAATCTCAGTTGTTGTTCATGTCTTAGTACTATGTTAAAAAAAAAAAAAAAAAAAAGGTCTGTTTGATACCTGTGAGCCCTGCTTTCATTCTCCTGTTGATCCCTCTGTAGGTGCAGCAGGTGCAACATGTCTACCCATCCCAGGTTCAATATGTAGGAGAGAGTGGAGATGCTGTTTACACCAATGGAACTATGTAAGCATCATCATGTCATTGTTATTTGAGATATTTAAGTGAACCTTGTCATTATTGTTTACCAACCACAGCTCTAAATGCCTCTAAATTTAATATGCCAAAGTGTTGTAAAACATTTTTTTTTATTTTCAATTTACACAGACAGCACTTAGCATAATATTTGGCTCCACTCCAAATGCAGCGTCATCTTGAATTACCTATGGATGGATTCTGCATTAAAAGCGTAATGACAAATACAACTTTCCAGACCACATTTCCTCATCATTTGAACACTGTCACATCCACCTGCTTTTAAAAAGCTCCAATCAAAACACCTTTTGAGTTTATATAATCTAGATGTATTGTGTTGGGTTTCTCAAATGGCACATACCTCTCAAAATTCATCACTAGCCATGAAACGGACTTTGTTTAGCGTCATGTTGGTTTGACATCACTGTGTGTTGATTATAATGTTTGCTCCCCAGCCGTGCAGCTTACTCCTACAACCCTGAGGCTCAGTTGTACGGGCAGAGCAGTGGAGGGACCTACTTTGACTCGCAGGCCGGTGGAGCTCATGTCACTACAGTAGTCTCCTCTGCCAGCGGTGGAGTACCCCCTCATGGCATGGTGGGCATCGCCATGGATGTGGGCAGCAGCCACATCATTTCCAGCGGCAGCACCTACCTGATCCATGGAGGAAGCATGGAGGGAAGCCGCAACCACATATCACACTCATCTCGCTCCTCCTCAGCTATGGTGAGCAACGCTCATACCAGTTCCAGTGGTGCGCCGAAGCAAAAGGACCCACCAAAGACTGACTTTACATCCTTGGCAAATGTCTTCTCTCAGCTGCAATGTGACCAAGTCATAGTTTTTAATTTAAAGTACATAAATACGTTTTTACTATTAACTAGTACAGCATGGCTTACTAAGTAATCTGGCCTACCATACAGAGCAGTGAGTTGCACACTGGTGCCAGTTGTCACCACTGCTACCTGAGCCTTTGTCCAGACTGGGCAGGCTCCTAGGACAAGCCTGAAAGGTAGTGAGAGACACATGGGGTTTACAGCAACCTGAGTTGGGGCCTCCTGGCTCTGCAGAGAGCAGAGCAGTGCAGGGCAGAGAGCCTGTAGAATCGGGACACTGGCTTAAATAATTCAGCACTGCCTTGTTTCAGAGGTTTTCACAGGCACTTGAGCGCCCTGCAAAACAAAGCAACCCCTGGGGCTCATTACCATTTGGCCAAGAGCCCTCGGGAGCCTTCTTAAGGCTTGGACCGCTGCCTGCTTCTTTTTCCTTTTCTTCTGTGTCTCCAGTTTGGCTGCAATACCACATATCTTTTCTTTTTTGACTTGATTTTCTTCTACAGCTCAACTGAATGTCCCTGGTTTTGTCATTTACTTTGCCTGCCAGTTGGACTCCATTAATTTTTGTTGTCCCAAGAAGAATAATATGTCAGTGTATATTTTACACTGTTTGAGTCGTAGTTACAACTTACTCTTTCTGTCTTGTAATTTTTCAATTATTAATTTCTTACAGTTAAAATGTTTGATAAACTGTGGGGATGGGGGCTCCACAGGCATTGTTGACCTATTGTCCCGTAGCTTGACGTGACCTGTGCCCCTGTTTGTGGTTCCTATTTGCATACATAGAGTGTCTGACTGCAAGCCTTCACTGAGCAGCTTAACCCCATGAGTCCCTTGATTTGCATGCTTTTGTCAGCCAATAATAGATTTGGCTGCAACACTGACTGATTTTTAATGGAAATGCAGAGATCTGGCTGCTCGCTAACAGTCTTATTTCCTTTTATCTGTTTTTTTTCATATACTCTGCTTATTTCTGTCCCCTTCTCTCTTTTCTGTCTCTCTCACTCTTTTGCCTCTTCTCCCTTCTGTGTCCACTCTTTTTTTTTTTTTTTTTTTTTGCATGCTTCTTCTTTCTTTAGCTTGAAATGGCGATTGAAAACCTCCAAAAGTCTGAAGGAATTGCAAGTCACAAAAGCAGCCTGCTCAACAGCCATGTAAGTCAACCAGGAACTTTCTTTGAAAAGGACATGAGAGAAAATGTAAAAAAGAAATCCGTGGCTGAACCTGTAGGCAGTGTGTTCTTCTTCTGTTCTTCTCAGCTGAGCACACTACCTACTGCTAGCTTTACTCTCTCTGCACTGTCCCACTGACACGCATAATTGCCTCCATTAGTTTTCATCCTTGATCTGAACTTGCATTTGCTCTCACTTCTTCCTCAAGAATACATCTTTTGTATATGTGTCTCAACACTGCATGGACTTACGTTGATTGATTTTGTGTTAAGTAAACCAAGACATGCATTTTTGCACTGGAGGGGCCACATTCAGATAGACATTTGCCCCTATGATAAAATAAAGTCCAGTTGGAGGAGTTTGGAGAAGCGTTGTTAGTGCTAATTACCATACTTATATCTGTTACATGATGTCAATGTACTTCTTCCATTGCATTTTTACATGCAAGTGTCTGTGCGAACGTGGCCTAACTTCTCTTTTTGGAGGCTGGTGATCAATGGTACTGACATTTAAATGAGATTCCACTTTCATTCACATGGGGAAAGTTGTGGTTTACATGTTTCCCTACCTTCCAGCTCTTAATCCCAGCTGTCACCTCAGATCCTCAGCATAATTTGTATAACTAGTGTTTAAAGTTTTTGCTTTAAATCTGATTTTGTAAATTGGACATTTGTGGTTGGTGCTTTTACAGACAGAGCTATGACTGTCACTGTCTTCTTCACTGTCAACCATTCTTTATGCTGTAGTCATTTACTTCTTCATCAGGCATATAAAGGCCTACAGTGGGAGTGCAATGGTCTTTCAGGTGTTTCACCTCTTAAAATAGGTGGTTATATCATGTGCCTGTGTGGTGTGTGTTATCTGTCTTTTGATATGATAATAAGATGCACTGCTCCGCTCCATTGATGCACAGGTGACTATCACATAGCAGGGTTTGCCTGCTGGGGCTCACTGATTGTGCGACTGTCTTCTTCTCTGTATTTTTAGCTGCAATGGCTGCTGGACAACTATGAGACAGCGGAGGGAGTGAGCCTGCCCCGATGCTCCCTGTATAACCATTACTTGCGCCACTGTCAGGAGCAGAAACTGGATCCGGTCAACGCAGCCTCTTTCGGCAAACTCATCCGCTCAGTCTTCATGGGCCTAAGGACCCGGCGCCTCGGCACCAGGTACAAACAGGAAGAAGTTGTCGCCAGTGCTGAAGATGCTGATAACAGTAATCATGTTACTATTATAGATGTGACAAGTATGATGATGCTTATAGGCATGGGAGACTTACTGATGGAAGAGGATAATGATAGTGATTACACTGATGGCAACTCTTCTTCTCTTGACTGGTTTCTGTTTTTTTCCGCACTAAATCTACCAGAGGCAACTCTAAGTATCATTACTATGGCATCCGGGTGAAGCCAGACTCGCCACTCAACCGGCTGCAGGAGGACACTCAGTACATGGCCATGAGGCAGCAGCCTGTCCACCAGAAACAGAGGTCAGCAATCTCTTCTTGTGATGTTCATTTCCTCTTGCCTTGCTCTTTGACACATTTGTCATAACTTAAACTAATTTTCCACTCACCCTTTGCCATTTTGTTTGTCCTTTTCTTTCCTAATTAAAGTTTATATGTAAATCTGATTTTTTTTTATTACATTTACCCAGCTGCTTTACTTTCATTGCCAATCTTCTACTGCTTGTGTATTGTCCTAAATGTCCTCCCCTGTCTTACCCTCTTTCACTCTCTTCCTTGCCCTTTTCTGTTATGGTTTTTATGTTTTTTCTTTGGGATGGAAACCCGCATACCCCTATGCCTCAAAACCAGATTCTTATTTCTCTCTGAATTCTTAAAAACTCTGCTAACATGCGTACATGTCCTGCCCTGTATTCTCTGTATAGGTTCAAACCTCTACAGAAGGTGGATGGTATGTCTGACAGCCTGTGTGGGAGCTCTCAGCACTGTAACAGCACTCCAGAGCAGTCGGTGGCTGCTCAGAGCCAACACCACCAGCAGTACATAGGTAAGGACAGGAGCTGGTTGTCTGCTACATTGTCAGCCATGTATCCAGGATTAATCAACTATATTTAATATGTATCACTTATATGTTCTGGTTCTGTGTGGCTTTAGTTATTTTTCGCCAATGTAATCACAAAGCATACATGTACATAATGGATGTCAGATGGGATTGTTTGATGTTACAATAATAGCGTGTGTGTTTTATGTGTTTACATACACTATATAAACTTCCTATACAGTTTTCATATGGTTCCAAAGTCCATGAGCTGTGTGTGTGTGTGTGTGTGTGAAATGAATGACACCTGTCTACGTTTTTGCTTTATGCAGATACGTCCCACACCTTGCCTCCATTTCCCTCTCCTGACTTGGGCACTCAGCCTCTGCCTGAGCGCATCAACATGAATGATATCAAAAAGCTGCAGACGCTCTACAGAGACCACTGTGAGGTGGGTCATATCACAGCACTACTCTGTTAGAGTACATCTTCCTCTGCCTCAGGAAGGTTTGAAATGATGTAAAATTTTTTGGGAGTGGTTTGGCTCCTTCGCTGCTCCTTTGTAGTTCCCCACAGAGACCTCACAGATGAGCTCATCATGTCTCCCTGCCTCCTGGCTGTTGGTCCTCTTCAGCCTGTTGCAAAATCCTAGGTATCGTTTCCCTTCCTTAGGGTCAGTAAGCCCTGCTATATTAAACAAATCATGTTGCCACTTCTAAACACACATTAGCAAACATCCGTAACAGACAGACAGATGTGTATGCAGCAGATAAACACATCAGCCATTTCAAGAGTTCTTTATTATATAGGTCCAGCAGAGACTTGTAATTCTACATTAAACATGTGCATCATACGCTTTTGAGTTTGTTACACAGGGAAACAAAAACTGTTTTACATTCTGCCGATGATAAATAGCATATGTTATAAAAGATATGCACTAGTCCTGAACAGGGTTGAAATGAGGACACTATAAAAATATTCATGCACTAATGAAATCATAATGCCTCTGATAATTCATCCTGCTTTTAGATAAACACTTAATTATCTCATATTCAGCTGTTGACCTGCTGATGGATATCTTTCCTGTATTGAATTGCTTAATGTTTGTCAAAACAGTCTGGTGATATTATGTACTGATGTTCTTATCTTCAAAGCATACTATGAATATAATCTTTATGTCTTGATTTTCATCAATGAGACACACAGTTTCACAGTTTCCTCATTACCCTGATCTGGCACTGTTGTTTACTTGTTATCTTAATCTGCTGCTGAAAATGGTCCCAAAGAGAAGCACCATTTACTCCTGTTTGAGCAGCATTTGCTTGTTTCAGAAGTTCTTTTTTAAAGTAATTGTGAGACTTTATTTTACCTTTTAGTAGGTGCTTAAGGCCACAGTGGGCTTGTGCAAAAAAAAGTATTGGATGATGACAAACTAAAACATTGTTGTTTCTGAAATATAGGACACCACCAGCCTATAACCTCAGTCAAAGCTGCATCAGGAGAATTAAAAAAGATCTATGGAGAAGCGATGAGTTATGTAATGACATTTCATAGTTCCATGGTAGGACAATGAATTTGAGATGGAATCACCCTCTCCCTTCCTGCACATTAAAATTTGGGGGCTTTCAGGCAGGAGAGAGGCTGTGATTAAAGCAGTGAAGCTCTGGCTTTATCATATTATCCCTGCCCTCCCCTTGTCCAGCCTCACCACGCTCCCTTTGTTCCAGCCGTCTTTTCATCTCTGTGCAGCTTTCAAGACATGCCAATTAACCTTTCAGCGCGCTGGGTGGACATCTTGGTGTCTTTGTGGTGGCCTCCCCATGGGCCTTTGTGTTGCCTTGTCTGTGGACAGGCACATGGGCTCCTGTCTTTGTCTGCCAGCGCATTTCTGTCAGTCTCACAGCTCTCGTTGCCCCTGCGTGTTTAATATTGATGCATTTCACTTTTTTTCACCTTTTTTTTTCGTGAGCCAACACTGACCTGTTAACACAGCCAGGACTTTTATCAACAGCACTTTTAGCCACAGGATAAATAAAGGCCTAAACATAAAAATATCTCATTTCTTTTACTTTCGTACGGTTAAAATCTTTTTTTAGCTGGGCTCTAAGCATATTTATTAATGTCTCAGTAACAACAATATACCAGTGTTGAAGCATAAATAATTAGCTGCTTAATAAAACACTGATGCTTCCTGCTGTATTTGATGCGTGTGGACAGAAGTGAAGGGTTAAGATTTGGGAATCTCTGCTGCAGGCACTCGTCTGTCTGTGAATGTGCATGTGAACACGTGTTATTTCTCCTTCACACTTTCTTTCTTTCATTTTTTTTAAGGCATGCTGTTTTTCCTGTGTAGCGAAAAAAACTGTGGGGGCAAAAACGCTCTTGTTTAGAGGGGCTGGGGAATTCTCCTTTTTGTTTTGGAGTTCTGTGTTTGACCTGTTGCTGGGGGCAACCGTAAACAAGGTTGCCATGGCGACGGCTGGAGAGGAAGCAAAAACATATCATGTGATTGAAGCCTACACTGGTGTGTAATAAGATCCAGCGGCAAGTGCATGTCCTGCCAGATAGAGAAAGAAGAGAATCTCCGGGCACGGAGTGAATCATACTCTTATACTCAGCGGACTCTGAACGTAGAGATATACGGGACTGTTTGATTCCAAAAGCATAAAGAGTTTGGTCTCTGCGTCATGTGGAGGCAGCCAGACGTTTCCTGTGGCCTGATGAATGGTCTCAGTAACTTCTGCAGAGCTGCTTTTTTTTTTTTTGTGTCCTACGTATTTATATTTGCGTTGAGTTTCAGGGTTTGTCTGACCGTTCTCTTTTTGGGGAACATGTGACGACCCCAAAAACTGCTGTCAAACGCAAGAGCACTAGCTTGCCACTGCTTCCTCCATGTTCTTGTTGTGTTCGCTTGTGTACTCTACTTTCAAAGAGCCTCATACATATGAACAGGAAAGAGGAAGTCGCATGGGTTAGTTCAGGTCAGCGCCTCACCACTAAAACGAGGCAAATGCATGCATTAATCTACCAGACTAATCTGCTTCATAAAGGCAACCAAGACAGAAAAAAAGGAGTGAAATCAACTCAAGGAAAAAAAACTCCAGAGGAAGCCTAAACGTGGCCTTTAGGATCCTCCTGATGATTAATGTGCAGGGAGCTGTGTTAAGCTGGCTCATTGTCTAACCAGGAGGGCCTGGAGTGAGTGAGAGGCTGCCTGCCTGCCTGTAGAAACTTTGTTGTGTGTCTGGTTGCCATGGTTCAGCTCTGTATGTTTTGTCCCCCACCTCCTCTCCTCCCTCTCTTTTTCCCTCCTCTCTTCCCTCCCCCTCCTTCCTCTTTTGCCGCTCTCCTGCAGGCTACTTTGGATGTGGTGATGAACCTCCAGTTCCACTACATTGAGAAACTCTGGCAGACCTTTTGGTATTCAACACTGCCATCTAGTGACGGAAACACCACCATCCCCAACAGGTCAGCTCACGCACACGAGAGGAGCCGGGGCTTCAGTACACAATACAAATCCACTGAGTCCATTTAAATTTGTATTTTTTACTCTGCTGCTATAACTTACATTTTTTTCCCTTTTGTTTGTTCTCTGTGTAGTGACGATGATCTGGAAGGTGTGATTCCCAGAGAGAAGCTGGTGGCTCTGTGTAAATACGAACCCGTTAGACTATGGATGAGGAGCTGTGATCACATCCTTTACCAGGCTCTAGTGGAGATCCTCATCCCTGATGTCCTGCGTCCTGTTCCTAGTCAGTACTACCACTAAGAGACAATGAAGTAGACAGAGTGTAGGACTTAAGGGGCTGTAATTAATGAGTACTATCAGTATTATTTTATCAGTCAGCTAATTGTCTGGTCTGTAAGTCCACGTTGTTTTATCCAATACACAAAGATATTTGGTTTATTATCTCATAGGACTGAAAAAACTATAACACATTGAAGTTGGAACCAGTGATGATTTTTTTCTTTCATTTTTTCTTTAAATATTGTCAGACCAGTGATGTAAAATCAAATCCTCAGTGCCTTTATATCTTCAACACAAGCATTACTATCACGGGGTGTCTGTGATTTCTCTGTACTTGAATCTTCTCAGCTGAGTTTTACACGACCCCACTTAAAATTTTTCAAGCACAGAGGTGATGTGGTGAAGTCAGTCTGTAATCCAGGCTTCTTTTTGTCTTCAGGCACTCTCACTCAGGCCATTCGTAACTTTGCCAAGAGTCTGGAGGGCTGGCTGACTAACGCCATGACCAGCTTTCCCCAAGAGATTATCCGCACCAAGGTAACATGGAAAACTCTGACCCACTTGTCTGTTAATTGTGTGAGCACATGTTTTGTATGGATTATATAGCAATGAAGTCTTAGACAGGTTTTTATTTATTCTGTTAGGTTACCTTATAAGGCTGTGGCTGCACTTTGATTTGTGTTTATCTAAGTAGAAAATACATCCTGGTTTAAGATTACAGCGAATGTGACAGCATGTGTGATAACCAGAAAGTTTGACAGAAAGGAACTAGACAACCTCTGAGTTTTGGCTCTGTCCTCTATCATGTGGGACACCAAGTCTTTCTTGTCCAGAACTACAGGGAGCTAAGAGTTAGACCTGGTTTGACTGAAGTCTCAACTCAGTAATATTAGAAAGCATGAAAACATTACAGTGTGTCTTTGCTGCATTGTGTTGTGTTGTGTAGGTAGCAGTTGTCAGTGCGTTTGCCCAGACTCTGAGACGTTACACCAGCCTGAACCACCTGGCCCAGGCAGCTCGCGCTGTCCTCCAAAACACCTCCCAGATCAACCAGATGCTCTCAGACCTCAACCGGGTGGACTTTGCTAACGTCCAGGTAAACTTGTCTGTCCGATTCTGAGTTCATGTAACAAAGATCAGAGGTTTGAGTCCACTTTGAGGTTTCTGTCTCTCATCGTGTGGCTGCTTGCATTGTTGTTGTTGTGTCTAACAGGAGCAGGCATCATGGGTTTGTCAGTGTGACGAGAGTGTTGTCCAGCGTCTGGAGCAGGACTTTAAAGTCACCCTGCAGCAGCAGAGCTCTCTGGATCAGTGGGCCACCTGGCTGGACAACGTGGTCTCTCAGGTCCTGAAGCCTCATCAGGGCAGCCCGAGTTTCCCCAAAGCTGCTCGCCAGTTCCTGCTCAAGTGGTCTTTCTACAGGTAGCATGGGAACAGTGTCTAGTTTTTACAGTGCTCTTTGGGCTGTAGACTTCATTTTGACATGTTCAGATTTTAAAGCTTCTGTTATTCTCTGTTTATCTCCTTGCTGTAGCTCCATGGTGATCAGAGACCTCACTCTGCGCAGTGCAGCCAGTTTTGGCTCTTTCCATCTGATCCGTCTCCTGTATGATGAGTACATGTTTTACCTGGTGGAGCATCGTGTGGCTCAGGCCACTGGAGAGACGCCTATTGCCGTCATGGGAGAGGTAAGAGAGAGAGGAAATATCCGACTGCTCAGAAACACTGTGCTGGTGCTTATGAAAATTATATTTAAATTAGTTTCTTTGACTAAACACTGTTATCTCTTTAATTACAGTTCAGTGACCTGAGCTCTATGATGCCATCACTCATGGAAAAAGGTAGGCCTCTTTTATTTTCAGTGCTGCTTTATATCAGTGAAGTTACCTCCAAAAAACATTAGACTGTAAGTTTACAGTACATAACTCTTCCCAGGCAAGATGAGTGAAATATGAGACGGGCAACATTATTTTTCAATTATTTGTCAAAAAAAATCCATAAAAGACCAAAAATTATTATTATTATTATTATTATTATTATTATTATTATTATCATATGCAGCTACATTTTTGTCCAAACTATGAAAACACATCAGTGAGACACACTGTTCCACTGGGTGACATGTTCCTTAATTACCCTCTACAGGGCCGAGGTGGTTCAGCCTGAGTTCTTCCTTCTTGTCTTGCGTTTGAGACAAGTTGTAAATATTTGTGTCTACAGAGAACCTGTGGGTTTGGCTGAAAGTCACATACAGGGGCAAAGTTTAAAAACAGACTTAGATGTTGCTGGTTTGGGTGTTTTTAGTGGTTTTGCTGCGTTTTCATACCGAGTCCCCCAGTTATGTCCAGCACCTTTGCTAAATAGGGAACTGCACTGATTGTTTGGATCAAGTCTTTTCCAGTGGTGTTCCCCAAGATCCTTGAAGAGTGTGAGAGAAGATGTTACCTCTGTAGTTAACGCTTTATCTCTGCTACATTAGACACTCCCATAGTTGCGTGGTGGATAATCTAGGTACCAGAAAGGACTATCTCTAGACTAGGACTATCTTTCTGCAGACTCAGTCACCACCACACAGGACTAGAAGCCCGTAGGTGATGATTAAACCGGATTTAATTTGTAGTCTAGCGTTTATTTTTGAGCAAAAACCTCCAGACTGTACCTTTAAGCTTTTGCCCCATGTCAGATTCTTTGGCTGGTTTTATTGTCGCCAACTATTTCAATGTGAATAAACCTCTCCCTCTCTTTGCCATTAGACACGTCCTTCTCTGATGAGATGAGCGACCTGGGCAGTGACGCTGATGCATCCAGAGGCCCGACTGAACCGGCTGTTAAGAGAGAGAGGATTGAGATGAGCCATCCTCTGCAGGAGATGTGAGCCCCGTCCCAACAGGTGCAGACTGAAAGCCACGGGTATCGGGCATCTCACCCTTACAAAAAAAAAAAAAGAAAGAAAAAAAAAGTGACCCTTAAGTGGCTTTTGGCGCCCTCTGAGGACATCAGTGGCTGTTGGGCCTAACACAGGGCAACGATCTGCAGTCAGTGTGTGCAATGTACATAGAGAAGAGAGTAGCAATGTCAGTCCTCCCCTCACTAGCATTAAGAAAGACAGATCTTTGTCCCAGGAAGCTCACGTCTTTTTATTTTTTACTCACAGGGGTGTAACACAGGTCTGATTTTTCTTTCCGTTTTTGTTGCAACTGTGAACGACTTTGTGCAGTACCTTTTCAATGGATGTGTAACTTTTGAGTGACGGTGTATGGTGTTTATGTGATTCTTTTTTTTTTTTTTCTCAGATTTTAACTAGCTGTGCCATAGTGTCATT
This sequence comes from Caranx ignobilis, assembly GCA_021432705.1. NCBI lineage: Eukaryota > Metazoa > Chordata > Actinopteri > Carangiformes > Carangidae > Caranx > Caranx ignobilis. The sequence goes on from MU270014.1 coordinate 2,286,472, forward strand.
TGAGTGCCTTAGATTGCTAACTTTGAAACCACCACTACAGATGTCTATCTGTCCCTCAGCTGTGCCTCTACCGCAGTATGAATGTATCGTCTCCAAACCTCAGACATTCAAAGCACCTTTAACATTGATTAGATGTAGGTGTGTACTCCTTGTTGCCTCTGCTGCAGCTCGCAGCAAACATGGAAAAAAACATATGGAAAAACAATGAACATGCAACCTGCTGACCCAAAGGACCTTTCCCTCAGTTGTCCCCACCAGCTTAGCCTCAGTCATGGCTCTGTCTGTCAGGCAGGAGGGCCTCGTAGTCTCACAGTAGTCAGGAAGGCAGGGAACAGTCTCTTACCTTGGCTGTGTACGATGTGGGTTTGTTTACCTCATTAGATTTCTATGCTGTGCTCTGTTTGGCTCAGATGACATGAGGCAAGTACTTAAAAAAAAAAAACAAAAAGAGAAATCGTAGCCACGGTTTTTGTTCCCCACTCCGGTTTCCTCTCATGTAAATAGTTCAATATTTCTCTGATTGATATCAACCCTGCAGTCGTCCTTAAGTGAACTGTTAGGGTTCATTCACCAAGTCCCAGTGCAGCGACTCACATGTTATGGAACAAATCCAGAACAGATCAGCTTAATGGAGATGGGATGTTTAAATCTAAAGTGGGATCTGGTCTGTCTCATTGAGCCTCATTTCCTGATTGGAAAAAAAAGTGGTGGTAAATTTTCTTCTAAGATTTATCAATACCAGTTAGAGCTTTGGACATGTAAAACCAAAACCCTTACACAAGTAGAGGATGTCGTTGGCATCTGAGCCGGCACATGCCCCCCGTCTTCAGATACTTTAACCTCATGCTGTTACTCAGATAAAGTCTTATGTTCTGTTTAAATTAGATAGAAGAATACAGTGCGTTATTTGGGGATTTGTCCATAATAAATTATATATATATATCTATATATATCTTTATATGATGTAGAAAATTTGTGCTCTGTGGCCTTCGGTCTTTGCCTAATCTCTCTCCTCACGCTGTTTATCACATTGTATCTGAGGAAAATGCTTTGATGTGTAACTGATTAAAGTGGTGTGTGTGTGTGACAAATTTGTTTTCCAAGCTCAGTCGTTCAATGTAGCGCTGAAACGATTAGTAATTTGAATAACTCTATTACAAAAAATGAATCTTGAATCGAAGCTTAATTCAATTAATTTAACTCACATTATACGACGTGCTCTGCTTGTGTCTCACATGGACTTTTATATCGCTGACGCACAGCGTTTTGCAGATTTCAGTGCTGAGATCATAGGTGAGATGGAGCAAATTCAAGAGACGACAGAAAAGAGGAAAAGACAGAAATTCATGTTGTTAACCTGACACACAAGAACATACACTCCTCTTCTCATAGAGAGAAGCTCCTCTGTCACTCAGGCTCCCTCTCACACACACCCGTACCCTTGCCCCCCAGTGATGGCATCAAATAGGCCAAGACATCAAAAATATCTGTTCAGTAGCAAGATTTGAGATTGGAGTCTAAAATGTACAAATACTATACAGATATATTTATAAATCATCAGTACATCAAAAAATTGACTGTTAATTTTCAGAGACTTGTCTTTTTTGTCCTTTTTCTCATTTTTACAATTGATATTTAATAAGGAATAAGACTTCACTTGATTAATTGATGAAATAATTGATAGAATACTCGTTTACAAAAATAATCTATAGCTGCAGCCCTTCAGTCCTTACTGTGGTCCAACTGCGCCCAAGGAGGCTTTTCAGCTGTCACAAGAGAAATTTCTATTTATATGAACTGTTCTGATTTGATTGACATCAGCTTTGTGTTGAAACTGGTTTGGTTGATTTATTCTTCCCGTCTCTCGGTTTCCCTGCTCAGATGATTTTGTTGTAGCGACAAGAATCCTGGAGCTTGATTATTTAAGGCTTTTTGTAACTTGTGCCTGTTACAGTCATTTGCCTTTAAGTGCTTTGGGAAAAAAAAAGTTATTTCTATGTGTACTTTGTAATGTTTTGTAAGGCTGTTCTAGATTTTCGGCGGAGGATTATTTTTTATTGAACTAGATTTGGTTCTTCTTACAAGTATACTGAACCCTTATTTTTGTGTATTTTTAAACCTGTTCTTGACTACACTTTAACTAGCACAAGGACAGATGATGGTCTGTAATAAACTGCATAGTTCAGCTGTATTTTGTACTTGGTCACAATGTGTAATAAATTGGTGTAAACCAAAATTTTTTTTGACTGAGCACATTTATTATTCTTCTTCTTTTTTATCAAATATCAACATCACAAAACCTAATTGGAACAAACAGCAGATTTACAAACAGTTCGTTTTTTTCCTAAGGTTTGGTAGAAGATCTTTGCTCACAAATGTCTCGTTCAATCCACCGGGATGCTCTGGAGATACAGTATTTACACAATTTAAAAATCCTAGTTTCCATGGCAACACAGTAATTATGCTTAACATGTTTATTCACACATTATTTTCCATCCTTCTGTAATTCAAGAAAAGTTCTGACATCTAGCTTAGTTTGCAGTCTCTACCTACAAAAGGCACACAGAACACAAAGTGAACAGAAGAGATTCAATAGAAAAAGACTTTCCCTCCTGGAAAAGGCAGAACGACTGAGTGTACAACACACAAGTTAAATTACTGGAGAAGAAGAAGAAGAAGAAGAAGAAGAAGAAGGAAAGGCTTGGTCGTTAAACAGCAGGACACCATCAGAAGTAAGTGCACATTGTCCCTCAAGGCTGAACGTCTGAATGAAGGAGCCGCCGCCGCCTCTTGTCGAGTCTCTTACCACCTGTCGTTTTCTCCAGCTCTCGACTCGAAGATGAAAAAGTGCAAAGTTTACAAGGAGCAGCCCGCCATGTACTTCCCTGTGAGAGAGATCAAACACACGAATGGAAAAAAAAGAATCAACATATCGCTGAAAATAAATGTTAAAAAACTTAGGTGCAAAACCTTCCAGCAACTTCATCACTGGGTGCAAATGAACAGCTAAACATGAAGAACACGTCTGCTGCTGGACGTCTGTTTTCACACCACATAAAGATTTCAGGATCATTTGGGGAAACACATTTTGTTTTTAATCATCTCCTTAAGGTGCAACACCTAACCCTAACCTTAACCCTATGAATCACCTGACTAATAGATTACTCCATGTAACAGTTGTTAAGTCTCCAAATGACAATTATAGGTTAACATTCGATTTAATCAGCTGTAACTGACAAATTGAATTATTATCATTATTTAAAAAAAAAAATACTTTGTTCTTTTAAGGATTTAGCTAAAAGGGCTGGAAAACCAGTGTTCCTGAGTCTCACTTTTGAACTCCAATGACAACAAATAAGTTGTTAATAACGTAAAAAAAAAAAAAAAAGAGAGAAAAATAGGGGCTTAAATCATTAAGTCCAAAGGTGTAGATCTTATAAAAGTAAATGGATTTTGGTCGATTTGTTGCCGCTGTTCTTTAAAAAAAATTGAATTGTGAATTGGAAACTCAAAAGTTGTGTAGAAGCAGAAGAAGAAGAAGAAGAAGAAGAAGAAAAGGTTAAAAACATTTCTCTTTTCATGTGCTTATGGCTGAGCTCTTTAAAAAAAAAAAAAAAAAAAAAAACTTTAAATCTTAATCTTGGATTGGCACTGTAAATCATCTTAATTGATTTAATCCAAATCAATATTTCATGATGAAAACTCATATTTTATGCTCCATTTTAGTCTAGTTTACACTACTCACAAAAAGTTAGGGATATTTGACTTTTGAGAAAAATTTATGGAAAATGTAAAGAGTTCATGCTACAGTGATATTATATCATGAAAGTATAAGGCATTTAGTGTAATTTCAACTCAAGTTCACCTGTAAAGGTTATAGTGTGTTTTAGGTGCATTCTGAAAATTCACCCGAAAGCCCAATATCCTTAACTTTTTGTGAGTAGTGTATTTCTATTTTATTATATACACATTTCTCTCTCTCTCTCTCTCTCTCTCTCTCTCTCTCTCTCTAACCCTAACCCTTTTTCCTGCACCTTCTTTTAGTCTTTTTTCTTTCTTTTAATTTTATGTTTAATATTTCCAATTTTTACTACTTTGGGTTTTATTTTAATTTTTAAAAGTTGTGTGTTTTTATGTTTTTTTTTCTTGCTGTTAAATGTTTTGATTTTATGTAAAGCACACTGAGTTGCCCCTTGGTATGAAATGCGCTATATGAATAAAGCTGCCTTGCCTTGTCTAAAAAAAAACAAAAATCTAAAATATTCAATGGACAATAATACAAAACAAAAAAAGCTGCAAATTCTCAAAACAGATATACAGATGGAACTTTCTCTTGATTGAAAACATAAATCATTGATCTATAATCAGAATTAGGACATTTAACTTAATGCCAGTTGACTAATCAATTAAACTGGGTGATTATTCCAGCAGTAGTCTTTTTAATATGGCCACACCTCTGTGTGAAGTCGTCAGCTATGATTAGACTCAACAATAACAACCACTGCTCACATCATCTATCATCATTCAAACGGTCAGACTCCATTTTAAACTGTGTGTCACACTGTGTCCCAAACCCCAGCGTGAGTGTGTTCACATCGTCACCTGTGGCGAATCTCTTCTTGACCAGTGACATGCGGTAGCGGCTGCCCACCAGCTCCACGTCCATGCCCGACAGCGAGGCCCCGGAGCCCACAAACTGGACAGCCAGGCTGGGTGGGGGGCCGCGGGGGACCTCCAGGCACTGCCAGCTGGCACACAGAGTCCCTGAGCCTAGGACGAGACCGACAGGCAGAGACACAGATGAGCTGACAGCAGTGACACAGAGAGATGATGATGGACGCAGTGACATCGCTCAAAGACGAAGTTGAGACTGTGATGAGAAATAAAATATCTTTTCCAACAGTGTCAGGTAATTAGTCCTTTAGTCCTACTCTTCACACACACCTGTGCGTTCATGGGCATTGATGAGCTGAGACACACATATTTGTAGCACTCAGGAAAGTGGAAATTCACACATTCAGTGTCAACAATGCAACAGTGTCTGATGAGGAAACTGTCAGATTCGAGCTGCTAAATGGATCCTGTTGTGAGATTATTTTAGATTTAGATGTAATTAACTGTCAACATCTGTTAGAAGATGTTGTTTTTTGTTGTTGTTGTTTATCATCCTACGTTTCTTGTCGACCCACATGTATGAAAATGTATATAAACTATCCATAAATGCACAAACACCTTTCAAAACAAATACCAACTTGATCCCACTGAGCACTGATGTGGTGATTTGTAGATGTACTTGTTCTTCAGTTCTCCAGGGGAACACGGAGAGACGGAGGAGCACATCGACTCATTAAAGGAAAGAAATGATGCTTAGATAATATCAGACTGTTGTGATGCTGATCTGCAGAGTATTTATTGCCACAGTAACCCTCCAGCTACAACAGGCTCGGTTTCCAGCTGTGAATCCCTATCACCACACTGTGTGTTTCTAATGACGTGACGTCAGCACAAAGCTACAAACAACAGAGGAACGGTCGACAACTTCTGCCACTGGAAATGAAGTTTAGCTTGAATACAACCTTGGCTGAACAAAGAGACGAAGCCCAAACACTGAGCCGAGAAATCCAGGATTTTATGTCTTGGATTGGATTTTACAGGCTCACTGAGTGTTTTTCTGCAGTGAGGATACTAAACCTATGAATCCAGAGACTATCTGAGACTGAAGTGCTGTCAGGGCACGTCAGATAATAACTGAAAACCACAGGACAAAATAGTTAAAAAAAAAAAACAAAAAAAAAACAGATAACAGATATCTATCTATTAAAGGTCTGGAGGTTTTTGCTCAAAAATAAACACTAGACTTGACAAATGAAATCCGGCTTAATCCTCACCTATGGGTTTCTAGTCCTGTGTGTCCTGTTAATCAATTACAGTCTCAACACTATTATTCAATATATAAAGCTGCACTTTTTAGATTTTAGTATAAATTAACAAATGGCTGTGCAGGAAAACAGTATTTCAGAGGGACAAGGAGGAGTTACAGTGACTCTGCAGTGCCTTTGTCACCAGCTCATAAACCAGCAGATTCCTCCAACTATAAACGTTCTCAGGCTTTAACATCTCATCCATCACTGACGGCTATGAATAGTCCCCTTTTCCCCTGTTCTCCAGCCACGTAGCTTCACACCAAGGCAATAATATATCATTAAATGGAAAATAAAAAAGAAGAAATGTGGGCTTCTCACACAAAAGAAGCGCAGAGGTGATTTAATTTTAGACTTTTTTCTCTCTTGAATTAGAGCCGTTAAAATCGTCTTGAGACACGCCGCCTCTTCGCTCTGCCCCATTAAGGTCACGAAATATGAGCAACAAACCATTTCACACAAAATAAAAGGGGGATATTTCACGGCTGTCTCTTAGATCAGCGCAGCATTCAGAGGGACCGCGCTCATTTGGTTCACCTCGACCCGGCTGACGAGAGCAGCTGCCACGTTCAGATGTTAATGCCTCTGTTAGAAAGGAAATGATCCACCTTCAGATTTCAGCTGTTTGAAAAGAGAAGGATGTGGAGCGCTCAGTGGGATCTCTTAACGCAACACTTAATTACTCATTTCAACATGTGTCTTACACAATGTGGAGCCTGGGAAGTCGGCGAAGAAGGAAATCCTGGGACTAATTTGAACAATGGCTGCTGATGAGAGAGACAACACAACACAAGCTGAAGCTGTTGGGCAGATAAATGTGGAGCTGCTCATGTGTTTCTACGCGTTTCCTCGCTGCACAATCAACATTTTCTTATTAAAAAATTGCTTCAACAATAAGCATCAAAGCGTTAAAGCTGCAGAGCTCTGACCTTTGCTGTGATTGGTCGGGGAGAGGTTGGGGAGTTTCCACAGCAGTCGCCTTTCTTCAGTGTTCCTGTCCAGGCAGACAAATAAAGTCAGTGAGGAGTGACCTGCTCCCTCATCCCCATCCTGCAACTTCCTTTAAAAGTTTCTCCTGTCGTCCATTATTTTGTTTATATAGTTTATAAAATGTCAAACATTGAGAAAAATTTTGCCCCACAACTCCAAAGATATTTAATCCATGGTGATGTTAAAGAGAAAAACAACAAATGTTTGGCACTTGTTCTTCACAGATGACTCGGTGATAAATCATTTTAACGTTTACCTAGATATATAAAAAGGAAAAAAAAAAGGGAGAGAGCTCAACTCTTTCCTCTTGTGAAACATTCGATTATCTGCACATTTTCTTCAGAATCAGAAATCAGTCAGAAAATAATGAAACAAATACTGAAGGTTCCCATGACTTTATCTCAGTAGAGATAGTTCGGTTTGTTTGGCTTCATTACAACCACTGTGAAGATATGAGCGAATATAATCCACTCAACATTTATATAAAAATACCTAATTGGTATATTTCTGACCAGTGTTGTGACCATTTCTATAAAATGACTTCCTGGACAAAAACATATATTGTCTGTATTGCACATCATCACAAGTCAGTCTTGTTTCAACATATCAACAAATCAATCATCAATCATCATCTATGTGGTTTTATTTGTGATGTTAGACTGGTCCCAGGTGACTGACACTGATTATCATCCCTCCACCGCCCCTGCTTACCAGGAGGCCGGAGGCTGACACTGCAGGTCGGTGGCGGTGTGGTCCAGCGGCAGCAGCACCTGGACAGCAGTGAGTTGGGTGGAGGGTGCAGTGGCCGGGCAGCAGTGGTAATCCAGGGACACTCGGGTCACAGTGCCGCTCCGCTGGCACTCGGCTGACAGCAGGAGAGGAGCTCGACCCGGGTCCTGAGAGGACACCTGCAAAAGGAGTCACAGCACAGAAAGTGAGGTCAACAGGTGGAAATGTAAAACCTGTCCACAGAGAATTATAAAATTAAAATATGAATATGAATAATAAAACTTCCTGTACTAAATAATAAGTAAATGAAAATGCTTCACTTAGCCTGAAAATGATGCTTTTCATTCATTTTGCCGACAAAATTTAATTTATATTGGCAGGAAATTTGCTTATTATTATGAAATAATTCAGAAATCACAGACCTGTAAAACAAAGAGTCAGTACTGTGTGTTTATTAAGTTAAAACTCTTTTAATTTACACCATCAAAGTTACCAGGGAGGGAAAATGTAATGATAATAAGGATGAACAATCTGTTGTAATAATAGAAAGAATCAGTGGCAGTGGTGCATGATGGGATCACCCATGTTAAACTCTGACCTGATACTTTAATAGGCCGACGTTGTAGTAAGAGGCTTGAGGGTTGAGTTCAGCTTCTCTCTGCAGGTAGATCTGCAGAGCCTGCATGTTGAACCAGAAGTCTCTGGTGTCTGGGTCGCTCTGAGACGGATCACTATGGAGACAGAGGCAATGGGATGGTAAAGATTTTTTTTTTTTTTTTTTTTTTTTTACACAAGAACAAACAGGTTTGTGATGCAGCACAGCACAGACAGTCACAGCCGACCTGTAGAGTAGCTTTTGATTGGGCAGGAAGTGATCAATCCTCGAGATGTTGACCAGACGGAAGCTGAGAACAGGAACGTTGGGGTTGGCTGTGAAAATCCTGGTGATGCCTGCTGGGAAGGACATGGTCAGGTCGCCTGTGATCTTCACCAGACAGCTGTGGGAGAGAGAAACAGAGAAGTAACAGCAAGGCTCACAACAGAACAAAAGTCAGTAACAACAGAGAAGACACCACAACTTTACTCTTCCTGCAAAAAAGCAGCATCACACTCACCGGTTGTGCTGTCCACCTTTGAAGTAGGCGTTGATATACTCAGTTATGGCTGCTGCCACTGGCCAGGCCTCCTGTGTGCTGAGGGAAATGGGACTGGGCCCTCTGGACAGGTGCACTGAGGGGAACAGGTGTGATTGTCCTGAGTCATCGTCTATTGGACTGAACTGAGTTTTGTTATCAATCATAAGTCACATTTTGACAAATTTGACATCTCAGGTTATAATTTAATGTTTTTTTTACTGAAACCTTATGCTAAGGTAAACTAAGATAAGCTGTAGATTCACATTTAACACAGACATGACAGCAGTGACTGTGTTTTTATCAAATCCTCAGCGGGACAGTGAATATGCACATGTCCTGTGGTGTGGCTTGATTGATGTGCCGAGGCTTACGCTGCCTTTGTTGTTGCTCCTGGTGCTGGTAGGGCAGTGGGGACGCCTGTCCTGCTCTGGCAGGACTGGGAGCTCGGTTCTGACCCCCCCACTCACCCTCTCTGGCCTGAGGCCCCCATTCACTGGGGCTGGAGGAGGACGAGGAGGTGAGGGAAGGACTGGGCTCCGGCAGTGGGGAGGAGCAGAGGGAGCGGGACTGAGACAAACAGGGACAAACTGGATCAACATTGACACTAGATTGAGCTTTCAAGACATTTAAAAAGTCATCAGAAAATAGGAAAAACATCTAAATACTGATTTATTAAATTGGCAGCAATGTTAAGTCACAGCTGGTCACTCACCCTCTCACAGCCGCTGAGTCGGCCTGAAGTTCTCTTGGCCCGGGTCGCCCTCTGAGGAGCAGCTGCCACCACTTCAGACGTGTCCTGTCTGAAGTTGTGCTTGGATCCTTCCAAAGACAAAAAGACAGAAGATGATGGAAATGACTCAAGAGCTCATTTGGATCATACAAGGAACCAGGAGTATGGGAGGCGGCGGGCTCCAAAATCAGTCACAACTTGTGCTCAGAGCAGCCCGTCCCACACACTGCCAAAACAAGCTGGCACCAAACCTCATGACATTTTATCTGTATTGGTTTAATTGAGGGATTTAACATCTTGTTGGTGTCTGATGATCCCTCAGATCCTCCACATAATACATACTTACATTACTGATACAACTGCAGGTCAGATGAAAGTCACTAATGAAGCGATGTGCAGGAGTATCTACTGTTGTTCTGATGGTAGTTTTTATAGTTACTGTTTATTCTCAAGAGATATTTGTAACACATAAGCAGCTATGATGACTTTTAATCAAAAATATTTACATTTTATAACCTTACTCTCAGTGCAGTACTTTTCAACCAATCAGAATCCAGAATTCTCTGTGGCTCTGTACCACTTTATAATAACTGCACACTCTTAAGCATTATTGAATTCATAACTCATCATTTATATCTCATTTTTGAGACACAGACACCATTAAGTTTGTATTTTATAATCTATTAATCAATCTACTGAATTAATCTATTAAAACACTCACTGAAAACTGATGAACCACTGACACCTCCAGAATAAATGGTTTGTATTTGATGAATCTGTAATTTATATGTATGAAAAGTATGAAAACACAATCATTAAACACATTATAGATGAGCCTAATTGATCAGGAGTTATACATTTATAACTGTTTTTTATAAATTAATAATTAAGTCATTCGTGTCAGTGTAGGAAGAATACTTGAACTGATGAAATTGAAATGATGAATTGATTAATGATGCAGTTAGTGCGCAGTTACTCACTAATACTCGGGTACAAGTACCTCAAAGCTGTATTAGAGAACAGTACTTTAATATTTTAACTGAGCTCTTATTTGAGACTTAATGTGAGAAGGAGTGGTGAAACGTCTCAGTACCCTTGTGAGAGCTGACACAGCCTATCTGAGTGTTCAGGTCCAGGCAGTCCTGGTCTTTGTCTGTTGAGAAACACAGATCCTCCTGTGGGCCTGAATGCCTGGTGAGTGGAGGGGCGTTCCTGCGCGGCTCACTTTCTGATGATCGATGTTTTCTCCTCTCCCCTGAGGCCCCTCCCTCTCCTTTCCCCCCTCCCTCCTGCGTTTTGGAGACGCTCTCGCTAAATGGGTTGTGGACCGAGTTCCAGTGCATCAGCTCCTTCTTTGTCTGGGCCGCGGGTAAAGAGCTTTGAGGATTTGCATCCAGTCCCAGTCTGTTGCTGTTGACGGAGCTGCCACCAGCGCCGCCACCCACACTGCTGCTGTTGCCACCCCCGCTGTGTGGAAGGATCAATCCAGCTGCCGCAGCCAGAGACGACTGGTGCGTCGGGCTGCCAATCATCGTGATTGCAAATGGGTCATCGGAAGTAATAGGCGGCGGCAGGCTGCGGTCTCGTTTCCTGTCTCTGTCTTTGCGATTGGAGGAGGATGAGGAGGAGGAGGAGGAGGCTGGGAGTGTCTTAGCGTCTGCCAGTGGGATGGAGAACGGGTCCCCTCGCACCTCCATCCCCCTGCCCTCCTGGTTTGGGCGAGGAGGCGGGCGTGCCCAAGCATCAGAGAGGTTTATGGTCTCCTGGGTGACAGTCCTCTCAAATGCAGCAAGGAAGGGGTCCTCAGGGGGGATGTGTTTACAGTTCCACACTGACGACTCCATCTCAGGCGGGGGGAGCGTCTGAGAGAAAGCAGGGAACTGTACTGATGAGGGGTCCATTTCTGGGGGGACGCGAGAGGGACGTGACGGGGCGATGGACCAGGTGGTGGTAGGGTCGTCCTGCAGGTGAGGGCCACGACCAGGGGAGGGGTCACGGAAAGCAGAGAGGAAGGGGTCCACTGGTCGACCCAGCGTCTGAGTCTGTTCTTTACTCTGCGACACAGGGGGCCACGCTGCCCAGCCCACCGGCTCAGGAGAGGGCCCGAGGGGCTGATGGGAAGGTGAGTCCAGACCAGAGTCTTCGACATTCTCAGGAGATGAGGAGTCAGATGAGAAGGCAGCATCTGAAATGAACAGAGGACATCAACACCGGAGAGGAACCAAGAACTCATAAAAGTGTAATTAGACTTTAATCACCTGCAGTGAAGAATTCAACTCTGAGGACAAAGATGAGATCATTACCATGCAGAACCAAATATGAGACAGTATTTCTGTCTGGATATTAGATGTTAAATCCAAATTTGCATATTCACAAAATCAGGTTTCATCTTTGAACAGAGCAGAACCAGAGAGCTCAGAGAGACGGTGTGAAGGAATTGACCTCTACATCAGCAGACCACCGCCTCAGGTCATCTCAGGGAGACTTTGGCTTTAAGAAAGTGGCTCATAGACCCCGGCAGTAAGTCTGGACTTCAGCTAGGACAGGTCTCATTTTTCAAAGCCTCAAATTAATGGGATCATTCCCATTAACTGTGGCAAATATAAATCAGCTGAAGGACTCCTCACCCATCTTCAAGTCTTATACAAAAAAAACAAAAAAAAAAACACCCTCGCTGTCTTGTGGCGATGGTTCCCATGAGCAAAGATTTGAGTTGATAAAAATTTCTATAATTTGCCCTGGATCTTGCCTCTCAGGCTATATACATGCTGCTCTGCCTTACTGCAGAAGAACAGTGGGGCTGTATGCATCATGAAAAAATATCTGTAATAACAATCTAATATTTGTCTTAATAAGATGCTTGAACTGAACATACATTTTAGGACATAAATGCGCAGGTTTACAAAAAATACTGTAAATAGGACTTCTCTCACATTCAGAGACACCGAACGCGCTCTGCTCTCTGAGTTGTTCCCGACCATCGAAGCTTTTGGACTTGAAAGCCGACTCCAGTGGAGGTCCGAACAAACTGTCTGAACCCGACGCTGTCGAGCTCAACCTGCAGAGAGCGGGGAACAACAAACGAGGGAAAAAAAGTCAGGTGGAGTGGAGGAGTGATGAGAGAGAAAGTGTAATTAAAGGGAGGGAGAGAACTGAAGTGTGGGTGTAAAGTGAGAAAAGAGGAAACTGGGGAATTGGATTTGGACGGATCAGATGTGAAGTAAGACAGAGCTCAGAGCAGTGAGGGAGAGAGTGTGATACAAGAGCAAACCTCCAACCTGATGAGTGTTTCTCAGGATATAGTAAGATCTCAAATGTGGGTGCACTAGGTTCATCTGTCATAAAATAATACATATAAACACAGGGATCATTTTACAGCTGTCAAATTGTTCCAAACTTGCTTCATGCATGACAATGAAAGTTGGAGTGTGTGTAATAGGAAGTGGGATCATCCGTCTGTGTTACAGAGTGAAGAAATCTGTGTCTGCTCGGGGATAAATCTCTGGTGCCAGTGGGGCTTACTGAGGCAGAGTTTGAGGTTTTATTGTAGCAGCCAGACTTATTTTAAGTATCTACAAGAGCCCATATACTGTAGACCAGACTGTCCAGAGTGGATTTAATTTATGGCCGAGGTCCATTAAAGGTACAACATCTTAGAGAGGTGACACAATATAAAAGGTATAATGAGGTTCTGGGGTTAAAAAAAAAAAAAAAACTTGGAGTTTTTTTCAAGACATGTTTTATATTAATGTAACTGTGTTTTACTGTATTATCATTCATAATCTGTTCATACAGGAGTCCTCAGGACCAACTAACTACATTATATCGCCTCATAAATGTTTATATAGAGCCGATAAAGCCTAAATCATGGGACCATATATATTTTGTGTTGCTTCTCTTTAAAAGCTAAAATCAAGTGTGCTGCTTTTCTCCTTGAGGTACAGAGGAAATCATCTTTTCAAAATACACCACACCACCCACAGGACACTTCAGCCTTGGTGGTGTGTTTGGTCTGTGCTGGACTCAGTCTTCATACAGTCTTGAGACAAATTAGACATTGATTGAAAGCTCTACATCTCCTGATAACAGGTGAGTCTACAAGCCTCACATTAACTTTCTATGTTTGGATCTCTGTACCTTTGGTTTCACTATCATTTCTGGATGTAAAATTTAGCTTCAAAATCAGAGCTATAATCAAGAGATCTGAAGGTTAAGAAAAAGGAGAGAACGAGGAGAGCAATGAGGTGATAGTGGTAACATTCAGACTGGCCAAAAATAAACCAGGGATGGTGACACTGGAAAGGCTGTGTGGTGGAAACCTGAAAGCTTCGCAACGGTGAAAAGGCCACTGATGACGCAATGGGACCTCTAAATATGTCTCTCACTGCACTGCTCAGAGACAGATATGAAGACGAAGGAAGGGAGATGACATGAAGGAGCCTCCTCACCTGCTGTGATCAGGACTGGAGGTGGACCTGCGTAGGCCCTCCTGCTCTCCATCTGCAAAAAGACAACACACATACACACACACACACATCCAATGAGACTCAGTGACTCACTGCAGCGGACGCTCCCTAATCAGGACTAATCATCAGCACTGTGTTCTTCATCACGGTGCTGAGAGGAGGCCAGGATGGGGTGACACAAGGCGACATGGGGGAAAAACCATCAGCCATTACCTTCCCTGTGATAAATACCAGCAATTAGCCCCCTCTCACTCAGTTCCAGCCACCGTTGCTGTCACTGCAGAGTAACCACTTTAATCAGAGACTGTGTTAATCCTGTCGACTCTGGATTTAAGGTAGAGAGAGTCTCGGCTGCCGTGAGGCAGCAGGTTGTAGTCTCCGACTGCAGCCGAACCTTCTGGCAGCTAATGAACCTGTCGCTGATAAAACATGTTGTGGAGCACGAGCCGAGGGCCAGGTGTGACTAATGGAGGGTGGTTGTTCATGCAAGGTCAGCCAATGAAGAGATTTGCTGTCTGAGGGAAAGACAGGAGCCATGCAGGTTGCAGGTCGAGAGATGCAGCACTGAAAGATCAGCGCTGCACTGATGGTACTGATGTGGCTGTTTACAGCCTTTTCTAGACTCTAGACTTTAGAGAAAAATACTAAACTAGGAGAGAAACTATCAATTATTTTCACTAATCTGCCGATCACATTATGGATTAACAGACTCATATTTTGGTTTATAGAGTGTCATAAATTAGTGAATGTAATGAGTAACTGTACTAAATACAATTCAATTTCTAATCTAAATTGACTAATCTATTGACCAACTAATGGTTCCTATTCAAAAACAGAGGTTTAGGTAAGGTAAAGCACAGATGGAGGGATGGAGAAACCAACAGGTAGATAGATAAATAATAAATAATAACTGTAGGAGGGACTCACCCCTGTGGGAAGCAGCCTCGCCTTCTTCCGACCGGCCTCCTGCAGTACTCGAGTTTCCTGCACAAGACAGAAGACAAACAGCTTTCAGAAGTCTGTGCTCAAACACACACAGAGACTGAACGCTTTCCCATCACCTTGTGTGTGAGGAAAGTGATTCATTGCACAGTAACAAGCTCTGAAAACTTTCTAAAAGCTGAAACTTACTGGAGAGATGACGCTTGACAGACACCTGGAAGTCAGAGAGAAGGTAAAGATTTGGTCAACACAGAGGACAGACCTCAAGAGTTTGTCAACAAATCCCATGAAAAGACCAGAACCAGAATCAACAATGTGGCAGCTGGTCCCTTAATAACTCCCAGCCTCGCTATCCCACTGATGAAAAACAAACAGGGCAGAACAGTGCATTTGTTTGAGGCCACTGTCAGACGCTCATGAACATTTGGAGCAGTAGTGAGTGTTTACAGCAGCGACTAAAGTGTATGTGGGACCGGCTGAAAATAAACTGCAGCATCTGTCTTCGTCATAACAAAAGGAGCATATCACCAGAGCAATGACCTGATTCACTCATGTGTTTTTAGTTTTTTCTCACACTGATGATGCAGACCAAGCTTTGTATCAGTTTAAATTAGTTTAAGTTAGCACTGATTAAGTTAGTTTAAGTCAGTCAGTGGGAACAGATCACTGGTTGTTTTGTGGTCATTTCAGGGGATTTTATAACAATCTTGACTTCATTTATTGACATATAAATATTCAGCACTGATATTACATGTTTGTATGCTGGGACTATCATGTGCACTTGTAGTCCCTGTATGATGAAGTAATACTGAAAAAGAAGTCTATAGATAATTCATTTTAAACGGCTTGTAAATGTCAATAATGTTAATATGAATATAGGTGTGTTACTATTGACAGGGTTTATTTTATATTTTGAATATGAGGGTATTATTTTCTTTATTGGTATATTTGTATCTTTTGGATGATGCAATGTAACAAAACAGTGTCCCTCTGGAGATTAATTAAGCATTTTTGATTCTGATAATAAACCTGGAGGAAAAGCAACACAGCACTACGTCCTAACAGTCTTAAATCAACAAAACAGTCAGACAGGTATGAAACACAATAAACATGTCAATTATCCTGCAGACTGAGGAGAAAAACATCACGCCTAACACAGAAACACCAAAACAAACACAACCTGCTGGCGTACACCTCTGTTGGGCGGTAAGGTGAGCGCCCCCACGGTGGCTTTTAGCTCCTTCTCTGTGGCGGCGGAGTTACTACGGTTGCTGCTGGCGACCGGTCTGATCTGGATGTGGAACTTCTTGGGCTCCTCGTCGTCGAAATCTGAATCGCTAGAGTAGAAGTTGTTCTCCTTCTCATCGGAGCAGCGTACAGAGAGAGAAAGCAGGGTCAAGGAGAACATGTTTTTTCAGGGATGAGGAGTGACAATTAGATCAGAGAGCTCAGACCTTCTGAAAGAACATCATTCAAAAAGAAAACCAATAAAACCAAAAAAATGCACAAGAGTAGATTACAAAGCAGCAAGCAGGAGCTTTATTACCCCCTCTCATTGGAGAATATTACTATTTGGACAAACTGCCGTGACTTCCTCAAAAACAAAGGAGTAATTTGATTCATGGTGAGATTGATAATGTTAGAAGAACAGAGGAACAAACACAGCAGCACAGAAACACGCACATGCAAAAACAGAAACAGAAGCAGCAGCACTGCAGAGCATGCTGGATCTGATGGCTGCAGAGCTGTCAAACCTGCCAAACCACCACTTCCTGTCACCTCAGGGATGACAGTCCCCTCCTCTTCCTCTTCAGTTTGGACGCCACTGTGCTGCACGTGTTTGTGTTGTGTCGTGTCGTGTCACATTTTGTGTGCTTGTGCCTTGTGGTTACTGCAAGATTTGGCTGCACGAGGGGCCTTTGATGAATGAGTAGTTATTTCACCACCAGTCAGCACTAAGAGCTGCGAATGATAAATGGTGCAGGGCTGCAGAGTCTGGACAGGTTATCGACAGGCGGCTCAGTTCAACTGGACCATGTCTGAGTTCAACAAGGAGAATACATTTAGGCAACAAATGGGATTAAGATCTTTATAATTGTTTGGCTCTAGTTAATGAGGCCGTGAATGTAGCCAATTGGGCGGACAAATTTGCTCAAACCCCACCTCTCACCTCTGACCTTTTCAATTACGCTTCATTAAAAACGTCTCGGTCTCAGTTAGAGGTCTTTAGCGGGTCAAATCAGCAGCCTGATGAGCTTTAGTTTGATGCTTTTGTCATGTGAGCTGATAATGTTTGTGATATATTTAAGAAATCTGTAGATTTCACAACTAAAGTGAATACATTCAGTTTGAGCAAGGTACCGTTGTCTGTTTTGAACTGCTGCTGATTCATTTTTATCTAACAGATGCAGATAATATTTAGTTTATACATGTTATAAACATGAAAATTAAGCTGATCCAGGTTTTACTGATTAAAATCATTATGATCAGTAAGTATTTGCAGAGTCCTGCTTCAGAAATGTGAAAAGCTTCTCACTTTTCTCTGTTTCATATAATTATGATACTTTAGGTTTTTACCAGACCAGTCAGAAGTTGTTTTTAATGCACTATTTAGAAAGTTGACCGTAGAAAGAAAACAGCAAATGGGAGTAAAAAGATGGAAAATATAAATCAACAAACGTCTCAACTGAGAACACTGTAGTTTGTGGAAAGTAACAGTACGAGCCAGGAGCTAGCAGTTAGCTGTTGCTAAATTCAGCGGAAGAAAACAATGTGATAGAGACCAGAGTTAATGTTGGTGTTTCTTTCCACCTCTGGACACAGCTGTTGAGGAGTAAAAGAACAACGTTTGATACTGAACTCACAACATTTCTTCTACATTGGAAAGTAAACAGCTGTTCAGGCCAATGCTAGCTAAGCAGCAATAGCAAGACTTAGAAGTAGCTGCTTTCATGTTTTACAACATCAAATCAAACTTAATCTGAGTTAACTTGTAATTTCTATGACAGCATGAGTGTAACAGAGCAGAATTTACAGTGCTATTGTTTCATTGTGTACTATTTTACATGTATATTTATGTATTACACATTTTTGTTTTGTTTGTTTTGTAGTTCATTTGCTTTATGTTTTTTTTGATGGTAGGAGAGCTTCTGTAAATGTTTGTTCTATTTCTCCAAACAAAAAAAAGTTAACACAATTTTGAGGAAAAAAAAAAACCCAAAACAAAAAAGTTGTTTGCAGATTCCAGACTGAGCAAGTGTGAGCAGGAAAAGGATATCATTCTGAGTGCTGTCGGCTCGGATGACAAATCCTTCATCGTCTACTTCCAGGGGTGAATTCTACACACACATGGGAACACACACACACACACACACACACGCTGTGTCAGCAACACAGAGACAAATGGCACTTCAGCCACATATTGGATACACAGAGGTGCTTTGTCATGTTGTGTAACAGTAGCTGCAGCTACATGAACCACTGACAGTTTTCTATTAGAGCGTGGCTGAATAAAGAGACCCAACAACTGTTTCAGGCTTTCTGTGGAGCTCAATGACACGTGAGGCTCTTTAAGACCTTTTCAATAGTATCACACAGTTTACACCTCAGCAGCTCTTTCACAGTCCAACGATGATGAATAATTTTCTTTACAAAGTACAAGAGGTTGTAGACATTTTGTCTGTATGTGACAGTAATATTTAGCAATATAATCAGTCAACCGAGGTCACCTGAAGCCGACAGGGAGCAGATGTAATAGTCACTAAAAACTTTCCCAAAATAGACTCAAAATCAATATTTCACAGATGCAAAATCACAAGAGATGACGTGTTATTTTTTGTTTTTTGTGTCTCTTTAAGTCTGGGTAGGTCTAATCTTACATGGCTTGTCTCCTATTGTTTCAAAATCCATCCAATCGTGGACTGTTGTCAAGTGGACTGAACAATTAAATTAACAAATTAGCGACTTATCTTTTAATTGCTCATTAAAATGAACACTTGTCCATTATGAGTTTCCTTGCAAGGGGTGAGAAATAAGACTAAAGTCTAAAGTGGGAGAGCAAAAGTATTAAAGACGTTTGCAAATTAAATGAAGGACTTTTTAATATGTTATAAACTTTTTTGAGGGGAACTGAGTTCATGTTGTTCCAAGGCCTGCAGAAATTTTTAAGCTTATTGACAACACTCCAGTACATCTGCAAAAATACTGCAACAACATATCCTGGTCGTCAGTGTTACCGCAGACCACAGACCACAGACCGGGCCTGAAGGGGAGGGGGGGAGGGGGGGGGGGGTACATTAAACCAACAGGTCCAGCAAAGCTGTTTATGCTATAGGCAGAAGTGTGTTTTCAGTTTGATGTGAACCATGTCATTACACCAGGATGTCTGGAGTGTGTACATCAGCTGCAGCCATTTGATCTTCAAAATAAGACCTGAGGAAAAGCAGATATGCACTCCAGCTCCAGTGTGGGAGCAGCTATTTTTAGACTGAGTGGAGACATATAAAGATGGTGTTTCAATAGATCTGATTTCAGTAACAGACCACAAGAGGCCGAGTTGACATGACGTGAGTGAAACTGCAGCAAGTGATCGACTTTTTTCATCAGATCATAATCTGATTGGGGAAAACTCCAACAAGTCTAGTCGATGCTTCATGGGATGTGATCAGGATATAAACGTCACATTAACAAGATAAATGTAACTGCAGTTAGACACAGGGCTTTAAAACTGACTGACTTTATGAGACAGCCATCAAACCACCCTGAGATGTAAAGCTGTCACCATCATCCTCATTTCAGCAGCCACTTTAACTTCACCATCATGTTCATTCTCTCACTGCATTTATCCTACTTGTCCAGCACCAAATGGTAAACAGACAAAGTTAGCAAGCAGTTGGTGAAGACAGTCGAACCTCTAGCAGGAAACAGACAGATATTTTTCACAGGACGTGGAAAACAGAGCTGAGAGAAGTGTAAACACTGGACTTAACATTTGGTCATGTGGTCAGAAACACAACTCCTACTGACTGGCAGTATGTGTTTGTAATAACTCTGATATAGTCAGACTCTCATTTCTGGCTTTCTATGTCAACTCCCCAGTTATGCTATAAAAAGCTTTGCAGCTAAAACACTCTTAAAAATACCCATTAAAATGTCTATTATGGGAATATCAGTTTCATTGCACATACTATGTTATGCAACTAGTTTTAAAGTGACCTCTGCTTGTAGCTGTCACACTGCAGTCAGAAACTTGATGCCCTCTGTGAGCTACTCTTTACTCTCTGCTTCCACATCAGCCTGTTAGATAGTTGTCTGGCAGCGTCCAAGACCCTTTCACACACAATCCAACACACACAGGCAGACACACGTCCTCTCACGGAGTCACGCACTTCCTCTCTGGCTGCAACATTATCTCCTAAACCTCTTCCCAGAAGTCCTGGAATAAACCCGGGAAACCCCACACCTTCGGTCACGTCATTATCACGCTACACTAATGACTTGTCCCCCCACCACCCCCCACCGCCACCACTCACTTTCTCCCCCCCAACAAACACACACACTTGAACACAGCTCCCCCTCTCTCCCTCTGAGACCTGCAGTGTTTGGGTGAGTGTTGTGTCAGATACTCACAGGTGCCTCCATCACAGCTGAATCCCTGCAAATATAAAACACACAGAGATGTATTTTAGTTTTCTTTATTCAGTCGTAACTCAGACTGAAACCTGCAGCAAACAACAAGGATCAAGATTCATTTTCAGAAGATCTGTGGCCTGTACCAGTCAAGACTAGTGGGTTATCCAGCTCAGTTGGCTATGAACTCATTCCTACAGGATCCCAACATACTTTACAATAAAATGACAAATAATAAAAAGCAATAGTCATTTTTTATGGCCAGATCTGTGGAATTTATTCTGTCACTGCAGCTCAGAGAAGAGAATAACACAAACAACAAACAACTCTGCGATGATAAATGGAAATAAAAACTACCCCGTGTTGTCTTTTATCAGACAACTCATCCACAAACTTAAATACTTACTTCAACTTTAAATGTAACTTCTCAGTCAGACTGTATCAAGCATTAACTACTCTTCTTCTATCATCAGTCAAAACAAAAACTCTCTCTTTATACTTAAGAAATAAATCATTTTCCTACACTGATTTAAAGCTTTAGCCTAACTTCAATATTTGGAAATCGAGTGTTCTTTCTAATGCTTCTCATATTCTGGTTGTGTCATCATTTGTTTACATCATTTTCTACTGTCACTATAAAGCTAAATTACCTGCAGTAAATAGTTGAACTAATTTGCTGTTGCTGGACTTGAGTTACATTTCAAATATAGACATAAATCAGCAATAATGATGTAATCTCAGTAAATGTAACAGGCAGCATGTTGGAAATCTCTATGAAGAATGATGTTTTAATATGGACACAAGGTTGAATGTAACAAAAAATGGTTGTCATAGTTTTAAAATCCTTATTAATGCCAAAAATACTAACATAAATGTGTCTCGTTGGTTGCTTGTGCAGTTTATGGAAGTCAGGACACCCCTACTCCTGATGTGAACGTGCTAAATGAAGAGGTAAGGCAAGAGGTAGAAATGGGATTGGGCCTTAGTCGTGATGTTCGATGAAAAGAGAAGGGTCTAGGCAATGTTTTATAGGTCAACCATTAGATGAAGGTGTGTGCGCACACTCACGTGGAGTCTGGCTCTTTGTCTCTCTTGCCCAGGCCGGGGATCCTGAAGGCTTTTGCTCGACTCTTCTTCCCACCTTCTGGGGCCAAAACTGTCATATATTCCTCAAAACCAACCAGAGCTGCAGACAACAGGCAGTTTGACATTAATAAAAAACATCCACCACACACACAGAACCGTCATGTAGGCATTTGTATTTTGTCACTACGGATATTTCCACCTCCACAATACTCATTGTGGGTGCCTTCATATTTTCATGGTTATGTAAACAGCTGAAGTTGTTGTTTTTTATTTCTTGTATATCCTCACTGCCGTTGGAAAAGAGCCAGATCTCATGCTTGGTGAGTTCAGTGTACCTGGCCGGTCTTTGCCCGTGCCCTTCTGCTCTGCAAATTTCTGGATGAGGTTATCGATGCCGATGTTTTCCACGTTCTGCTTGAATTCCTCATGGACCTGCAGTGGAGATGAGCACACAGTGATTACTTTGCTCTTCATAAAGCCAGAAATATTAAAAAAGGCAATGTGAAAACCAATTTTTGAAAAACAGAGTTCGTCAGTGGAGCAGGATTCAGCGTGAACGTACCTGTCCCACCTGGACGTGGGTGTCCTCTATGGAGTGGGAGTAACCTTTGATCAGCTGTTTCATCTGCCGCAGGTGAGCCTCCTCAATTTCCTGAAACTTCTGCTCAAACAAACACAAGAAAATAAACCGTTGACTCATTTTATCTTTCTGAGTGGGTTCATATCCTCCTCTGACCTTTTTTCTCCAAATTAAATCCTTTCAAAAACAACTAAATGTCATCAGAGCAAAGACGTTTACCTAAAAACAGCTGTTTCCCTGAGAAGCATGGAGATCATTTTAGCTGAGAATAGTTTCACCAGACAACTTTTACAGTAATCATGCTGTAACAAGCAGGTAAAATATTTAAGTTTTCCACATAAATCTGTATTATATGTGAAAATAGGTGTGATTTTATTTGTTCCTAGGTGCGTGGCACCTTCCTTATTTGTGTTATTTTTCTTCTTTACTATCATTTTCCTTTTTGCTTCTGTGTCAATAAAAGAAAGACAAAGACTCACAGCTTCCTCTGTCTCTATATAATACAACGAGTTTCTGGAGCAGCAGCCAAAATCTAATAGAAGAGAAACAAAAAACTCCACATATGTGCATTACAGTGAAAACAGCCTTTGAGTGAGATGTGAGGATTCAGCCGCAGCTCCATAGAGGCAGTCGGCCAGCGCAGGAGGCAGCGGGTTGCCAGGTTGTTAAACCAGCGATAATTTGAGAGGATTTAGTGTTTAAGTTTGATCCTGCTCTTTATTCAGCCAGCTCATTTGTTGCCGTCTGGTTCAGGGGAAATTGTCTTGATGTATTGGCCTTGGCCTTAGTTAGGGGAGTGAGTTTGTGAGCAGACCTCTGCCAGCTCCTTTTCTCCAATTAACCAGACAAAATCTGGGCAGGAGAGCAAACATAAAACACTCTCTCACATTGTCAACCTGCTGCAGCACAACACTTTATCCTCATCTGCACCACAGCACTGATTTAGGTTTATTGCAAACCCACGGAGTGGATGTGGAAAGAACAGAAGCCTCATTCCTGATACCCCCCACAACTCTGCTGCTCTATGAACAGGCTCATCAGTGCGTTTTATCACCTAACGTGTGGTATGTTTGAAGCTGCAGAGGACTGATGGCGTCCACACACACACTTCCTGTACCTGTTGTGTTCAATCAGGTGGAGGCTGATTGGGCCAAAACTAATCACATTCACTGGAAATGATGAAGTCTTTTCCGGCACACACCTGCTTCTCTTATTTACTTCCTTTGTTTCTTCTTTGATCTTCTGACATATATTCTCCTCCCAGTTACCACATACCCCATCATAATTATGACCAGACCTCCCTCCTCAAAGCTATTACAAGAGATAATTGATCACAACGATTTCACATGTAAAACACAGACGCACTCATTTAGGTTTGTTGAAAATTTCCATGGAAACAGCAGCAGTAACCATGGAAGTGTGGAGGCAGTGATTAAAGGTAATGAGCGGGGTGCAGGATGTGCAAGCGAGTGGGTGTTTAGGAGTCGGGGGTTGAGGTTTTCACTTTTGGGGGAGGTATGATGTAGGATAACAAATGAAAAGGATAAGATGGGAGTTGTGTGGTGAGAGGTTACATAGAGGGTGAGGGAGGAAGAGAGACAGGGAAAGCTCAAGAGAAGAGGAAATACATAAAAACATCACATCAGAGAGTGGGAGAGATGGATAAAGAAGTGGCCCTGGGCCCAGCTGGAGTCAGAGCTGACCTGGGCGGACTCGCTCATCTTCTGTTCAAACTCTCCTCCCACACGGTTGTACTTCTCGATGCACAATGCGAATGACTCAGCTGCTTTCTTAGACTTCAGCTCCGCCTAGTGAGGGAGAGAAGGAAAAAAAGGGAAAGCGATGGCCTTCAGCACCTGACTCTCATTCACAAACCTCTAATAAAAACAGTGAAAAGCGCAGCAGTAACTGAATGAGAACAATTTCCGTCCAGTGATTACAACCACTTCCATTCAGCAGTCAGCCTGCACCTTCAGAATAAGAACAGCCATTTGTTCACAGAGTGGATGTCTGAGAGCAGAGCAGCTGGAAAAAAAAAAAAAAAAAAAAGATGTTTCCCATGATTGTCGGCCCCAGGCAAATCTAATCCATTCAAGGATCTCCAGGGTCAGGGAAACAGAGACGTCTAAAAGCTTCAGAATAAGACAAGTGAACCATGAGACGGGATTGTTATCATTCAATTGCCTGACAATCTGTTTCAGCAACTGTAAATGATAGATTTCTCTCGTGTCATGTTATTGTACATCTTTTTAGTGCCTCTTCAAGGCAGGAATGTTCCTCCTCTATTCTACTTCTATTAAAAGGTGCACACACAGGATGGCAGCTCTTTGTTGTTCTGCCTCTAAGTCGGCAGTGGAGGAACTCACAGAACCAGATTTTTGTCCGTGTAAAACCAGGATAGGATGTTGAAGACGTTGTGTTAGACACACCAGGGCAGCAAAACAGTGCAACAGATTTGTTTGGTTCACTGTAAATGACCAAAGTCGACTTTTAACAAGGGGTCTTCTTAACAACAATACAACAACGTTCCTCTAACATCCTGGATTTAAAGCCTTGATCCTCCTGAACCTTAATAATGAAAAAAAAAAAAGTCCAGCTGAAGATAATCAGGTTTGTGATCAAACTCACTACAACAAAATCACAACAATGAACAAAAGACTGTTATGAAATAGAGAGAGATCAGTTGGCCTTCAGCTGGACATTGTAGACCTTGCAGCAGGTAAAGATGCATCACTATTTCTTTGGTAGAAAGTAGTTCCCTCTACTCCACTGAGGTGAGGGCAGAAAACAAAACCACATGCAGAGACGTCAGTGACCACTGACCTTCTCCACTTCTTTCTGTGGAGCTCCATCCTTCTTGAGCCGATCCAACTCCAAACATTTGGCGTGGTAACCCTCCTTGGACTTCTGGAGGTGACCACTCTGAACTTGCAGCGCCTGCACCGCCTCCACTGTCCCCACCATCTCCTCCTTTGTCTGCATGAAACACACATACACACATAAAAAACACGTGGACACACTGCACAGATCATCATTGTACTTGATACTTTAAGGGCAAATGCAGCAATTACCATGAAGGGAGAAGGCACTAATTGGATTTTCTGAGAGATAAATTAGATCAGGGTGACGGAGGCTCGATGCAGGGCGAAGTAATGAGAGAATATACAATTTCACAGAAACACACACAAGCACAGATACAAGCTTGTTTCCTCTTACATCAAAATCTCAAACTGTGACTCAATTCACAAAGAAGCTGCTCTGAGATATTATCTGTTTTATTATCTGTGTTTTTACAAGGTTTTTATAAATCGGGATCAGAATACTTTAGCGACCCCCAGAGAGAAATTCGGTTGAGTTACAGTTGTTCCCTCATCAAAAAAATGGAGAATATGAAGTGGATAAACATACACTCATACTATTTATAATGTGCTTTTAGGATGAGATACTTCCTACTATATAATCTCTATTTTCATGTTGTTTTTATAACGTGTTATTGTGCTTTTACGTCTGTTTTCATGCTTCATCTATTCCTATTAAGCACACTGAACGACCTCTGTGTATGATGTGATAATGTATGTAAATTGCCCTGCCTTGTCCACAGCGTCATGATATCTCTCCTCGGCACAGATACACACCTTGCGGTGGATTTTGACCTGCTCTTCTCCGTACTTGTTGATGTCCCGGATGAGGTCGTTCATCTTCCTCATCAGCTCCAGGTGGCAGAGAGCCAGTTTGTCTGAGGACACCCTGAACACGTCCCACATGGGAGCAAACGTCCTAGAACACAAATATATGATCAGACACGCACAAGAGACTTCTGGGATGAAACTGTCCCTTCCTTCAAGATTTATTTTAATACCACATGTCACACTGTGGACACACTAAACAAACCAAACGCCAGGTTGTTAAACAGTTGTTTATCACTAAAGCCAGAAAGTTAGATAATACTAAATAAATAACAGGCAGATTCCCAGTTGGATTTACTAAAAGACTTTTTTTAACAAAATTTTAAATCAGATTTGATTGTTATGCCTCACTTTTTGAGATAATCAAAATACGATCCATAGTAAGAAACCATGTCACTGAATAGACAACATATGTATTGAAGCATATAGGCTAAATGGTGACGAGGGCATGATTTGAATCATAAATGTGGACATTTGGTGATGCAGATGGTCCTCATTCATATCTCATGTGTAGCCATATGATCATTACATCTATAATTACACTAAACAACAACATCATCTGTTCTACGGACAGCAGGAGGGGGTGGAGGCTGTTGTTGGGTGAAGCTGCTTCACTGTCCAGTGTTTACATGGTGGTTCTCACCCCTGTGGACTTCCATTGCTCGCCATCTTGGCCAGCTTGCTCATTGATTTGGAGTAGGTCTCCTCAATGGCAGCCCTGCAAAAAACAAACACAAACATACAAACATCAGCAAAATAGCTGACAGGCAGGCTCAAAGGAAACCTCAAAATCTTGGATTCATCCATCTTAAATCTTTGTAGTGGATCTACTCTCAGGTTTAGTTTAGTTTAGATTTATTATGATTTCTGTGTCCTGCCAAACTACCGACCCATCCAACATGGCTCTGTTATACTTATAAAACACACATCTTCAAGCACGGTAATACAAAAAAGAAATAGGACAAAGTTATACATTTATTCAGGATTCAACTAATGATTATTTTCATTATTGATCAATTGGCAGATTATTTTCTCAATAAATGATTCGGTCTATGAGGTAGAATGACTGTTCAGCAGAGCCCAGAGTCTAAAACAAATACATATTTATATCATCATCAAATATGATAAAACCAAGCAACAAATCCTCCCATTTGAGAAGCTGCAATCAGGAAATATTTGGCATTTAAGATGACTGACATTATTATTTATTGATTACCAAAACAGGCGCTGATTAATTTTCCTTTGATAGATCGTTGCAGCTATTTTTTAAAATAGCTCCTTCAGAAGAAGAGAGGCTGTGTGTGTGTGTGATGCGCATTGTTGTCCACACTGGCAGTAACACGACAGCAAGACCAATGTTGTGTGAAAGCCTGAAAATGTAAATTCTTCTTAATGGTCTGTTGGTGAACATAATGTTCTCCAGTCACTCTGATACTTCCTGCTCTAATGGCCTTGTGCATCCTGGTCTCTGTGCAGAGCTCAGTTCGGCCCAAACACTGGGCTGAATCCACCATCACCACCACAGGCAGAGAGGTACAGATTAATTTTCATCAGTGTTGTGTAAATATTGCAATAAGCCACATTTAAATGATGAATAGACTTGTTTTGTGAGGCTGGGCATAAAACTTTAATAAGCATCTGTAAACCCTGAAGAAAGAGAGAGAGACACAGAGGGAGGAGGAGAGAGAGAGAGGAGCACTGGTCCAAACATCCTGAGGGTGAACAGACAGAACAACTCGCTGCTGAGGAGACAGACGGAGCCGTAAAATCACAACAGTTGATTTTAGCTCTGATGCTGAAGTTGTGTTGAGGATTCTTGTTTTTTTTTTCAGCCAATTTGTCAATATCCAAAAATACTGACGACAGAATAAAGAGCAAAGTCTGCACATACTGCATCAAACTCTGCTCTGACAAAGTTCCCCACACCTATATATATATATATAGGTATATATATATATATATATATATATATATATATATATATATATATATATATATATATATATATATATATATAGTTTCTCACCAGACTGACCTGAGATCAGTGAGACGTGTATAATTATAATTTAAATCCAAGTGTTTTCAATTTATGTGCAGCGGATATTTGGATTTGAGAGGCTGAAACCAGCATATAACTGGAGTTTTGTTATGGCTCTGGTCTTTTAGTGCCATACTGAGGACAACCTACTCATTATGAATTTATTAATCACCTTTTCAAGTTACTGATAAATAGTTTCAAAACAGTGATGCAATACTTTACAATAGCTCTGACCAGCGGTCTGATCATACAAGATGAGCAGCTAATTCTCACAGTTATTATTGTGTTAATACACTAAATGTTTAATTAATTAATTGCCTAAATTGTTTCAGCTCCAGTCAGACCCTAATGTCTCCTGTGTCCCAGCAGCAGTGTATCATAATGAGAATGTGCACCGGGGCAGGAGAAGATTTAACTCAGTGATTCTCAGTCTCTTATATCAAAATGACCTTTCAGGAAAGAGGAACGAGAGAAAGACAAGAGAAGATTTATCAGCACAATTGCCCTTTCTCCATCCTGTGGGATCACACGCCATTTCACCCACAGTGCTTCTATTTCATTTCCTGGCTGCTGAGTTTTTGTTGTCTGCTGCTGTCTGAGCAGATAAGTGAATTTCCCCCAGTGAGGAATGTGCACCGGCGCTCTGAATCACTGTCAGGGTTATATCAGTGGTCTGTGTGGTGTGTTCACCTCAGTCCTGTGGGAACCCCGTTACCTTCCACAATTAACCCACCGATAATCACTCGTCAGAGAACGGAGCATTTAATAAAACAGCGAGAAACAAACTACCCACTTTGAGCAGACAGCATTAATTAGGTAATTGACCCACTCAACTAGTTACTGTTGCTACGCCTGTCATGCTCTCAGTTCGAGGTTACAGCAGCTAAAGTGGCAGAACTGCTGATCAAACGTCTTAGTAATTATAACGTCAGTGTTCACTAATGGCTGGACATGACATCACACTGACAGACTGAAGCCGTTGTCTGCTTCTCTACCTGATGGGACTCTGTAGAAACCATGGAGACCATGGCCAAGCATCTCAGTGCAGAGCTGGTTAGTCTTACTATTGTTTTTTGTTTGGCTTCTTACCTCATTTACATTCTTGTATTTTCAAACCATGTTTTCATTCTTTAAATTAGAGGAGAAAATGCTCTCAGGTTGATGAAAACATTGTATCTCAGTTAATATTGGCTTGGAGGTAGCTGGAGTGTACACTTATTTAAATCCAACAGAGATGAGGTCGGAGCTGCTAAATTTAACCCAGAGTCCAGAACAGGTTTTATATCTAAGGCCTTTTATAGACTTAACTAATACACAGCTTAACAAAAAACAGAGATGGGCTCATTTTAACATTAAAATATTAGACACCTTACTCAGGTCAGGGCTAACTCAGGACCACTCAGGTTTAACTAAGTCCACTGTTTTGAAACCAACCCCACTCCAAAGTTTATTCAGGACCAGATAGAGACCACATCATCGAAAGGGTCGGCGCAATTATTTTAGTCCACACCTGGGTGTGCCTACTGTTTTCACTCCTCCTAACACAAAATAGGATGCAAACGGGTTCTGTTAAACCCCACAAAATAGCACCGGTGTGAAAATATACTGGTTGGATGAGACAAAAATGTCTTTGTTGTTGTGGTGGGAAACTCCTTCACTACATACTAGTGTTGAATTAATGACATTCTCCTGGAGGTTGTAGGTAACTTGGTTACTACTGTGGGTGGTGCAGTAAAGCTGTCATGTTAAGACTGCAGCTTCACCTCACACACTCTTTCATCTCTTATCTCTCTGCACGTAGCTCGCTTGTGCGATCAGCTGAAGTGAAGGAACTCATTAAAAGAAGGAGTTTTTGAATACATCATGTGGTAAATGAGGATAAAACAAAAGATACACACGTCTTTACTGTGGAGTCTCAGGAACGACCGGCCTGTTCAAGGTGCTATGTGTTATGAGATCCAAGAAGTCAGTTCAGCTCTTCTTGTATAACCATGACCTGGCTGACTGAGAATCTTTAGACGTGTCTGAGAGATAGTGCAGTCAAAAAGTAGCACGGCAGTGAGGACAGGTGTCAGAGGTCAACCCACCGAAGCGGCCGTAACAAAGACAGGCTTGTTAAACTGCTCTCTGCACGATTTGCATTCTGCTGACGGGCTTTGAAACAGCATAAATCATGAACACCTTGATACAGCGAGAGATGAACCCCCCCACACACACACACCTTAGAAAACTGTGCATTTATAATCTTGGAGCATTTCACCCAACCTTGGCACAGGCTCTCGTCTTTCTTTCCAAGCGTCAAGAATGTCGATTTTCTCCAGTCGAGCCCCATCTCCTACCAAACACCTCCCACACACAGATTCACAAATACACAGGGACCTTACCTCTCACGGACAAACTCTGCGAGCTCCTTGGTTGCCAGCTGGCCGTGCTTCATGTTGTGGTAGAGCACGTCAAAGCCGGCATTCTTCTCCCCCTGCAGAGGAACGCATAAACACACACGCACACACACACACACACACACACACACACACAAACACAGTCTGTTAGGATCTAAACGAGGAGCTGAGATAAAGATGAAGATGTCAGGTGATGCTTCAGTATAACACTGTAAACCTCGCCAGACATCTGATTTAACCGAGGTGAAAATCTCCTCCTCCTTCTTTATGGATCCAGGACATTTTTCATATTGTTGATGGAGATAAGAAGACGTGCCATAGACGTTGTTCTGCCAGATTTAATAAAACAAGCTGAAGGGCTGATGTTTGCAGCTTTTCCAGAGATGATCATCTGATTAATGATTATTTTGTTTACTGATGTATTAGTTAAATCACTGTGACATTATTCATGTATTCATACTTGCACTTTACAGACACGTCCTGTTGCTGACTCATTTGACACAACAACACAACTTGTTATGAACCATTTTTGACATTTCTGTGTCGAAGAAAATCCAATAAACAGAATGAAAGCAGCTTTAAACTCCGTTTAGACTTGGGATCAATCATTTAATGACAGTTTACTGGAACACATCCTGGTGTCTTTCTGACATCACAGGAGCCATATTCTTAAGCAAGACTTACGTTCAAGATAAAATGATCACAAATGAACCCACAGGCCTGTTCTGTTTGTCTTTAATATTTTAAATATCGGCTATTATTGTGATATTCCTTCACTATTTCTCCGTAACTTTAAACATTCATGACAAAAATTAAAGTTTGTGAAAAATAAACATCCTTTGTTTTTTATTCATCAACAAACAAGCAGTAATCTGCTTCATCAGGACGTGGGGGTGTGTTTTGATCAGATTTGATTGACAGTGAGGGCCACACATAATTATTAATGTTTGGTTAATTGATTTATCAATGTCACGTTCTGTTCAGACATCAGACTGGTTTTCTCTGTGCAGATGGGAGCTTACTTTCAGATCCTCTCAATTTCAGTGGCTTTAAATATTTACAGTGGTTTTTTCAGTGTTGATGGATGCTCCTGCTTGGCAACACTGAGCATGAACCGACACAGTGGGAACCAACAACAACACAGACATGCATTTGTCTCTTCTTCATTTGTTTGAAGCATTTGGCATTTTGTTGCCTTTGGTTCAACAAAAAGCTGTGGTGACATTTAGACGGACGGATCCAACAGATCAGTTTTTTCCTGTTATTTCACTGCTGCACCAACAAAATCTCTCTGTTTGCTGCTCAAAAATCTCTGGTCCAACATGACTCAGTATCGCTCACTGCTGAGGAACCCACAGAGCTGGTTGCTGCAGAGAGGAGGAGATATATCTACCTTGCAGCTCAGCAGACGCCGACCACAGCACCAGCACACACACCACATCACTGAAACCCAAACACCTGTCTGAGCCGAAGCCTCAACAATAATCCAAAGAAGTGCTGGACTGAGACTGCGGCCCGTGACATTTCTTGAGCCTCACAACACATTTCTCAGTGAGCAGACGGCCGGCCTGTCGGTGCAGACGGAGACACAGACAGCTGCCTCTCAGCACCTAAAAATAACCCCGTCGCAGGAGAACACAGCAGCTCCCAGGTACCAGGGGAATGGCAGGAATGCCAAGGAAGGGTCAGCACACACACTCACACACTGTTTGCGAATACAAAGCAGAGACAGACTGGAGAGGCTCAGCTCCCAGCGGTCAGGAAGGGAAACGGTTGTTTTGAAGATACAAGACCAGACAGAAAACAGCCAGAGAGCCGAACCACTGAGGCATCCAGACGACGGTCTCCTGGGCATCCGAACGACTGGATGAAAGCTCCCAAAACTTTAATGGAGAGAAAACAAAACCTTATTTGTCCCAATTTCAGATCTACTAATGCCAAAACATTGCCTTCATTCAGTCCATGTGCAGTCTAGACCTGGAAGAAGCAGGCTGATGATCCAATTAGCCGAAAAACAGAACATATTATAATATTAATAATATTTTTTCCCCACCTGTCTGAGCATGAGACAGGACGTGCACACACAAAGGCTTCTCTGCTCTCGGTAAAAATACAAAACTTCAAAAGGTCAGTTCGCATCGTGGCTCATCCGTGTGTTGTTTCTAATGTCAGGAGTTACATTTTACTCACCTAAATTGTACTGGTAGAAATCTTAAAATTATTGATCTCAATTAAACAGATAATCTGGATGTGTATTTACTGCTTGAGACAACATGTTTTTATTTTGGTGGTTTGGGTGAACTGGCCCTTTTACAGCACGTCCTTGATACAAATAAGATCTTTTCTGCTCTCATGACTAAAATATGACTCTAATATTTCAGCTTTATTGAACAACAGTTTATCATCCAGAACTAAATCTGCTTTAAAATACATTTATTCAAATTAGAGCGAAACAGGACAATTACACTGAATAAAACATGACACATCCAATATCAGTTCGTTTCATCATTTTCTATCTTATCCATGTTCAATCCTATTTTCTCCCCTTTCTCGACAAAGAATGGGGTTTTGTATAATCACACAATAGTTGAGTGCTTTAACATTAGTGTTTCATGAACAGTGGAGAGGCCTTGAGCCGGCTGCATGGAGCTGTTTACTGGCAGGGGTCTGCTCTATTCAACAGGGTGACCATTACTCTCTCTGGGTTTTGTCTCTTTCTTGCAGTTGGCAGACGCCTTTTGTTGAAACTCTACCCTCGCAGTAGAAAGATGAGCTGCCAGCCTAAGCCTACACACACACACACACACACCTGCCTCTCCACAGGACGACACAGCACCTGTCCACCACTGCTAGCAGCCTGTATGTAAACAGAGCCTGTCCACAGTCTGTAGATGACCATGGTGCTCGAATGGGTTTTGCAAACTGTATTTGCTAATGATAACACTCAATAAGACAGTTATTTTAAAGAGGCAAATGTGAGCACTTTATCTTCATCTTATATTTCCCCGTGACTCATTTGACTTGAAAGTAGTTTCTGATGAGCAACACAGTGCTGTTATTGTAGCAGTCTGTCTCGCTCCTGAAATGCAGCCTGTTTTCAGAGTCTGTTCTTCCAGGTCGAACACCTGAGAGAATAAGAAATGTCGCATCATCCTTTATATGAATGACTTATTTACTGATTGATTGATTGATTGATTGAATGATTGAATGCTGTATTCAAGTGCCCTACCCCCAAGTGCTTATGAGACACTATTCAATGACGATAATCAGGATGGCCACAGGGCAACTTATACTTTAATTACCATCAATTAGCATTTTAATGCCATACTGTGGCTAGAAATATTGCTCAAACAGATGGTTTCACAATTCATCACACAATGACACATGACACACAAAATGAAGTTCAACCTCAACAAAATACTGCTGTCTGGGGGGTCAGAAGCTAACCACAGTCAAAAAAAGCCACTCATAGCCACAAATAATGCTCAGAACAGGACCAAACTTCATCAACAGTACAAATAGGGTCCCAGCACATAATACGAGGCAACGAACTTCTGCTAGTTTTGCCTGGTTTCTACTGAAAAGAGATGTGAGCCCTGTTCCAATCCCTGATCTTTCTGGTGAGCCTCTCGTCTGGCAGCTGAACAAACCCACAAAGTCACAATCAAACTATTTCACATCTCTGGCTTTACAAGACTCCCCATCCTACATCTGTGTGTCCCACACCTCACGGCCCAACATATAACCGTATACAAACCACCTCTGATTGGCAGGTGCGACACAGATGAAACCATCACTGTGCGACACTTGTGCGTGTTTGAGTGTGCGGGTTCGTGATTGTGCAGCCAGATGTGAACTGGTACTTCTGCACGTCGAGTCCCGCCAAGCAACCTGATGGCACATTACAGGGACACAGCAAACCCAGTGTCAAATCCTCAAGTGTGTTCAAGTGCCATAATGTATTCTTTAAGCCCTCAGTGAATGAAAAACTCCTCAACGTCTGATATATGCAAACCCCCCTCTCCTCTCCCTTCCACTGATCTCTTTTTCATCAATTAAGTTGACCGTTTTGGTCACGCACGACGGAGCCCATTACAATGACAATGAGTGGGATGATGGGAGAGGAGAAGGAGGGATGGTTGGGCGGTGGCGTGGAGGGGTTGTAAAAAATGTGCATGTGGGCAGCCTTCTCCGGAGAGTCAGATTTTTGAAGACCACTTTGATGAGGTGAGGAGGTCCTGCTCAAATTTGTAAAAGGGGGGATGGTGACCAGCAGGGGAATTATCATTTTATCTCAGTAAATCAAATGACCTGTTAAAGGGTTACGATCCACCCTTGTTCAGACCGGTCGATGTGACGACGGCGGTCAGGACCATTTAACTTTATAGGCTTTAAAAACAGGTGTGCTGCTGAGCCTCGCGCTCTTATTCAGGCTCGAACAAAAAAAAATGCCAACACTTAACATTTTCCCAAACACTTAAAAATGCAAATCCGAACCCCCCAGTGACGCTCCACAGGAAAAAACATACAAGCAGAGGTCGACATTTAGGTTCAGCTGAGGGTCACGTCTTTTCACTGGTGGAGACAATGGTGGAGACTCACTCATCTGCGAGAGTTTGTTTTCCTAAAATCTGAATGTCAAGTTTGTAAATGTGTTGGTTTGGAATAATTCATTGACCGAGCTCAGAGTCACAGCTGCTGACGAACCAGCTTTAACCTTTACGGTGTGAGTGATGACAAATGCAGAAGTCACAAGTCTGAGAGAAACTTCGTTCATCATTTCCATGTGTTTATGGTTCAGTATTTAGATAATGAGAGGTTTTTTCTCACTTTTAGTTACTGTTATGTTCTATATTGCACTTGCTCCTAGCTATTTCATCAATGATCATTATTTTGAAAGAGTTTTGGAAAAGCTCCATCATTATTATTTGATTTATTAGTTACATTATTCACTCAGTCTGTTATCAGAAAGTCTGTTTGACTCACAACCATGATGGAGCAGAGTGGATCATGAAGTCAGTGTGAAAGAGGAAAAGACAGAGACTTTCAGATATGTCGTATTATTTCCCAATTCAAAGCCACTTTTTTTGAAGGAAAAAAAAAAAGCCATTTGAAATGAATAAACTTCTGATCAGCGAGTCTCTTTAAACCAAGGAACAAAATCTTATTTGAATGAATGAGATGCAAACTTATTTATGTTTGAATTCTCCCATCGAGACTC
The DNA here is from genome assembly GCA_021432705.1 of Caranx ignobilis. Lineage (NCBI taxonomy): Eukaryota > Metazoa > Chordata > Actinopteri > Carangiformes > Carangidae > Caranx > Caranx ignobilis. The sequence goes on from MU270014.1 coordinate 2,322,024, forward strand.
AATTTCTAAAGCACGACTAAAAAGTTTAGATGCAGCTCGATGAGGAAAACCTTTAGACTTAACTGACGGGTTAGATAATTCGGTGGTGAGGCCATTTGTTGATCTCCTCCAGTGTCGCTACTGCTGATCAGAGAGCAGATCATGTAGTGAAACACAGGTACTGTTCCTCAGGTGAGGTGAGGATATTGTGGTGAGTAACTCAACCTGTATAACAACACAAAGGCTTTTTAAACCTAGACTGTAGGAACGTGTACAACAGACAGACAGAGGCTTTAAAGAGCTCTCCTCAGATTTACACAGCCACTGAATCTTTGGCCGACACCGTTTTAGATCAGTGATGGAACAAAAAAGCAGAAAACACACATCGAGACATTTCCTCTACACTGTTTCATCCTGCTGACAGTTTGTCACCTTAATCACTCGTGTGTGTGTGTGTGTGTGTGTGTGTGTCTGTGGGTTTCACAGCATCTAACCCTACAGTTTATCTGTCTAACTGATCTCATCCAGAAGGAGCCACCAGACTGAGGTGAAGATACGATAGATAGATAGATAGATAGATAGATAGATAGATAGATAGATAGGTAGACAGACAGAGACAGATAGATAGACAGATAGACAGATAGATAGACAGATAGACAGATAGATAGATAGACAGATAGACAGATAGATCTCTTCCTGCTTCTTAAGTAAACAGGTTTGTGTTGTTGATGTTGTTGATACACAGTTGTTGGCGCTTGTTAAGAGGAAGCAATAGACAGACTGATCAACCAGTTGCCCTTGACTCAACCTCCCTCTAACGACGAGAAGAAGCTTCGGCTCTCACTTTATTCTAATTAGACTCATCTTCTTCAGACTTCCCCTCGGGCTCGTATGAAAACTAATTACAGACGGTGAGGAGACCTGGGCTCAGCTAAACTCTGCAGGCGCTGCAGGCTCTGCTTCACTACTACAAATAAAAGATCTTCATCTGCATGTTGGCCTCCATTGTGTGTCTGAGGTGTGCTGCAGATCACAGAAGGAGCCACACGGCTGCTTTTCTAGCTTATCATGAACAGAAGTGCAAACTTTAACAAATACAAATTTCACTTCACCCCATTTTGGTGTGTCCAGACTCTGTGGTTATTGGCTTTCAGAGACACTGAATAATAAATGATTGACAGCTGCCTCGTTCACTCACATACCAGCACGAACCCCCATGAAACCTGATGGATGAGAAACACCACTCACTGCTGCTGGTGGAGCATAAAGAGCCTCAAACCACACCATCACCTCCGCATCTTAATGAGCTGTTCATTCACAACAATGTTTCCAAACGCATCAAGTTGAAGATTTAAGCTTTTTTTTTGTTTTTGTAAAACTTTCACCACAGATCAGATCATGAGCATGTTGCTGAGCTTGGCTCGAGCTTTTTCATACACTTGTTTGTTTGTTTTTTCCTTGTCTAGCACCGTCCAGAGCTGGGCCTTTAATTCTGGCTATTGGTCAAATCTGCCCTTCCTCTCTGTCTGACAGGATCAGATGTCTGAGGACATTCCTGCAGTGTAATACAGCCCCTCAATCAAATGAAACTAAGATGCTGAGAAGAACACGGCAGAACCAAACAGCACAAAAGAGACGGTTTCATGTGGCCTTTTCATTTACACTTATACGTGCACATTGTTTCTGTTTTGTTTGCTTGCACTGAGTCACGCTAACCCGAAGCTGTCAGTCAACTTTCTTGAAAATCACAAGATTCAGAGGTCGAGTGCAAACCTCTGCAACCACAATGTTTCCCGTAATACCTTTCTATGTGCATGTGTGTGCATAGAGGGAGAGCACAGTGTAACACTTAACTTTTACAAAGTCACATACAGTACATATAAATGCAGCGAGAGTCTAACTAGACCTCATGTATGGAGGTCATATCAATACTGCAGCTCTTATGAACTGAACTGAATTTCTGCATGAAATATACACTATACCACTATATACAGTATATTTCAGTGTGATTTTTTTATCTCATCTTTTTACTTGGAACAAATGAACAACTTTCCATTGAGGCCACACCCGGATCATTAAAAACACAGGTCGCATACGCTCCAGACCTGTACAGAACATGATGTGGCTGTACAGAAGTAAAGCTCAAAAACGCTCCACCTCTGTGTGCAAACAGATTGACCACGTCGTCAGCGCTGCCAGAGTTTAGCTGACTCATGGAGAGTTTTTCTGCTGACTTGGCAGGATGAGCAGAACGAAAAGTCCCTCAGCAGAGAGAGGTGTCAATAACATCAGGTAGTAGCAGCAGCTCGTCATCACTGAGGCTCCAAACTCATTTGTAGAGTCAACAGATCTGAGAAAATCCCCCCTCTGCACGACTGAGAGGTTTTATTTTCCCTTCGGCATTTTAGAGCAGTCGTTTCTGGAAAGACGAGGTAAATGTGAATGAAAGTTTTATCTGTGCAGAACTATTCAATCTCCCATCTCACCACAGCATGTTCACAAATATGCTAAATACTATATTGATCCATCTCGGATCTTAATCGGACTTGGTACAGAGCAGATCCACAAGTAACAGATGAGGAAGAACAAAGGAAATTAAAAAGTTGAAAGTAAAGACCAGGGGAGGAACGTGAGAGATAAGACTGAGACAGAGGCAAGAGAGGAAAGGAAACATGGTCGGGAAAGAAGAAAAAAGAAAAAAAAGACGAGTATCACACTGTGTGTTTACTGTTCTTCACCCCGAGAGAAAAGCCCATGACTCCAACTGATGGGATCGTAGCAACGCTGGCATCATTAAACTGAGAAACAGCCAATAATAAAAACCCACTGGGTGTTGTTTGTGTGTGTTTCTGTGAACACGCTCTCTTTCTTGTAGCTGTGGGCCAAAGAGGGAGCAGTTTCTGAGAGGAGAAGATACAAGACAGCACCGAGCCTCAGAAACAGAGCTGATCTATACTGATGGTCTGTAAGCCGATGAATTCCTCTGGATAACACGCAGGGCTCTTATCGTCTACTCACCAACAAAACAAAACGATCTGTCCCGGGCGGAGATGAGGGAATATTTTTCAAGGTCCCTCTGCAGATCTCCTCAATAATGAATTCACACACCTCTTGTTATGTGGAGACATTTTCTTCCAGCCCAGGTCCAGACCCACAGAGTCTCTGAAGAGTTGGTTATATCCTTATTCTGTAATTTAAAGCCAGTGAACATCCTCACAAAGTACGGTGCACGATAACGATATCGGTACAGATAATTATCAGCCAATAATTATCAGCAGATTACAGTAGTGATGTCGGTTGTGGGCAGAGGCAGAACTATAATGTTGAATTCATCTTCATCTCACTGCATCTTAGCTTTTCTTCACCTCAGGTGTGTGTATATAAACTATTAAACATGTTATCGGTTATGAGATGCAGAAAGTTATCAGTTAGACAGGCCACCAGTCTAACTCAATCTAACACACACATTCACACACTCTGGCAATTTAGATTCGCCAGTCACTGTGAATTGTGAATGGTTGTAAAACTAAAAGGAAACATTAAGAAAAATGACATTTTCTGAAGATGGTGCAAGATATGTATCCTGTTTTTTTTCTCACATTATTGCTTATCAATGCAGGAAATGAAAAAGCCTGGATGTGCTTATCTCTTCTATACTGACTGTGACCTGGTGTATTTTTAAAGATTATGATTTTTAATCAAATGAAGAAAGCAAAGAAAGAAAAAATAAAAAAAAGATTGTGTTTACCAAATGTGCGTGCGTTTTTGTTTCAGCGCAGTGTGACAGTCTCTATTTACAGCTCCTCTCCTCTTCCTCTCCATCTCCTCTTCCTCCTTACATTGAGTGCAACACAAGCTTCTCAACAGGTGTCATGGGCGCCTCTAGAAACCAAAAACGGACAGACGTCGACGGCAAACGTTTCAGCTTGTTTTGAGTGCGGTGCTGAGGATGTGGGGAGATCTCCTGCTGTTACAGCTATAGCTACTAGAGAAGCTGGCAGCCTCCCAACCCCCTAAAATGAACCCCACCCCCCTCAGCACCACCACCCAAAGCAGCCGACCTACAGGGGAAACACAACTCTTCATCCGGTAGTTACAGTCATCACCGTGAGTTATAGTTTTACTTTATTATCGGTCATTCAAATGAATCCACACTAACTGACACACATTGAACCTGGACTCCATGATGGTCTGAAGTCCCTCTGCTCACTTTATCTAATTTGCAGGCTTCCTCAGAGTGTATTACAGTGGCATCGCCTGGTCTGAAATAAAGTAATAATCCAACAAATGAATAAATTATTGCATTTTTCTGAATTGTGAAATTACGCATACTAAGCTCAAGGGAAGAAGCAGCAGTGGAGCTTCACAAGGCAGAGCAATTCATGAGAGTAAGTGGCTGTTACAGTCATTATCATACAACTGTACTGAAGAAATGAAACGTGTCTGTTTCACCGTGATCGATCACATCAAACTGTTCAATCCCACCTGAAGAAGCACTAAGGAAGAGCTTGGTTTTCAGCCTTCACTGCATCAGGCTGAAGGACGGGAGGGAGATATCTGATCAACACTCTGATCAATGATGCATTTTCCTTTATCACATTAGAAAAAAAAACAACCTCTTCAATTATCTCATATTATCAACTGTCATTCAACTGATGATCAACTCATTTACACGTGAATCTACAGGTAGTTTTCTCATTAATCAACTATTGTTTTTGTCGTTAAACTGTCAGTATATAATAAAACGTGTCCTGCAGCTCAAGGTGACGCCTTTGTCTTTATCAGCTGATCATTTAATCGACCAATCGATGCAGCTGTATTCTATTCTGGTGCATTAAAGACATTATAATAACACTACTACTAATAATAATAATTTCTAAGAATAACTAAGCGTCACCAGAGAAAGAAATTCTATTGCTAAGACTTAACTGTGCCTTAATTCACTGAGCATGTACTTAATTATAGCTGATGGGCTTCCCCCTGTGGGCCGTGAGCACAGCTCCTCGGTAGTTATTGGGAGAGGACAGCGTGTGACGAGGAGGCTTTGTGAGCGGCTGTGAATGTTCTTGAGCCAAACAAGATGAGGCTCTGTGTGTGTGACGACTTCCCAAGTGCCTGTGCCGGCTAATTAACTAAAGGGTTGATTTGTATTACACAGCTATTTGCGTCTGAAAGCAGGCTGGGTGGGGAAAGGGCGTTTTTTTTGTTTTGTTTTGTTTTTGCGTACGTAGACACATGCAGGCGACACAATATGTTCACGTAAATGATGAGGAAAAGATGAAGCTTTCTTTCTTTTCTCCCCCCCCCACCTCTATTTCAGAGGCAAGCAGTGAGACGAAGCCGAGCATTTAATCTTCTCTGCAACACAGAGGCACAGCAGCTCAGTTTGTGACCTTGTGTTTGCCTCTGGCTGAAATTCTGCTTCCCCTCCAACTGGTTTAGCTTTTTTTTCCACCTGCCTGCAAACTGCCTGCTTCTCTGCCCGCAGCACAAAGACAGCAGCACTATGACGACACTGTTCTTCATCAGACATGGATGTTGAGCAGCAACAAAAAATACTTCAAAACACAACAGCTACAATTAATAAATCCTGGATATTACTCAGTCATTGAGAGCGCACACACACACACACACACACACACACATTCGTCTATAATTTGAAGTTCTGGGCTGCAGGATCTTGATCTCTTGTATTTAATAACAACACTGTCTCCTTCAGGATCAGGAATGATCCTTCAGATGATGTTATCTGAGTTATTGTTTAAAATCCTACGTGGTCAGACGACACAGTGAGCCACATGATGAGTGCAGCAATGATGCTATTATTATCAGCACAGAAAAAGGGCTAAAGTCTCGTCATCACAGGATCAGTAACCCCCCCCCCACACCCACCCACACCCCAAATCTCATTTCTGTCTGAACAGTTCATTTTGGTTCCACTGCTGAAATATTACTGAGGACACGTCGCAGCCTGATGAGACGAGGAAGGAGAAGTAGGACACACCTGAAATAGATGCACCAGGTGTGCAGGGGGCAGAGGAGAGAGAGAGAGAGAGAGATCCTCTAACAGCAGACAAAGTCACTTGGGGATGAGGGGGATGTTTGGGGGGGGGGGGGGGTTACTAATGAAGCCATTAATTACTGCAAATTAAGGTAATTTATGCCACAATGAACTAATACTAGTTATTAGTTTATTAAGTCTGCCTCTCTCAACCAAACAGATTAATAATCCTCTCTTAATGATGCATGTAATAACCATATATAATCATTAGGGCTGTCAATCGATTGAGTAATTTAATCACAATTTAACGCACGAGTGTCCATAGTTAATCACAATTAATCGCAATTAACTGCAACATTTTTTACTTGTTCAAAATGGGCCTTTAAGGAATATCTTTTAAACTGATTACTAATGGACAACAATTGTTGTGTTATGTCAATGAAACTTTATCAACAATGACAAATATTGTTCAAAGACGGTTCAGTTTGCAAATGTGAGCTGATCCATTTCTGGAAACTGATGTGCAATTAATGCATGTTGAGTTATTTTGGCCTTTGGCCCGACCCATCGTTTTTATCAAAGGAAAAAAATAGTGGCAGAAATTTACGTTAACTTCAACACTTTGCTTTATACACCTGATCTTTAGGTTGTTTATTTCTCCCTCAAGTTACGTTTTAGGAACAACGCCATTGTTGGCTATTGTTATTAGCATTCATCACTGTGCAAGTTTGCACATGAAAACAACACAAGCACAATAATGTGGAGATGACTATATTTAAGTAGTTGATGAAAAGTGTACAGACCAAGATGATTTGCAGTAACAAACACCCTGACATGTCAGATCAGCATTAACTTTAAAAAAAAAAAAAAAAGGTATTGTTATAGAATTGGTTTTGAACTCAGGTATCATATCGTCCATAGTGACAACATGATAATATATAAAACGGAGTTATAGCAATAAAAAGCGTCAAAAGCAGCAGCCAGCACAAAGCCAATGCAACTGCCTTAGAAAAACAACCATTTACATTCAGCAACACTGCAGGAGGAGGAGACATTATCTCTGCCTACAGGAATAAAGTGAATGAAATAGCTCTCCCTGTGGCAGGGGCTGAATACAAGATCGACCTCTGTGGTTTTCAAGCGAGCGGAGGAGGGAGGCAGTAAATGCCTTCAGAGCGCACACCTGACGAGCAGCAGGAGCCACAAGCTCGGCTATCCAATAAGAATATAAAGGAAATGCTCAGTGACTCAGAGCTGTGATTCAGCTCTAATAGGTGAGTAAGTATTACATCGCAGTAAAAGCTGAAAGCGCGACAGCCATCCACACGGGCTCTTCTGCATAATCTCATATTTTTATTATAATTTACAAGTGTTTTCAAGACACTCACCCAGAAGTTGTTCTGAAAGGAGGCCATCTTCACTCAGGGATTCACAGCAACCTGCAAAAGACATAGAACTGCATTAGAAGAGAAGCTTTTCATTCTGCTCTATTTTCTATACAGTGAATGAGTCAGTGGAAATAGTTCGGCATAACAGTTTCTCTTACAGCAGCAGGGCATGTTTACAGCTGATCGACAACACTTTTCAGACACTTTCAGTGACTTTCAGTGTCTTAGTCTGGCTACACACACACACACACACACACACACACACACACACACACACACACACACACACACGATTTTCACATCTTAACCAGTTTTAAAAACAAAGGATACCACAGATATAAGGACGGTTTCAACACACACCATCTTGGTCACACCATTTGTGGTCATAATTTTCTCAGTGGTGCCTCCCCAGACACGAGATGACACAGAAAGTCACGCTATCAAACCTGCAAATTGGTCACATTGGACGTGCTTAAATCATCTACTGGTCTGTAGTCAGCCGTACTTTCTCTCTGAGCAATCATTTGCTTTCTACAGCTGAAATCACAGCACATTAACTTGTGTGTTTGGTGCATTTGTCAGATGATGTTGTGGTTATAAAATCTGCTGCAGAGTAGCGTCACAGAAGTAACAGCTGGTTAACGTGTCATCTTAATGGGCTGCATTTCACCCACTGTTTCACACTTGTCCCACTGTCTTTCAAAAGACAAGGAAAAACATGGACAGAAAATGATCATATTGGGAATTAAGCTGCATTAATCTAATGTATGCAGTAGGGGAGAAGTAAACAGGCTGAATGCAAAGACATCATTAACATACTGATCAGTGTAGTATGTGATCTAATAACATTTTGGAGACTTTTCCAGTTTGCACTGATTAGCCAAGTCCTCGTTTTTCGCACACTGACCATTTGCCATCTGCCGTCCAACAATAAACTGCACCATTCACTTCTCTGCAAACTGCAAATAAACAAGCTTCCAGAAAGTACTGGCTTCGTAAAAAACAAAACTCCTGAGACACCTTCAGCGTAGGAAGGGGGACTCCTGTGGCAGAGCAGAGGAGAGCTTTCCAAATGACTTCAAAGGATAAACTGGGAGGATGGAGGGAGGGAGAGGGGAGCTGGGGCAGGAAGCAGGGAGGAGGAGCAACAGGGGAGCTGGGGGACGGGGGCGAGGGAATACAGGGGAGAGGAGATAAATCGATGGAGTTGGCCACTGAGGAGAAGATCACAGCTCGCGAAAGTGGAAGCTGCAGACCTCGCTGGCTGAGTCACATTCAGTGAGAGGCTGCAGCCGATCAACTCAGATCTGTGGCTGCATTTTTCTCAGCTGCTGAATGAACACTGTCACTCAGTCACTCTTACTGTTCGACATTCACCGTCTAAAACTTGACTGTGACGTGGGAAATGAAGCCTGTATTTGCTATTTTGGTGGCAGTGTAACCATGATTTTACCACACACACACACACACACACACACACACACACACACACAGAGTGAATTACAACAGAGGAATGCACAAACAAACAACACATGTCTCCATTACGTTCAGGAGCAGAGGTGCTTTTCTGACAATCTTTAGTTGGCTCGTGGCAGGAGGGGAGACGCTGTACCAGCAGCTGAACACACACCTTCTGACCCTCTGTTCACACAAACACACATATTAAAAGAAAAGAAACACGCACACAAAAGCAACACAGGAATTTGGTTGTGTCCTTTCCCAGAGAATCCATAATGTGAAAGTCTTTCCCCGAGGCTGCCGACACACAGGGTTCCTGTTATCTGTTATTTTGCTGACTGTGTGTGTGTGTGTGTGTGTGTGTGTGTGTGTGTGTGTGTGCTGACAACAGCCCTTTCCCTGTATTGGCACAGACTCTGCTCATGCCTGGTGACCTGCCATTGGGCAGTAGCCACACACACAGAAACAAACACAGCAATACTTCCACAACATAAACATAAACACACACAAACACACACACACACACATACACACACACCTCACACCTTGTTAATTAGCTCAGCAGTGGGACTGGAGGCCCCTGCCTGCAGACAGCGTTCTGTTTGGCAGAGCTGGACAGAAACATTACACAGCGGGGCAGGATGATAATTCAATATTACCTTTTTATTTATTTTCAGTGGAGTCACAATGTGACAGTGTGATCATATCAGTTTATTACCCATCAAGTGTGACATGATTTCTCTGATGTAACGTACAAGTCCAGTTCATCAGTGCATGATATTTCATTTCATATGCTGGCTCATGTTGATTGGTTAAACATCTCAGCTGCCACAGTGTAGTGGGTTGACACTAATGTAACAGCCCTGATGAACAGTCCTGCCTTCACAGGGGTTTTGATTTTGGCTCCAGGTAAGTTATTTTCATTATCAATTAATACTTTTGTGTAAAGCATGTCAACACATAGCAACAAAATGTTCATCAAATGCTCTCAGCACACGCTGTTACATCTTAAAAACACCAGAACATAAGGCTCACATTTACATTTGTGGAGCTGGAGCAAGTCACTTCTTGTCATATTTGCTCACATGATGATTCAGATTAATGATCATCAATAGCAGCTGTTGAATAACTTTCTTTTGCCCAGTTAATTGGCCACATGTTGGTTATGAGTTTATGTCCAAACTGCTGCTGATTCAACACGATGCCCATTTTTGGAGGCTGCCATTTTGTTGCACTTTGCAGCATTTCTATACTGTCCCATAGATTTATATAAATAGGAATAAAATTAATATTAGAATTGAAAACAATAACATGCAATACTGGACCACTAGTGAGAATACATAATATTGATCACCAAGTCTCAATATTGACACGATATCTTAACAAACTGGGATCAATATCATTTTACAGGTTCTATTTTTCTTTGAAGAGAAAAAAAATCATTAATAATGATGAATGAACTGGTAGATGTGTTCAATTGATTCATCTTCTAAGATAATGAACGACATATGACAACATAGACAAAACCAAAATACTGAACATATCTAGTTTTATCTGGTTCTATTGATATTGAATTGATCAGCTCTGCAGAAAACACAGGTCAAAACCAAATAAAGTAAAAATGAAATCCAACACAACTAATGAGTGAAGTGAGATTTCTAAATGAAACCCACAGTTAACGCTAAACAGCGTTTTCATGGTAAAATGCCTGTGCAGTGGGGACAGAGATCCTGACCAAACCCACCAGATGGTCTTCAGGCAGGCAGAAAGGGGGCGGGACAGAGGGACAGGGGATAAACAGACACACACCGTGATGGAGAGGGAGGACAGAAGCCACTTGTTTTCCCTCTTGTGACAGCCTGGTGGTCACCATATTGGAACATCCTGTCGAGCTGAGCTAATTAGCCATTTTTGTTTTTAATCCTCACGGTTTTGACACAGCACGATGCAGAAGCACAAACGTGCACCGGAGCCCACAGAAGATGCTGACATCCAGCTTTCTCCATCTAGCTCCAACTAGACCATCAGCTGAGAGTCATGCAGCTCTCGGGCAAACAAAAGCCCAGTGAAGAAGTAGGACACACCCTGACCTTGATTCCCTGTTCGCTCAGCATCGCTTTCTTATTCAGATATTAAAATGCCCCGCTTGGGCTGTCACAATCATCAAATTTTAGTTGACCATTAATTGCAATTTATGACTTAATTGTCTTTTCCTGATCATTTCATGCCATTAAATAGTATAAATCTTAATAATACACATGCACCTTATGGAGAAGAGCCATTCATTGGCATTAACCTTAAAAACTGCCTTTGTGTTTGCCCATAGGCTTTGATAGATCCATGATAGATGAGGTATGCATGATAAATGCTCATCAAAATGTGGTGGTCAAATATTAGAAATTAAGCGCCTCAAGATAAATGGTTTGTGGCGTCCCACTCATGTGTCATTAAACCACAGCGGAAGAAGAAGGAGGTGATGATGTCATTGAAAGAGCACCAGTTAAACCTCAAATGGTGGAAAACAACGAGGAAACAGTGATGGAAATATGACATTACTGTTAGTTTCATCCAGCTGTTTTTATACAGATGAATGAAAGCGATTTAACGAGTATGCAAAATAACTGCGGGCAGCTCAAATGACTGCAATCAGGCAATTGGCAGTCCTAGCCCCTGCTGACTCTGGTCAACCATCGGAGCAAAAGAAGAAACACAAGAACACAAAGAGGAGAAAAGTTAAATACGTGATCATTTTGAGTTATTTTACTGCATCACATTCATCATTATCAGCCATGATGGACAGGTTCAAATGTTATTCAATGATAAGTGGGAAAATTGAATTACCGTTATCCTCCCAATAATGGAATTGCGCCCGAAAATTACATTTGATAACATCTGCAGCTCCACTGTGAACGGACACCACCAGCATGACCGCAGCACAGACAGATTGATGATCTATCAGCATCAGAGTGGAGAGGAAAATGACTTTTCTGACTAGAACTTCTTTGCAGTAATCGGTACTGAGAGCAGAACAATACGCTGACAAATCTGAAGAACCGGCCTTTACCATCTGTTTCATACTTAGCTAGCAGGCTAAAAATGAACAACATTAAAACACAGTCTTTGGAAATCTCACTTTTTGTTCTGACTCCTGTTTCACATGAGATACAAGAGTCGTTTAAAAGTGACTGTTATCTGCACTTTGTAACCTGGTCTGCATCCAGTCAGCCCTGGATGAGTGTGTGCAGCAGCAGCAGCAGCAGCAGCAGCAGCAGCAGCAGCAGGTCTCAGTCAATCAGCAGTGAGGCTACAGTAAGTGAATAAATGATGACGAGGTTTGAGGTGCGGATCATATCATCAACAGACAGGCAGAGAGAGGAGGTGTTCGGTCTTATCAATGGATGCACACTAACCTCCACACACACGCACACACACACACATTCTCTCTCTCTCTCTGCCTGACAACACACAGATGGCTGCCATGAAAAATTAGGACTTGTAAAAGCAGCTGGAGAGGAGTGAAAGTAAAAGTCTCTCTCACACACACACACAGACAAAACTATCCACGACCCATTTAATTCCTGCAGGAAATAAATGGTCTTTCCTCTGTGTTCATACTCAGCATGTCTGTTTGTGTCTTCCTGTCCTCTCTCTCTCTCTCTCTTTCAGGAGAGGGGTCTCAATCAGGGGGAAGGGAAGGGAGGGAAGGTCAGCACAAACCGGAGCCTCCTCCTCCCCACCCTTACCTGCCTCTCTCCTTCCTCTGGGTGGGACACGATGAGATGAGAGAGGTTGGACAGGAGGATTTACTCTCCGTGTCTCTGCTCATGGCGTCAGTTGAAAGCAGCCGCCTCCTCTGGCTCAAAGACCAGACGAAAATGAAACTGGGTTAAATGTAATGACACAGTTGAGTTGTGTGGAGCAAAGATGCTTCAGTAATCTCTGAACGGACACATTTGTCACAAGCTCGGGGGGGGGAGCACGAGGGAGATGGCTAATGACACAGAGGGGTAGAGCAGGGAAGGGAAAAAGGACAGGTAGAGGTGAAAAGCAGAGAGGTGGGTGGATGCTGCTGAGACTCCGAGACAAACACTGACACAGTCATATTAGTGCAAAACATCAGGCAGGTAGACATAAACACACGTCCAAACAGATGGAGGACGAGAGGAAAAATGAGACAATGATAGTGGCAAAGATTCAAAATGTCTTTCAATGGCAGAAAGTGAGGTGCGTTCAAGGAGCGATCGTTGTTCATCGTTATTCACTAAAAATGCTTCTTCAGCTGATAAATGACTGGTGTCCATTTACAACAATGAAACAATTACCTGATCACTCAATGATCAGACCATCACCACAACCAATTATAGGGCCTAACCCTACTGATTGGATGATTTGAGCCTTTGAGCCTTTTAACATGGGTCTGCCCCCTTGTAACAGTCTACAGGACTGAGGGGGGTTTGTGAAAACAAAGTGTGTAACTCTTCATTTATGTATTTATGTATCTTATTTACATTTTCCAAGACTTTACTACAGTGCTGCACTGAGGCCATTGTGAATAATAGGTTATGTGTTGTTAAACATGGGATTGTTGTAAAATAGCATTAAAATGTGCCTCCATATTTGTCACAAACAAACCATATTGCAAAAACTGTAAACATGACGACTACCAGCTGACTAACTGCTCGGCAGATGCAGTTACTTCATCATTTATTATGATGCAAGACAAAGAGCGTATCGTCACGTTAGCAGCTCTGTGGGGCCGCTTGCTAACGTGCTCACGCTGCTGCTGATGTTTGGCAGGTGTGATCTCTACTATTTTAACCATCTTAGCTTAATGTGTCTCTGCGCTAACATTTGCTAATTAGGTGCAGCAATTAGTGACAATCCACCACGCAGGAGTTGAGATATTTTTTGCTGCTGCCACTGCAGGAGACGTCGGGGGATCAGTAAAGCTGGTCCTGCGGGGATCATCACATCAGAGTTTCTTGGTAACAACTTCTGATAAATTTCAGGCTACAGCTTAACTGAGCAGCCAACAGATCAACAACATACTGCCATGTTTACCTGTAGAGCCACATCACTAAAGTCGACTAAAAGTGCATTTTAGTGAACTGGATATCTTTGAAATTCAAAGGGGAATCTGGGCGCTAACCCTCCTCCCGGCCATCTGCATTTGTTTTCAATGAAGCAGGCGAGAAGGCGATCCATGGAGCGCTGGATAACGTTAATTATCATATATGCATTACAATGTGTATATTTGTAGTCTAATCTGTCAAAGACATTACAGGTTATGGGGCACGTTTGTGTTGTGGTGCCGCCAAGCTGAGAGCATGGACACCGGGTCGGAGGCTCTGATCTCGCAAGGTTGGTTTTCGGCCAAGAGATGCTAGGTGGAAGGCAGAGAGCCTCCATTCTCCCTGTAACAAGTTACAAGTCATTTATTTAACCATCACAGTTACTCCAGAGCTGTTTAACTAAGGTAAAAATCCTGCACAGTTCCTCTTTAAGGTTTTCTGAAAAAAGATTTCTTAATGACAAACATAAACCAGCAGTGAAAATAATGGTTAAAGTACATGCAGCCGCTGACTACTGTCTGAAACCACCTTTAATGTCATTTCTATATTTAACACAGCAGCAGTGCGGGGAGGTTTGTGTTTCGTCAGTGCAGGTGTGAGGCACTGACAGAGGCAGGACAAGGACAAACACAGTAAATTCATGGAGCAGCCAGAGCCTCACAGAGAAGTCGACTGCACTGCAGAGTGCAGACCCACTCCGTCTGTCCTTCACTATTACTTTTAAAGCTGATTTGTTGAAGCGTGGAGGAGAGATCATTTTGTGTCAGGCCTAATTTCCCCCTCACCACTGCCGCCGCCACCACCGCCACCGCCAGTCCTCTGTCACATGTACCAGCAAGGGATGACTCATGGCTGGGCCTCGTAATTCAGAGCTAGACTTCAACTGTGGGCGTCTGGTAGTTTCTTGACTATAAAACCTGTGTGAGTGAGTTGATGGACTCAGATCAGATGTGAGCCTAATGAGGTTCTCTTTATATCACACGGCTGTGATGCACAATTATGGACGACAAATCCAGCTCCACCACACGTGTCAGCTCAGCCCACAGAGCCACATGCGTCAACACAACAAGCACACACTAAATCCAGAGCCTATACTTTTAACGATGACACACTGGAACCAACAGTCCCATCAGCACCACCTTGATGGCTGAGCTACACCCTGTATTTAATGACTAAAGCAGAAGGAGCTGCTCTCCTACAGCCGTAAACAGGCGGAGTCGAGCCTTCAGTGACTGAGGGAGAAACAGTGAGACAGCAGCACAACACAATAGACGGGAGGCTGCGAGAGAGAGAGAAAGCAGGGTGATAAACACAACCCAGGCTGTCAGCTCCCCATTGTCCTGGCCTGAATGTGCTTTTGTCACTGCAGCACACAGCCACAGTCCAGTCCAGTCCACTCTATGACAACGTGCCAGGCGGACATCACTTCCAAGTGCTGGCATGACCAGCTGTGTGAGAGCAGGGAGCGCTCGGCACGACAGCAAACACTTGCAACACACGTCCCGGTTTACACACACACACACACACACAGGCTCAGGACCAGTGTGGCTGTAGTACTGCAGCTGTGAGGACGAGGAAAGGCTCAGGACTTGTTTCCAGCTCTCTCCTTGGCAGATGATTAGGAAAAAGACAAGACGGCTCGTAAACACACCTTAAAATAAGTGATTACAAACATCATTATGCAATCCAAGTGAAAATAAGGATTATTCACATCGCACCTCGAAATCGCCGCCCGCTACCCCGCCACACTGCTGTAAAAACCTCCTTCACTGTCAATCAGAGCTGTGATGATTCTTCTATTATTCGTTTAACTGAATGGCAGCAAATTAATCTGCAAATATTTTGATGATCTAATAATCATTTTATCCATAACCTGCTTAAAGCCTCTCCGATTTTGAGGATTTGATGCTTTTCTTTGTCACATCTGACATCAGACAAAATATCAAACAATAACAACCCATGCAAAGACGTCACTGTGACATTTTATAGATGAAACAACCCACAGATTAATTCTGCCACCTTACCATGGATTCAACTGTTGATCATCCTCCTGCTTAACATAACCTTCTTAAAACCCAGGGTGGTTTTATGAAACCGCCAAACACCAGCCCAAATCCAAAAAGACACGACTACTCACAATCATGGAGGATAAGCAGACAGTGAAAAGTATCTGAGAGAACAAACTGACTTACAAAGATGTTGTAGGTTAATCAGTGAGTCGGCTCCATTTTCAGAGTTGATTATTCAGCTTTTTAACTCGTTATCGTTTTCTGACCAACAGCCAAATAAACACCAAAAATATCCGACTTATCTTGTGTCAAACAAGGAGAAGCAGCAGAAAAGGTTTAGACAGCAGATCAGACACAAGTGATGAGGACTTTTTCTCCTCGTGGCTGATTCCTTTTAATTCTGAGGTAATTAAAATGATCTGAAAATAAAAAGAGCCCAGTCTCCACGCTGCCATTAAGCAAATTAACCAAACTATTTTCTTCAGTCATCTCTCCTTATCTCTCTCTCCTCATGAGCACGGCATAGCATAAAATGGACCAGTAACCTAGAAATAAACCCAGGACCAGAGCCAGGGATGGGGTGGGAGAGAGGATTTGGGGGGGGGTTATGCCTGCCCCTCCATCCTGCCCCAGGATCTTCCCATCTGCCATGAGGAGACCTGGCTGTGATCGCTCACAACTTCAGGCACAGGTCGTGGTTACACATGAGGGGCTTGTACAAGATGTCAGATCACAACATCATCTGTCGTCACCTCACTCTGTTTATAACTCAAGAAATGAAATAAAGAAGTCTGCATAGAAAGTACGAAGAGTTTTGTTTGTGTGTTCGTTATGAAACTGGCTAGTTTTACTGTTTCCTGCCTGAGATTTGCTGCCTCTGGGTCCTGCCCTGCTTGGCGAAGTCGGGGTAAGGCCTCGCAGCACTCTAGCCTACATATGAGAGTTCTTCACATCTATAATTAATATTTGTCATGGCCGCCATATAATGTGTTGCAGGAGAGCCAACAGAGAAAGAGAGAGAGAGCGAGGGAGGCAAGATGACAATAAGTAATAGTAAGGAGATCCTTGTGGGTCAAAGGGAGAGAAAGAGGAGTCATCAGGGAAGTTGAAGAGTCCAGCTTGATTAACTATGCATGACTGCAAGCGTGTGCACACGAGCGTTTGAATATTTAAGCCGAGGGACTGTTCAGCAGGTTGTTGTCAGATAAAGCGTCGGCTCAGCACGGACACCTAGCTCATTCAAATCTAAATGCAAAACAGGGAGCTCTTCTTTTTTGCATGCTTCTTTCTTTTCCCTTCTTCTCCTCTCTCTCGCTCGCTCTCTCCTTCCCCCCTCTCTCTCCATCAGCCTTCCTCGCTGACATGCAGAGGGCTTTTACAGAGGTGTTTGTGGTCTAGTAATTGGCTGGGTGCTGCTGCAAGGTTGTGACGAAACAGGCATTCAGCGAAAAGAGGGTCGAGGGTGTCACCAGAGGTTTGGACACTTTTCACTGCATGCATTATCCTCCTTGGAGGCCGGGGCCTCGAACACTTTCTGTGGCTGTGTGAGTAATGACCTGCTGCATATCTCACCTGGGGGGACTCCACACTTGTCCCTGCTTACACAGCTACAGACAACTGTTCTATTGATTTAGGTGACCCCCCCCCCATCCTGCAAATTCTGACATAAACTCACCATTTAGTAGAAGGAGTAGAGTTACAATTAATAATCTTCATCATCGATCAACTGACTATTACTTTATAGATTGACTGAGTGATTATTTGGTCAACAAAATGACAGGAAATTAACAAATGAGCCAATGACCCTTCTCTGAGTCTACATCCAAATATACATGGTACGAAGAAAAGCAGGAAAGCTTGAACTATAAATGTTCATTTTTCAAGCAATGGCTGCTCACTCACATGGCTGCAGATTCATGTTTGTTGATCAGCGAATTGATTAATCTGATCGACCTGCCTGCTGCTCTAAGATGAAAAAAAGTACGGGTTAACACTGGCTTCTGGGTAAATGAACGTTTTGTCCTCTTACTGACCAGACGCACTGTTGCCCTGTTAGCACTGCTGTTGTGAGCCGTGTGGGTCGTTGTTGAGATACTACCAGAATGATGCAATATGTTACCATCCAATATTTATCATGACTGCTGGTGTAATTATAAGGCTAGCATCTGGTCCAGAGATCATTCAACCACTCGCTCAGCCAATATACTGCCCAAGCTTTATCTCTTCCATTAAACATCTCTCCAAGACGATTGTTGCCAAACCCTAGATGGTCGAACATTTAATAATCAGTTTTAGACTTGAGGCATTCGCTGCTCTTGTCCTGCAAAATTTCCTCTGGTGTCAGCAGCAGAGGCTTAAAGTCATGTTGCTGCAGCAACATCACAATTAGTCATTACGTGAGAAAGTAAAAACAGTCATGGATAGTTTGAAGAGAACTGCAGGTCTGCAGCAATGACAGCACTTTTCTTTGGAGACAGCAGTAATGCCATAGCAGACATGCTAATAACACCATAGGCAGCTATTCTGAATTACAGTCAGTAATGCCCCCAAACATTGTCTTAAGACATTTTAATACAATAAGAAACAATCTGAAGGAAGGGGCACAGTTCAAATTTGACTAGAAGCCCTTTGCTATATGCCCCCTCCCTGACTTCCTGTCTCTCTCGTAGCTTTTCTATGATGATAAGGAGATGAAAAGCCAAAGAAAGATCTTAGACAAAAATTTGAAGCTGATGGTGGCACAGGAGGAAACATGAGGTGATCACCAAAAGGCCTTCTCCTCTGGGGACCATAATTATCTGTACAAAATGATCACAGTGATCCCTCCATCCAGATGTTGCTGAGGTATTGCAGTGCAGTGAGAAACACACTGGCATAACCATTCAGTGAAGCAATCAGATTAAACTGTGTGATGTCAAAGGACCGAGCAGCAGTCGACTCAACTCAAGGCAACAGATAGAGGAGAAAACAGCTGTGTTGTGGTCTGACAGTGAAGGTACAGTGGCTTGTGCTATAGCTGTTGTGAATATTAAGTCATATGTCAGAGTGAAAAACCAAACATGTCTGAGTCAAAGGGGAATTCCAGTCCGATTGCACTGATGCAACCAGACAACAGCTGCAGCTCCTGGGTGTGATGTAGTGAGTTAAACTGCCCGTCTGAAAACCCTGAACTCACCAAAAATGACCAGCTGACTTGGCTGTAATCATTCTTTAGCTGACTAATGATAGATATTCTGGACCTATTTATCACGTCTCCATATTATAAGATCTCAGATGGCATACAGGACAGTGACACAGGAAATGTGAAGAGAGAGGAGGTGGTATGAAGCCAAGGCCCCCGCCTTCATTTAAATGAGAGTTGTTGTGGTAACAGACGAGTGAAGCACGGTGAAAACCCACATGAGACTCATGCCAGTAAAAGTCTGAGGCATATTTATATTGGTAATCTGAATTTTGAGTGTTTGTAAAAACTCCTTCAAAATCTAGACATTTCACAACACTGACAATTATTGAACCATGATCCAATCATCATTTTAATTGCTGCTCTTTCAGATCAAATATTGCATCTTGAATAACCCCTGTGATGGAAATCGCAGTTTTAACCTTGTTAAGTTGTCCATATGATGTTTCTTACATAATAAAAACACTAGTGAGCAACATGAGCAACGCAACACATGCAGACAGCTGGAGATTCAAAGGGAATAACGTAATGTACTACAGAACAAGTCCAGTCAGAGCAGACAGCAAGAGTTTGTATGCATGCAATCACTGACACTGTGACAGGTTCATAACTACTGCTAGTTGCAAGCTCGCAAACAACCTAAGCATCTTAAATCCTCATTTTAAACCCCATCAAATAAAACGTTTATGTCTTTAAACTGATTCTTCTCAGGTGAGTCTACAAGGGCTGGGTCAGGGCATCTCCGAGTTAAGTACCACTCTCCAACTGAAGCAAACAAATACCTGTCATGCCTCCAAGAACTCACACTGGATATTTAAGACAGAGCAGTTTATACTTGAAGGATGAACATTTCTCTCTCTGTCTAGCCCAAACTGTCCATAATAAGTCTCTTATCTGTGATGTCATGCAACAAATACAGAAACAGATCAGATTTCACATTTCCCATGTCACACTTCTGAGGTAGTTAATCACATGAGTCTAATTTACATTGCTGATATTATCACAGATAGATGAGAATTTGTATATCTGTACAAATTTACACAGCCACGGTACAGACGGTTGATTATCAGGCACATGAAGCCAAAACTGATGCAGTCGAGCAGGGAAGCCTCTCTTCATGAAGGTTATCATGTTCAGTTGGTGTTGAAACTGCTTTAGAGGGATGTTGCTTCAACTTCGTGGTCAGTTTGGAGTCTCCAGTTTGATTTGCATCATAGGCCTACTTGTGGCTGTTTCTCTTATTTTGTCTACACAAACACCAGATACACCTCTCTGCATGTCAATAAAAAAACTGAACATTATGACCACCAAGAATTGAAGATTGACCATAAAATACATATCAATCAACTGTAAGAAGCAGAAAATAATGCTATGGTTTTTACTAAAGGCCAAAGTATCATGGGCAGATATTTAAACAGCCTCAAGAATCATGTAAAACCACGACTATAAACTTGATTTTGTAAACTTTTTCAAGTGAGACAAAGACAGTCTGTACGACCTAGAGGGGACAGCATGTCTCAGGATGCAAAGGGACCATTTGACCAGTGCAGTTCAGTCATATCTTTCCTCCATCAGACACCACAGTGTCAGATAAAACAGTAACAGCACCAAAATGCAGTCCAGTCAAACCGTGACCCACCTCGGCAGATGATGCTAATTCTGGATCGCTCTATATAAACACCAACATATCTCGGTTTGTGGCGCTGAACAATATCTATCAAAGTGCACATTGTGGATTTATATGATATTCTAAGATCAAACATTTACTTGTCTCTCGTAAGTTTCTTTTCTCTCAGCGTGAACGGTATTTTCCCTCCGTTCATGTGTCAAACAAATGTACTGCTGCCAGTTTCAATTCAACAATGTCACAGCCCAGGTCAGACCAACTCGATATTTTTATAGCTTAGCGTTAGCTCAGTGTTTCTGCACGTGCTACCGGAGCGGGCACCGAGACGAGGAAGAGTTTCTTACCAGTAAAGACTTCTCCAACAGCGGTTATAGTACATTTCCATCCCCGGTCTTTCTGCTGCTACTTGTGTGCACCCTGCGCGGTTTGATCATAGTAGTAGAAATCCACCAGGCAGTTTCCAGTGTGCCGCTCACGGTCCCGCCCCCCAGCTCCACTCTGATTGGCCGCTCCGCCCGTCAGTCTAAAGGAAACGTGTAGTAGGCATAGCAACCATAAAAAGGCGGGTGTAAGAGAGTATACGAGCAGCCCATTGGCTAATTGGCTCAGAGGTGACGCCCACATAATACAGGCAGTAAACTCCAACATGTAACGGACTTCTGCATTTAAGAAGTGAAATGAAAACAAAGAGCAGACATAGTTCAGTCATTTAAGGACTTCACTGTAAGACAACTTCCCCCTCACAACTTAAGCCCTCAACTGCCCGTTATAATCCATTATTATGTAAATTTTTGAAAAAAAAAAAAAAAAAAAAAAAAAAAACTGTCTTATCTCCCACTGGATGAGGTCTTAGCCTGGTCCTTCAAAACTTAAATATACTACCTGCTAAAACCAGAAGTACTATAGCATGAAAACAGGCCACTTTACAGGCTTATGAACATGCTTGGTTGGTTGGTTTGGTGTTATGTGGGTGATTAGCAACCAAAGGATCATTAATATCCTGGTTTTTCATTTTTCATGTGTAAACATCATATTCTGGATATGCTCAAAACTGGGATAAGCATCAAAACAGTGGTTTCAATGTGCATGAAAACATATTCAGAGATATAATGAAACAGGTCAAACAGGTTATCATGTAAGGTCACTGTCCTGGACTGGTTGAACAAGGCAACTGAGGAGTATGTAAACCCATTAATTCAGCTTCCTGTGTTATTGGACGAGGAACTGTAATCTATGTGTGACATGCAAAAGTTTCCATGTTTTTCTATGGTTTACTCAAATTTGAATATTACAGATTAAGTTCTTACTCTGAAACCTTAGGATCACTGTCAGAACTTAGAGGTCTTTCTGCAAACAGAGGCTGCCACAGTTTGCTTGCCATGAGAGGTCAATAAGGCAGTGTCAGGAGAGGTCAAGAGGAAACACACCTATCATATTGTCTTCTATGAACTCATGAAGCCAAGCAGAAGGCTGTACACGTCTTCTGCCTACAGTCACAACAAGTCAGGGCCAAAACACAGACTATTTTTTCATCTATGAGGAGGAACTTGTCCCATAGTCAACAAACACCCACAGCTTCAGGGAACCCATTGCACCAGTGTGACAACTAAGAAAACACAACTCATAAAAGTTTTACTACTCAACTAAAGCATTAATGGAGCTGTATAAAGACTGGTTGATAAAGACGCTGGTCAGTAGTAAGTTCTTTTATTATAAGTTTAGACTTAATACTTTGTTTTGATGATATTCTAACTGTATAGATGTGTCATACACACAGCTGGTGTTTTGGTTGAGCCTGCCACGTGCACAGCTGTTATGACTCACCTTCATATGTCCTTTCAGGTGTTTTTCAGACACACACACATCAAAAGACATCGGCTGTGAGAGTCCTCCGCTGGTGGTGTTGATGCTCGATGTGATGCTTGGTGATGCAATATTGAAATCAATACAGGGTGCAGCAGCACATAATGTCAAAGGCAGCGAAGCAGTTCGGTGCAGGGTTATAGTCAGTGTGCATTTCCTGTGTTGACACTGAGATGGTTAGATTAGATTACCATCACTTCCACCTTCAGATTTAGATTGAGCTACAAGAGTCTGACAGAAAAGTGGTGTAATAAACAAACCCTGTCTTTTTGTAAACAGTCTGATTGGCAGCGTCCCTTTGCTTCCATCTGCGTACACAAATGATATGGAGGATAATCTTTTGAGCTTTTAATCCACAGTAAAAGAAATCTCCCAAATAGAATGAAATTAGCTGTCGACTTTAATTACGAGTCATCAGTCCCTGCCACCTGTTGGCGTTCCTATTCTTATCCTGCATGAGTGGTTGCTTCAGACAGGAGCTCTGAAACGCTTTCATTTGTCTCCCTCTAAAGGTCCTTTCTGATCATGATCTCATTCATCACATCAGCAGGCTGGAAGCAAACACACTGTGACAGGTAGTTTGGTTATTTCAGATAGATTTTGCAGATGTCAGATGAAGGACTTGCACTGGTCGGGTCATTTCATAGCTGTCTGATCAGTACCACAGTTTTCTTTAGCCTGATTAAGCCTGTTTCGGTTGAACTGAAAAGACAAGGGAAGCAAAGTGATGTGCTTTCGCTCTGATGAAAACATATTCAGATATCATTTCCTGTCATGAGCTCGACTCTTGCATGTTAACTTTTGCAGACATGCTGTGCACACAACCAGGAAGTTACTGAGCTTCTATTCGTCGATTTCCTTCAACATAGACGATAAGCAGAATAAAATTTATCTCCCGAATGAGGCCCAGGGTATACACCTACATGCTCTGCATCACCTCTTCTCCTGTGTGCCTCCATGTTTCTGCCTCTCATCACGCTCCTTCAGATCAGCTTAAAACTGCTCGAGCAGGCTGCTTCATGAAGGCTGCCAAGACAGGAGAGGGAAGCCACAGGTCACAAAGCACAGACACAGTTTTGGATCCAGAGAAACGAGCCGACTTCCCCGTCAGCTGTCTGCCCGTCCCCTCGCTGCAGGAGATCTTCTGTGTGTGACATCCATCTGTGGTAATAAGTGCGTTGTGCCTCGCCTCAGTGATGTTCCTGCCTTTTGTTGGCTGTCCCCTCTGTGCCAAGTGTCTGCTGCTCTGTGGGCTTATTGGACTGCAGGGGAGGAGATCAGGGACAGTGCTGCTTCATGTCTGGATGCATCAGGTCAAAAAACAATGGAGAGGAAAATATTGCATCAATATTATATTAGTTTGTCACAAATCAATTATTGTAGTTTAGCATCCAGATTAAAGCAGTGGGTGATGTCCTATGGATGCAGAACTGAAGAACACCACAAACACCCAAAACAAACTGCAATACAGCACTGATCAGGTGATAATATTGATGATAAAAAAAAGAAAAGAAAGAAAAACATTTTCTTCTTTTTTTATTTTTTTTAAGTGTATTGACTATTTGTTAAAATGAAACACCAGTGACAGGGCTGCTACTAGTAATTATTTCCACGAGCAACTGATCCAGCAATTAAATCTTAAATCAACAATTTGTCTGCAAAAATACGTTTTGCTTAAGCTTAAGGTAATTTTGTCGCTTTTCTTGTTTTGTCTAATTAACATTTTTAAACCCAAAGATATTCTGTTTGGAAACACTTCAAATATCAACAGACAATAATATTTCCCCATTAATATTCTGTCAATCAATGAATCTTGTGTCTCAAAGAACAGGATTTACCAAAATGAAGGTGAAGATGGTGAGGCTGGCTATAGAAGTATGAGAATTATATATATATATAATGAAGGATAGTTATATTATGGGATGTTACCTGAACATTGAGGCCACAGACTGGAGAGAATAAGAGAGAGAAAAAAAGGTTAATGATTACGGTTGGATTTGTGTCACTCTTAGCTGAGAGCTGCACCACTGGCTCTTTGTTGTTGTTATTAGGCAGTGACAGTGTGTCCCTCTGATACTGTGTCATCCTCTGGGCTACATCACAGCAGGCTTACCTCATAAAGTGTCTGAAGTAGAGAGCAGCTTCTGCACACACCGGGGAGCTTAACAGGTGAACGAGGCCACAGTAAGAGACGACAGCTCCCACACTGCAAAACTTTTAATTGCCAAACTTTAATTAGGACCATAAACTTGTTCATGAGCAGAAACTCTTTCTCTGGAGCTGTTAGATGTTAAATCCTGCAGGTCAGAGAGGAGACACAGACAGCCTCGCAGCCACAAGGGGGCGCAGCAACTTCACTTTCTTAACTCCAGCTCGACCCCGTCAACTTCTCAGGTCAGTGATTTTCAAATTAATCTGACAGGGCCTTGATACTTCCTGTTTTCATGGTGCTGCAGTAAATGAATTGTTGTGTGGACTCTTCCCTGTTTACCTGACTGTTTAGTTCAGCCCAGTCATCTCAACCATGTTGTCTTTATTGCCTTGACACAAATGCACTAATGAGCTCTTTTCCTCTAATTGGACAGATGACATGGGTGGGAAAACACCATGAGCATGATATGGTCCATCAACGCTCCCAACCACAAAATACCCAGAGTGCAGACCAACCCTGACTTATAAAAATACATTAGCGCAGTGATCGGTGGGGCAGAGTTACAGAGTTCAGACCTATTGTTCTTGTGTAATGAAAGAAACATACAGGAAGACCGTTGACCTTAAAGACAACCACAGCCAAAGGTCATCAGTCTGCAGACCAGGGGAGGTCAGGACGCTCCCACTAATTTAAACTTCTAATACATTTCAAGGGCAGTTATTTATTTCACAGTCCAATTTTTGAGATTATTTTATAAAGATGAGACGCTTCAAATATATCTCAAAATCTTCCAGCACTACAAATTCAATACACATAAGAGCATATTAATGGCAATATGTACTTTTACTATATTAAAAGATTGAATGCAAGGCTTATACTTGGGACTAACTGAGGGCACAATGGGTTTAACAGCCGATAACCATAGAAACAACTCGCACCTATTTCA
This sequence comes from Caranx ignobilis, assembly GCA_021432705.1. Lineage (NCBI taxonomy): Eukaryota > Metazoa > Chordata > Actinopteri > Carangiformes > Carangidae > Caranx > Caranx ignobilis. Next base: position 2,347,700 of record MU270014.1, read on the forward strand.
TTTTAAAGACTTCACAGTAAAACTCTCCACTGACCCGTGAAGTTAAAGATATTACTTGACTTCAGCTACCCCATGAGACCATGTCCATATGGTATCGATTTGACAAACCAAGTCTGTGATGACATAGAGGTGTCCAGCTCACCCATTTGCTCAGAAGTGTGTGAGGTCAGCTGTCTGTCTGGCACAGATGTGTGTTGATGTGCTTCCAGCTGTTTGTGGGGACTCATGGTGTCTGGATCCATGGTCTGGACTGGAGGATCCTCCCTGCAGCCTCTGAGATCATCACACATTTAATTAGACCGGATCTGGCAATTAAAGCGAAGTCAGCCGTGCTCCCTCACAACTTAAAAGCAGCCAGCGTCCAACCCTCAGCAGCAGACAAGACAGACAGGAGCTCTACAAGGTAAGTTACTCTTTATTTCTGCTCTTATTGTTCCTCTGGATTTCAGACCTGATTGTAAACCCACTGCCATTTCTCTCTTTTTCAGCCTCAGTTACAGTTTACATGAAGATGTCATCTCCTGTACTTTGTGCTGTTATTCTGCTGGCTTGTGCTGTGACCTTTAGTGCTGCTCAATGTGAGTATAATCTGTGTGAAATCATTAACTTTTTTTTTTTTTTTTTACTCCTTCAGAGCCAGAAACATCAAAAATGTGTTTGTAAAGACGGGTTTTCCCAGTGTCCTGTGTTTACTGTGCTTGTACTCATTCATGTTTACTCTGTTGATAATTATTTACCAGACGGTCACTCTTCTGTACATCAGTCAGTGTATTTGTCACTGGATCGCTAGTATTTACAGACTCTTGCTGCCATCTGATTTTCTGTCTCACCATGTGCTCTGTGTAATTCACAGTGAGCTGCAAAGGACGATGTGGAGCTGAGTACTACAGGGGTTACATGTGCCAGTGTGATTACACCTGCCTGTCTTATGGAGAATGCTGCAAAGACTATGAATCTCAGTGCACAACAAGTGAGGCTTGTAACTCACCCTACAGACACCGATGAGTTGCTGATGATTTATTTTTTAGCTTGCAATGTTTTTTTTATACTAATCCCCACTGCTGAAATGAGCAATATATCCTGTAACGCCTTAATACTATTCATATAATACACACAGTATTATTCATATCAGGTATATAATAAGCACTGGGTAGTATTTTTTTTTTTTTTTTTTTACACGGCTGCTGAGTTAAACCCTGTAATGTTTGTATGCAACAGAAAACTCATGTAAAGGTCGATGTGGAGAAGACTTCAAGAGAGGCCGGCTGTGTAGCTGCGACGCTGATTGCGTTAAGTACAAGCAGTGTTGTGAAGATTATGCAAGCCACTGTGATGTAGAGGGTAAGCCTAGCCCAAGACATTCAGCATGATGGTGTGTGTGTGTGTGTGTGTATTGTCTGTATGTTAACCCTACTTCACAGTGTTGTACTCCCCATTATCACCATAATAAGTGTTCATACATTTTTGGTGTTGTCTTCCGGTCACGTCAATGTGGTCATATGATACAGGGGTGGTCATGTGAAAGCATGGCTGCATGTTACAATCAGCCCTCGGCTTTTCTTCAGTTGCACCATTATGCCATTACAACCACACCAAGTTGAGATCAGTCCATGTGCATGACCGGTGAGGTGCAATGGAGCCAGGAATGATGTGACATGGCGAATATGCATGTCCACTAGCATGTGGAGTAGCATGCACTGCATGCAGTGGCCTGCACCGATGCAATGGTTGAGGTTTTGACCATATTTTTTATGTCTCGGTAATCACTACAGCAGAAATGAGTGGAGCAACCAGTGCAACAGCACCACAGAAGACTTGTTCATGTGATAATGTAAAAGATAACAAACCCCAAGGTATTTCTCTTGGCTAAAGGTTTGGTTTTTACAACATTTCCAGCCATTTAGGATGAAAAGAAAATGTGCTTTTACAGGTTCAGCTCTCTTAACATTTATTTATGAACTTCCCACAGAACCACCTCTGAGTGAAGCCAATGAGCAGGCGTTTAGCGAGGGAAACGATGCAGGTGACTATGCTTTTGAAATTTAAATTCCAGCGTCAGCAGCCAACACACTCTGAGTTAAACTCATAAACTGATGCAGTTTTTTGTTTCAATGAATCTTATGAGCTTATCCTGATCAGTTTAACAAGGTGTTTGACAGCAAGAAGGCGGGACGCTGTTTACATTCGACTACCACACTGCGGCTCTGTGGTTGTGGTTTGCTTTGAGGGCCAAGTCTCACCAAAACAGGCCAAGAGCAATTGGTGTCTCCGGCCAGAAGAAACACAAGGAAGCAGTGTTGTCATGAGTGTGTAGGAGGGTTATGGGCACAGGCTCAGTCACAAGAGAGGAAAGCACGAAACCAAGCCAAGAAATGTTGACAGAACATTTTCTTAGTGGTTTTTAATTCAAGAGTTGGCCTGGAATAGTTTTGTGGGTGGAGATAGTCTCGCATCCTTGTCACTTCTCTCTCAGGAGGAAGACATGTTGTGACATTTCCGTGTGGACAGTCACTGTCTGAGTGATGTAAAAGCTCAAGAAAACAAATAAAGGGACACTAAAGACTGTAATTTAAAGGATATTTGTGCCAAATATGAACATTTACTTATGTGAACTTGGCTCATTACAGATGAGGATTTAACTACACTGGAAGATCTAACATCATATCCAACAGATGACCCCAGTGATGGTGAGAAACAATGTGTTTGGATATTGAATCAAGAAAAGATCTTTCTCCAATGAGTTTTCATGAGTGTGACAACATAACTCTCCTCCCTTGTGAAATTATTGTAGATATAAAAGGCCAGGTTCTTCCAAATGATGAATTTTCCGACATCGGACTAGAGGATCCGGGGACGACTTCAGTCCCTGAGAGGACCAGTGGGTATGGATCCACTTCCTCTGACCTCCTGGATCCTCAGGTTTCTTCTGAACCCACACTGGAGCCAGACACCCTGGAGTTCAGCAATGACACAGTTACAGCGTTTCCTCCGACAGAGGCGACTCCCTCAGATAATGAACCCACACAGGCCGACGACGGCCTCACCACCACTCACATGTCCAGTGGAGAACCCGCCACTGAGGGAACAGGTATGTGAGTTTCAGAGGAAAGTTTTAGCAAACAGGTTCTCCAAGTGCCTCTTTTCTTTCTCTCTTATCGTAGCATAAAATTAAAAAATATATGTATAATTGAAAACTGTTTATATCATTTAATCAGTTGATCTACTTGAGTCCAAGGGACATATGCCTTTTATGTGACTTATAATCTATTGATTTGTGCAGAGGTGATTTTAGGTGAAGTTATCTGCTTTTTTACATTGCTCTATGAATCTATGCAGATTTGACCCATCTGCAGGTGCTGTCATTCATTTGATCATTTATTAGCATGTCTTACTACAAATCTAAGATTTGATCATTATGTTTGTCCACCTCCAGATGTCACTGATCCCACCAGCTCAACATATGAAGGGACAACTCTCCCTGAGCCCACAGCAGCAGAAGACTCTGTCTCCACTGACACGACCTCAGCCGCCTCCACAGAGCTTCCTCCAACAGCCAGCATCCCAGAGCTGGGGGCACTGGGGCAGGACGACGTATCTCCTGATGCACAGACGACTGAAACACCCGAAGCCTCCTCTGATGAGCCAGAGGTTTCAGTCCAGACACAGGACGACACAGATGTGACACCCGTTCCAGATGCAACCACTGTGAATCCCAGTCCTGATGCAGATGTGAACAATCCGGAGGACACCACCACAGACCTTCCCTCCATTCAGACTTCCACTAGTGATCCTAGTGGTGGTGAGCCTGATGCCCTCACCACCGACATCCCCTCAACCACAGCTGCAGCACAGGCGGAAGCCACAACACAAGCAACCAGTGATAAACCAAAGGAGGTAACCCAGGGCCTGAGCAAACCCAAACCTCAGAAGAAACCTGAGCAGCCCAAGCCATCGCCACCTAAACCAACTCCGGCTAAACCGATCTCCAAACCTGAGGCCAAGCCGCTTCTAGATGATACAATCGGCTATCAAGCAGGTACCTGAAGAAATCTGATCACTGGTCCAAATCCTCAACGACTGAGGCCTCTAGTTTGTCTTTTTTTAAATATATATATATATATATATATATATATATATATATATATATATATATATATGTATGTGTGTGTGTATATATATATATATATATATATATACACACTTTTTTTTTTTACTGTATTAACATTTCTAGCCTGGTGTAAAAGCTCAGTTGTTTTTTCACTTTGCTACTGGGTGAACTCAGCCTCCTTTAAATGCAGCTCCACAATATTAAGTGACAGACGTGGCTCTTTTCAGGCTTTCAGCCTTTCAAGCTGGAATTTAGGTCCAGATCCTTTAAAGAGTGGAAAAAAACCTCAACTAGGAAAACTCCTGGAAAAACTAACTACACTTAACACCCAGCAACTCGGTCTTACTGCTTGTTTATCCCAACAGGTGGTTTTCTCATACAATTTGTGACCTTTTTCCCCCCCTCAGATGACAGTAACGATACAAACCTGTGCAGTGGGCGGCCAATCAGTGGACTCACCACACTCAGGAATGGCACAATTGTGGTTTTCAGAGGTTAGTGCAAAGAGAATTATTATATGTGTTAGTTAAAATACAAGAGAGCAGTGGTGGAAAGTACCTGAATTACTACTACAACTCAGAGGGAGAGATTGAGATTTATCTCACAGCTAGACCTACTGGTTACTAAATATGGTTACCATTAAATATGGCTTCAGAATCATTTTATTTATTATTTTTTTTGTTTTACAGGTCATTACTTCTGGGTCTTGGACAGAAATAGGATGCCAGGTCCAGCTCAAGGCATCACACAAGTGTGGGGCGTCCCCTCCCCCATTGACACCGTGTTCACCCGCTGCAACTGCCAGGGAAAAACATACATTTTTAAGGTAAACTAACTAGAAATCAATCAGACTTGTGCATCTGATAGAGCGGGATTCGAGGGATTTAACAGTTGAGACCCTCTGGACTCATATCAAGGTGAACTGTAATTAATCTTTACCCCTGAGCTGAACTTTTTATCTTCTTGAGGTTTAATGTGTTGATGTGATGTTTTTGCAGGGACCCAAGTACTGGAGATTTGAAAATGATGCTTTGGACCCTGGGTATCCTAAAGTGATTGAAACAGGCTTTGAGGGGCTCCGGGGCCATATCACAGCTGCTCTGTCTGTGCCTCAGCACCAGAGAAGGACAGAGTCAGTCTACTTCTTCAAGAGAGGTGATGACCGTTGGTGTTATGTGATTTTTCCTCATCCTCATTAAATTCAGAAGACTGGCTTTTACACATTTTCATTTCTTTTGCTCTTTTCAGGTGGTTTGGTTCAGAAATATTCGTACCAGTCTGGCACCAGTCCAACTTGTGGCAGGAAACCTCAGGTCACTGTTTACACTGTCCGCCACCGGATGGTTCGACAAGCAGGTGCTACCACAACTTCAAATTTCAAAAATACAACTGTGAAAATCAGGGTCAAACTTGTGTTGCATAAACTGCATTTTCTTTCCTCATTTGCTCCCGTGCTGTGTGTGAGTGTGTGTTTGCTGATTTGCTTAAACACACAGACATGTTTGCTTAGTTACAACATATGTAGTTCTCTGAAAAAAGTGAGTCATGTTTTGCGGAGGTTGAAAGAGGCAGAGAGGTCTCGTAAATAAGCCTGTGTGACATTTATGGGGTTAAAGCTGTTTGAGAGCTGTGAGAAGTGTTGTCAGAAAATATAAAAACCAACACCATCTTTTAAATCAGATTATCAAAAATGAAGAGGAACAAGTAGTTTCCTTTAAACATGAATTCACTAGTCTCTGCTTTGTTTCCAGTCTCTGCCCTGGGCCCAACCATTAACATCCGCACATCCTGGAGAGGTTTCCCCTCCACCATCACGGCTGCTGTGTCTGTCCCCAACAGCAGAGAACCAGACGGATACAAATACTACGTCTTCTCAAGATGTAAGTCAACCTGTACCAGCACGGGGGTCATAACTCATTTGAACACATACAGGGTGTCGTCTCACTAAACTTTCTTCACTTCACTAAGAAAAATTGAATTGTAAAACTCAGATTTCAAGTTGTGCTCTTTACTGGTTAAATGTCTCCTTTTCATAATAACAACAACATTTAATTGCCCATTTTCCAGAGAGCAAATTTTCCTTAAATTGTCTGTCTGCAAGACATTTGTTAACCTCATTCACATCATGTCTGAAAGGGCCTAACTACAGCCATGTGTGCGTTAGGGTAAGGTGGGGCTTGGCAGATGTGAATGTGATTGAGGGTGGTGTCCATTTATCTACAGCTTCAAGTTTATGATGGAGTGACCACACAAAAATGTCAACTTAGAATAATGAATAATTATACCTATAAGTTTAAAGAACATCCAAAATGTGATCCATAAATTTAATTCTATATTGAACTTAACTTATTCCCCATTCTGCTTGTTCTGCAGCTAAATCCCACAACGTGAGGCTGGATGGTGCACGCCCCGTTCTTGCTGCTCCCAAAGCCAACACGTCACCTCAGAGCAACGACGTCTTCAAATGCCCAAAGAAAGTTTAACTGAAGAGCAGTGTTTTTTTTGTTTTTTGTTTTTTTTTAAAAAATCAGCTTTCACATTGTTCCTCTTACAGTTTCAAACTTTATTACACTCTTCATAAAAACACACAGCTTCAGCATGGACCGTGATTACAAAAAAGTACTTTACAAGTACATTCAAATAACAAAAGCCAAACAAAACACAACAGGCATCAGAAGAAGGAAACAACTATCAGGACTGAATCTGAACACTTTAACTGGAAAATATGTGATGTGGTTCTGAGGGGAATAATGAGTCGTCCAGTCATGGTTGTCATGTTTTCTTATTAGTGCTTCATCTGGCAAATCGTCTCCCGTGTATACCCCGAGAAGGAAAAGCTTGACCTGTTGATATATAAACAGAAGATATTTTTAGTCAAAGCCAACAACACTGGTGTAGATATACTGTGGAGTGGCTGTAGAAAACATACAAAACATGTATTGAACACTATGACTTGAAGTTGAAACACCACAAATGCTATGCGTACACATTATGATGATTGGTAAGCACATAAACATCTATAGGAGCCATTAAGGTGTTGAAATGCATTTAATGTGTATTACAACTTACTGAATGAGGGACATAGAAATACGTTTGCTAAAAATGTTAAATATTATTATATATAGCTTTTTTGTACAAGTCAGCAACATCAAGAATGACTTTGTATCTGTGTTGAAATAAAGATTGCAGTGCTAATAATGTCTCTCTGTCCCTTTATCGGTGTGATAAAACCCTTAGTCAACAGAATGACTCACCTGCAACTGAGTCTGATGTGAAAATTCAGTGTGTGAAACAAGGTCACTTTCAGTACGCTGCCTGTTTCACACTGATTTATTTGGCAGTGCAAGACAAGCTGCCCAGCACCAACCACGCTCATGAGCCAGTCACTCACATAGCATCTCAGCTTCCAGTTACCTTCTCCTGTCTACTCTTATGTTATGTGTTGATTGATGATGATCAAACACGTTTCTTTCACAATACATAGTTCTGGACATTATTTTGTTTAACTGCCCCTGCTTTCATGCACAATATCGTTATCATGATCAAATGTCTGTAATACATTTATGATTCCTTTGGTTAGTTTTTGCCATTAATACTGGTGAGTTTTTAATGCATTATATGTATTTTTTGGCCACTTGTTTGTTTTATGAAACTGAAAATGAGCCATGGACTTTGTATATAGGCATTATTGACCTTCACTTGTTGTAGTAACAAGTATAAACTCCACAGACACCAAATCAGGTGTGTATGCTTTTACCTCCTCTCTTCATACGCCCCCCGCGGCTCTCCGGCCAGCGCTGCAGCTGTCGGCTGGGCCCAGGTCTGGAGGGTTTAGGTGGAGCACTGCTTGTGTCTTGAAAAAAAAAAAACAAAACACAAAACATAGCAATTACAAGTGAACACTGGAAATACACAATATGAAAAGTTAAATGACTGACATTCAGTCTGCACAATCATGAAGCTTTACTGTACCTGCAGAGCTGGAGGAGGGCTCCTGGCTGGTGGAGGGGAGGCTGGCCTTGTCAGAAGGCTGACCTGGCTCCTCCACATCTGCCTGAGACACCACTGGATCTACTGATACCTCAGCACTGGGCCTGGGACGAACAAAAACACACAGAACACACAATATAGGTAAATCATATTGTCATGCCATCTCTTAATCACATGCACAGATACAAGAAAAATAAAATCCTAAGATGCACCTTTTACCAACTTTATTATTTTATATATAAACAGTGGAAAAAGCAATTGACTTTCAGTGAATGAGGAGAAGCTCAAATGGCATTTAACAGTGAATGGTGCATTCACAGGTCTGAGGTCTGATTTTACCAGCTGAAAAAAAAACCCTAGCAAACTGCAGCCAAGGGTAAGTCTCACCTATCAGTGTCAGGCTCCAGGAAGACATCATCTCTCTCCTCTCCTGTACCGGCTGCCCCTGGCACCACCAGGCCTGGTGTGGACGTGCTCACCATGGGAACCGACTGGGAGGCGTGCTCAGTGGTGTCAGACTGAGCCACCTCTGAGAAAACTGTTACTGGAAGAGACGGACACAAAAACAAGATAATACTGATTCAATCACAGATTTGGTTTTCAGCACCCGATAGTACGAGCAAATCTGAGAAGTGTCAACCAGAGTCAACACTGTTTTCAGAAAATGTAACTAACTGTGCTGAGTTTGTTGATAAAAACAGAGCAGCTTCCTTCATTTCACAGTGACAGACACAAACAGAGACAGATACCTGGTGCTGAAACCTGTAGTGGTGTGGTGGGAACACTGCGTCCACCAGAGTCTTCTTCATGGGTTGCGAGGAACAAGGGACTTTCATACATCCCAAGACCTGAAGACAACAATTAATATGTTAATATATCATTGGGTTATATTTCGCAAGTGTTTGATGCTGTTTTACAGAATCTCAGAACAACATATGGCTTTGAGTACCTCCTTGTGAGGCGAGCTGTCCCAGGTCAGAGTGAGAGGAGGAGCTGGTCTGTGGCATGTCATCTGACGGACCAAACCGGAAGCGTGGCACACCAGCCACCTGGGGAGAACTGACAAAAAAACAGACAATCAGACAGTGACAGGAAGTTAGATTTTTACACTCAAGCATCTGAATAAGTAGAATACAAAAACGTTTTAATCATTTGTTTCCTGGGTACTCAGACCTCCTGGTATGTGAAACTTACTGGATGGCCTGGTCGAAACCATCACGGTGTGGTACCACCAGAGTGGGAGTGCTGGGAACCATCCTGTCATCATCATCAAAGAAGTGCTGCTGCAGCAGAACAGACAAATAAATCATGTTGGATACAAACTCTCACAGAAATAAAACAGCAGTTAAAGTTTCAAACTGAGATAAAGAGAAACTGTAGCAGTGACTCACAGCGCTCACCGGCACCCCAGGAGTGAGCTGAGGGACCCTCCCCACCGACTGCCGACGAACAGGTATACGCTGTGGAAGTAGATAATAAAAATCATTTTAGCAGTGGCTGTGATTTTGAGGTGACGACGTTATTAATCATTCTGACTGGATATAATTTCTCAGAGCCCAAGGTGATGTCTGGAAATGATTCGCTTCGTCTGAACAACAGTAACTATAATGTGATAAATTATGATATAATGTGGTTATAGCAAGATGCCCGTCATTTTCATTTTAACAATTAGGTTCTTTTTTTAATAAACACAGATTACCCCTCCTTTGTACCTGAACCTGAGCAGGTGGTCCTAGGTCTGATGTTGGTGCAGGGTGGATGTTCAGGCGTGGGGGCAGTTGATGCGATGGTCTCCGTGGCGACTGGGGCATACGTGTACCAGAGCTTGTGATAGGTTGTTCTGAGGAGAAGGCTTCCATCGCGCTGCTCTCAACTAAAACAATATTAAAAGAGAGAGTGCAAACAAACAGAGGTTGGTTAACTTCAAGTAAATACATTGGATCAACCACTTCAACTCCTAAATTAAAGCCTAAATTAAAGTATGAAGTCATAAATTGACCTTTAAGTACAAGCATACAAAAACTGCTTAAAGTGAGACAAATATAAAAGTGTATGATTCAAATGGCCGTTTGTTGCTGTCAGGAGAGCTGTGTACTCCAAATGAAACGTGCTGCTGGGTTTAATTATTTGTTCTAAGTTTTTCTGTTATTTTATTCCAGGTTGTTCATTTATTATTTATTGACTGAGTTTTAAATTTAATAAAAAAATAAATAAATAAAATTACATTTGAGAACCTGGTTGGTTTCCTCAGAGTATCATAGCCTTCATACAGATGACCTTTATTTTGGCGAAGAGTTATGCTCTTCCTTTTAGACAGACAACAACATATTACATATTTCTCAGTCATCGTTTCAAATGTCAGATAACTCATGGGATGGCGGGACAGTTTGTGAGCACATATGGAGACTTTGAGGTGGATGTACGTTTGTGTGTTTGACAAGAGTTTCCTGGATCTTACAGCTTGGTGTCTGGGAATCTGCAGGCCTCTGGGTGGAGTCAGACGCCCCCAAACTCTCCTCTGTCTCTGTGCCCGGGTCTGTTGCATCAGCTCCCTGAGAAAGGAAAGAACAAAAGGAAATAATAAAAGGAATGGGTGGTTAAAAGAAACAGAAAATCATGAGTAGAATTGTAAAAAGTTAAATGAGTTAAATTAAAACAAAGTCAGAAAAAGAGGAAAAATAAAGATGAGCTGCCAAAAAAAAAAAAAAAAAAAGAGAAGAAGAAAAGAAAGAAAAAAAAAGACAACGAAATGAAAAACAGCAGCTCAGTAATAAACAGGTTATGGGATGGTTCCCACACAGTATAGATGCCAGGATAAAATGTCAGAACCCCAGACGTAGATTATGATTCATTTTCTCCCTATATGTTACAAAGATGCCTTTTAGAGATTTCCTGAATATTCCAGTTAAAAAACACTCATCTTTCCATATATGTCGACTTAAATATGAATAAATGTACAGAATATGGCACAATTTAATGAGGGGAAAGTTTTTCTTCCAAATGTAGGGTCACCACACCACACCTCTGGCAGAGCGGACAGCTCAAACAAGCTTGGGTAAGGAAGCACTCACGCAATCACCCTTAACAAGAGGCCATGGTGCCTCCTCCTCCCTGCTTTGATGTGGACGTTAATGTCTGTACATGAGAGGTTCTGCATAAACAGATAGTTACACAGGCCATACATGTCATGTGTTTGATTATGATTCATGAACATACCAAAAGTTTAAGTTTAAGTTTGAAAAACAAGCATGTTTGCCGAGATTTATTCTGACTAGAAATGTTCTATACTTATTATTACCTTGGAAAAACTTGATGCTTCTTGCTTGAAAGAAACCACCTAAGAAACCATAAAAGGTTGCTTGCTAAGTAACTTCAAACCTGAGACAGCACCTGTTTTTTTCCGCAAACGCCAAAAAAACAAGCTTAAGTCCAGGTGATGCGGTCTACCCGTGGGTGTAGTAATTATGATGGGAGTGAAGAAGGAAGTCGGGTGAATTTGTCACATAATGTCTGTGTAGGGAGGAGGTCAGGGTGGAGGCCACTGTTTGATTCATGTTTCACACTGATACTCAGCACAGTTTCCTTTAACCATAACCACAATCAATTTTAAACATGAACCATGTTTATCGTCTCCATGACAACTTATCTAAAATACTTATTTCAACATAATCCTGTCCAAACCTGCAGCTCCTGGGGGACACCAATTCAGGAGACAGTCCTATTGGTTGTGTAAGAGGGTTAGGGCCAAATGACCTATATGGATGTGTAGGTTCGAGGAGTTGTCTTTAAAAAAGTGTCCTTTAAATAATAATTAACCATTAAAGAACTAATTTAATAAGTTTTATGTAGTATAAAGTATTTTTTCAAGTTGTAAGGTATAACCAAGATGTATTTCATTATTTGGTGATCATTTTCTCTGATTTCTATTCTCCTTTATACTTTTTACACATTTTTTATGAGATAAATGTTTAAAAAACTCATTTTGCCTGCTCAGTGCCTCTAATAACACTGCAGGCAGATGACACACCTACTATTTATTGTTTGGTATTAATACTTTGTCTCTGTAGCAGCTGTTATGTGCCTTTTTCTCTGCTTCCTTCAAAGGGAGTTAATTTATCATTTAATGACTAAACACACTTTAAAATGACACTGGACAACGTTGGTTTGCAGACTCCCAACATCAAACGACTTTCACAACCGCAGATTTCAAGTCAAAGACAGTTAACTGTACAGTTGTAGACACTGCCTCATCCCACAGAACACGTGCAGCCAGGACTAGAGAGAAAAGGTAAACAACCAAAGTCAACACACACACACACAGCTCACACACACACACAGAAAGTTACGACACAGGGGTAAAACACAAGTGACAGTGAAATGAGACGGAGTGGAAAAACTGAGTGTACAAGCTGGAAACGGACTTGGATCTGTGACTGAGAGCATGGGAAGGGTTAACGTGACATACTGGATGTGAGGGAGTGTGTGGGAGTGGACGTATAAAAACGAGGGTCAAAGGTGTAACTGTGAGTACATTATGTGTCATAGGTAATCGAACCTCTGTGTCGTCTTCCTCGTAAGCCTCGTTTCCGTCTCCGCTCCCCTCATTGCTTTCCTCTCCTTCCTCCCCCATCCCTCCCTCGTCCTCCTCCTCATCCTCTTCTTCTTCTTCCTCCTCCTCTTCATCTTCCTCTTCCTCCTCCTCCTCATAGTCCTACATTGAGCAGTGGACAAATCATTAGTGCCAGGAAACATTTTTTAAAAAAACAAACTCTGTGACTGGTATCTAATGCCACTTCACACATTAGCTTTCTACCTGCTCTTCCTCTTCCTCCTCCTCCTCTTCTGCGTCTTCGTCACTCTCTGTGTCTGTTATTATAACGATTACTTCCTGTGACAGCTGCTCAGGGGCGTCACTTTGGGTCAAGGTCACCTCTTGGTCCAATGTCATGGACTGGGAAGCTGTACTGTCTTCTCCTTCCTCCAGAGCTGGAAACTCCTCTGTCTGTATAGTGAACAACAGACATCACAGACAATGTTTATTCTGCTTGTTCTGCTACCTAATTATCATTAACTTCTCCTGGTGGTTAAAAAAACACTGGCAGCGGGCCTGATTTTCTCCCACTACGAACAAAACATATGGTTTGCTTTAGGAAAGGCAGGTGCTACAGTAAAGGAGAAGATGATGGAAAAAGTTTGCAACATTTACAAAAATCAAAAACTTTCCATCTGGAAATAGCAAGGTTAATAGGAGAGTGTGAAATATTGCGAAATATTAAGAGTGTTACTACTGTAATAAACCTGGTGACCACATTGGCCTTATTTGTTTGCTTTCATCACATCAAAGTATGATTATTAGAATGAATGGATTTTGAGATGATGAGCTATGAAAATAAAAATCTCATCTCTGTGGCTGACCTGGCTCACTTCTGCAGCATCTTGACTGTCTGAGGGCACCACCCCCTCTGCCTCAGCGCTGTCCTCAGCCAGCACTTCCTCCTGAGGAGAAAACCTTACAATCAGAGCTGCACCAACACACTCATATTATTTCAATAAAAACCAACTTAAAAAAGCCAATTTTTCACAAATTTATTCACGTGCTATCCCTTTGCTGACCTCTGGGCCCACTCTCTGAATGATGCGCAGCTTCTTGGGGATAGGAGCCCTGGTGGTGTCCTCCTGGGTGGTCTCTGTGTCGGTGACCATGGTGGTGCTTTCCTCCTCCTCTCGAGGCCTCTTGGACATTGAGGAGGTTCCTGGTGTTGCTGAGACTGGAGATAATGCATGGCTGTTGTACTTCTTTGTCTTCATACTCATAGTAAAGTTACTATTATAAATTAAAAAAAAATACAGATTCTTACCAGTGCCAAACACAGAGGAGGTGGAGGAAGTCGAAGGCCACTCCACCTGTGAGCTAGGTGTTGCCTCAATGACCACTGGTGGTGGCTCCTGGTTGGCTGGCTCTGTGTGGGTCACGCTCTGTTGTTGTGTTGGCTGTACGAATGCCGTGGCCTGTGTCTGGGTCTGCTGAACAGTCAACATGGGGCTGGCTAAAGTGGTCTGGACATTGGGACTGGCAGAGCGCACTGAACCACTGGCACTGCCGTACACCGTCACATGCTCCACTGGTGGTCCCTCAGTAGACTGCATGGCTGTGGAGGAGTTCAAGTTCGTGAAAAAGAGATTTGCATAATGTTGAATCAAGGTCACCTACCTATCTGAGGTGGTGCTGACAGACTTACCTTCCTGGGTCTCCACCTGTGTGGTGGGCATGACTGTAGCTGTGGGTGTTGGTGTGGGTACAGGAGCCGGGGTGATCATTGGCCTGATGCTTGCTCTTGGAGTGGGTTTGTTTCCTGGGTTGACAGGCTGCTTGCTCGCTGTGGGAGCTACAGGTGTGGGCTTAATGTTGGCAGTTGGAGGTTCAGAGGTGCTGGCGCTGACGGAGGAAAACAGCAGCACGTGAATAATGATTCTCATTATGTAAATTTCAGTAAAGAATATCTTGAACAATTCAAAGCAACACTGAATTCTAGGAAGAGTGGTGTGCTCATTTTAAATAGCCATGTTTCATTGCAGTTTAAATCTATAGATGATTAGTAGTTTCATTAGTTGTGTATCATACCTGCCCCTGTCTGCAGCCGGAGTTGTCTTAAGACTGATTTGTCTCTGTTCTGTGCTCCTCTGCTGCTCCTGGGTCTGAAAATGAGAATGGGAGTCATGATGGAGATCAACAAGATACTGAGTGTTGTTGAAACAGTGCTGCACACCTCCAAAGTGATCTACTGAATATGTCAGTCATGAACCTGAGGTATTGCCAATGGAAAAATATCCCGATAGGCAGGTTATTAACAAAATATCTGGGTTGTAAAATCTATAAAGCAGATTCCCACCTTGCTTGGACCTGCCTCAGGTGGCTCATCTCTCTGATCTTGTCGCTCCTGTTGTCCTCGCAGGTCTCTCAATTCTCTCTCCTGCCGACTCAGCCGGCCTTCATACTGAGACTTCAGAGCACTCACTCGAACCTCCAGCTCCTCACGATGCTGCTTTAGCTCGTCATTTTCCTTCTTCAGCTGTTCTTTGGTGCCTGGACATAAATTTGTTTGGTCTTAGGTCTAAATAAAAAACAAACAAGCAAAACTACAACTGGAGCAGAAGATAACAGTCCCTGTGGTTACAGGACACCCTCTTACTCATGAGCTGGCTGATCCTCTGCTTGGCACCAAGAAAGGCTTTTCTGGTCTTTTCCTCCTTGTCAGCCATCTGCTGCCTCAGTGTATCCTCCTGGGAAGTCTTGTCCAGCAACTCCTGCCTCAGCCTGGTCAGCTCTGTCTGCACCCTGGAGGACTGTTCCTGGGCATTACGTGCCTCAGTCTCACGCTCTGTGACCACCTATAGCAGCGCACAAATACAAGAGACAGATTGATGAATGTTAAAAAAGGCATGCATGCTTATACAGTTGAGACTGTTCACATCCTGTCTCTTTTAAGAATATTTTAACAGCTTAAACTATGTAACCTAGTGGACTTTAAAAGCTGATCAAAAAGAGCAGTGTGTGTGATGTTTAACCTTGTTTATGCTCTCTAGTTGTCCCTCCAGCTCTTTGGTCTTGGCTTCGGCCTGGCTCAGAGAATCCCTGAGGCTCTGCAGTTCTTGAACTGAAGCCCGACGAGCTTCCTCCTCTTGGGAAGGACCTGCTGCTGCTTCAGCTACCATCTGAAGGAAAAACACATAAAAGGTTAATTATGCCTACACCAGCACAGCAAACATGGCGGCACTGAACTGCTTGGTAACTGCTGGATTTAAAAGAGC
Organism: Caranx ignobilis; assembly: GCA_021432705.1. Lineage (NCBI taxonomy): Eukaryota > Metazoa > Chordata > Actinopteri > Carangiformes > Carangidae > Caranx > Caranx ignobilis. The sequence continues at coordinate 2,363,607 of MU270014.1, forward strand.
TTCTGAGCTTTCACCTTGTCATGTTCCACCTTGAGTTCATCATACTGAGTCTTGTAGCGGCGCCCAATCTTCTTGACCTGGGTGATAGTTCGCACCTTGTCCTGGATGTCCAGGGTCTTGGCATCCAGGTCCTTCTTTAGCGAATTTCTTTCCTCAGTTACCTTGTTCATACTGTCACGCAAGTTTTGTATCTGGCCTTGCAAGGATGTTGCAAGGTTATTGGTCCTATAGAGAAATTAAGGGATTGAGAAAATAGGAGTAATGAAGTAAACAAATAAACTCATCAAAAACATTTCAGAAGTTGTGCTATTCATTATTCCCCACCTGGTCACGTCTGCTTTCAGTCTGTTAGTCTCCTCAGAGAGCTGCTGGATGCGTTTTAGATGTGCCTCCTTCTCAGAATGAAGACGCTTGTACTCCTCTGGATCTGAATCTTTCTGTTGACTCACCAGATGCTAAAAGAAAATAGAAAAAGGTTAGTAGTGTCAATGGAGAGATAGATGACAGAAATAAAACTGACTTATAACTTCTCTTAAAGAAAACAATCTACTTAGGTCGGATGACAGGCATATTCTGTCTTTCATAAAGGCAGCACATAAGGTTTTTCAAAGACCTGCGTCCGAGCCTTCCAGCGCTTTATCTCCTCTTCCAGGATCTTCTTCTCTGCCTGCAGCATGCCACTCTTCTCACTCAGCTCAGAATTAGCTTGTTGCAGTGGCATAATGTCTGACTCCAGCTTTTGCACCTGAAACATACAAGTGAATGCAATGAAACCAAGCCAATCTGCAAGTTCACACTCTAGCATGTACAATAGCATGTGACAGGGGTGAACATAAAATTAAACACAACTACAAAATTTCTCTACAAGAAAAACAAGGGAACAGAGACCTTTGCTTGAGTTTGCTGCAGTTCCTGCTCCATCTTGTCCTTCTCCTCTCTCAGCATCTTGTTGGTCTCCATCAAGATACTCATTGTTTCCGTCTTCTTCATCAGCTCATCGTGCTGTGCCAGGGTCTTAGCTGTCACCTGAGTCAAATTAGCAGCATTTAGACTTTTTTGTATATTGGTGTTTTTAGAAGGAAAATATCCTTGACCTCATTCGTGGTGGAAAGTGGGCAAAAAAACAAAAACAAAAAACAATTTCTCTACACAGTTAAAGACAAGTGACATTATTGGTGAATACATTATCAAAGAGTATAAAAAGTGTAAGAACACACCTGCATCCTCTCTCTTGCTGCACTCAGGCTGTCCTGCACCTCCTTCAGCTCTCGCTCCAGGTGCTCCACCCTCAGACGATAACGCAAACTCTCACCCTGGGCAACCTCAAAACGAGACTCTGCAATCTCCTTTTCCCGACGCACAAATCTGTGGGGTAAAAAAAAACATGATGTCTTCAACAGAAAAGAATTTAGGAGGACAGTGACCGGAGGTTCAATCATCTTCTAAAATGGGATGCTAAATGTTTGTTGGATATTATTCTGAATTCACTGATAAAGATTTATTTCCATCTATGATTTAAGATGTGTTACCTGAGAATCTCAAGGACTTGGTCTTGAGATTTGCCCTCTTCAATCAGAGGGACACCCATGGTACTCTCACTGGCAGCACGCTGCAAATTGTCAGCCATCTTGCTGCTCATTGTCTGGATCTGCTCATGCAGGAGGGCGTTCTGTCTCTGCAACTCCTCATGACGACTCTCTATCTTTGACATCTCCTCCTGCAAGATGAGGAAAGAAATTAAGAATGAAGAGTTTCTATCAAAAGCAAACAAAACCAGAACTATGCTTAAGAATATAATGGATTGTTAGTGTTACATAATAATGTTATAACTAATACCTAATGTAGACGCCACTTATACCAACCTTGAGGATCTTTTCCTGCTCCTCCCAGGAGACCCGGGCCTCTAGCAGCTCAGTGCTGACTCTCTGGACTTTCTCTTCCAGCTGGTGTCTGAGCTCCACAGCCTGCAGAGCCTGAGCCTTAGCAGCTTGCAGGGCCTCTACGTCTGCTGCATGCAACATCATCTCCCGTTCATACTTATCCTGCGCTTCTGCTGCCAGCTTAGCCTTGCAAGGAAAAGGATGTGAACAAGAACATGTTAAACTGATATCCTGTCATAACTTTGGCAAGTGATTCATTTAGAGCAGTAATTAAAAATCTAAAAATGTTAAGCAACTGCAGTTGATGTGTTTTTTTTAAATACACTGATTAAATCCAATAAGTTGCAGACTGTTGTTTCTATCCTACAATGCATTTCATTTTTACAGTCTATATTTGTCATGACATCTGACTGAGTAATTTAACACCCATTTCTATACCTCCAGACATCTGTTAAAAACACAAGAGTAGTTCCAGCAAAGGGAAAGCTGTAATGAGTGTTTAACCAACTATGGCCAGATGTAATAAAGCCTCGCTTTATCGTAAAATGGCCCATTACCTTTAAAAACACCATGCTGTAAAATATATTAAGTGAGAGGTATGGCTTTTCAGTAACATCTGTATTTTCCTAAAGATACTTGAGAACAGGAACGTTGAACATATTATAGTTATGCTCTTCACAATTATGCTTTTATAATAGTTGCTTACCTGCTCCTGGCTGTCTTGTAGAGCCTGCTGCTGCTGAGCTTCAGCCACTGCTACTTGCTGCAGCGCCGCCTGGTGGTCTGCCTGGGCACTGCTTAAACTTCTCCTTAGATTGTTTATCTAGCAGAAACAGACACACAATAATGATAAATAATAAAGAATCAACAACAAATTCAGATATTTATATTGTCTGATTTTAGTATACCTGTTCCTCCAAAGAGGTTAGAGCGCTCTTCTTCTGCTCCTCTAAGGCTTGTTTTTCTTTCTCAGCCTCCAGAAGCTTCTCCTCCAGCCTGCGGTGCTGCTCCTCAGCCTCCTTCATATGGGCTTCAATGGATGAGCGTGCCTGCTCTGTTACCTGATCATTAGACAGGAGGAAATATATTAAGCAGGGAATCATCGGATCAATACCTGTGGTATATAATATTAGTATTTATCTGCTTCCCACGATGCTCAGTAATCCTCAACCTTTTTTGTAGTTGGGGTGAACTGATTTTTAAGACCTGGAACAATTAAAGGCATTTTGTGTTTTTTTTGCACCTGTTTCTCTTTATCCAGGGATTCCTCCAGGCTCTGAGCCATGGCTCTGTACTGCTCCATGGTGGAGGTGGCTGCCCTGAGGCTCTCTGCCAGCTCCTCAGCCTGGGTTTCAGCCAACCTTAGGCGGCCCTGTAGGTCCTCTCTGTCTTGATCTGAACCTTGCAGGCCTGAAATAAGGAACAATAAGCAGCAGAAGTCAGCAATGCAATTTGAGAACAGTGCAATTAGTATGTGCTGCAAGAGGCAAGGATGGATTGTAGACTAATGAAAATAACATCACATAGTTAATAGTCTGTGCTTAAAACCCACACAGAGAATGTGACTTTGACACATCTGAGCATTTTTACTGAATCCTGTCTTACATAAACTGTAACAACAAACAACAAAATTTGTTAATGAGAACATAGCATGCTTGTATATATTTAAAAACAAGTGGGTCAAGTTTAAATCTGGGCCAGAAGACCAGAATAAAAAGACAAAACCTGTAAAATATGAGCATTTTACTTGCATCTTATTGCCTTCCCTTGCGTGCAAACGAGCATGTAAATGTTAATTTAGTTGAAATATAATTACAGAATGACTCAACAAAAGACCCAAAAGGATCTGACCCCCAAAGACATTGCTCTATAAATTGCACTGCCTAATTTTAAGGTCATAAAATTTGACTAAAAACCAGCAAATATACTATGTACTTTGCTCTGTTGATGTATGGATTTATGCATGTACTGTGTTATGTACTACTATGTGTGTTTTGTGCCAACCTCTGATGTTGGATATGGAGGGAGAACTCAAGGTATGGCGTGCTTCGCCACTGCCTTGCTGCAGCCTGTGGGTGTTGAGCTCTATCTCTGCAGTGTTCAGTAGCTCCTTGGTCTTCTGGTGTAAAGCCACCTGTGTCTCCAGTTGCCTCTTTGCCTCCATAAGCTGGATCTGGAGAATGAGAAATTGGTCACGCTTTGAAAATACTGTGAGCAAACCCTTGAACCCTGTAGTCCTTTTGAACTCCATTATTATTACCTTTTAGCAGAAGAGAGTGAGGGCATCTTCCATCACTGATAAGTTAAGCTTTCTGAAAACACTCCTCAGTGCATATGTTTGAAAAATCCAATTTCTTGGCTTTACTGGCTGATGTATTTTTGTGGTGGGAAACCACTTTACCTCTTGGTTTCTGCTGAGCAGGTGGCGCTGTTCCACCTCATTCTCTAGCCTCTTCTGCAGCTGGGATATCTCCCGTTCCTGCTTCTCCAACTGGCTGTTGAGACGCTGACGTGTATCTTTCTCTGAACGCTCCAGAGTGGCCTAAAACAATGAAACAAACAAACATCTGGTTAACATGTCATTGTTCTTAAGGGGCACATAGAGATTATTCAAGAGAATTTGTAACATTCACCAATTTCCTCCAAAAGATGTTTTTGAAATTTCTTTTAACTGACACTAAATAATTATGTTTTTGTTTGCTGAAGCTTGCAATGTGAAATGAAATTTACTCTAGTACAGGCGCTGTTGTTTTCACAATTTACAATGACTTCATACAGTTCAGAGAGTTTGATAAATCTGACTTGGTAAAGTTGTACAGGCCTCCAAACACATTAGAAGATTTTAGGACAAGAATATGATAATGTTATTGCGTTGTATCCACTGGGTAAGAAATGACACCCTCTTTCATTACCTGAATAGTCTGCAGGTTGGTCAACAGCAGGTTCTGGCTCTGTTGTTGGCTCTGGATTGTTTCTTTCTCCTGAGTCAACTTGGACTCCACCAGCTTCAGCATGTCTCTCTCCTTACGCAGACCCTCAGCACGGCCCTGAGAGGGAGAAGGAGATAAGTCCAGATGGTTGTGTGATTCCTCAAGCAATCCAAATTCACTGCTGCAGTTCCCCATGGTGATGACAAAAGGATAAAACAACAAACTCAGACACAAACAGAACCATTAAAAAGGGGCAAAAGGATACAAACCTCTGCCATGGTGAGTTTCTCTTTGGCAGCTCTGAGATCCTCATTCAAAGTGTGGATGGTCTGCTCATGCTTCTGTGTGGCAGCAGCCATCTTCTGTTCTTTCTCTCTTAGGGAGGCAATCTCTTTCCTGTATCCCTCCACATTGTCCTGCAGCATCTCATACCTGACATTGTTGAGATGAGAGAAGTCAGTTTTAGCAGCCTATGGTCTCCTGCTCATGACCAAGGTTATCACCAGGAGAGACTTAGCTCTCCAGGTTAACTTTGGTTAATAGTTTTTTTTTAATGCAGTAGTTTTGCAAGTTTCAAACTTACCTCTTGGAAGCAAACTCCAGCTGGGTAGATATTTTGGCATTCTGGGAGCGAAGGTCAGAGAGCTGCTCCTGGAGCTTATCACTCTGCTCCATCAGTGTCTTGTCACTCTCCACACGCTCCTTTTTATAGGTGGAGAACACATCCTGCAACTGCAGATGCAACCAGATATTATTACTGAGAGCTGTTGCTGTGTGAGAAATATCATCTTCATCAGAGAAACCTGTCTTATAAATTAAATTTGCTATATAAAAGGTTCATACAGAGCCCCTAAAGGGACATGAGAAAAAAATAAAAAATTAAATGTTTTGGGTGCGCACCTGAAACTTGGGGAAAATGGGGGAAAAAAAAAAACAACAAAAAAAAACTAAAAACGTAAACTAAACGAAACGTGAACAAACGAACGAAACCCCCGTGTCCCTTCAGGGGCTCCGTAGGTTCAAATTCACTCTGACATCACTTTAATTCATTTTCTTAATTCATTATCAAAACTGTTTAAGAGCCTTCCAAGGGTCACATATTTTAAGTAGACACAGAACTCTTAATATAGACACATTGCCATCTAGTGGCAGGGACATATGAACTGGGTGGGTGTTCATGAATACTAAATCCACAGATAGATTTGCTGATGTTCAGTGACCAGCATTAATCTGGATGACTGGGGTCAGGGGAGAACTTCACTGTAAACTAACATCAAGCAAAATCAGACATGAAAATAAATTCCATGTCTTTCATTGAAAACATGTTGGGCAAAGCTTAACATACATAGTGTGGTATAAAAAAATATGTGTGGCTAAGACAAATACATTTGAAGATGCCTTTTATGTTTTATGTTTATTCAGCAACATTGTCAAGCAAATGTGGCCCTCACCTGCCGCAAAGCTGCCTTAGCCTCAAGTGCTTCTGCAGACTCAGTTGCCATGGAGACAAGAGCAGTGGGCGTTCCTGTGGTGGGAGTGGCTGCCGGTGAGCGGCGAGGGGTGGTTGTCAAGGAGAACTCCTCAGGTGGTGTACCTTTGGGAAAAATCAAGAGGAACAAACATTGTATGGTGCCATAAGCCAAGCAGTTCAATGTGCATGTGTAAGATGTTGTGTTCTGCGTTGATTAGATGTCACTTGGTTTTTGTTTCATCTGTGTTACCTTGCTGAGGGAAGGTCACTCCAGTTGCCTGAGCTAGCAGCACACGGTACATGTCCCTCTGCCTCACGATGGACTCTGTCATTTTTATCTGTTGGCTGCGCTGCTCCCTCAGGGACTCCAGCTCGGCCTGTGCTTTCTCTAAACTCTGCTCCAGCTCACCATGTCTGCAACAGTTCAACTTGATTAGACAGCTGACAGATCTTCAAATCTCACACACACAAACACCAGGACTTAGATGCAGTATCTGACAGATGGTTGAAGAAAGGATGTTGAACCACAAGCAAAAATTAGGTATGACAGAGATTTACTCTTACTCTTTCAATAATTGACCAGAATATATTAAAAATAAGTGAATCAATAACATAATTTTAAATGAACCAGCATGGAAACAAAACAAAATGAAAACCATTTACAAATTATATTTTATTTACAATTTAGTTAGTTAATTTAGTTAGGACAAAAAGAAAAGTAATTTTAAACATACTTGTTGCCTGTGGTCTCAAACTCCTCTTTCTCTTGGGCATCACTGAGCTCCCTGAGAGCCACCAGAAGACGTTGGTTCTGCTTCTGAAGCTCTTCCACACTGCGGAAGGTCACCAAATGTTGGCTGATCACCTCTGATGTGCTGCTGACATCAGCTGAGCTCACCTCCTCCTCATGAAGCACATGGTTTCCACGAGCCTCTTCCAACTCAATTAGCAGCACACGCACCTGGGAGAAAGGAAAAAGTGTGACTTGGAAGTTAATGCACATCTTGCATTTATGAGAAGAATAAGAATTAAGCAAGAAGAAGAAAGGGAGACCACCTGCTGAGCCATGTCTGCCAGTTGCAGTTCACACCTTTGATTGTCCCTTTCCAAGACAGAGGAGCGCTTGTTGGCCTCATCAGCCTCCTTCTGCAGACGATGCACCTCCTAATTAAACATGCATGAATTAATTACCAACTTAAAAGCAGAAGATTTGATTTAATACAGGGTTTATTATTCATGCACTATGCACCTTCACAGCCTGCTCCAGCTTGGCAGAAAGACTAGCCACTGACTTCTGCATGCGCTCATGCTCATCCCTTTGTCGTTTGAGGATGGGGGCTTTTGCTTCCACCTCCTGCACTATGTCATCCAGGTACTTGTTGACTCGCTTGTTCTCCAAGCGCTCCAACTGGAGCTGCTCCTGGCTCTCCACATAGGCAGTATACAACTGAAAATATATGATAATGTCTCAGTTTTCAATACTGTTTATTTAGCGATTACAACAACTGTGTAATACACAAAAGTAAAAACAGCTGTTCAACAATGAGGTATTTTATCACACCATTATCACCCATTACAAAGTCATTCCTTCCAATCCATTTCATCGGCTCATTAAGGTTTAAAATTAAGTCTACACTTGAAATTCAGTATTGAAAGTCAGCTGCACATACCTCAGTCAGCTTCATACCAGGTTTAATCTTGGATACAGCTGCTGCTGTTGGAGACATTGTTGTCATTTGCTCCTCAGTCAGTATAGATGGTGCCCCAGCAGGACCTGGAAAGAAAAAGGAGACAACAGGACATCGGACATTTATCTTTACAAGGCTCAAGGCTCACTTTTGTACACTCACGATTGATTTTCTGCCTCACTGATTCAATTTGTTTAAATTTTCCACATTACAAGACTAAAGACAAACAATAAAATCAACTGACCTCTAAGTTTAGAACTTGACAGTAACTCATTGGCGTTGTCCAGCTCTTTCTCTAGAGCCTGGATCCTCTCCTTCAGCTCAGCTACATTCTTGTCTGTGGCACCGTTCATCTCCTGTACCTTCTCCTCAAGGCCTTTGTTGGCTGTGGTGGGAAACAAATAAATCAATATTGAGGGAAACCAGTGACTGGAAACTAAATGAGCAGTTAGACATGTGGCTGTGTTGTGGTGGCCACACACCTTCTCCTGCATCCTTCAGCAGTTTATGTAGCTCCTCCACAGCCCGACCCAACTCTTCACTTTTGGCCTCAGAATCTGCTGCTGCTCCCTGCCATCACGACACCATCAACAGTTTTTGTAAATATAATGCTTGATAGAAAACCACAGATTAGATTAATGTTGCTCTTGCACTGCAGAGCACTACTTTAATTTGATAAAAATATCAACGTCATATCATTGTTATTTAAAAAAAATACCCAATCAATAGAGTGTGTTTGTTTACGCATGAAACAATGACACTTCATGGACTTAAGATGAAATTACTGTCAGCTGGGAGTGAATGTTCTGGACATGCGACCATGCAGGTTTGCTTTCATGTATGAACATACCTTATATAAATTGGAGAGTTTGATATTGGCATTCAACTCATTTCTGAACTTTTCTTCCATGCTGGCTTGTTGCTCCTTGGCCTACAGTGAGTAAAGACCCAGTCAACCACTTACACACACCACTATTAAATTGCAGCAATACTGATCATTTCAAAATGCAAAGGTTTCTGTGTAAAATAAGATGAGATTAAAAGTTAAGGTAGGTGATAAGAGATGCAACACATACGTCTTTGAGTTTGCCGATCATGTCCTCACTCTGCTTCTGCAGGTTGTCATTTGAAGTCTTCAGGCTGGCTACTTGGTCTTGGAGACGGTTCATCTGGATTTTAGAAATAAAAGAAGACCTTTTGTAAGATGACAACGAAATGTTGGTAATCACTTAAAACTACAAAAGATCTTTACATGAACTGAACAAAGAAAGCAAGTCAATGTAAATAAAGAAAAGAGACTTGCCTCATCTTCTTTGTTCTCCAGGGTGCATTTCAACTCCAGGATCTCATTACCCTTCTGTCGAGAGAGGGACAGCAGCTCCTCACTCTTGGCCTTCAGCTCCTCATTCAGCCAAGATGTCTGGCCATGTAGAAGCTCCTTTTCTTGCTCCATACGTTTCTCCTTGTACTGTAATGGAAAAAAAACACACGACAACGCTAATTTCTTCAGGCAACATATACAGCAGAGGGTAACAACTATTTTACACAGTTACTTTCTCTGCCAACAAAGTTGGAGGTAAAAATAACAATGTAACTCACTTTTATGTTGACTTCAGCTGCTTCAAGCTCATCTAGCTTCATCTGCAGGGCCATCTTTGAGGTGCTGACCTCCACCAGCTTATCATTGAGTTGCCTCAAGTCATCTGGGGGAGCAACAGAAATAACCTCAGTGCCAAAGTGGTGAATGTTTGAATATACAGTGAAAAAACTGAAACAACTGTGTCCATACAAGTTCAGTGCACTGTACCATTTAAATGCTCCACTTCCAAGGATCTCCTTTCCAGTGTTCGTACAAGATCTCGCTTTTCTGCCTCCAGTTCCTCTTTGGCTTTTGACAGCAAGGTCTGAATGAAAAAATATATTCATTAAATGATGCTGCTCAGCATGGTGTACAAATGAAGCGCTACCTCCTAGTGACAGATGAAACTTTGGGGACATCAGTATTGCAATTAGACAGTTCATTTAGTGAGTATATCCAAAATATTCATGCATATGTCAAAAAGGAATTTGAGAAAGAGAAGGTAAGCAAATGCACCTCTTGCACTATGATTATTTATGCTGATTGAATTTGTTAAAATCTGAAAATTACAGCAAGCAAAATGTCAACTCTTAACACCTGAAACACACAGAGATACTGCATGAAAAATTTGCATATAATTTGACTGAGTCTAGTTTGTGTCAATTTTTTTTTTTTTTTTAAAGTTGATTACCGGTAGTAGTTAATGCTTTACTGCCTCACTGTACACAGAGCAATCGACAGGCTGTAAACTTTATAAACCAAGTCTTTTCTTAAAATGACTGAAACATAAAACGTAATGTGATGAAACGGGAGATGCGTCAGACTGCATGAGGCAGAAGGAACACTCCATGATGTGATATGATTTCAGAAGTGGTCTTATGGGCAAGACGGTAACTTTTACTTTCATCAGCTTATCTTTAGTTTTTGCATCCCACATAATGTTTTTAAGTAAAACGTGGGGATCCAGAGTCAGTGCATTAGTTCAAGGCACCAACTCTGAAAATCTTGCCCTAATATGACTAGCCCAAACAACCATAGCATTCCCATAGAAGCAAACAGAAGCATGATTAGTTTTTTTTTTTTTTTTTTTTGACTTACCTGTTCTGAGGACAGCCTCTCCTGGGCAGACTCATTTTGCCTGTTCTTCTCACGCACAGTTTTAAGTTCCTCTTCTGCAAGAAAGAGTCAAAATCATTAAGTATGTGACTACAACCCAGAGAAGCTGTCACTAAGTAATACTGCAGTAAGTTCCCTCTTACCAAGTCCGGTGAACTCCTCCTTGAGTTTTTGATGGTCTTGAGTCTGGGACAAAAACTCCTCTTGACATTGGGCCAGTTGTTTCACTTTTTCAAAGAAATGTTGCTCTGTAAAAATGTGGTCAACAAAAACACGTGTTAGTTTTTTTTTTTTTACCAGCTTCACTTTTTTGCTAACCTACAGAGTCATCTGGAGCAATGAGATAACGCCACAGTAAAACAATACCTGGGACACAAAGGACAAGTTTAATGGGTTTAAAGTCGTTTTCTTGGGGCAAAATGAACCAAATCAAGTCAAAAAATGAAGGTTAATGATAGCTCAGTCAATCAACTTAGCTAGCATTAGCATGTTAGCAAGGCAATGCGGTCAACGATAACCTGCGGTGTAACCCACTCACAGCCTTTACTAACCATTTAACAAAGCAGTCAATAGACTTGTTATACAATTAACAATGTCACGTTCATGTGTAAGTGCGTCCAGAGTCTAAATATTTATATTAACTTTGCTTCGTTCTCCTACATTCGTGCATGGTGAGCAGAGCCAAACACTTTAGCATCGCTAACTCACAAAACAGACGATAACTCACCGCTGTCAACACGAAATTGCTCTTGTTGTGCTTTTAAAGAATCGATTTCATACTGCTGATCGGAAAAAATCTTCTCGAGTTTGTTTTGAAGTGCTTTTGGGAATTTAGATAACTCGGAGCCCTCGAACTCCTGCAGCAACAGTGCCGCCATTTTTCCCACAACAAAGCTACGAGCCGGCGCAGTTCGCGATTTCAGTTTGACAACCTCACTGATGCATTATGGGAAATGTATTCCTTTCAGGTAGACCTCAAGTTTAGCCCTCTCCGTGCCAAGTTTCCATTTCCGAGTCCAAATGTTGTTTTGTACCATGGCCTATTAGCTTGCAGATATTCTTACAAACCGACTGAGTAACTAATGTCAGTGTTAACACGGAAATGAGTGAAACAGAGGTGAAAGGTTTACCTCTAGTAGCAGCTATGACTAATGAGCTGTTTGCAGGTGTATTAGTCCATGTACCTCAAAGGTCATTTATGCTTTAACTTTACAAAATTTCAGAGGGAAAATCCATTCTATTTTCTCCAATCAAGAATAGATAGTTACTCCAAATAAAGAATTGATGAATAAATGAAACAATTCTTACATGCATTGCAAGAAATTAAAGATAAAAGATGAAGGATGAGTCATTAACAGATTAGTTAATTAGTCAGACATACTGCTTGGATAACTTATTCACTGACTGAGAAAAACATCCAAACATTTCATGGCTTTAATCCCTTGGAAAGCGACAATTTCTAAATTTTCCCTTTTGGTACCTTACAACAAACTTTATAATTTAGACTTTGAGATCTGGGTGTGAGTTCTCCATATTCTCTAATTTTCTTCTATGTATGACAGACTTCAACTAAGACATAATAGAAGTTTTATTGGTTTATTTACTGTGAGGATTAAACTGCATTTTAATAGGAACAGTTGATTTGGTTATGTTATTTGTCCCACACACCCATTCAGATATGGTCAGCAGATGGCGCCAACACACACTAAAATACAACTGCAGAGTGTCCCGTTCCGCATGTACTTCATACAGCGTCACTGTGTATGTGTGTGAGATGAACTTTGTGTTGTGCACTCCTGGGAAGTCCAGAGATGACAAAACTAAGACTGATTCCTGTTAGATTACAGTAGGGTGCAATGATAAAGCAAACAAAGCAGCACTGAGCAAACCACAAAAGCAACCACAAGATCAAATATCGGACATGATTCAATGATTCAATTCTTATGAGGAAATAGCAACTGGAGGCTTCATTCAAAGAAAATGTCACGTCATACATACTAGGAATCAGTTTAAAGGTTTAAGGTGTGTTCTGTGCAAAGTTGTAGATACTTACTATTGTTAAAAGTGGTACAGTATGTGTCCAGTGTCCAACTCCTCTGTAATAGTAATAGATTTTGTGAGGAGTTTACAAATACACATAGAGTGAAAGACCAATTCTCATATGTTTTAGGCTAAACACTTTTGAATGTGACAGTTTTATGGGTAAAAATGACACAAGCATAAGACACAGTACAAGTCCAGACAACATTTGCACTGTACAAAGGGAAAATTCACAGAAAATATAGTTTAACATTTATAGTAATAAATAATATTTGTGTGTTTGTGATTTTTGGATGATCAATAATGACATCTTTGTAATGTTGTCGTTGTAGCAGCAGACCATGACATATCCTTCTGTATACCCAAGAATACTTTGGAAATTTCCAAAGGTATGCTGAAGGGTTCATGTCTAAAGTTCACTGTCACATGTCAAATTTACAGTATCTTCAAACTGAAGATTCAGTTCTTCCATGTGTTGGCTTTAATTACTTCCACTGCCTCCATTTCAGTCATTTATTAGCTTTGTCCCTGGTGACATATGCCTAAAAGGTATTCAGACCCTGTCTGGACCAGTTTTGACAAATACCTAAGTGGTTTATTGGTTCATAACCAAGGTGATCCCTCTGGGAGACAAAAGTCTGATGGCACGAACACAAGAGCTGCTGAGGCAAAGGTTCACTCCAGGCAGCAGAGATATTTGTCTTACAGTCAGCCATCACGCCTGGATACAAGTATGTACAGTAACCTATAGCAACATCGCTGTGCAAACTCTAAATCTGAGTCAGCTGTGTTGGTTTTTGCTAACGGAAATTCAGATACATGGACACTTCCACACTACAATCAGTGATGAGAGTGAGGCGTGATTCATCCTGACAAGTGATTTCCTCTTTTAATCTCCCTATAACACCCTGTAAAAAAGTGATCAGCCTTACATTCGGCTTGTGAAATCATTCGAAATGTGTAATCAGTCAGACATTTTTATCCATTCACCCATCCCTTTCCTCCTTTTCCATATTTGTCGATTCATTCGGATGCACAGTTAGGTCACCTCAGAAGGCACAACACCGTTTAGACCAACCCAAAGGTGGATTTATATGTGGGGGTGGACGTAAAGTGTAATTTATTTCTTCTGCGGCTTGTACAGCTTGGATACACATTGCTATCCTCATACCTCCAATTCTTATCTTTGCTCTCCTCCTTCACAAACGGTTACATCACAGTGTTGCTGTAATAACACAATAGTATGCCAATGTTGTGGTTGCATTGCATCTAATCTTTCCATTAAGCAGTGGTTTGTTGCACGCATGGGTAAATGAGTCAAACAAAAACATTTACATTACTTTATCAAAAACAGTGAGTCATCAGGAACTTACAAATATCTAAACAAAGTGACTAAAAGGAGCAGTGATTTAATGATGACAGTGATCACAGTTTCTAGTTATGTCATCTTCCCCTGCACCCCACTGCCCATATATGGTTTGAACACACTTCAAACCAGGTCTCCACTGCCCTGTCATGACATCACCTCAGTGAGACTGCTTTTTATGTGGGTGAACTAGAGCGTGTCAGCTGGGCTTTCCAAGAGTCCAAACACAAAAGTCCTCCAATTAGTGAAGCAGCATAAACCGAGGGCGGATCAAAACGTCAGAAATGGGAGTGGGATCAGGTGGTCATCGCAGGGGTAAACACTGATGTAAACATTTGTTTGAGGGGAGCGATGAGTCAAATCAAGTTGTGGGGTTTGTTCCAAGAAGGAAAGTCACTGAACTATATGGCTGAACTGTGCTGAGCAAAACCTGACACAATGCGCACCGGTTTACCCATAAAAGTTAGTCAGTTAACTTTGTAAACCTATTCCTTGGAAAAGCTCCATGCTTTCATTAGGCTCAACAGAATACTGTAGCAAAAATACACCTTTGCAATTGATAATGGTTTATCTTTTATTCAGAGCTTCTAGATGAGTCATCTTGTTTTGAAGTGAATCTGTCAAACTTAGTTTGGACTCCCCATGACTCTTGTTGCACTCATTGAACCCTTGTCTCTTGTGGATCAATGCCATATACTCTATATTGTACACAGCCAGGATGTGTGGCTTGTAGACAAGTCTGAAGAAGCTTCCTCAGTTGGTGTGAACTTTATGGCCTGGCAGTGAGACTGCATGAACTGTCTGAGCAGTGAAAATGGGATGTTTTGGCTAGTTGGCTGACACTTTTTCAACCAGTCTGACTGACATGTCAGGGCACCTCAAGAGAACCTCTTGATGCTGTTGTGGGAGGTCTCCAAAAGGTTTTGATAAACCTTAGACACGCTACTGTGCGAAAGTAGCGTGTTGCTTTGTGTTGACCGCTGGAGGCGAAGCAAGCCATGCCAGATGTGGTACTGTGGAATCACAAACACATGTATATCCCCAGAGAAATATGTGCTAGTGCGTCACAGTTAACTAACTCTTGATTTTAGATTAATAAGAGATCTAAATAGTCCATTGGAGGCAAAATATCAGAGATTATTGGAATTTACAGGAAACCACATCAAAGTAGACACCTTGAAACATGTGCATGAGGTGCATTTGCTCAAGTATCCTGTGTAAGACCCCATGTTATCCAGTTTACACCTCAGTTCCAGACAACTAGAGGCCTTTTATGTCTATGGATGTAAACAGGTGTAAAACCAGTCTGTCCACCAGTATTGCTAAAACTACAACCCTAATCCTGTAAGAGGATTAGCCTGATTACCTCACCATAGATCTCTCGACTACGCATCTTCGAATGATACCCTTTGATCAACCATTACATGCTGTTGTCTGATATTATGACTATGTTAAACACACAGAAAGGAGGTGAAATGAGATGATTGCGGTGACTCTTAATTCAGTTGAAGACAAGAGAGTGAAGAAAACCACTAATTAAACCGCCCTTGTCTGGTCTGTCTGCCCAAACCAAGAGATATTACTCACTGAGTTTCAGAAACACAAAACCAAAATGGCACTTGAATAGAGATATATGCATCGTTTCTATGACAACTTGTGACTGCCAGTGATCTGTCTTTGTGACAGCCCTCTTTTCCTGCAGCAGTGGATGTGTTTGCCCATTCCTACAGATATGAGGCCATTTAATTTAATTCACAACACATCAAATTGTGGGTTAGTACTGCAATCTGAAGCAGGTTTTATGTTGTGGTTTTGGCATGCCTGCAGCTCTCTGGGGTCATGGGGGAGTCAAGTCTGTGCCACAAGACCAACAGATGAGGTTACTTAACATGTGACAACCTGCTTTGGCAGGAGAGGAGAGGGAAGCCTTCTGCAAAGGTATGCGTCCCTGCATGATGTGCATTTTGCAGTTTTTCCCCTGGTGTCTCTTCTGCACACACTAAAGTACAGAGAAAATTCACAAAAAATACCTACAATGCTGGTTATGTAAGAGCCCCTATTTCTGGAGCATTAAGATGATGCATTCTCCATCGTGGCTAAATCTTCTGGGACAATCTGAAGATAATGCTGGTGATAGTGCTGGTGAATGAGGAAGAGGTGAGTTTTTGCAACACCCCATCTGAAAGAAGACAAACAGATTGTGCAAAGACATTTAAAGCAGCGATATGGTGCTCAGAGATAAATGCTCATTTGTTTTGTTGTTGTTACACAAGAAGATTTACGCCACTGTCACGTCTGCATGATAAATATGAAGCTACAACCACTAGTTTATTAACCTAGCTTAGTTGATCTTAGCTTAGCACAAAAACAGGAGACATTTGGTCTGGTCTGTTCAAAGGTAAAAAACAAAAAACAAAACATAAAATAAAAATCCACTTACCAGCATATTCAAATCTCAGTAATGTCATATCTTGTGTTTAATTTGCAGCAAAATGACCGTCAGCTGTTCTGAATTAATAAATGTGAAGAAAACTTAAACAGTGTTTGTAATTTTATTATTCTTTTTACTCTGTACAACATGTAGTTGTTTCATTATATTCTGTACACAGTTTAAAATAGTAACCATCCTTAATAAACTCATATGACGAAGATGATGATGATGGCGATGATGATAATGACACTGACCGAAGTGCTGAGTCAAGGACTTATCAGCTAAGTCTCACCACACTAAGAAATCCCAGCACCCACAGTTTCCTTTTTTTTTTTGTTTTTTTCCTATTTCCATGACTTCCTCACACTTTCACAATATAAAATACACACAAACGGATGAACTCTCTCTGATGACGCTTCACTGATGATGTTTTAATACCAGAGGCTCCTGAATGTTTTTTTCCAGACGCAACATGTATCTCCCACCGCACGGGCTGAGGAATCAACAGACGGTAATGTTGGAGCTGACAGATGGACCACGAAATGTTTCCACATCCAGAGTGCTTTGTCCTCTTGAGTCTGCAGAGTCCCTGTTCTATTTATCTCCTTGAAGGTTTTTCTTTAGTTTTGGCAAAAAACCTTAAGACTTTATGTATACATGTATTTAAATATTCACATTAGGATACTTCTCTGTGAACCCTGGATTTATAAATAATGTGTACAGATCAATCCGATCCAGATAACTACAAAAAGTCTAGGAATTAACAGTTTGTACAAGTACATACAGTATGTAATGTTCCTAACATTACAAAATAAAACATTTTAGTTATAGTTAGTCATAGGGCTTGAGCCCACTGTTAGCTGGTTTGGCTTTTGTTTGGGTGGTGGTGAGGGGATCTTTTTAAATTTTATATTCTTACACATAAATGCTGTATCTCCTCACCTTACTGTAACCCACACCCAGGTGAGAGGGCACCTTGATCTGGGAGAATGAGATTTCTTGACCAACATGATATAAAATTTCTCCTCAAACACTAGTGAACTAGTGGAGATGTTATGTTTTTTTCTAATTGCAAATGAATATCTTGTCTTGTGTAGTGAATTGTCTTTAAAAGGTTCTCTATCCAGGTCTTTGAGACAGCTTCTTTTTCTCCTTGGCAGCCAAACTCTTTGTTTACTCCACATCATTTTCCTCTTCATCTTCCAAGCCAGGCAGCTCTTTCTCGGGCAACAGGCCATAACTGTTGAGGAATGCCTCCACATCAGTGGCGAAGAACTCCTCATTCAGGTGCTGTGTGCAGGCCAGGAAGTTCCCCAGTAGTTCTCCGGCCTTGTATACAAGCAGCGTGGGCAAAACCTCATCTGAGAACCGCTCAGCAGCTCCAGATGCAACAGCATCGATCCTGCAGAACTTCACGGTGGGGTACTCAGTGGCCAGGCAGTCAATGCAGTTGTTGAGCTCCTCACAACCTTTGACCCCAACCTTGTAGATGTGGACAACGACCACTGTGCTGTGATGCTCCTTCTCAATGACTTCCAGGAAGGCCTCTCCGCTGTCCAGGTCGTGCACACCTTCAAACTTGGGCCCAAAGCTGAGCTTATCGTGCATCTCCTGCATGCACCTCCGTCTGTACTTCTTAAGACAGCCCTCGTCCTCCTCCTTCAGCAGTTCATATTCTTGAACGCTCATCTGAAAACCACAAACACCAACAGTCACCATCCTGACTGCTGATGGGATTTGGATTAAATGTCTAATAATGAATGAAGATTCATTTATAACCCTAGCTATTTGATAATGATGTTTGCTGCACATTAAAGTAAAAGTCAGCCATCTTTGCTGTTAGCTCTCGGCTCTACCTTGCGGTTCAGATTTGCTCTGGTGTCATCTTTTGGCTTGTTGGGGGAGGACATCTGTCTGAGAAGTTCTTTTTTTGCAGGTGGCAGATTTTCCTGGTCCATACTTTCCAGCTTGAATCGCCTCCAGTCATTGATGACTCCTTTTGGACCTAAGGAGAAAACACATAATGTTCTGTATTTAGTCACTGAGTGGTCGTGACTACTGGAACTCTGACTAGCCATCTCTGTGGCCTCTTTAAAATCCCTTTTCCTGAAGTGTAAATGTGCCGTTATCCTTTTAGTTTTATGTCAGTATGATCTTCAATCTTTAGATCCTTCCTGTAATTTAATTATGTTTGCACTTCCTTTGCAGCTGTTACATAAACATACATAAAGCACCATTCTCAAACTTTACTGTCAAATAACCAATTACATGTGGGCTTTCAGGCTTAATGACTGATTTACTTGTCGAATGGTACTGTGTTGCTATGAATCATTGATGGCTATTGTGGCCTGTTTTAATGCGGGGATTAACACTTCATCTCAACCTTCTAGGAAGTTCAGTAATTACACCAGTGCTGTCCAAGAAAAAGAAGATTAAAGCATCAGTTAAACTGCTTTGGTATTACAGCCAACCTTTCTGTCAGCAATGCTTTTTTCCTCATAAAAATACCTTTATGTGAAGAAAATGAATAAAACAAGGCATCTGGTTGTAAAAATATTATTGTGTAATAGTTGAAAGCACCACTTCTACTTACCCGTGTGGGTTGCGGTCTCCTCCAAGTCGATAACTTTGGCAGACATTTTCCTCTTGTTAGCTACCTGTCAGACAGAACATCGAGAATGAATTAGGGTTCGGGTAAGAGGGTCATTCACATGATCTGCACAATGGGTGCTGCTGATATTGGAATGAATAATTGAACTGAACTTTTTCCAAGTGTTAATGACCAGTAACACATGAATGCTTTCATTGTTCTTGATTAGGCAAGTGTAAAAGTACAGATTTAATATCTTTGCACCGTGTCAGAGATACTGGATACCGAGCGACTCCCATGATATTTAATCAAATTAATGGTCTAAGAGGATTACTGCACACCAACGGATCTGTCTTGTTTGCTGTGACCACTCAGGGTTTCTGCTTTAAGAGGGAAAAAGTGGCAAATAAACTCAAGAAACTGTATAAAAAATTGAAGAACCGTAACAGTACTTTTATTTAGTATAGTGTAATCGATTAAAAGCTAAAATAAAAGAGAGAAAATGAAATATGATTTCCAAATTATAAAGTGCAATTTGATCTGCACATAAATTGTAATTGTATAGTCATACATACTTACAAATTTACATTGCATTAGATTCAGTACAGTTTGGCCTCACACTGCTTTGTGTTGCGTGACAGAAACACAGGGCCAATATCTCATTGGATTAAATGGTGTATCTACAGTGTCTCAGTTAGTACAGTTGCCCTTCCTCCATGCAGTCACGCTGCTGATCTGGTCTGATGATCTTTGTGGCCACATTTAACCCCCTAAATCCAAAGTCGGAGATTTGTCATGATCAGGTGTACTATGAGCAAATGAAGACACATAGACATGTTGCACTTCTTTATGTATCTGTGTGCGCGCATGAAACAGACAATAAACTGTTGTAAACAGCTGACTCCCAATTAGACACAGACCCATGACTTATTTCTGCACCAAGAGAAAGAAATCTTTGTTCTTATAAGGTTGAGAAAACCCTGCTTTAGAATAAGAAATAGAACTGAAATGGTAAAACCTTTATCTGATATTATATGATGAATCAAGATGGCCCCCAAAACCCATATTAACAGAATATTTTAACACTTCATATCTCCTTGAACCTTTTATACCAAACACTCAAAAATGAATACTGTGTCTTTCTGTACATTTCTACACAATTTTTAACTGATTTCACTAAACTGTTTTTTAAAAAAAACACAAGAAGTCAGTGTAGCTGTTCTTACCTGACAGAGTCACAGTGAAGTCCTCGCTTCGTGTCAGTAGTTAACCTTGCTCTGGTCCACTCTTGATCACTTCACTGTGCTATCTGTTGCTGGATGGTGTGTGTGTTTTTGTGTGCATGCGTGTGTCTTTTCCAGCCAATGAGCTTGGTCTAATGGAGATTTCAAAAAAGACCCTATAGACCAAACAGAAATAGAGCATAGATCCTAAGAGGATTTCACTTCAGGAATTAGAAGCCTCTAGTTGATAAAGGCCTGACTGCACACAATGAAGAGTGAGAGAGGAAGATAAAAAAGAGAAAGAGAGAGAGAACAGAACATTTCTTTTTCTTTTCTTTTCTTTTTTTTCGAACTTTGAAAAGTTTCTTTTTCTCCTACCACAGATGAAATACATCACTTGACTGGGCACTGGATAAAAGCCTTGTCTTTTCAAAAGCAGTACACAAGAGCTACTGTGTTGTATTTTGCCATCATAAACAGCACATTAAGAGTTAACTTAAGCGAGGGCACCAAACCCCCGCGAGATGAATTTTCAAATAAAGTGATCTTGTCTGGAATTTAAAGTTCTTCCAGGCATAGAGCTTCACACGAAAAAGAACACATGATGGGAATCTTTCAAAACACAAAACACCGCTAGCTACGGGTGGGGAATATCTAGTGATTCTTTATCATGTGCTTTTTTTTATTATCATTATCTTTGATACAAATATCACACGCTGGCCTCCTCCGACTTCTTCAATTAATATTTTACTTCTCACACATAACTTTGAAGTCAAATTAAAACATTTTCTGTCGCAAAGATGTAAAAAAAAAAGAAAAAAACAAACAACCTAAAACATTCTTAGGCTATAAAGTACTGCCCTTCAACAAATACAGATAGGAAGCAGACAACAGAACCATCGGTACCTACTGTATCTTGTCAGGGTTTACTGAGACTTTACTGTGCTGTTTGAAGTGGGCTACTCAAACATCACAGAAAATCATATCACAGTAAAGGTTTTGTGTGACTTTGCACTTTAGTAAAGTTGAATCAAAAACTATATAAACAACATGTAATTCTTGTTATAGTTTGTAATAAGATGCCTATTGTCTTTTTGTAAGTCTCCATCGCTCAAGAATGGGTTCTTTTCAGCAGTGGAAGTAATGAGATTTACTTCAGTGAAAGTATTAATACCACAATGGTCCACAACAGTCCTGCATTTACAATGTACTCAAAGTATTAGTGTTAGTTTAAAGGTGGAGCTGATCTCAAGTGTAAATGTAACTGTGAGGTGAAATAAATGTAGTGGTCTTTTAAAGACAACATTTTCTGCACTGAAAGCAGTTGACTCCACGTATGAAATATCAGATAATGGTCTCAATTTTAGCATCTCTGCAAAAGTAGGATGATTCATCATGCATGTGCATGACGGTGCATAAAGCGGACGACCAGGAGAATGTACAGAGCAGCAGCAGCAGTTTCAAATACCACTGTGAGAGCAGGTATTAATTACCTAAAGCTTCACCTTAGAACAACATGAACTCAGTCAATAAATTAAAGTTGGTGTCTTTCTTAAGCTGTCGCGTGAAAAGAACCCCCCCGTTCACTCCTTTTTCTTTGTCTCTCCTGCATGCCTCACTGTGAGCTGCCTTTTAGCTGCGTGCTGAATCACTACAGAGCAAATACGAAGGGTAAATGCATTACACACCCACACCATATTTTCAGGGACAGCTCATGCAACTGCGTTTGACTTCTGTCCTTTATCTCTGTGTCTGCGTCCTGCATTTATTGGATTAAAGGATTAGTGGACTTTTTTATTCAGGCACACAGAGTATACATGTCAGGTGGGGTTTCATTATTCTCAGTCCCTTGATAGGCATAGGTTACTTAAAATGGGATTCAGCAGATTATTTAGCGCCTTCTGTTCTAAAAACGTCTGTCAACAACAGCTTACAGGTTCAATATTAGCCTTCTATCTATCTAACCATCTGTTTATCCATCCATAGGGATGTCTGAAATAACTAATGTATTTCTGGCTATGCGTTAAGCCAAAAATCACACACCTCAATGGCGGATTATGACTGACATTCCCTGAAAGCCTTAAAGTATAGGGGAATATGTTAAGACTTGCATGAGAGTGACATTTCAGAGTCTTAATGTGTGAACAGAATCATTTCCCTGCATGTGCCTCATTCAGAGTTGCTCCGTCTGATAACCGGGTGACACCAGGTCAGCTCTCTCTCACACCTTTTTCTAAACACTAGAGGTCAGCCTTCTGTATTCTTTTCACATGAACTGTATCCTCTAGTGCAGTGAGACATATCGGGCAAAAACACTTTCATGCACTGGTCCATTTTGAGATTTTGTGTTATTTTGCTTCCATAAAATGCGACAAGTGGAGATCAAATGTCACTTCAGGTGTTTTTCTCACCACTCTTTGTCTAGATTCAATGTAGCTTTCTGACACAACATCAAGCATCATACACTCAGTGTCATCACCATGCCATCACATGTATTGTTGTAAATCTCCTTCTCTCTCTCTGCCTCTCTCCTACACAGTCACCACATCCATACATGGTCATTTCCTGTATGTCAAATATCGTACCCGTAGATAATGATTTATGATTTATCGCTTACATATATCAAACCTTATAGTTATGCCCTCTCTTTTGTTATATATGATTCACTGCCCAATTTATATTCTGTTTCTAAAAATACAACACTGACTTCTCTCTCCTGGTTGAGGAAGAGAAGAGGTTGGTAGCCAGGCACACTGGATGAGGGACAGGCTGGAGGTCGTTAATCAGTAGAAAGTTTATGGCTGTTTGGGTTGATGGTCTGGGAGTGAAGGCTGGAAGAGAGACTCAAAGAAGATCCTTCAAGAGTGTAGAGTCACGGACTATATCCCTTAGGAGGTGATGCAGGCAAAAAACATGTCGCAACCCGTATTTAGTAATCTCTTCAGCAGACGGCAATTCGGTAATGACAGGAAGTGTGCTAAATTGGAGACACACCCTCTGAGGATGACCATGTTATTGTCGGATGGTTGCATACTGGTGACAAACTCAAAGGAGATGTGGGACTAGGGGCCATGTGGGACAGGTTGTGGCCCCAGGAGCCCAGTAGTAGCTTCATGGGTGGTCTTTTGTTAGGAAGAGACAGAGCAGGCGACCACAAACTCCCCAACTCTGACCTTACATCTCTTGGTGTACCACTAGAAGCACTGGCATGTGTGGGACAAGGCGCAAACACAACTGGTGTACACGAGAGTGAAGACAAAGGGGTGATTCTTGCTGGTTCTCCAGGAAGTCGTCAGACTGGAGCTGCCAGGTCTGGGTTTTAAGAGTGACACCAAAACAGCTGAAGAGCAGGGTCCATCCAACCTGATTGGGGTGTAGAGTCTAGGGATGAGGTTTCTGGTGCTGGTTAAGGACTGTTCTCATCCCACACCAGTCATAAACTTGTGACTTGGGGTTGGGATGGTGAAGGTGGGTGCTCCATCCAAGGAAGTGGTCCAAACTTTGGTAAAAAAAAAAAAAAAAAGCTCCATATAGTCCAGGCACTCAGAGGGGGTGTCAGGTTTCTGAGCTCTGGATGTGTTAATGCAGATTTTAGACAGACAATGTGGCAATGCCAGCTCCATCCTAGAAGAGACCCCTGGGGTTCACTCGTCATGTGCTTCATGATTGAGTAACCAGTGTTTTCATGTAATATATATTTACATTTCACCAAAAATCTGTTTCAGTTTTTCTAATTGTACGTATTTATTTCCCTAAGTATTTAATATTCACTAATTGTATTCATGTTGTGTGAGCTTTGACATTTTGGTGGTGTCACCTCCCGTAGATTTGAGCTGTTCTCTTCAGTTGCCGTCAGGCTGTATGCTGTGGAGAGCTGAGACTAACAGTGCTCCTGTCAATAGTTTTTTATGGTTGACTCAACATGCATGTTTTTAATGCTGTGGGTGCCTGAGGGAAAATGAATCTGCAAGCTATTTCTAGTAAACTGCTGACATTTTTTTCTGAAGAGCACATTACTACAAGATATTTATTGGGATTTATATAAATTTTGTATCTACATTGTGTGTTATATACTCTATTAACTATATCTTTTTCTGTAGATCAATCCAATTGAATTCATATTTTGTTTACTCCACTTCTTGCAGGTACCAGGGTTTAATTCCTTTGTTGCGCCCTGATACAACCTATTATCATTCTTTATTGTCTTAGTTTTTTTGCAGTGGGAAATCATACTGTTAAATGTGACGATGACATAAACCGAAAGAGAAGAAAAGAGCTTCTAGACCCCAGACACCAGTATCATGTCTGTTTGGTTTATAAATATGCATTTACGTCTACCAGTATGTCCCCTACATACAGGGGCTGTAGAGCACAGAGAGGGACCATAAACTCACAAACTGTGGAAACCACTCTAATCCAGTCCCAAAACAGCACACAACCTTCATAGCTTAAAGACTGATTGGCGGTCAGAAGTGTTAGAAATTTCTGAACAAGAGAAACTTTTGGTAAATGAAGTGGTTTCAGATAAGTCTGAGTGTGCGTCATCATCCATCTCTTACTATTATGAACTAAAGGCTCCATGACGTACGTATATGTGGTATTTAAAGTGTATAGTTACCCATTTTTCAGAGAGCATGCAATTACAACCGCCCACAGCTTTCCAGGGGGAGGGGGCTCAGATGAATCACATACATGAAGGTCAACAATAAGATCTGGAATGTAAACCTCCTGCATCCCCCACCTCTTAGTGTATATTATACATGTGAGAGATCTTTTGTGGATCTCTCAAGTGCTTTGATGTAGGTATGCCAGGTGAGTCCTTTACACCTCATATCCTTCAGGTGACTCAGTCATGTGTGCATGCCTTAGATAAGGTGATGACTTGCCCCTGAGGCTATTTATCATTGACTTAATGATGGTGACAGCCGGAAATCCGAGGTGAAGTGCCCTGTTGACCAAACAAGTCTTATCAAGCAGCTTCCTTGTCTGGCACAAATTTAAATTTGCTCTTGACGGGTTTCATTCCAATGTCAGGTGCAACAGGTCACATGGTTTACTTGGATCGTTTCTCGTTTCTTGTTTGATTATTTTATTCTAACGTGCGTCACAGACAGACAGAGTGACAAATATTGACGAAGAAGAAACTGCTTCTGTTTCTTATTACAACAAAGTTTTAACAAGCCTGTTTATTTGAGTGTTTACTCCCGACAAATGCATTCGGCTTAAGAGATGCTTTAGAGAGTTCATAGTTGCCATTTTGCACGCTACACCTTTCCACAGTTAACGACAAACACACAAGCCTGATGTGTTTTGGTTGTTTGAATGGTAAGCATTTCTGTAATTTTCCTCCAGCCAGGCTCTGACCGAGAAGTGGTTTTCCTTCTGACATTTTAATCACCCTCGTGAACAGGAACTGAGAGCCTTCCAATATTATGACAGCTGCAGACTGTTACAGTGTTATTAGAGGCTGTCTGAAAGTCCGGCCTTGCTTTACTTGAGGCCCACTGCCAATGCATTTCTGGTCCTCTGACTCAGGAGTTTTTGCCTCTGTTTCAAGAAGCAGAAATCATATCCTGGCAGCTGGGATGACGTCCCGTCCTGAACTGACTGAGTAATAATTTTGTGAATACATAATGAGCAAATAGGTATATATGACGCTGATGTGGTGTAAGAAGTGACTATAGGGTGAATCCTACTCCTGTCTGCTACTTGTTTTTTGTTTTGTTTTTTTTGCATTAGCTGAATCACCACTACAGAATAAACACCAACCCATGCTTTTAAGAGTAGGCTACAAATTCATTTTTCTTTTCACAAGCTTAGACCTAAGGTCCACGTTGACCTGACTGAAGCACACAAAGGCAAAAACAGGGCAGAGCTCCAAGTCCCTCAGTTCTGCAAATTGTTCATTGTTGTTCATTCATGTCTCTGCCACTGAAATTGTGAAACTCTCCCAGACTTAGAGGAAGACCTTTTAGAAGACATAATAGACAAAAACAAGAGAGATGTAAGAATAAAATGTAATTTAAGTGTTATTTTCTAATATTTATAGCCACACTACTGAATGAATGAATCAACAGTATGATAAATGATGTTATTTTTTATATTTGTTACGTCTACATGCATGTCTGTCTGTCTCTGTCTGCATGAGAGCACTAGAAACACACGGAGCACTTGTCTGATCTTATGGAGAAAATTAGAAAACAACCTTTTGTCTCTTCAGTGATTCATTGTGGGCACAAGTTTTTCTTTCCTAAATGCACTGCCTGCGTGTGAAGCTGCACGAATGCCCTGGTTTCAAAGTCAAGGCAAAACGACAAAGGACAAAAAACAACACGAATGCCCTTTCAGAAGAAATTGTGTTTGTTTTGTGAGGCAAAACATGACATTTTGCAATAATTCATTATCCACTTTCTACTCATGCATGTGTGGGGGGAAATTTTAATCGTGTCATCGCACACTATCATTCATGCACCACATTTCCAGTTGATGCATCACTCAAACCAAGAGATTCCAGGTGATTCCCACAGTGAAGGTCTCGATGGGATGGAGATAGGTTTGATCTGAAGTCTTATTGTTATTTCAACATTATTTATATTGATAAACCCTATTTGTCTTTGCAGGAAGTAAATATCTTTACAACAAACCTAAGCATGAGACAGAGAAGAAATCTAAAACAGCATGTCAGAAACTGTCTCGAGTCGAGGCACTTCTACATTTAGGATTTATGGCCGGAGAGATTGCTCTTGTCTGATTTACAGCTGAAACAATTTGTTGATTTGTCAATCAACAGAAAATGTATCAAATAAAAGCTCGGGTGAATGTGCTCCAATCTGAACCTTTGAAACCACATAATTGAATCCACATGTTTTTATGTGGACTCCAGATGTTTAATGGGACCTTCCAGCACCATTAATGCTCAGAGGCTTTCCCATGCAATCATCTTCAAATTCATCGCCATCATACATAGCATTGAGAAATAAGAGAAATTCAAGGACCACTGGAGAATTTAAATAATACTATGACCTCTCACTCAGTATGCAGGTGTGTGTGTGTGTGTGTGTGTGTGTGTGTGTGTGTGTGTGTGGGGTCTGTTGTGCAACACCAGAGCTTGTCCAGCAAGTTGTGCGTAAGAGGGTGAAGGGAGGGAGTGACGAGGCGCCAGTTCACCCCCGACCCCCTCCTCTCTCTTTCCCCAGCCCCTGTTCAGCCGCTGCTGCTACTATCCTGACCCATTCATAAATATTACTCATCCCACAGCTATGTTGATGTTTCTGTTTGCAACTGAGGGGCCCTCACTCACAGTTTCATGTTCACTGGGAAAAAGTGACACACACTGTAAAAACATTTATGTTGTATGATAATCAACGATCTAAGCTGCCACTAGGAGGTGCTGCAGGAGCTTCAATCACAGCCAGTCATTGACCATCACCCTCTCCGGCCGTGAGAGGGTTATGATGGGATGGCATGGGAATTTCTGGACCTTAAAAAATGCGATAATGAATTCATAAATATCACTGTCTTATCTCATAATGCACCAGAAGGAAGTGGGGGAAATGTTATAAATCAAAAACATTATGTACTAGCAGGTTATAAATCAGCATTTCACAGTGCTTCATGTATATATTTCCAGAAAAGATAAAACAGACAAAAAACAGATAATAGTAACCAATCAGGAAAGGACACAAGGGTGATTTAAGAAGTGAAAAGAATTCAAATGAATAAGGTATGTAAAAATAAATGGTGAAACGTTTTTAATTAATGTTCGTATATATCTTTCATTTCGAGATTTTACTGAATATTACAACATTTTCAATTTTTGTTTTTATTCTTTTTCTTGGACAGAAACCAGTGTCATTTCTCACTCAGACTTCTTACACACTGCTCAGCTTCTGCTCATTCCACACTGCAGCCTCACCTTACACTATGCCAACTGACTGATGATAATGTGTTCATGTTCAGCCTTTCTCCTACAATGAGTCACCACTGTAAAAATGTAAACAACTGGGCTTTTGTAGTTGAAAGCGCTCAATCACAAGGAACTCAAAGAATAAGACTTCGGAGAAGTTATTTATGGTCCGTTTGTGATACCATATTAGTTGTCATTTTGAGTGAATGGACACATTCAGGGCAGTAAGTAGTCCTGTATTTTTGTCTGTCTTTCATTTCAATTGCCACAGTGAAACTGAGACAGGAAAGTCAAGTGGAGAGAGGGGGACTAAGTTGTAGCAAAGGGCGTCAGGTTGACACAGAGGTGCCATCGTCACAACTAAGCCTTCATGGTATGCACTCTGCCAGGTGAGCCACTACCACCATCCCATGAGAAGGAGATTAACCAATACTCAGCCCTCTCTATTAGTAATTCAAGTAGCATCACATTGCAAATGCGTTGACGGTGATCTTATCAGTAAGATTGTTCACACAAATATCTGATCTTACAGAACAATAGACACTGGTATTTAATAAACTGGTTATGTTCACCCACTGACAGCACTTTGCCAAAGACCGTGGTTCAACACGGCAAGAGAGCACAGTGAGTGTCATGCACAAGGTGTTTATACACACTTTCCTAAACCTCAACAAAAGTGGCTTTGTTGCCAAAACTCAACCCACACATTGGACTGCGGTTGCAAACCCCAGTCGTGTGTGTGACAGTTGTGTGCTCTATATGGCCTCCGTCCAACTGCCTGCTGCCTCCGGGTGTAACGAGGCAGTCAGTACCTTGCCACTGCAACGTAACCAGTGATACTGTTGAGTTTTGTAGAGTCAGTTCGACATACACCTTGCTGTTGCTGTGAACATTCACTTATCTACCCTGTGTATCAATCCGCTGCTGAAAATAGTCCTTATAGTAGCGAACTCTCTACTCTTGTTAGAGATTGCTGTGTTGACCATACTTCGCTTTTTTTTTTTTTAATGATGAAACCATGTGTAAGTTGTAAGTGACTCTGATCTTTTTTAAGATTCATTTCTTCACTAGGAAGGAATGGGCTGCAGCTGAGTCTCAGAGACAGCGTAGGGAAGTCACTAAGTCTTTCCAGACTGACAAACACGCTGCTGAAAGAAACAGTATATAAACTCACTGAATCGTTTAGCCACCACTAAAATAAAACCTTTAAGTGTCATATTAATCCTTTAAAATGTTTCAACAAATATTAAAAGCAGCGTGCAAAATACTTCGTATCCAATTTTAGGTATACATTATTCTTCTATGATCTAACGTCACGAGAAAGTGTATTTTTACACAGATGACATGCATTGAACGCAGACTTCTACTTTACCTGTTACCTGTGTTGTGACAACACACTACAAAGATTACGCATCATGGAAACTTCGGCTTCTGCTTGAGCAAGGTCACAAATAAAGTCTCTGTCTGTCTGTCTATTGTACCCGCACCATGACAAACATGACTAACACATCACATGTCACAATTAATACAATCCCCTTTGGATTTCGCAATTGTTTTTGGAGGAAAAGTCACCTCCACCATAATATTGTAAATGATCAGGAATAGAGAGATAAATACATTTATGTTGTATTTTCATTATCACAGAACACCGTTATTGTTTCCATTCATCTTGTAATTTATTTTCCTTCTGTGGCCACATTTGGCTGTTGTCTCCCTTTGTGTTACCTCTATATCGGACTGGGTGGGACCGGTCTGCACAGCAGCGAAAGTAAAGAGGGGGGCTTTGGGTTTTCCAATTCAATTTCTATGAGTTGTTTTTATATCCTAGGGTTTAAGATCAATGTCAAGTGTGTCTTCAGTTACTCTTGATTGTTAGGCTATAGTGACTTATCTACAAAGTGTACCAGTGTAAGGCTTATTTGAATGCATAAATTTAATAAAATGAATGAAGAACTGATTTGGCTTTGAAATCGAAAAATCCAATCAGCTGTTTGTCAAGGGACCTGAGGTGATGCTAACTTCCAGATTATCCCTGCAACACTCAGTCACACTGGTGAATCTGACCCCTAACTCAGCCTCTGCTGTTCTGATCATTGTTATGCACTTGTGTAGAAATGTGTGGTAACAGTAAATTAGAGGATGACTTCCCGGTGTTAAGAGACAGCAGCATCAAGTGTCAATTTATACTGTGAGTTATGATGTCAATGAGGCAATAAATGTCTTACTAATCACCTGGGGTGACATCTGTGACGATGTTGAGCTGTGACTCAAGATAATCTGGTGCGTCTAGACTTTATTTTTTACTAATGACACCACCTTGACATTTCATTTGTTTAACCGCTATAACCATGGAACACAATATCCGAGCCTTTTCATTCTGTTGTGCTTCTTAATGATACTAATCTGTTAATCAACGTAAAGCTTTAAAATTAAGCGTAGCAGCCGAACTGTCCAGACAAAGTGTTAACAAACATTCTTCTGGTAAAATTTAGCTGTTTTTCTAAAGGAAACGACATGTTTGTCCATGCCCACAAAAAGCTGGCATTTCCTTATCTGATCCAGCAATTAGCAGGAAAAGTTGATGTAGTTATTTCCTGTTTAACAACAGCACAAACACTACTCACCCCCATCATGAGTACCACAGCAGGTGCTGCTGTTCTGGGGTATCTGCTATCATTTCTTCTGGGAAGGCTTGCTAAATTTGTTTTTTATTCCAGTTTTAAAAATACTCTCAGTGTAATGGTAGTGGAGAAAGTGGAGGAAGTGATGTCTACCATGGAAGATAAGAAATACACCGTGGGGGCGTAGATTAGAATCTACTGGAGTGATACGGTGTGAGAGGTGGTGGATGACTTTGATGATAGATATTAATATACGCACATTGTTTAAGCTTACTTGTGTGGTTCAAGAAATGGTTAAATATAAACAAGTTATAAATGGATTTAAGGAAAACAAACATTATAAAAAGCATGATCAGTGAATTTGAAGATGAATGATGAAAACGCATTTCTGGGCGTGACAATCGGTCAATAAATATGTGAGCCACAATCTAAAACCAAAAACCACACAGCTAAAACAACTGTAAATAGACTGGAGGATTATAAATCAACTAATTTTTGTCAGAGAGACTGTCAAAGCTTAGAAAAACACGTGTGCGACGAGGAATTCAGAATGTGTGGTTCACTTTTCTAAATAAATAAATAAAGGTGGTAAACATATGAAATTATTGTTGTGAATATGAAATGTTTTTATTTATATTATAATTATATAACTTTAAGACAAAAGCTTGTCTGTTAGAATATGTCATGTATTTAAAGGAGGCTATGAAAAGCTAAATTTTCATCATTATTTTCTATATTTTCTTCTAATATGACGTTTTGTTTTTGTTCTTGTTTATTGATATCTTCTGGCATCATTTGTAAAATGTAATAAGTAGCAAAAATAAAATACTAATATCCTGCCACTGCTTCTACGAATGCCATACCTCCCTTGACCTCAGAATTTGCATCAGGAAATGGATGGAGTAAAAAGACAAACATGCCTAAACAGATGATATGATACGTAATTTCAGGTCACTAGTAGCTGTTACTGCTGCACACCTTTTTTCCTGGTTTCTCAACACTGATGATAAGTCCAGATAAGCTTTGTAATCCATCCCATCAAAACAAGAAACATGATCTTTGAGCCGAAAAGTGAATTGATGACTAAGTCACATTAATAAGAAAGCTCCTTTATGTAAATCGCATTTCTAAGTAGTTTCATTCAATGACTCAAATTACCATAACTGAAGCATATTGTCCGATGCCTCAACACTTAGTAGATGTCCTGTTTGGTGAGCTGTCGAGGGATGTGAACAGAGTCGCGCCCACACTTAAGG
The DNA here is from genome assembly GCA_021432705.1 of Caranx ignobilis. Taxonomy (NCBI): domain Eukaryota; kingdom Metazoa; phylum Chordata; class Actinopteri; order Carangiformes; family Carangidae; genus Caranx; species Caranx ignobilis. The sequence goes on from MU270014.1 coordinate 2,395,704, forward strand.
TTCCTGCAACACATTAACACACTTCTTTCTAACAGCACTCACACTTAGTCAGACTTTGTTTAGAGAGGTTACTTCTTCGTAAGCCCCTGCCTGAGAGATTTTCAAGTGTCGTTTAAATCTGAAGAAATCAGAAGATAGAGGGCTACTGGCCCCCATGTCTAACACTCACACTCACACACACACACACACACACACACACACACACACACACACACACACACACACACACTCATCAGCTAACAAAGCTCCAAAGGTACGTGCTGAATCTGAGCACTGCAATTAAGCATCACTGTGCTGAATGTGCTTCCAGCTCAAGTCTGTGTGTGAGTGTGTGTGTGTCCTGTGGCTGTCCTGCCAAGTCCTGGATCACTGTGAAGTCCAATTCATTGAGATTTCCAACAAACACAACTGCGTCATTACATGTAGTCAACTGGGGACTGATTGAAATGAGAAACACATGTTTTATTCTTTGAGAGGGAAAAGTACTGACAGTATTTTGTAGCTGGGAAAATGTCTGCTGATTTGTAACAAATCCCACAACACATGGTTTTGTTATAAGTTGGCAATGTCTTGTCATGTTCATCTTTAGTCTTTGCTTGTTTTTTGCATGTTGGATTATTTACGTAATGGTTTTTGTAATAATTGCAGCTCCTTCTGTCTGTGTAAACTTGACTAACACTGTTCTTGTCAGTTTGTAAAACCATAAGTCATTATTGCAATTATTGTTTGTTTATCATTCAAAATATGTTTCCAGAGCAACACATGGTCAGTGGAATAAGAAGAGGAACTAGTGAAAGGGGTGAGCACATAAATGTGACAAATATGCAAGGTGTGTCAGTGAGAGCTTGAGACACCTGATTACTAACATGGGAAAGCATTTGAGCCACCGCTTCAAGAAACTGTTGTCTTAAAAGGTAAAACTGTAAAATGCTGTTACTCACTAGAGAGATGTGTGAGAATTGGCCTGAGCAGCCATCGATACCAGTCTGTCACAAAGTTAATCACCCTTTAGCATGATTGGCATGATTGACATCTGGTGGCATGAATGTAGTTAATGAGTGTGTGGATATCTGTATGTGGAGGAGGAGGAGGAGGATTCTTCAGCTTGAAACAAATAAGATTTCATCCTTTAAAAAGCTAAAGTACTGTGAGATCTCAAGCCTCACCCAAGAGGAGTTGTATGGATTGACTTCCTGTTTTGTTTTCACTCATCTGTAAATCATAGGGGGTTGTGTCATGGAGTGAGCAAGTGTGTACGTGAGTCTTTTTCATGTGCACAGTGTTACTTGATGTTACAAGAGCAAGTCCTGACTGTGACTTTGGACCAAATTTATTTTGCTGTCGTCAATCGTCAATGGGAGTATTGAAAAATATGGCCTCCAGCGGCTCTAAAAACAACAAATGAGTTCAAGAAAAAATAACACAAAAATTACACAATATGCAAATTCCAAAAACAAACACGGTTTGATCTGTCTGAAATGTAAATATTCAATATTCGAAATATTCAGAGATATTGTTGAAGTTTGTGGGTCTGTTCAAGGACAGTGAGGCCTATTGTTTCAGGCCTATAATAATCAATGGAAAAAACAAAACAAACAAATATTAATATACTGAAGTGTGTGTTGTGCTTGAACAGGACTTGGTCATATGACTTCTTCTGCAACCACACCTGTTTGAATCAGCCATGCGGGAGGGCTGATGGAAAATCTGCAGGGCGGTGGTCATTCTCATTTACAATTCTATATGGAGTTGAACAGCACACATGTTCAGGCAGTCTCTTCCAGGAAGAGAAAACACTCAGTGATGTCATAAAGGTGTGCTTGGGGCGGAGGTCTTTCAACTGATGAGCAGTACTGCAAAAGTATGCACTGACAGCCCTGATATTGACAGCAGGAGGGCACTGCATGGGGACAATACTTGGTACACCAGTGTTTCAGGTTTCAGAGATTTCAATCTTATCACAGGTTCGGCACAGGTGTGAGAAAAAAAGCTGAGTAAACAGAGATCATCTCTCACATACTCTGGTATGTGATGTCATACGGTGTGTCTGCTTCTTTAGGTCGTCAAATGTGAGTGATATGTGTCTGATAAATGAGTAAGAGGGGGCTGTGAGATGAGTTTCTGTGGATGATATGATATGACTGTTGTTGCTGTGATAGGTGATGACGCCTGAAAGCAGAACAGCTGTTGTTTTTATATGTGTGTGTGTTTTTATTTTGTTATTTTATCGTCTGGTCACATGGCGCTGTTGAAGCAGAGGCTTCCTCAGCCTGCTGTACAACCTTAAAAGGCTCTGTTACAGTTACTGTAGGACGTTTCTGTTGAGGCAACACTCTGTGATGTACACGTCACGTCATACAAAACAGGCTGCTTGGTGGGAAATGGAAGTGAATCAATGCCAAATATTGATCCTTACTAGGAGTCACAGACACGTACAGAGCTCGAGGGTCATGCACTGGCAAGACCGACAGAGACAGAGTCTTTCTTTCTTTCTTTCTTTCTTCCTCTTTCTTTCTTTGCTGTCTCTTTTCTTTTTTCCTTCTTTCCATTTTTCCTTCTTTGTTTCCTTCTCAGCAAAGAAACCACATTTATCTATTTTGGCTGGCACGCTTACTTAATGTTGATAAATGAGTTATGAGAATGAGATAAATTTGATAATAATAAAAAGAAAATCAATACGGCCTTGTTTATATTAAAGGAGAACTATGCAAGTCTGGTCGCTTTTCTGCAGTTTTGCTAACCCTCCTCCCAGCCATGTGCATTTGTTGTCGACGAAGCCAACTAGAAAGCAATCAACAGAGCGGCGGATAACATTATATATCATATACGTGTTACAGTGTGTATACTGGGGTAGACTTATCTGTCATTCATTTAACCATCAAAATTACTCTGAAGCTGTTTAATTCAGGTAAAAATGTAGCAGAGTTCCTCTTTAATGCCTAACCTAGACTTCCTTCAAGCAAAGGCTTCACAGTTATATTTTTCCTCTGTCTATACCATAACTGTAACTGTAACCGTCATCACTATTAGATCAGAATTCAATGGATGGCTTGTGTGTGTGTGTGTGTGTGTGTGTGTGTGTGTGATTTTAAATAGGAATCTTACCTAACAGGCTTTCCTCACAACAGTTACTGTTAACTAAACATGTGTGCGGTTACAAAAGCATGAAAAAAATGTGGTGCGAGTGTGTCAGGACTCAAGTGAAACTGTCATCATTAAGAAACTATGACATCACTGACAATGACAAAAAGATCTTCCCAGTGGTAAATGAGTTTCCCTAACATCCGCAAAACACTTCACACATCATTGCAACACAATCCCTGCATGCTAGCATTCAACAGAATCGCCCACTATTAATCTAGGTGGATATAGTGTGGGCAGAGTCGCCCTAAATCCACCAAGGCTATAATTATGTGTTTTTCAGAAGCGCTGTATTTCCTGAAACACTGTCGCAATTCTCAGCACACAGTCACCACATCACTTCGTACAGGGCAGAACAACACTTCACTTGTCCAGCAAAAGGCAGGACACAATTGAAACACCTCACTCATATGGAGCTGAAATGATTACTTAGCTGTCAGCTGATCAACACCAAACTAACTAATGAGAAACAAAAGCAATAAACATTTTCCACTGTGTGCACCATTTGAGTTTCTCACAAGTGTGAAATGAGAAAATTTCAGTCCAGTATTCACTTGTAGCTTGATTTTGCTTATCTGCGCTGGGGTCTCTGTGGAGCTGGAGCCAATTCCAGCTGCCACAGGGCGGGGGCAGGTTACACCCTGGACAAGTCATCAGTCTGTCACAGCTAGCTATGGGCAAAGTAGACTAATCAACGCTAATGTGCACGTGTGTCGACTGTGGGAGGAAGCCGGAGAACCTGGAGAGATTCACTGTAGGCACGGTACTAAACACTGTACTACACTGTTTTCGCGGCCACTTCGTTGCGTTTGTTGCTGAGCCGGTACTTTGCCAACCTGTTGTACCAGTAAGAAAGGCCCAGCAAAGCTTAACTTGCTAAAGCTTGGAGAGGCTGAGAGGAGCCACAGATTTAGTGATAATTCTCTGCACGTTCGTCACTACACTGTTAAATTGCTTACTGTTATTCTTATATCCACTTTAACACGCTGTTTCCAGAATCATGATTTCTTTTTCAACAACTGATCTTAGATAATCCACATTGTCGATTGTGTCATTTAAACCTATGTAAGTGACAAAAGGCATCCGGTGGGTCAGCGCCAGTGCCTCACGTGCTGAGGTGGCTGATGCCAGCTCTCAGTTGACCCCCAGGTCCTGCCACCTGCACAGTGTCACGTATTTCTGATCTTGGATCACGGCACCCACGCCGGGTCAGCTTTCCAAAAAAGTTCAGAGGCGGTCAGAGGGAAAACACACACTGAAGTCCCCTGATCTTCTCCCACACCAGGGCCCACGGCCTGCTCATGCTCATTACACCCAAACAAAGCAAGATGTGTTCCCTGCTCAGTCTCATAGATCAGGACCTGAGCATGCCACACACTGAAGCACAATGGCATAATAATACTCACCCTCGGGTGAATGACAGTGGGGAACACAAATAATGTGCACACACAATTAGGTCATTTTCATGCTACAATGGTCCAAGTCCCTCTGATAGGGAATCCCATGCTCAGTCTTTGAAGTGTGGGACAAAAATTACAAGATGGAGGAGGAACTGTCCATCAGATTCAGTTGAGATGACAACTGATGCACATGACTTAATTAATGTAATTTCCTCGCTTGTTGTGTGCGCGGTTTCGGTTTTGTGTTTAAAAACTCTAATCATCCGGTGTGAGGCGAGAGAGAAAGTGTTCTCTCTGTATCAGTTGAAAGAAAAGTGTGAATGGATGGGAAAATGTAGCTTGTCATTGTCTGTGTTTAGATTGGGTGATGCCTGGCGACCTGACTCACCACTTTGTGCCGCCAGTCACGTCAACATTCCTTCCGCCATGTTTGTTTTGGAATGGGTACCCTAGAAAAATAACAACTCTTCTGTTGAACTGCCAGTCTATACTGCTGAGGCGAGGTTTCCTGTACGCTTTTAGCCACGGTGTTAATCTTCACACCTCATATACAGTAAATGAGCCTTACTTTTACTCTGCGTCTCTTCCCGGCAAAACATATATTGATTTACGGAAATTTTTAGGGATGTGCATAAGATTGACGCCTGCAGGCGGTCACTTTCTCGTCTTTGTTCATGTAGCGTGGGTTATGTTGGTAATCTAAAATCAACAGAACATCAGAACATACAGTAAAAATCAAAACAGAACAATACACAGAAACTGTTGCTTGGTATATACTGTATTATGACTCAAGAGAGCTTGTACTTTGCCTCAGGAATATGGACTAATACATTTCTTTCTTTTAATCTGCTCAAGTCTGCAAGTGTCTACATGTTTCATCTGATGTGCGCAAAAGTGAAAGCACATCAGCTGCGCAAAGTGGGGCAGTGTGTGTGTGTTGAGGGAATGTGGCTGAAGATTAAACAACAACCCTTCAAGCCCTTTCTGAGGAATCATGGAGAGGCTAAAGGTACTAAAATGTAATTTATTACATTAATCTTATTATTAAGATAATTGATCTGCTTCATTTCTGTGCAATATTGTTTGTTGTTGCCATTGCTACTTTTCACATACAGAATAATCCAACCTACACTCGGACAGGATATGCTCTGGGTTCATTTTGACCCAAGTGCTTTTACCATGCCATACCTAGCATGCTGGATTGTTCTGGATTAAATAATACCCACAGATTGGGTTATTCCCTGTCTAATTGTCTTGTTACTATGATAAAATATATAAACCCTTTTCACACACACTAGGTGAGAGCAGAAGATCAATGTGATTCACCACATGCTTCAGAAACTCCTGAGTGTGGAGGCGCTGCATGATGTCATTCATGTCAAACAGAAGGGAAACAACAAACACCTACAGCAAAGCATCTGTTCAACAACAAGGCCTGAGAAGATGGTAAAAGCCTCGCACCTCTGTCCATTATAACTACATTATGTGTAAGAGGTCTGGAGCCAGTCCCAGCTGACAAGGGCAGGGCACATACGCCCTGGACAGGTAACCGGTCCATCACAAAGCTGACATGTAGAGACAAACAACCCACACACATTAATGGAGACTTTAGACTCGCCAATTAAAATATGCATGTCATTGGACTTTGGGGAGGAATCTGGAACCTGCCCACTGTGAGTCGACAACGTAACCCGGTGCACCACCACGCTTCCCGCGTTCATTCCCATGGCACAAACTGTGTGGGAATACTGGATTGGTCCCTGGATATTGTAAATAGTAAACTATGTTGGTCTCCACCTGTTAATTACACATTAATCATTTACTGTTGCAGTGTAACTGTAGTAACGGATATGAAACTCTAAACCAAACAAAATCAACCCAGGAGTGTGTTTATAGAAATAAGCCATCACTTTTGAGAGTAAGAATATGTTTATAGTGAGTGTACACAACAACAGCTATAAAGTTTGAGCGTGAAAGTTCATCCTTGACTTTGGGATGAGTGCTCTTCAATCATCCACTCTCAGCTTTTCACCTCTTTTCATGGTCGTCTGTGAGATTTTAAACATTTACATAGACCTTAGGTTGACAAGCTAGCAACGCTTATCAGTTTCCTCAAAACAAGAGAAAAAGACTGTTCAACTTACTTGTAACAGATCATGTGAAAATCTCCTGAAAATCTTTTAGTTTTTTCTCCAACTTTCAGAAGTCTTACTTATGAAGAATACGAATTGTGCAATTGTATTATAGATGATTACATATATATATATATATATATATATATACACATGTATATACCCATACATTAAAAAAACTTTAAAAAACTATGACTCCCATTTTAAAAGGATTAAATTGCTGATGGAAATGAAGTGCTGTTTTACCTTTAAATGTGTTTCAAGACAAAAAATTTCAGGCTGAGTCTTTTTTAGATAATTTCTTTCCAGCCCAGCAAACATCGGCTGAGGTTACTGATAAAAATAAAATCAGAAATATAACGTAGTGTGATTCACCTTTAGGCAAGTTCATCTGCATTTCTATGAGAAAATATTGACAGCATTAAAACATCTGGGATGCGGCAGATTTAGAAATCCATGCGAGCTTGTGACCGTAGTGTGTTATTGACGGTAGTGACAACAAGATTGAGTTGTAATGGCTTTAAAATTAATTTCATTAGAACGAAAGAAAGAATTTAATTTATTCATGAGTTGTTAACATCTGAACTTCTGACCTTATCTTCTATTCTTCTATCTTCTTCTATCTATCCTTAGGAATAAAAAAATAGACTGCTCCTGAGGGATCAAAATAGAGTTTGTATCAGCAAGGACAGATCAGAAAGGTGTGTGTGTGTCTGTTCATTCGGTTGTAAACAGTGTGTGTGATTTTGGTGCGCTTGGAGTGTTTTGGGGGGCCACAAACAAAATCTTGTTTCGGGTCACCAAAATCCCAGGGCTGGCCCTGTGAGTCAAACTGAAAAAGACAAAAATGCCAGTGGATTTCTGAGAAATGTGTACCATTTGCTGGTTTTATTTATTAGTGTCAATCTTCCAAGGCACTGATGACAAAATGATCAACAAATTTTCCATAAAAACAAATAAAAGCATTTCTAAAAAACAACAATACAATCCTATACAGCAGTGCAGCTTAGAAACAAAGTTATTAATGTCATTTCAAATGACCCTCACCAATACACAGGATGTAGTAAAAAAAATGCCTCTAAAACAATACTGAGATAGGAATGCACTATTGTATGTTACGTCAGATCAAGAGAGACAAGATCAGTCATGTTATGAACAGTGAATATCACTACTATAGTGTACTCATGATTTGCTGTTTACTAAACAGCTCAGTGTGGTTTAAAGGGACAACCAAGAATTGGAGAGCAGCAGTGAACCCAAGAACAATGTAACATACTCCACTATGTAGCTGAAACTGTAAACTAATCTTCAAGTAACAAAGTCACTGCAACTTTGACATTTGAACTTATCTTCAGGTATCAAAGTTGCGGTGACTGAGGTCATCACATAACTCTTACAATACAAGTCTTATAATACAACAAATCTTACAATAAATAAGAAAACACAGGCTTTTGTTTTTGAAAACCAAACATACACAATTCCATTAAAAAATCCATTTTCACGTTCTCATGTACTATAAATAGAATTTCAAATAAATATAAAAAATAAATAAATAAATAAATACATATTTCTGTGTATACATGAAATAAAAAATAATTAGAGCTCAGTAGTCCTTTCTTTCAAAATGACTGTAGGGTTGATGTCACTGCCACCAGAGTGGGACGTGCTCGAATTGATGATCATGGATCCCGTCTCTTTGATATTGGGCACGTGAAAGGACGCCACGGGACAAGGACCCTTCACATTATTGCAGACGAGCTTCTGCAAAGAGGCGGTGTTGATGATGTCAAAGCCCACGCTGCCTCCAAAGGTGCTGGGCTTCCAGTACTCCGGGGAGCAGATGGGGTTTCCCATTAAGCCTTTGAGGGAGAAGGGGGCTCCCATCTCCACCATGGTCTCCCCAAAAATGGAATTAGGCCTGGGTTTCTCCACCAGCAGGCCTGGGTAGAGCTCCACAGCGTCGACATGTCCGTACATCTCCTCCAGCACTGCGGCCATTTCTTTCTCTCCTGAGTAACACGAATGGAGAAAAATACTTAACAACTCAGTCTTGCCTCTGTCACTGTCACTGGTGGAGTAGCTGCAAAGCTCATTGCTAGTCTAAATATCGGCTCTGTGTTTTGACTGATTCAAATCCAGCATGTGAGCAGAAATACTCTCTCCTCTGGCTGATTTTTTCTCATCACTGGTTTTAAGTCTTCTGCTCTGAGGCAGCAGGCCTCCCCTGTCTGTTTATGTCTAACTCTCTGTGATGACAATTTGCTTACACTAGCTCAGGATGAAATGAACATCTGGTTCTTCAAGTCACGGAAATAAATTCCTAACCTCCAAAGCTGGTGGAGACTTAAACTGCGTCCAAACTATTTCCTTAATCGTTTCTTTTCGTGCCCGCGTTTAATTCCTGTGGTCAGGTTTATGACAATGCTAATAATGCAGCACTGATTTGGCCTGAGGCAGTGCTTCCTTTTATTTCATGTTAAATATAACCTCTTCACTAGTCCTCTGAACTTTTCCTTTCCACCTGTAAATAACTGTTGGATAAAATTTTGACTTTGTCTCACCTGTCATGTCCTCAAAGGAAGTGTAGGCCTTCATGTTGAATCGCTTCCTGTAGGCATTCAGGGACTGGTAACGCATTTGTCTGCTGTTTTCTATGGACTTAATGGCCACATACATGATAGGCGCAGGGACATTACGGCCACCAGCAACCTAAAGAATGCATGAAGAGTTAGTTATACCATCTTAGAGCAACAACAATTTTACAACCTCAAATAAATAGCTGTCAGGGAAGTGTTAAGAGTTCTTACCCGTCCTGCAATCTGCTTGGAAAATGACTCCACTAAGTTGCTGATGCCATGCTCGGTCACGACAGAGGTGTTGAAGACAAACTCTTTGTAGCTGTAATCTTTCTCCTCAATGTGGAAAGAGTCAGGCATCAGCGGGTGCCAGTGGTACAAGGTGTTGAATTCTGAAGCAATGCGGTTCTGGTACTGGAAGCGCTGGTTGAAGAGCAACTCGGGGTCAAACTTGAGCTTGAAGTTATAGCCACTCAGGTGCTGCACGTAGTCCTCGATCACAATCTTGATGGTCTCACCTACAGGACAAATGGTGTATTTTATATCATTCAGTGCAGTGTGCTTTGTTCATTGTTATTTCCCTTTGACATTTGAATGTTACAGTCACAGAGTTTGACACTGGACCATTTCCTCTTTCCAGTGCTGAAATTAATTCTCACGACTTTCTGTAAAGCCTGTTCCTGAAAGTCTCCCCTGTCTGCAGCAGGATTATGATGTTATATGCTTACCAAAATAAAAAGTACAACTTCCTCATCTGAAACTTCCACAGTAACTAGATTACTATCATCATATTATTGTTTTGATTTTTTAGATGTCACAAAGACCTTACTGTAACCTACCAATCAGGATGAGCCGTGTGGTCTGGAAGAGTCTTTCATCATCCCAGTCAGGGTGCACTTCCTTCAACACATCGCACACCCGGTTGTGTTCCCGCAGCCAAATGGTCGCATACATCATCAGACCAGGGACCAGGCCGAACGCCTCATGGCCGACAGCGAAACGGTGAGAGTCGGGGACATGAGGAGGGTAATGCATGTCGACACCCACTTCCTTTACTGTTGGGGGGTACACCTCTCCATCCACAATCTGCAGAATTACACAAGAGAGGAAACAACTGTTAGACAGCTGAACTGTGGTCTGAAGCATGTGGCTGCCTGAGCTCCACATCTGTTTCTTCCCTCACCTGATGTTTAAGCTTGCCATCCTTGAGGAGCCTGAGCTTGTGCTGCCTCTCCAGGTTGTCTCCATAAATGTGGCTGAGGTCAACCTGACAACAAAAATAGCACATTTAATAACTCGTTCACACCAAAATGTGTTCCCTTTTTTTTTTTGTTACCAGGCTGAAATATGATGTAGTCTGAAATCCGCTCAGCTTACCCCATGTCCTTTTGCCAGGGTAAAAGCAGGTCCTTTCTTCATATCAGATTTGAAGAACTGATGGGTGAAATGCTGTGCGAAGAATGCAAACATCAGACTGGTACCCTGTGGGTCTGGGATAAACTGTCTCCTCATCAGCAGCTTCTCAGCCAAGATTTTTGCATCAGGAAGCTCCTTTTTACCTGGAGAAAAAATTAATAGCATTAGAATAAACATACAAGGATATAATAGAGAATAAAGCCAGTTTAACATGGATAAAACACATTCATCTAGCAGAGGAAAACTCAGTTTACTTTATATTTTCAGTAAAAGCAAAAAGAACAATAAGTGGTTTCATGTCGTAAGACTTGGCTTGCTGGGGCAGGTCTTGCTGTGTTCTCTCAGCATATTTCCACTCTCTAAATCCACCAGTGGGAATCATTTTAGTATGTGCATATTCGTGTGATGTAATGGACGCTCTTGCTCATTATTGAAAAATCTGAGAAAACTGGTTCTCCATACGCAGAGAGAGTGTACTCACCTACTACTCCCATGGGGGTTGGGCATTCCTCTGGCACAGGGGGAAGGGTGCGGGTATAGTAGGAAAGGTTCGAATAAGCTTCCCAACTTTTATAAGCATAATCTGCATTGTGTGTTGGAGGACTATCAATCATGTGGGATCGGGCTACACAGGGAAGAAAAAAAAAAAGAGAAGTCATTAATAACATAAAGGCTGCAACGGATTCACTACAACTTGCACTACAAATTATTTAACATGTTATGAAGCAGTTTCTGAACCATCTCATTGTGCCTTCAGCTAGACTTACATGTCAGCACATATCTCATGATGGCATCACGCAGAAATGAGATGTTGTTGACGATATTCCAGAAGCCCTTGAAGTGGGTGAGCAGGTAGTGGATGGTGTTGGGCGAGGGCTTCAGGGATAATTTGACCCAGGTGAGGAACTCAGCTGTAAACGGCCAAGAGGGGAATTTAGTAAATTAACTGAGCAAATCACAACGGTAAATGTAAGATATCATATGTTGCTGTATTCATACTTACGTGTTGTGCAGTTTTGTCCATAAAACCCTGTGCGTGTGCAGTCACACTCATAACTGTCTGCTCCCATTGCTGTGCAAACACCCCTGTTCTGGCATGGATCTGAGCAACATGGGTTACCTGTGGCGGATAATGTTGGGTCGTTAAATAAGAATTCACATCAGATACTGGTAAAATGTGTTAAAAAAAAGTTTAAGATAAAAAGTTTTCATAATATTCATTAGACTACAATATAATACAGATATAAAACAAATTTCATGGTATCTTTCAGTGTTTCGGGTTCAAATAGTCTTAAAAATTCAGCATATTCTTGAAATAATAACCATAACACCACACTACATCAACAAGTCTGACTTTAAAAAAGACATGAAATCTGTCTGTGGTTCTCCTACTCACCTCCTTCACAAACAAGACAGCCCAGCGCCAACAGGAAAACCGCAAATGTGAGTCTGTTCATACTCCAAGGACTTTGTCGTGGTTTCGTCTCTTTTTTTCCTTCTCTCTCTCTCTCTCTCTCTCGCTCTCTCTCTCTCTCCTACACAGTTGTACCGCCGTGGAGCTGCGAGTTGAATTGTGAGGACCTGCTTTGCAACACCTTTATATGACCGGCTGGTGGTGACGTCACGGCACAACGCGGAAAATCGGAAATCTGTGCACTCAACTAACTATCATCGCTTCGTGAGAAATACCTGACAGGAATATCTCTTCTTTCGCAACCCGTTTTTAACGATGGTTGAATCTTGGATGATTGGTATGCGGTTTTGGGCACGCTGATGTTTTTCTTTTTTCCTGGTTCCCCCTCCCCTTTTTCTTTACATTTGAATTCTTCCATTAAGACTCTGTGATTTCCCCACTTTGGATATGTGAAGCTGCTTTTATTTTTCCATGCAAACAGAAAACTCTTAAGGATGTGACTTCAAATAATTGCATTATCTTTTACGTTTGAATAAAATACGTGTATAAAAATCTGACACCTGAATCTCATACATGTCTACAAGACGACGTCTACAATAAACTCATGAATATATATATATATTTAACAAAAGTGACCGGCAGCTCTGAAAATCTTTTCATGAAGCATTCATATCTAAATTAGAATTGAAATTGGATAAGATTTGAATTACTGATAATATTATTGATAAGAAAGTACACCTCTGATGTCTGATGTGCTTCTATGTATTGAATGTGTCGGTAGTTTTTTGTGTTGATTGTGTAAAGCTGTTAATGGGGTAATTAAAACAACAGATCTTCTTCTCAACATTTGATGGCAGCAGTGCTGCATGGAGAAAGACACACTTTGAGAGTTGATAATAACCATTAAATCAAAAAAAAAAAAATCAATCAATCAAATCAATCACGTCAATCAATTTCTAAATGAAAATAAGAGCCAGATATTACCAGTTGGCTGGAAAATTTGACTAATATGTTAGTGAGGTGGCATGTGCGTGCGTGCGTGCGTGCGTGCGTGCGTGTCTGGTCAGCGCCCTCCTGTGGACGCGTTTGTGTTTGCAGAGAGGGAGAGGTGGAGGAGTGATCAGACCGCTTCCCCCTGCTGAGTCAAAAGCCTGACTCACGGCCGGAAAGTCTGTTCTGGCCGTTGGCTTAATTCACCTCAAATTGTAAACCCTGAGTTGTTTTTGTCATCTCTGTGTGGTTCGTGTTTTTTTGAAGTGGACTCGCTTGACTGCCGGGTGTGCATACGGTACTTTTACAGACGGGAAGCACCTCCTCCATCTCTCTACTCCTGCTCTAGTGGAGCGATACTGTCGACCAGCATGATACATGTGTCAGGATTCGTGAGTTGATACCATGCCACAGGTAAGCTATATTCCCACTGACTTGTATAAGATAGAATGTCGTGTGTAAGTGTGAGTGCGCGTGTGTGCGCGCGCGTTGGTGCGCGTGGATGTGTGAGTGTGTGTTTCTGCAAATACAGTTCGGGCGGAAGGTTGATGCCAAGAACCGTGGTGGTTTGTAACCAGCGTCGTCTTGAGCTGTTCACTTTCCGCAAGGGGATAAGGAAACTGAAAACACGCTAAACAAGACTTGTAAACACCAGTACGAGTTCACTACGGGCAGAACAGAGCAGATCAGTGTGAACAGCAAAGGAGATTGAGATAATTACAAAATCGTTGTTTATATTCAGAAACATTTAGCGTTTGTTAATGTGCTTTATGTAAACTTTTATATAATTAATAACATCTACCATAGCCAGACCTCTTGTCTTTCTCAATCCGAGGCAGTATGTGTCACACCATGTTTCGCACTCGTACTGTACCATCAGGCCTAGTGAGATGTGACCTAATTGTACCTGGCTTAAAGAATCATGAAAAACCTGTTATAGTGGCTTAATAACAAGTCTTGAATGAAACATGTAGGCTAATCCAGATAAGAGTTTTCCTGCAACTACTTTTCACTGTTATATGTCTTTTGGGTAATGCACTGGGATTCATAGAAGAGGTATAATCTTGTGAGGTTTTTCTTGTACCTTTTTATGTCTCAGGTGCAGGTACACCAGTAGATCTACTGTTCTGTACTGTATGCCTCTAAAACCTCTAATTACTGTTGCTGCTTTGCATCACGGCTGATTGCTGTGTGCCTCTTTGACAGCTTGTGTGCTCATATGAAAATTTTGTGCTGTGAAAGTCTCTGGGTTTTGCACACACACATACACACAAACACACACAGGTCTCAGCAGCCTGCATGCCCTCATTGTACACTGCAGAAAGAACAAGGCCAGAGTGAACTGGCAGTTCGAAAAATGTTGGACCACTGCAACCTACGTGACCACTGCTGTGAACACACAGACACTACGTGCTCTCAGTCCCCCCAGTAATGATACGCTTTGGTGAACAGCTGAGAAAAGGCTCACTGACCTTGATATGCTATCACTGGCGTGCGCGCACGCGCACACACACACACACACACACACACACACACACACACACACACAGACTTTCTCTCCCTCTGTCTTCCTCTCTCTCTCTCTCTCTCTCTCTCTCTCTCTCGCTCTCTCTCTCACACACACACACACACACACACACACATATCATTTGCAAATTTCTTTTCACCACTTAGAGTAGAAATGTAAATGCACACCCAGTTCTACATTTTACTCTACTATATATTACATACACGATTTTCTGTTGAGACATAACATCAACAACAATGAGGCAGAAAGGCAACAAATTAACAATGAAATTAACCGGTTAACATCCAGTAATGCTGTGTGGGAGGTATAGAAATGCTGAGCCGGACCAGTTGGTTATGATTTAGTATCAAAATTGAAAGCTAAAAAAAATCTAAGTGACTTTGAGAGAGGCTTCGTTTTCAAGGCACAAGCAGCAGCACCAGCTGGAGTTTCAACATAAACTGTGACTAAATTGACATCTGTATTTAGACCTATGTTTGGTGACTGTGGGTGACTGGGTGCATGTTGCTGTGATGAAAGGACAAAGTTGAAGAGCGCTCTCTCTCTCTCTGCCCCTCTGTCTCTCTCCCTCTCCCTCTCCATTGTAGCTATAGCTTTTGTTTTTGGAAACAAACTGTGTATATATCCTCTGTCGAGAGGTTTCAGTAACATGCCTGTTGTTGTAGTGGATAACTTTGCTTTCACATGTTGCCAAGCCTTACTCATTTAATCAATGCATACACTGGAAACTTCAGTGTGTCACACATTTAAAAGCATGTTTTTTTTTCTTTTCAAGTCTATCTATCAACGTTACAATCTTGCCTTCACTCAACTTCTTTGTTTTATCTTGCAGGCTCTGAATGCTTCAGTTCATGATTGAGATGTTTGCCTGAGTTAAATTTGACACTGAAACAAAGGATTTCCTGAGAATTACTCACCTGACATCATGGCTTCTAATATAATCGTGAGTATGAACACAGTTATTTTCTCCTGTACATTGTTTGCCTGTGTTCTTTCTTGCAGCATGTGGGCTCAGTGATGGGTATCAATGAAGGACAAAGGGAAAACTGTTTAGACATGATTGCCCTCTGAAGATGCTCTATCTCTGCTTACATAAGGAACATTTTGTGGAGATATTAGTACTGACCTGTGTGTTCTGCAACACAGAATAAATTCTACTACCTCTTCTACTTTTGATTGATAATGTGTGGGAATAGGAAACAACATTAATGTTTGTGGGACGTGCAATGTACTTAAACAGGTTCAGATATAGCAATAATCAAATGCTGCCATTTTCTCACAGTACTTACCTAGTAGGGCCTTCGTAAGAGAAAGTCTGGTGACCACCTGACAAAATCTGTGTGTTCCCCATAGTCTTCCACTTTTCTTCCATCTTACCTGTAGGAACAGGTTGGTGATTTATTAGTATTTTACCAAATTTATATAACAAAATCACACTAGAAATCCTGGGTTGTATCATTAAGTGTTACCACATGCTTTAAAAATGAGCAGTGTGACTCTCCAGAAAGCCTTTGTAAACCTGCCAGTAACTCCAGACGTTCCCACAGACTGAGAAATGAATCTGCTGTGAACCTATTGACATCATATGTCAGAAGTTAATTTCTCACTGTTTAGGTCATGCACTTAAATAGCTGTGTGATTTGTGTTAATGCAGGTGGAACAACAGTTTTCTCACAAATTCACAGTGACAGTGGTTCGAGCTGAGAATGTCACCAAGGGAGCACTGGGTGACCTATGTGAGGGATTTTTTCTCCTACTTATGTGATTTGAAGATTAAAACATATATATATATATACATACATATGAATACAGTGATACTTTGAGACCTGATCATAAATAATACTGTTGAATGTGTATGTGTGTGTGTGTGTGTGTGCGCGCAGTGGACACCCCAGATCCATATGTGGAGCTGTTCATTCCAACAGCCCCAGAGAGCAGAAAGAGGACCAAGCACATAGACAATGACATCAACCCAAAATGGGGCGAGACATTTCACTTCATATTAGACCCCAACCAGCAGAACGTCCTGGAGGTTAAACCTGCTTTTGCTTGTCTAGTACAGTTCATTGAATAACATGCAGCGACGTGGTGGAGCAAAAACCCTTTATGAGCACATTACACATTACCATTTTTAGCCTGATATGACATAAGAGACACATTAACACACTAACCATAATAACTCATGGTAAATTGGATTAGAATGAACCCTGGAAAAATATTTTTTGCCAGTTTTGCATTCATGAATTTTCGATATTTTGACTAAATTGGTTAGAAAAGAAATCAGAATAGCTAATACGTTCCTCATATGTATTTAACCACGAAGTGATGTTGTTTATCCTAATCAGCTAACATTAATGGATGCAAATTACGTGATGGACGAGACACTTGGGACGACGTCCTTCGACATCTCCAAGCTCAGAGTGGGCCAGACAAAGATGGAGACTTTCTCCATTGGCAAAGTATGTCTTTTAATACCTTCATAGTCTTTGGCATATTCATTACAGTACACTCATGCATAAATGTCTGTGTACACAACTGATATGTGGCTGCTTTTATCATTTTTGTTCTTCTGTTGACAGAATTACCAGCCACATTCAGCTGCTTTTTTACAAAAGAATAACCTCACGTTCAATTGTTTTGACAGGCAACGAAAATATATTTGGAGATGTCGCTCGAGATTTGGTGTGTATTTTTTTTTTCCATTCTTCTGTTACGCAGTGATACTTGATATGCACTACTTGTTGTTTTACCAAAGGGGCTTCATGAGAAAAGTGTGTACTAGTTACAACCTGTGCATGAATTCATGAGAAGTTCAAGAAGAATCAGGAATACAAGAATACACAAGAACTCCCAAATAGGAAGTCGTTTATGGCAGGTTTTGAAATTACTGCTTAAAGCAGAATGACTCAAAAGTCAATAGGGTGCGTATGTAGGGTGGGACATGATCAGGTTAAAATGCATCATTATACCACAGCATAGTAATTAACGGGAATCACACGTCTGAAAGGTTAACAGGTGGTAGTACAAAATGGGAGGTCGTGACTATTTGTCTGTGGATGTGGGTTTCTCACGAGACCAGAGGAAGATCATTTTCAACATCATCAGTTATTATAGACGTGGTCTATCTGTCTCCAGTTGTTTGCCACCATCAGATTTTGGCTGATCTTATTTTGTTATTTTTTTTTACCTGCAGTACTAAACTGGACCTGCGGTTCAGCCTGGCCCTGTGTGACAAAGAGAAACAGTTCAGACACACCCGCAGAGAAAGAGTGATGTTGGGCATCAAGAAACTGCTCGACATGGAGAAGCCTCGTTTCCTCCCCAGCTCTCCACAGGAGGTGGGAACACAACCATTAAATGCTTTGATATGACAACTATTGTTTTTTAATCCTGTGAGGTGAAATCTAAATTTATTCAAACTGGTTACATTTGGCACAAAAACTGAACAGCTGCTCTTCAGGTCTGTTCTCGTTCTTTGTTCTAAAGCAACAGTTTAATAGTTAGCGTTAGGAATGGAAATCGGGTAAAAAGATAGCGGGCTTTCTCTGAACACGATAAAATCTATGTTATATATTGACAGTCTATCAGTTAAAGGTTGCATCATGTTTACTTAATCAATATAACAGCATCCAGCATATCACATGAAGCTTCTGCCAGCAACAAACTACTGCTTACAGTAGCTTGGCTTCATGAATGGAGATGAAGAAACACTTAACCCACTTGGTTTTTGTGGCAGTGAACCTAGGCATGGGCAGGGCTATCACTACATACGCAACATTAGTTCCTCTTGTGTCTATCTTGTCTTTTCTTCTACTTTAGTTTGCAGACCCTGTTGCTCCTGTCCTCTAATAACGACTAACTGAAGGCTCCTAACACTGCTCAGAAGCTGCATTTAAATCTCTTGTATTATGAAGACAACAGTGAGGCTCTTGTCAAGCCACAGACACCATCACCCTATCCTGTCAAGAAACCATGTCAGCTGTCAGTGCTTTGCACACTCTTCTGCCTGCGGCTTGACTTGCACTATATATAGCAAGTTGTTAGCCTGTACTGGCATCGTACTCCACTATCTCTTGATCCATGTAACTCTAATGATCTGCAGTATTTACTACTTAAGATTAAAATAATTGCACAAAAAAGATGGAGTGAAGATTTGAGGTCTGTTTTGGGGTAATGTAATCACACTTGATGAAGAAGTTCTCACTTGGTAAATTCATAGTGGTGGAAAAACATTTTTCAGGCTATCACAAAACTGTCATCTGTTTATATCAACACTTGGACATTTCTCACACTGAGAACCTAAACTGTGAAGGAGGAGCCTCCCAAAACTTAAACTTCTCTTCTGCTGTGACTAAGTTTCAGTTTCTCCCTGGTGTGGTTTTGGCTACACTGCCTTGGCGCTTGCTATAATCTCCAGCAGGGCTCGTTCATGTCTTCAGAATATGCCGGAAGCCCCAGAGGAATGAGATAACCAGCTACCGCCCACCTCTGTGCTACAACATCCTTGCGTCCATGTCCAGGATGACTCTCGCTTAAATATCTCAGAATAGTCAGAACTGACCCTGAGATAAACACTAGCAGAAGGAAGAAGCCATGTTGCATAATGAGAGTTATGAAATAGTTGAAAATCTCATGGCACAAGTTGAAAGAAACTGCAAAGTGTGACACAACTGGCATGGCACCCTCACTGTATAGACGCACAAGAGAGGAGGGACTCAAGCTGCAATAATGAGAGACAATGAATGTGGGGCTCTTGTATGTAATTATGTGATTAAGCACACCCCCGTCTTTCTCTTCTTGAAGTTATGACTCTGCATGTGTTTACATTTCAGGTACCAGTAATAGCTATTGCAGGCTCGGGGGGTGGTTTCCGAGCCATGGTCGGCTTTGCAGGTGTGATGAAGGCTCTGTTTGAGTCTGGGGTCCTGGATTGTGCCACATATGTTGCCGGCCTCTCTGGATCCACATGGTCAGTTTTTAAGTTCACCCTTTGTTCTCTCTATTTACACCCTGTCTTTCTCTGAACTCTTATTTCTAAAGACTCTTTCTCTCTTTTTTTTTTTATCTCTGCTTTTGTTGTCACTGCTGCATTTCTTTTGTACTTTCTTTCTCCCCGACTCTTCCTTGGTGTCTCCTCCTCCATGCTCTGGCAAACTTTCCAGTCTCCTCTGCTGATATGAAGCTGTCTTCAACCAAGCAAGCAAGGTTTATTTCAGTCTCCATCTTAATGTTTGTGGAGAAACCCTCTCAAAATGAGTGGTCATGGTTTTGAGTTTATGTGATTTGACATTTTACCCTACTTGAGTTTATATATATGAAATGTCAAATTTCTTCTTCTTTATCCCTGAAGGTACATGTCCACTCTTTACTCCCACCCTGACTTTCCAAACAAGGGTCCAATGGACATCAACAAAGAGCTGATGAAAAGAGTTAGCAGTAACCCTTTGCGGCTGTTGCTGCCCCAACACATCACCAACTATATCCAGGCCCTGTGGACCAAAAAGGCCTCAGGGCAGCCTGTTACCTTCACTGATATCTTTGGTATGCTCATAGGAGAGACGCTTATTCCTGCGGTAAGAGTGGCCATACAGCTGTTGTTTGTTTTCATTTTGAAGAAATTCATTATTTCTCCATTTCCTTGTTGCTCACAAGTATGTCAGTCCTTTCCATCACTCAATCTTTCATATCCTTTCTGTTCTTTTCGAACCGATGTCTCATACAAAACTAACTTAAGCTTATTTTACTCTAACATTACCGTCACAGTCACACTGAAAAGAAAGTGTAAAATGATTCAATGACTGTGCTTTCTATCACAGAGGATGGACACCAAGCTAAGTGACATCCAGGAGAAAATCAACCAGGCACAGAGTCCCCTTCCTCTCTTCACATGTCTGCATGTGAAACCAGATGTCTCTGAGCTCATGTTTGCAGGTAAATTTTAGTAGTTCTGTATGAACCTGCGTGGGATTATATGTCAAATTGAATGTATCCAGTGTCATTCACAGAAATTTTTTTGCATGTGAAAGTAGTAACAAGAGATGGTCAGATGAGTTTGACCACATTCAAATCAGCCCAGCAGTACATATTTCCTTATAATGGTGCTGCTCAGCCAGCACACACAGGATGTGTTGTGACGTGGTGGGCTGTCATTTAATGACGGCTCTGTGGTGTCAGAAACTGAACTACAGCTAGGAACTGAGAAGTGTGCACAGGGCCACCATACCCTCTGTGTTAGTTCTACGTTGTACAATACTTCCTCATTGTTGGTGTGGCCTGCACAGCAACCAAACACTATCCTTCAGTGAAAGAGAAAATACAAAGAATAGAAAATACAAAAGGAACAAAATCTGGAGTGATTCTTGCACAGATCTCAGAGACACTTTCTGGAGATGTTCTGTAGAGAATAAATAAGAGACAGTCTTAGTCTCATGTTCCATAAGATCACATCTATTTGATATTGAGCTATAAATACCACAGAAAGGTTAAGTCACAATTGCAGTTAAATTCACAAATATTCATTTGACGATAACAACATCCTCAAGCTGCTTCTCTTCTTAGAGTTCAAAAGACTGAGAAAACCAAGTTAACAATACTGTAGTGAGAGATCCATATTGAAAATATCTTAGGTGCAGGAGACATGGTTGATGCTGTGAGCTGCAAATATTGTGCAATTTCACATGTATCAAGGAGAGATTATTAACTATTAACTGATTCCTCATCAAGAATTAGTTGCTTTTGTTAACTAAACTTACAAAATGACCAGAAAGTGCAAAGTCATTCAAAGAGTGATCAAAATAAACCTAATTCTCTTGACCCTCCCTGACTGAAAGTCCCCAGTCAACGGAAAATTCTGTAGTCAAAAGACAGGTTAAGTGTTAGGTTAAGTCCAGCTGTGAAACAATTGAACATTTAAGAGGCGGCCATTGTCTAAAAGGTTGCAGCAGTTTAAGGATTGTACGTGAATAGGATTGTATGCATGTTTGTATGCACTTGGGCGGCTATTTTGTTCACATACCTGTTTGTGGATTACAGCTTGTTGCCCTAAAAGCTGCCACAAACATGTCATAATGGCTTGTTGAGACCAGGTTGTGTCATAGTCTTTCCATACCACAAGTCTATTCTGGCCATGGCTACATACTTGTCTCTAGTTACGGCCCTTATTCACCTCCCATATGCGAGACCAGACTGTTGGCGTCGTAGTCTGTAGTACATGTATTCCCAGACAAATTTGTATTTCCATTAAATTATACAAAACACAAACACAAAACTGCCCTCATGGTTCTGCGGCTCTCATCATAATGATACCCCTCTTCACTTGAAATATATCAAATGACACTAAATGGATGAATCACAAAAAGCAAATGTGCTGGCTAGAAGTTAAGGTCAACCATTGCATTCAATGTATGCCTTTACAATTACCTTTACATTGCCTATTGACATGTTCAGATATGCTTAATACTGCAAAGCTATAATTAAATAATTACATCTATGACACAAGCTGAAAAAACACTGAGTGTGGTAATGTCTGCTTCGTATCAACATGTTAGCATTGTTATTGTGAATATCTTGGTAACATGGAAGTAACTATCATGTTGACGTCAGCTACAGTGTGATAATGATGAAGTGCTTCCTGAATTTTATATTGTTTGGGATGCATTTGTTGATTTCTTTACCGTTAACACTAAAATTTACTCAATCTGTAGACTGGGTGGAGTTCAGCCCATATGAAATTGGGATGGCAAAGTACGGCACCTTCATGACCCCAGACTTGTTTGGAAGCAAGTTCTTCATGGGGACTGTTGTGAAGAAATACGAGGAAAACCCTCTTCATTTTCTGATGGGTAAGAAGGATCTTTGCACCCACAGCAAGGATAAAATTTCTACCATGATATTAACAGTTTTTCGGTGTCAGGTGTGTGGGGGAGTGCCTTCTCGATTCTGTTCAACAGAGTGCTGGGAGTCAAAGACACAGCTGGTGGTGGCAGCACAATGGAGGAGGAGTTAGGTAACCTTTCCCTGTTCTTCCTTCAGTATGTTTGAACTGAATTACATCTTACTGGATAAATAATGCCTTTGATGGTTAAATAGAAATCATATTTATTTAAGCCACTAATTGATATCTAATTACAAGATCAATCAGATAGTTGTTAAGGAGCTGCTGATCGTATCGCATAATGTTTTTGGGGCATTGTAAAGACTTGTCGTCCATATTGGCTTCAACTTTGAGAATGAAATTTGATTCTTGACGTGCTCAGACAGATCATCTGATGTGACTGAAAGCCCCAGAACAGCCACTAAATGGATTGTTTTGCAAGAACAATTTTTTGTTAAATAATGAGCCAAATTTTTGAAACAATGAAAATAAAAACTCCTTCACAAGAAAATTTATCTGAAGGATAATTGAAGTAATAATGATTTGGATTTATGTAGCTCTTTTCATCATACCCAAAGCGCTTTACACAAACCACTATTCATTCATTCCACATTCACTCCAGTGCTGGCACAGCTGCCCTGGTAGATTGATAGACGCATGGCTGTCAGTGTGCCTCCTCTTACCAAATATTCTTACGCATTCAGACGAGGCAAGGTGGGTAAGGTGTCTTAAGGTGTATTTCAACACCTGAATAGTGTTTTCAGTCATGGGTACTTAATGTAAATAGATGTTTATTTTCATGAGTCTCTGGTATGTTATTATTTCCACACACTTTGACACCAGTATTTCTAAATATAGCCAGTCTAAAATTATCCCACCTTACTTAGAATTTTAAGCATTTGTGTGTGTGTGTGTGTGTGTGTGTGTGTGTGTGTGTGTGTGTGTGTGTGTGTGTGTGTGTGTGTGTGTGTGTGTGTGTGTGAGTGAAATTTTCAAAACAATGGAAAGGTATCAGCTTCCTGTGATTATTCTGACCGTGTCTGAATGTTGAAAGGTCACCACATACAGATGCCTTCAACCATGAAACAACCGATGAGCAGTCAGACAATGCATTAATTCTGCAGAAGTGTTAAAGAGGTTCACACCCACTTAAAGAATGCATTAGTTTGTTGGGTGTACTACAGTTCCCTTGGGACTTGCTTTGATAGAAATAAACAAGTGAATTTGATAATGTCACAGGACTGAACACAATATTTTGTGGGGCACAGTGGTGAATGTGTGGTGTAATGAGACTAACAAGCTTCTTTTGAAGCTGTAATAAGATGAGTGAAGCTGTTTTGTGCCTTACAGAGCAGATCAAACCACAACACATTGTCGGAGAAGACAGTCTGGACAACGACGACGAGCCACGCAAAGGTGAGCTACACGAGGAACTACGAAAGCTCTGTTCAGCATGTTATGCTGCAATTGTAATGTGTGACTGCAAGAGGTGTCAAAATGCTGCGTGGTCTTGAGGGAGAGACTATAACCTCAACACATCTTTTTTACACACCTTGTGGTCATGTTGCTGCAATTTACATCTTTTGGTGTGACACATCAGTCTACATCAGAGCAGATGCTGTGGTTACTTTCAAGTCATGAAAACATGCTCATGTTACTTATATTTGGTTTGTATAGAAAGCTTGTTTTGTGAATGTAAATCCCTACCAGCTGAATTTCAGTAAGTAATGAAATAATTGATCTATGAACCTAAGATAGAAAGAGGAAGAGAGAAAGAGGGTTGAGTCAGAAGGGTGAGAAGGAGGCGAACTTTCAAGTCCACTTTAAAACAGTGAAGTGAATGACCCCGAGCACAGGCATAAATGCGTCATGTGGTCTAAATCAAAAATGTCCCAGTGAAAATTAACTGGTTTTCTGCAGAAAATGCTGTATTCATATATGATACTCTCACTCACAGTAACAATGCTGATTAAGGGAGTAGGTTTGCCCTTAAAGATTTAGGATGACCTACATGTGCCTGTACTTTTGCTGAGAAATATGCGCTCAGAGAAAACAAATTAGTGGAAGAGGTCGAGTACAAGATCATTAAAAACTGGGTGAATAACCAAAAAAACATGTGGTAAAGTACCTATGTACCTTTAATGACAATGCTCTGATCTGACTATATGGTTTTGACACATTTGTGACACAACTGAAGTCCAGTTTGACCTTTTGTGTGGTGTTCAGGTGGGACAGAGAACCAGGAGGCAGAGGATGAGTTTCATCGCACTGCTCAGGCCAGCTGGGTTCAGCGAATGTTCACATCGCTCTTCAGTGACTCTGCCTTGTTCAACACAAGAGAGGGACGGGCCGGGAAGGTAGCTGAATATGCTTACTCATTGCAAGCCATTAAAGTTATGTAACACTTCATACAAAACACTGCGTGTGCTCAAGCTGCACTCTTGTACCCATCTTCCCAAAGTCAAATTCACAACAGCCTATTCCTCTCTCCAAAATCCTCCACCACTGTGTCACCAGGTACATAACTTCATGCTGGGCCTGAACCTCAACACCAGCATCCCATTCTCTCCAGTTACTGAGGTTACATATCACACTCCTCCACCTGAGGAAGAGGTGGATGCTGTTACAGGTAAGAGGGATAAAAGATTCACTTTGATGCCTTTAGACCTGAAGGACAGGTTCAAAGTTTTACAAATTTGTCTTAAAACAAAAGTCAGGTTCCTGAATTAACATCGAAACAGTTTTTTTTTTTTTTAAACAATTATTCTCCCTCCATTGAAGGATCCTTTTCTAATGCACTTTCAGGGTAAGAGGTGAAGGTTAGGATTTATACACTGCAGCTCAACAGGGGAACATTATATGAGGAAATGATTCTGCATTTTCTTGATAATCCTACAGGTCACATATTAAGTTGTTGTGGTGGGTTAAGGTTATGGTAAGAGCCTCTTAGCACTTGTGTGATCTATGCTACGCTTGATGGAAATATGTAGTTCTCATTTTGATCCCAGCTACACATCTGTTAAGTTTCATTACTGTGTCTGGCCCAGTTGTGATGCTTTTGTGGTGACAAATCCTGTCAAAACCGTACTCGTAAACACCCTGTGGTAGTTCCTGGTAGAGCGCGTGTATCGTGGACCACATTTTACCATGATGACACGTACACAAATTCACAAAGCGAAAACAATTACAGAAACATGCACTCAGGCTGGTAATAATACCCAGCCCTGCCTCCTGCTTCTTACTGTAGGTGAATCATTATTGCTGTTAAATTAGTCTAGTAAGTTGCTTTGAATACAGTTTGGTTGCAGATAGTGGAATCTTTCCATCCATGTTGTATCAATTACATGTGATTTTCTCAGACCCAGATGAATTTGATCGCATCTACGAGCCTCTGGATGTGAAGAGCAAGAAGATCCATGTGGTGGACAGCGGCCTGACCTACAACCTCCCCTACCCTCTCATCCTGCGGCCGCAGCGTGGTGTTGACCTCATCATCTCCTTTGACTTTTCTGCACGACCGAGTGACTCCAGTCCCCCATTCAAGGTCAGACTTAGCATGGATTGCTTTTAATAATTGATTTATTAATTGAATTGAATGAGATTGAAAGCAACGTTTTCTAATTGTTAAAAACACACTACAGGAGCTTCTGTTAGCAGAAAAGTGGGCTCGAATGAACAAGCTGCCATTTCCCAAGATCGATCCCAAAGTCTTCGACCGCGAGGGCCTGAAGGAATGCTACGTCTTCAAACCCAAGAAAGGAGAAAAGAACTGCCCGACTGTCATCCACTTTGTCCTGGTCAACATCAACTTCAGGCAGTTCAAAGCACCTGGTAAGTATGTGCATATGTGGAGTTTTCCACAGCATGTGTGGCAGGGAAAATATGCCAGGGCGGCCCCTGTATTATTATAATGATCCTCGTTTACCGTCATGGCACATGAGGCATCTCTTCCTCGAAATTGTGCACTGGAATTGAACCATATCCAGTCAACACCAGACAGTTGTTTTATGTTTTGCTAAAAGTTGGGCCCCTCATCTCAGTGACCCCCGGAAAAAAAAAGCCTCAGATCAGGGTCACTGCGGTTTTCTGCTGGAAATGGTGCGTCTGCAGATAAGCATGCCTTCATTTTACACTGCTCTGTAAGAGTGTGAGTGTGTACATGCACACATGTGAGCCCCAGCGTGTTCAGAGTTTTATGAGCTGCTCGGCTGAATTATGGTTCCTTAAGGAGCCAGGTGCCATTAGGGAATCTCTCACTTCAGTGGGAGAGCACCATGCATAAACATGCCATACATCACGAGACATTCAACGGCCCACTTACTTTACATTTACTAGGTCATCGGCCCACATACTTCCGCGATGTGTTTATGGATGTTACATAAGCTTTTGGCACTCAAACCCATAGAGATCTGAAGGACTAATACCTTAAATGGACTTTCCATTTCTGAAAAAAGGAAGTGATGTGGGCCCTTATTGAATCAGCTCACTACCTCAAGCCATAACTTTGTCCTGTGTGTGGCCAATTAGGCAACAAACACTAATTCAGAAGGATCTACGCTGAAGTTTCCCTCCACAAGCAAATGAGCAAGAAAGTTCATTCCTCACCTCATAAATAGTTAATGGGTTTATGAAATAATGCTGAGAAAACACTGAGATTATTTAGTCGAACTGTTTCATGTGGATAGTTGAGATAGATATTTCTGCTGTGAAAGAGCCGTTTTCTTTTGCACCACTTGTTCTCTAATTTCGAGTTTTCGAGTTAAGTTAATTGCTGACTTTTTCCCCAGTTTCGACACCAAGTTCTTATTAACTTACTTAAATTAATATTTGTCTTACAGGTGTTCCCAGAGAAACTGAGAAGGAGAGGGAGTTGGCAGATTTTGACATTTTCGATGACCCCGAGTCACCTTTCTCCACTTTTAACTTCCAGTACTCCAACGAGGCCTTCACCCGACTCCATGACCTCATGGAGTTCAACACTCTCAACAATCTGGAGGTTAGTCTGGTCCCTATGGTTGTACTACACTACCATCAGTCAATAGCAATGGATATATTACAGTTGGTCAACATTGCCAACAAGTGATTCATGACCTTATCTACCTATATTACAATCATCCATCATCCTTTTCCTCAACCAACCATTGTTTAACTACCCTCCTTAACTCCTGTCAGCGGGAAAGACTTTGATTCAGTACATCATCAAATATCAATTCATGGTGCAACATAAAAAATTTCAAATCTCAGAGGCCCTTTACTGGTAAATACAAGCCTTGACGAGTTTACAGTAGGTGTGTCACTGTGCAAGGTCAGACTGACTTTCACTCACTGAGTCACTTCCCTGCTGAGTAAGGATTCAAAAGTGATGTAGTGGATTTAAGTTCACCTCATTCATACAAAAGTAGCCCAGCAACACCAAAGCTAATTTGTGCCTTCTGATCTGTGATGGGGTAAAAGTAGCTCCAATCAAGTTTTTAGCCACACTTGCAGTGAAGCTGTAATGTATCAGTGTATCTATGCTAAAATATAAGCATTTAATCCTTGGTCTGTCCTTTGCAGGTTATTAAAGATGCCATCAAAGACTGCATTGTCGCCCGAAAAGAGAACCCCTCAGGTGTGTCTCTTCCGTTCTCCCTAAGCGAGATTCCGAAAAAGAAGTTTCTCAGAAGAGATGCTCTCCCAAAACCTAGGAATCACTTGGGAAATGATAACCAGTAGCCTTGTTGGACTAGGTTGGAGACTATGGATAAGCAGACCTTAGGGATTTCTGGAGATGCTATCTTAAAGTAAATCATTTTCTTTTTGGAAAATGCAGTCATGTTGATCTCTTATATCTCTCATAGTCTTAATCAGGAGGATTTATTAAACTCAGATTTGAATGAAATGCCTGTAAAGAACACTCATATTTACTGGTAAAGATCCTTATGACTGCATATGCATAAAACTTTGTGAGAAATTTTCATTTGGCTTTATTTGCACCAACTGCTGGGAAAACTGTTGAGTGTTTTTTAACTACAAACAGCTGATGGTTGCTTCCCATGGCAGCTGTGAAAAAAGACTGGAGGTTGAAAACACGGCAGTGCGACTGGATTGTTACAGCTAACATCTGGCTCTATCACAAACAGGACACTGTTTGTGAATCCAACTTTTTTTCCCTAAACTATTCATTCACTTTCTTCATGTCTGAAAGTAGTGTGCTTGCCTGCCTCACTTCTATTGCGTCATGTGAGATTTCTATGCCAGCTACAACATTCCCGATTCATGTGGACACCTCTTGGCTTCACTTCGAGCTGCATTTTCATTTTTTTTCTATAACTTTGTATGGTGCCATGCTGTCTCCGTATAGTGCTCTGCGCTATGTTAAAAAGCCTCACCTGTATCATATCAGTTTGTGAACTCAACTCTTTCCATATTGTACACACGACAACATCAATATGCAAATCACATTTTTTTTTTTTTTTTTTTTTTTACTGAATGGCTCGTCTAAACATGTAGTCCTGTTGGAAACATGGAAGAGCAGCTCGTATCCATTGGTTTTGTTTGGTGGCAACTCCTACACACACACACACACACACACCAAGTGCACCCCCTCTGGATACCTCAAACATTTCAATGATGTTTACCCACCTACAGGGAAGTAGCACTCCCCTGTAGGGAGTGTCTCATAGCCACCATTTTGGAAAACAATACTCGATACCATGGAAACCACTTCTCCACTTCTTCCCTCCCTCTTTCTCTCCCTTTCTCTCTGCCCAGGAAGATAAAGCTGTATTTATATTCCTGTCCATATTGTTTTAGGTCTGCTAAGAGTTTTTATCAGGCTATCTCCACCTTAATCACAACTCATTTTCTGCACAGAGGCTTAGGGGTGAAGGGGGGGAAGAAGGGGAGATTAGGTCAGAGCAATGCAAGGCTAATTGGAGGGGTGAGTGCAATCACAGGATCCACTTTTAGATGAAAATGGCGGCTCCCTGCAGCACATGGTGGAATTTAACACACTACACCTGCATTAGCGGAGACCGGGAATCTGACACGCTACACCTATACCTGCAGGGTTTGAAGTCTGCACACAGAGCAGTGGAATTTTACACTGAAGTGCTTCCCACCCCTATATATCCTACTCATGTTACAGCCCCACTGCTTTAGAGATAGAGTGTGTTCAGGTAATGGGTCTGCAGACTAGCCCCAAGATGCAGGACCAACAAAGCTTTGCAACCTGTATTTGATTTTGTTTTGTTTTGTTTTTTTGGCAGATGTTTTGTCTAGGTTTTTGTATTTCTATGCTTTATGTAGTTGAGAAATTGATTGGGAAGTATTCCAATGTGTTCACTGTTGTTTATTTGATACTACTCTCATGTCTGTTAACTACAGAGCTTAAGTCACGATTCCACGTCTGGGCTAGCCACCTATTCAAGCATCCGTAGCTCAATGCATTCAGCATTTCTTTCATTGCGCACTGCGCTCTGGATGTCGAAGGAAAATCTGCATCAACTGCACCACTAAATAACAGACAGATCTGAGCTGACCATGGCCCCTTGACTCAGTCATCAACTCATCTAGCTTTGTGCGAACAAAGAAACTAAAAAAAACCAAAACAACTAAAATGTACTGATCTTCAAAGGCGCTGGTAGACGAGATCAGCTCAGCCGTGTCCCTGTGTTTTCAGTCTTTAAGCTAAGCTAAGCAGCTGCAGTTATACATGTTATATGTTCCATACATATTCCATCTAGGTCAATGTGCAAAAAAAGAAAAAAAAAAGGCCATATGCTTAAACTTCTCTAAATGTTGTAATATCAAAAACAATAAAACAAGCATTGATTGTTTTGATTTTAATGTAAGACTCAGTGAGCATCCATGTTACACTTTTTGTCACTATAGTGTTAAGTTAATAAATACAGTAAGCATACATGAACGGTTGTTTTTATGTACATTTTTGTCATATCACATATTGCGGTTGGTCACAACGTTTACAAATGTATAAGATGCTAAACAGGAAGCTCTAGAGACATGTACAAAAGTACTGCAGAAATGTCTGTATTATAACTGGCAAAGCATGACATAATGTTTATGTGAATCATAAAGAGACGATAAAAAGAGACAATAAAGGAGAGACATTGTGTGTAATGTTTTTTGTGCAAATATCTGACATCCTTCCCCTTTATCTGTGAGACTCCTGAAATAACAAAGCAGCTGAGAAGAGAGTTGCAGGACCAATATGTTTTCTTTCTTTCTAAAAAGTTTGGATTACAAAGAGGATCTGTGTAGATATTCAAACCAGTTTCAGGGAAATCATTTCACCTTTCAGTGTGTGCTTCTTTAATATGTAAAAAAAAGATGGTGTTTTGTATCTACCAAAGACATGGCTAAAATCCTATCACTTTCATGGTATTGATTACTTTCAGTAATAATATCCTGCAAATGAACACCTTCAAAAAAATAGTTTGTAAAGAGCAAGTTCACAGTAACTGTATCCACCTCTCTCACAGTGTGTGTGTGTTTTTTTTTTTTAAACTTTGACACATGGCTCAGTACACTGGGAGTGAGGAGTAGTACTCTCAACTCTTTGGGAACTGTTGTGCTTTGTCTTCTGCAGCTCTGGTTGGAGTTTCCTTTTGGCATTGACTGACTGAATGTGAGGAAATCAAGCACAATTGCTGTTAATAAAGTAACACATGCAGAAACACTGCAGTGGCGTTC
Organism: Caranx ignobilis; assembly: GCA_021432705.1. NCBI lineage: Eukaryota > Metazoa > Chordata > Actinopteri > Carangiformes > Carangidae > Caranx > Caranx ignobilis. The sequence goes on from MU270014.1 coordinate 2,426,868, forward strand.
AGCTCGAGTTTTGTTTTTATCTGAAGACTCTGATATTTGTGCTGCCACCTTAATACAATGGACGTCACTAGAATTTTGTTTGTGGTCGTTATCAACATTTTTCAAGCAGGCCTACTTCCTTTAGTATTTCCAGCTCCACTTTACAAAGGAAACAGATCCAGGGGAAGGATCATCGGGGGTGAGGGGGATATTGATTCTGGAAAGAGGGGTCAAAAAGTGCACTTATTTTTCAAACGAATGAGCATTACCTGAGAAATTTCATTGTGTTTGTGGTGGAGACCAACATTCTTAAGACAGATATCATAAAGGTGAAAGGTGAAAGGGTAAAGCAAAATCTAGTGCATCTCATAGTGTGGATATCAACAGAGGCAAGCAACAAAATCTGTTTTAATTTGATCTAATTTGGATCAACTGGTCTCCATTAAGTTGTCCACATTCGGGGGCGCCGTGTGGCACAGTTAGTAGAGCAGAGGCTACAGTCCTTGTTGCAGTCAGCCCCGGTTCGAACCCTGCATTGGGCGCCCTTTACTGCTAATGTCATTCGCCCCCTGTCTGCCTCCCCATTTCCTGTCTCTCTCCTCTACACTATCAGATAAAAAAAATATACTTAAAAAAAAAAAGTTCACATTCTGCACTATACAAACAACTGTAATGTGCTGTCAGCACCTGTGGTCAAATCACATCTAGTTTGACTGATACCAGTCTCGTGATGGATGTTGATATTGCAGTGAACAATTGTGTGGGCAAGGAAAACGTGTATTCACCAGTGTTACTGAACTCACTACATTTTTTTGGTATTCTGGTGATGTTTCTGTCACTACAGTTTTGAGTTGCTGTCAAATATTTTCTGGTGTCCTGACCACTTTTTTTTTTTTTTTTTTTTTTTTTATATATATATTATATTGTACTGACAGTGCCTTTAATAAAACTGCCATGCTCATCTTCTCACTTCCTGCCTGTATGTATCTGCCCCACCCTGATTGGTCTCACCTGTGTCTCACTGTCTTCCCCTTCACAGTTATTTTAATCTAAATGTGTCTCTTTCCCTTTGCCAGTTAGTTTTAGCCCATTCAGAGTTACGCAGCATTTCTTTACATGTAGCTTTCCCTGTACTAATTATTCCTTAACATACATGAAAACATCTCAAAACTTGTGTAAATGCAACCAAAGCCGTGGAAGCTGAGTACTGCAGTACAGTGGGGTTTATACACATTTGTCTGTGACTGTGTTCAAAACTATGTCTAACTTCTAACTAATGAGTGACAGTGTGTTCATTAATAAACCTCAAAGCCAAGCCTTATGCATCACTAGTACAGTAAGTTCATTATGGTGTGAATGTGAAACTTTAAGCTCAGAGTGATGTTACAAAACAACACACCACAAACACTCTCACTTCCAGAGAGGAGCAAGCCACCCACAGCTTCTCCCAGTCTGAAGACCTGCTCCAACACAGCACCCACTAAATCATTACATTCCCCAATTAAATCATCATCCAAGAGCAATATTCCTCTCATGTGAAAGTGCTAATTAAGTGCTCAGGATACTCTGCTGTGATGATGTTGCCCCTCTCTGGCATGGAAGCACCTGGCCCAGTGCCTTGCAGATTTGCTCTGACGTTAAAAAGGAGTATACAGACGGTTTTTAAGAGGCTATTTTGAGTTTCACCTTCTCTATAGTCTGCCTGGCGTGTGCACTGTACAGCAGGATGGGAAATGGTCTTCATATCGAAAGTTTCCAGGGCTTGTTAATTTGCACATTCACGTGAGGCTCATGTATGTGCCTGTATTTTCGCCTTTTGATGTGCTGAGTCATTCACATAGCACAGACGGGTTGGGGCACTCCACAAATCCCGCAATGAAGACATTCATAACCAATGCACGCAACAGTCTGTGTATGTGTGTTTATGAGGGAGTGGAAGTCAACTCAGAGGGAGAAAAAGGAAAAGAAATGGATGTTTTTATGCATAAGTGTCTGTCTTTGCAGGGGAGCAGTGTGTCAGTAGTGAGTGGAATAAAGAGATTGTTCAGGAAGTTGAATGACATTTCTGTGTTTCATAACCATACAATGTTACTATTCTTATATCTTTCGTATGCGTCCGCTGCGGTGAGCAATACTTTCTCACACGGTCAGATCTCCCTGAATCAGATATGGCAGATATGATTGTCTGTGTGTGGGAGAGAGAGTGTGAGCGTATCGAGATGGGAGGTCTCCAGTGGGAAATTCATCAGCTGTTATCATAGCTCTTCCTGAGTTAAAGGGTCGATAGTCTAGAAAGGGTGGATAACAAATTAAAAATTCCCCTCCTAAGAAAGAAAAAGGCAGCAGAGTAGTAGGTGTGTCCCAATTTCGTGACTTCCCAGAAAAAGCCTGTGTGTTTTGGACTGGCTTTTATTGGTCTGGTGGACCTACATCGATGAACTGTTCCTGTTACCCATGACAACTGCACAGTACTCCCTGCCAGCATTTAACATGAGCTCATATAAGTTTTGAGACAAGAAGACAGGAAGGGGCCAAAACATTTAAACATCTGTCGTGCAGTTTTGACAATGATATGTGTCTAGTTGTAGTTATTCCAGATAGTCTGTCTGATTCAAATAATGAGTGTGTGAATTAGCAACATGGAAATTTATATCTTGCGTCTTGTAAAGAGAAAAATGTAGTTTGACGCAGGAAAACCTTGACATCACAGAGCTTACGTGGCTGATCTGTGGGATTGCGACCCCATTACGGACCTAGTAAAATAAATACTTTCACCACAGCAGTTAAGTGGTCAGTAGACAGTGTGACTCAGCACACACACATAATGAAGTAGTTGCGTTTGGGTCCTATCTGACTAAATGCCCATGCAACCATCAGGGATATCACCTTGACCCTGTGTGCATGTGAGTGTGAGCATTGTTTAGTCTGTAACAGAAACCTTGTATCAAGCTGTATCAAGTATCATGGACACTCACTTCTAAAGTCAAGCTTCCTGGATCCCACTAGTTATTGTTTCTATTTATAACTTTGAACTAATTTGTCAACTGAATATCTGAACTGTGTTTTTCTGTGTTGTACATACATTGTACATGAAATATTTTTCCTAGACACAGGTGTTTTTTTTTTTTTTTTTTTTAAAAAAACATCTTGATCTGAGATTGTTTTTAAATTATACTTTACTTTTTAATTATACTTTAGATGTATTTTTATGTTTAGCTCTTTTTTTTTTTTTTTTTTTTGTATGTGTGTATGTTTCGTTATATACTATGAATATACCAGTATGGGTCATTGGGTCATTACCCCTCTTATGCTTACGCATGTGTTTCAGGAATCACAGTTCAACAAAACACAATCATTCAAATATTCATTATGCTGGGCTTCAAAAATCTATAAACGTATAAATAAACTACATAAAATACATGGTTTATGGCCCTGGATATGCGGATGAAGATGGATGGATGGATGGATGGATGGATTTTCTGGCAAAATAGCTTTAATTGTTTTCAAAGAAAAATGTACAAGGCTTTACGTACTTGGGGGAGCGGACAATTTAAGTTAAAAGAAATCAAGTCAGGTTAAATATAAAATAAGCCTAAATACATACATACATGCATACATACATATGTATATCTCAAGAAGACAAAATAAAACAGTGATATTGTTTTGAACCTTGTAGGTAATCAAGGTTAAAAAAAAAAATCATGTTTTCTAATACAGGATGAAAAACGTATTCATAAACATTAAAACCAGGCTCTTTTAAGCACCAGAGAGGGGGGAGAGGAGTAATAGGAATATAATATGTGCTGAGGAGGCTCTCGATTTAGGTAGTGATGTGTAGGAGCTTACTTTTCAGGAATTGTGATTGAACCCATTGAACCCAATCTTACATAATTTTTTAATGAATTCTTAGATGGGTGAAACTGACTCGTGATTGTTAGATTGAACCCGTGTTATTTATTGGATTTGACTGCCCTCTAGTGGTCAAAATAGGAGTTACAATGTAATTCACTGCAATTCCGGATGCTGGCCACTTGGCGGCGATAGCGTGCGCACAGTAACCCAGACGACACCAGGGGAAGGGGAGGAAGTCAGGAAGCTGCCTGCTTCTGCTGTGACAGCCGTATCAAAGGAAATCACTGTTAACAGTAAAGGCCCTTTTTTCGTGGTAGAATAAGACCCGAAACCGTCACCGACCGACATGTCGAAGAACACCGTGTCCGCTCGCTTCAGACGAGTGGACGTGGACGAGTACGACGAGAATAAATTTGTGGACGAGGAGGACGGAGGAGAAAACCAGCTGGGACCCGACGAGGCAGAGGTGGACTCCCTCATCAGACAATATCCTTTACATAGTCAACCAGCCTGCACGATGACATACAACGATCTACGACGGGAAACAGGCCCGGTTTACCAGTCTGTGTTTGTTTTAAATGCTACGATTCATGTGTATATTTTCTGGATTTATGTTTTTGCCTAGTTGCAAAAAGCAGCTAGGCTTTTTGCAACTAGGCCAGTCACTGTCCAGACTTGCCTGACAGTCACATTCCTGGGATTTCTGCTCCAAGGCTGTCGATGTACAGAATTTTAAACTGCAAAGAGCTATGCAATTGTTGAAGGTACAAGTTTACTATTTAATCTCACAAAGCCCTCATTAGCCACAGGGTCTGCAGTATTGTGTCTCTGAAAGATGAGTGTTGCAGATTTACCCTGCTGTATGATGTTGGGTTAAAGTATCCCCAGAGCGGCTTGTTGTGACTGTACAAGAGAGTAAAGGAGAGTAGCCAGCTGAGCCTTTGGTGTCAGTCTCATGGACCTTATAAGGCAAGAAAGTGTTGCACTTCCTCATTGAATAAGTTAGTAACCTCCCACCTCAGTGCAGCAGAATTTAAGGATAAACACACACACACACATATATATAATCTCATGTGGCGCAGAGTTAATCACTGTAAACTTGTACTCAGATGCAAGAGATAACAAATATTTGTTAATTATTTTGAGGGATTGAAAGATCAACTTGCGTTCGAGGAGTTGTTGGTCAATGTAATCACTCCTGTTTATTTTTGGCTGTGAGGTGATCCAGTCTTGTGTGATTGGAATAGCAGGCTCAGTAATATACATTTTAAAGTTCAGTTACAAATATTACAAGCTTCAGTGAGATAAATTGAGAGATATTCTTAAGTTAATAGTGTTTTTAATACACGATTCACAGTATTTTCTACTAACCCTCCACTGAAGCTCAGTAACAATGTAAAAAGAGAGACATTTATATGAAAAGGGTTGTTACTGTGCACTGAATCCCCCTATTAGCCCCCTCTAAACCTTTAGCATACCTGTTTATATATAATCAGACTTTAGTTGCCCATCAGTAACTTTACCAAGATGGTATCTTCTCACAGCCAGGATGAACATGACAAATAATGGAAGTCATAGCTACGAGAATGTCATTCATCAATATCATCATTGTGACTAAATCTGGATTGTGAACAATGAGCAGAAAGGTCTGACTGAACTGTACTCAGAATCTAATAGGGAGTAATAGTCACTGATCTGTGATTGCCTGACACTGGGAGTTATTTATCATACTTGGTATTTGTGGCTTTTTTTTTTTTTTGGTGGGCTGCCCTACTTTACCACGTTGCATCCTTAACCTCCTTTGCACAGGAAATCTCATGGAGGCTTTACATGCCGTTCTGAAAAACCCACCCATCAACACAAAGAACCAGAATGTCAAGGTGGGTTTAAATGTATTCATCAATCAATTGTCATTAAGGCTATTTATAGACCTATTATGTACATCTGAGTCCTGTTGAACCTGGCTAGTCATTAGGTGAGCTGTATAGCAACTCTGGTTTTCAGTTGTCCTCCCTCTTTCTACCAGGAACGTGCTGAGGGTTTGGTGCTGAAAGTGCTCAGTGCCTTTAAGAGCAGTGACATCGAGAAAGGGGTGCAGTCTCTTGATAAGAATGGCGTGGACCTGCTGATGAAATACATATACAAAGGCTTCGAGAGGCCATCAGAAAACAGCAGCGCGGTCCTACTGCAGTGGCATGAAAAGGTAAATACTTGATATGACTGTAAATCATGATTGCAAATAGAGTAAACTGCATTGACTTAAGCAAGAAACTAATATTTGGTCTAAGCCTTTTGATCAGAAGATATTTAAACCTTTTTGTGAAGAAAGTGTTAAAAATGATAGGTACAATACTTCTTTAGATGTAGCTTTAGAAATGACTTCTTAATAGTGCATGTTTGAAGCCAAATGATCAGCGAGCGAAGGTTTGAGACAAAAAGTGGCCGCAAATGCCACAACTCTAAAGCACAGGATGAGCTCACAGATTTTTTTTTTTGCCTCAGTACTAAAAATCACAGTCTGATTCTATTTTTCCTCCTGTGTCTCCAGGCTCTGGCAGCCGGAGGAGTGGGCAGCATCGTCAGGGTACTAACGGCGAGGAAGACAGTCTAAAAAAATGAACAGAGGATCAGTTCCCTCCACATCACTGACAGATACAGGGAGGAGCACTTTACTGTACTGTTTGTGTACTCTAACAGATGGCATAGGGGCTAAAAGAAAAAAAAAAACTACTTTTTTAACTCAATGTGACCCTGCTGTGTTCAAGGCTGTACTTGAAAAAAAAAAAAACATGAAATCTGGGTCACATTTAGTTAGTAAAAATAGGTTTTCTTGTTTTAGCCCATTACTACAGCCTACTAAATCGTATTCCTCACAGGGTGCTACAGATAACATCTCACTCCATGTGTCTGTGCTGCTTCCCTGATTTTGTTTGTCCTCCCTCTCCATGTCATTCCTGAACAACGTGTGCTCATTCTTTACACCAGTGGTTCCCAACCTAAGAGCTGCAGTGTTACTCACAACATCACTAACAAGACTGAAAGAGAAAATACTACACAAAATCCTGTTATCTGATGTGTTCAGCTTTTTATGAATGACTGAATCATTTTACATGTGCATTTCTATTCTTCTTCTGCCCAGTTTAAACAAAGTTTAAACTGTTTTATCTGAATAATTTTACAGGTCTGCAGATAAAAGTGGATGTTCCTTTGTTTACAGAGGGAAACATGCCAAAAGGTTGAGAACCACTGCTTTAAACAGTAACTACACACTCAAACTATAAATGGTGTGCTCAAACATAGGCATCACTTCTAATAATCTATTCTCCACTGACTGTACACAAACACATAGACGGTTTCAGCTTTGCTTCACTCAGGAAACCTCTCTTCTTTGGTTTTCCATCATTCTCCTGTATTTTCTCTGCAGCAGAGATTTCCTGATGGAATAAAAGCCAGAATCCCTGTCAGTAAATCCTCTCATCGCCTCTCGCTGCAACACTTTAGCAGTGGGAGTCTCCTGAAAAGCACAGTCGCAGATGGAGGGTGGTGGATTTGCTCACAGGGGTCGTCATTCCTCCCCCTGGGGAGTGGGAGGAGGGGTAAGGGGTAGAGCTGGTGTCATCTATCCATCCAACCATCTTTCCATGCTGCCCGCTGCCCCAGTTAAGGATTATTACCCACAATGCATCTCCACTACCACTCTAATGAATCCTACTTGACTGTTCCTCACATCCTGTTTATGTCTGAATTTCTGATGCACCCTCTGTTACTGTTCAGGGCATCATGTGGCTCTGTTGGTACTGTTCATACTTTCAGGAAATGACATCATCCTGAAAATGCTTTCTAGGTTTTTTTGTTTTTTTATTTTGGTATTTAACAAAAAAGATAATCTAGGATTACACATTTCCTCTTTTTTGTTATTGTTTTATAGTAATGATTTTTTTTTTTTTTGCCTCAAGGCCAAACCCCTACTCAATCAAAATGAAACACTGCTAAGTGATTTAACAAAATCAGCATGCTTGCTTTACAGGAGAGATAAGATGATATAATGAATATTTTGGTTTCTCGCAATACATAGAGTTCGCATGATCCCATTTATAAGATTTCGAGTGTTTTATTGAGCATTTCATACCTGTCTTTTGTACATGTTTTGTGTGTCTTCTGGGGAAAAAATCTGTGATTTTTGTATTGAAATGGTTGAAATTCATGCTGTTGGATTTTTAAAGCAATCCTCAATACACAGTATTATCTTGCAGTAGAAAGTCATACTATTACGACCACATACACTTTTAAAGCCCATACGTTTTATATAAGTAAAGAGGAGGAGGAAAACTGGAAAGTTCTGTCTGTCTAATGTGGTGGATCATGTCTGTTGCCAAATGATTTATTTTGCTTTTATGGAAATAATGTATCTTAACTAACCAAGGATTTAGTTTCCCTTGATATATATAAGAGAAGAATTTAAAAAAACACAGTTGTGGAGTTATAACTAATAACATTACATATGGACACAAAAGCAAGGTGTGTTACAATTGAAAAAGTAGTTTATTTAATTAATCAACCTCAAGCCTTGCAACTAAAGCGATGGAGGTCAATCAGACAAACACTGACTTAAGGTTACTCATGGATTTTGTCAATGGATGTTGTTAGTTTTTTTTTTTCTTTAACGAAACACAACACTTCAGCATTGCGTTATAAATCACCAGGTATCGCCAATTGATATTCAGACATGGGTTGTCATGTTTGAATACTGTCATCAGCGATGCTGATTCCAAACATTAGATACCTTTTCTAATGCAGTAATGGCTAGTTTTACATGAGAACAAAAAGGAGAACTTCTTCTGCTTCATGTTTTTCTAGTCAGACAGGCTCCCCTGGCCGAGGGTGAGAAGACGAGGAAACATACCAAACTGATGTACAAACTGCCTTACTCAAATATTCCTTTTTTATGTTTGTGTTTTTTTGACAAAAAATAAATAAAAAAAAAGGTATGAATGCTGATCATAACTTTGTCGTGATGCTTGGTGGGGCTTTGCATGCACAGACTTTAGTACCTTGAATACAAGTTAGGGCCTGTATTTACAGTATCATATGGTGAACAGAAGTCACGGATTGTGTTCATCACTTCTAAAATACTGTTGAAATTTTACATCGGTGTGTAAAAGAAAACAAAAAAAGTAACAATGCCTCACTTTCACTTTTAGAAACATTAGGGTAAAAGGCATTTACTAGCAGATCTTAGAGAGCTACAGCCCAGAGACAGCTGCTGGGCTCCATCCTGAAACACATTACACTGGTTGTGATAACAAGCTGAAGCAAAGAGTTTAACTGGACATAGGTTTGGGTAATTTTAGCCTATATTAACATGTGTTTTAAAGATTTTACAGGCTGTAACACAACTTTCTGACACTTATCAGGGGTGCTGAAGTCATATGAATTTTACAACCACAAGGACTGTGGTGTTCAAGAGACGTCGACCTATAAACCATAGTCTCCCAGCACAAAAAAAAAAAATGTTTTCAAACTTTCAGCAGTTTCGTGATTTACTTACATGAAATCGTCCTTGAACCGTCTGTAGCGGATCATCACTGACACTAATGCTGCACCATGGCAGCGGCACCTCGGGACCATCACAAATGCCAAGTGAGGCACAACCTCCGGCCTATCTCCAACACTGTGCTAACTTCACATCATCTGTCGGCCAGGAGCCTGAAAGTGGCCAATAAACACATTATGAGAAACAAGTTTTTCCAAAGTCACATAATTAGACGAGGATCAACAAACACAAGACAATACCGCTGACTGTTACCCAATCTAGTCTAGCAGCGCAATGACACCCACTTATTCTTTGTGTAAGAGCCAGATAGCTAACGTTAGCATACCTTCAGTAGCCAGCGATCAGTGGTCGAAACAGACATCGATCTGTCTATAAATGAAAGGATCGTCTGTCTGTGATACACTTTGTGAGTGTCTGTTCTGCTAATGGCGTGACAGTGCTCAGTTTAGTTGCTGCCTGCTACCCACAGGTGCAACAAATCAGTTCCCAGGTGGAGGTCTACTACAAACCCTATCACGAGGACTACACATTTGGTGTCTCGCGACTTTTCATTCACAGTCTATGCTCACGACATTGAAAAAACAAGTTGAAAGATTTTCCACGATAGCACATAAAATACAACTAAAATCAGCTCTTATTGATTTTGTGGTTAAATAAATCGCCACTGTAGGGAAACGTCATTGCTGTGTGATGTTGCACAGATTGATGTAAAGAAAAAGACCAACAGTTTTTATCACAAATAAGACTGCACACAATCTTTCTGCAGTTATGAGACCACCAAAGAAGATCACAGTGGTTGATTCGTTTGCTTCAAGCTGTGAAGCCACAAAAAAAAAAAAAAAAAAAAGACAAGATCAAGGCAAAGTCCAGAAACCAAAGGAGATCAGCACCACCTGTCTAATGTATCACCACTGAACCACAAAGTGACAGCTCAGAGACTTTCTGGGACTCTGATGCTGTTCATGTCAAATATAATGTTCAATTCAGCTCATTCAGCTAATTCTTGGAAAATTTCACACGCACAAGATAAGTTTTAGATTTAAAAAAAAAAAAGTTATTTGATGCTATACAACTGTTTTTGCTTTATGTTTCCATTTCAGCCAGTTGTCTCTTTATTTCAGAGCCTCACCTGTATTGTTATTCATTTTAATTTATACTGTGCAATGTATACTCAAACAAGAAAATCACAGAGGAAAAAGACAAACTGGATCTTTAGGTCACTTCTATAAGTTTGACAAAATAAGCTTATTGATGATCAGGGTGGTTTTATGCTGCAGACATACATTCCCCTTAATTTCAGTGTATAGTCATTTATTAATTTTTTATTACAAAATGGATAGAATAAGTACAGTATGCAAACAAATTATGAGAAAAAAACATATGTACAAGCCATAAAAATAAAATACATCTTGGTATCAACTATTGGATGGAACATTATGCCACACTCACGATGTAATGGGTTTCTGTCTGATGCACTTTTAAGTATGACAGGCTGCTACCTGAGGATGTAGAATATGTGACAGTCAAGTTCTCTCTCGCCATGTTGAGCACCATGTCTGACCAGTCATCACAACTCCACTTTGGTGACTGATTATACGCGGGCTAAACGAGGGTTGGAACCGGCCATTTTTCACGTTCAAGCACTTCCCAATAAGTTAATAATAGGTAGATGTAAATAAGAGACTGGCAAAGATTTCTTTGGCAGGGTTGAAGCCTACTCCCTGAGCCAGTCGTGGACATTTTGGCTTTGAAGAGCAACATCTTGTCGATCTTATAAATAACTCTGAAAGGGACAAAATATCAAATATTTAAACAAACAGTCCTGACAGACTGAAGTGAGATTTACAGGGATTAGAGCCAATTAATAGCCAGTTTCATCCAAGCCTCCTGTTAACCTCCAGTGGCTGGTTTTATATTCTACTTCCTTATGTCTTCAGGGCTGTATGCACTCACTGGCCGTGCTCACACACTCAGAATAAGTCTTTTTGCAGTCTGTTTACTCATGTGGCCTCTTTTCCACAACCACACCCACTCACTCGCACCATCACTCTCTCATTGGTGCTGCATGTGGAGGGTGAGCTTCGTCACTGCACCTTCTTTTCTTTTTTACATCGTTTAAAGTGCTCTCAGTAGGGGTAGGCAGAGACAGCGATGTAGACGATAAAGGTCGTCTGGTACTCGATGCCTCCATCTTCGCTGTAGGAGAGGGCTCGGACCTTCATACGATACGTGTGGGGCTCTCGTAGCGCACGTGTGGTGAACAGCACACCCTTCAGGTTCTCGTCTCGCAAGGCAAAAGGTAACATTATGTCCTCGTCCACCACCAGGAAGGAGGTTCTAGGGTGCATCACTCCGTCCTGTGTGTAAGCCACCAGTCTGATGAGGTCCTGATTGGCTGCAATGCCAAAGGGAAGAGACAGCAGCTTGTACTCCAGAGCATAAGGGCTCAGTGTGCACTCCAGGTCATTTGGTGGACAGTTCTTCAGGCAGAACCTACAACAAAAAAACAAAATTTCAAGATTTACTTCTATTCTAACTCCAATTAAATGGTAAATATATTTCTGTGGAGGTCTACCCTGTGGCTGGATCCCTCTGATAGTTTGATGGACAGGGTGTGTCGATACACTGGTAACTTCCTCTCATGTTGAAGCACATTCGGTTCGCTCCACATTGGATGTTCTGCTCCAGACACTCATCTACATCTGGAGGTACAACAAAACAGCTTATTGCAGAGGCACATCTGTGGGACAACAAGCACAGGTCACAGTGATGATGACAGATCCGGGTTGGGGGTGGTTCTCACCTTGACAAGTTTTGCCATTGGTCATGAGCCGGTAACCAGCAGGACAGAGACACCTGTGGCTCCCTGGTGTGTTCATACATTCATGCTGACAGGTATCCCTCATCTCACACTCATTGATGTCTGTTGGTATTGCACACACACATACAGAATGATACAGGAAAAAAAACAGACGTATTAAAGCAACAGTCCATATTTACAGTAAAATCCTTGATCAGCAGTGACACAAAGAGACAGTTTCATTCTCTCCCTTATCTCAACCCTGCCTGTCCTCCATAGTTACCTAAACAGCGGCCACCCCTGGACTCAAACCCTTGCTGACAAGCCAGGAAGCCTTGCTGAGAGGAATGCGTGCGAGTCTCTCTGCGGCTACGGCTCCTGTAGCGCCCCCTTGCGGTGGCCGTGTAAGAGTGGTAGCTCTGAGAGGCCAAGTTGTGGTACAGTTGTTGGTAGGAGTTGCGCTCAGGGGAGGACTGAGATGTGCGGTAGCCATATGAGAGACTTTCATAGCTGGGCAGACGCTCCAGGCCAGCGCAGGATTTGCCATCGCCCAGCAGGTAGCGCCCCGGCGGGCAGGTGCACTTGAAGCTGCCAGGCGTGTTGATGCATTGGTGGGCACAGGGCTGAGGAAGCCGCTCGCACTCATTTATGTCTGCCCCCAGCACAAAGAAACACCAGCACCAGGAAAAGATAAAAAGGGCAGAGAGATGGAAAAGAAGGATGGAAGGAAAAAAGGTACAAAAACAAGGCAGAGGGGAAAAAAAGTAACCACAGGAAGGAATATGAAAAGGACAAATGAGATGGTGCAGGCCATGAAAATAGAGGAGAAAGATGAGGATGGGGGAGAAAGGGGATATGTTAATTACCCCACTGCACAACAATACATTTTCATGTCTCTAAGACAGAAATGTATTGAGACTATAACACTGAGACTATATTTTTTGTTTAATTTGAATGAGAGACATGATATTATTTCCTCTCATATCAAATAAAAAAGAAAATAACTTCAGATCTATTCACATTTTATCTGAAGACATGATATCAGATTGTTTGTGATATCAGGTACAAAACTCAGTTCATAGCAGCTACTCAAAACAGTATTTGACAAACACAGACATCAACGTCCAGGGTTAATGATGTCACAGGGGTAACAGGGAATTAAGGCCAATACAAAGCAACACCGGGAAATAGCCAGATTCAAACATGAATGTAAATGTTTGAACAATCAGAACGGGAATAGACTGAAAGGAAGGAGAGTGACAGACAACTGTGAGGTGATGGTGCTGGTCTTTTTATGTCAATATGTCAAAGGAGGAACCATTTATTTTTATTTTCCCTTCATGTTGTGCTCTCTCACCCTTTCTCTTACTCTGACAGACTTACAATAAACCTAAAGCTACGGACAGCATTTACACCATGCATTCGATCTGTGCAGTAAAATAAAGGTATTTGTCTTAAATGTTAGGGGTTAGTAAGGTGTTTCCATAGCAGCATTTTAAAGATGTAAGCAAGCAAACAGCAGGATATAGTGCCTGATCTACACTGCACATGAGAGCAGAGTTATTTTAGATTTTCAGCAGGGGTGAGTCACCCACACAAAGAGAAGCAGGAAAGGTGATGAAAAGTGCAGGGCAGTAATGTTTCAAACTGCGAGACATATGCATACCTAATTATCCTCAACTAAAAAGAATTACACACTAGGCTGTGTAAGTATGACCTCCTAATCAGTTCTTGAAAAAGCCCTTTATATATCATTTTTATTACTCTTCTGTTAAACCTTTGATCCTAATGAGGTGACATACGTACCAACACACGGCCGTCCAACTCCCTGAGATCTGTAGCCACGTGGACAGGTGCAGTGGTAGCTGCCTCTCGTATTCTCGCAGATCTGGTTGTATCTGCACTGATGTGTGCCGTCTCTGCACTCATCGATGTCTACAACAAAGACCAAAACTTGACTGTGAATCCAGCTTTAGTAACTCAGCTTTCAAATCTTGACATCTCTCAGTCTGTACAGTTTTATGGATGTTTATTATCTGAATCTTCCTCGTTTATTAAGGTAACTCTGGCTGAGTGGGCACTCACCTACACATGTCCCGTTAGCACCTTTTGTCATACCATTGGGACACAGGTCGATACAGGTGTAACCACCCCGTGTGTTTTTGCACTGTTGATCTGAACGACAAACCCTCTGTCTGCACTCGTTTATATCTGAGGTGAAAAGAGAGAAAAGTGGTACAATCAAAAGATCAACAATATTATTGGATTTATTTCCTCCCAGAAAGGTTTTTATGGAGAGGGCTTAGAGTAAAAACTAAGTAATTGATTTCTGAGGTTGACCATCAAGTTACAATGCACACGTTTTCCCAAATGTGACATTAATGTTACAGTACAGGTAACGAATTCTCACCTATACAGCGTCGGTTCCTGAGTTGAAATCCTGGCTCGCAGGCACAGCGATAACTACCAATGGTGTTGAGACAGTGTTGATTGCATGGATTGGACTCTTGACACTCGTTCACATCTGAGCAACGGGGAACATGGTTTACATCAGCTTTAAGAAACTTGGAGAAATTTTAAAATGCTTAGTTGATCAAAAAAGCTTTCTGATATACCTGTGCAGCTGAGACCATCAGCTGTTCTCCTGAAACCACGCCCACAACGCATGACACACCTGTAAGAACCAATAGTGTTCTCACAGTCCTGCCCATCATGGCACACGTTCCCACCCAGAGAACACTCATCAATGTCTGAGAGAGAGGAGAGCAGCAGATTAATTAATTAATGGCTTACTGCTGTTACAATGATCCATACATTTGATCTAGGTCCAGTATGAGTGTGTGTGCTTGCAGTGTACCCTGGCAGGTCCTGCCATCAGCTGAGATGGTGAGGCCCCAGGGACAGGAGCAGTAATAGGTGCCCATTGCATTGTGGCAGGCATGAGAGCAGGGGTTTCCAACTTCACACTCATTTTCATCTGCAGCACATGATACATAAAATCAATATCGCAATAGTCAGAACAGTCTTGATCATACAATGGTAAAATAAATAGATTTTGAATAGTAACTGCGTAATATGTTTCAAAAGACACTACCTGCACAGTAGGGCCCAGCAGACACCAAAGTGAAGCCTGGTGGACACTGGTTACTGCGCTCACCTAGAATCAGGTGAACATGGTATTATAATTACATTTAAAAGATAAATAAGTCAGAGTAACTGTATTGTCTAACAAAAGAAAAAATACAGAATGTAATTACTTAGCCCAGTTCAGTACCCCCATCGACCACAGTTGAAACATTATTCTCATAGTCAGTCACATCACAGAACTGTATCCTCACCCTTGGTGATACTGGCTTGGATGCTGAACTCCAACACTTCCTCCAGGGGGTAGTATTGAGAGCTGATGGCTGTGGCCTGCAGCGTCTCTACCAGGTAGGGCATCTTGCCCTTGGATGGGTCGTAGGAGATAGTGTGGTTCCAAGAGTAGGGAACACTTTGCCTGTCAATGCTGAACATGCGAGTTGACTGAGCGTAGAGCTGCCCTGGACCTGTCTGGATGTAGTCCTCTGTGTAGTCCTGCAGTGAACAAACACAGTACTGTATTATAGTACTGGCCAATACTGGAATTAGATTAAAAAAATCATTTCATAAGGCTTATTTCTGTACCTTGATGCTAATGTCAGCATGTGAGGGCAACTGTAAGATGTGTCCATTTACTACAATGTCCAATAACAACGCTCCATCTGAATCCAGGCCTCTGGCAATGTGGGTCATCCTCAGGATTTCACCTGTTAACATCCAGAAACAGCATATCATGTGTGTCATGGTTCAAATTAATAACACAAAATACCATCAGGAGGTGACTGTACAAAAATTCACAATTTCCTAAGCAGCAAACAGGCATCAGACTGGACCAACACAGTATACAATAGTAAGCATAAAAAAATCCAAGCCTGTTCATTCTTACCTGTAGCGAACTCCACCTGTGTGTCTCGCCTGAAGACTCCTCCTGTTAGCGTGTACCCATTGACAGCCTCTCCTACTTCTTGTGCTGTGGTCCAGTAAATAGGATTCAGGATGGAGATGAGCTTCCTCATTGCAGGACCTTGAATAAAAAGTCAGGAGAAGGTGGCATTTCCCTTATTATAGGCTTTCATAGAACGGAGAGTAGAAGTAGAAATTGTTAAAAGAAACTGACCTAATGCCCTTGGTATGTTAGAAATAGTGGCTTTGATGATTCTGCCATCGGACTTGCTGTCTGTGATGGTGCCATTGAGGATGGCGATGCCAAATTCAATGTCATTAATGTTGCCTATGATGGTGCCTCGTGCCTTCTGGGGCCCACCTGACAAAGTGAGATGGTATTAATATGTGTCAAGTGTATACAGAACCATACACATTTACATTATTTTCTGAATAAACAGCTTACCTGGGCAGGCCTGAGTGTTACACTTGGAGAGTTGTGAAGAGTCTCCTGGGCATGGCCGGCCACCGTTACTCGGAGACGGGCTGTTACAGAGTCGGACACGTGTTCTTTCTCCACCTCCACAGGAAGCAGAGCACTCCCCCCACGGCTGCCATGGACCCCAGTTACCATCAACTGCAATGATACAACCACAGAGGGAGGCAAGTAAGTTGTAACAGAAGTGCATTGAAATTATAAATACAGTTTGCACAACTGAGCTTTTCTTGAAAACAATAATTGAATTGTTGTCATTTTTCTCACCCTAAGACTTAATGAATACAACATGAAATGCAAAAACAGGTTTGTTATACTTATCTAAAGTGCACTTAACAGACATTTCGTGTTTCACTTCAGGAGCTTTTTAAGCATTTTTATGAGCAACTGCTCCCTCAGCCTCATTGACTCCAACACAGTTATAAACAAGATGACTCACCAGGGCAGTTTGCTGTGCCACATCTCTGTATCTGTGTATCTGCACCTGCACATGCCCTCCCACCATTAGCAGGTCTGGGGTTGTCACAGGTCCTGTAGCGTCTCATCTGGCCCCCGTTACATGTCTTGCTACAGCTGCCCCAGCTACTCCATGGACCCCAGTTACCACTGACTGACAGACAGTAGAACAGAAAGGAAAAGAGAAAAAAGCCAAATGTTAGGTATGCATATAAGCTAACATTTTTACAAATACATATAAAGACAAAGAAAATGTTTTTTCCTGTCCTGCATTTGTAAAATCTAAAGCCAAGTAAAAGTTGACTCACTGGGGCATGGCTCACTGTTACAGAAGTCGATGTGCACGTCGTTGCCCTCACACTGCCTGCCCCCATGTTGAGGGGCAGGGCTCGCGCAAAGACGTGTCCTCTGTCTGGTCCCACCTCCACAGGAAACACTGCAGGCTCCCCAGCTCACCCAGGATGACCACTTCCCATCCACTGGAGGACAAAAGAATAGAAGGATCAGTCATCCAGACCTTAATATTTGAATCTTTATTTTAGCAGTGACACTTAACGTCTGCTTATGAACAGACACATGTATGAATTAAAATCTGTTTCAGTGTGATTTCAGAATAAAGGACAATCCTTACCAGGACAAGGCCTCTCCTTGCACACTTGTGTTTGGGTGTCTGTGCCCTCACACTGCGGTCCATCAAACGCTGGAGGAGGGTTGTTGCAAAGCCTGATTCTGGACTGCATACCCTTACCACAAGTCTCACTGCATGGGCTCCATGGTAGCCATGACCCCCAGTTACCTGCCACTGCAGGAGCATAATCAAAGAGTCGATACATATGGAGGCTTAGTTATGTGTTGTATTTATAAAGCTTGATTCTGGTTGCTATGCTATCTATTATAGGAAGTTCACATTGATTTGAAATTGATACAATTTTTTAGACTGACTTCAGGGACATGACTGAAGATGCATTTGTTTTTCTGACCTGGACAGGGTCTGACACTGCACATGATTACTTCCACTGCCTTCCCCTCACACGGCCTGCCTCCATGCTGAGCGGGAGGATTACTGCAGGTCCGGATCCTGGTTCTGTTGCCCTGACCACAGGTACGAGAACACTCCTCCCACAGCGACCACTCTGACCAGTTACCATCCACTGCAGAAGGATACAGGTTACAGATACTCACAGTCTGAAAGAACATGCTGACTCCTCCACCTCTCAGTCTTAAAATCATTCTCACCTGGACAGGGTTTTCCCTGACAACTGCGTGTTTCTGTGTCCAATCCTGCACAGTGGCGTCCTCCATTGGCAGGTAGTGGATTATTACACCGCCTCACCCTCTTCTGTGCCCCAACACCACAGGACACACTGCAAGGACCCCACTCTGCCCACTCTGAGTAGCCCCCATGTACTGAAAAAGACATTGATCCACATTAAAACAAGATACAAACTCTCAAACATTCTTGTTCATTTTAACTACATTTGTTATTGTCCAAAATGGAAACTGACCCAAAAAAAGGTAAAATTAAGAAGATACATAAAGTAGAGCTCACCTCGTACAGTCAGAGCGACCCGGACCAGTACAGATCCAAGGAGGTTTCTTGCCACACATTCGTATTCAGCTGTGTCCTCCTTCTGGGCACTGCTTATCCTGAGGGTACCATTGGACAGGGTGGAGAAGCGGCTGATGCCCAGCAGTGGACGGCCCTGTCGAGACCACTCTATCATGGGTGTGGGCTCACCGTCTGCCTGGCAGTTGAGCACAACTGTGGTGCCAGCATCCACCACTGTCTCAACTGGCTCCACAATGATGGTGGGTGCACCTGGAAGAAGATGGGTGGTACTATGTGATTTAACTAATACAGACAACTGGAGACAATACCCCCTGATAATGTCACTACGTCCTTTTAAACAGGGAAACTCTTTCAGGTGATAATGAGATTCACATTCTGTTCATGTAGAAAAGCTAGATACTGATGCAGATGAAGACAGACACTTACTCTGCAAAGTAAGTGTGACACTCCTTTCCACCACCCCAGCATCATTTGTTGCCACACACATGTAGTTGCCTGCATCTTCACTCTAAAAAATAAACATAGTTCATTGTCATAACAAGGGAAAAATGCAGAGAATTTTACATGAAGCGACTCATTCTCATCATGTTTTCCTACCACTGTGCCATAAATGGCCAGAGAGCCGTTGTCCAGCTGACGTATTCGATTGCTGATCTGGATGTTTATTCCATTTTTGCTCCACTGGATGGTGGGCAGAGGGTCACCGCGGACCTCACAGTTCAGGATGGCATTACCACCGAGAGGTTCAATCCGATTAGCATGAAGATCCCCATCAATAATTGGAGGCTCTGAGACAGAAAAAAACACTCATATAAATTTGTGTGTGAGCTTAACAATTGAATAAATGTGACACTGTGGTGTTGTTTTTACCTTTAACATAGACAAAGCCCAGTGATTTGATGGTTCCCACACTGTTCTCTGCCACGCAAGTGTAAGTGCCAGAGTCTTCTTTACTCACGCTCTCTATCACCAGTTCACTTCGGCCGTTCATATGATCATAATGAACTACAGCATTCAGAGAAAGACATCATGAGAAACACACAGTTAAAATATTATTTTTTTTAATGTATGTATGACACACAGCTACATAAAAAATGATTTTGTGGTGTAATTGGTGCGCTGTGATTTTATTTTTCCTTTGTCTAATAAGTGGAGACGTTTCTTCACCTGGGATGATGTTGTTGTTGAGGGCCCATGTGATCCTGGGTGGTGGGATGCCACTGACTCCACAGGCCAGCAGAAGGCGTTCTCCCTTGTTGAGAGCCACATCAGTGGGCAGCTCAGTAAAAATGGGGTGGGTATGAACCGCCAGGGTCACCGTCCGACTGTCCTGCCCCACCTCATTAGTGGCAACACAGGTGTACCTGCCGGCATCATCAGGCTGGTGCCGAGGAGAGACACAACATACAGACATTTTCATTAACATGTCTTTAACCCATGTTGTGAACATATGTGCTAAAAATGAATCATTAGCATTCGTCTGCAGATAGATAACTTGCTGCTTTTTATTTTTTTTATATATATATATATTTCTTACCTGAACAATGTCTATAACCAGCTCTCCAGAGGGCAGGATAGTGTACTCCCCTGTGCTTTCACTGATAGGACTACCATCCTTCTCCCAGGACAGGCTGGGATGAGGGACCCCCTCTGCCACACACACCAGCTGGGCCTGACTGCTCTCCACCACTGCCACCTCCTGCTCTCCACCACGGATGGATGGAGGAACTGCAAGGGTAAGGTGTTCAATTTTTATTACCACTTTAAATTAAAAAAAAAAATGATTGGCTTCTGTGAACTATATTATATTCTGAGTTAGTTGGTCTGATTGTGGCAAATTAGCTTGATCACTTTATGGCAAAACAAGAAATTGCTGAAAAAAATGGAAAAGGGCATTGGAAAAACAGCAAGAAAGTCATCTTTGTGGTTTTAAAATCAAGATAAATGTGTGTACACACCAGAAATATACAAATAACAGTGAAATGACTAAAACCTACTTTGTACTGTTAAGCTCATCTCGAGACTGACAGTTCCCGCTGCGTTGGCAGCAGTACATGTGTATCGTCCAGTATCACTGGGCTGGATGAAGGCGATCTGCAGGGAGCCTGAACTGAGAACCCGCTGTCGCACAGATTCACTCAGCGGCTGCCCGTCTTTATGCCATGAGACCGAGGGAGGAGGGGAGCCATCAGCCTGGCACTGCAGTGTCACAGAGGAGTCCACGGGTGCCAGGTACTTCTGAGTCTCTGAGCTGATCACAGGAGGCACTGCAGGACACAGCACAAACAGAAATATCACATGCAGTCAGTACAGGGCAATATTAGCAAGGGAGGTAATCAGCGTTTGTCTAAAACTTTTCATGTGACATACCTTGTACTTTGAGTTTGGTCTTTCCCAGTGCAGTGCCAGCTGGGTTTTGAGCCACACAAATGTATGTACCAGAGTCTGAAATCAAAGCCTTGGAGATCTGCAGACTCCCACTGGGCAGCACAGTGAAACTTCCACCTAGCATAAAGCGAAAGGCATGATGTTATGATTTAACGCTGTGAGTTTAATCATCATCACACACAGACACAATGATTTACCTGTAGTGGGTATGTTGATGCCCTCCTTCTGCCAGGTGATGGTGGGCCTGGGTGAGCCTGTGGCCCGGCAGGGCAGAGTGATGGGGTTATTGAGGATGACATCCAAGGTGGGTGGGTGGGACTGGATCACTGGAAGCTCTGAGGAGGCAGATGGGAAAGAATGATGACAAAAATATAAACAACTGAAAATGAAAACAGCAGTAAGAGCATGCAATTAATACATATAATCAAAAATAAAAATGAAAGCTTTGACACTTTATTTAGTCTCATTATGCTGAAAATCCTTAATGATGTTCAGTGTTCAGGCAAATAACGAGGTCCTTTTCCCCTGACAGTATGGAGGACCTGAAGTGATGATGACTGGAGGCACACTGTTATATTATAGTGCTTTTGCTGAGCTGACTCAAATTTTCAGCTTTGGTTATTTTGTTCCAGCTTTTGTTGTGTAACAAAAGCTGGAACCTTCTTAGACACAGCACCTAAGTGATTATTTTACTCGCTTGGCCATGTCTCAGGAGCCATGCACAATCGGATGTCAATCTAGTGTAAAGATTAACAAAAGCTTAACAGTTTAAAGAGTCATTTCACTCAATTATACACCCATGTAGAGACTTGTGGTCATCAAGCAACAGAAACCACAACAACTACTGTAATCAATTAAGGTCAGAATTTGGTGCACTGTTTCCTAACTTGTTCTTACCCTGCACTGTCAGTTGTATGTTGCGCTGGGTGGAGCCCGCAGCGTTCTTTGCTGTGCATGAGTAGCGTCCAGCATGACTGAGCTCAGCGGAGGTAATCTCCACTGGTCCTGAGGAAAGAATAACAAAGACCTGATCAACATAATTATTTCACACGGTCCCACTTGTAAGACATTTAGATACTGTATTGTTTTGCAATCGATCTTATATTGTCATTTTTATATCACAAAACAGGCAAGGCCAATAGGCAAACATACATCTTTACATTGTCTGTGCCTGCGTAACGTTTTGGTTATAAAACATGAATTATTAGTTACCTCTTCAATGAGGAGAGAGAGTTACAATTGTAACTGTGCTGACATATTATCCACAACTACATTTTAATTATATTTACTGAATAACATTTGCATCATCCTGACCTGAGGGCAGGATGCTGTATCCTTGTCCTTCTCTGGGAATCTTCATGCCATCCTTGGTCCAGTGGATCGTGGGCTCTGGGACACCAGATGCTGTACAGGCGATGACCACTGGGGACAGTCTGGTTACAGTTAGCTCGGTGGGCTCATCTGCTATAGATGGAGGAACTGTGTGGGAGAAGAGAGTGGTCAGAGCAGGGTATAAAATCATGTGTTTTTGTCATTGATTAACACACTTTTTAGATTTAGTTTTTAGTTTAGTTTTAATGTTGAAGCTGTTAAATAATGCAGTGTTACTAACCGTGGACGGTGAGGTTGATGGATCTGGAGTTTTGTCCTGCCTCATTAGAAACCACACACTCATACACTGCTGTGTCCTCCACTGTGGGAGCTATAACCACCAGGGAGCCAGATGATAGTAATCTGGAAACAAAGGAAAAGAGGTGAAGTCAGCATCTGAGAGTTACTGCACTGAACAATCAATTTGGTTTACTCTGTTTCTTTCTATGAAGCCTTCAGATGAGTTTTTAAGATCTTGAATTAGGAAACAGAGAGGGAGAAAACCTGGATCAACCTGTACATATTCTGGTTCTGGTCAGTATTGATGGCTCGACCGTTTTTCTTCCAGCTGACAGTGGGTTTGGGAATGCCAGAAGCATCGCAGGACAGGGTGGTCTGAACGTTGACTGTGACCGTTACATTTGTGCGACCGTTGGCAATAGAAGGAGGCACTGAAAGAAGAGAAGCAGGGGATCATAATATTACTGAGTGACTGTATTTGTGGTTGATGGAGATGGAGTTTTGTGAGCACACATTTATTACCCACCATAAACCTGCAGATCTACTCTCTTGCGTTGCGTCCCAGCCTGATTTGTTGCCATGCACAAGTAGCGTCCAGTGTCAGTCACCTGAGCAGAGTGGATGTGTAAAGACCCATCCTCTGCAAATATGTACCTGTACACATTCATACAAACAGGACTATAAATGAAACAGTTCTATCATTATGATAGTCATAGTGTTTAAGGAGACAGTCAGTGACAACATCAGTACTGTCGCACATTTGTCTTTACCTGGGGTTGTTTCCCGCCAATATTGCACCATGTTTCCTCCAGGTGACACGAGGTGTTGGGACTCCACTAACAATACACTCAAGCACTGCTGGTTGGTCAATGTGGACTGACACTGTCTGTGGGCCGTCCTTGATAGTTGGAGCCACTGAGGGAACAGTTGACAGGCAGATTGATTTCATTTATTTGTACCTTTAAGGTTAATAAATCACAATAAACATTTAGGGAAGGGTTTGGAAAAAAGACAAATGCTCTTCTTCAGTACCATTAGAAAGGGTATAACTCGAAATATTCAGTATTTATATAGAAAAGCTGTAACTGTACCATTGACAGCCAGGTTAAACTGGCGTGTGGTTTTGCCAGCAATGTTACTAGCCACACAGGTATACTGAGCTCTGTCGCTGAGCTCAGCCACATTGATCTGTAAGTAGCGGCCAGCAGACAGAATCCGCACTCGGGCAGAGGCCTAGAGAGAGATTTTTAAAAAGTTATCTGTGAATAAACCTCAGGAGAAATCATGCATTTTGCGGATAGTTGTGTGCTTTATGTTTGATTTCTTACCTGCAGTGGTTGGCCATTTTTGAGCCAGGTCAGAGTTGGAGGTGGAACGGCGTCAGATTTGCACTCGAGAGTCACCTGTCTGTTCTGCAGCACTGATATATTCTGAGGTGTACTCTCTCCTGCAATGTTAGGGGGGACTGTGACAGGAAGACCAAACAGATAAAGGTGTGAGCACATGGATTGTAAAGCAAGGACACATTTTACTGAAAAATAAATATCTTATTTTTTCTTTCTTTTTTTGATAAAGCATAATAGAGAAAATACAACTATGCAGAGTATGACTTAATCTTTCTTCTGTGTACATGCAATATATGTAAAAAACAACAACAACAACAAAAAAAAACACTATGTATATACAAATCTATGTTACCCACCATGCACTCGAACCTGGAACTCCTTGTCGTCATCTCCTGCTGGACTGTTGGCTAAGCAGCTGTATCTACCTGTGTCCTCCAACTGAGGGTGAAAGGAAAATGTGCAAGAGCGACGGTTATTGTAGGTTTTCATAGGTTTATGGTATAGTGATGTAATTATCCCTGGTCACTGACCTGTGCTGAAGCCACACGGAGCGTTTCTCCTCCCCGGAGGAGGCGTAGACTGTCCGTCTGCGGGAGAGGGCGTCCATCCTTCAGCCAGGTCAGAGAGGGTGTGGGAATACCTGTGGCCTCACAGTGAAGCTCCAGGACATTGTTAACCACCACAGATACTTCTTCTGGTACACCTGAGCCCTTGATGTGTGGAGGGTCTGAACGAGAAGATGGTATTTTCTGACTTGGCCCATGTTCCTTGACAAATGACACCTGCATAACGTCTGCATTACTTTCCTCTCTTTATACTCACTCAGCACTTTCAGGTTGAAGTGGCGGCTCGCTTGACCGGCAGTGTTGTCAGCCACACAGGTGTAGCGTCCTGTGTCATTGACCTGGGCCTGGATGATCTGTAGAGTGGTATTCAGGTTGAGGAATCTGAGGTGAGAGTCAGGAACTAGAGTCACTCCCTCTTTGATCCAGGACACAGTGGGGGTCGGGGTCCCA
This sequence comes from Caranx ignobilis, assembly GCA_021432705.1. NCBI lineage: Eukaryota > Metazoa > Chordata > Actinopteri > Carangiformes > Carangidae > Caranx > Caranx ignobilis. The sequence continues at coordinate 2,451,899 of MU270014.1, forward strand.
TCGGCAATACACAACAAAGACACCAAATTTCCTCTGACTACAGTGACGTCCTCTGTACTCCCTGCTCCATCCAGACCAGGAGGGACTGAGGAGAGTAAGACAATTGATTATCATTGATTGCCAAACAGGGCAATGGTGTTTAATGATTTGGGGTTACAAGAGAGAAAAAAAAAAACATCTTCCTACTCACCATACACCTGCAGATTGTAATGTCTGTTGTCCACACCTGCCCTGTTTGATGCAACACAGGTGTAGGTGCCACCATCAGACACCTGGGTTCGTGTAATCCTGGCAGAGAGAAAAAATTATGTGAAAATCCTGATGTCTTTTCACTCTCAGAGGTGGAAACTCCATATAGATCTTACATTTATACATATAGATATAAACAATATATTTGACCAATATTCAAAAAAGCATTGCAGTAGTGGAGGTGAAAAATAACCATGGCCATGACCAAGAGTTGGGTGGTGTACTGATCCAGGTAAGGCCCAATATTTTTTATGCTGTATAGTGCAAAGTGTCATGAAGGAAAGATGGATGCAACATGGTCAGGGATAGAAAGCTGGTCATCAAATATGATAGTAAGGGTATTCACAAATAGGGTTAAGTAAAGAGATGAAGATATCCCGAGAGCAAAGCTGATTGGCTGATATCTTCATCATACCCATACAATGTTGTTTTACAATGATTTCAAATTGTCTGTCCACTAAACCCCATGTATAGGAAACATCATCATGTGTTACAGCCTCTTCTTGCACCCTGTCCACTGACCTACCGGAGCACCTGTCCTGCAGAGAGGAGCCGTATGTGGGAGGAGACGGGCAGTGGGAGGCCATTTCTCAGCCAGTTGAGTTGAGGAGGAGGGGAGCCGGTGGCAACACACTCAATATTGACCGAACTGTCCAGAACTGTTGTCAACTCCTCAGCTGACTCTGTGTTGCCGTCTATCACAGGAGGCACTGATGGGGCGAACAGACAGTAAAGTCAGCGATGGACAAATGAGATAAATTAGATTTTAAAGTAGGTCAAGTTGCTTTAGTTGCTAAATTAGTATAAACCCACCATACACATTTAGATTGAATATCCTGTCCTCCTCTCCAGCAGTGTTGCTGGCCACACAGGTGTATTTGCCACTATCGGTGGTGTGAGCTCTGATCACAGTGAGTGAGCTTCCATCTGGACTGATCCTGAACACAAAGGCAACATAACATCATTGTTATGATTATTATAACATAACCTTTCCTTTCATTTTATTCTTTTTTTTGTTTTGTTTTGGCAGACTTTACTGTACCTGAGACCGTTGTTATCTGCATTCTTGATGACTTCTCCATCCTTCAACCACTGGATGGTTGGAGATGGGGTTCCCTGGACTCGACAAACCAGCTGGATGCTTTCATTTAGCAGAACTCCCATCTCACTGGGCAGCTCTGATCCAGAGATACTGGGAGGGACTAAGAGAAGTTTCATATGAATTAGACAGCATAACATGATTGTTTTTCAATAGGGAATAGCATTTTTTCCACAGTAGGTTAAGACTTGAACACATGTCATTACCTTGGACAGTGAGGTGGTAGCTCTTGCGTGCTTTTCCCTCCACGTTGGAGGCCAAACACATGTATGTGCCGCTGTCAGAGAGCTGTGAACGTGCAATCTGAAGCTTGCTGCCTCCTGAGAAGATGTGCATCTCCAGAGACTCTGAATTCTCTAAACAAACATTAAGTTCAGACATTTGGCATTCAGTTGACTGACACTGGCAGAGCTACTTGTACCTATTTATATCACAGACTGATAATAAATCATGCATGCATACCAATGGGTCGTCCATTCTTCAACCAAGTGAGGCTGGGAGGAGGGATACCAGTGGCATCACAGGAGAAGATGACTGGGTTACTGATGGTTTCCACAACACTCTCCTCTGCTGGGCCATCGATACTGGGAGGTACTGAGGAGAGACAGAGAGAGAGAGAGGGACAAAGATTTTAATTGTTCCTTAATGTGTTTTGTGTTTTCTTTGTTGTGAATAAATCAATATTTAGAATCACACTACCATAAATGTTCAAGTGGAAGTTCTTGTCCACCTGGCCAGCAACATTGGTGGCCTTGCAAACATATTGTCCTGTGTCAGACACCTGAAAAACAGAAGCAACATATAAACCAGATGCACAAAATACTACCAATGGTAGTTACCTTAGCAACTTTGTTTGAGATAAGGTTAAACCTGGACAGCTGGAAGGGTGTTGACATGGCTGAAAGATGGGGCTGAAAAACACACATCTCACCTCTGAGCCTTTGATCTGAAGCATCTGCCCCTCTGCCAAGATGCGCAGGTTGGCTGATTCTGTCACCACCCTCCCATTCTTGTACCAGGTGATGGTGGGAGGAGGGACAGCATTGGACTCGCACTCCAAAGTCACTGATTTCCCTACAAGCACATTCACCACCACAGGAGAGTCCCCGTTGCTGTCCCTGATACTGGGAGGAACTGGTAAACATGGGGGACACAAAAACACTGACTGTCAGTTTATGAAGTCAAATGAGATGTCAAAGTTAGACGCTCAGTGTACAGGTGTAGACTGACCAAAAACTGTGAGGTAGATGTGTTTGTACGCCTCTCCAGCTGCATTCATGGCCACACAGCTGTACTTTCCTCCATCAGATACTTTTGCTTTAAGGATCTGCAGCATGCGACCACCTGAGGGAACAATTGGACACAGATGCTGTAGTCAGTTTGTACTGTGAGTCCTGTTTATTCTTTAAGTGCATTACCACTGGAATTGCTGTGTGATTAGTCTTATAAATGTGACCCTGTGGTGCGGACAACTTCAAGGCTACGTACCTGGCATGATGAGTGCATTGGTGTTGCCTTGAATGGGGCCTTTATCATTTAGCCAACTCAAGGTGGGAGGGGGGAAACCAGTAGCTTCACAAGAGAGTGACACAAAGTTGTTCACCACCACTGTCACGTTCTCAGGGCTAAGGCCGATAATGGTGGGAGGCACTGAAAGGGAAAAAAACAGTAATAGTAGTAACACTGTCTTGGTTGACATCAGTCAACAGGACAGAACTAATCCACCTTGTCATTTGTGTATCTTTTAACAAACACAGGACTCACCATGGACATTGAGATTAAAGGATTTTTCTGCACTCCCGGCCACGTTGTCGGCCACACACACATAGCGCCCAGTGTCAGATACCTGAGCAGTTGACACCTGAAAGATAGAGATGTAAACTCAGAAAGAATACAACTATACTGTACATAACATGCATGTAAGAGATAAAGCAACATGTCAGCATCCTTGCGGTTAGATAGAAAAGTTCACTGAATATTAAAGTCATAGGTCCACAGGACCAAGTGTCAAGAAACTTCAGATAGCTTACTGACTGCGCTTCCTGATTGTTACCTGAAGGGTTCTCCCATTGGACAAGATTCTGTGTGGACCATCAGAGCTGATTGGCCGGTTGTCCTTAAACCAGGTGATCTTGGGGGCTGGGTTTCCATCCACCTGACACTCCAGGTGGGTGGTTTTGTTGATGAGAACTGTGACTTCATCAGGTAAGTCGCTGTCTGTTCCCCGTATGGATGGAGGCACTGTTGCAGAGAAGAAATGCCCAATTACAGACTGCTCTGTATTAACCGAGTGATATCTGTAGCACAAAAAGTGTTTTTACTCACATAACACTCTAACGTCATACTGTATGGAGTCTTCTCCTGCTTCATTTACAGCCACACATGTGTATCGTCCTGTATCTTCAGCCTGGGCCCTGGGAATCTGCAACACTCGCCCGCCTGAAGATAAAACGGTAAAAGCTGAGTATGGACACCTTTTCTGTTTTGTTCCTTTTCTTTCTTTCTGTTTTCTTTGTCTTTCTCACCTGGCATGATCAGAACTTTGTCGTTGGAGGTCAGCAGCTGTCCATCTTTGTACCATGTGAGTGTCGGAGGCGGGACAGCATTGGTCTCGCAGTACAGAGAGATGGGATTGTTGAGTATCACATCACGAACATCCCCTCCAAAGCCTGGGGGAGACGTGGCATCACCAACTCCACCGGGCCTGTTGAAATTTGGTGGTACTGAGGAGGAGAGAGGACAAATATCTAAACCATTCTTGCAGCATTTTTGAAAATTTTATTTCATCAAAACCCAATCGAGTTTATTGTTCTGCATCAAAAAGGAAATTAATTCACAAATTCAGAAAGTTTTAAATGCAGTAGTAATTTCAGCAGCGATGGCAAACTTTCAATAAGACAGCACAAAATCACAGGAATACTCTCGGAGCCCGTTAAATGCACAAATAGTCTCAAGTAACACATTTGCATCAGTCAACCCAGTTCACCTTGTATATTTACATCAAAGTCCTTCTCATCCTCTCCGGCTATATTAGTGGCAACGCAGGTGTAGCGCCCAGTGTCTGACACCTGGGCATGCTTGATCTGGACTATGCGACCGTTGGCTGTGATGGACACGTGGCTGTCTGCGTGCAAGATCTGTGCAGGAACAGAGGGATCAGATCAGACAGAGTCAAATGGCTTTTATGTTATTTTAACAACAACAGACAATGTCCCACTAATTAGCAGATGGATTTCAAAACTTTAGAGACAGGGAGTAGAATATCTACCTGTCCATCCTTGTACCACTGCAATGCTGGGGTAGGGAAGGCCTCAGCTGCACACTCCAAGGTCAGCGTGCTATTGACCTTAATCTTGACCTCTTTGGGGGACAGTCCTTCCCCTGGGATATCATTTTTGTTGATCAGCGGGGGAACTGGAGTAAAAAATAGGGGTAAATGATTATAGATATCTTACATATGCATTTATTTTTGGGCATTTATAGCTGATTTATTATCACATTTAAACTATATCAACACAGGGAGAACTGAGATTTCAGACTTTTCTCTGGCCAAGGATGATGCAGCATGTCTCAGAGATATGCATATCTCTACAGTAACAACAATTTACAACCAAATCATCTCACCATAAACCTTGACCTCATAGTGCTTCAGTGTCTCTCCAGCCTCATTAGTGGCCACACAGGTGTATCTCCCAGCATCCTCTTCTTTAGCGTTAAGGATCTGCAGGGTTCGCCCACCTGTGAGGATGATTGACAAAGTCCATTTAGCTCTGTTCTGTATTCTGTTCATTTCTTTTCGACTCTTTCGTGATGAAGTTGTGATCCCGAACCTGGAAGCACTCGGACATTGCGGCTGGATTCAAACGGAGTGCCATCTTTGAGCCAGGTAATGAGAGCAGGGGGGTAGGACTGGACTTCACACACAAGAGAGGTGGGGCTGCTCAAAGTCACTGTCACCTCCTCTGCAGAGCCATCAGGACCCGAGCCAGCTATGGTGGGGGAAACTGATGAGAAAAGAGCAGGAATAGAAACCAGATGAATGAAGAGTGTGACTATAATCCATTACAAATGTTCTGGTTATAGTTTGTTTGTGAAAGAGTTTCTCTGTACCCAGGACATTGAGGTTGAAATGCCGGCTGCGATCCCCTGCACTGTTCGATGCCAGACAACTGTACCTGCCAGTGTCTGCAACTTGGGCGCCAGAGATTTGGAGGAAACGCCCATGAGATAAAACTTGATGGCGTCTGTCAGGGACCAGCGGCTGTCCGTCTTTCAGCCATTTAATCTCTGGTACAGGATTACCTGGGAGATTTACATGAAGAATTGAGCAAGACATTTTCTCATCAACATAGTCTTTATATATGTACAATGTGTGCATCAAGTCACTTACCTGATGCCTCGCAGGTGAGTGTGATGTTGTGTTTCTCCTTGACCTTTGTATCCACCATAGTTCCCTCGTTCACAATGCTTGGTGGGACTGTTGAATTAGACAAATGATCGATTAAATGGTTCTCACACTCTCTCAATGTTTAGCACATCTGTTCAAGCAGATGTTAACTGCAATGGAAGGACCTCAATGCAAACAAGTTAACCATTAAAAGATATTAGCCTGTACAGTCAGAATATTTTCACACAGTAGCCACGATTGTCTTTACCGAGGACATCGATGTCAAAGTTCTTCCTTTCCTCTCCGGCGCTGTTAGACACGATGCAGGTGTATCTCCCAGCATCCTCTACTGCAGCGTGCATTAGACGCAGGCTTCGTCCTCCTAGGGATCGAACAGGACCGTTTTTATTTAATGATTTATCTACAGTCATGTGTTCAAAGGCCCCTTTTTTCACATCCCTGGGAAAACATCCCCAGAAGGTGTAAACAACATTTTAAAGCTTGTTGAAACTAAATCAGCCCTCTCTGAAAAGTGGGATCAATTAACAGAAAGAATTTGGGCTCTGAGGCCCACAGCTGTTAAAACATTTACAAGCCAGTTTAGTGAGATTTAAAACTGATCATGTGTCTGTGGAAACAGCTTTTGTTTTTCAAACAGGGGTCGTGAGAATCTCCTGAGCAAACAAGGAACAAATAATGTGAATTCTACACTATGTTGTATTTACCTTCTGAGCTATATCTTCAAACATCATCCTCTCTGAAACTGCATGCTTGCATCAGACTTATGTGGTCAGCTCTCTCTGAATACATTTGATTTGCAGATAATCCTCATTTTCATGAGCTCATGTACAAAAGTCAGGAAAACAAATCTAACACTCTGTCTGTGTGGTGCTTTTATTTCTGCAAAATTTAGACTGTGTGATAAAGCTCAGGGGCCACGGTTTCATTTGGAGGCACCCAATACGTCTTGTGAAGTGTTTAAAAACACAATTCAGAGTAATTGCTCCTGTTTGTCTATTCTTTCACAGAAGTCTGTTGAGTTTGGCCCCAGTTGAAGTGATCCGATTACATCTTATTACTGGTGATGTATAGCAACTATTTGCCCTTTGAAACATCAATACAGAGCAAAACAGTTCAAGTTACTCCCGTGAACATTTAGGATTTGGGTTAGTCCACGAGTGTGTTCCCTCATGAAATGTACATAGAGGCTTAGGAAACAAAGGTTTATAAAGAAAAACTTCTCAACAACAAACAGAGTACGCTCACAAAGTCCAGGAACTCACCAGATAGGATGCGCACTGAGCTGGTAGCTTTGACTGGTCGACCGTCCTTGAGCCAGGAGATGGCAGGGAGAGGGATGCCAGAGGCCTCGCAGTTTAGAGCTACTGGGTTCTTCACAACGACACTCACGTTTTCTGGCACCTGCACCTGACCAATTATACTCGGTGGGACTGAACAAGATGAGATGGAATATTGGAAATGGACAACATGAAAATGTGAGAGATGAACTCCACAAACTGAAGCCAAATTTAGCTCAGAAAACAATTAATAAATCATACCATGTACACTGATGTCATACTTGCTGTCGGCCTGCCCCGCCACATTAACAGCGATGCAGGTGTAGCGTCCAGTGTCTGACACCTTAGCGTCTTTAATCTGCAACAGCCGTCCTTCGTTCTGGACCTTTGCGCCATGCTGGCCTGTGATAGGGCGTCCGTCTTTCAGCCATGTGACTGCTGGTCGTGGCACACCCTCGGCAGCACACTGTAGGGTCACATCCCCTCCTTTTGTCACCGTGATATCATTGCTGTCGCCCTCACTGTGTCTGATGGAAGGGCGGACTGAAGTGAGAAAAGCAGGTGAGTTGGTGCACATGCTCCCTCAACAGATGCTATGCACTTAAAGCACAGAGAAGAGGCATTAAGCAAACTGTCAGTCATTACGTGAGTGGTTTCGTTTCATTTTGCACTTCCAATGCTTATTTTGATTGTTATGGCAAAAGGTAAACCAGGTTTTTCAGTGACTGTACCATCCTGTATCTGCTCAGCTTTCTCTGGCTGCAGTTCTCACTGTTTCCTTCTAATAATAAAAATCCAAATCATGACTGAAATTACTGTAATTATCTATTACCGCTACTATAACTACTACTACCTACAGCTGCTACAGTACTTTTAATAATAATATAAATGAGGGGCTTTATACGTACCATAAACCTGCAGGCTGTACTCCTTGGATGTAGTGCCAGCAGCACTGGAGGCTGTGCAGGTGTAGGAGGCTGCATCCGTCCTCTCAGCACTGGAGATCTGCAGCTGGCGACCTCCTGACAAAACTCTGAGCCGCTGGTCTGATTTGAGCTCAGAACCTGCGGGAAAGACACAGTCGTTCAGGTATAGTGTTCAGACATGTCACCCACACAGTGTTCAGCGTATTTCTTTTGGCTTTTGGCACATACCATCCTTCCTCCAGGTAAGGCTTGGAGGCGGGATGCCGCTGGACTCACACACCAGAGCGATAAGACTTCCTTCAATCACTGTCAGAGGAGACACCTCCTCTGATCCACGGATGCTGGGAGAAACTGTAATAATGATGAGACACCAAAGGGAGGCGCACACATCTCAGTCAAACATCAGTGTTGAATCTTCACCTGAGCTTAAAACAAGTACAGCAGATGCTTAGGCTGCAAAACACTGCTGTGCAAATGAAAGATTAAAAAAAAGAAACATCTAAACACAGACACATTTCAATCTTCTTTTTTTGTGCATAAAGACACTCTATTCATGTAATTGCACTGGCTTGAACTGTACAAATACATGTAACTGGCTTGTACTGTACAAACACGTGTAACTATGGAACCAAACAATCAATAACAAAACAGTCTCTTGTTTCAGCTTTGTCAACAGTCAGTGCTCCACTGACAGAAGAATCCAGATGAATACTTCCCTCTTGTCAAATTCAATTGCTAGTTGCTCTTTATTAACCTGAACAGCACATAAACACAAATTTGATGGAAAATAAAGAAAACTCACCCCAGACATTGAGGTTATAATTCTTCTCTGTTTTGCCGGCAACATTGGTGGCTTCACAGGTATACCTGCCTGAATCCTGCACCTGGGCACTGTCCACCTGATGAACAGATCCAGACACACATTAAAATGTTAAACTAAATAACTAAATAAAGACTAAATAGTATAGGCAGAAAGTCAGCAATTAAAGTTGTGCAACCTCACAGAAAGATTTAGTTTGACTCTTTATAACTGGAGCTCCTACTTTACCTTGAGCAAACTCCCATCCGCTGACACAGTCAGACCAGGCTTCCTGAACAGCGGGCGGCCATCTTTGCGCCAGGACAGAGTTGGTGGTGGGATTGCATCACTCTGGCAGTGCAGCTCCACTGGACGGCCGAGCATCACCGTGGCATTCACCTCCTCACCCTTTATGTTTGGCGGCACTGTGGCAGACACAACGATGAGCTACTGACAGTGTTTCTTCTTATCCTCCTCATTTTCCTCACTTTATTCAAATGCTCTTCTTTTGCATGAATTGACTATGAAACTTGGCCCACAGAGCCACTCTCAACACTGTAAACTCTTCTTATTACCTCATAATTGAAAAGAATAATTGCTTCCTGAGATGCGTAGACTCCACTAAGTTAGGCATCTGGTGCTCTTTAAGTAATTCAATGTCGGGCAATGACAGCGGTATTAAACCATTTCAACATTTTTTGTGGTATTAACAATCAGGGTAGCTACATTTCCAAGAATTTGATGAAACCTAATCTGTATGGAAATTACTAACATGCATTGAGATGCGTAATGACTCGGGAGCAAACAAAGTCCCACAGGAATGTTTCTAGTCCCCTGTGACTGCACTTAGTATCATCACAGACAAAGTCGGGTGTTGCTGAGGCTGATTAACTAGATTTACTACAATCTGGATGAGTGGTGGACATGATTCGCTTTTGGCACTGAACTTTTCTGGGACTGAAACACACAGTTTTGAACCACAGAGAAGTAAACGGTGGGAAAAAAATGTTAAGCTACAAGTTTGTTGCAACAGCTCCGGAATTGTTTGGAGACTTTCATCCCGACTACAACAATGTCTGGACTCCTTAAATAGAACAACATCTTCAAACGGCGATTTAATTCATCCAACCATCTGTTCCTCAGTATTTCAACGACACATTTGCCGCTCTTTTCTGGTAAATCTGGCCTGGTCTAGATAATAACTGCAGGCCAATTTCCTCTGCATTATGGTCACTGGACAGACAGAGGACAAGTCATCAGGGACGGACAGAAACAGGCCCTCAGCTCAGTGTTTAGCCAGACACAGGAAGCTGCCGAAGAATGGTAGCAATTACTCCAACAAATCTGCCTTTATTTCTCTGGACAAGTGCTTTTTGATCTTTCTGAGGAAAAGCATGTCATGTAGATGTTTGTGTTTTTTGTGCTGCTGCGTTCAAACAGACACACAGGGACAAACACACATCAGCACAGACTTTACAGTCTCCTATATGTAAACTTCTTGTCTCTTATAACTTCATTGACATTAGCTTTGATTAGACTTGTATAACAACCGATCTGCCTGTCAAGCTCAGCTCTGTGCAGGGAAGTGACAAGGTTTATTGAAATGCTAAACTCAGTCAGATCACACTTCCTCTTGCACATGCACATGTTTTGCTCAAGGCCCTTTTCAGATATTTTCTTCGGTCTTTTAATGTTTCGGGCTGGATCTGGTGCTCTGTTGACAGACATACTACAGTTGCCCATATTAGTTAGTAAAACAACAAGTGGAACATGGAAAAGACATTAAAAGGAAAAATTGTGTGCTAAGGAGAGGAGTCCGCTCCTGCCAAGAACCTTTAAAGGGAGATAGTTTACAACGATTTCAATATTCGAATTCAATCTCGTTTCAAAGCTTTAATAAACAAAAAAAATGCATGACATTATCGTAATGTAGTGCAGAAAATGTTCAAAGTCTGGGTCATAACAGTGATAAAAGTTACATCATTGTTGGCTTATAAAAGGCTCCATCTGTGATCCAAAACACTTGAGAACATGTTGTTGCCCATCTTTTAATACTCAGAAAAACACCAGAGAAAAACTAAAAACGTTTTACTGATTTTAGAGGATTTTAAAAATTGATATGTACAAATAATACTTCAAGATGATTTTTCAAAAATATCCAACATAAATGACTAGAAGCTAGTAAAGATTGTACCTATGTGTACATGTGTATGCTGTGCAGGTCATTTATATAACAACTACTGAGGAACTGTGATTTACTCACCATAAACATGAAGGTCATACTCTCTGCTCTGCTCTCCGCCGGCATTGACAGCCACACATGTGTATCTGCCTGTGTCGCTGACCTGTGCACTGCTCAGAGACAACACTCTGCCACCAGACAACACCTGGGAAGGAGACAGTAACAGATCAGAGACGAGACTGAGCAGACATTAACCTGCATTTATTAAGTTGTTTTGGGGCTTAAGTACATCAAGTTTATGGATCAGAAAGTGTTAATTCCAACATAAATTCATTCATTTATCGGCACCTGTATGCCATGCGATACACTTGCCACGGGGCTGCCATCTTTGAGCCATGTGAGGCTGGGCAGAGGGACGCCGGTGGCCTCACACTCCAGCCTGGCAGCTTCATTCACCACCACTGTTACTGTACCACCTCGGCTGGAGATGACTGGAGGCACTGAGAGACCCAAGAAGAAGAAGAAGTAATAGTTGCATTAATCTCTGATAGCATTTAAATAAAAAGTGGATAACTTAAGTGTATTTTAACGGTATGTCATTTAGTCATTTTTTTATCACAGGGAAGCATTCCTGGACAAGGATAAGGATGGTTTTAAGTATAATACGACATTATAATAAGTATAATATGGCAGAAATGTTACCCACCGTACACTTGCAGGTTGTGGAATATCTCAGCAACTCCGGCCAGGTTGACCGCTACACATCTGTACATCCCAGCGTCAGACAGCTGAGCCCGTTCAATCTCCAGCACCTGCCCACGCTTCAGCATCATCACACCAGCTGCGCTTGTCAGAGGTCGGCCATCTTTGTACCAAGTGATAGCTGTAGCACGGCAGTAAGTCAAAGCAAAAACACAAAAAAAATGTAACTTGTTGAATGGATGGAGAGCTGTTACTGTGAAGAAACAACATAACTTTTAATAAGAAGCAACAATGTTTTTTTTAGCCGTGGTGGAAGAGAGTTTAAAGTTGAAGCGGGTCCCCAAAATAAACTTGTGGACATTGGTCCCAGATATGTGGTGAATATAAACTGAAAGTGTCTTCAAAATGTTTAATTTTAATGCTCAGACTGTTTGACTGTTTGTGGTTGTGAAACAGTGATGGTATGAAGACACACAGATTTTTATTTATGTGTCATGTTAAGTGATGCGGGACAGACAAAGCTAAATATCTGTCAAACAAAACCTCTATGTTTTTGCTTGCGAGTTCATAACTGATTTCTGATTAGACATTTTCACATGCACTGCAGAAGACAGTTGGAAATCAACACCTGCTCTAAAAACTGCAGGAACAACTCAAGGAAGTTCATTTATACTGGAATGCGACTGCTTATCTGCACCAAACTGTTGCACTGTAAAGCACGTCCAACTGCAGGGAAAGGCAGTGGGAACAAAGTGAGGTTGCCTGTGGGGAGTCATCTGAGATCAATTTTCCGCTGCTCCATTAATGGTTAAAGATAAGGAAAGCAGCAGAGGGGCCAATTCTGACAGAGCGGTGAAGGGAAACTACGCCCTACAGCCTGTGAGCAAACACAGCAGGACAGAGGAGGACATTCACAAGCTGTCTTACCAGGTAATGGGCTGCCTGTGGCCTTGCACTCAAGCTCAGTGGGAAACCCCGACAGGATGGTCTGGTTGATGATCTCTCCAGAGTGGGGGATGCTGGGAGGCTCTGAGGGACACACACACAGTATTACACACAAGGACAACAATTTGGTTAGATGATGTTCTCATGTCTCCTCCTAGTCCCTTTGCACACAGAACAAAGACAGAAGGAAAATGTATGACAGAAACCAGGAGATGAGCGAGGCGAGGGAATAAAACATGCAGGGAGAGGGCTGTGTTTATCTTCACGTTACCATGGACACTGAGCCGAATGTGCTGTTGAGCTTCACCAGCTGCATTGGTGGCCAGGCAGGTGTATCTTCCAGAATCCTCTAGTCTTGCCTCTGTGACCTTCAGTGTTCGGCCTGCATACTCCAGCTGTGAGAGATGTGTGTGTGAATTCAGACTGGTAATGGTCAATATAAAAGGTACATTGACATATATGTCAGTGTTTGTCGGTTTGTGAATTATGGGGAGAGATTTTTTACTGTATCTCAAGGTCACTGGAAACAGCAAAGATCTCTCCTCCTGTGTCTTTGAATATAACCATGTGCTGCTTAAACATCATAGATCAAACTCAAAGTACTGACGGTCACTGACTGCCATTACAAATATAAAACAAAACATGTAAATTTTTGCCTTAATCCTCAAAAGCTGAAATTAATGCTGCAAAACAGCTGGAAAATTGATTTTATTTATGTTTGATAATTAAAGTAAAATGCATTGAACATCCAATCAATCAAATAACTGACCTTGAGGTGCTCCTGCGTCGTGTCGACAGGTCGGCCATTTTTAAGCCAAGTAATGCTGGGAGGAGGGATGCCGCTGGAGATGCACTCCAGAGTGATGGGCTTGTGGAGCACCACTGAACGTTCAGCAGGCCCAGTGGTGCGAATGGATGGAGGAACTGGAGGAGGTGCAAAGGATAAAATTAAATCCTTAAAAACATTTTGCAAAAGTTAATAAGATGCAAACGACAAGGCAGAGTAGTATTTACCCAAAATGAACGTGTCCCTGAGGTCGGCATTTAAAGCATAAATCACATTTATTAAAATAAGAACATTCAACTATTGGTTGCTAAAAAGTTATTAAAGATTACAGATTATGTGACAACACATTTAAATGTTTTACCATGGACAACCACATTGAAGTCCCTCTCGTGGTCTCCAGCTTCATTAGAGGCCACACACTGAAATCGAGCTGTGTCAGACACCTGAGCGCGGGACACGATCAGCCGTCGCCCGCTGGCTGCCACTCGCAACCCTTCACCCTGTCTGACTGGTTTCCCATCTTTGTACCACCTGGAAAATAACAGCTTTTAGTATGCGTGCGTGTGTGTCTGTATGCATGTTTCAGTTCGTTTTTGTGTGTGGCATGAGAAGAGGCAGATCTTACGTGATGACAGGTGCAGGTGTTCCCGAGGCTTCACACTCCAGCTCCAGTGGGCTGTTGAGTATCACTGTGCTGTCTGTCACATCGTCAGCTCCATCGATGAAAGGAGGAACTAAGAGAGAGTATTTCAACATATCAGAGTCTGGAAAGCCATATTTAATGCATGCATAATTTTTAAAACTTACAAGAAAACCATCTCAGAGTGAAATGGAAACATAATATCACAGCTTTGAAAATGAGTTTTTTTTTCCATTTGTCCTCTAATTCTGCTGGATGTAATACTGGTGTCAGAGAAGACAAGTAAAATGTTAGGGAGAAAGAAAAGATGAAACCCTCTGTGTGGCTCCTCTGATTGAATATTGTGGTGTTTGTGAAGTTCACCAGTGTTTCTGTCAGACCTGAAACGGCAGGTGTCGGTTTCCCATGTGGAATGCACACATGGTGTAAATAATGACCGCGTCAGCACAGAGTGGCAGTAACATCCACTCTCTCATATGAGTTGTCGTGGCCGAGTGGTTAAGGCGATGGACTAGAAATCCATTGGGGTCTCCCCGCGCAGGTTCGAATCCTGCCGACAACGGTGCAATATTTTCTCAGCTGTCATAAGCTGCTAAAGAGAGTAGACTCCACACATGGCCGCCGGTGGTTGTTGGTACATAATTGAGTGACTATTTAAAATAGATAAAGGGGCAGAGATGGCACTACAGCCAGTGGAGTGAGAGCTGTGCAATTTCACTGTTTCACACCCAGAAGGGCGCATAATGAAAGAATTAGAGGTAGGAATGCACAGGAACAGATCACTTTTCACTAACATGAGTTATCCCACTTGGAGCCACATTCAGAGTGCATCTAAGGATAACTTCTGATTTACGGTTTAAAAAAATGATAACCTGGACCTAGATCCTCCTGAGCAAATGTCTGAGCAGCTGTAAAACACTTGCAACCACTTAAGGTAAAAAACTATATGCCATAAGCTATATCTGGTATTTTCTGCCTGATGTGTTTAACCTGGCATAAATGCTGAAGTACTGGTCACACACTGAGAGGAAACAAACCACTTTTCCATTTCCCATTTTCAAGTTAAGATTGAGTCAAATAGAGCTGAAGTCCACCAGTGAGAGAAGACCAGTGAGGTGAGAACAAAGCAATTAAATGGTGATTTTGCTACAACGTGCGCACAAGCAGGCGGAAACACTATATTTTACAACATTAAAACTCTACTCTTTGCATTTTTGGATGCATAGATATAGCCATTGCTTTGTTAGTTTGGGCCAGTCTGATGCTGACACAAACATGTAACACAAACATATTTCTGTGTGTTTCTATACCTAAAACTCTGACGTCGTATTTGACCTCCTTCTCCCCGGCAATGCTTGTCGCCACACAGACGTAGCGCCCCGAATCTGAGACAGTGGCCGAGGGGATTTCTAATTTTTTCCCCTGCTCGAGCACACGGACACTTTCACCGTCATGGACAGGCACTCCATCCTTCAGCCACGTGAGGGAGGGGGGAGGGTGTCCCCCGGCCTCACACTCCAGGATCAGAGGCTTACTGAGGGTCACTTTCCTCTCAGTCAGCCCGTCGTCTCCTCCTGCAATGGTGGGAGGCACTGGGGGGGAGAGGGGGAATGAACAGAACAAAAAAGTGAGCTCAAAGCTTGAAAGACTTTTCTGCTTGACTTACATCTTATTTGCATCTCACACTCAAGGCTTTCATCAGGAAGCAACATGTAAAATTGCTTTACTTTTCAAATCCTCCAATCTGTATCCGTTTTTGTGCTCTTCATGGTGCAAGGATTTTAGGACGAGGATTTTTTTATTAAGTTGTTTGCCAACAATCCACAGCTGTTTGAAATTATTCTCGACTGCTACAAATGTCTTTATGCTTTGTGAGTCAAACAAAATGCCTTAAAGCTCTGATTAATACAATAAGCTTCAGAGCTCAACGATGGACTTCAGAGGGATTACAGACACAGACAATAGGAGCTGAGGTTCAGAGAGTTCCCCAGTACCTACATTTTGAAATTCAGATTTTAATGTGCTTAAGATTTTCTCCATCACTTGGTTAATATTTCAAAGTGACATAGAGAAGACTGGGAAAAGAATATGCGTTCAGGTATCAGGTTCTTACAGTAAACATCCAGCTCGTAGGTCTTCTCTGCACTCCCAGCCACGCTGGTCACCTTGCAGGTGTACAGACCGGCGTCTGACGCCTGCGCACGAGGGATCTTCAGGTAGTGGCCTCGCTCTACATACTGAGCTTGTCGGTGTGACAGGATAGCCTCGCCGTTCCGGTACCAGGTGATGGTGGGAAGCGGCACCCCACGTGCCTCACACTCCAACGTGACCACGGTGTCCAGCAGGGCGGTAACCTCTGTGGTCAGGTTCCCTCCTTTGATGGAAGGTGGCACTGGAACAGCAGCAGAAAAACATTCAAGTCTTGTGACTGAAATTTCCTCATTTTAGTTGGGAACGTGTTTATGTGAATGTTCAAAGAGTAGCCTGTTTATACACGGACTTCCAAAATATACACTCACCGTAGACACTGAGGTTGAAGTCCTTGGACTGCTTTCCAGCTGTGTTCATGACACTACACTGGTAGCGGGCCTGGTCCCCAAGACGTGCACTTTTTATCCTCAATACCTGACCTCTGTTGGTGACCTCCAGATTGGGATCACCAAGAAACACCAGTCTGGGAAGAAGCAAGAATGGGACAGAGAAAGAGGATGTTTGAAGGAGGAATGTTTAATCTCCTTTAATCGTCTTTCAAGTTTAAGACAGCCCTTACTTCCTGTCCTTGTACCACTGGATTGTGGGAAAAGGCACTCCTTGCACTTTGCACTCAAGACTGATCTCCTGTTTGAGAATGGCTGAGACATCTCGAGGAGTGTCTGACCCCGTGATGGTCGGTGGGACTGTGGAACAAAGGGAGTGAATCAGTCTTTATTAGACAGGCCATCATAAAAATGAACATGATAAATTGTATTTCTTACAGCTGTACACTTGTTTTTTAACATCCTAGTGAGAGTCATTTGTATTTGGCCACATTCACAAAGTAAGGGTTTGAATCTGTTTTGCTTTAATGTGGTATGAATTTAAGGTCTTGGTGTGTCCAGACGGCTGCACAGAGCTCTTTCTTTGTAATTCTTGGACTTGACATTGACCATTGCTCACCCAGTACATCCAGGAAGAAGTCTTTTTCTGTGCTGCCAGCAATATTGATGGCCTTACAGCTGTAGCTTCCTGCATCTGCCGTGGCTGCCTTCGTTAGTCTCAGGGTTTTCCCCATATCGAGAATCTGGACGCTGCTGCTGCTAGCAACTATCTGTTTGCAAAAGCAAAAACAACAACATGTGTTACGGTTCAGTTACGGAGCAAATTATAACACATGAAGATAAAAGGATCTGAAACTTAAAAAGCTCCAGCGAGTATTGAAAAACAATCACTGTCCGTAGAAAGTGTCAAAAACATGAAACATGTTTGCTGAGTTTGGCATCTTGACTCAGATTACTGGTAATTAGCAGATTAAACTAAAGTGCTCTGATTTTCCCATCTGTGCTTTGCAGGAAAAATGAAGAGGGCAGCCAAGGGAACGAAGAAAAAACAGAGTGACTGTGATGTTATTAAAAAGTGTGTGCAAACTCTCTGTTCTCATATTAATTCATCATAATTATTTTGTCAGCACAAGTTTGAGCACATTGAACACACACACACACACACACACACACACACGGAGGGTCTGCAGTGGTTTACTGTCTGCTCTCTTGGACAGTGTACCCTGTGATCAGAGCTCATTCAGTCCTCAAGAGTACTTTCATTAATACATGAAAGGAAAGGTCATTATACCTTCTCATGACTATTATCCATGGAGATGACTTCCAGTAGCAGACCACTGTTTAAGTATAGGTTATGTAAATTATAAGGCAGCATGTTACTTAATCTCTCTGGCTGTGTCTTTGATGTGTATATTTAGTGTTTACCTTTTGTGGAAGAAGTAATAATTTTATAAATGCTGAAAACAGAAAAGAAGATTGACAATTTCTATACAAGATATTTGTGAAAAAAAAAAAAAACCTACAGGAGTCTCATCTTTGTACCAGGTGACGACAGGGGTTGGACTTCCTGTGACATCACACACCAAGCTGATTGGCTGGTTCAGGACCACCGAGATGTTGCCTGGTGTATCGCTGTCACGAAAATCTGGTGGCACTGTGGAGGCCGTTAAATGTGATTATTACATGCTTACAGTTCTAATAAAAATCAAACGATATGTTGGAAAATGAGCCCATGAACTGCTCGTCACCGTTGACTTTGAGCTGATATTTCCTCTCAGTGGATCCAGCGTCATTGACAGCAGCACAGACGTACTCTCCATTATCCAGCGGTGACACAGAGGCCAGAATCAGCAGCGTACCATCCTCCAGGATGGACACGCCGGGCTCATTACCGGTCAGTTCCTGGCCGTTGCGCAACCACCGAATTACTGGCTTGGGAAGGCCTGGAGAAGAGATGAAGGCAGGGAAAGGAGAAAAGGAAAGCCAATCTCTCAGCAGTGAGGAAAACACTGGACTGTAAATAGAAGAAAAGAAATGATCATTTGTACCTTCTTCGGCACATTTAACAGATAGAGGAAAACATTTCTGTACCTTTGGCAGGGCATGGGAAGGCGATACGCTGGTTTGCAACTCTCTCCTGCAGGGGACTATTGAAGGGGGGCTCCAGGACCTCGACCACAGGGGGCACTGAAAGGACAAACAGTCAGTATGACAAAGACACAATAAAGAACAGGAAAAACAACTGTGCATGAATTTTAAGAATTGTACTTGCACGTGCACGTCCTGTCAAAGTTGTCATCTGTTTGCAGTTAAACTGGGATGTGCATTTTTGTCCCTTTTTTTCATTTATATAAAAGATGCACAACTCAAACCGTTTGTCTGAAACCAACCTTGCACGAGAAGCTGAACTCGAGCTTCATCTCTTCCTGCGCTGTTGGTGGCTGTGCAGGTGTAGGTTCCTTCGTCATGCAGTCCCACAGTTTTCAGTGCTAAGCTGCCATCGTGCAACGCTGGGTAACTTTTACCATCCTTAGTCCAGGTCAGGGTCGGCTCTGGAACTCCTCTCACCACACAGGGCAGCTCCACAGGGTGGCCCACCTGGACCTTTATTACCCTTGGGCCAGCTTGTATACTCGGGGGCACTGCAGGGCCGAGGACAGAGGGCAGTATTTAGTTTTTCTGGGTGCGGAAAGTTAGTTATCCAGAATGAGTGTATCTGTTCTTCTCATTTAGAGTAGTGGATGCAGCAGTGGATTTTGTCTGCCTGCTTCTGAAATGCTGTTCGGCTTTATCAAACAAAATACATGGAAGATAATGAGTGGATACAATTTGCGATCTTGATGCTTATTAATATTTTACTAAAACTTTACTTTGACATATTTTATTACTTATTATTATTAACCAATTCATCTCCCACATGCAAATTAGAAGAAACATTTGATTTATTGTCTCTTTGTTACTATTGGTGATCTCGAACGTACCCAAAACACTCAGCTCAACGAATTGTGTGAAGTTGCCAGCGATGTTGGAGGCGACACACACATAGAGTCCACTGTCTGAGACTCTGGTTTCCAAGATCTTCATAGAGCCAGAGGGAAGCTGAGTGTGTCTGTGAGAAACACACACACACACAGTTATACAGAATGAGCATGCAAATGAAAAATAAGCACATGCAGTATTTTTCCACACAGTGGCTTTTTCAGTCATTACTGTAAACATATACTCCTGTAATTCTTACTAATCCACCATCAACAACAATTGCAGCTGCTGTGGCATGAGCATAGAGGGAACAACAGATCACAGGGCAGAGTTTGATTACTCCATCATCTCATAAAACCCACAAATTATAGCCTGAGGTCATGAACAGTCAACGTACACAGAGCACAGCAATCAAGAGTTTCTTCTGGTGTCTTAAAAGATACAAATTCAACTCTCATTTCATTATCACTGCCAACATACTAGGATTTTGTCAGATGTTTATTTCTAATGTATATGTTTGTGTTTGTGCTGAGGCTTATGCTTTTGTTATGTTATGTGAACAATATTCGGTGGAGACCGAGAAATTGTGTGTGGTGTTGTATGTGTGTTTTTACCTGGGAGAGAAGGGGGAGATGAGCTGCCTCTCTTTGGCCCAACTGATGGTGGGAGGCGGGACACTGTGGACCTCACAGGGCAAAATGGCATCCTCTCCTTCAACCACTGACATCCTCACTGGCTCTGCCGAGGCTCCGGCACCGCCGACATTGGACCTAGGACGGACTAAACACACATGCATAGTCAGACACACATAGGAACATACCATACCAGCATGTGGAGGCAGAGATGTAAATAAACACAGGTAAAAAATGGGAAACCAGTTTGTAATATTATTGATACACTCTACTGGTGCTTTTCAAGAGGAGGAAGACCTTATTTCCTCCAATAATTAGCTCTGGTTCTTTTACCATAAGCCACTGTACATTTGTTAGAGATGACAAAAGACAGATGGATGCAACAAATCTATGATAAAAGTCATTTTCTTTATATATTTCCCAGAGCATCTGCCTCTGAACACAGAGTGAGAAGTTGTCACAGTAAAGGAGGTGAAGATTATCAACCAGAACTATTTGCTGGTAAAAGTGATCAATAAATAGTCATGAGTCTGGCCTTAAGATTGAGGACATTAGGATGCTGCGTCTGCTCATGAACATAGTAAATGACATTTAAATTGAAACCATTGCGCTAAAATAAAGGAAAAAAAATTCTGCTTTACAGTGTTGAACATTTACAGTATCTCAGTGATGTGAAGTCAATTACTCGCAAAAATCAACAGCAGATGTTGTAGTTTGTCAGCTGGTAGAGGCTGCTAGACGTCTTGGCAGTGATCACACTAATAATGTCTACCAATGTGAATTTGGTAGTAAATTACTGGTATGAAATTCCACATTACTTTTTTTTTTCATCTGACTCAGCCTTTACCTGGAGATGAGACTTACCATAGACAGTGAGCTGCACCTTCCTGGAGGCGTAGCCGGCAGCGTTGGTAGCTGTGCAGATGAACTCTCCGGTCTCATTTCCAGAAGGCGAAGTGATGCGAAGGCTGCCGTCAGAGTCCAGGGAGAAGTCAGGACCACCCAAGTACAGCAGCTCCCCACCCTACAAAACAAATCCCAGCAGGGAGAGGCCAGGGGCCTGAGTTTATTTCATTAAGTCAGCTTTATTAACATTTGACATGGTGACAAAGAGGGAGTTAAGACTCGAAAGGATCCGTGGTTTGACCTTCTTACTCTGCTAAAATTTATGACTTGATTCTCCTCCCTGCTGTTAAAAGATGGCCGCGAATAAAACGTTACAAGTCATGCAATCAAATAAACCAAAACCTGAAGCATATGTGATGCTAATGCATTAGAAATGTGTCATATCTGGACCGTCCTGTACCTGCCATGACTAACTTGACTCGATCGATGTTATAGAGAACAGCAAAGGAATCAGTGGTAATCTCATTTTAACAGCTGGAGCAAAACTTAGCAGGGTCCAGTTTCATACGTCCCTGTAGCGCTGTTCACTTTAACAGCAATGCTTTTACAACTCAGAGAAGCTAGTGCAAAACGACGGAAAAGAGGGAGGGACAGCCCACATACACACACACACACTCAGCACTAAGTACACACCATCACACAAAAGTGCACATGTAAAAGGCAGGTAGAGCTGATGGAGGAGCACACATGAACGCCCTCACACAGGCACACAAGTATTTTCCTATTGTGTGCTAAAGAACAACAACACAAGGACCTGTCCACCTGGAGGTGGAAGCTCTACATAATAGTGTTTGGTTATAAGATAGGAGTCCAGATGTGGGTCTGTGCATGGGTGGGTGTTTGTGAGTTTTCAATGTGTTAAGTTGTTGGTTCAAAATTATAACTCTGGGATGGCAAGACATAGCTCATTTTGGTCATACACAGAGATTTGTTAAGTTGAGGAGATTGGTCTAGAGTGAATCACTCACATCTGTCTTACACTGTTACATACTGTTATTTCCCTTTTGTTTTTTTATGAGTGCAAAGAATAAAATGGAAGCTTTTAATGGTAGGAAACCAGTAGACCATATAAAGAAGAACATGAGCTAATAAGATCAGTGCACACCTTAGCCCAGGTGATGTCTGGAGCAGGTACTCCATTGGCACGGCAGGGCAGAGAGATAGGTGTTCCCTCAATCGTGCTGAACACCTGAGGGCCATGCTGAATGGTGGGAATCACTGTAAATTCAGAAACACAATAGGGTCGAGTAAGGTCAGTATGTTCTTTGTGCATACACACAGCACATTCACCGAGTGTTAGTATAACATACATACCAGTATATGTGTTGTTGTGCAATGTTACCCCTACCTGGCACAATATTTCTTTTCATTTACAAGTACTTTTTATATTTAAGTCTCCATCTTTTCTGACTTGTGTATAATATGTACATAGTCATACATAACCTAATCTTATCTTGGATTCTAATAGATCCATAAGCGTACTGTATGGTTTGTGTATTTGTGCATAGAACATCTTTTTTTTTGTTGTGTCCCAGAAACATCTGGAGCAAGTCAACGTGAACAAAGCATATTCAGAGCAAATATTCACTTATTTAATTCTTCTTTCTATCCGTCTTGTTTCTGTTTTGTTATGATCCTGGAAATCTGCAGCAAAGATCAGCCCTCAGAGGCTTGGAGCATCTTCTTGGAAAGGAAAAAATGTGATTTTACTTAAACACCGTGTTCACTATGCAAGCCTTCATTTCATGGTGCTCATCTACTTGTCTTTATATAGTGTACCTCAGTTTAAGGCCAACTGAACAACACACTGACCTACATAGTGTGAATGTCTAGTGTGCTGTGTATGTACATCTGACCTAATTTCAGAAACGGAGACAAAGAACCAGCGCCTTTTAACGTAAATGCTGCGGATGCTTCCTATTGAAGTTGGTTGACTCTGGCAACGACTGACTTTAGCATAAATGGAGAACACATTTTTCCCTCTCACTGAGCTCCAAACTCTGCCATTACCCTCAGCTGCTCCTGGTTTTACTGCAACTTCTGAGATAATCCTATTCATGAGGTTAAGAGCCTTCTACATCATAAAGGAGACATTTAAGGAGGGTCTTAAAAAATGGGGGAGGTAGGAGAATAAAAAAAAGAGGAGGAAAAGCCAGAGGGGGAATTACATATCTCATGGAACATTTACAATGGGTGCTTCTCAGAGAAAATTTTATCACAGTAGGAAAAAGCACAGGTGTAAATAATAATATTAACGACGGCCTGGTTCGATTCAATGAACCTGAATGCAACTGGCTTCTCTAAACAGAATGAGGGCATCGTCAGTGTTAGCAATTACACCTGTGCTTTTCCTTATATGGCATGAAAAGTGTCTGGTGTGCAAAAGAACTTCTTAACTTGGAGCTGTCTGCTTCTCTTGTTTGCTGCACTGGCTTAATGCTTTAATGCAAAATGCTGCTATTTTAAACTGTGTTTTTCTTTCATGCATCATATGTTGACAATTAAATCAAGGATTATATGGTTTATTAGCTTTGGTTATTAACTTTGAAATACCATACTAACATTAACATTTATTACACATTTGCATCAGAAATGTGGATCACACCTGTTTGGCCCATATGCCTCTGCCTGCTTGTATGCAGTTGGATGTGTGTGTCTTTGTGCACCCTACCATAAACATTGACAGTGGTGGTATGGTTGGTGGCCCCAAGAACGTTCTCAGCCAAGCAGGTGTAGTCGCCTGCATCATCCAGCTGCACTCTCTCAATATGCAAACTGCCGTCCCTCCTCACTGTCAGGTACTGGTCT
The DNA here is from genome assembly GCA_021432705.1 of Caranx ignobilis. NCBI lineage: Eukaryota > Metazoa > Chordata > Actinopteri > Carangiformes > Carangidae > Caranx > Caranx ignobilis. The sequence goes on from MU270014.1 coordinate 2,475,775, forward strand.
GATGTCACCTGGTCCAATAGGTTTGAGTTAAAACATGGTTACTTAACTCAGGATCATGTAAATAAAGGTGTAGAGGACAAACTGTGGATGTCCTCTCTGTGTCCTCACCAGGCCGTAGTTGTGTAGCCACTGTCTCTCAGGCAGTGGATTACCAGCCAGCAACACACAGGGCAGAGTCACCTGCTGGTCTTCGATCACACTGAGCACAGCTGGGCTCATCGCGATGACAGGCAAGACTGCAGACACCATGAAGACAATTAGAGAGAGCTTAAAAAGGAGAGGGCTGAAAGGATTATAGCAGGAGGTTTTAGAAACTGATGAAGATGATTCATATTAACACAGAGCTGTAAAAGTTTTTATATTTATCTTTGTGTGACTTAAAGTTGAACTATGCAAGTCCGGTCGCTTTTCCACTGTTTTGCTGACCCTCCTCACCCCCACCCCACCCCCCGCCATTGTTGCTATTGTTTTCAACAAAGCCAGTCTATAAGGCAAATCATGAAGCAGTGGATAACATTATATATCATATACATTTTACAATGTGTATATTTGTGTAGTTTTAAAGATCTGGGACACGGAGGCGCTGATCTTGTTAGTTTTCAGCCAAGAGACGCTAGGTGGAAGGCAGAGAGCCTTCATTCTCCCCGTAACAAGTCATTTAACCATCACAGTTACTCCACAGCTGTTTAATTAAGGTAAAAAATCTTGCATAGTTCCTCTTTAATGCACACAAACAAAGTAACCCTCCCAATGAATGTAAATTCAAGTCAGTCGTTAAATGCAGGAAACACATAAATGTGACACATGACAAAAACTGCACTATCATCTTAAATATTTTTAACAAAATCTCAGGCTTATCTCTAAGGCTCTTTTCCAGTGGCTAAATTCAAAGGAAGCACATGTGTAAGTGTAACAGAGAGTGTTTGGTTGCTATAAACAGATTAACAATACAGTATACCTTTTCCACAGCTGTTACAAGAGCATACACAGCAGCACCTACATAAACACACACACACACACACACTGTGATGTCACTGTTGTGTACTGGTTTTGGCAGTGTTTACAGGGACGTGGTGATGTCATGTGTGGAGGTGGACACAGACAACAGGGTGTCGACCAGAACAATTCAGTGACCACACACACACAATTACAAAAACATGCCACTGCTGCACCAGCTTCTCTGCTCCCTGCTTCCAAAACAAACTACCGTACACGTCCCTCTGCAGCGGGGTGTGTATGTGTCTTTGGAGACGACGCTGTCAGCGGGGAAATGGGGCAGTGGGGCAGTAATATATGTCATCTGGGTGGGTCGGCGCTTTCTAACCTTTGGCCCACATATAAGTTGAGCTCAGTGTACAGAAAACATTGAAACAGAAACAGTGGTTAACAAGGCACATGTGTTCAAACACACCCACTGAAACACGCTAATGAAATCACACGTGTAAAAAGTGAAACAGAACCACTCACACAAAGTCACGCTGAGAGATTTAAGGACTCCGACTCTGTACTGTAGGTGCTGTATGTTGTTTTAGAAAATATACTGGACATGGACGTGGAATGTGATCTTTGACAAAGATAAGACAAACTCAAAAGGAAAGAAGGAATGCAGCCATGTGTGAGTGCGTGCCTATATTTTATGGGTTTGAAGTACAAGAGGTCAGCTACACTTACAGTAGGTGTTCCTTCAATTTACAGTATTCAAATGATGGCCTTGATGATTACAAACTTGATGAATCAACACATCATCATTAGGAACCCAGATTACTAATTTTGACTTTACAATAAATATACAAAATCTGATCAGAGACAGGATGTTTCTTGTCGACCAGAGCTCTTACCCAGTCCAGTGACGGTGATGCTGGCATGGGACTCGATCCTGCCAAAGTGGTTTTGGGCCTCACAGATATACACCGCCTCATCCTCCACCCACAGGTCTGACAGCCAGAGGGACATCAAGGTGTAAACAGAGCACATTTACATGCAATTGACATAATTGCTCATATCTAAACTCACGGGTGATGTGTAGGCCTCCTCTGCTCTGAGTAACAGTGCCATGTGTGCGGGACCTGTTGAGAACAGGCTGTCCATCCTGCCTTCGCCAGGTGACCTGTGGTTCAGGGTAACCCTGAGCAATGCAGGGCAGGCTCACGTTAGATCCAATGTCAGCCGCCACGTCTGATGGATCCTGGATGAACGTGGGTGCGGCTGGAGCGGTCGAGGTGAAAGACGGCAAAGGTAAAGGAGTTTAGAGAGTACCCATCCATCTGTATTGAATTCTACAGACAATCAACCTGTCAATCATGGACACAGAGGTTTTCACTGATTCTGGCACCAGATGTAAGGAACTACGATTCGAGAATAAAACGGTGTGTTTGCACAGCAGCATAAATATGCAAAAAGTATTCGCACCAGATTTATAGACCTCTAGGTATCCATAAATAGTGTGTACGTACAAAAATACAGTTTGTTAACAACACATGGATATTATTGACACACCCATGTGTAACCTTGTTTACATGTAAACCAGACACAGTTCTTGGTCTGGCAACGGTAGTGCGGCACCAAAGCAGCCTTTGTATGATTACACACAGCCATGTCACATTAGTCAGAGCCATAACAGCCAATTCATTGATGGTTTAAAGTTAAAGCCTTCAAATAAAGTGTTTAGTTCATGATTCACTCTTTGCCTTTATCCCTCTGATGTAAAGCATGTGTGATGGTACAAATACTCTATTGCACCCATATTCTCCTCTTTTTTTTGTGGTTATAGACACTGATCCCAGAGCTGGGTTTCACAGCTATGCATGAGTTCACTATGGGAATCCCTCCCAGCTGCTTAAAAGCTACTAGGGACTATAGAGAGCTGAAATCCCACTTAAGGCGTAGACTTTTTTCTGTGTTCTTTGTGACATTGTGACATAAACTCAATTTTACTGCACAGAAAAGAAGCAGAGACCTATTTATAGCAGCAGAAAAAAATCCAGGCTTGCGATGCTGCTAGTGGATGAAACTGCTGGAAATTCCCCCCCTGTTGCAACTAGCAACATGAAACAAGCCATAATTCAGTCGTGCTTTTTACAAGGTGCCGGTCTCACCTCCTACATCCAGAGAGATCTTTCCTGACGACGTGCCAGCAGCATTAACAGCCACACAGCTGTAATCTCCAGCATCGGCCTTCTGGGTCTCCTTGATGGTGAGCGTCCCCCCCAGTATGTCGACCTCCAGGACAGATGATGAATGGAGCTGGACATTATCTATATATTCATACACATACAACAGTGCAGTGTGGTCAGGTTGGTTCTTAAATCAGATGTGTCACAGGTTTTGTTTCTTTTTGTCTAAAATGTATTGTCTCAGACTGAATTTATCTCCGCCCACCTCCCTCTTCTTCTATGGTGTTACCTTTGTACCACCAGATCTCAGGCTGAGGGACTCCAGATGCTGAACAGGCCATCACTGTGGTTTCTCCAATACCAATAAGGATTTCACTTAATGCCACCATCACAACAGGAGACTCTGAGGGGACAAGTGTTGGAGGAAAATAATCATAAGAGTAATACCAGGCAAGATGAGGGAGCTACATTTGTACACCACATTTCATACACTAGGGTGCAGATAAGGATGCAGATTTACATTAAAGAGTCAAAGTAATGTCTAAATGATTTACAATTTAAAATCAATTCACCGTTGAAAACAGTGAAAGGCACGATTTAAAGACTGTAAATGATTTAAAAGCAAGTTTAAAAAATAAGATGGCAGTCAAAATGGGGAAGAGGAGATGTATTCTTGCACTGAATTCTTGAAGAGTACGACTTTAGAGGGGTGATGTGGGGACTTTATGTGAACATGGATGTCACGTGTAAGGTCCATGTTACTATGTTCCACACACTCACCAATGTAACTGAGGGTGGAGGTCATGGTGTCTGTCCCAGCCTGGTTGCTGGCCAAACAGCCGTACACGCCTCCATCCTTCTTCTCCATGTTTCGTATCACCAGTGTGCCGTCAGGAGTCATCCTGTGTCTGAACATGGCAGATCCACAGTTCACGGTATTTCAGCACATTGGAGATACAAAAGATATGGATTAAAAAACACAGATTTATTACTGTAAAATCATAAAACACGAGCTCCAGGACATTTATTATACCATTGTTTTTCCTCTCAAGTCATAAAAACTTACAAAACTTTCCAATTCCCACACCACAGATTAGGATGAACATCCAGGTTGTTTATGCGAGAGGAGACGCACTTACCGGCTGGATGCCATGATGAACATGTCGTTGTGGGTCCAGACCAGACGGGGTGGAGGGTAACCACTGGCTGAGCACCTGATCCTCACCTCATCTCCCGTTGTAAACGTTTGATTCTGTGGCTCCACTGAAACCCTGGGCACCTCTGGAGGAAAAAAAAGGTGTAATTAGGTGTAATTCACTCAATCAGCCTGTGAGTGATTGATAAAGTCAAAGTAAGGTTGGTTAAGAAAGTTGAAGCTGTGCAGTTGGTCAGATTGTCAGGAGAAGGTCCTAAAACAAGAACGATAGTACGGGAAATATATCGAAAGCTATGTTGACATTTTGGAAGTGAGGAACTTTATACCCTGAAGGAATTCAACCTCAGCCACAAGATATAACAGAGCATAAACTTTTATTGTCACTGTAGCAGGAAGAGTGATGGCTGTTACTACAACTAATAATGTTTCACGGCATATATTTCACCCTCATTTCCTCTTTATTGGTAAAACAGGGAGGGATATTGAATCCAGACCCTGAGAAGCTGTGGAATCTTGGGAGATTTTCCAATTGATTCATGATGTGTAACTCATCCCTTCAAGGGTGTGTTGTCTCTATCCTATTCCCACAACTGAAATCATCTCCAGAGTCTCTGAGCTTTCCAGCGTGTAGAAAAAAAAAAAAAAGTGAGAATTAGTCGTCTGATTGGGAGAGAGACATACACCTCCAAAACTCAGCTCCTCAGTTGTGTTTGTCTATGATGCCAGAGAGGGATTTTTTTTTTCTACCATGATCAAAAGACAGCAAAGGAGAACTGGTCATTCCTTGCATGCCATCGATAAACGACTATATGAAAGTGTCTGTGATACACACAAGAACAATAGGTGTGAAGGAATGTGTAGTTTTGTATTGATGTCTCTGCTTCAATCATCAGAAGTGCCACGTTTTGAAGGATATACGGTGCATTTACCAGATGCTCCCAATAAATTTACAGGCAGCACTTTGATATATTACAAAGTGAAATACCTCGACCTGCCACTGTATTAATCTTAATCCTGGTGAGGCCCGAGGCTTTACAGTGCAGCACATATAACACAGACGAGGTCAAAAGTGAGAGCGTCAGTGGGTCGGTGGGGCCCCTCTCCTTCTTTTACAGTGAAGCCAAGCTCTCACCTCTCCGGCCTCCTCCCTCCGACGAGGTCACAGCGCCCTGAGGAGGGTAAAGACCCCCAGAGTTCAGGAAAAAAGGAGGCTCCTGAAGGGCAAGATGCATTTTTCCACCCTGACTCAGCAGCAACTCTAATGTATCTGACGCTTGTAATACTGCTGTATATGTTTCCATGACAACACCAGAAATCAGCATGTGCGATTGTTACGTTTGATTTCTGATTGTTTTTTTTATGGTCATCTACTGCCAAACTTTGTTAAAATGTTTCTGTTAAAGTGTTTTATGAGTTATCACTCCCTCCGTCAGTCACATGAACCGGAAGTTATAGGTGGGGATTAGAGAGAGAGAGATGGCGATAACACGGCAGACTTTTACGCTCTTCAACTTTGTCTGCTTTCTGGACATCAGTATGAAGCCTGGATTTTTTGTGACCAGAGCAGATCCACTTAATATCTACGGAAGCATGAGCATGAGCATCCTCCTCCTAAATCAAACTTCACCATTTTTATTATTTTTACCAACCTGGTGGCTAATGGTGGCTGGTGGCTATGAATAGATTCATATTGTTTGTTATTGTCTAGTATTCATGAGCTGCTGGGGTGAGAGGTCAGTAAGGTTTATTATCTATTTCATGGTGTCAGATTAAGTCACCAGAATATTGTGATATACTGACATTTTAAAGTGAGTAATAAAAAGAATGAAAGGAAAAGGAGGTGTTTTTAAATTTAGCTCTCTTGGTCTGGAACTGCACTCAGCTCCACTGCGTTGTAAGATGTCAGCAGACCTGACTCACTTCAAAGTGAAACTAATGACTAGGATGAGGCTGACCAGGGGGTAATTATGAAACCCCCAGGGCTTGCTAACAGCTGTTAGAAAAAAAAGAGGCAAAAAAAAGAACTGGAAAAGTAATATGAAATTGTTGCGTTAAAGAAATAACAACAAAGAATACTGTGACAGGGTGATACGAAAAAAAGGTGCACACACGTGGAGAGACACAAAAAAAAAGAGAGAGAGAGAAAAAATTCCCAGTTGAAACGAGGGAAATGTTTTAGGGTCAACTGTGCAACTTATCACTCAGTAAAATGAGCCAAATGACAGAGCTCCCCTCCAAACCTGTCTGCAGCACTGGTATTAGACCTGCAACTTCTCAGTCTGTGTCACTGAGGTTTGCCTGAGAGAGGCAACAGTTCGCTCCAGGTAAAAAAAAAAAAAAAAAAAAAAAAAAGAAGAAGAAGAAATCACTGTGAAATGTTGAGAAATTTAGGTCAAGAACAAACCACAGTTTCTTCTTCGTTTTATTTTAAAAGATATTTTGTTTTTAAGACCTGGCACGACGCACACGAGGAGGAATTCAGGCTGGAGTGAGCAGCATATGGACTCTGAGTTAACTTCTTCTGGGATGAGTGGTTGTATAACAAAGTAAATACAGGATGTTCGTTTGGACAGATTGGATTATGTAAAACACAGTTCTTCAGCTGCATTTCTTGCCGTCTCTTAGCTCTATACCTCCACAGGTTGAGATTGAGATCATCTGCTAATGGTGGATTTTAGTGGCAGTGATGCATCGCCTCTCTCTGGCCAGGCACGGGCCCATGCTATGAGAAGGTTGCCAGATTGTCAGCGATACTCTCTTCCATCTGTACAACAAAGTGTTCCTGATTCAGTGTCAGCAAAGTGTTAGGAACAAGACTATAAGAGCTGTCCAGAGATGGAAAACTCTACTTTAGTGCTGCCTGAGAGTCGGACATAAATAATTTTCACACATCCCATAAAGCATTAGGGTGAATTATAGGGAGCAGGGGAGGGAAGGAGGGTGGCGGCACTGGGGAGACGATCTTGTAGTTGGAGAGGAGGTTGTGTTTGCCAAGAGTCCTGCTCCTCTGGTGTAAATCACACGGAAGGAACAGGCACACATGCTAAAGGCAAAGTCTCAGACACACACACATGCAAGCACACACACATCAGTGACAAAACTTAACCCTCCGTTAAAATAAGATCAGCACAACATGCCGACATTAACACTCAGTCCTCACCTTGCACAGTGAGGTAGACTCGCTCCGCCATCACCCCTCCTTCGTTAATGGCGATGCACTCGTACCAGCCTGTGTGATCTGGGGTCACAGTGGACACCTGCAGGGAAAGGTTGGCCAGGACGTGAACGTGTGGGTCCGCACGGGCATCGTGACCTCCTCTGAGCCAGGTGAGGTTGAAGTTGACCGTGCTGACAACGTGGCAGGTGAGGACGGCGCGTGAGTTTGGGCTGGCGGTCACATTTCCTTCAACGGTAACGGCTGGAGGTGGCTCTGCAGGATGAGGATGTCAGAAAATGAGAGTGACTAGGTAGGATGTGTATTTGTTTGTTTTTTTCCTCTGTTGGTTTTCTTTTGTTTTATTTCATTATTAACTTTATTTATTCTAGCTATTTTTTAATGCTTCTTTACAGTCTCTTTTTTATTTGTCTTCATGGTTGCACCGTCTGTTTTGGCATTTTGAATTTCATTATATGTGTGAGAATGACAATAAAGGATATTCTACCACTTATCCCCACTAGGGTTGTGGGTGAGCAGGAGCCTATCTCAGCTGACTTTGGGTGAGAGGTGGGATACACCCTGTACAGGTCACCAGTCCATCGCAGGCTATTCTATTCTATCAAAGTCAGAGCAAGTGGTTACTGACATGCAGCATTTTCTACATATAAAGCACAATGTTGTACAACTTAAAAACTTTGTACAGTGAAGTTTTTAACAGTGTTTTTTAAAACCTTCATTTGCCTTTATACCAAAAATACAAACATTGATTTTTATTCATTTTCTCTCTGTTTGTGCAACATTTAGACCAGTGGTTTCCAACGTAAGAGCTGCGATTCAAGTGGCTTCAAGGTAAATCTGAGGATCAGATAAATCTGCAAGTAGATCTGAAAAACACATTTTCTCTATACATATATTTTTTTCCCTCTTTTTTGCCTCATTATGAAGTTGAATGCATTTGACAGCATTTTGAATTTAACCTAAATAGGAGCATCACTCACTCACTTCTGTATCACACGACGTTGGACATATGCGTACGTAAACAGGAAGCACATTCTTTCTACTCTACTCTACTCATTCTTTCTGCTGATATAATCACAGTACAACTTCGAGGAAAGACAGTTGTAGGTTTAAAATGCAGAATTCAGCTTTAATAGCAGCTGCTGGAGAAACAACAAGGTCAAAGACACCTGTAATTTAGACAATGGAGTCCCATGACAAGAAAACTGTGGGGAAAAAAGAAGTTGAGAAATTTGCATGAACATTTCACCAATAGTAGGACATGAGCCGTTGCTGTTTCAGCTTTGTATAAAAGGTATTCTATGTGTTTCATTAGGATAATTATCATTTATCTAAACTGTTGAATCCTATTTTCTTCTTTCTCTTTGTCTTCCTCTATACTTCTTCTCATCACCATGATGTAAACACTAATCCCTCAAGCCTCGGTGTGACGTCAATCATTTCTTTTTTCCAGAGGTGAGCTACAGCTAAACAGGGAGAAGGGGGAATGGAAGGAGAAGGGGAAAGTAGGAGAGGGAGAGAAGATGAGGGAGAGGTAGCAGAGGCTTTGGCTCTGATAGGGGGAGGATGCTGGAGATTTCAGCGCGGCTCCTCGGGATTAGGATGACATAAATTTGGCAGATAAATGGGTTTTATGTGTGTGTTTCTGTGTGTACAAGTGTGCAGCGCAGGGCCTGTCGTTCTGTAAAGAATACAACGGGCCCCTCTAACAAAGGCTGGAGTTGTGGCTGAGGAGGATTAATTTCACCTAATTTTAGAGACGCTCTAAGTGGGAACAGTTGGATAAACCAAGTCGCCTCTGCGCCTTTACAGTGACACTCATACACCACACAGGTCCATGGCTTTCTCCAGTTACACAAAGTGTCTTTCAACTACCTCCCACTCTCTTTCTCTCCACACTCCCCCTCCTCCCCCTTCCCTTCTGCTTGGCATTCATCATGTTGATGGAGCTCCAGTGAATTCCACAAGGCAGGAAGTTTTTTGGAAAGCAATGCTTGGACACGGAGACTTTTACTGACTGAACTTGGACTCAAGTGGCATCAGTTCTGGTGTCTCATAATGGAAAGGGGTTGTGATTGAAAAATAAATGCACCAGAGAGGATTTTGGAAAAGGAAAAAATATGTTTTTGTTTTGCCCAGTGGTGAGACAGAAGCTATAAATCGTCATATAATCCCATTTGTCTGTGCCTAAGTCTTTTACATCGTGAAGATCACAAAATCATCATTCAAGTATTTATTACCAGGATTATGATTTTGTGCTCATAAATTGTTGCACATTTATTATTGTGCTGATCAGTCAGTATTTGTGGTTACGCTCTGCTGTGCACCTGAGTCACAGACAGTAAACCCCACCTAAACTAGCACGCCACTGTTTTTTCCTCCATGAGCGTCTTGGAGCTCGTTTAGAGTTTTAAAAGTTTTCTCGTCTTACACCACATCTACGGTTCATTGCTTCACAAACCAGGCACAGAAACCATACCATAAATCCCAGGACATGAGTGCTGGGATCCACAGCAAGAGACCTTGACCCAGTAAAGCCACACTGGGCTTGGACTGGGAGTCTAATTCTGTGTCCATAAGCTGTGTGTGTGTGTAAATCTAGTGAGCATGACATAAACTTCATCTTGCAGCACCATTTCACTCGAGCTACGTTGTGTCTTTCAACGCATGTGTGTGTATCCTTTAAGTGTTATTTTCTAAACATGATACAGAACATTAAGGACAATGATATTTTAAATTATTCACTGCTGTGCAAGTAGATCCACCACAAACCAATTACACATCTAGTACAGTAACAGTCCTGGCTCATTACAAACAGTGAAGGAGGGTATCGTGGCATGGACTGCCAATTAACATAAACTAAAGACTCACAGTCCACTGACAAAGGCAACATGGCCGTCTATGTAGCACAGCATGCTGTAATCGTGTCTCAGATATTCTGCAAATACCTTTCATATTAGCTAATTTAGACAAACTGACTTTATTGTAATTTTGATTGAATTAGTGCAGTGATGGTGATGATGGTATAAGATTACCTCTTATTGCACTACAGCAGTGTTGGGATGTTTACATACCTGATACATCCAGGAAGGTGCGAGCTCTTCCTGTACCAGCGCTGCTGATTGCAATGCACTCATAGTCGCCTTCATCCTTCATAGTAACCTGGGCTATTTCCCACAATGCACTGTCAGACTCACTGCAATCAAAAGAGTCACAAAAGATTTGGAGAAAGACAATCAATATCTTTATCTTCACTTTGAGAATAACGTTGATTCCAAATAATCTACTATCTCATCCCTTGATCTAGTGAAAATCCAGTTGGATTTAGTGTCACAGTGTCGAGATGGAAACACAGTTTGTCAGTTTAAACTCCTCCAATACAGTTGGAAGGAGGCCATGGCTTTGATCCATTATCTTTATCTTTCTGCCTTCTGGAGAGATATAACATCTCTCTAAAATTTATAAACAGACTTGCATGGAATGTGAAACCATTAGTTATTGGTGAAGGGGCAATTGACATGGTTTCTCGGCATGTTATGACCGCCTGTAATGTCATCAAACTTGTCTCTTGGCTGAGAGAGAAGGGGTGAATCTTTCATCATCGGCCCAGTCCGACAACATGGTGCATCTGCGGAGCTCGTTTACAGCTTGGACACATTTATCTTCTAAAATCCGGTAAGGCAGTAAGTAGTAGGGCAACCCACTAAGCTACTGGACCCTCGCAGCTCTGACTGGTCACATGTTGCTAAGACAAGGTGGCTGGGATTTTACCAGATGTACATCATGTCATGGTTCAGGTAGAGTCATAAAAACAGATCGCTCTCCTGACTCTAAACAGGTAGCATAATTGACATTTTGATGAAAATATGTCATATGGAATTGGCATATACTGATAAATTCTAGGTGCTACAGGTGGGAACATGCACTTTACAGCATGAGTTAAAACATGATATGTGACTTTTGGGACTTGAGGTTTCAGCAGCTGCTCACCTGAAGAGCTGGTCCACCCCGAGTCGTCTTCCATCCCTGCTGAAGCGCAGAGTGAAGGGAATCAGGCTCTCTACCTGGCAACGAACAGCCCCTCTCTGGAGGTAGTAACCAGGGGTTGTGGCTGGCATCAGCACCTTAGGAGCATCTAAATGAGATAAAAGAGATACGCAAACAAAGTTAAACACTTTAATAAAGCAATCCCTTACATCTTCATCTAAATACATGTGACAATTTGCATCACTGACCAGGAATAATACTGGAGAAAGAGACGCTGGAGACTCTCTGGAAGAGGAAACCATCGCGGTCGTATCCTGTCACCCGAAGGAAGAAGGCCTCATTGGGTGGAATAAACTCTGTGATGTTCCAGAGGCCATAGGGCTGACGCTCAGGATAGTAACGTATCGGTAACGTTTTCATCACTTCGCCCGTGATTGACAGGAGCTCCAGCCTGTCTGCCCGAGCCGGAGGAGAGAGCCCAGTGGTGTTCAGCAGGATGTGAGTGGGAATGCCTGGAAAATTGGCATGAAATACAATATACTGTATTATCTGCTGCTCCAAAGCTACAAGATGTGAAGTGAAGACAACAGGTGAGAGGGAAACATACAACAGCTGCAGTGTCTTTTTCTTTTACAATTTGGAAAGGTTGACCTCACTGACCTTGAACCGGCCTGCTAGAGGTCTTTTTGAAGTCCAGAGTGGGCTTTCTGGAAAACCCGGCTCGGAAGTCGATGGTGCTGAGACCTGAGATACGAACAGAGTGTCTTCCTCCACTGGAGGTCTGCATTAAAAAAAAGGAGAGATTCATATCAATATGTATCAATATTTACATCCAAGACTCATGTTTTATATCTGTAAATTTGACACAAAACCAACACATCAGATTTTGTCATAATATTCCGAGGTAGATAGGTCCCTAAATAAGAATAATGTAATTATTCATGTCGTTGAATAAAAAGGAGAAAACATTTGGTTCAATTTTTTTTTTGACAAAAACCCTGACTTAACACTTGGTGGTCGGTTTTCTAGTAGTCAGAACAAAGCTCAGACATCTGAGGCGGCTCTGAGTGCTTTAAATGACAGACACTGCTCTCAGTTTGTTGTGGAACAGCCTTTTGTGTGCAAACCATCACCACATGTATGGACAAGCCACTTTTTGTAACTCTGACTGTCAACTAGTATCTTACACATGAGCTTATAAAACATCACCAACTCAGAGATGACCCACTCAGTCTGGTATTCATTCATACTTTAATTAAACAAACAGCGATAATCAGAGAGCAGCTAATGGCTCGTGTGGTCGTGGTTGCGCAGAGTTCTTTTGAAGCATTGCACAAATAGAGACAGTAATTACAGTGAAGTATAGGTTAGCAAGAGGTGGAAACTCCTCACCTTGGGTTAAACACTTTGGAGGTGTCACAGACATTGAGTCACAATGAACACCGAGGCATGCAAACATAAACTATCATTTGCAATTGCATGAAATCACAGACATTGGCTGGATTTACAGTATTTTAACTAAGACTAAGATCTAGCTGACAAAAACTTCAGTCCACCGTGAAGAAAAAAACCTACCAACCAGGCAGACAGATAACAATAGTAAATCTAGACATGAAATTGTTCAAACAATGAGGTAACACTGGGACAAAGGGGATCCACCACAGCCCTAAATGCTAATGCCTGCCATCATTAAACACAATACATGTTGCTGCCATCAAACCTGCCCTAATGGCTGCCATAGGATGATCCCTGGTCTTTAGTTAGTTGTGAATGAGGCCATAATTAGGGGAGAGGTCCTTTAAAGGTCAAGCACTTACCCCCCCCCCCCAAAAAAAAAAAGAAGAAGAGTCCCTGTCATTAAAGTCACTCATTTTCCAGTTTCACACCCACCCAGACTGGGACCTGCCCTAGTCGTAGTCACAGTGCATCAGCAATTTTGTGGCTGAGGTGACATGCAGATATTTATGAAATAATTTTAATGACCAGCAGAGAGTGAAATAAGTCACACGAGTGGTTAAAGGTTGAAGAGTTGAAGATTGTCGAGGTGAGGAAGGTGAAGGCTCAAGAACTTCGAGGCATTTTTAATAGAAAAAAGCTCCTTGAAATCCATGTTGCTCTTAGTCCCTTGAAATTACTGTCCTGCCTCTTCTCACTATTATTTAAATCACACAAATGATTGATTTGGTTGTATTCTTTTGAATTATACTTATATATATGTAGAGAGAGCAAAATGTGTGTGCCTGAGAGAGAGAGAGACAGTGAAACAGAAAAAAAGCAGACACACAGAGTAGGACCAGATCACCCCCACTGGTCTTTCCCTTTGAGCTCATTGCATGCTTTTCAAATTACAACCTTCCTAAACTGTCATCATGGGCTATAAAATTCAGAGTGAAGCTGAAATGCGCTCATCATTGCTGAGGTCACTGTAGCACTAACAGATCTCACCTGGATGGCTCGAACATACTTCAACATCCTCACAACACCGTGATAAAGTGTTAATGTGCAAAATGTGATCACAAGATTTTTGAGCGTGTTGGCAACAGACACCTCTGCTCATTCAAACATACATTCAAGCAGCACACAGTGAGGGTGAAGTAGCAACAAGTCTGGGTAAAAGTGAAGGAGCAGGGGGTGACAGTGGGGTGAACCCACCTTCTCCACCACCACAATATCCAATTAAAGGCAGATTAAAAAGGATTAAATTCCTTTTCACCCACAATCTATGGCCTGGGTCATACACAAGGGTGTCACGGGCCATTAGTGTTACTGAACACCAGCATGGCAGAACAGTAAACTCCCCCTAAAGTATTTATCCACATTTCTCTGGATGTCCTGGGAAACACAGCTAACAAATGAAAAGGAGATATTTTTAGTCTGAAAGCCAGAGAGAGTGTGGTGGAGGGACCAAGAGTGGAAACAGCAGCGTCCAATTGCAGAAATGGGAAAAACAAGTACGTACAAGTACGTAGTGGGACCAGAGAGAAAGAGAACAGCAAATCCTGCTGTGCTTCTCTGAGGGAGAGAATTTGAGGAGTAAACGTATTGGGAGGAAGATGCATGAGGATGGAAGATACAGTTAGTGGCAGAGATAGATTAAAGAAGACGGGGGGGGGGGGCACAGCAGGAGGCAAATGCAGGACAGAAGTAAGACAGGAGATGCAATGTCTCTCTTAATGTCTGTTTAATGTCCCTCATCACTTCTATGAGCTCTGTTAAACAAGACATTGGCTGAAGTCTGAAGCGCAGAGCTCAGAGAAAACCTGCTGATGTGGTGTTTTACCAGAAATCGATCAAACTCAGCGATGCAGAGCTATTCACCACGGAGCACTGTTTTATCATGAAGTTTCATTTTAAAAGTGCCTCAAATAGAGAAAAGGATGCTACACCGCCAATTTAATCCAATGCAAACAAGCAATGACAAACTGAATGAGTGCATGGAAAGGTAAGAAGAGTATTTTGGGCCAGTTTTTTTCCTGTGTGTACAGAGAAAAGGCTCTGTATGTGGGTGTTATGTGACGGAGCCCAGCATGAGATTAACCTGTGGGTTAAGTGCAGACACAGCTGAGGAGGCCACGTTTTTATCAAATACAGTAAATCAACCTGAGCGGAAAAACAAACACATGTTACTGATCGAGTATGTTTCACATCCATGTTACAAGAAGTCAACAAACTCAACAGGACCTCAGTATCTTTGTGTAAAAGTTCACATATGTTGCAGCCAATCAAGGAATGAACCCCCCCCCCCCCAAAAAAAAAGGCCAATAATGTCATTGGTGGCTCCTGAAAGGGGATTAGACAGGCATGGAAAGTCAGGAGAAAAAGAAGACGCATGGATTTACAAGTAATTAGGGCTGTCAAAGTCAACACAATAATAACACGTTAATGCAAATTCCTTTGAATGACACTACTTTTTGAAGCGCAATTAATACATGTTCTGTTACACTGACCTTTGACCCAACCCATAGCTTGAATCAGCTTCCAGAAACGACATCTTTGCTAACAGTTACCACCCGAATTTGAGCGTGTCTTTATTTCTTCTTCTTCTTCTTCTGCCAGACAAATGAATTTCTCTTTGGGGATTAATAAAGTAATTCATATTGGATCGTATTCGTGCCATATGTTTTTTATGCTACATGCAGTGAGGCCTCTGAGGGTTTGTGGACAATATTTAGCACTGTTTTTCGTTCATATATAATAAAGTTCATGAGGCAAGTATAAACACATCTAAAACATCCCTTACAGGCACAAAAATCCGGACCAACTATGGACACTTGTGCAATTTATTGTGATTAAATATATTAATAGATTATCAGTCCTACAAGTAAAAAAAAAAACAAGTGCAACATGTAGGAGTGTGTATGATGTGAATGAAATGTTTGCTGCACATTCAACATATATGTAAAAAAAACTCAGCATACATGCGTCCTCATCTTCTCACAACTGTGAAAAAGATTTGCAGAGATGACACAGTTTTTCATCCTATCTGCTTTCCCCATAAATCAATTGGGAGCTAAGACACAACACAGCTATAAAGAGATGAGGGGAAGGATCCCGGCAGGGGTCTGCAGAGAATACAGGGGCCACCGGGGCCTCTTCAACAAATCACTCAGGTAAAAATGCTTGTTGTTTCCCAACATCTGGAATTGACAGTGTGGCCCAGTCAGATGTGTGGCCTGCTCGAAAGCAGGGTGCCAACAGTTTCAACTCCACAAGAGGAAAGCAACAGTGCCCAAACAAAAATGTAACAGGTTGTGTTGACAGCAGCGAACTTGAACATACGCTATCTTCATCTACAGATACTGTCTCAAGTTTCAAATGTGTCTCTGATGATGTTTTTGTTTGCAGGAAGATGCTTCCACCAGGCAACATGCATGTTAAATTGATTACATATCACTGTACCTGAACCTGCTGATATATAACTGCAGTCATTCAACTAAGGGACCTCCTTCAGGGGCACAGCTCCTCCCTGGGGTGTGAGTTGTGACCTAATTTTAAGGTCATACTACTGAACTATTTGCACTAAATCAGTGAGAGGCTTTCTGGGAATTGTTAGAAGAAGCCTGTAATTTCACACACATTTCCAGGTAGAGAATGAGTTGTTTACCTTGATAGACCACATCCCAGGGTGCGGGTCCTTGATGTTGACCACCACGGCAGAGTTGGGAATGTGCAGGAGCTCAGTCAGGCCATCACTTTTGCCCATGATCTTCCCTGGAGGCCAGACATGAACAGATAGACACTGATTCACCTTTTCTGCACCTCTGATGCAAATTCATTATCAGCACTTGTTGATGCATTGCTGCAAGTTACATATAAGATACTGGTTAAGTTATAAGGATGCACAACATGGTTTGAGGACTAACCAATATGCAGTCAGTGTGTTAAATGTGTGGACCCCAGATGATGCTGGGATCACTCACACAGTTCAATGAAATAAATATCACCGTGACTATACTCACTTTATCTCTACCTGTTCTGTACCATACAGAAATGTCTACTGTTTCTTAACTATTTCATCCTCTTCCTCAAAATCCTGTGTCCTTCCTGTTCGACCATGTCCACCCTGAACTTAAAACAGTTTAGAAAAAGATTTTGGTTCTTAATTTCTACAGTCTATGAGACCGCCAGCAAAACCTGGAGTTCGCACTGGGTGTTTTGATAAATTTTAATGCTTGATTTTGCACTTGAGCTGCACTGACAGCATCCCAGCACTGCATTATCACTGTTTGCACCATTATCTTTAAAAACAAAGTAATAGGTCAGCAATGTTCAATGGTCTTTCTTTTGCATGTGAAAAAAACACATGTGCATTTTCAAATAATTTTCATACTCATCACATTGAGTGATGATGAAAGGACACTTTATGAGTCTCTTTATTTCCTGCATGGAAACATCTGTATTTTCCACCCATTTATCAATTTCTCCTTTGTTACCTCACCTGTGTATCTATGATAATAAACACCCACATTAAAAAAAAAAGGATTCAAAATCACAGTTGTGTTGATAAATTGTGACACTTCACCTACCCTCTGGGTTTTTTATCTCAATAACAGGTGCTGGGCCACTGAGGGCCACAGTGACTTCCTTCAGGCTGGGGTCAAAGGGCATCTGCCAAGTGTTGCTGACCGCACTGAAGTGATCCGTGGACAGCAGGTGGACCTTGGATGACTGCACAGCCTCCTCCACCCATTTAAGGACCTACAGGAACAGGATATGTAAAGAATGCAGGAATCACACATCATTTATAATGCGCACGCGCGCACGCACGCACGCACACGCACACACACACACACACACACACACACACACACACACACCAATGCACACATTTACCCCATCAGCTGCATTCAAGGTCATCCCCTCAACATGTGCAAAGCTTTCATCAGGAAGTTTCTAACAGTCCCCCTGTGTGCTGCCCCCCGTTTCCTCCCCCAGTCCCTATGGAGAATCCCACTGCTACTGTGTGAGACTCACACACTCTTCTCTCCAGAATATAAGAAGAGCGGCCATTTATGACCTGATCAAGTACATTCATCTCAAAAAGTCACTGAGTACATTTGAGTGCAGAGAGAAAAAGAAATAATTTGACTTGAAAGCACAGACATGCTTTGAAAAATGTGTCGTTTCTTGATTTATGGTGAATTTTTTATCCATCTGTTCTTAAAGCCACAAGCATTTTCTTACACCAATATATCACCATTGAGTTAAATCTCATTCCGTAACACCAGCACTGCAAACAGACCAAGATTTGGTTTCTCAAACCCAGTTACAAAACGACATTTCTAATCCACCATCTTGCCTGGTGACAGACTATTTAAAAAGTGTTTGTTTGTGTAAACCTGCAGATATTTTTCTTCTGAAAAAGTGAAACAGGGAGATACATGAACGACAGAGACAGAGGAATGCAGAACTAGTAAAAAGAGGGAGAAAAAGCAAAAGATTCTCACATAAAAAATGATCGAAATCCAGATTCCTTTCCTCCCTTGCAAAGAATCTTACCTTACTGCAATAAAACACCAACACTGTTCAAACTCTCAAGTTTTGACTCACCGCCCAGTCCGAGGCTTCTGATTTACATTTCTTGGAAAAGTTAAAAAGAGCGACGGTATGCATCAATCAATTAAATGTTTCCTGCACATTTGATCTGGAGTCCAGACTTGAACGCGGGCACAGCTAAAGACACAAGAGGTTGTAAAACCTTCTACTGTTAAATTAAATTTACAAAGCTTAGAGGGAAAACCCAGCCTGAGCTGAAATGATGTGAACACTGTGACCAAAGTGAGTTTTTGAATCCAGGCAAACGCTTTTCTTCTGACTTCTGAAACTTATATGAGGAGAAGCAGAAAATCTGTGTTCAGTGAAGCTCTTACCTCGTTGACCTGTTTCTTGTCTAGATGGAAAACCTGCCCAGAGCTGGTGGAGGCGATCTCCTCATACACCTTGTAGCCAATGTGAGTCCTGTCATCACAGTCGCCGGTCAGCACAAACACCACCTACACACACACACACATCACACACACATGTGTATAAAAATGTAATCTTATCTTTAATCCTGTTCATATACATCTTTAAAGTGAAAAAATAATCTTTAAACCTGTGACTGTTTCTGCTGAATGAGCTGCAGGACTTCATGGGTCAGCCTGTAATCCTTAGAGCGGGCGTCAGTGAAGACGTAAATATAGAGCCTGGCAGGGAGATCTCCAGAGCAATCTTGATGGCTCCAATGCTCATCTCTGGACAGTCGCCCCCACCCTGAGACAGACAGGGGTATCATCAGCAAATGGTGCTCATACACATGTCCACACACTCTTCATATATCCAGGAAACATGTGACATGTTGCTATTAGTTATGTTTAACATTGACAATAATAATAACACATTTTATTGATATAGTGCTTTCCATTATACCAAGAGACACTTAACATAATCATACTGAAATGATAAACATGTTAAGAACAAAAGGTCGGGGGAGTCTCAAATGTGTTTGGCTAGACTGAGATCCAGAGGGAGGGGACAGTGATGGAGGATGCTCCGTTACCATGTCAGGTTCGGTGCTAAGACCTGAGAGTGGTGGAGAGAGAAGGTTTGCATCAGAGGAGCAGAGGGAGTGTAGAGGTGGAGCAGGTCAGTGAGGTCAGAAGGAGGCCTGGTCATGGAGGCGTTTGTAGTTCAGGAGAGGGGCTTTAGACTAGTGGAGGAGGAAGCCGGTGGAGGATCTGGAGGGTCAGGGTCACAGGAGGAGATGGACACTTCTGAATGTCTTGTTGAGGTCTTCAGATGATGAACCATACAGGATGCTACTGCAGTGGTTGATTCTGATGCGATTAATGCACATATCAGACGACAGGTTTTGTTTTTGAGTGGGAAAAAGGCAGCTCTGGTAACATGATTGATGTGTTGTTTAGGTGAGACTGCGGTCAAAAAATGACTCAGCAGAGTAATCCACAGTGAGGCAGAAGGTGTGGGCGGTTTCAGTGACAAATATGGGGCCAATGAAGATCATACTTGATCTGACAAAAATAGACAAAGGAGTGAAAAAACAACATTGCTCCAATCAAACTGACAAAGGCAGTAAACAAAGGATCTACAAAAAACACCAGTGTCTTTCTCTTTTTCATTTACTCTTCCCTCTGTGTGACCGGTGGGGTCAAGAGGAAATGTCTTCTATGGCACACCAATAGCCACACATCTGTCTTTCTGAGGGGTTCAATAGCTCATCTTTGATGCAAACCCCCCCAAGAGTAACATCTGGAATGGAGTGACCCACTATGTTAGACCAGAGGGGGGCGGAAGATGAAGAGACAGGACTCCTCTGTCTCCCCCGATCCCCAACATCTCTCCCCTCCAGCCAAAGCTCAACTCCCCCGTTCACCTATTGCCCCCAGCACTAAGACTGATAACCCCCCTCTCCCGTGCACTTTTGTTCTTGAGGCTTAAAAATATGAAGTGTTGCCTAACATCTCCTCCCTTTAACAAAACCTCGTTCATGACAGAAAAAAAAATTCAATGTCACGAAAAATGTCAATCCTGAAGAGCAGTTTCCAGACGCTCCGGCCAAAACCTCTTCAGGGGTTGTACAGGTGAAGAGGTGACGGGAGGAAAAACAGACTCAGGAATGAAGCAGCAAGTGAGAGGGAACTGGATCACTTCCATGCAACACACACACACACACACACACACACACACACACACACACACACTGACACATCAGATTAACAGCAGGACATGCCAAGGATGCAGACACAGTTGCCAAAGTTTTTCTTCAAAGGACAGATTTCCGAATGTGACTTGTCTCCATGTCTCTGTCATCCTTAAACTTGAAGAGAACTGGATTTGCAGTTTTTATGTTTTGCTCCAGTGTTTCATAAGAAGGTTTTCC
The DNA here is from genome assembly GCA_021432705.1 of Caranx ignobilis. Classification (NCBI taxonomy): domain Eukaryota; kingdom Metazoa; phylum Chordata; class Actinopteri; order Carangiformes; family Carangidae; genus Caranx; species Caranx ignobilis. The sequence continues at coordinate 2,496,585 of MU270014.1, forward strand.
GCACAGCCGTCTCTCTCTGTTTGAGTGATTACACAAAAATCTGATCTTGGCAGCTCTCTGTTGAGCCGTCCAGCCCTCGCATGTCTTTGTTTGTACATTTGTTTGTAATGGCGCAAGCCGGAAAATAAACATGAGACGAGGAAAGGCTTTAAATGGCAGTGATATAATATAAAGGATGAAATTTAACATGAAACAGGAAATCTAATTGTTCCTTTCTTTCATCATCCTGATAAAACGTCTTAATCAGTTCACAAACATTCCTACCCAGACGTCTGGCATGCATGACCATAGTCTGCTGCTTTTATCAAGGCCATATGACCCTCAGCGTCCAGGCTTCAGCTGCCGTTTCCTCAGCCTGATGAATGTAATCTCTGAACCCACCTGAACGTACAGCTCCCTCAGCTCATACTGGAACTTCTTCGGGTCTGTTGTGATTGTTACGGGTCCAATCTCTGTAGAGGAACGACAGAAAAGATGCGGGGTGATTAATCTGGCCACAGGCTTAAGTCTGCATCTGATGAATAACTAAACCGATTTTCTTTTTCTTTTTTTTTGTTTCCTTAAATTCTTCTGTTGAGCCAAATATTAGTTTTGGCAAATGCTTACGGATGTCCAGATTAAAATGTCACAATATGAACTGCTGAGGAGAATTTCCGGAAAGGAGATATATTTATCTAATGGAGAAAGGAAAGGATAAAGAACGAAATGTGAGAAAGATACATACAGAGAGACAAGTGATGGAGGAAAAACATAAAAGGAAGGGAGTCATGATGATGGTGATTATTTGAAGGTCTGTACTTCTTCTCTCTTCAATTCAACCATCATTTACGCCAGAAGGTGTTTTTGCACTGATAAACAACCCGAGCTCTGGAAACACTTCAGTCACTGATGCATCAAAACTGTTATCATCTGCTTCATGGAAAAGATTCAGCATAATGGATGAGACTCAACTGATGAAGCTTGTGTTGACCAAAGAGACAGAGACAACAGGCAAAAAGTTTAAGGAAAACTGCAGTGACCGAGTTACAGATTTGATATCAATTTTGGTTTTCGAAGAGACTGAGCGAATGATCCTGACTCTAATCAGAAACAGACCTGCTTCGCTCAGTGGTTGGTCAGACAGACAGACACTGTTATCATTCCACTCACTCTGCCATTTGTGGTGCAACTGTGATCTCTGTAAACAAACTGAAGAAACTAACATACACAGTAAATATCAAGAACGACACAACTTCAACTGGCTCCATTATGTCAAGTTGGGAATATTCATATTCACTCCTGTATGTTTAGACCAAGGGATAAAGGAGAAAGCTCAATATAACCATTGTATGGGACAAAGACAGAAACAGAGGATGGATCCTCCTGCAGGATGTACAGATACCATATGCAATATAAGTTTCATATAAACCTGCAACTGACATTTACCTTTATTATCTATTCATCTGCAAATTTCATACATCATTTGATCAGAAAACTTAAATCTGCCTGTCACCTCACAGTCGAGCACAATCTTTTTTATCCCAAACCTAGACATTTAGTTATATAAACAGTAAATATTCAGTTTATTAATGTGTGAAACAGGGAAAAGCATCATATTCTCACATTTAAAAGTACATTGACACTTATGTAAAATTACTTTAGTGACTGATTGGTTTGAAAACAGCTGCAGACTGATCTTCGATCGACTGATCAACTCATTACTCCTCCGACAAGTTCAGCTCTGGTTGTATATGCAGACAAACCTCTGTGGTTACAGAACAAAGACTTGTCATTTCAGTGAAAGCAAAGCAAGCCCCCCCCACCACCACCAGCACACAGTGACAACATGGCCTGAGCTCTGCAGCTCTGCCAGTGCTAGTAGTCACTGCTGTTTCTCAGCTTACTTTGTTCTGTCCGTTAATGAGCTGCTAAGCCCCTTCTTGAGTCAAACTGTGTGACTTCAGCCACTGCAGCTGTGCTGAGGAATGAGCCTGATGAGGGGCTGCAAAAAGCACACACAAGTAGGCTCGCATGTGCACACACGCACACGCACACACACACACACACACACACACACACACTGCAGTTCTGCACATGCAAGCAGATTGGAAAACAAGGGTTCCCTTGTTGAGTAGAGGGCAATTACAAAGGATCCCTGACTTTTGGAAAAGGATACAGTTTAAACTGTTTTACAACAGTCTTCAAATTTGGTCTAAAGGTCAGAGCCCAAATGAGAAATCTAGATGTTTAGTGGAGTGTTGAGACTCCTTAAACACAACTATTGTGGGGAACTTTCTGTTCTCCTCACTCACACATTCAACTTCTGTCAAGTGAAACCTTTAAGGTTGTTGAGTTTGACATAATTTACCTCCCTGTGCTGTGAGGAGTCATGAGTATATTTCGCCTCTTGTCTTCACAACCAGCATCACCTTACAGTTCTACTTGAAAAGCACTCCACGAGCACTTTCAACTACTATAATAACATACAAAGGGATAAAAGTCTTTTTCCAAATGACCCAGATTTTGGCATCCATGTAAATCCTCAAGGTGGAGTGTAGGAACATTTGTGGTGATCAGAAACGCTTTTCAAAACTAACATGGAAATGTGTCTGGCCGCTCTGAACGGAACATGGATCTGGAGCCAAACTTTTCAGAGATGGAAAAGCTGACATCTCTTTCCTTATGGGAGAAGTTCCCATGGCTGTTGTAAGTATTCTTTATACTATTCTGGCTGCAGCACCACTAAACCGCAGCCACCCTCTTTGCATCGGCACCGTGGAAAACCAGAGCTAATGGTTGTGACCTCTACACAGTGAGAGATGATATAAATCCATCTATTCGAAGTTGACCAGTGTAACGATCTCTGACTTTGACATGTTACGGTAAGATATCGCTGCTGTTCATTATTTCTTTTCTTTCAAATGCCTTTATCACATGAGGAAGAGCCTGCGTCCACTGGACTGGGTCAGTATCACCACACCAGTCAGATTTTGAGGGCACAGTGCCTTGCCCACTGGCACCTCGTTGAAACTGGTTAAGAATGGGGAAACCATTACTTCTTTGATGCCAGAAGTGCACTTTCCAAAAAGGTCATGAGAGGCACAGATGTCTAACAAAAAACAGAAGAAAATATGAAAAAATTATGAATACATATTTCGGAAAACACTGGGATCTTGAAGTAAAAAAAAAAAAATTCCTCTGATGTACCTTTCTCCATTGTTGAAATAAAACATGTGTGAGGACATGGGATGCTGGTCCACATCATGTGAGAAGCTATATAAGGGAAATCTTAACACACTCTTCTGGCTGCCACATTGGAAATAGCTTCTCGGTGATGACAAGGAACACCTAAGTGGCATGAACAAGGCCAAGTGAGTGAACTCAGAGTGAAGGAATGCTCTAAAGTCTGATGAAAGAAACAACAAAAGAGAGAAACTGACCAAAACAAACACGTCAAAAAGGAAATTGGCATCTCATCTCATCCTGTTGTCTTAATCTGTTCGCAGTGTGAGTTGCTGACCCAAGTAGGTTGAGGTGGGGGGGGGGGGGGGGGGGGGGGTAAATGAGAACAAATGACTTCAGCCTCCACCTTGCTTTTCTTACAGCATGCATCTGTAATGCCGTCTGTGAAAGCATGCATCTGCACATCATGTGCAGGCTTAAACACTCACAGAAATTCTAATGGGATGGAACAAACTGGGCAAGTGTCCAACAGCAAACTCAGTTTCACCTCCACTGACATTCGGGCTTTAAGTAATTTGCAGGGAGTCACTCATGCATTCACCATGGAGTGAGTTTCTCTTTCCTTACAACATCAGCAGCGAGGAATTCCAAGGCCAACATGTTGAAAGGTCACAGCCGTCACTGTCTTCCAACCAAATAAATTCTCAGTTTCTGGCAGCAATACAGAAGAGTTTCACAAGCTGCTACATACAGACAACTGACAGAGCCATTGTCATCCTTCTGCTCTGTATTAGTGACAAGTTATGGCCGTGACAGAGTGTGACAGTTTGGGAAAGTTATGCTCTTTAATGTGCTCTGTGCTTGATTTCTCCTAGTTAGCATTGGCAGCAGTTACATCTACCATCCACAACCTGTTTTTAATTTATTCATTCCTGAAGAAAAAAGGCCGGCATGTTCCCGACTCACCATTACTTTCTGGTTTAGAAAAAAAAAACAAAAATTCTCTTCAAACACTGTGAATATACAGACCAGGAGTGACCTGAAGAACCCCTCAGCTGAACCTGTATCATCAACAGTAGCAACACAGTCACAAAGCGTTGTGTTGTTTTTCTTATTTACAGGGTAACGGTATATTCATGGAGCGTCACAGTGGTGAAGTGGTCATATCTGTGGCCTCACAGTTCAAATCTGGGGCCTGGGGCCTTTCTGTGTGGAGGTTAGCATGTTCTCCCTATGCCTGTGTGGGTTCCCTCTCAGTCCAAAGATACAGTATACCCACTGGATTATGTGGCACTTCTGAGGTGTGAAAATGAGTGTTATTTGTCTCTATATGTCAGTCATGTGATAGATTGGTGACCTGTCCAGGTGAACCCTGCTGTGACCCTACATCACCTGGGATTGGCCGCAGCCACCTTTGACCCTAGAAAGATAAGCAGTATAGACAAATGTATAGACAATGTATGGATGAATGGATGGTTCAGTATTACTATTCAAACTGACTTAATGGGCTGTTTTATGATACAACCATGTGTTATTTACTAAAATAATGTTCAGGTAAATGAGTCTCTGTGGTTTTCCTCATTCCAAAAAAAGAAAAGAAAAGAAAAAGAAAAAAAAAAAAAACAGGTTACACAACAAGAAGCTGTTACAGCACTTAACAGCAACAGAGGCCATAAACACACACACACTGCTTTCTGTCATTCTGCTGACTCAGGCTTAAACCTGCCAGAATGAGAGCGGCTGTCATCCTGACCATCAGCTATGGGGCATAATTCACTTAATCAGCCCCACTGAGAAAACACATGTGAAACAGCACACGGCGCAATTAGTGCAGCTCTGTGAGGAAAAGTGTCCGAGACTGTGGCGCATACAAAGTAGCAAACATGTCTAACACACACACACAAGTACGTGAGGTAACACACCCGTGTGCAATTACAATCTTGACATGTAACACACACACAAACATAAGCAAATACACTGCAGGTGAAAGGATCTTAGTATGAGCAGCTGTCAGTGTTTATAGCATGCACGCATACTACATACTACTTATGTTACATCTTACAAATCTCACACACACACACAAAAAAACAATCTGCAATCTTTAATTAATACTCACACTTATCCACTTAACTATTAATTGTTAATGTCTCTTTCCTTAATTTTGTTTTGTTTGATCTGAATCCACTAATTAAATTAGCTCAAAACGGCTCTTTGTGCTCAGACATCAGTGGTGAAATCATCCTAAAAGATTTCCCCAAACAGGAAATTACTCACTCATGAGATTGATTCCTGCTTTTTTTTTTTTTTTTTTTTTTTTTACCAAGTTCATATGTGTTGCCTGTTTCAGATGAGACAGTGCAGCAGAGAGGAAGTGGTTAGTGCCTCTGATGGGATAATAATCTATTACTGGTGTCAGGGCTATTACCATGTGCTCACTGTAGAGGTGGAATAAACAAACTTTCAACACCAGCACTGACTCAGATTTATGTTCCTTTAACAAATCGAGCCTCCAAAATTCAAAACAGCGTGTTATTTAAAAAACAGTTTTTCATATTTTTTATCAAGCTCTTTTACTTTTACTTTGCACTCATGAGCATTTAACTGTTCTTTTCTGACTCAAGCCAGTGTGAAATCTGAGGAGTCTGAGAAGAATAAAGCATTCAAATATATTCACATATAACTCAGGAAAAGTAATCTGAGGAACCATTTCTACTGAGAGGGATAGAGGATGGTTGGTTTACATGCAGCATTTCAATTTTCTGTCAGACCTGTTGTCAGGTAAATCCACAAAAATGTCTTTACGACTGTCAACATAATGAAGATCATATATCATGTGGATCTCTGTTTTACAAATCTCTCATTCTTTTGCAGTAATTGAGGATTGAAGTTACATGTTTTCATCTGCATACTGTACAACCCAGACTCCTCCTGCTTTGAAGTCTTCCTATTTTACCCCACGGTTTCTTCTATATATTTTCTTTCCGTCTCTTATTACAGTTCCTCTCCTTCTATGTTTCTTCTCTTGCTTTTCTTCCTTGCCCTCTCCCCCTTGCATCTTTTACCCTGCCTGACCTCACCTTGTCATCTAATGACTGAGGTTTACCCTGGAGCAACAACAGAGCTAACAACAAGCTTGATTTTAAAACCCCCACAAATTGAAGTTGTGATGGAAAATTCTCGCCAGAACCTGAGAAAAGAGAGACAGACCACCAGGCAGTTTAACCTCTGTGAGCCGCAGCCCTGCCTCTCCTGTTTCACTTCACTTGATCCAATTGGATGTGTCTCGGGACGGTGGGCCGCAAAAACCACTGATCTCTATTAATTGAACTCATGAGTTCAAATGATCACACGCGGAGTCCTACACGCACACATATATACTGAGACCCAACTGATGCACACACACCACATACAGCCGTATAATTCCTCCCAGATGAACGGCCTGATGGTGAGCATGTTCCAGAGATGGATGACAGCTCTGAGCCACCAGTCATCTATCTGACTGGTAACTGGTGCCGCAGACAAAACACAGAGGAAGATGCAACCCAAGGAAGTCTTAATTAACTAAGTGTGTGTGTGTGTCTGTGAGTAGGTGTGTAAATTCATGGATGTCATTTATGAGGATGTGTAGTTTTGCGGCTCGTCTTGCAGCCAAAGAAATGCGGCGACGTTGCAGCGAATTAAAATCTCCTGCCTGTGTATGGATGTTTAACTGTGTATATACTTGTGCACAAACAACTGAGTCAATGGTTTTTGGTCAATAAAATCAACACACATGTGCTGTTCATGTCATTTGCTAATCTGTGTATATTGATGTTTAATGCAAACCTCTGAGACATGTTCATACACAGTTGTGACTCAACCCAGATTATCCAAGGGAATAACCATTGTGGTCGACCAAAGACATAAGAGAGATCTGTCAAAATAAACCATCTATGTGCTATTGTCCCTACATGGTAACATAATCCATAGATAGGCAGTAATAATACAGAACTGTATGATGACTTAAAACTTGGACACAAATGCTTTATGCAGCTCCATTTCCATCTGGCGAGGTCAGATGCAACGATCACAGTGGACCCAACAAAGATGCCTATTCTTAATGATTCACATAAACACTGTCACATGTGAGCATCCAAAACTTTCAGTCTAGTTGTCACCTGGAAAACATAATAAAGGGAGACTTATAGAACGTAATCTGTCTCTGTGGTTGGGCGACGGCCTAGACGTCCTGTCTGAATATGAGCCACAGAAGGAAAATGCAGACAATGTGGAAGGAAGAAGAGGGCGAAAGTAAGTTATTGCTGAAAATAAGACAAGAGTCCCATCTAGCAAGAAGAATAACTATCACTGTCGACTGGCTTTATGATGATGATCAGTTTTTATCAGATTGAATTTGAGGGAACTGTGCCTGAAAAATCTTTGAATTTGATGTTTGAGAAGTTGTGGTTACCCTGAATATTATGTTTTATCATAAGGAAGCCACAGTAAAGTTCATCAGTTCTAACATCTCACTTTTGTTTTACTTACAGTAGCTACATATACAGTAAATATTGGATAGTTTAGGGTTAGGGAAGACTTTAACAAATATTCTAGTTAAAAAGTCATTTTAAGCTAAGACTCTTGTACTTTTACTAAAGTAGTTCTTTTGGGTACTTAATATAAGGCTGTTGGGTATAAAGAGTCTCATATGCTGCACAGTTTGTAAAGACCTGCTGTTTGGTTTTGGCTTGTACAGAAAAAACTGACTTGGAGGAGAAATCAGGTGCCACATAGAGGTATGACTCATATTTTCTTTGAAATATCATGAAACAAGAAGCTAAAATCTGGTTTGTGTTAACATTATCACCCACACACAGACAAACACATTTCGCTGGCTTATGCCAGTTATTTCGAATGAGAACTCATTGACCCAGACGCCGTGAGGACGAACACGATGCCCGTTAACATCAGGAGACTTCTGGTCTGTTTTATGATGAATATTTCACGGACCTTTTCTTGTCTTTTCTCTGCTCAGCGCTCGTTCTACGCTGATTGATAGCAGGGTTTCTGTGTCAAGCTTCCTCAACCTCTTTGTCAACTTCACCTGTGTTGGAAAACACTCAAAAGCACCAGAGTGAACAAATCATGGTCGTAACTCCTGGTGACACTTCCTGCAACAACATCTTACAAAACCAAACTGCTTACAGAACTGACCCGACCCCTGATAGGTTGTGCTGTGCAACGCCCTCTTCACCTGTAATACAAATACATATTTCACTACCTTGACAACATGTGATGGGTGGAGGACTGGAAAGGAGGATGCAAAAGACAAAGATGAGGCCTAGAGAGGCACCGGGTGTGAATATCTCTAAATACCTCTGATTGAAAGGGCAGAAACTGGCAGAGACAGCAAACGTACTGAGAAATCTGCTGTCATTGAGGTTTCTACATATGGTCTCCATTGTAGAAATAAAAGCCAAAACCCCGAGAGTTGGACAGGCCTGATCAAATGATTCACTATTAGAAAAAAAAAGACTTTTGAAATAAATGTGGCATTTTAATTGCAGGGATTACACTAATTTACGCTAAAAGTTAAGTATAAGGTTTGAAAAATGAATGACAACGACCTCAATATTACAACCACAAGACTGCATAGCCCACGACCACACATTTTATGACCGATGGTGTAATCCCAGACTGCTCAAAAGTGACTGGGCGGCGTTTTCAATTCAGCGTGCCTCTTTTGTTTTACTGAGGAAATTCTAATTGTGTGTGTTGAAGCAGATGGAGAAACCTCAGATGCAGCAGATCTGCACTGTCGACCACACACAAATGCACCCTCAGATGTCTGAGGCAGCGATTTTCAACCTCTCACAGCTTGCTCTCATCTCTTCAGGTATGTTGTGAATATTAAAGTCCAAGTTAAAATCAGCTATGTATAGTCTTTTGAGTTGACGATGAGCTGAGGATATCGGTTTGACACAGAATAAAGTTCTGAGAAACAAGGTTCTTTAGGTTCTTAGGTTTGGTTTCAATTCAATTTTCAATACTAAAGTAAATTGGTCTTCATGATACACAAATTCAAGCAACACATACGACTAGTGTCCTCTGCCCCCCCCCAGAGGCAATGGCTGAGGGCACTGAGGACTCTGGCCTTCACCTCTGCAGCCTGTAATTCAGTTTCCCTCACCATTCGTCAGGTCCAGACACATTTGACAGTTAAAAACCATAAAGGCCTCAATGTCAGGTTTGTTATTGCATGTCAACTTCTACTCCTTGCTTCTTTATTTATGGCCTTTCTTCTGGTGCAAACGTAGGAACATGTCACCAGTTGTCGAGCCTTTCAGGAAATAATTCAGCGCTACAACTGTACTACACACCAGGTTTCACTGGGTTTGGAGGGAACAACAGGCGTGGATGTGGTGAGAGAGAAAAATGAGAAAGACAGACAGCACAATAAATGGCACAGAGGTACAATGTTTCTTGCACACTTACAGACAGCATCAGAGACTGGACCTCAGAACCTCAGAGACTACTTGGCTCACCACCAACCGGCTGAACAGTCAATGTTAAATAATCAATCTTTCTGACAGAACAACATTCCTGCTGTTAAAACTATTCACCTGCACCAAATAAAGCCTTTGTCCACCGTGGCGCACACAGTACGTACTGTCACTGAAAACCTTTGCTCACATATGAAAACCTGAGGTCCTGCAATAATAAGATCATTAACATTTTACAAGAATGCAATGTCCTGCTCGGAAAGGTCTTGTGTGTAATATAAAGCTCGGCAGGTAGAAGGATTTTAATTGAGGCAGCAGTTTTTGGCCACTTGGAGGCAGCATAACAAGCTATTATCACAACACTGACATATTAACACCTTATAAAGTTGTTGTGAGGAATGTGTTAGCAAACAATGCACTATTTACACATCCAGCTATGGAACATTAACACTCATTCAAGATACTATCGCTGCACAAATTACATTTATATCATATATGTATTTTTACCTCTGTTTTGGTCTCCACCTCCTGCTGAGAGAACCGTCTTGCTCTTTAGCGGCTTAATGATTCGAGATGTTCACCATCCAGTTGCTAAATTTGTTTACATATCATTTAGTGATGGAAATATAGTGTACATTGTGATTATCGCAGTGTGCTGTCTGGAAAGAAAAGCAAAAGAAAGAGTCGACAGCTGCCATAAAGCTCTGTAATACCCAGAGGAACTAGAATCATTGGATAATTAGTGACTTCTTTCATATTTTTCACAATCATTTGATCCATTATAAATAAGTTATAATGCATCATCAATTCAAAAATACACTTTGGACACATAAACAATAGATGCTATCCAGCTGTAAATACAGACCTGTATGTGTTAAAAGGAGTAATCCAACTCAAGTAAATGCTTCCTTGTGACTCTAAACAATGAAATGTGACTCTAAACACACATGTGTTTCAACTCAAGTGTAAATGAACAGTTTACATGCTAAAGTAAAAAAAAAAAAAAAAAAAAAAAAATCCTTGGAAGACACAGCCAACATGAGGTCATGCCATACCAAAACCATGGGAATGTTCAACTTTGGCACCACATCTATAGACATAAATCTAATTCGCTCATAATGAGTCCTCCAGACACCAAAAGTATGATGTAAAACAATGACTGAATGAATCTGTGCTTTAAAAAAATCCCTTCAGAAAAATGTTTCCTTAATAACACTGTCTAGACATCAATCTGTAGAGTCCAAATTGACTATAAAAACACTGGTTTGAGGAAAGCCCTTGTTGAAGGGGCAACAGTAAAAAAGCTGAGGTTGCTGCTTATTATTATGAGTAATAAAGCTCAAAAAAAAAAAAATGCTGACTGGCAAATACTGACATACAACATAGTGTCGGCATGTCTGCAGCTGGTATAGCTGGCAGTGAGCAGCTGGAAACCATCCACTTGGATTCTAGGGCAATGAGTTTGAAGGAGCGGTTTGGAGCCAAAACTTTTGTTGTGGAGGCAAAAAAAAAAAAAAAAAAAAAAAACGGGTCAATGTGTTATTCATAATTTTATGAAATTTCTGAATGTGTTGGGTCTGTAGTCACAACACAGAACTGGACACAGCAAACTGCACGAACAGCATTTCAAGAGCTGCTCCCCACCAACAGCAAAAAAAGAGCGGCCGGCCGGCCAGTGGCAGCTGTTATCAAAATCACCTGACTCGCCTCGGGTGCTCAGCTCTCCGAAGTAAATGGACACGGAGTGACTGGCTGCTGCTGCTTATGCTGTGTGGACACATGGAAAGAGTTAGGGATAGGTCAGGTAAACATGTCTGCCCCTGGACAGGAAAAACACATCTTAGACGTGCAGCAACCATTCATTTTTGAGACATGATTCAAGCTGAGAAAATACACAGATTGACAGCAGTCAAATTCCTCTGTGATAAATAAACATGCCAATATGAATCACCTTTATTGCATCTTACATCTTGTTTGTTTATCTTTTATGCCTCCAACGTGACTTGTCTTATCTCTCACTTCTGTGGTCTGCTCCGAGTTCAGATCTCCATCCTCAGATGGGATAAAATGCCGCTACACAAACATAACGCCAGCCACTAAAAGGTCAAGAGGATATCTCCGAGAGCCCAGACAGCGATGTCAAAGAGCCCTGAAGGTCACAACCGGGGTACATGAACCCTTTAGGACCTCGGGAGAAGGCTTGGAATTCAACAGAGGTTGGAAAACAAATCCAAAGCTAAGAGTAAAAAAAAAAAAAAAAACCCGACCTAACGTTGTCAGAGAGTACAGAGGTGCAGAATAGTACATTCATTCCAAATGGACCCGTGTCAGCCGTTGCAGAGGAGGGTCAACTACCCGTGGCTCTTCTTAAACAGTAACAACATCCTTTATCCATAATTAGCCTTGGAATCTCAGAAGCTGTCAATGTGCTGCCTTCCAAGATGAAAGGTGGACGACCCTGAGCACTGATTACACAAAGCGACATGGCGCTGAAACTAATGTGTGGTAAGAGCACCTGGGGCAGTTCAGAGGGTGCGTGCACAGCCCTAAAAATTAAAGGCCATTTTAATATTCCAGGACAGGTCTATTAGGACATGAAATACACAGACAAACAATGCAGCCACACTCTGCTCCCTTCCTCTAATTCTCCACAACCTCCACCTCTCTCTTTTGGCATTCCTGCTTAATAGCATCATTATTGACTCTGTCCAGTTAAACGCAGGCTCCTTGTAATCTCACACGGGCGGGGCAGTTCAGACAACATAACTGCTGCTCTAGATAGAAAGAAACAAAGGGGGAAATGGGATGGTAGGAAAAGGACACTGAACACCGACAAAGGGAGTCGTGGGATGAGCGTCTTTGATCATGCTGAAGAGATAGAGGCTATCTCGCCAAACCCTCCACACCCTGGGACTCAGTCCATCTCCTAACTAAAGAGGACTGTCAGGAAAAGGCCACTAGACACCAATAAATCACAAGACGGACTCCAAGATGTCAGAAACTGGAGTGAATTTTGAAGCGTCCAACTCTCACACTTGAACGGTTCTTGAAAGGAACAAGCTGATGTTACTCAACAAGTCTGTCTCAGTTTGGCTTGTGCCATTTGCAACCAGAAGGTATTAGGAGGATGTTGTCAACACTCTGACTCAGTAGATCAGCACCGTGGGTATTTCATGCTTCTAGTAGAGGTTTTGACAGCAGAGAAAAAAAGAAAACAGAAAATGAGGTGTGAGAGAGAAGGGAAATGAAAACCGGACTCAAACCAAGAGATGCTGCAGTCCATGGCTGCAGCTATAACTTCTGGCATCACCAAGGCAACCCCACTGAAATGAAGACCAGGTTAAAATGGTAACTTCCAGCCATAAAAAGTAACGGTGTTCACATCTTTCAACATCAGTCTGTAACCCCACCTCAGTCCTAATGATGATCCAATGCTATCCTTATGTGCAATAAGCCAATTATGATACGGTACATAATTCATGTTGAACATGGGGGATTATATCTATTTTTTGAGTTTATGTTCTGTCACTTAAAATTAGAAGGTGCATTTGACAGATTATATTTAATGGAGGCAAACACTCAGTGAGTCCGAAGGTGCACTTCATAGTCCCTGCTCCATTTCAAGAGACTACACTAAGTGCACAGCTAAAACAACATAAAAGTGTCACTACCCTAATACCCTCTGACTGTACTGAATGTGTGCGACTAGGGCGAGTGTTTGAGGTCCCCCGCTGACCCAAAGCACTGGGCTCTGACCCATCTCAACCTCAGCCAATTAAACACTCACACAAGCACCTACAAGACACACACAAACACGCCCTCTCACAGCAAGGTAGTATTTACAAGGATGAGCATGTGTGTGTACGGACGTCAGCAGAGCCTTAAAGAAGGAAACGCAAAAAAACCAAGCGGACAGTGGAAACACATTTTCACACGCATCTTATTCAACTCAGCATCGGTTCAACTCCTGAAAGCATTTGGTTCACATTTTGTAGAGCTTCCTTATTCATGGTTAATTGGAAAGCTGCACGTTCAGACATTAGGCCTGGGATAAAAGTCCACATTTCCTGGCTTGGGGAATGGCAGCAGTGTTGTGAAATAAAGTTTATTTGGCTATAAACTTTCAAATAAATGTTCCATAAGACCAGCGAGCCTGTTTGCAGTACACCTTCAACTTCCCAGCCTAAGACTGAGATTCCTTAATGACAGATTACTCATCACCGTCTGGTCTGTCGCTGCAGCGGAGGAGATGTTCATGTTCACAGCTGTTGCTTGGACAGTCCAGGACGCTGTCATGGAGCCATTTCTCTCATGAAGTGAAAGCCATTTTCGAAAGTCACTGGGGTATAAAACGATAACACGACGGGGTAGCTGAAATTCAAGCCTTCCGCGGTTTCATTGGTGTGTTCTCAGACCGTAGTGCTAAGTACACAACCCCTGTGCCTCAGTAAAATGACTTGTGAAGTATCCTCTTGCTTTCTTTCTTTCTTTCTCTCCCTGCAGGATGGAGGAAGGGGGGGGGGGGGGCTTCCTGACTGATCTTCCCACACAAGCCTGACCCCAATATCCAGGCATCCTCCTGACACTCTCGCTTCACACACACTCACTCACACACACAGGCATGTGCACAACACAGGCCGGCAGAAACGCAGATACACAAACACACACTCTAGTGTTTACTGTGTCAGATTGCAGTGTAAATAAAAGGAGAAGCTCTGGGGCGTCTGATTCAAAAGGAGCCAAGTCAAACAGGGACTGCGTTATCGTACTGGGTCGGATGGAAAGTGGAGGAAAAAAAAAATGGATCTGTGTGTCAGAATGAAACAAAGCCTAAATTAAAGTCCTTATGATAACAAAACTGATTCTCTCTAAGGGTTTGGGATGTTGTTGGAGAGGGACAAAAAGTGAGAGAGGGAGCAACAGGGGCAGAACAACATTTGGGGAAATGTTCAGCTACCCCTGTCTGCAGTGCGCTGTGCTAATCATTCCTCTATCCCCCCGAGGGTCTCGGAGAACACATTCTGACATCCTCGTTAACTTTTTAAGAAGCAAATGAACGTCACTCGGCGGTCGGGACAAACACAGAGACAGACAGGCAGTTTGTAAAAGGGAAGTCAACACTGGGGCTCTGTTTCAGTTTCAGTTTACAGGACGAGAGAAATCAGATCCTGTACTGACTCCGAGCTCTGGAGTTCAATACAAGTTATAATCACAGTATTCTTTCACCACTATCACTTCGTCCAATGCACAATGCATCGCAGCTCTTTTATCATCTGCTAATGATCTGAGATTTACTTTCCCTCCCGAGGCCCCACAATAATGAATTCATCATTTGTAACATTTGTGTACACTGAGCATATTTCTTCCTTTCTTCCTAACGTAATTATTATTCTAGGCAGAGAGATGCTGGATTGAATCGATGATTGAGGAGTGGTGCCTCATAAGAATTTGTAACACGCTGAAATTTTAGCAATGGAGAACAAACATCTGGAATAGAAATCTGTCTCTTCGCCACACAGATCACCTCTGCTTATTCATCTCTTTCCCCTTTTTCAGATCTCTTGGATCGGTGCGTCTCGACAGTTGCAGAGTGTATTCAGGTTAAGCCGAGTAGATTTTAAGTATATCTTGAAACAATGTAGAGGATCAGTCCTTGTAAAACGTATTTTGGCAGGACATAACAGAAATTCTATAAAACTGTGAGTCTTTGGCGAGAAACGATTGGAATAAGTGGTTTCATAAAAAAAGATTTTCCCTCGGTTGTGTCTAATTTCTGTCACTACCTGTCTCTGTTGACATTTATAAGATCTACAGAAGTGGTTCTGGAGAGCGTTTTGCTGCATGCACGCACACCCACACACCCACACACCCACACACACACACACACACATTCTCCCTCTGTCAGCACACAGCAGCACGTCCTCTTGCTCTCGCTGTTTGAAGGAACATTTTTGCAGGTGGGCACCTTCCACTTCTCATCTCCAGATCAGCACACACACACCCCACACCCCCACACCCCCACGATCACGACATGCCAGCAGCCTTTGATGGTGCTTTTGTAAGCAGGTGACTGACCTCTACTCCCTCCCTCTCAGAAAACAGTAATTACAGACACAAAACTAAGACAAAAAGTCAACTTCTGTAAAACTTTGGCTCCCATGGTCAACACAAACACTGATAACTTATTCTGTGCTGTGCCTGACTAGTGAAGTGTGACCCATGAAGATACAATTTCTACATAATATGAGTTATTGGTTTCATTATTGATTATTGATGATTGGTCTACTTTTATAAGACTGTCTCCAGGGTTACTGTTACAAAGCTCAATGATACAGTATATTGCCTAGACATTAGTTGTCCGGAATGAGAGAGCACCCAGGGGTGATGATAATCATCAAGCTGCATTGCAAACCTACAGCCACACACACTAACCCTGGCGGAATGCTAATGATAGTGACCGCCAGGCTGAACATCTGTGCGCCGAGACGAAATCCCCCCGAGTTCCTCCTCTGGAGGTGTGAGGGACATCAGGCATTCAAAGGGCGGATTGTGAGCAAACTATCACATTTCTCACTTTTCTGTGTGCTTTTGTTTCCACTGCAACGTGCAAACCCCCAAATAATCACAAAAACACGTGCACGCATCGTCACAGCAAAATGCGCACACGGGAGAAAAGTCAATAAGAGAGTGACCAGCACAGAATGAGACTTTCACTCAGTGTGTGGCATCGTGCATTACCTGGGTCATGGAAGGGAACCAGGGCAAAGTTATACAGGGGTCTCTGCGGTCTGCTCAGAGATGTCTCCAAAATCTTGGACGCTCCCTCGATGACCTGGACCAGGTCGTCGTACATGGAGCCGGTCACATCAAAGACGAACGCCAGGGTGGATGCGCCCTCCGGGATGTCCTCCTTTGTGGCCGCGGTCCCCGCGTCCTGGCCGGCGGACAACGCCACTGACAGCGCAAGGGACAGCCACACCAGTCTGGAGCCCATTTCTGACTTCAGCCTCCTCTCAGACGCAGCTCTGGGGTGTTCTGCTCTCGGATCCTCAAGGTGAACCTCGAGCTAACGGCAGAGACATCAGGCTCTTAAAAATGGACTGAAAAGTAGGCAACCCCCAAAAAACTTTCAACAAAGGGCGCAAAGCCAAGCCAGAGGAGCGGAATGAAGGAATCCTTTGTTGCTTTTTTTGGTGCACTGTTCGTGAGCCTCTCTTTGGTGTCGTCGGTACAGTTTGCGTTGCACAGAAGTCGCAGCCTCTCACCTCAGTGCGAGCTGAACCCTCTGAGGTCCCTGTCGCTGCAGCAGAGCCTGTGGTGTGCTGGATCTGCAGAGTCAGGAGTCGGAGCTCGTTCAGCTCTGTCATACAAAGACCACCTCTCAGCTGGCCACAGAGTATCCGAGGCGCACAATACCCCATGCAGAATAGCAGGGCTCTGATTGGATGAGATGTTTTGGGTTACTTGGAGCGACTGTGCGTAAATTTACTTCAGTGACGTTACACAACAACGACGTTATTAAAAAACAGCTGCGGCTCTTGTGTTTCCCATGATCACACATCTACAGTCATAAGTGGCTGAGTAAGGCACCTGTTGCATGTCTCACAGGTATGAAAGCAGCTATGAGGGATCTCATCCAATTACATGCTGATTATCAGAAGGTCGTTTAATGTTGAACCACTGTGGAGGGTAATGGTCAGACACTGAGGGTTCCAACGGTCTCAGAGAGCTGAGTCTTGGTACAAGAAGACGAGGATCATCAAGGAGAAGCTCTCCAGTGGTTTTGTGTTCTGCAGCGCCACCCAGCGGCTGTAGTCTGATCTCACGCTTCATTTCCAAAACGGTTTCTGTTTCCAGCACCTCAGTGATCTCCTGAGGGACATTTGTGAGTTACAGTTGGTCCCTCAGTGAAGAACAGCGAATAAGAAGTGAAAAAAAAGTATGTAAATGAAATGTAAGAAAAAACATATATTTGCACTGTAATATTCACTGTTGCTCATAAAGTTGGAATAAAATATATATATACTTTTTACCTCTTCACATGAAAAGATTGTGACGATGATAAAGATGTGAGGTTTATTATTGATAGATATCTTCTCAAAACTTTATTGATCAATCTCTTCCAAATACATCACTGTGAAATTTAAACCACAATTTCAACCTCAGTCAGAAACACATTCAAATGTCCAGTATTACTCTTCAAGCGTCCCTCAGTCACTAACATTGAGTATGGCCACCTCTGACACGGATCAATGTGTCATGGCACACTGTCCACATGAATTCGGTTCACCTGGGAAACTGGGACTCAGTATGTGATCATCACACCTGGTCAAAGGTGATCACTGATGTGTATAAACAGGAATAAAAAGAGGAATGTGTCTGAAAACAAACATTATTCCAACTTTATGTGCAACAGTATGTATGAGATAAATAGAACATGTAGGAAAATGTGAGGATATGAAGTTCAATATTGTCCTGACGTATCCATGTCATATAAACAGATGAATAAAAAACGGAGGTCATGTCTGTTGGTTGAGTGTCTGACACCCACAGGCTGGAAGGACTTCCTGTGTCGCTCTGTGGTGCATCGTGGGTACATAATAGTCTGTAGACCACTAATGAGGTTTAGGAGCAGATATCTACATCTTCAGTTCATAAAAAAAGCACCAACAACAATCGCAGCAAAATGTTAACAAAGGGTTTAAAATGAAAGGATGAAGTGCTACACTGTTTACTCCACCACATTTATGTGATTGCTGAACTTCCTGGTTACTTTGAACAAAAACTGCTTTAACATGCATACAACACATACAGTCTATAAAATGAATGAGGCTGAAGCTGCTTCCCAACCTGTTTGGGTTGTGACCTCTTTCACGACACATTCAGATAACTGGGTTCATTTCTGTTGATGCATTTATCTATTAATATTAACAAAAACAAAAACTTTGGCTACTTCAACTATTATGGCAGAGTAGGTGTGAATGCAGGATGTTTACTTGTAGTTGTATTGATATATTGGTACTTTTATTGAGGTTATCTGAACAATGGTGCAACCACTGCTCTGTACACATTATTTGATCGCCTGCTTACCATCATTGGTGAGCTATGGTGAACTATGAACAGTTACTATACTTAAGCAATAGGGGGAGCTAGTCCACCACTGCTACCTCACACCGCTGCTGCTGCTGCTGCTGCTGCTGCTGCTGCTGCTGCTGCTGCAAGGTCTTAAAAATGGAAAAGAACCTGACTGGCATGATAATAGGATGTGTTTTTGAAACTTACAGACATACAAAGGTTAAGAGACCACATAAAAATGGTTGTCAGACTATATATTAAAATACAGAACATTTGCACAAGTAGAACATCTAGCTTTTTTTCTCCCCTAAAGCTTTCACCAGGTCTTTACTGGAGGATGTGTGGAAAGTCTGATGGAAAGATTCAAATCAGAATCCAAACCTCACCGGCCAAGACACACGGAGATGATGTAGGAAGTGGGTGTCAGCTGATGACAATTTTGCATGGCAAACAAATAGGGAGCGCTGAAGCTCCTTGAAAATGCACCGTAGCAAATCTAACATGCAGGCAATGATTACACAACATGTTCTAAACATAAATAAATCACTTTTTTTTCCCAAGATGAAGAGGAGTCGGAGGTACAACATGTTCCTAACAAGCTCAGAGAGGGAAAAAAAGCCAGTGAAGGGATTGTTAATGCACTATTGCACACCATTAATTGTAATTGTCATTACTTTGTATTGTGTTGGGCAGGTTACTAATACGATTGATTCATCGGAAAACCCCCAACAGGTCTAGATATTAAGATATTATGAAGAAATACTGTGAAACCAGAGTCCTGCCTGCTTCTTTGGAAATACGGTGGAGTAATAGATCTGAGCCACAAAAGCTGTATGGGAACTGTGTGAAAAGTGTACCTACTGTCAAACACACTTATAAGATGTTCCCACAGACACAGATAGTCAGACACACACACACACACACTACAGCTAGTGCTCGGGGTGGACAGCAGTTTCAGTTCTGCTAAAGTCAAGAGGTTCACTATCAGATGTGAGCAAACAGAGGTTAACATTGTTTGTGTCAAAGTGGATGCCGGTGTGGTTAAGTACCACAAATAAACACTCCTGACCTTTTGGCAATAGAGAGAAACAGCAATCAGTTTAATTGTTAGCATCATAGCCAATAAGAGAACACCATCAGGTTTTGGTTTTGACATTTTACCTCCACAATAAAATGGTTAAAACAGGAATTTGCTTAGATTATATTAGATTATATCAGAAGAGTAGACTGCTGCGTGTTTGTGTAACAGTATATTTATACACTGGCACAGCACTGTTGAAACACAGCCACCGAGGCACTGGCCTAACAATTGTTTCTGAAAACAGAAATCAATCCCTCCTCTATCTGTTAGCACAGGTGCCGTTTTACCTTTTATACCGAAAGCTTAAATGTCACAAGACTGGTTTTGGCAACTGGTTTAGTTGTTTTAGGTTCTGGCAGTAGTTTGGTCCCTTGGCAGGAACATACACAGCTGAGGTAGTTGCTCCATAAAGTTACCAAACCTAAAAAGAAACCAAATAATCCAGTGGACTTGACATTAAGTTGCATAACTTCCTTTTCCATTGCACAACGGATCTCGCCCCAACTTTCCTCAAACTGACAGTTGACTAACTTTCTCCTCTACTAGTTATTTTCAGTGTGGAGGATTTGGGAAAGGTAAAGAAACACACAGTACAGTCACAACAGCAGCCTGGCTTGTCTTTTTATATTTCCTATACCATGGCTGTGTTACATCACTGAGAAAACGAAACATGTTGCAAATCCTGCTGTGCAAGTTTTCACACGGACAACTGGCGCAGATTGCTTCAGTGACTGACAAATGATGTGTCGCGTCACAGATTTGAGCAGGTAAATGAGAGGCATATGACAAACAGTCTGTGGTAAAAAAATAGAGACACAGAAATGAGAGGAAAGAAGCTTCCACTCACTAAAACATCAGTGGGCTATTCACCATCCCTGCAGATTTCATTATTTTTCCAGCCTAGGACAGGCAACACAACAGAGATCTAACATCAGCCAGCCAGCAGGCTTTTCATGTTTCAACTCTATAAACACACCAGCAACTTCTAAAAGTCTAAAAATCAGACTTTGCAGCCTCATCTCAAAATGAAATGATGTAGAGGTTGCAAAATAAAGCCACAAAAAGAACTCACACTAAACAGGCTGTACAGACCCAGCTTGGATGAAGATGCTGAGTTATAAGTCTGAGTCATAAATTCAGTATTGTGTCACTGTGAAGAGATGTACTCAAGGAGGCAGAGAGCTGATGTAATGCCAGGAAGGAAACAGACTGACAGGCCCCAGAGCAGTTTTAGACCAGTAATTTTCTCCTGCCTGCTCTTCTCCTATCAGGTCCCTGCCCTCTCTCTCTGTCTGTCTCGCTCTTGATTGTTGTGAAAAACTCTCTGCATGGGAAGAGGACGAGAACGTGCTAGAAAAGCAGAGCGTGCTCCTGTGCGTACGTAAGCAGCTTTGCATTTGTTTGTGATCATTTGATGAGACAATCCCTCTGCAGATGTTACGTTTACAAGCCAAATGCAGAAGTTTCTTTCTGTCTCTCTCTTTCTGTCTCTCTCTCTGTCTCTGTCTCTCTCTCTGTCTCTCTCTCTGTGCTTGTGTTGCACCAGTAAAGTGCAAAATTTACTGGACAGGCTCACAGGACAGACAGCGGTGCAGCACACAAACACCAGCCCCTGTGTCTCCCAAACAAGATCCACATGACACATGTGCTCCATCCCTCCAGTAAGCCAAGCAGAAAGCCGGCCCTGGGGCCTGGTGCTCTGTTGCCCAACAGACCTAATCCCTGGACTTAGTGCCTCTCATCTCACTAAAGTCCCTCTTTTGTAGTGAACATAACTTATCTGGCCAATGAGGCGTGGTGGTTGTGCACATGCACACCAACATGCCCTTTGTAATTCCTATCCATTCTTTCTTTTTAGCTCTCTCTCTCCAACTATGGGTCTCTCCCCTTCATAAAGACACACTGTACTGCATAGACCATAATAACCACGCAAATACCAACATTTGTGTCGACAAACAACTTCCTTCCTCCACTCTCTCCATGTCTCCTCTCATTCTTTCTCTCTCTGTCAGTAATCAGTCAGACATAAATAGTGATGAAAAGATTTCCTTGTTTCTTGCTTATTTTCATCTGGAGTTTATAGTTAATGTAAAATTAGTGAGCGAAGGATAATAGGAGATAACACCAAACGTATACCGAGAGCAACTGAGGAAAACAAGTGAAAGTTTCATTCAGTCAAAATGGAAAAGTACTTGGCTTCTGCTGTGTGTAACTCAACAGAGCAGACTTTACACAAGAACATAAAAGATTAGACCTCTGAAAATTTAAAGCTACAGTCTGCAGTCATTGCTCACTTGAAGCCAGATGATAATGGAAAAGACAGACGAGGAAAGAAGAAGAAGCCTCTCTCCATCTGTCAGGTTCAGATCTGCTGCCTTACTATCTGGTTTCATTGTTCCTCCACCCTTACCTGCAAAGCTACTGATCACATATTTAAGCATCTGTTCAGGGTTCATTTTACACCAACTGCGAGAGCGGTGTGCATACGTGCAGGTGTGCACGTCAAATGTGGACACTGCGGGAAGTACACAGAGTAAAGACGAGCGCGACGTAAGGGAGAGGTAGAGCAGAGTGTAGCAACAACAAGAACTGTGACCAACCTGCAGCAACTTCTCAAGGCTCATTTACACCTGAAAATGCACCTGTCTGACCCAGTTCACTGCAGCTGACCCTGCCCTGGTCACCACGAACACACACACTCACTGCCTCTCTGCTGCAATCACCTCCTTACAGCCCAGATAACTCACACAATAAAGATTTGTTATGTACCATTTAAAACTGCCTTGTACTGCAACATGAGGAAAGAAGTAGGTAAGTGAAATTAGGGCTTATTGATGATAAATAATCGTTCTTCATTACTCTCTACAACAATATGCATTTAATAGTAGGAAAGAGAATAGAAAGAAAGAAATAGTACTGCTGTTTATATTTGGGAATCTGACCCTGCAACTACTTGGCATCAGATCAAAGCCACCTGTATTGCATAAGATTAACTAAATCAACAGGTGAGTGACACAACAGTGATTTGCAGAGGAAACGCAGCTCAGCAAACTGCTGTTTTTTTTTTGTTTTTTTTTGTGGGACAGTGGATGTGTCCAAGAAATTGCACATAAATCCACAGCTTTTAATCCCACAGCAGGAGTGGATACACAGTAACACCAAAGCTGCTGGTAGATCACACTACCACACTACCACACTACCACACTACGGCCTGTGTTACAAACTACTGCTGGGGGAATCTGGGTCAGTCATATGACTTGTTCTATCTGGGTAATTACAGCTTCCCCTCTCCACTAGTCTGCTAATGAACCAATCGACTGACTAATGTCTATCTGTCGATACGTCCACTGCACACAAGAGGACTACGAACTGTCTGATCTTTCCTTACTTTACTCCATCCCTCCCTCTTTTGCACTCTCTTCCTTGTATACCTTCTCCTTGTCTTCTTCCTGAAAAATGAAGAACTGCGCTATCCAAATCAGAGCAGGATGATGAGTGAGGAGCAATTAAAGATTAAGTAATAGCTCAGAGAAAAGGGAGAAGGAAGGTGGGTGGACATGGACAACAAATAAGTGTATTATGCAATACACTGCCTGTGTGTCTTTCTCAGTCTGCTTGACAGTCACTTTGTCTTTCTTTCTGCTTCCTTTTTCTACAGAAACCCACACACCTGTGTCCAAACAGCACCCATCAATCCACACACAAGATACAAAACAAGTTGATGTACACTAGATTATTATGGGAAAGAAGACTTTGTGTCTTCCCATTCAACCTGTTTCTCAAAACATCTCCGTGACCTTGTGCCACAGTGTTTCTGACAGCGACGTCTTTCACTACCTCTCTGTGCTGTAGGTTCATGTATGTGTGTGCTACTGGACATTACATTACTTATAAACATTATGTATTCACTCTGCTCCCCCACACAAGGAACCAGCACTCAGTAACAACTAGTTTCATCAGTAAGTCTCACTTCCCATGGCCTTGAGGAAGCTGACACATGGATCTTTATCGCCCAACAGCATGGACAGAAAACGCCAACTCTGCATGTTTGAAAACACTGACTTCTTACAGCTGAAGAGAAACAAAATAAATACTCTCCCGCATGAAACATGACCTGATTGTGTTTAGGTCATCTTAATACTTTAGTTTTAATGACATTAACTGATCACATCTTTCATTAAAATTAGTTTACTTTTGACTTGTTTGTGTTGAGCAAGTTCAGGAAGTGTGTTCTCCCATGACAGCATCTCAACGTAAACGTTGCAGCAATTTGACACATCTGCCATCTTGTAGTGTTGCCTTGGGATTTTCATGCAAACCAAACAAAAAGACTACCCTCTTACATGAAGGTAAGAAAGTCACTAATGTATAAAAAGTGGATAAATTTTACCTCATCATGTTCTTTGGGTGTTCCTGTATCTTCGCTGACAGAGCATGAAGGATCAGCTCCATTGATGGAAGAGTAGGCCTGTAAAGTTATATATAGAGAGAAAAGAGAGATACATTATGAGTCGCATCTTCTTGCATGATTTAAAACAAACAAACAAAAAACAGACAATATATATATATATATATCCTGGTCATATCAGTCAGGTGAGACTGCATATCAAGAAAGACGTGTACATATATAAAGTAAAGGGAAGAGACTAGTCTGGAAAAACAATTACCTGATTAGGAAGTGGTCAACCCACACCACCATGCCTCATGTAAAATATGTGGACTATATGTAACTATGATGAATAATTCACAGCAGAACATACTGATGACAGATAAGTAGAGCCGGTGACCAAAGGTCCAAACCACAGGCTGAGGCCTCTGGATCACATACTCCATATCGGTGGCCACGGTAATTTATTTTTGCAGATCAGCGAAGAGAGAGGCTCCCTCTGTGCTTACTGAGATGTCTGTGAACAGAGCTGCGACATTTAATATTACGTCTCAAACTTACATCACGTCAGGCGCTTTACACTTGATGCGTACATTTAGCTTCCAAACACGTCTGTGCAGGTTTATGTGAGAACGGTGGCCTGACAGCGACACACTGGACACCGCGACAGTCACGCGCCAGATTGCGCATGCGTAAATCTCGTAAAACCGCACTCGGCATGTTTGGATGCATAAACCAGCCTCAAGCGGCCAAATGAAGAAGTGCAGCTTCGCGTTCAGCCTCTGCTGCAGGGTCAGCGTTATAGACTCCCGTGTTAAAATGCTCGGTTTTACAGCTGAATTGAAAATATTTACAGCCTGGTACAAAATAGGTTTTTGCTCTCTATGGATACTCTCCCAATAAAACTGTAAAGAGAATGAGTTTTTATTTGACTCTTTTTGAATTTTATTCAGCCTTTCAGACCTGCAATAAATTCTGATTGCTGAAAAGATAGAAAAATGTCTTTCAGATACTGTTCCCCCTGCATTGTGCGTGACATTAAGGTCACCATCACACTGGATCGCCTCCACAGATTCACACTGCCATAAGAAATTCAGCTTGTTTTTCACCGACATTACATGCTGATAGGTAGACCAGTCTGCTAGCCTCTGCTGCTACAGTAAAACTATTTATCTAAGCTCTGTTTGATTTAAACACAATGTAGGTGTGGCCAAAAATAAAACATCAACGATTCTCTGTTTTATGGTATTTCATTAATGTTCTTAAATTAGCTCACCTCCTTGTGACTTTCCTTGAGAAAACCATTAACTCTGGTGCAGATTAACGATTGTTGCTCTGGCCTGTTTTGTTAGCTCTGTAAGAAAATTCTTTAAAGTTAATAGAAAACTAGTGTGGGACTTTAAAAAAAAGTCTTTGCACTTAAACAGTTTAATATTAACATGATGCAGCCATAACAACATAGGAAACAAAAATATTTATACAGGCCGTTTTCCGGGAATACAAATTGATGCAGTATGTCACAGTAAAAAGCACATGTGGCAAAGTCAATGTCTTTTTCATGGTCCTGGTATTTAGCATTGACACATCTTTGGACAGAATAAACCCAATGTTAATTTTACTTGTAACATTGTTTCTACTTTGACCCTTGTAACGGTCTAACCTTGATAAACAAGGCATATGAGAGTTGAGAATCCCGTAGAAATAGACTGTGTGTCTTCTTTTTCAACATCACTCTGTGTTGGAAAGACATATTGATATTCCAATGGTGTCTGCCTCAGTGTGACCACAGAAACTCACGTGTACAGGTTTCAGGTTACTGATATACCTCACCATGGTAACACAGGGATGTTGGCTCGCGAGCAGATTTATATATGGCAGGAGGAGTATCGACAAGGTCAGTGCAGGTTTTTCCTAAACAGAGATCAGAGTGGGTGTCACTGCTCCTGTGTGCACATGTGTGTGTGTGTGTGTTTGTGCATGTGTGTGTTTTTTGTGTACTTTTTTTTTACTGCATAAACTCAATGTCTGTGTATGCAGGTCAGTGTGACAGACTCTTCAGTGCTTCAGTTCCTGGTAAAGTAACATGACATTTGTTGTCCTTAGTACAAAGCAAAGCACTGACAACACAGGCAGACTTCACACAGGGCTGCTTTCCTTTCAAGGTCGACAGGCTATACTGTGTATGGGCTCTGTGACCTTGGTCATCAATGAAGGCAAGGATTTATTTCTGACCTGGCTGAGTGAGTGCACATATTTTGTGTGCTCCAGGCTCCAGGCTCCAGGCCACGTGACGAAGAAGCTCTGAAAAGTAAAGACAGAACATCTATCTATCATGCATGTGTACATTTTGTGTGTGTCTCATCACTATCCATCACTTCTACGATAATGTTTTTTACATAAGCATTAACATTAATCTGTCACTCAGAAGCAATTTAAGTAAACTTACTCATCTGACATGAACATTACTGTCAGTATGTCCTCCATCGATCTCTCTATACCCCAGTGATCTCACCAATCAATCTGTTTAACGTAATGAGACCTCGAGGAAGGCCAAAGAGAAGGCGCTATGAAAGTGAGCAACTGTTTCTGGCCAAAACACACAGTCGTGGTCAAAATATCAACACTGCTCTTTGCTGCTGGAATGTGACATTGAGGAAAATACAGGATGTACGTGGAATTGAGCCATAATATGACTAAGACTATTTTTAAAAGAAACCACTCCATCTGAAGCGGCTGCATTATTAAAGCATCATAAAGCATTTTAGGAGTCACCTCACGTTGCCATCTCACCATCTCATCTCTTCTCCTTTTGCTCTCTTTAGCCCTAAACTTATGACTCACTAGCTGTTCTTTACTCTTTTTAATAATCACAAGCACATAATGAAAAAACATATGCTCTCATATTGGTATTTCTTTAGTTTTAATGTTAAAGGACACTTGAATATTCATCAATGACGACAGACCAACACTTCTTCAGTGCAATAAAATCATTAAAGTTGCAGCACTTATGTAAACACTGAAGAAAGATAAAGACAAAGAACGTGATAACATGTCAAGACATAACAAAACAGGACAGAACATAAGATAACGTGACATGACGACATACATTACACAGATAAGATATATGACATATAGTGTGGTTTATTAGGAAGGAGAGGGAACTAAAGAGAGAAACTAAAACATATGTAAACTTAATAAGGTTATCATGCATTATATGATGCACTGCTCATTTTATCACATTGCTTTCATGTCTTTAGTTGTGCTGTGTTTGTTTCTGTATTTTCATGCTAGGTAGAGTAAGCCAGCCATGGATTTCTTATGATCCAATTTGTAAAGTAAATATTATGGTCTGCCACAGTGGAATATGCCAGCTGACATTTCCTGATTGTGCCATAACAAACCACATCGCAGACACCAATGATAAGAACAGAAGCAGTACATCAGCACAGAGGATGATTGCCAACTTTTCTACTGTATGTGAACACACTGTATGTGCTGTGTGGCCATTTGTCTCTATTTAGGTACCAGCTCCTGGATATAAACAGGAAACTCCTATGCAAGTTGTTGCCTCTGCAGTGTGCTTTGTTGTAATGCATACAAAAGTGAAAGCCACATATCCATCAGCATGCATTAGCACTCCAATCTGTTTCCACAACTAATTCACGCTCTGGGGCTTGTACTGTAAATGTCATGGCCTCTTCTCTAACAACACTGCTCATTTGATCTCTATAATTCAGCATCATCTGCCTGCACAGTTAATCTCCCACTTGCTTTCATAGGCACAGACCCTGCAGTACATTAGAAGCTTACTGCAAAAGTTCATCAAACTCCTGAGAGGCAGCTTGTACTAGAGAGGTGAAACTTTTCATGCATTCAGATTTTGGTTGATGAACTGCAAATAGTGTGAAATGTTTGAATACAAAGTAAGTTCAACATGTATAAGAACTGTGGCCCACACTGCAGAACAGGATTCAACCTGCACATTTTCATGGCACTGCAATCACAGCCCTTCAGAGTTCACCTTAAAGAGACAGGTGGATATAGAAACCAGGTCAAATGCCCCAGAAAAGACATAAATGCAATTATGCAGACCTACTTCTTCTGCCTCTCAGTTCTGAAGCTTTCACCATTTATCTTGGTTTGAACTATGTGACAAATCATTCCCTCTGTTAATCGACACCAAATCCCTAACACATCAGTGGAATATTGCAAAATGCACCATATGTGCATT
Organism: Caranx ignobilis; assembly: GCA_021432705.1. Taxonomy (NCBI): domain Eukaryota; kingdom Metazoa; phylum Chordata; class Actinopteri; order Carangiformes; family Carangidae; genus Caranx; species Caranx ignobilis. The sequence goes on from MU270014.1 coordinate 2,525,003, forward strand.
GAAGTCAATCTATTTATTGCCAGGATCTGGGATCAATAATGAACCACAGCTACTGTACGTCCTCATGTAACTCCAGATATAACTTGAGTGAGGTCAAAGTGGAAGCACACTGGTTAAAAATTAAACTGCTTTAAAGAAATGTTGCAAACAAATGATAGCCAAGTGCCACTGTGTATGAGTATGTGTATGTGCAAATGTGTGTGATTATGTTTATCCATATACATGTGCGCAACACGTGCTTTTTTCTCAACCTGTTGGAGTTTTACCGATGATGTTATCTAGGTCACATTTTATGTCCACCTGTTCCTGTGATAACCCCCTCAGCAGGTCAGAGACTGGGGGGGGGGTGCTTTTGCAACATCAGCAGTTGTCGGCACTCTGGGGACACTGCTCACTTTAACAGTGGATCCCCTTGAACAATAATGAGTGTGAATAGAATAATGATTAACTGTGCATGGAGGTGATCCAGAATCTATTACTGCATGTTTACTCTAAATCATCATCATAGATATACCTGTGTTTTATTGCCAAGACTATAGGCCTACTTATACTATCTTTAGTGGTTAAATACATTTCAGTGAAGAGTGATAAAAGCTAATAATCAGTGCTGATGATACAGAGTGCCGCGATGCAAAAATGTGATGAAAGAGATTATTGATGTTGATAAAGCTGTTCATTCAAATCCAGCTTTTTAGCCATCATTGCCAGCAGTGCTCAACACTAATGTGTATCATTGTGCTATTCCTCAAAGGGGATATGCTGCTAACTAGCTCATTATGGAAAGTACAGTGTGATGAGCTGGCCACTGGTACACAACTAATTAGGTAGTGCTGGCTGCTTTTCTCAGCACCCTACTGTCCATGGGGGAAGTGTGTTAAGAGGAAAGCTGAGAGATATTAAAGTCTTGTTAAGGAAGACACAGAGGAGTCAAACAACAAAGGGAGGACCAGGCCGGCTGGTGCATGAACTTTGATTCAACATATCACAGTGAAACATCAGAGCTGCTAAAAAGCCAGAGTAACTACAGAATTACTGGAGTTTGTGGCTGCAGTGAGGATTACAGAGAACAAGAAGAAATGGGCACATCTTTACTAAAGTGACACAGCAGGCTGATATCACTGTAAACAAAACTGGACAAGAGTCGAAAGATCAAGAGATGATGAGAGGCTTCAAGTTGGATAAGAGTTGTAGTTTCCATCTTAAGAAGAGAGGAGCCAGCATGTTTGTCTCTTTAGTTTGTTTTTTATGTCCTCCCTCCACTCTTCAGTGCCTGTCCTGGAGTAAACATAACACCCAGAGGACTCCGCAGTGCGTGTGGGAATACAGAGAGCTGCCGTCCTGTGATGTGTGTTTTATCATAAATAACTCACAGTTTAGTTTCTTGTTGTAAACATCAGCTTTTGGGTGATATTTTATATTTGCTTCTTCGGTATTGACCCAAGGCTTCTTTGATACTGATGCAGATCTTTTTCTTCATTTTTATTTATTTATTTATTTATTCTAAAGTTATTTCTGTGAAATTCAGTAAATGCTTGCTTCTGGCTCTGTGTAATGTGTCTGAGATATTATGAGTCCAGCTGAGATAATCCTGTGTTAACACTCGCGAGGAATAGAGCTCAGTAAGAGAGATGGCTTGGATCAGATTAAAACAGGAGTTAGAGATATAGTAATAAATAAAAAGTAATAAATAAATAAATAAATAAAAGGATGACCAATGCTATTTATGTGTCTCAGATGAAATGAGCATCTAACAAATTTCTCGACACTTCCGCCACAAGCCTTATTCAGCAGAAGAGAAAAGAAGAAGAACCACAGACTGAAACAGGGAGAGAGAGGAGATGAGAGAGAGGAGAGAGACAGGAGCAGAGAGGAACAGATTGGAGCCACCAGTGATTGGAATTATCTGAGAACAAACACACTGTCACATGCAAGTCTACAGATTTGCATGTTTTTAGAGTGATCCGAGGCCATCAGCAAGAACAGTGTGAGTGATCATGTGTTGTCCTAATCGGTGACGTAGCCTAACATCCAATCACACACAGAGCAGCAGATTGTTTCTACCACAACATTTGCATTAGTCAGTCATTAGATGTTGATATGATATTCTTTAAAGTCATTTATGGTTGAAGTGACCCGCATACATTTCTGAGATTTGCTGAAGTTAAAGGTGTTTTGTTGGAGACACTATAATCATATTTCATGTTGTTAACTCAAGGTGTGGAAAGACTTGCAGTGTTACATCACTGTTTGAATACAGAGTTCAGAGGCCAAAACATGATGCAAGTGGGGTTCAAGGAGCATGACCTCTGAACTCAGCTCATGCATACCACAGTCACATGTGAATGTCTTATATAGAGCCTCTTGGCTAATTTCCTCTCCTCCTAGACTTTGGATTCTGACATTATACACTGAAAACCCCAGATGTAGGGACAGCAGTGGAGACACTTTCATGTTAGAGAAGATCACTAGAAACTGGAGCTGAGTGACAGGTGGGTTTGGCTGGCTGGAGAGAAAAAAAGAAAAGGGTTATGAGGGTGATGCAGTGTTTTAATGAAAACATACAGACTGTTTCTGTTGCTGTTTCTAGGTTAATCAGAGCACCTAGCATAGCATGCCCTCCAGGGAGATCAATGAAACAAGATAGCGGCTCTGTATGCAACTAATCAAGTCACATTTTGGCCAAACTGCAGTAGTGCATGTGCCTGTGTGTGTGTGTGTGTGTGCTGTGCTCGTGCTTCTGTGTTTCAACTGACCCACTTCGTAGTGCAGGACAGAGAACAGGAGTGTGGAGAGCCTGACAATGGAGAGGCCCTAGTACCACAGTGAAGTGTGAGAAGGGTTTTGTATACAAACATGGGGCAGAGAGCCGGACTCTTGTGACTCTCTTGTGACACTTCCTCCTGTGGAAACCAGAGGAGATCCTGGCACTGGTCTGTGGGAACAACCAGGATACACTTGAGTCTTTGTGGGTCTGGATATTCACAGTTATCAGTTAGGCTTTAACTTATCATCTACCTGTACCCAATTGCTCACCTTGTTACCTATTTATACAGCAGCTGTTTCATGGGGTTGCAGATTATGACATGTGGCATATTTATATTAAGCTGCACATTTAGCTTTATGTACATTTGAAAAAGCAGCAGCCATTATGACTGCGACTAAATGAAATCATTGTATAAATGTCAATGTGTGACTTTAATTTTAGCTAAATTTGCTAAAATGGAGCTGTTGTCATGGTTCGTCACATGTACACACATTTTTGTAACTGAAGGCATGACTGTGAGGGAGCTGTTAACTGTGTTTGGACAATGTGGCAGATTCATTAGTGATGAATAGAGTTGTTTTTTTCCCATCTCTTCTATTTTTTATTTCCTTACTTGGCTGCAGGAAACAAAAGCCTGTATTTCAGTTATTGGCCTATGTGGATCATTTGATCAAGTGACAGCATCACAGATTATTAGGTGTTATTTCGTCAATTAGTAAAAGAGTACTGCATGTTCATAAATACAGAATGAGCTGTTGTGAAGCACAGAGGTCACTCCTCTCATTTCTACACTGTGTGTAACATTCCCCTTTAAGCGTAGCCATGTGAAACAGGAGGAGAGATCATATCTATGTTGATAAAACATTACAATCTGGATTCTCAGGAAATAATCGACATTTTCTGTTTAGTGCTTCTGACTCATAAGCAGTGCGCTTTCTCAGGCCCCACAGAGCATAAAGTAGGCCACAGCCTGGACACCACTAAAACTAAAGAGGCTTGTCCTCCACTGCTTGTTTCATCAGTCTTCAGCCTGTCATGACCAGGTTGACATGAGTTTCATAGTTTATCAAAATCTTATCAGAGGACTGTGTAACTACACACTCACATGGTGCTATGCTCTTCTCCCAGTGAGGGGCAGGGAGGAATGAAGTCACTGTTGAAATTTCCACCATACATTGAATGAATGCAGACTAAAAAAAGACTAACTTTATGGTGTCACAATTATGATAACAATATAAAATCAGTAAATAGCTGCTGATGTTAAGATATTTAATGTAAAATTAAATTAACATGTGGACTATTTTCCTTTAAACACTCTTGTGCCACTCTAAAATCTTGACTATAGGACTTTAAAACGTCCTGCTTGTCTCCAGCTCCAGCGACTCAGCGGTCCAGCCACGTGTTACTGCTGGGCCCAGATACCTAAAATATTCATAGTGTCCTTGTCAGAACACATTTCTGCAGCTTCACTGAACAAATCTCTGTAGAATAAAGGAATGAGGGGGGCGCCAGAGTCTACAACATGACTCAGCAAAACCAGAGCTGCCTCCTTTGTGTTGGTATTAGTTGAAGGCAACACACTCACACTGTTTTTTTTTAAATCTATTTTGACGATGTTTCAATGGGCTATTTAATAAAAACATGTGAGAGATAAAATATTAATCAGCCAAGATATTGTTCACCCAACACAGTATGTAATATCTTTTTTTCAATTTTACTGTCAAGGGTGTGACATGATGTACCTATGATGACTCATGAAATGCTGGTTATAAGGCATGATGTGCTGTTGCAGATCCAGATGTATTCATGCAGTGATGTCAGGGATGCTTCTGATTTTATTCATTTGCTTGTGCTCACTGATGCATCAAATGTATCTGTCCCCTTTAGGACAGATGGTGAATTTCAGTTTCCTCAAGACAAGGTTTTTTTTGGAAATGCCTCATGTTTTTTTGTCATAATATTAAGAGGCCCACTTAATTACAGTAAAATGATGCTCACACTAGATTTTGGAGAGATGAGCTTTTCTAGTTCAGTGTTTATCCTGTATGATATACAGTACCACCTCTATGAATAGGTACAATAACAGGTTCCTCATTTGGCTGCTGCATTTCCAGTTATATAAGTTTTATTCTCTTATTTAGTACTGTTTGTAGTCATGGTGTTGTTAAACACTATACTCTATATGTGCATGGATTTGCACTTATATAGCGCTAGTCTCATATTCATTCATAAACACACATTCATACTATGTTTTTATTTATTTGTACATACTGCACACACACATTCACACTGATCCATTCACTGACGATACATCAGGGGCAAGTGTGGGTTCAGTGTTGGTGGACGACCTCTCATGTAAAAGTACTGAAAAGTCTAATGTAATGTAGTACATCACTCTGTCCGCCCTCTATATCTAGCTGAAAGTAACGGGTCAGCAGTTTTTCATTTGTCATGTTTCTTCGGTTTGTTTTCCACTTTTTGGTCTCGGCCCAGTTCCTAAAAAACACCTTGTTGAGAAACTGATAAGTTAGGCTGGGTTGACTGGCCACCGTCCATCAGCTGTAATCACCATGTCTGAGGCTCTAGACACTGAACCGAGGAGATGGGCTGACTTCTTGCCAAGAAATTTTCACATCTGCAGACAGTCAGGAGAGTGCTGAGGTCAGACAACCCAAAGACGAAACTTACAATAAGCAATAGTAGAAGCCTTGAGGTAACAGATATGGTGCTGCTGACTCATGTTTTGCACTTCGAAATGCATTCATTTCACTCTATTGTTCTTCGGGTCGGCCATTTTCTTTAGGGTTAGGGCTAGGGTAGTCATATCAAAATGTGCAGTTTTTCCTGGACATTATTGCTATTACTTTTCTCTTTCGTACTATTTATACTCTTTAAAATATTTAACTTTTTCAGATTTTTTTGTCCCATAGAAAATGCATTGGAACAGTCTTCAAACTCTTCAAATCTTATGCTTCTTTGAACCTCAACTTCTTGAGCATACTTTCAGCTACAAACTTTATTCTTCTAAAATGTTCACACAACTTTAAACTATTCCTCTATAACCTCTATCTTCTAACAATATTGAGATTTCACCTTTCTAAACACAATGAGCATTTCTGACAAATTTCACACTTTACAACTAGAAAGATCATTTCCAGCAGGAAATGCATGTTAAAGCAGCTGGACGCCATTGCTGAAGCCATGCTGAATTAGCAGAAGAAATTGCTAAAGAGAGCAACTGGGGGAATGACATGCAACAGAGACTGGTAAGGCAGGAATCAAAACCATGACTTCATGATCAGTAAACTGATGCTTTGACCACTCAGCTACAGTGAGCCTGAAAGAAACTGAGTTTTACACTTTCATGAATCAAAGACTGTTGAATGATAGCTGAAAAGTAGAAAGTCTTGTGTTTTTTTTGTACAAGTTGAATCAAGTCTGCAGCTTAAAGTATGTTAAAGTTGTAAAATTTGAAAGAAGCTGAAGTTTTGAAGACTGTTGTCATTCATTTCAATGTGATGATTTGCAGCAAACTGTGGTACAAGTGATCAATGAGTCTCTTAATGAGCTCCAATCTGCACCTGTACCCAGCTGCAAGTCACGGTGCAGACGCACACACTATCTCAAGACTGAGAGAGCTGCAGAGACAAAGCACAGCTCATGAATGATTTACAATCAGCTTCAGTGCATTTCAAGCTGAGAACAGCAGTGTAAACAAGAAGCATTTTAACACAAACCAACAGACAAAGACTGGGGGAATGATATACTAACAAGGTTGTTGAAGCAAGATTCAAACCTGGGACCTTTGAGTTACTAGCACCATGCCGTTACCACTCTGCTACAGTGATACTCAACAGAAGAGGAGCAAAACAAAAGTATGTAGAAGAGGGTCACTGGCTTCTGATTTGAAAAAAAAAAAAAAAAGTTGTAGAAAATGAGCCAGACCAAGTGGAAGGAGAGGACTTCTGTGTGAGGTGTGACTATTTTTTGTTGAATTTAAACAAAGTATAATGCACATTCCAGCCAGTTACAAACTCCCGCAGTGGCTTTCAGCATTCGCATTTTCCTTTGGGAAATGCTTTTTCTAGTTCAACCTATTAATATTATACCTCCTACAGGTTTTTACACAAGCATGTGTTCAGCAATCACACATTTTGAAGAGAGATTCATAAATGATGATGTATTGCATCTACCTAGAAATGTTTTGTGGAAAACATCCATGATTATGTGACCTCTATTTTCCTGTGCTGTGTATATAGTGGTGCTTCCACTACGGTCCACCACGGTCCTGGCACACACATTGACGCAGCTACAAAAAATAAAAACAAAACAAAACAAAAAAAAACAGAGGTGAAATATGATGCAGGTGTCCATCCATGGCAACCAGCCATCCATTTCCTTAACAATGAGCCAGCAGCAACTTCTTTCACCTTGTCAGGAATGTCACCTGCACATGGATGGAGGCACAGTTGTGTTGTGGTACTAATGCCAGCACAAGAACTGCTATGAAGAGATTACGTTGTGTTGATAAACCTAATCTGTGTTGACTAGACCCGCGGCTTTGGTTGTTATCACTGTGGTTTTCTACACAATGGTCAGCATGCTTTTAAGGCTGTGACTAAATGCTCTTGTGCTGCTATCAGTGAAATACATTGTACAAAGGCAGCACATGCAGACAAATACTGACATGCGCACACACACAGTCACCGTGCAGATACAAAGGCTAGCTGACACATTGGTATTGCTGCGATTCTCATCCTCTAATCTAATTACTGACGTACTGAGGTAGTGCTAAGCTCTTTTTAGCCAGGGCAGGTGAATGAGTTCCTCCTCAGCTATGATGATGTCTGTGGAGAGGTCTTAGCCTGGATGTTCCCTTTTAATGGGCATCAAACATCTTATGCAGTGGTGCTGCTTGTCCCAGCATGCTGTCATGACTCACACGTTGGGAATATGACAAATGACAAGTAAATGGGGCACAATGATGGTGTGAATTGAAAGACTGGTGGATTAAACAGAGAGAATATAACCAATGAAGACAGAGAATTCAATGCACACATGCATGAGGAGTAGACTGTACAGAAACAATGCTGGACCCTGGTTACTAGACCCAGGACCATGTGGACTTTGATTTAACACAGCAAACATCCAGTTTGCTGAGGTGTCCTTGAGCTCGCAGCTGAATCCTACTAACAGTGTGCCACTGTTAAAGCTCACCTGCTCTCTGACGTCACATTTCAAAGCAGAGCTGGTTATTCATTACTGCATACATCTAGTCAGGAACTCAGTTGTACTTCAGCACACGTTTGTTTGCCTTATTTATCCCATTTCCTTCTTTTGTTTCATGTTTCCTCCTTCTTTCCCTCCTTCAGCTAATCTGAATGCAGGAGAATTTCAAACACACAGAGCGAATTTCATACTAAAACTGATTGTGGTAGAAAACAGCTTTATTTGTTTAATAAGGAACAGTCATTTCTTGTATATGATTAAGGTAAAATATTTATGTACAGGAAGTGGACTGTGAATCCCATCACTTTAGCTGAGAGCTCTTTGGGACAGGATGTTTTATGATATCAGTAGGAAGAAGGCTTAAAGCAAACAAAACCTGAAATAACATTCATACTAGTGCCAAACCATTGTTTTAATACAGTCTTAAATCGTGCAGCTTATCCTATAATTAAACTGAGTACTTTTCCACTTCATTAAAGGCTTTTGGTGGTTAAATAATTATATTTTTTAATAGTTTATGATTTCTATTTATTTATATTTTACAACAGATGCCTATGATCCCCTCATATGGACTACTGTACTTCACCCAGGGCGGATTTGGTCACTTCCAGTATAGGCAGAGAAAGCTCCGCCCACAGTACGTCACAGGCGGCGTGGCGCTCGCAGCGCTTTTGTCGGGACCGCGCTTCGCAGTCCCCGCCACCCGCCTGTCAGAGCGAGTCCAGACCAGACGGAGAGTGGACGTGCTTCTCCTACACCGCGGGAACCTACGCCTATACCACAACCGGAGCCAGCTGTGCCTGTAGCCGCGTTGCGTCGTTGCTTTCTAAACCCGAACCAACCAACTCTGAATTCGCATTAAATATGCCTAATATCGTTTGTTGTCAAACGCCTCAGGTAAGGTTTTTTTAATGATCATTTTGTTGTGGTCTGATTTGTACCGTGTCGTGTCTTTGTCACATGTGTAGAAACGGGTGAAATCTGTCACTGGAAACAGCTGGTGCTCGTGTGGCCGCTGTTATTTAGCCACATATTGATTTTTAGCATTAGATGAAGTCGTGTTAAACCGGTGTCTTTGCTGAGTTTGGGTAGAAATTAAACGCCTCTTAACGATCATGGCGCGAACAACGTCACACAAACCGCTCTTTCCGCATAACGTTAGAGATCTACAGTTAATTAACGACACGCGCCATTCGGCTCACCTTGACAAATAACCGCATAACTCTCGCATCGGTTAAGGACACATGTCAACGACTGGATGTGTCCGACATGGTTGTTAAGCCGGTGTGGCTGTCTCATGGCTCCCCCGTAGCAGCAGGTTGTCTCAGCGGTTAGCTAACACGCGCTAGCTTCCAAACGCCCCCATCCCTGTTAAGTTAGCCAGCTGCTCGGCACCAGATCCATACCTGCCTCGCCTTTAAGTGTTTATACTGTCTGCTGGTTGAGCTGATTCTTGGTGGGGGGGGGTTTCTTCCTGACCCAGTTTCTGGTGGCGGGATGAATGTACAGACCCTTGGCTCTCCGCCAGACATGATGGCCCCGGTACATTACTCCACCAGAGGAGGAGGCAGGGAGATGAATGGCATTGCTTTGCAGCGAATAGACAAACATGGTGTATGGTTGTAGGGACTTGCCCACTGGGGGGATGGCAGGCAGGGTGGGTAACGTAGTGTGGGTACATCCTGTCCTTTACTCACCCCTCCGGTCAGTGCCATATTGTCTCAGATTTTATGGGCTGTGACCAGTCTTGACATAAAATTGACGCCTCGCTGTTGTTGCCGACGTTCAGCAGTATCGGCTGCGCTGTATCGATCCGTCTCGTTAAAGGAAATTGTTTGGCCTGGAGTGCTTCAGGAAACTGTCTCCCGGTTCTAGTCTGCCGCGTGCCGTGACCGACTGTGGCTGGTTAATCCGGTTGTGAGGCTGGGAACCACGTGGAAAATTCCCCCATGAAACTATAGATTAGCGATTTTTTTTTAACTTTAATTATCCTTACACCTTAATTTTTGAGATATTAATGCGCAGATATTGTTATTTTTATTCCACCATGAGGTAAATGAGTTGCTCTAAGGTTATGAAGGGGGATGGTGGTTCTGATTTCTCAGATCACAGTGGACTTAATCCTCATTTTCCTCGTTCCTCTGTTTTCATATCTGAGATATTATAGTGTGAAGCTGTAAGATTGAAGTGTGTTTTTTTTTTGGTGCCGTGTTTGCTCCCTTCTCCATATTCATCGGTACAACCTCATTAGGGCGCAGTGTTAAGTGGTAAATTTCCACACAAGAAAAGTGGGTGAAATATCTGGTAGTGCCTCCCTTTGCCACTGGGGGGGTGTCAAACAACCATTGATAGTCAAGTGTCAGACCCGCACCTTTGTGCCTGGCTAATCAGATGGAAAAATGGAGAGAGAAAATACATTCAGAGCAACCCTCTGTGACAAATTTGTGAACAATCTCACTCTTTCTCTTTTAGGCTTTTGTGCTCTCTTCTTTGTTCCCTGGTTGTCAAGCGCATGCCCATAGATCAACACGTCCAGCTCACAAAGTCTGCCCTTCAGCTTGGTGTGTGTGTGTCTGTGTGTGTGGGGATGTATAACATTTGTTCACACACTGGCCTGAACTGGATATTTTTTATTTCACTATTCTCAAACAAGTTTGCGGTCATGAACATTAGGTCCACACAAGTGACCAAAGGGGCAACCGTTTTCCTTGAAGGCAACAATTCAATACATACATTGTGTGATAGACTGAACACAGCATTTATCATATAGATGGACTTCACATCTGAGATCCTGTTTGCTGATTTCCACCAGTGATGGTGTAAAATAATCTTATAAATAGTATCATTTCTTATTCATATAGCAACATTTATTATGGAAGCAGCGTTTTATATTGAAAATAATCAACTAGAAAAGTGTGGGCATGGATTTTTTTTTTTCTCACAATGTCCATTGGTAAAATGTTAGGGTGGAGACATGAGAGGCGAACACGGCAACAGGCAAGTGTGGTGGAACCATGTGGAGGAGTTCAGCATTTGAGCCTTCACACAAGGAGTCTTTTGCCAGATGTTGCATAACCACTCAAAACTGGGTCAGTGTTCCCTCCATCCACACACGGACACGGTAAATTATAGCCTGCCGTGCCAACCTTGCTGAAAATACTGTTCAGTCCAGTGCATTTCAAGACCACATTCTAAGACGCGCCATCATACTTGTGCATTTACCCATAAAAAACCGTGGCATGCATCCAATAGTCTTATCTGAGTAGCTTTGCCGCCTTTTACACCTCTTTGCCAAATCCATAACCGCGGGACGGCATAACAGTCTCGACTGTTCAGCGCGCGTTTAACTGTCTCTCATAGGGCTTTGAATAGAAAAGTCTTGAACAAAACTCTCACGGTGACATTCATACGTGGAACGTTTTCAGAGCAATCCAATATATTTGTTTCATCGTTCGTTTTATTCCATCTCCCCCTCCAAAATGATGTAGCCGTTTTCCTGCCCTTGCAAACTCTGTCTTTATGTTCTCCTCACATCATGCTGCGTACTTGTACTGTCAAAGCGTAAAGGTGGAAAAACGGTTAAACTCTGAGGCTAAATAGTCCAGTCTCAACATAATTCCTCCTTTTTTCCCTCTCATACTTGACTTATGATCATTAAGCTCCTGCTGCGCAGCGTGGTTTTGAGTTTAGTGGGTCAGTGGATTTGAGTATTTTGTTTTGTCGATCTGGCTAAGTACATGTATTTGTGCTTTGTGGGTGATTCCAAATAACAGATAGATGATAGTTTCAGATGACTGGCATACAAGTCCTCACCTTGCGTAATGTGTAATCTGGGTGGGTAATATGTAAAGCTTGCTTTTTTATATCAAACTGGCATTGTGATTTTCTTGTTGAACCAGTTGCTTGGCCCCTTTTTTAATATGCCGCTGTTACCGAAATGGCAAAGCCCATAGCAGCTGAAAACGGTCAGAAAAAAATATTACTTCAGTACAATAGCACCGTTCATAAATGGCGCTGGGTTTGCAAGACTGTGTTTTGTATACCTTACCTCCAAACCGTCTGACTCTGGAGCAGATGCTTATTATTTCAGCTGCATACAAAGAGTGGACTGTTGGTCTGCTTCAATGTAACTAGCTGTCTTTTACATTGTCAGTGTTGTGTGAGCAGATAACATAACCTCAGGTCTGCTCATCGATGACGCTCAGTGCTGCTGCAGCTGCATGTGAGACTTTAGGAGACAAAGCTCCCCCACGATTAAAGAATCAGTTTGATAATAAAGTATTTAGTTTTATAGTCTCCCTGCCTGTCTGAGGAGAAGATTGTAAAAATGCCTCTTTTCTTACACAGTGATTCATACACTGGTATGAAACCTGACAGACGGTAGTGTTGAGGGCAGTTGACTAAATCACAGCTTTTTTTTTTTTTTACGTGTTATAATCGCATACAAGTTGTGCTGCACAAAGCGGGGCTGCTCAGGAAAGCCTTGTCACATGGGGCACAGATATTTCAGACTATGGGGCAGCTGCTGTGGTCTGTCTTGTCTTTTCTCTGCAGCAGAGATGGTGATAAAACCCATTTATTTATGGAGCTTCAAACTGCAGATGGCATGCTGTTGATGTCCTTTGGCCTAAAGTTGCATCAGCGATGTTAATTTTTGAAGATCTCACTGGTTGTTTGTACATTTTTGTTTTGGCTCTGTTTTTGTTGCATTTAACCCCAAGTTCAAAGTCTTTTATTGGCAGAATAAAATATCTTGAGATGGAGAGATGTGGGATGTAAATCTACTGGGTGTGACGTTCATGTGTAGGTGGGGCTTAGAGGCCACGTTTACGTGGTATGTGGGTTTGCCGACCACAATTTAAATTGCAGCCCTGCAGTTGTATAAAAAACCCCAGACCATTACTCTATCCAACACCAACTGGCTCGGTGTGGAAATGCTGTCATAAGCTCTTCCCTGCTGTGTTTTCCTTATAGGTCAGTGCTTGAATGAAAGGGCTCCTGTAGGGAGGAGCCAACCAAAGGGGCTTGTCACATAACATAGACTTTGAGTGGTCTGGCTTCAGAGAGGGTGGAGACAGAGCTGAAGGCATGAGATGGATTAAACAGTCTTGCTTGGCCTGGCGGGACGTAGCAGCAGGTGTGGAGATTTGAAGCGCTTAATAGAGGGTGTTGTAAGGGAGGACTATCAAAGGCATGGGCTTAGCTACCAACACTGTGTGGCTTTTGGTGTACAAGATACTGGAATGAAATGCTGACCTCCTGTTGTCTGCCTGATCTTGATCAAGGAATATGTGGTGAGATGGTCAGTGTATCCAGAATCTGTCTCCTTGAATTTTGTATCCATGTGGGGGAATATGGAAAGGCTGTGAGGTCTACAGCATGTTTGTACTCGCTCGGGAAAAGGACATTAAGAGTGAAAAAGGAGGAGGGAGAGTGGGCAGTGTTCTCATCCGCCATCACATGTGCGAGGTCGCCTCGATTTACCACGTGGATCTGACTCATGCGAGTGTGGCTCCAGATCCAAGAATAGGCAGCATGAATTTCAATATCAGCTTTTTGTTCTTTGCTGACCTTTTTAAAAGAATTAACAAAACTCATGTCCCTTGTCTCCTTTTTTTTTCTCTCCTAGGTTATAATGTATGACCAACACAGAATAAGTACAACTCTATAGCCAACGGGATCCCGAGGACTTGATTACAGTCGCTTCAAGCCTGATAGTTTGTCCGTGCGGCTGATCCCCCTCTCCCTACTGATCACGCCCGTGTAGTCGACTGGCATTTCTTCTGACAACTTCCCATCCCTCTCCTTGGGTGAAGAAGACTCGGTTCCACTGTGATCTCAGTCTGCTTTGCCTACCTTTGGTTCCTGTTCTGCTCTCAGCGGTGGCACTTCCTTGGATTTGCATTATTCTCTATTAGGTAAGGCCATGACTAATGCATAGGACAGATTATAATGGACAATGCACATCACAGGCACCTAATCCTAATCCTCTCTCTGGTCATTCATTAATAAAGCCAGCTATTACTATGTTGTACAGTTGAAATCATGTTGGGAAGGGTGCAGAAGAATATCACACTGGGTATTGCTTTAAGTATAAAATAGTAATTCTCTTTTTTCCTTTTTTTATATATATCTTTCTTCTTCACAGACATACCATCAAAATTTACCAAGATGATTCCTAACGGTTATTTAATCTTTGAGGACGAGAGTTTCCTGGATTCTACTGTGGCCAAAATGAACGCTCTGAGAAAGAGTGGTCAGTTCTGTGATGTTAGACTGCAGGTATGGTTTAATGCAAACACACAGAGATGTACACACACACTTGTTGCACTTTATCAGAGAAGCCACTGCGCATAAGTGACAAGGTCGCCATAGAGGATAAACATGTTTGAGAATACAAAACAGTTTAAGATGCACAAGATATTAGTTTTAGCTAAGCTAATATGTTTAGTGAAAAAGACAGGCCACATAGGTCCCTGGGCCTGGGAATGTGTGTTTTCTGAAAGTGTTTTCTGTTTTACCCAAATTCCAGGTGAGACAAACCCAGAAACTATGAAAGTATTTGTTATTTTCTGTTGTTCTCATTGCTTTCATACCTCAAGTCTGAGAACCAGTTCACATAGCCTGTGAGAACCTGTCCCCATCGTCTGTAATGATAAGACTTTGGAAAGACATTTGCAGCCAATCAGGAAATACCATTGTTTTAACTCAATTTTTTTTATGATAGACTTTCTGCAGATCAGTATCATCGGTTTCTTTAGTTTCCTTTAACCCTAAGACGCAAAGGTTGTTTTCTATCAGTTATCTTCTTTTAAAAGCAAAGACACATTTTGCCTCTTCAGCAACAAATCTTAAAATGTTTATTTTCTCTCTCTACCCATTTGTCCAGGTGTGTGGTCATGAGCTGATGGCTCACCGTGCTGTTCTGGCTTGCTGCAGTCCCTACTTGTTTGAGATCTTTAATAGTGACCTTGAGCCTCATGGAGTCTCACATGTCACTTTTGAGGACTTGGACCCAGAGGCTGTGGAGATCTTGCTCAACTACGCCTATACTGCTCAGTCAGTAGCACATTTGGCCTTTGACCTTTTTGTCCCTGATCTTATCATTGCAAAATTCTCAACATTTGATGTTTGAAAATGATTAACAACCTGTTTTTGTTTGTTTTCTGTGCTCCACACAGACTCAAGGCAGATAAGGAGCGGGTCAAGGAAGTGTATTCAGCAGCAAAAAGGTTCAAGATGGAGCGAGTCAAACAGGTATAACTTTTTGTGCCTCTAATCATATCCACTAAGTTTTAACTTGACACTTTAAAATGCAGAAATTGGCACATGTAATTAACTCCAACTTGTCACACTCACTTCTCAGATTTGTGGCGACTATCTGCTGTCTAAGATGGATTCCCAGAACGCCATCTCTTTTCGTAACTTTGCCAGCTCTATGGGAGATGCCAGAGTTTTGGCCAAGGTGGACGCCTTTATCCAAGATCATCTGCTGGAAGTGTCTGAACAGGAGGACTTCCTCAAACTTCCCCGCCTCAAGGTACTGAATAAAATTATAAGAGTGCTGCACAAGGACTTAATAGTTAGTTTAGAGTTGGGGCTGTTCTCTGATCACGAAGCAACAAGGCCATTGGTCGCCGGTTGTGATCTGCTCTTTTCCCTTCTTCCTCTAACCAGTGTTGGAGGTCTCATGTTGAATAACAAATAGTGCTTAAGCTTTGTATTTTTACCTTTCTAGCTTTGTCATGAGATTACCAACACTAAGTGTGCAGGTGTGCCTCTTATAGATTTTCCCTACTGCTAAAGCCAGCTGAGAGTGTATTAAGGGCAGCAGGCTTAAACATATGCAATTTGTAAGACCAAGCGAAGGTAGGTTACACAGCATAGGTTACGGTGTGAGGACTACACAAGGGGTTAACTCAGGGTCGGATAAATCCTTTGAGCTAGTGCTGTAACGATGAGTTGATGTATGTGAAGTACATGTGGAATCTGTTCATTTCTGTCATGTTGTCATGAAACTTATGTTCAGTAGTTTCTTAAATATACAATTGTAAATTGAACACCCTGAGGTTTGTGACTATTGGGCAAACAATAAGAAGACTGCTGATTTCACTCTGAACCGCCACTTGCACTCAATATCCCAAATGAAAAAATGTCTAATTAGAAAAATGATCTATTGTTTAATCATTTTACCAGTGCAGTTCCAGTTTGTAGCGGAAATCCAATGGTCAAGTCAACCACAAACTTGTTAAATGGTCTGCATTGATCATTACAGAAAACATCAATGACTGACAGCTGTGTGGCCCATTAGGTAATTGCTGGAGTCACCATTTGGTCATTTAAAGAAACAAAGGGAAATCAGCCACCTGAGTCTTCACCATTCACATTAGTCCCATTCTCTTGGGACATTTAAAATTCATATACATTTTAAAATACATCCAGTACTTAATATACTGATTTCATGTATGACTTGACTCGAGTCATGTGGGTTATTCAGAAGCAAGTATATAGGTACAAAAGTGCATTCAAGTGCATTCACTTTATTCCCTCTGCATATTCTTTACAGTTAGAAGTAATGCTAGAAGACAACCTGACCCTGCCCAGCAATGGCAAGCTCTATTCGAAGGTGCTCAACTGGGTGCAGCGTAGCCTCTGGGAGAATGGAGACCAACTGGAACGACTGATGGAGGAGGTCAGTACTAATCACACAACTCTCAGGTCAATGTTCATGCTAACCTGCCCCTTCCCCCTTCTTCTGACTCCTGTTTTTGACATCAAGAAGCCGTTAAGGGGGCTGAATAGAAATAGCATGCCACTGTCATGCTGCTATGTCAGGACTGTTCTTTTTTTCCCTGTGATTTGTTGAGGTTTTTGCAGTAAGAAACTCTGTACCCCTGACCCATACAACACATTAGAGGTGAGCCAAAAAAGAGCTGCTGTTTTGCTCCTGTTTTTTGTTTCCCCTGTTCTCTTTTGGGTACGTGGTTGGTTTACATACAACCCCATCTGAGTATGACAGTGCTGTTCTCCGCTGAAACGCAAAAAACACAGGTTCTCAAAGGTCTGACCCTTGATTCTGTTGTCTCACTGCCACTTTACTTATCTGAACAGGTGCGTGTTTGTTGCTCCAGCACTAACAGGCACTCCTCCCCATTGATTTATCTCTCCTGTAGGTTTATTAGCAGCAGCAGGAGACCAGACTGAGGAGCCAGGACTGAGCCACCAGGGTAATGAGTCAGAGAAAAGAGAGAGAGAGAGAGGAGAGAGGAGACTACTGCCTCTCAGCAGCCTCTCTTTGCAGCCAACGCTGTGCTCCCATCTGTCCATGCCACACATACAGATGCATCTCATTTCTGCATTAAAAAACATTTCTCTCACAAACCATTAGCAACAAACACATCTAATTGGATGTCCCTGTGCAGCACATACAGTAACGGTGCATGCTAATACAGACCGATCTAGCCACTGTTATATTTAAGAACCACTCAAATTTGGCATTGGACAGAAACAACATTTCACATAAGCATGTTTAGAAAAAAACACATTTCACTAGACAACAAATCATCATTTTGAAATTTTCTTCTCACATTCAGAAAAACTTGAAGGAGCATTTTGCTTTTTTTTTTTTTTTTTTTTTTTAAACCCTCTTTTCCAAACTTTACCATGAGATGGACAACTGAGTGACTTCAACTGATTTCCTCACTATTATTTTGTCTGGCCTGACCGGAACAAGTAGTTTTGCTTTTATTTCTTGATGGTTTTAATCTGTGATGAGATTTTAATCTCTAATGTTCAAGCGTAAGCTTGATGGTTGTTACAACGACGTACAGTCATCGTTTAGTCATCTGGATTTGACTGCCTATTGTGGCTGCCATCACAATGACCCAACTTCTTCAGCTAGAGGACCAGTTTCCAAGCAGCAGAGGCGGGGGTGGGGGGAGCCTGCATGGAGCCCCTCATCCTCCTCCTCCTCCTCCTCGTCTTCTTTCTTCACAGAAGAATTTTCCAGATGCAGCCGTTAATTCATCACCAGCTCCCTCTTTTTTTTTTTTAGATGCAATTTCTAAGAAGTCACTGTGCGTTACCTTCTTGAGCTCAAATATTTAACCCACTCTGTGTGGAGTGGCTGAGGCGTGTGTCTTTTTAAAGGAAGCGTTGCACTCGAGACTGAAGATCCAGGCCTTCGTCCCCCTCCCCCTCCTTCTCTTCACAGCACTGCCCCCCTCCCCCTCCCCCTCCTCCTCCTCCTCCTCATGCTTCCCATTATCCCCCTTATGCTGGGGCTCTCAGTTTGTTGCCATGGAGACAGCCACATAGGTGTGTTGTTCCTGTTTGTCTTGCAGGTGCAAACGCTGTACTACTCACCTGACCATAAACTGGTGGATGGAGGGCTGGTGATTGAGGGGCACAGTGAGGTGTTTGGTGGCGAGGAGGACCACCTTCAGTTTGTGCAGGTACTCAACAGCAGCTTGTGCCTGGCTTCACATAAAAACGAAGTCTCTACCACATTGTGCTTGGCAGCCTGTAGCTTTACTTGTACAGCTTGTACCTGGCCATGCATAAAAATACTACACAACCTGTGCCTGGCTACATGTAGTTATGGCTCAATAGGTTTAGCCACAATGTAAAAGCTAATGTCAGCTATGATGCCTGCCTGGCTATGCTGTTGAGCACATGTTAATACCACATTTTGATTTTTAAACTCATGTCAACCTGTCGAGCGCGGGCAGCAACGGCAGCATTTTGAAGTTGTGATGAACTGTGTGCTGTAGCTTGGTCTGAGACAGTTTGCAGTGCTGTGTTGTTGGCTTCAGATGGCTTGAGATTTCAGTGCAAACTCTGGGACACGATTAATGCAGGTTCTCAGTGTCTCGTCTACATTTTTAGACCAGCTTGGATCAAAGTGTAGGTTGGGTATGATTAGGTTGGTGTTAGCCACGGGACGGGTGGGCCTGTGGTGCAAGCTTGCTGTAGCTGCGCTGTGCTCTTGCAGAAGAAACCGGTACGAGAGAGCACCCAGAGACAGATGAGCTGCAGCTCCTCAGGAAGCCTGTCGCCCTCCAACCAAGCAGCAAATGCCCCCAAACAGACTGGCAGGAGAGAGTGGAAGTACATTGCCTCTGAGAAGACCACAAGTAAGTGTGTTTGAATTACATTAGCAGTATGTGCACAAGCCTCACAGATGCTACACAATAATAGGTGAGATTCAAGTCTGGTTGTGGTATAGCATCTAAATTTGGATTGCATCACCCCCCCCCCCTTTCCCCAAAATCTCAACATGTTTTTCTGACTCATGTCTAATTACCTTGAATTTTCCCTCCAGACAACACCTACCTGTGTCTGGCTGTGCTGGACGGTATGCTGTGTGTGATCTTCTTGCATGGTCGCAACAGCCCTCAGACATCTCCCTCTGCCACCCCCTGCCTGATGAAGAGCCTCAGCTTCGAGGCCCAGCCGGAGGAGCTGGAGGAGCACCCGCTCTCTCCCATGCACTATGCTCGCTCCGGTCTGGGCACTGCAGCCCTGAATGGAAAACTTATCGCAGCAGGTTGGTACCACAACAGGATTTGAGTACATAGTTTGAGGTGTATCACGGGGAGAGCCACTTGGAGCTTGGTCTTTACAGTACATACTCTTTATAGCTACTTGATGCTCAGTGACAAAATGACCTTAAGGTTTCCACCGCTTGGTGTAGCTCAAATACCATCAGGTCTTGATAAAGAAAGTGTTAGAAGTAATTCTGATCCAGGTTCTTCTTTGTGATCTTGCAGGAGGCTACAACAGAGAGGAGTGTCTGAGGACTGTGGAGTGTTATGACCCCAAAGAGGACCGCTGGACCTTCATTGCTCCCATGCGGACTCCAAGGGCTCGATTCCAGATGGCTGTACTCATGGTACAGGACATCATTCATCTTTTATCTGGGAGTTATTGATTCAACACTGAAGTGCAGCTTTGAATACTGGCCTAGAATTGCACCCATTCCATGTTCAAACTGGTTTCCCTTGTCTTGTGCAAATACTTACCTACTGCCTATTCAAATAGTTGGGTTTTTAAAATTCTGGTCTAAGTATATAAGGCACCAAAAGTTAAACCAAGTGTTTTAGTGTCATATCTGTCACCTCATGATTTGTCCGTTGGTGCCACTCACAGGGTCAACTGTACGTGATTGGAGGTTCAAACGGGCATTCGGACGAGCTGAGCTGTGGGGAGACGTACGACCCACATGCTGATGAATGGGCTCAAGTGCCAGAACTAAGGACAAACCGCTGCAATGCAGGTCAGTCCCTTCTGCAAGGATGATGTAACTGATCGTTGCACATCATGATCTCTTAAGAAAGTGAGTGAGCCTATTTGAACTCGTATCTTGAGCTCATATCTGTCTTCTCTTTTTAAAGGTGTCTGCTCCTTGAACAACAAACTATATGTTGTGGGAGGGTCAGACCCCTGTGGGCAGAAGGGCCTGAAGAACTGTGATGCTTTTGACCCTGTGACCAAAACCTGGTCCAACTGTGCCCCTCTTAACATCAGTACGTGTCCACACAGTCCCACATACACTGAATTGCCAAATTTTATTTTATTTTATTTTATTTATTTATTTTTTCATAAAATTTTTTACATTTTCACATACAGTGCAACAACAACAACAAAAAAGGCGCCATATTTACATCATTTTCGAGGGCTAATACACAGTTTTTAATTAATCTGAGCAGAGTTTACATTGTTGAGTACTCACAGTTGATCAGGGATCAGCCCGTAGTGTTGTTGCCAACTGTGACAGCGTCAGTTACTCTGGCATGTGATCATTAATCTGGCAGGTTCGACAACATGAACATCAAACATGTACAAGACTTTACATGAGAGTAGCCAAGATCCAAATGAAGGCAGAGTAGTTATTACACAGCTGTCACAGCACAAATTTGCACCCTCAGGAGAAACGAAATGTTGGATTCATAAATCTTTCTTTTTTCTTTTCAGGGAGGCACCAGGCAGCAGTGTGTGAGTTGGAAGGCTTCATGTATGTGATTGGAGGGGCGGAGTCATGGAACTGTCTGAACACTGTGGAACGCTTCAACCCTGAGAACAACACTTGGACCCTGATTGCCCCCATGAATGTTGCTCGCAGGGGAGCCGGCGTCGCCGTCCATGCAGGTAAGTTCACAACCAAAACATGGTGGAGTGATCAAAGTGTTGATAAGTTGGAACCTGACAAGTTTCATGTTGATGCCTCCGTCTCTGCCCAGGCAAACTGTTTGTCGTCGGAGGTTTCGATGGCTCTCACGCGCTCCGCTGTGTGGAGATGTACGACCCCGCCCGCAACGAGTGGAGG
Source organism: Caranx ignobilis (assembly GCA_021432705.1). Taxonomy (NCBI): domain Eukaryota; kingdom Metazoa; phylum Chordata; class Actinopteri; order Carangiformes; family Carangidae; genus Caranx; species Caranx ignobilis. The sequence continues at coordinate 2,546,323 of MU270014.1, forward strand.
ATGCTGGGTAGCATGACATCTTCACGCAGCAACGCCGGGGTGGCCATGCTGGGCGAGTCCATCTATGCCGTGGGCGGCTTCGACGGGAACGAGTTCCTCAACACTCTTGAGGTGTACAGCCCCGAGACAGACGAGTGGAACGACTGTGCCAAGCCCCCGTCTCCTCTCTCTGACTGAGGAGGGGGAAGATGGGGAGGAGGGAGGGGTTGGGGAGTCTCACAGTGCTTCACCTTTTTCCAAACTAACAGGCTTAGTGACGTAATCGTGTTTCGTGATGTTCTGTGTGTGTATGAGCGGATATGTATGGGTGGGGGTGGGGGACGTCGGGGTGAGGGGTCTTCAGTGAAGACCGGCTTCTATTGGGGTGGGGAGGGGCGGGTGGGAGGGTTGTTGCCCAAAGCAACATGACGCCTTTGCATATTGCATACAATGTTTTTTTTTTTTTTTTTTCTCCTGCTGTATATAGTTTGTTTCTTCCTCATTTTTTGTCATATGCCAACATTTAATACACATTTAGTGCTTTTCTTTTTCTCTTAGAGTTGAAAGGTTTGTCACTTTCTTTGGAGGTTTTCAGTTGAGTTATCTACTGTCGGTCACTGGAAAAGTGACAGTGTGGAGTGGTGATGATTTGACTTTTGACAGTTCAAAAATGTTCAAGTTTATTTAAGAATATTTCTGTTGTGGAAAATGTAATTTTGCTCACATATTTAAAGGTCAGTGGTTTGAAGCCTTACTCAGAGTGAGAGTTAATAAACACCCGTCATGGCTTTTTGTGTCATTTTAAACAAGCTGGGTTGCTTTTTGAATCTTAAACAATGGCCTTTTTTATATTTTTTATACACTGCTGATTTACCAATAAAATAAAAGTAGTAGTAGCAGACGGCTTAAGTCAATGAATCTAACCAGTGCCGGTTTTAGTTAATTTTCTTCTGCACGCACAACAATGCTTCTGCTAACCAAACTTTTTGTTATTGTGATTTTAACTACTTGATGTACGTAGAGATGCAGTTTACTGAAGATCCTTCTTTTCTTTTGTGTTTTCAAGTGTCAGGCATTGGCAGATTCTTCTGGAAGGAATGTTAAAGAAAAGTTATCACATTTGTAACATTTCTTAATTAATAAATCATTTAAATCTGATTTGTTCTCAGTGGAGTGACTCTTTTTTGAAAATGTGTAAACCTCTCTAAGGGATGATTTAATATTGAGGTGAGGATGAGGTGGTTGTACTTGAGGCTTGAGCATTGTAAAGAATTAAAACTAGACAGGAAGCCTTGACTTTAGTGTCAACAGCTGATTTTAATGACCCTAAATTTAGACTTTATTGCGACCTTGTCTCCCACGGGCTCTGCTTAATGACTGTTTCCTGGTCATTGCATGTCTATGCTTTCATTGCCACCCATTTTCCTCAGGGACTATCACGCTAAACCAGGTTTTTTTCTAGCTCCTCTAAGTGTCTTTTAGAGGGAGATTATACTAAGCTGGCTAACAGACCTCAGCAGGAAGGACCGGCGACACTCAGTGTGGGCTTTGACTTGCTGAACGGGGACCAGCTGAAGCTGCCGCATCTGCATGACCTCAGAAGTCACCAGCAGCCAGTCAGAATTGGTTAAATCCCTCCCCGCCCCTGTGCTCATTCACAAGTTGGCGTCTGATAATCTCTGACACACCTGACAGCTGCAGTTTAAAAAAAACTCATCACACACAGGCCACGTGCAGCGAGTAGAGACTAAATACTCAGACACTGACGAGTCCACTAACTAATACAAAATCTGATCCGGTCTCTTTATTCCCTTATACAGAGAACTGGGAACATTTACTGATTTTCTCTATTTGCTTTGGATTTATTCAACTCTCAGTGGTCAAACACTGAGCTAGAGAAGTGGGAGCAAAATAACATAAGCAATTCACACTTAACACATGAATTCACTTTCAGACAAAAGGAGATAAAACTCAGAAGTGTGGAAGTTTCCATCACAGCAGTCCAGGTTAAAAGCTGTTCAACCTTAGTCTGGCTCTTGATTACACAAAAGTCAAGGCACACTTTGATAAATGATTATAGTGATAATGTTACAAGACACTAAAAAGGAGATGTGGTGTCTGTAATCTAAATTCTAACTGCACAATATGTTCATTGACAGCTATGTGCGTCCAACTCTGCAATATATTAATGAGACAGGAAGTTCAGTGAATCCTGATCGTCATTGACCCTCACTGTCTGTGTCTGTCCCTCCCTCTCTCCCTCCCTCTTTCATCCACCTCCTCCGGTGTGACGTCTGATGCTTTAGCCTCCCTGTGTGTTACAGCAGCAGCAGGTGTAATCTCAGCCTGTCTGCTGGCGTCACCTGTACGCTAATCCCCTTAGTCACCACACACGCTCACGCTCGGGGCACATTAATCACAGCGCGCACGCAGGTGAGCTTCCAAAAAACCTGCAGGAAATACAGTAGCACCGTGACTGAGGCTACACATGAAGGTCAAATGGAGCAGATGCAGATAAAAAATAAGGCTCACAAGGCAACACTTAAAAAAAACAAGTCAAATTTAATTTCTTGATGTAAACATTTAACTCTTTTCATTTGAAATATATGTTGTGTCATCAAATAAATTTACATTTCCACTTGTAAAAATCGACAAAATGGGACAAAAATTGTGTGTTCACTGGTTTGTAACCAAGACTTTATTAAAAGTCTGTCTCCATTCATTTATGATTAGATAGGCTTCATGTGTCAAATCTGTCAATCAGTTACACTGCAAATCAATCAACTAATCAATCAATATGAATCACAACGGAAAAAAAACACTTTGGTTTTTGTATGGCTGAAGTAAATGAGATATAACGTAAGAGCGACATTATTTATTTCATCAAACTGTTCCTTTCAGCCCAGTAAGAAGCTACAACAAGCTTTGGGTCAAGCTGAATAATCATAAATAACAGAAAAGAACTCAACAGGGTTTTGGGTTGAAAAAGTGAACAAACATTAAAATATGGTGAACTATAGTCGTAAAAAAATAAACTTTAAGGCATCACAGTGGGCTGAAGCACCTTGGACCTCTGAGACTGTTGCATCAATCATATGGTCAAATAAATAAATATTCAAAATGTGTACAATATACACATTTATATAAATACAACTGAACTGATTACTTTTATCAAAATAAAATGTTATGTGCAAATATCTTAAAGAATTTACTAAACCTAATCACACATGAAATATAAAAAGTTTACTTATTGCTGCTCCATTGTCACCTGTGTATCCAATTTATGTAAAAGCTGAATGAATATGTTTATATGCGAACACAGAAAACAAGCTTCAACTTGATGGAAAACACAGAGATACAGAAAATAGCAGCTCAGTTTAACATGTTTTTACCCTTTAGAAATACAGAGAACAAGCTGTAAAGTCCAAACAGAACAGTAATGATCTCTATGACATTAAGAGACATACGGATACACAGATAAAAACATAACTGATAACAGTTGCAGGAAATCTTACAGTTTTTTTGCTTCAAGGAATTAGTTTATTCAAGGCATCTGTTCGTCTGCAGTGCAGACGTCCTGTCCTGGGGTAAAGGTGGTGTTGTGTTGTGTGGCCTCAACACAATGATCCAGGGCCTCTTTTAGCCCCATTAACTGGGTCCCTCCAAACCTCAGCTTCTCCCTGGGAACACAATTAAAAACAAAATAGTAAAATAATTACATTTGTTTGATCCAAAGCCACAGACAGAGACAGAGAAAAAGACAAAGGGCGATGTGTCTGATGAGTGGACAGCCTAAAAAAAAGCCCTAAAACAGGATTTCCATCCATCAGCCTGTTACTGCAGTTGGAGCAGCTTCGCTTGCTTCACATGAGAGACTTCTGTATCTGTAGCTACATGGAGGAAATCTCAAATTGATTCGTCAGCTGCTCTGGTTCATAGAAACAGAAACAAAAATGTTGACTGGAGATGAGACACAGGTAGATAATTAAACATTGCATTAAAAGATTTACTCATCAAGTGAACTATTTTCTGTGATGCTGAGGATGTTTTGATGTTCATCTGAACAGTTTCTTCAGTTTCCTGATGAATGAGCATGTCACTGGAAATCATTCCTTTCAGTATTTGACAGTCTGACACTCACATTATTTCTTCTGTTATACCATCAGTCTTCTCTTCCTGACAAGCCCTGTGTTTTTTGCTTTTATATTTTATTAAACTTCAGCCCCTCATGTGATGAATTACAGTTTTCAAGTCATTTAACATATTGACAGATCATTTTTCAGCTGCTTTAGTGTCTGCCCAGTTGAGAGTACATTAAAAATGTATATTACAAAAGCCAATCAAGTCAAATGCACGTATGATTTGCTCAATCTCATTAAGCTCCAGACTTTTTTTTTTAATCAAAGCCTTGTGTGATGTGTATATTGTTTTTTTTTTTTTAATTAGCTGCTGTGTGCTGGCCTATAGTGGGGTTTTAACAAAGGCCAAAGCCTGTTGATTGAGTTCTGGCTCCCAGGTTTAGCTCAGGCTTTTTTGATTGACATGAATTAATTTGCATCAGCAGCAAATGTTTTAAACTTAAAGTGTTACATAATCTGGTGGAGAGCGGTAGAACCTTACATTGTACTGTCTGGATAGACTGGCATGACTCTACACAGACTTCTTTATGAGTGAACTTTCTATGTGCTGACGACGTTCAGCACACAACGGCCACGACAGACAAAAGGGCTTGTGTGAAGGCTGCAGCTTCCAGAAGCTCTGTGCTTCAATGTCAGCTATTTACACTCACTCACTTCTCTTCAGCTGAGTTACATTTTTCTGCTTCCACCGCCATACACAATCCATCCAGTGACAAACCCACAAGCAAAAAATCACACAACCCGAGCACAGACTCGCACACAGATTGGCCTCTGAAGTCTTGGCGACGGCTGCCAGGCAGCAGAGACACTGAGCGAGCTTGTTGCTTGTTTTGTTTCCTCCTCTGCTTTGTTTCTATTGGAACGTTACGTAACTGCTGGGAGGAGAGAAGGAGGACAGAGAGACCAGAGTCTGGCTGTCAACACCCCCTGTGTTCACCCGACTTCTATTCAACCTCTTCTCCTTCTTCATTCAAGTGTGCAGCTGTGTGTTTTCATAACCTGTGCAAACAGCAGGTTGTGTTACCGACTGTTCACTCCTAGGCCATGTTGGTCTGTCACAACTGATCTTGTTTTACATTCTGCCACGCCTGCGTGAAAGGCTTCCGGTCAATGTGTTAACAACAACAACAACAACAACAACAACAACAACTTCGGACTCATTAGTGACACACTGCACGAGTTCGGCATCAAAACTTTTGCACGCTGGTTGCACAGAATCATACAAAGTCTGTGACACACATGAATTGTGCATCGAGCCGCTGACCCAGATCGACATTGTATACACTGAAGAGGAAGAGCTGTACTGCTTCTGCGTTGCATAACAGCCTATATGTGTCTGATAGGTAGTTAATGGATCTCCCTGGGAGACAGTAATGATTTGCGCTGAACTGAACACAGAACCACATGACACTGGGATGATATAACCGATCGTTGTTCCCTACCAGCCAATCACATTGTCACGCTGAACCACGAGACCATTTTCCTCCCTAAGATTCTGCTATGGACACATGGATCATCGCCATGGCAACCAATTCCACAACCTACAATTCAGGAGCAGTATCACCACATATAAAATATTATTAAAGTGTTGGATTCATTTATTTGATGTATTTTTAGTTGGGCTCTTGTACTTAGTAATTTTATTGACATAAGGAAACTGTACTGCACTGCACACTCTGACAGTTGATGTGAAGAAATCTTACAGCAAACCTTGATAATAAGGTTTACATAAAACCAAGACCCCTTTAAAAAGTATTTTATTCCCACGTTTCACTTCATTTGAAAGCAACACATTGACTTTAGAAGTGTGACTCAGCCTCGGAGGAAGGCTCATGGAGTGCCAGGCCCTGATAACAAGAAGCCAATTGGCTTGCTTATGAACTCTTTGACATACAAGGACATGCAAGGATTTGTGGAACAGTCAAATACAGTCATAAATGATAAAATGTTATTATACTTGTGTAATATTATGGAACAGAGGATTAAAGCAAATGCTTCTATGTGTAGCTACAATCCATTTTTCATTTGAGAGAGTGAGAGTGAATGATCTGTCTTATCAAAAATACAAAGCAGTATTTTTACAGTGAAGCATTTGAGTAAAAGGAAATTAAGTACTGCAAAGCTTCAGGCTTATTCTGTTGAATTATATTCTGTTTCCTATAGCCGGTTGATTTTTATAAAATAACAGACCAGGGCTTACTCTGTTTGACTGAGTTACATAAAGCTACTATGTAAATATTAGGCTCTTTAAGATAATACTGTAGAGGTGACCGCAAAGGATAAGGAGCGGATGTTTAAGGGTTTTTGCCTGAGTCACTGAATTACATAAGGCACAAAATACAAGTTAAACACCGATGCTAACATGTGAGCTCGCATTCACGTACATACAACAATAGGAGAGAGGTGCCCAGTGGACAAACAGGGAGCTGAGATATGTTGCATTATATGACCAGAGGCTTCAGCTTTGATGACATGTCTGCAGATTTAACTCTGCATTCACACGTAACTGCTGGGAGGAGAGAAGGAGGACAGAGAGACCAGAGTCTGGCTGTCAACACCCCCTGTGTTCACCCGACTTCTATTCAACCTCTTCTCCTTCTTCATTCAAGTGTGCAGCTGTGTGTTTTCATAACCTGTGCAAACAGCAGGTTGTGTTACCGACTGTTCACTCCTAGGCCATGTTGGTCTGTCACAACTGATCTTGTTTTACATTCTGCCACGCCTGCGTGAAAGGCTTCCGGTCAATGTGTTAACAACAACAACAACAACAACAACAACAACAACTTCGGACTCATTAGTGACACACTGCACGAGTTCGGCATCAAAACTTTTGCACGCTGGTTGCACAGAATCATACAAAGTCTGTGACACACATGAATTGTGCATCGAGCCGCTGACCCAGATCGACATTGTATACACTGAAGAGGAAGAGCTGTACTGCTTCTGCGTTGCATAACAGCCTATATGTGTCTGATAGGTAGTTAATGGATCTCCCTGGGAGACAGTAATGATTTGCGCTGAACTGAACACAGAACCACATGACACTGGGATGATATAACCGATCGTTGTTCCCTACCAGCCAATCACATTGTCACGCTGAACCACGAGACCATTTTCCTCCCTAAGATTCTGCTATGGACACATGGATCATCGCCATGGCAACCAATTCCACAACCTACAATTCAGGAGCAGTATCACCACATATAAAATATTATTAAAGTGTTGGATTCATTTATTTGATGTATTTTTAGTTGGGCTCTTGTACTTAGTAATTTTATTGACATAAGGAAACTGTACTGCATTATATTCTGTTTCCTATAGCCGGTTGATTTTTATAAAATAACAGACCAGGGCTTACTCTGTTTGACTGAGTTACATAAAGCTACTATGTAAATATTAGGCTCTTTAAGATAATACTGTAGAGGTGACCGCAAAGGATAAGGAGCGGATGTTTAAGGTTTTTGCCTGAGTCACTGAATTACATAAGGCACAAAATACAAGTTAAACACCGATGCTAACATGTGAGCTCGCATTCACGTACATACAACAATAGGAGAGAGGTGCCCAGTGGACAAACAGGGAGCTGAGATATGTTGCATTATATGACCAGAGGCTTCAGCTTTGATGACATGTCTGCAGATTTAACTCTGCATTCACTCCATACATGCAAACACACACAGACACAGATGTTTCCAAACAAACAGCGGGAGCATCACAGACAGTTAAAGTTTCACATGTGCACAGAAATCACAATCACAGGCAGTTAGACAGAGACGTGAGGCTGCATATGTTTGTACATTTCGCAGGCCTGGATCCTTTCTCGCAGAAAGCAAAACTAAGCCGAGGAACACAGACGCTGGGAAACAAATTTGTTTTGTTCCTTTCCCTCCCACTCACCAGTAAAATTGAGATGGCTCTCAGAAAAGGGATTATGTAATCCATGTCTTTACTGACAAAAACAGACTTGCAAACCGTTTAACAGAAAGTGCCATTAACTGTATCCTCTCTGAATAAATTGCAGCTTTAGTGTCTACATTTGTACCCTTCCAGGAGAAAGGAACTAAAACTACAAAAAACATGCACACAAGTGAGCAAAGTATCTAAGATCAGGAAGCTCAGCGGTAGACTCTGATTAAGGATGTGAGCGTTAACAGTTCTGTGGTGTACATGTTACAGTGGTCACTTTTTCATTAGTTTTACATTATCAAACAGTTATTTGACAGCACAGAAAACTCTGCAACCTTAGAACTCCTCTGGAGGTTTGTTTGCTGTCGTGCCCTGTTTGTCCTGAAAGCTGCCTGTCATTGACCGTGTGTGATGCAGGGAAGGGGCCTCCCTGAGGTTTTATATAACTTATGACATCATGCGAGTGCATTGAGCAAAGAAATCAAATATTTAACACTGTGGATAATGTGCTCACCAAGTAAAGGCCCAGATCACTCTGTGGTGAATAAAACAAATAAAAAATTTATAATCACAACACAGCCAGCTTAACCACGTCTTTCAGCAGTGACCTGCAGTGACAAAGGCAGGGACGGATGACGTGACTGCTAAGTGCCCGCAAAGCTCTTCCACGAAGTGACAGAGCAGATGTTGTCTTTAATACTAAATCAACCTTGGCTTTCGTTTGGCTTCACGTCATTATTACAAGCGAGAAAGTAAATCTCTGAAACACAGAGAAATAATACTTCCGGTTATCAAGTGACCACATTTGTTTGTGTTTTTTTCCCCCCAAACATTTCTATTAATAGAACATTTAAATAATATAGTAATCATTATCAGTATAACAGCGACCACGGTACTCATTTACAGTGATCTATCGGAAGTGATCTATGAAAAAATTATCGACTGGAGGAGCTATAAAATCAATTCTGCTGATAGTCAGAGTCTATATTTCTATATCATCTCCACTGAGGTTATGAAACCATCACAAACAGCATCCGTCCGTCTGGCAGCAGCATTAGAAGAGGACATGCAACAGTCAGGAAACAAATAATCTTTTTAATACATAAAACCGTGGCTTGTTTGTTGTTTCCATGGCAGTCGCTTGGTTCAGCCTTTACCATTACAGCTGCACTCCAGTTTCAGAACCACATCATAATGAACCAGGAATTATGCACTTAGTGACGTACTGTTTGAGACTTTGATAGAAAATGTTATTCCACTTTGCCACAAATTAAAGCACAGGCTGAATGCCGGCAACTCAGAATTTCCAAGTGACATCAGCCAAGAGTCGAAAAACCAAAGTTACTCAGTGATTGACATTTACAGTGATGTTTCAGCCATACAAATGTAACTGTGTATTACCATCTTAATTTGAATAGACAAGATGTAGTCCATTAACAAACAACATATGCTGTCAGACACAGGCACAGCTCTGCTAGAAAACATGTGCTGTGGCTTAAGCAAAAGTTAAACCATGTCATATTTAAGGTGACGAGAAAAAAAAGCAGGATAAGCAGGATAACTGTGTGCTGTGTAATATTTAGTCTTAAGACAGGGAAGATAATTTCAGACAAATGCAAAGCCTGTGTTACATGACTGAGAGAAAGAGGATGACGGTGGTCCTAAATTCAGCACTTGCGACTCCAGAGCTTCCCACAAGAAGATACTAAACATTTTACTACTTAACCCTTAAGCATGTGAGATAGGGCTGTTTAAAAATGGGTCATAGCTATTTAAAGCAGATAACATTAACAGGCCAGTGAAGTGACAGAAACTCTTTATGAGACTTTATATGAGACCATGCAGGAGCACTGTCTAATCTCAATTGTCAGTGCAGGAGCTTCGCAGGCATTAAACAGATTAATCCTGACCACTCCAAGGCAATGTGTGCGATCATGTTTCAACAGCTGACAAGAACAACTGATGGCACCTGAGTGTGAGCGTTACGGGCCCATTATTATGTCAGCCTGGTGGTTATTGTGGTGGGTCTTTGTGGATTATAAAAGTAATAATCACCGCCACCACTCTTGTTTGGAAGTGTTGGCATGGCCACAGACATTGTGCAAGCTCTGCTGGGGATATCTCAGAGGAGGAGAGCTGATAAAGCAACGGATCTGACACTGGATAAACAACAACCTGCCCGGGCGTGCTGTAACAGAGAGCGCAAGAATTCGGGAGAACTTGAGAACGTTTGATTGTGATGTCTGCTCACAGGAAGGTCGCTGTCAAATGCATACATCAAACTGAGTGGGTACATGTCAGACAATGGGGTACATGTCAGACAATGGTAGTGCTAGGTGTGTGTGACTAGTTTTAATGCACTTCAGAGGACAGCAACTAAAACCTCTAGACTGGTCCACTTCATTTCTGCCATACACGACAGTCAGACTGAGAGATTACAGCAGTAGAGCCAAAAAGGGGTTTATAGTGTTCATAGCAACCATTTAAGCAATTATTATTTTTCGTGTGTGTGTGTGCGTGTGTCCTACCTGTAGTCATTTTGTGAGAAACAACCAAGCAGATCCACGGCTGTCAATCTGGAGTCCAGATTGACAATCTGAAATGCAACGCATAGAAAGTGAGTACAACAAAACACATTATGGGGAGAAAAAAAATCTCAAAGTCTTTAATGACTTCAATTAACCTGACATCTAATTGTATGCCAATAAATGGATTGGCACCAACCTTATAAGACTGGATGATGCTGAGCACTGTCTGGACTTGCTCCAAACTGGGGGCGGCTGAGGACAAGATGCTGAAGGACGAGAGAAGAAGTTTTAGAGTCAAGCTCACTTCCAAGTAAAACTGGCAAAGCGACATTTTAAATCATCGTCTCAGAAAAGCTGGGGACAGTTTACACCCCAATTTATTAGAAAGCTGAATTCAATTAATTTTAACTAAATACACATTTTTAACACCAAATTTAATTAAGTGAAATCTGACCTTATTGGAATATAATAAAGATTTATGAAGTATATATTCACACCTCACACAAGGTCACTCAGACACAGAAACATGAGCATGCATCACTCTCAGTAACTAAGTAGAGTAAAAAAGTAGTAAAAACAAGATGAGTGAATGTTATGACAGTACATGAGTTTAAGATGAGAGAGAGAGCGAGAGAGAGAGACAGAGAGAGAGAGAGAGAGATGAAGGGCAATAGCCTGTACAAAATGAGTCATAGCTCTGCTCAAACATGTGAAAACGACTCTGGCTGTCTCCTAGGCAACTACACCAATACACACATGCATGTGTAGAGATGAATGCAGAAGTGCAAAGACATACACACACACACGCGCATAAAGTATACACAGCAAAGATTCCTGCAGATAAGGATGAAGGTAGCAGAGCAGAAAAAAGTTTACTTCATAACAGTCTCAGCTGCAAAGGTATTTAACACAATGACAATGGTTAATATGTGTGTGAGCATGTTGACTGTTACTCATTACTGTCATTAATGACATAGGAAATAAACACTTAGGAGAGGGTTTGTTTTGCTGTAGCCAAAGAAAGGGAGAATCCATTCAACACACACTGTGCATCAACCACATGAATGTACAAGAGAGTATTCATGACCCTGAACAACAACAACAACAACAACAACAACAACAAAGAATGGGGTTAATGTTAGCAACAATTCCATACACTCTCTCTCACACACACAGACACACAGACACACAGACACAAGCTGTGATGTTAACATCAAAGCAAGAACTTCGAAAAAGAGGAAGCAGCTGTGGTAAAACTTATCAAGGGGTTCTTGTGCAGAGTAAATACCTGCACCTTCATGTGACATGCTGCACATCACGTATGAGCAGCGAAACAATGGCCTGTGTTCACTAAAACTTCTAAAAGCAATGAGCATCAACACTGCATCATCATCACAAGACACCGAGTGAGTTTTTGAGGACATTGCTCCTCCTCACACTGATTATCATCACACAAAGGCCATTTTAAGCAGCTACAGGTGTCCTGTCACAACAGTGTCAACAGGAAATGATGGACGACCATCGCCTGCCCAGACCCTTTGACACACATAGTGAGAGCATGCCGTCAAATTAAAACGCAGAGGATGTACAGTGTATTAGATAAGACAAGGTGGCTGGTAATGGAGAACCACCATTATAGTCATATACTGTCTGTCAAACAATAAACAGAAAGCTTCAGAGGCTTAGAGCTTTTAAGTGATAATAAAGCACACTGGGACACGTACTTGAGAGTTTAGTGCTTTATGATCTGAGAGTCCTGTTTTCTCTGTTTTACAGCCACTGAGTTGAGAACATACAGCACAACAGAGGTGTCACTTCTCTTATGTTCCCTTTTCATACAGAGATAAAGATCTAAAGACACCCTTGATGTGAAATTACTGTCGAAATGCCTGTAAATACTTCTACTTGGCTGTACTAGAAGCTGTTTCTTGTGTAGTACCACAAGCACAGACAAGGTTGGAGAACAGAGCAAAGCAGATAGATTACAGAGGAAATTAATGATGACTCTGATAAATTACAAACCATAACAGGAAGAAGACAGGATGTTGGAGGTACAAGCTGACATCTCAAGTGAGCCGTCTTGGCTCAGGTGGTTAAAACCTTCTGCCTAAATAAACTAAGGTCTCAATAATAAAATCAACTCTTATTCTCACACAACAGATATGTCTCTTTGCAAAAGCATTTCACAATCAATGGAAAAACGCCTCTTTCTATATATGATTTTGTAGGCCTACAGTGAGAGCAGAAGTTCAGCATCACACCTGCCCAACACAGTGGGGTATCAGCACACATTTTGCCCTTTAGATGTTCAGGACTTTTACTGTTATCTGCTCTCAAAGAGATGCAAAATGTCACTGTGAATAATGTATCGACTCTGAACGGGACCTTATGTTTCTTTGTGGCATTTTGATGCTTTATAAGTTTGTGTGAGAGGAGGAGGAAGAGGAGGAGGGGTGGGGCTTGTGTGACTAGGAGGAGAGGCAAAGGTGTTGCTGATTACCTTAATGAAGGCTCTCTGTCCAGAAAGCTGAAACCACTGTCTTAAATGAAATTTAGTCATCAATCATTTTTATCATTGACACCTGTGCTTGTCCTACAGTGATCTGTCAAAATGTCCTGCTTTAAAAAGCAGCTGCACCTGTCACAGCAGCCAATGAGCCAACACCAAGCAAATAGGAAGGAAGTTAAAGGCGGACTTCACTGTAATCCTGTGCCATTTTGCCTAATTTGTACTTTGAGGTGGTAAAAAATAAAGAGAACAGAAACATGCAAACATAATAAAAGTAGTTAAGAGAGCACATAATCAATCTTACAGTGTTTTTATGGGCTCCTCATTACATTCAACTAATGATCATATGTTACATGTTAAACTCCTGTGAGACATGTAAATAAGCTGTGTTTCAGAAGCCAATCCAGGAACAGCCAGACACACTAGCAAATAATACATTAGGGTGAGGACATTCAGCGTTTAACTGTTTTTCAGGCTCTTAAGTGAGGAGCTAAACTTTGCTGAAGTGTAGCACTGCCTGTTGCGTCATGGGAAAGGTGATAAGGCAAAGCTACAAGGTCAAGCAGATTACTGCCTGACCAGCACTGCATGCCAAATAGAGCCCAAGAGCTATGAGGTCACACAACTTACAACATGCACATACACCTAACCAGGACACAGGAAGGAGTAGGTTGGTTAAGGACAGATCAAAGACAGGTTAAAGGGGCTTCTCTGAGGGTTGAGACAAAGGTAAGACACACCTGGCATCAGTAAAGACGAGCAAGTAGGGATATTTATCTTCATGACTACAGAAAGACTCAACAGTTGAGAAAAATGCTGAAGGAGAGGCATTCACAGGCGCCAGTGACATGCAATATAATCACTGACCTTGACAGATACATTAATTTCTTAGGGCTTTAAAAGTATTCAATATAATCATTAAGTTCAAGTTTTGCATAAAAGGCATAACCACAAGTGAATGAACAGCACAAGATTCAAATAATTAACACTAATAGTATAAAGCTGACATGGAAGCCAATGTGTCAGACGGGCAGAGCTGCAGAATGTCTGCTGGTATGTTTAGACTGACAGCAGTGATAAGAGGGGGCTGCGATACCTGCTGAAAGCTTGGAGCAGCTGTGTGACCATGGAGGACAGTCTGTGCAAACAAGCCAAGGCTTCCTGTGGTGGAGGGCCTCCTGCTGGCTGAGCACTCTGCATGGTGTGGTCAAAGCCCAGCACTTTGAACACTTCCGAACTGAAACATGACAGAAAATAATGACCTCAGAGGTCAACAGAATGGAAAAAGGACAAAATTGATATCAAAATAAATAACATCCAAAGTGTTGTTTGTGTTCCTATGAATCATTTCCTATAATGCACTTGGATGGATCGCATGGTCTACTAATCAACAGAGCATTTGTTGTTTACTTGTATACGATGCTGCACTCTAATCCTTTAAACAAATCTAAGCAAATATCAGGGAAAGATCAGCATGAACCATGACATCCTGACTTTTATCGGCAGTGCAATCATAAGAGGAATCCCAGCACTGCATCCATCAAAAAACCCCATTACACCCACCTCATCTGACACGTGTTAGACCAGATGTTCTCAAACAGGGCCCACACTTCCTCATGAGAGACCTGAACGGACGTGGGTTGTTGGTCTTCATCATCATCACTCATGGGAACATCACCGGCAGGAGATTCCCTCTAGGGACACAGATGGAGTCATTATTTACTGAGAAAATATTAGGAAGGACCAAACATAAAGTATAAAGTAAAAAGTAAAATAAAGCAAAAGGCAGTGTCTAATAAGCAAATGCATCCTGCTATCTGTATAGACAAATGGTATGAGATGGAAAAAGGATTTAAATTATGTTTATCTATTTCTTGGTTCCTTCAGCATCACAACATAAAACACACCTTGGCGATCGCAGCCCTGGAAGGGGGGCTAACCTGTTGAGCAGACCAGACATGGAATAGATTTGAGATCACATGACATGAGGCAAACTTTAATTTAGAAAATGTGCTCAAAACTGACCTGAGGTTGCAGCTTATTGAGAATGTGGTCCAGTGCAGAAATGGCACCGGGAACACGGCTTGAACGGTGCTCAAATGCACTCACAAACATCTTAGCTTCTTGAAGGGCTGTTAATATGGAAGCATGGCTTAATAATTTCCCTGGAAAAAAAAACATATACAGTAGATATATAGGGACCATTAGATTACTGTGTCAGAGAGGGGGCACACATTAAGATGCAAATTAGGGTTAAGAGACACTCAGCTGCCGCTTTATGAGGCACAGCAACTAAAACTAATGCTCCTATTGTTACAAATGGGGGAGAATACAACACAATTCAAAAGCACCATAAACTGCAGCCACATTTAAGAAAAACTGAATGTTATACCTTATGTGAAGGTAAGATATATTACAGATTGTTCAGGTTTTAGTTTATATTCATACTACTAGAGCTATGTAATAAACTGGTGAGTGTACACAGATAATAGAGTACACACATAAACAGCAGATGTATGAAAGTGAGGCAACGGGAAGAGGTGTTACTCGTACAGCCAGTAGAGGATGTTTTGTCTGGATAACCTTCTGAGAAAAAATATTATGAATATTAAGATGGAGGACAAAGGAAGGCAGTGGGACTCCGCATAAAAAACAGCCAGCTAGACAGAGAAACATAATTTTTACTTTATACTTGCACATACTCATTTCTTGTGACCTTTCTCCATTCTCCACCATAATTACCACATCCCGACCATTTCTAGCCAACACCCTCAAAATGAGCTTAGTCACTTTATAGAGGGCTGTGAAGACTCTGTCCCCACAAGTACAGCTACATACACCTACACACACACAAACTGCCTGCAAAGAAAAGACCAGAAAATTGCATGCAGTACTTTTCCACTCCTAGACTTGTTCTTAGCCTCACATACAGTTTATCCCTCCTTCCTTTCCTCCTCCTCCTCCTCCTCCTCCTCCTCCTCCTCACCCTACTCTCTGAGTCCTGGCACAGTGCCAGGCTGCGTGGTACCAAGAAAACTAGAATCAGGCTCGTGCACCAAGGAAGCACAGAACAAAGGCAAAACTCCTTTGTCTCAGCTATTAACATTCTTTGATGGATTATAAAGCATTGTGTCACCAGCACAGTGGTCACGCCCACACAGGTGGAGAGACCTAATATAAAAGTGAAAGGCACACACTCAGCACTGAAAGCCTAATGTAATTAGATCCAATGATGAGATCCAGAGTAAGGAGTGCTGCAGTGGGCGACTCAGCATCTTCCTGACACACATTTGAGTGTCCTGCTTTAGCAGATGACCTGATTCTGTATGTAGTTCTGTAGGGTTCTAGCGCAGTGCAGGGCAGACAACGTCATACCCCAGTGGAGTAAGGCTTTTATCTGGGGGATGACTCAGTATCTCTACACCCAAGCACAAAAAGGCATGAAAACATTCCCCTAAAGCTGAGATGTGAGATATTTGAGCTTTTCATCTGACAACTCTTACATATAATAAACTCTAAACCTATTTAAAAGCATTTTTGTACAAGTCAATTCTATCACAAGCCCTCGGCTTATAGCCTGGACTGTGACTGTGGAACAAAGAATACCTTTGCATTTAGACACCTAAGGGTGCTCCGCTTGGCCGTGTGCACTTGTGAATTTTAATGCTCTTGTCACTCTTTACAAACTCACATTCAAACCAAAAATTAAAAATCAGCCCCAAGGAAACTGACATCATTTTTGTTATCTACTGTATGTGATGTTATCAAGCCTTGCAAGAGAATATGCTAAAACAAAACACTGGATGAGGTTGAGAACTGAACCACTGCACTCTCTGTGAGACACATTAAACACATCAGTGCTGCTCACAGCAACATGGGATGATTTCAAATAGACTTGACTAAGCTGTTTTAACAATGCAGAATCAGAGAGTCATTTCTTTGCTGGGTTATATAGTTATTGTTTAAATTTGTTTCTGTGCCAGGTTTGCTCCATTTCTCAAGTTATTGTACAACTTAGCACTGAGTGCCTGTGTGTTTGGACTATGGCCAACACAGACCAGACTGTTTACAGTAACCCACATTTAGGGACACCTACATCAACCACATGGTTCATCTATTGTCTGTATGATCTTGCTGTACATTACATACTGTACATCGTCAGTGCCAACAAAAGTCCCAAAACTCCACAGAAGACACTGTATGAGCTTATTAGCTTACGACAATGACTAAAGCATATACCTACACTTCCCCCACTTCC
The DNA here is from genome assembly GCA_021432705.1 of Caranx ignobilis. Lineage (NCBI taxonomy): Eukaryota > Metazoa > Chordata > Actinopteri > Carangiformes > Carangidae > Caranx > Caranx ignobilis. The sequence goes on from MU270014.1 coordinate 2,563,642, forward strand.
ATACCTGAGTTGAAGAATTTGGTGAGATTTAAAATAAGTTGTTGGTACTTCCGTGGGACAATCTGCCCAAACACAGCAATCCAGTGTTTATTGTAACAGTATAGGACATCCTGAAGAGTCCAGGGTGGTTTTACACAAACTATCTGTTAGGAGAAAAAAAAAAACATTTGAATTGTTATTTATATTTCAGTTCAATATACATTGTAATATCATCTAAATATCATTTATCTTTGTCAAATTTAAATCTCACTAGCTTGTATGTATTGTGAACATTGATGTACTGAGTATATCCACCTATTATATAAAGTAGTAAAGTTTTTCCTTGTTTTTGTTCATAAACATAAATGTATGCATTCTCTCATCTATTTTTATTGTCATTATTTGGCTGTATATTACATGCTACATATCGACATTGTTCTTCAAACTGTGTTTTACACTTTCAAATCTCCTACTTGCCCAATTAAGATGATTCTCATTTGTAGACATTAAATTAAAAAACTCTCACAGACAGTCCTTACCTCTAACCAGAGGTTGTCAAAAGCTTCTTTCATCTCCACTTCCAACACATCAGACAGCACCTCCTTCAGGCTCTCTTCTAGCTCAGAAACACATCTGCTGAGGTCACATGTTCTGCTCTCTCCTTCTCCTTCACTGTGCTGTGGGTCATCTGTGATCAGTTACAGGCATGTACAACATATATGTCAGGGCAGTTATAAAGGACAGTTATCCTTTAAATAAGATTTGCTGTTCCTTTAGAAAATGTACTTCTCTAATACTAACTGAACGTGTACACAGAATGTCTTTTACCATTTCATTCTGTTTTTACTTTGTTTGTCGAAACTGATTTGTTTACTGTAGCTGTCACCTAAATGCAGCACTTTATATAGACAGTTCAGGGGAGGAAAACAGGAAAATAGGAAGGCGTGGGTGGATGAAGCAAGTGCATGGATAGTATGTGCTATTAACTACTGCACTACGATGGACTATGCCAAGTTATTTCCTGTTTTGCATGAAGAGCACATTAATCCCAGGCTCACATTTCATTCTGAGTCCAGCAGAGGGGCTGGGTCTCTTTGGACTTTGTGGCTGGGGTGGTGAGGTCTGAACGTTTTTGTGAGGCAGCATGGTGGTCTCAGGATTATGCACAGGGTCAAGGAATCTCACAGCCTCTGCTTCCAGATCATTTTTGCTGAGGGCCTTCACCCCACTCAGGAGGGCTTTACTGCATAGGTTCTTATCGTTACTGGAGAGAAAAGAGGGAGAGCATCTCTCTTTAATTGGGTGGCAGTTATAACACATTTCAACAACTCTTATAATATCAATCTCTGTTGTGCAAAACTGATTATATGTCTGCCGAATTATTTCTCCTATAATTCAGCAAAATGATCAATACCGGTGTCTGGAAATAGCAGCAGTCAGAGAAATAGGTCGAAAAGAAAAAGGGTATACAACAGCCACTGCTATTGAGCTGAAAAAAAATCCTGAACTTAACTCAGAACACCTCGCTCAGCACTTCTATTCTTGCTCAATTACTCTGTCTGGCTCTCTCTCATTCTCTCATCCCAACTGGAACTATCTGGCTGGACCCACTCACAGTCACATGCATGTGCATTATTTGCAGAGGACACACACTCTGCAGCAGCAGCAAGGGTAGTGCACCGTAGGGGGAGGGGGGACTCACGTGCATAAGATGAGAGCACTCTCTGGATACAGGCTCTGGAATTGCAGGCAGCACTGCAGCACCCTGTCATCATTATTCTCAGCATTCAGACCATCTGGGGACAAGGTGGCACAGAGAGAAGGAGCAAGGAACAGGATGACAAGAGTGACAGAGAAAAACATGACAGTCTATAAAAGGACAATGAGGCATGTTTAATTCATGACACTGAAAGCACATGGTAGGTGTACAACAGAGAACAGCATGTCTTCTTCCTTTTGAACACAAGGAGGAAGAATCAAAGATGGAGATTTCAGGTCTATTGTAAGAAAAACACTGAAGGTGCGCATGCTGTTTAACACTTAGAAATAGCAACCAAGACTCCAATACATCTCCTTTTGACACTCCTTATTGAAGAGACCACGCTATCAGTGTTGAAATATGAATGTTTGATCAATATTACATACATCTTAGAAGTGGGTTACATTATGCTGCCCTTGAGATGCACTCAGTGCATGGTATGCCTATGAATTCTGGAGCACCAGCTTAGTGCTAGTGCCACCTAGTGTCTATACCATAAACAAATGAATTCATGGCCAGAATCCCTCAACACTTCAAACCCTACACTTCAAATAGAGAGTAGTGATGCTCAGTAATACACTAACTAGTAATAATGAATTAAAAGAGTAGAAATTAGATATGAGCTCATGGATGGGATTAACCCTTAATGTTTAGATTCTATTCTTGGTTAGGATAAATCTGTTGTAGTGTAAGAGCACTGAAAACTCTGATATATTTCCTCAGCACAGCACTCACCCTTGTTCTCTGCAGCCTGCTGCATTGACTGCCCCCAGAGGTTTGGTTCGTGGCTTTTCAAAGAGTTGTAAATGTACGAGATGGCAAAAGACGCCAAGTGGGCAACAGGACCTGACAGACCTTTGCCCCTTTTTAAGGAATCCAGCTCCTGAAGCACCACCCAGGGGATCAGGACAACAGGGAAGCCGAAGGCTGAAATAACACGAAATGGGGACAAAACAAGTAACAGCATTATATTTTAGAAAATGTTATATTCTCTGGGAATTGTGCTTTTTTTTTTTTTTACTGTTATGCCTTTTTCAACATTGATCTTATTGTATGTGAGATAAAATTCTTCAACAGAGGCTTTGTAACATGTTCTGCACAAACTTAGGTTCCAGACTGCAGTGGTTGATGAATAAGCATTTGACATATTTACGATGAAGTGTAAGCTATTCTTCCTGTTCTCCTCATAGCCAAAAATGTTACATCATTATATAAAATGGTGGGGAAAATTTAAGGCCAAATACAATAAATGCTTTGTTGAAATTGAGCAGAGTGCTGAGGGCAGATAGAGACGTAAGGCATCATGATGAAAAGGCTGAAGACATTTTTTTGGTGATGACTAATTATAGTTCAGACAGTGCCAAGAAATAACCCATCATTTTAAATACCTCCAAGGCCAAGAGACCTGATCTTTTTCACATAGTCCAGGTGAGTGAGGAGAATGTTGGTGTCCAGCACCACAATCGGGCCTTGTTGACAGGGCTGTTTGCCTGCAATAACACATAAAGTTTATGTTTATTCAATGACTTGACAAATCATGTCCAAGCAATTGAATTTACACAGATGCAGTCAATTAAAGGTGTAGAAATATCTCAAAGGTGATCAAGACAAACAGGAAACATGTGGGATAAATTTCAGTTCAAGTGTCTGAATACTTTAATATGTGAATCTGACACTTTAATTTTTTCTTGCAAGTATAATAAGACAATACAGACTTATAAATAGATAAATTGATAGCGTTATATGTCTCTATAGGTACAAATATACATACTGGATACAGACTAGCATGAAACTTATAGGATGTACCTCTAGCTCCCTCCTCTGGGGGGTCTGTGTCCATACTGGTCAGTTCTCCATAGCTCTGCATTACATTCACTTCCAATTTCTTCTCAGAGCGGGCAAGGTGAAGCTCCTCAACCACTTGCATCTACAGAACAATACACATATGACTAACCAAACACAAATGTAGCCCTAAATGAAACCATTCAGGTTACGTGATTAAAATCAATTTCATATAGCATTATAAATAGTTGTATTAAAAGAGAGAAAACTCATGATAATTAAATAAGTTTATAATATTAAAATTGGTTAAATGTGCTGAAAAGCTACTATTAATGTAAACCACACTCAGTGTTTTGGATTAAGTGATTCATTATTTTCACTACCTGGTCATACCACACCTCACTTGTGGTATTGCACACATCTGGGAGTTGGTGAGTCAAGGATGACCTCTTATGTTGTCCTTTACATGAACCGCTGGGAGTGTCATCCAAACAGCTGTGATGTTGAACAACCGTTTCTTGCTTGGAGTTTCTTGTTGAGTCCACATTGTGAGAAATCTCAGCCCTATAACTGAAATTTTTGCCTGCAGAATTGTTGGCATTGCCATCTTCTGACCTTAGCTGAACCTTTTTTGGTATTCTAAAACTGGGAGGCAGAGTTGGTGTGAGAGAACGTTTTTGACATTGAAGAGATGATGACTGAGCTGTTTTATGTGACACTGATGTGGCACTCTTTGGGATTGAAATGACGCTCTTCAGCTCCTCCGAGCTGCTCTCTGTGATTGGCTGCTTGGTTGTAGTGGAAGACTGATTTGTGGAAGAGGCAGTGGAAGTTCTTCCCAGAGTAGACTGGCTTTTGACCCTAATCTCAATTTTTTGATGCCGTCGGCTTATCTTTTTAACCAGCTCCCTTCTCTTGTGCCTTGAAGACTCTTCAGTAGCACTGCTGTTATTTTCAGTCCTTGGGGATTCATCAGCCCTGTGCCTTTTCCGTGCATTATGCCTCTCTACTTTCTGCTCATCAGATGCCAAAATGGTATCCTTTACCTTTGTTAATTTTGATGGGCTTCTGCGCAAATACTTTTCATCTAATCTTCCTTCCAATATCCTTTCTGATTTCTGAGGAAGTCTACATGGAGTATCAGTGCTCCGGGGATTTGAGGTTCCCTTTTCCGAAGTCTTACTTCCCCGGACAGTATTGTCTTTCTCTGAAATATGATGCTTTGCTTTACTAGAGTAATATTCTGCATTGTGAGTGTTTCTTCTTGTACAGTCTTCTGCCTCATTAACAGGTTTGCAGTCTGGTGCTTGTGCTTTCGGCAGTCTGTAGTGTGGCTTTTTGATCTGTCGGGTGCTTTGGGGAACATCTTTAATGGTAGAAGAACCAGATTTTTCCTGTTCTGCTGCATATCTAAATGTAGAGGAAGACAGAAAATATTGCAGTGATAAACAAATTCATTGAAATTAATGATGCTTAACTTTTTAGCATTTTGCATATCATAATAGTCATTCGTTTGTTCTTAGAGGTCACTAACTTCTCATGGCTCCTCTTGACTTTTTCATAGCTGTTGGTGACATCTTGCTTGGATGCCTAAAGATAAGAAAAATAAAACAAAGTTCATCCATGCAATGTGGGTATGAGTCTATCTCAAAACATAAAACTGCATGTGTAAAAGAGAGACTGATAAGTATTGGACTGAATAAACCATCCTTGAAAACTGTGCACAAGTCTATGACACCAAAGACAAATACTGCCATGTTAAGTTTTGCATTTTTACTGTTCCCTGTACTTTGTAATAAGTTAAGTGCTTAAACTACTAGTGACATTACTTTGAGACTACCATTACTTTACTGTTAGAGCTTAACGAAAAGAAAAAATATCGCTATAGAGGATTTAAATCCAAATGGACCAAACCAAGCAATAACACTGCCCATATCTGAATGTCATCTCCTCACCTTCTCATCTTCTTCACTGGAGAATGAAGACCTCCTGCGCTTTCCACTGTTTACCCCTTTAGACATTTCCCCCTGAGGATCAATTTGAGCAAACATTGTTATCAGTGATGACTACAGTGTTTACAGGAAAACCCATATTAAGCCTTGGCATGACACCGCTAAAATGTGCTAAATGAGTTTAATTAATACAAAATTACACCTCATAACAGGCGAGATAACATGGATATAAGAAGATATAATCAAATACCACATAATATCAAATGAATAATTGATTAGTAGACGATTCAAGGCAGTTATTCAATTATAAACGAGTCCTTAATTTCTATTTGGGATTTAACTCGGGCTAACACCGGCTAAACAGTCAGTCAACAAATATATTCGTTTTAACTTTTGGGGCGAATTTCACAATAAACCACTTGGTAATATCAATACTATAACACAATAGTCGAGCTGACAGTTCACTTAGCTAACTTAGTCACTGTACACAACAACGATCAAAGTTAAATGTTACCCTTAGCTCATTTTAAAAGCCACGTGACGAAAAGCAACAGCAAAGCGGCGAAAGTCCGAGCTAACTGTCCACTTCTGCACTTTAATGTGTCAAATTACGCTACATGAGTTCAGTAAAATGAAGTACAAATAGTCGGATTCACCGTGGTATTTCCAGCAGAGTGACTCCCTCAGCAGCAAAACATCCGTCGTTTTTCCGATTCTTCTTCTACGTTTTTTTTTTTTTTCACCCGTTGCTACGTTACCGCCACCGACTGGAGTGGAGGGCAGAGCAGAGGGCAGCTGGGTAAAATGAGGGACAGTATGAAGTCTTTAGCCTGCTTTGGTTTGTATGAAACGATCCGCATAGCACGGACAAAGTCCTCTGTCCTCCGAAAGGACACATTCAAATGCTTTCATTCCTAAGGAGGAATTTCACTGCACAAGGTCAGTCGGTGGGAGTTGATGTCGTGTGTATGTCTACGTTATCTCGACCTCCTGACACAACTATGCACCGGGAGTCTGTTTTCTTCCTCCATGTCTGAAAAACTTTTCCAAGCGACGGACAAATAACCTCATTGTCTCTATGTTGTTTCGGAAAGGACCTTGCAAAGGCTCAGCAGCCTACAGTCAGACTGATGTCGATTACACAGTGTACGCGTAGGACATGTGTGCAGAGTGGATGCCTTCAAGGAACTACTCCCTACTTCGTACCAGACAGGATATAAACACACACACAATAAGAATAGGTGCAAGGATGGTTCAAGGTTATACAATGTGGGCTCATGCAAAGTACAAATTGTGAGGAACTAAAATTATGTGTGATATTTCCATTACTCCCAAGGTTGAATCATATTTTATAGCTGCACTGTTTAATTGTCTGTTTATACCCCAGCCTTAATCTAACACTTATATTAACTTCAACAAGTCCTCCAACCTAAATGACCAGTTTTTGGACAAAGTAACAGCACAATGATTACTTCCCTAATGCATGCACAGGTTTCCTAAACTGCAGTTATGGTTATAGTCCACAGAGTGACGCAATCGCCCCATTTACTGCTGCAGTCCCCCCTCCCCCCTCCCCCCTCTGCCTCTGCCTCGCTCACACACACACACACACACACACACAGTGGTGGAAAGTAACTAACGACAGTCACCCAAGTAACTGCCAATTATGTGGAATTTGCACTTAACTTGTGTGTTTATGCTGTTTCATACTTTCATACTGTCCTCACCACTCCAGTGCCCCCCCCCCCCCCCCCCCCCCCCACACACACACACACACACACACACACACGCTCAAGTAAAACAGTTTGTTTTATGAAGTGGAAACCAGAACTGGAAACGGTACCAGGACCAGGATCAGGACCAGTACCTGAGCCGGAACCGGAACCCGTACCGAGACCGGGACCGGGACTAGAACCGGGATCGGTACCAGTAGCTGAACTGGAACTGGGACCAGAACCGGGATTGGGATCAGGACCAGGACCAGAACCAGGATAGGGACCAGGACCAGGACCAGAACAGGGACAGGGAGCAGTTCCGTTCAAACGCTTCTGACGACATCTCCTGTATCTGACTAAGTCATATAGAGTCTGTGGTCTGTCAGAGACCGGACTGGAACTCAGCCATTAACGTGACGGACCAGGCCCGGGGACACAGCAAAGTGACGGACCAGGCCGGGGGACACAGCAACGTCAATCCAGACCAGAACTGGGATCGGGATCAGGACCAGAGCCGGGATCGGGACCAGGGCCATGGGTCGTACCATTAAAATAATAACATAACTTATAAACAACGAGAAGAAAGACATTTTCCCCTTTGTTTTAGTGCAAAGAAGTACAAGATGTTTACACTTAATGTATTACTATTCTTGTACAAAACATATTCAACAACCAGGAATTGGCACTTTCAACAATATTATGCCTCTTCTAACTTCTTTGTAATTTTCACATTTAGCAAATTCATCCCGCGGGCCGGATTGGACCCTCTGGCTTAGATAGATGACACAGTTTGGATCAGATCAGTGACATGTTAAATACATAAAGATTATATTAGAGAATTGGAAACAGCTTCTGTGTTTCTGTAGTTCACAGAGCTGGTTAATTTTTGCTGGATTTGGTGATGTTTATGTGGTGTGTTGTGATGAAGGTCCAGCAGTCAGATGTCAAACAGACCGGTTCATAAGATTACATCATCAGAGGGCTACACTGTAGCCGAGTAGCTTCTCTTATTAGCATGATTCATGAAACTCTATCTTCTCTGTGACCATTAAAAGAAGCTATTACCAAATGGAAATCTGCCAGAAGTAGATTTCTGCTGGAGACATACAAAATCCTTTCAATTGAATTTATGTTTTTGGTCTAAAAACAGTCACATTTAATAATTTATACTTCACAGCACATCAGAATCAGCTTTGAAAAAAACACACCATCTGAAGTTCAGGTTCAGTTTTGTTAATTTCTGTCAACTTTCTTGTGCTTTCAATTTTACCTTTGTTTTACCTCCCTATACCCCACAAAATCTCAGCTATTTTGTCCAGTGCCCAGTATCTATATTGTACAAATCCTCAATAAAAACATGATTATTATAGAACAACTCCTGAGGGTAACACATGTTTCATCATTCATACACAAATACAGAAGAAAAATCTGTTTACATGTGATGTGATAATGATACAACACATCTCAGTGTGGCCTACAGAGATAAATGACATACTGTTTGACAGCCCCACTTCAGCACTAGGCTTATCTCCTCCTGATATATAAATAAAGTTAAACAAATGAAACATGCTCAGTGTCCAGATCAAGTATAACTGTAGAATGGGAAGGTGAAGTTTGTTGTAGCAGCTGCTGACTGATTAAGAGCTGAGATTCGATCACACAGACATCTGCATGTGTCTCTTTCTTTCTGTTTCTCCTGTCGTCTGCCTGTTTCTTTGTCTCTCTATCGCTCCTTGTCTCCTCTCTCTTTTTCCAGCCAATTCAGAGACATTTGGCTTTAATCAGTGAGCAGATCTGGACAGACGGCAAACGCTTCTGTTAGGTGTGTGAATGTGCACATGTGCTTGTGTGTGTATGTGTGTGATGTTTGAGTATGTGTTGGGGAGGGTCTTTACTCCACTAATGGTTTACTCAGAAACCTGAGGAGGGTGTTTTATGAAAATATGAAAATAGTCTTTCAGTCACTTAGATAATGGGAAACTACTGTGTGTGTGTGTGTGTGTGTGTGTGTGTGTGTGTGTGTGTGTGTGTGTGTGTGTGAGAGTGTGCGCGCGCACGCGTGAGTTTGTGTGTGTGTTGGTTGGGGGTTTGTGGGGTTGTCTGCCTGTGTGCAAGAACTGATTTTATGCTATGTGATTTAAGGACATCATAGGTCCTCTAAGGTCAGGTGAACACACACACACACACACACACACACACACACACACACACACCCTTTGATTGATACCTACATAATGGCTGTGCTGCTGACTAAATGTAGTCATCACATCTATAGTAGTTCCCACTTGCGAACTCTGCAGTTGGGACCCCATAAGGGCCTGAGGATGAATTGATGGGACCACAAAATGACTATGGCCATTAAAGAGAAGAGAAAGACACTTTTGTTGTGCAAAATGGTGTGTGTTTTTCTTGCTTTTCCCCAAATTGTGTGTATTTCTTGTGAAATACTTATTTCTCTCACCTCCTTCTACCAAAAAAAGTCTGTTTGGTTGATCTGCTCAAAGTTGTCCCATTAGAAGTCACAACCCATGAGGAGGAGTCAGATGTGTACTCTACAAACTCACACCTTCGTAGCTGCGACAACTGATAAATGAATGCATGAGTTAACAGAAAATTGATTGATAAAGTTTCATTGTTTGAGTCATCAGGTTTTTCAGATGTCAGAAATTGTTGATTTCTTTTTCATATGTGATAGTAAACCAGACAAGCCGACAGGGTTGGGACCCAGTGGTCTGGACTGATACACCAATCTCCAGTATACAATCCTGTCTATATGAGGACAGCACTCAAAAAGTCTGGTCTCCAACAACAGTCCTGCCAGTACTTACTAAATATTTATGCGACTCCATTTCCCCTAATTCAGAGCCTAGGTGATTCTTTCTACTTGTTGCTGCCAATAGAGATGACTTGTCTTCGGGGTTGCAGTTTCATATAAACAAATAGGGCTTTCAACCGTGGTGTCCTAAACATCTCGACTTGGCCCTGGTTCTTGTAAGCCCCACTTGGCTCGCCAGTTGCTGTCGAAAACATGGTGACTAACACGCTGACTGGCTCTGTGACAGACACCTACCTCAACACATTCTTCAGGTCTCTTTCCCATTAATCAATGCTCTTTTATAAGTCTGCTTCAATGATTAGCCACCGAGAGAATTCCCAGACCATAAACGGAAGTTTGTTTTTCTGAAGAGAAATGGTAACGTGTTAATAGGACTGAACAATAGCCTGCTACACAAGCCATCAGGCCATAAAAGCCTTTTCTCATTTCCTGATCTTTGATCCAGAGATTGATAGTTTAGTTGCAATAATGGTGATTAAAAAGATGGACACTGCCTATAGAAGATGTAAACAACAACATGACTATGGTGGCACTGATGAATGATGATGATGATGAATAATTGCGCAAGTGCACCAGTGGAGCAAGAGAAAACAAATAAGCTGTTGATTGAAGTGAAGTGGTCATAATTATGCTGGCACGGAGGATTATGATGATGATAATGATGATGACAATGATGAAGTTGTGGTCTAAAGAAACAATGATGACATTTAGAATGATGATGAAGATGAAGACGATGATGAAAAGGGGGGAGGATAGGTATGAAAATGATGGAGATGAACATAATGATGGTCATTATGTTGGAGGTGATGGTGATGATGGGGGATGATAAAAATAGAAATAATGATGTTAAAGAAGGTGAATGATGAATAATTGCTTGAGTAAAATAAACACAGTGATGATGGTGCTGGAGGTGAGAGTGTGGGATTTAAAAAAGTATATATCATGATGGAGATATGAATGAGGATTGTCACTGAGGAAGATAAAGACAATGAAAGTGATTAAGTCATTTTGCACAGCACTGAAGTATGATGGTTAGCCAGTATCCACAACACCTACATACTGAAACTGACACGGGTGCTTTTCCCTCTAAGACAGGGGTGTCAAACTCATTCCACAAAGGGCCGCTGTGGCTGCAGGTTTTTGTTCCAACCAATTAAGAGCACACAGTTTGACCAATCAACTGTCTGAAGACTGAGATCAGTTGATTAACTGAGTCAAGTCTGGTGTGCTGCTGCTTGGTTGGAACAAAAACCTGCAGCCACAGCGGCCCTTTGTGGAATGAGTTTGACACCCCTGCTCTAAGACATGACCAAAAAAAAAAAAAGCCACCTCATACATGCAAGCAGGGCTGTTGCCAGTAAATCTGGGCCCCTTGAAAAAATACTAAAGTGGGCCCTTGCCCCTGACTTTTCATCATCTCTTTTGATGACAGTGAGTGACAGTGACAGTGACAGACAACTTGACTGTTATTCTGATTTAAGACTTTCTCCACAGTGCCTCATGGATCTGTTGGTTTTCTTGTTTCTGATGTCATACCAGACATTTGAAAACATAGTGTAGCAGTACAGCAGGGTGAGCATGCTGTATTGATTCAGTAAGGGACAGTACATTTTATTTTTCAATATGGGACGATCCAGACCTATTATACTGGACGACTGGCAACCCCAATGTAACTTGGAAGCTGCCTAGCTCAGCTGCCCTGTACAGCTTATGCTACCGACTGGGCTGTGGGCCCCTAGAATTGTCATCACCTTTCTTGCCTATGCAACGGCCCTGCATGCAGGCACTAAACTGTTTTTGTTGGTGGTGTTGTTGTTTTTTATTGACTGTTTAACTTGATTTTGATCATGATGATGATGAATGACTGTGCACCTGTGGAGTGATGATGTTAATGTGCAGAATGACATGTTGAGATGATCCTGATGAGGGCCAGTTGCATGCTGGGGTGTAGTGGGTGGAGAGTACCTTTACTTATAAAAGCCAGGAATAGGATTAATAAAGAAAGAGAGGAGAAGAGGAATAAGATTGCGAAAGTAAATTACAACTAGGCTGATAGTGGGGACTTCAAATGTTTGTTATTCAAAAACAACAACAACAACAAAAAAACCCAATCAACTAAGGATGTCAGACAGACAATTCAAAATGTGTCCACTAATATCATTTTCAGCAGTCACGTGCAGCCGTTTACAGCAATGAACAGACTAAAATGACCGTCTGTATGGGCTCTGAACATTGTGCTATGCCATTGGATCTGGAGATAAGAGAAAATGAAAATGATGAATATGATGACTATCGTGCCATTAGATACAGTGAAGTGATGCTGCTGTTGCTGCCTAAGTGGGATGATGATGATGATGATGATGATGATGAGCTGCTCGTGCTCAGGTGCTGGGAGTGGCACGGATGATAATACTGGTGACTCCACGTGGCCTCGCTTGTACCGGTGGTGGGAGTGTCCGCGAGGAGGGAAGAGCCGCTGCTGCTGCTGCCTGCTCGCGCTCAGCCAGTAGATATTTTAATTCAGAGCTGACACGGTGCGCGAGAGCGGGACGCTGACGAGCCGGACACGAGGACGAACAAGTCTTGCCTGTTTTTATTCACGCTGTATTTTCGCTCCTTGTTGCTTCTCGTCATGTCCGTTCGCCGGGCCGGTTTGGTGCTCCTGTGCGCGGTGCTGTCGGTGACTCGCGCCCGCAGGAGTTCACCGGAGCAGGAGGATGTTCAGGAGAAAATCAACAGCGCCAGATGCACGTCCAGGTGCCTCACCCTGCACATGACGCAGCTAACAGCCGCCTTCAGACACCTCCAGGTACTGGCAACCATTTCATTTAGCACCCTGAGGTCAAACTGTGACCCCCTGGTCTGCGGCCAACATGGCCACCGGTGTAAACAAAAGTAATTATCAGTCATAAACCGCTGTTGCTTCTTAGTTTGACACTCACTATGACATTAGCATGGCCCTCAGAGGTGAGCAAAGTCTAACTTCACTTGGAAATCTTTATTTAAAAAGTGGTGTACTTTCCCTGTGTTGACAGCTACAGTGCAGTTTTATCATTCTTGATCCATACTGTTTGCCAGCTTAATATTTTTAACCAATATATTTGCTTTTACATTCATTACAGCCACCGCCTCCACTGCTTTATGACATTACAGGAAAATACTGGAGGGTGAAATTAAAAGTGAAAATGGGGGAGCATCTTGAATCAATCAAGTGCAGTCAGTTGTCAAATAGGTAAATAAAAGTTGAAAATGACTTTCTCACAATACACTGACATAATGAGCTCACAGCTGTGTTTGCAAGTTGAGCAGTATATGCACAACTGGCTTAATCTGCACCCAATTATGCATGTAAACACCGGCATTATCACTAAGATTAAAGCTAAATGGTGTCATTAAACTTAATTAAAAAACAGTTAATGTTCTTTATTTGGATTGGCTTAAAGAAAAAAAGGAAAAGTCACAGCAGATATATTTACACCTCCACTGCATCAAAAATGTAGTTTTGTCACCCCTGTCCAGAAGTGTGTTGCTCTCTGGAGAAATTTGGTACATAGTTATTCAGATTTGCAGTTTTCAGACAAAACTTTTTAAAAAATGTCTCTATGCTTTTCTTTTTTAACTCAAAAGGGCATTTTTACATGAACAATGCAGCAAATAATGGTCACTCAGTATCTTGTTAGGCAGTTAGAGGTTTTATGTGCTGTTTGTACAGTACAGTGGAGCTGCTTATTGCTTAAATTATTAATCAGATGAAACTTTGTGATCTGGATTTAAACAGTGTGTTGTTTTCAGTGGGGTTTTAATCAGGAGGTTTTGGACACATGTTTTGATGTCACTCAGACAGAGGTAGCCCCGAGTTCCTACTCAAATGGGCAAAAGGTAGGCTGGTAAAAAAAAAAAATAAAAATGTTGGGTTGCTGGTTTCTTATAGTTGCCAAAATTGCTCATCTCAGTGAAATTGCTGGCCCACGTACTGTGGCCTTTGTAGTGAGGAATGTGAGATTAACGGGGACATTAGGACGTTACCAAGTTCGAAAAGCCACTTATTTTAACGGCTTCAACATGTGCATGCTGTGTAGTGGGTGGGAAAGTCATTAACCACAGAGTTCAGCCCCAATGGCTCTGAGGTGTGTAGAAGAAACTGTGTGTGTGTGCTGTGTGTGTCTGTGTGTGTGTATGTGTGTGTGTGTTTGCATATGTTCATGTATAAAATAAAGGTTTGGTCTGGTCCTCGTCCATCCAGAGTAGACCCCTGTCACCTGTGCATTGGGTAATGAGCATGTCCCCTGGATGACTCCCTAGCAGTGAGATGTGTGTGTGTGTGTGTGTGTGTGTGTGTGTGTGTGTGTGTGTGTGTGTGTGGTTTCTGGAGTGGAGGTGTGAGAAAGGGAACATTTGGTTTAAACTTTATGAAGTGGAGTGCAGTAGTCAGATGTTGAGCATCAAACAGCAGTGATCTAAATGAACCCAACTGAGTGGGAGGTAGCAAACAGGCCATACATTAATGTTTTTTCTCACTTGGGTTTCATTTGAAAAGTTGAAATGTTTCAAGTTACAAATTACATTAGTTAAGAAATTAACAAGTTATCTCTTGTTAATTGCAGTCTTGCCTGACAGACTATTAGCTTTAATTGACTTATCAAAGTTAAGAAAATATGCCAGAACACAGAAAGGGAGAAAAAGTGCCGCCCCTGCAAAACACAGTTGGTTAGTTATAATTCCACTTAGTTTCCAACATATAAATGTGATTGGTTTAAGGACGTTTTTGACATTTTAAAACAAGGCAGAATAAAATGGATCTTCAGCGCAGGAGTTGTTGACTGATGAGACCTCATCAAATTAGTCATTTTCTCTAAACAACTCCATCTGTCAGTCTGATCTTTTTAGAGACTCAACGGGGCGATCCACAAAAATTACGAGGGGTGATCATCTGTTTTGCTGCTGAAATGATCAGTCGATTACTCAGTCAGATATTTCTTTCAGTTTCAGTTTCATTTATCCAGTGCCTCTGATTTCATTTCAACATTTTCTGAGTTTTATGTCACTGTGAAGTGAAACCGTTTGGATGTTTGGACTGTGGGATCTGGAAAACTGTGATATTCAGATATTTTTGTTGGTGAGAAAATTAATTAGCTTAGAACTTAATAAACAGATTGATCAATAATGAAGATAACTGCGAAATGGCCCATGTTTGCTAGTTGTATCCTGGTGTTGTTCCTGGTGTAATATTACAATTATCTGAAAAAAAATCACCTTTTGGATAAAACAAACAAACAACAGACATGTTCTTATATTTGGAAACTTCAGTGGGCATGTGGTACTCTTTTGTGATACTTTATTCTGTAAATGATTAATTATGTGACCAATAAGTATTATTATATCAATCAGTGATAGATGTGATAGTTAAGAATCTTAGCTTTAAGATGTGGGAGACAGAGAAAGCGTTTGGCAGGATGGTGATGAACAGGAAAAGATGGTGTTGATGTGTGACTCATAAATTCAGTTAAAGATATAAAGTAGGTACTGAAAACTCTGCGTGTTGTGCCAAAGTAAAAAAGGAGCCTCTAAACTCTGAGCAAACAAGGAAACAAGTTTCCTCTCAGCCACATCCTGGGGAACATCATCGTCCTCTGAACTTATAATAGGACAGTGTTGGGAGACACCGAATGATTGATGGCTGCAGAGACTGTGTGTCAGAGCGTTCATTCATTTTAAGAGCATTATAACGTTTAAAGGAAAAAAACCATTTGATAACAGCTCCAGTAACTGTAACAGCGGTAAAGACAGAAAGAGCTTTACTCATCCTGCTCGGTCACCACACTCAGACACAAACACACACACACATACACACACACACATTACTTCCTCTGGCTTCATGTGGGTGAACCCTGTGTTTTTGGCTCTTTCTCTCCCAGTGTGTGTGCGGCTAGTGTGTAGCCACTAGAATGTGAGTCACCAGTTTTCTATTTACACCTCTGTTTCTGCTGCGTCTCTGGGTTTTCCACTACTTTCCCTTGTATGGTGTAATAGCGTAATTATAGCTCTTTGTGTGTGTGTGTGTGTGTGCACTTGAGCATATATATGTTAGTATGTTGTCATATTCCTAAATTCCTCTTTGATGTAAACTCCTAAAAATAAGGAGGAAATTCCAGCCTCGCCTGCAGAGCTGGATCTTTTTGCACATACGTAGTAGATCAGATTAGACGGCGCGTCTTAAACACTCACAGGTCTGTGGTGCTGATGAGCGGTTGGTTAGCGGTACGAGCCAAGGCTGAGGGCCGGCGTGGGGCTGAATAAGCCGCCTGTGCATTCATGTTTATGTGTGTGTGTGTGTGTGTGTGTGTGTGTGTGCATGTGTGTGTGTCCCAGTTGCTCTGCGGTAGGTAACTCTAATCAGCCCAGAGGTCGGTCAGCCAACTAGTCACGCTCTGAAAAAGACCAGAGACAATGGTCAGGTCAGGTTGCACGGAGACAGACGGGGAGGTAAAGGCAGGTAGACAGACGTGGTCAAGCACAAAGGCGATGGAGGGACGGGTCAGCAGGCAGGTAGACGTGCAGACAAATTGATACGCTGGTGAAAAAGTGGATTGATATGAAGCCAGACAGGTGACAGCAGGAGACAGAGGCTTGTTTGATTCGCCCCGGAGATAAAACCTGGAGCTTTTGTGACCACTCTGTCATTTGATCAGTAGAACCAGGGGACGGACGGTGATAAAGTTGTGGATTCTCTCCTGAAACCAGGATGAGAAATTCCAAGACAGTAAATCACAGCTGGGATGTCAAGGCACTGAGAGGCAGCGCCTTTTGTTCTTTCAGCCACAGAAAGAGAGAGAGAGAGAGAGAGAGAGAGAGGCTGTTTTTACCACATCAAAACTGTGGCAGCCACATTATATCTGATACTTCAGCAATTAAACCCATCCCTCCTCTCACTGCTGACAGTTTCCCCTCAGCTGAATCGTATTTGCTTTCTTGCCGAGAGGTAGTTGAGAAGATTGATAACACTCTCATGTCTGTAAATATGAAGCACAACACAACACAAGGAGTCGGTTAGCTTAGCATCAAGCCTGGAAACAAGAGGGGAAGTAGTCAGTCAGCCTCTGCTAGAAGAGTCCAGTCTTCTCACCAGCACCTGTGTGTTTCATATGGAGTCAAAGGATAAGACACAACGTGCTAATAAATGAACTGTAGAGGTTTAGAAGATGGATTTTGAGTCATGCCAGCTGTTTGTCCCTGTTTCCAGTCTGTGCTGTGCTATGTTATCTGTCTGCTTGCTGGGGTTGGTGGTAAAAAAAAAAAATCATCTCTTCTCCCTGGGTGAGTAAAAATGAAGAAGCAGATTTCCTGAAACACTGAATTTTTTCCATTAATCAGTGGATCGTTTGAAGCGTGTCCGTCACTGATGGAGTTTCTTAGCTGCTGCTGTTGTTGGAAGTGAAGGTAAACAGAGCAACAGAGGCCGATGAGGCAAAGTTCAGGACCGTGTAACAACCACTTTGTTGGGACGCTTGTTGTTTACAGGATGTGGAACACCACAAACACTAACGTTGACACACGTCCACAGAACCGGTCCCACACACACACACACACACACACACACACACACACACACAAGACTAATTAGGAGCTTCTGTCGGGAATGTTTAGACCTCAACATGGGCTTTTTGGGAAGAGAGTTATATTGTGTTGAGTCGAAGTTAGTCATGATACACATGATCACAGTGCACACTAACACAGAAGACACATACACGCAAACACACATACACACACACAAACACACCGTAGCTGTTTGCTTCTGGTCATCTGGGGATGATTAGCAGAGTTAATGCCTCGTGTTAAATAGACTTTCTACTGTGCCTCACCGCAAACACTGACCACAACACACACACACACACACACACGCTTAACATGCACTCTCTCCTACTCTCCCTCTCACATACATTTGCTTTTTATCGCTGCATCTGGCAGAAGTGTGATTTATATCTCTCTCTCTCTCTCTCTCTGTTCAAACACTGAAGGGTGTGTGCAGCTGTGTGCTTGCACGTTTGACCATTTCTACGTGTATGTGTGTGTGTTTCTGTCTGTACGTGTGTGTGTCTGTGACTCAGGCTCTTTCCTGCTGTTGCATCCACTGATACCAGAATGTTATTCTTTAACAGTGATTACTGTGGACTCAGCAGCCATCAGAGCCATGTGGAAGTCCTTTAGTGCAAGTGTTTCTTACTCCGTTGGTCGGCTCAGTTGCTGATGGGTCTCTGGTGTCTCAGGCTCAGACAAATTTCTCTCTTGGATCCAGGATAGAAAAAAAAAAGAAAGTTTTAAGACCCTGTGTTTTTAGTGTTGGTATGAAATCCAGCCATGTGGAAATCCATCATTAAAAATGAAAGGAGAGTTTTGCATGATTTTGTTCAGAGTTGTATATCATGAAGTGGATTGAAGTGAGGTTCTTGATATTTTTCATGCACACTGTCCTCTGAGCATTACTGTGAGCATTCCTGTTCATTCTGAAGTACACAAAAGCCTTTGGACTACATGGGTTTAGGACAGAGTTTTTTAAGTAAAAGCATCATATATAATGTCCTCAGTACGAAGCCACAATAAACACAGCTGTGGATTTCAGAATGAAAATACACTATTGATTGTTCCCATCAGTGAAATAGCCCAGAAGGCTAAGATGACAGGCAGCAGTCACCAGAGCTTATTCCACACCAAGTATCCACCATCTCCTCCCTGTGCGTACTGTAGTAACCAATATTCATTTCCATCTTTCACCTTCTTTTGTCCGTGTCCCTCTGCTCTTTTCAACTTCCTCTCTGCCTCTCCTTTTTCCTCTCAGTCTCCCACATCCAACTTCTTCTCTCTCTCTGTCTTCCACTCATCTCTTTTTCCTCCCCAACTTTTTCAACATGTGCAGCTGTTTTGCCGCAGACAGACTCGCACACATACTCCGAGACCCTACGAAACCCCACTTTGACCACCGTTTAATAGCCATACGGCACACAGGCCCGTCTAAACTGCCTTGATTGGCTCTGACAGCAAATATGTCCCATGAAATCGACTTGGGATAAGTGTGCGTGCGTGTGTGTGTTATGTGTGTGTACATCCAGTTACTGAAGAGGAGTGACAGGGCAGGGGATGTTATGGTGAGGATGACAGAATAAGAAAGAGGGCATAAAAAAGATAAAGAGAGGATGAAGATGTGAGGCCAGCAGGGGGGAAAAACGCTTTATATCTTCTCTGTGAAAAATCTGGAGATGTTTAACCGGCCTCCACATGATTCTCAGTGCTTCGACTGGAGCGTCTACAGTTTATCATCATCTCGTCCTGTCATTTTCACAGGAGCTGGCATCAGTGTGGAGAGAGCTGAGGGAGGGAGAGCGTGAGCGTGCTAATGACAGACAGAGAGGGTGACAGGGTGACCAAAGGAAGCTAATCTGGATGAGCAGGAGCACGAGGAGGAAGAGGGAATGTAAACTGTGTGTGTATTCGGATCCTCTTCCTGCTTGTCTTTATCCTTGTCTGTCCTGGCAGATGACGGCTGGTTGAATAAATCATCCGTCTGCCGCTGCTGGACAAACTAAAATTTACCAATTTAACTGATTCCAATGGAGCATCCAGGAGCAGGCCTGAGTGGACCGATGCTGCCAATAATGTCAAACATCATCACACTGGAAGCCTTGGATATATTATTTAATAAATATAATTAGGGCTGCGATTTAGATTTGATTAGAATTAATGTGGATACGATTAAGAACCAAAGAGATTTGGGGTCAGTACAATGGGTTCAGAAAGTGACCTCACCTCACTGTAATACATCATTAAAATCAGGTCAATCAGAAGGGCAATCAGTGATGACTTGATTTATTCTTCCTCCACAGGTTTTATTCTGGTCAGACATTGAGAATTGTAAAAATTCAGCAAAGATGCAGTTGTTAACTTAACCACAACCTTAGTAGACCAGATCACAATGCATCTGTAAGATTTGGGATGTCTACGATGTGAAGTCAGCAGCACCTGGGTGGCGTTTAAAGACAAGAGGAAAGGGAGAGCAGACAGCAGACGGTGTTTCTGTCTCTCCTGTGATACCATGACACCCGTTCTTCCACCGCTCGGCACACCTCTTCCTCGTTCCCTGCATCCCTCCCCGCAGACTTGTTACTCATCTATTCATCAGGGGTTTAACCATTACTTTAATCCTGCACTGTCTGCTTTCTTCCTCTTCTCTCTCTCATCTTTCTGTCGCCTTAGCATTATCCCTTTTAACAGCTAGCACAGATTACTGTTAAGCCAAGGGCGTCCACCCCATCAATACTCATTTAGTCTTAAAGGCACACTCGCACAGCCAAGAAACACCCTTTTTTTTATTTCCCTCATAATCATGCCCAACAATCTTTTCCCTGACAGAGTCAATTCTGAGCAAATTTTTTATGGCCTCCAGATTTTGGTTCCACTTTTCTGAATGTGAGCCACTTCTTGTGGCTTCCAACAGCTGGATGACCATATCTGTATTAGAGTAGCTGCAGCAGTGGACATGGACGGACAGCAGTGAGAGTATGAGAGGAATGAGGCAAACAAGATTTTGGGGAACTTGGAGCTCTCACCATTTTCACACATACCATATACTCAGTGGCCAATCTCAGTGAGCAGAAAGCAGGCATGACTGATGGTTTGTCGGTTTTTGGACACAACAGCTTTAATTTTTTTGTCCTCTCTTTTCAAACACTGGTAAAAAAAAAAGAAGAAAAAAAGCATGGCAGCTCTAGTGACAGTGGAAGTCTAGAGTCACCGTCCAACATCAAAGTCCAGTTTAGCTGCAGCTCTTTCACCAGCAAACAGTCAATTTGCATCTGTTTTGAATGTGAAGACTCAAAGAATCAATTCAGCATCTTCTGTACCGTGAAAGCCCTTAACCCCTAATCTCTAAATCTCTAACCTTTAACCGCTTCACTGTTACCCCAGCTCTAACCCCTTCACCTCCTTCATACCAGAAGCACAAAGGCTACTCAAAAGAGGAGAAGCCCTCAAAAAGTGTGTCTGTGGAAAGAGATGAGGCTGGTTCAGGCTAAATACAGCTCACTCAGGAGAGGGTTTAGGAGTCGTTAAGAAGGCTTATCTCTCTCTCTCTCTCTCTCTCTCTCTCTCTCTCTCTCTCTCTCACACACACACACACACACACACACACACACACACACACACACACACACACACACTCCCATAAGGACGCACACACATGACAACAGACAGATGCACAAATGCACACCCACAAGTGTCCTAATAGTTGTTTTGATGTCGGATGATGGCGTCATGATTGTGCTGATGATGACAAAGCAATTCAGAGGGGAAAGCAGCTCTTTTGCCACCACACAACCACTGCAAGTTGTAAAGTACAATCATGGTATTCATCTTATTGTTTTTAAAGCATTAAAAAATGATTCAAAATCGCACAAAGACTGTAAAAAAGAAAGTAGAAAGAAAGTAAAAAAGTCGCTCATTATAAGGGCCATTGTAAATTGAATATTGACCATACTGTACAAACTACAGTTTTGATGAGCACTTTTCACCATTTTGACCTTTTACATATGATATGAAAAAATTACTGATAAGAAAAATTAATAATAGAAATACAACTTAACAAGAAAAACTGTCTCAACACAGAGGTTTTCATTTAGCTTGACCAGGGTGACAAGTTCTGGGATCTGTTGTAGGTCTGTGTTGTCTGCTCTGTTGAATAACAAGTATTTACAATTAGTACAAATTAGAGGAGTTTGAAAATCAGAAGAGAATTGAGGGATTGATGTTGGGTCAGTGCATCTGTATTTCTGTCTCTGTGGCCGTGATGACGTCTCACTCTGTCACGGTGGTTATAACTCCCATGTTTACCGGTGGTCTTGACTCACTTAACAGTTGCTGCACACACACGGACACACACACACATGAGCACGCCTACACACATGAACACACACATAAATATACGTGGTCTCTGTCTGGCTCAGCAACCTCCAAACACACTGCGTTAAGTCATCGGAGGATAAATAAGTGAACAAGAGAAAGGTTGAGTGTGTGTCTGACTTCATGACAGCTCGCCTCTGGTTATGTAATTTGTTCAGTGACCTTTTTATTAACAATATTTTGCTTTCTGTTTCCTTTAAGTTACTGTGAATTTGTCTGTGAAAGATTTATTTGTGTGAATCCTCATCCTCTCTCTCTTTCCCTCTTTCCCTCTCTCTTTCAGAGTGACCAAGTTCTGGTTTGGTGTGAAAACCACAGGCGCTGCGCTCAGGTACGCACACACACACACACACACACACACATTGGTGTTGCAGAATTGGGCATTTTCTCAAATACACACAAAAAAACAGGGCTAAGATCTGGGAAGTCTTTGGTCTCTCGACTTTATTAGGACTGGATTTCTGTCCTCAGATGTTAAAGAGGAACTATGCAAGATTTGCACCTTAATTTAACAGCAGAGTAATTGTGATGGTTAAATGACGGGGAGAATGGAGGGTCTCTGCCTTCCACCTCGCATCTCTTGGCTGAAAACCAACCCTGCAAGATCAGCACCTCTGACCCGGTGTCCCAGATCTCATCTTGCGAGGAACATGGGTTAGCGGTGAGTTTTTACGACAGTGAAAACATGCACTCTGAAACTGTAGGGGGAGCTCTAGAGAGAAAAAAGAGACCAAAACAGTGTAAAAGCATAGTTCCCCTTTAACATTGAAGACTCCTCCCCTCTGCAGTAATTCTGTCGCAGCAAGTGATTTAATCAAATTCTCAATACCAAATTTACCACAAATGAATTCCAGCAAAAAAACAATGAAAACAGCTGTGTTGTTGTTTTTTCACTAAAAAAGCTTAACTGAAAGCTCAGATTAAAAATAATTGCTACCAAGAACATAAGTGTGCAGGTGTTTTGATCCTTCTCATGGACTTGGTGATTTAAATTTTGCGTCATACCCCCAGGTGTGGTTAATGCACCAGTATTATGTCTCTGGTGAGCATTATACCAAGCAGCATCAGGGAATGTGTTTCTGATTGGTGGACACATAACAATACTGTGACAGGACACCTCAAATATTTCTGTTTAACAGTTTAAGTCTTTGCACAAGGTGTATTAAATGCAGCCAACCGTGGAAACAACAGTTCTTCTCTGCTTTGTTCTCTGTTACCAGATGATTGTCGCTGGTGTAATGGACCAAATGTGACTCAGAACAAACATTTCGAGACAAAGAGAGAGAGTCAAAGAGACAGATGGAGACTCTCGCTCTCTCCCTTCCTGTCTCTATAGATTCTTTAAACCCACCACATGAGTCCTATAATAGCAAAGGTTGTGTTTTTAGTTAGAATAACGTCCTCCCCTATATCCCCATTATCCATCCACGTGGAGCAAAAATTAGCCCCTGTTTATTCACTTAACACTGCGTGCCAGACGGCTTCAGTGTGTGAGTGTATGTATGTGTGTGTGTGTGTGTGTGTGTGTGTGTGTGTGTGTGTGTATATATGCATGCATTTTAGTGTGTGTGTGTGCGCTAATTCATTGTTTGATTCAAGAGGAGTTTCCATGCTGAGTATTTTTAGCTGCCACTAGTCTGTCCACCCTGCAGCCGGCCCAGCTTGTCACAGCTCTCTGGACTTTGCTGTGGGTGTTTTGCAGCGGTCATCCCATCGCAGAGACACAGACTCAGACACAGACAGTGGGGTGAATGAGACAAAGGCTTAAGCTGCATCTCCATATTTTAATGCAAATTGTCATTCACTGTGTGCTGTTTTCAAGGAACATTATGGAAAAATCTAATTTTCGATCACAATACAACGCAAGATCAGAAACGCTCTCGTGGACCAAATAGCAAAAGAAATATGTGTCCACTGTGACCTTTTGCTCGCCGACTTTAACTCACTCTGTATTAATGAGGTCTTGAAAGATCCTGTCTGGTGTCTTATTGATGTGTTTTCTGAACTCTGTGTTCAGGTTCAGACCAATTTTAAAAGCCTGAACCCAGCTGGAAGCACACCTGAGCCATATTTTACTTTTCGCAAACATTTCCAAGCCTCGCTACAAATTCACTTGACAGTCGGATAAAGGAAAAGGCAGAGACAGGGCACAGCGAGAGCTTTTATGTTTTTTTGTCTATATAGTGCGTATTTCAGTAGTGTGTAGTGTCTTTGTACATGTGTGTATTTGTATGTAATAGGGTTAGCAGGGGTTAATGTCAACAACAGCCAAGAGCATGCCCCCTCCCAAAATAAAAAAAACACCCTCCCACCCACAGACCGTTGCAGGGGATACCACACTGAGCGAAACATCAGACATCAGCCATACTTAACCACCCCCCACCCACCCCCCAAGTACCTCAAACAAAAAACACAAACACACACAGCTCCCTTGACCTTTTACCAAACTTATCTCAACCTTTTCTTTCCTTGTTTTCCTTCCTTTGTTTGATATTCAGAGCTCAACACAGAGTATGAGAATGGAAAATATTTTCTTGTTTAATACCATGTCTAAACTTTATTACCTTGGCTTTGTGTCTTGTTGCTGTATGTGTGAATAGCAGTGTGGCACTATTCTGTAACCCAGGTCCAACAAATAGTCTCTGAAATGGGCCGGTGGGGGCTGACGCTGTGTAAACCACCATTTTTTCCTCTATTACACAGACATGCACAGTGTCTCTTCTTGCCTGTTTGAATTGTGAAGTTATTAATTCTTACTTCTTTTTTTTTTTACAGTCTGTTGAAAGTGGATACAGCCCAATTTGTAAAAGTCACCGCGGCAGGCCAACATAAATAAATTAGAACAGAAAAGCACATATCCCAGTCTTCAGCCATAATTGCCAAGATTAATCAAAATAATGAATTATACAGCAGAGGAAGTCCAGCGCTGTTTAATGCTCCCAAGGTGTGTATATTTGTTAACAGGATGTGTGGGAGATGTTTTGGGTTCACTGTTTTTTTTATTGATTATGCACCTCGGGAACATTATACAGTCTGCACACACTCCCCCTTTTTATTATTATTTCATAGCGTAACAAAAATGTCCAGGTGTCTCCTCTGGTTTTGCTCTGCTCTTTACACTTGGCCCAGTAGCATATTTGACATAAGACGGCACAAGACAGATGAAAGACAGAGACAGACTGGGATACTTCAAGAAACATAAACACAAGCCAAAGCTTTCTATTATTAAATGTTGTCTAATGAGGAGCCAGACCAGAACTATGCCTGAAACTGTCAAACTTTTGGTTTAAACACACAAAGGACCACAAACCTGACCACACATTCAAAGCCAGCTTTTGTTAGTTGACAGATTTTTTTTTAATTATTGTTGCCTTGGGTACTTTTTTTTTTCTTTTAGCTGGTAACACAACTTTAATTGAGGTTTGAGATCCAGCAATAGACAATGAGAACAATTTCTCCACAGAGGCAGAGTCGGTGGGAAGGAAGTAGCAGAGAGTCCACTGGTCATTAGTTGCTGATCTGTTGGAGGAAAAACACTCCTCTGCACAGTGTGAATTTCAGACTTTGACTCATGGGAGCTACATTTTTCTTATGTTTATAAACCCAATTTTAGGGCTATTAGTTAGGCAAATCTAACTAAATGTGACTTGGTCTCAGCCTGCATTCCTCTGCAGGATCTCATAAAGCCCTTTGGCAGTGTAACATACTCAATAACCTCTGACAGAGATTTTTACTGAATAATTTGGGGACTCGTATTAGTTTTCCCTCAACTCCTTTTTAGGTCCTCGTCCAACCTTGGAGCCGTACCGATGTAGGTTGTTCTCACTGAGCTTTTTAATGTGTGCAACACAGTCAATCTGTCCTCTCACAGTTACACACCCACTCCCACAAAGTGGTACAATGTGAAACTAAGAGGGTGAATTAGATTTTCCCATGTCATTCGTTTCACTTGGGGAGCTTGAAACTCGCAGTGATTCATGATTTCATGAAGAAATGAAGCAGGAAACTCGAACGTGTGGAAAAAAAATAGAAAAAACATAGCAGGATGACAGAGAGAGAGAGAGAGGGTGGAAGCATGAAATGAGACAAAGACGAGCAGTGTCCCGTCGACTGTGGTGCTGTATCTGTTCCTTTGTTACATCTGGGTGTGTGGGTCTCTCTATTGAAGATGCACACATGTTGCCCCGTCACATGTGGTTTGTGTCACATCATCAGTGGACTCTTCGTTCATGGAAACACACACATGGGAGTTCACTGAGACTACACTACAGTCCCCGCTCAATTCCTCCATCTGTCCATCTCCTCCTTTTATCTCCTCCTCTCCCTCACACACTGGACGTGGTAATGTGGACCAGGTGTGAGAGGCGGTGGGATGTCCCCTACAAACAGGTCTGATGCAGAACAAAAGAGCTGATCATGAAGATGCTGTTACTCTTTTCTCTTCCTTGCTCTCTTTCCCACTCTGTGAAGAACATGGAGGTTGGATTAGACGTTGGAATAGATGTGTGTCCTTGACTTTTAATTGGTTTATAGCTCCCCCTACTATGAGTAAGAATGCTACTGTACCCTTCCTTTCAGTCAATACTCATCTCACTGTTCACTCTGTCCGTTATGCAGTGTATCAGTCAAATAAACAACTTGTTGTAGGTTAGCAAGGAATAATCCTTGCTATAATGATCTGATCAGTTTTCCATCACTTATATAGCAAAGCAAATGTCCTTATGCACCCAGCCATGTACTCCAGCTCCTACTGAGGCCTCAGTATGTATTCAGATGTCAGATCTCCAGGTGGTTCCCCCCAAAGTGTGAGGCCATACAAGCTATAAAGAAAATTTATTGCAATCTCATTCTTTCGATCTTTACTGAGAGTTCGTGAACATCAGGGTTGGGACATGCAGTCCTGTGCAATAGTTTTTGGCACTTTGGCTGTTTAGATTCTTCTCCATCATGCAATATCATCAGGGAGACGTTTCATAGGCCCCAAATTCATCCTGCAGCACGACATCGATCCCTCACATTCAGTACAGAGCCTCGGTCTGCTTGCAAAAATCCTCACAGTGGGACTAAAAGAGCAGGGGTATCTTATCTTACTGTCATCAAGGTAGTGTACGATTACATGAGGAGACGGTGAGACAGCCCGAATCCATAGATGAGGACACGAAACAACCAAAAGTTCACTGTGTGAAAAGTGTCCTGAGGAACTGGTGCTGTGAGTTTTGCTTGATTGATTCAGTTTACTGCATTTTCTGCAAACTAAGCTGATCAATCAAAAATATTCATGGCATCTTTTTTTTTTATTATTTTACTTTTAAAGTCTGAAGCTTTTGCTCAGAACTGTGTTAAGATCTGTCTCTGGGCTCTGTTCAACCTTCACCACAACAGTCAGCTTACACAACTGCAGCGTGAACCAGTCCAACTTCGAACACATTCAACATCACACTTGCAGGAATTATTATATAAGATATTTGAACCCGTTTAGTAGCAGCAGCAGCGGCAACTCATTCTCATCCAAGAGTACCACGACCTCAGACTGGAAGGTGCTGTCTCTCGTTTTGCTGCCTTTCACTCCGCAGAGGTGCTGGTTTCAAATGAAATGAACAATCACACTGCTGTGATTGAAATGCATGAGGGACTATTAAAAGAGAGGAATCTGTTGGAAAGGGTCTTGGTCATCAGGCACTCATCCACACATGCCAGTGTGACACCCTCTTCTCAGTTTCCTCAGTATCTCAGTATCTCAGTTTTTATTGCTTAATTTGCTCGACCCAGCAGAACAGCTGCAAACAACAGCTTGCATATCTTCTACTGGCACCATTTTTAATTCTGCTTACTTTTCCCACAGTCATCTCCAGTCAGTCTGCTGCTCAGGCTTGTCCAGTACTTTTAATGTCCACTCTGCTTCTGCCAGTGTGATCGTTAATATTGTCAGAAAAGCCAGCTCACCGTCCTTCGGTCGTTTTAAACGAATGAACTTGGTTTGAGAATCTGGTCTTTTTAAATATTGATCCCATAAGTGAAGCATTTTTATTACCATCTTTACTTTCTCTGTCCAAATGTTGTTGTCATTGAGTAGTAACTCCAGCATCCTTTCATAGCTGGAGTTGATGTTTTAAGCATTTGGGAAGAGAAAGTTTTGGCAGGTTTCACATGCGGTTCAAGAGGTGATGAAGTTAACCACTCAACTATACAGAGGCATTTGTCTTTTTGACTCTCGTGACCGTCTCTCTCTCCTTCCTCTCCTCTTCTCTCGGTCCTCCAGCCTTTCCTCTCCTCCTGCAAGCTGCCGTCTTTAGTTAGCACTGGTTGTTTTACATGTTTTTCCAAAGGTCTGGCAAAAGTCTAACATGCTTTTCAAAGGGATTTTAGGAATTTGTTCCGCTACTTTTCACTCAAGTACCACAAAGCCTGAAGTGTGTGTGTGTGTTTGTGCACATATGCATGTGTGTGCATATTCAAAATATAGAGCATGAACACTTGTGCCCTCTGAAATACTCCGTAAAATCTCATTTGGCATAGAGAAACGCAGCTGCATATTATCTCACTATATCACTGATACATATAACGGTAATAGAGATATATAATTTCATACTACTTTGTTGGGGAAGGTCAAGTCATTTTAGCCCATTATACATTTCTTCCTTCCACTGCACATAGAGTTAATGCAGGTGTTACATTAAATGCAGTGATTAAAATTGATTTAAGTAGAATTCAATAAATCATAGTCAACTATTGTTCATGTTTACCTGTAGTGGACAAATGAGTCTTTTTATATGAAAGTGTACATGGAAGAAGTATGTCAATATACACTACTCAGAAAAAGTTAGGGATATTGAGCTTTCAGATGAATTTTCAGACTGCACCTAAAATGCACTGTAACCTTTACAGGTGAACTTATTTTGACCTTCTCTAAACTTTTGAATGCACAAGTCCAACTGTTCAGTGTTTCAGTACTTATAACATAACATGCTGTTCTCCAACAAGGTGAATCACAACAGGTGTCTGATCCATGAATCGACCACTGGTTCTGGTCCAATGACAGTTTGTATTGAAACGGTTCATCGTGCTGTTTACATTCTGACATCATGAGGCCAAGACGACACCTATATAAACAGTCCATCAACAGTACCTGGACATGTCATGGTTTCAGATGATGGGATGTTGTCAGAGGGAAGTGTCCGCTGAGCTTAGAGTGTCAGGTAGGACAGAGACACAGGGAGACTGAAGAGTCACAGAGAGGCAGAGAAGTGGACATCCTCTGGTCACATGACAACTTATTGACACATGGACATGTTTTGTTGTGGTTTACCCACCACTGTTATACTAAACCATACTTCTTCTTAAATCCCCTACTTTCATGATGTAATATCACAGGAGCATGAATTTTTTTTACATTTTTCGTAAAGTCGAATATCCCTAACTTTTTGTATGTGTAGTGTATATTTTGGCTTCATGCAGGTAAAATGGCTGCAGACACGTCAAACATCATATGTGATTACAGTGTTATTGGTCAGTTAAGTTTGTTGTTTGGGTGACTTTCTACTTTTCTCGTCACACCTTTAACCTCAGGTTGGTATGTGACATCACAGGGCCTGTATCGACCTCCAAACCGCTCGTTACAATGTGGGTCATCAGGTCAGATGTAGCAGGAAATCTGCAGCGTTGCTGTGCAGGAAAAAAAAACCATGAAGTTCAAACACCCTTCAGGCTCCCAAAGAGGCTGATGGTGGAGGATGAGAAAAGCCTGTTGAGAATCACTCATGAGTTTTTGTGTTGAAGGCAGTGAAAAAGAAGAAAAGAAATCCTCCTTTGTTGCAACAGGAAGCAGTAACATTGCTATCATCTAAAAATGTCTCCAGTGACCTTGAAGTACATCTGGTCAAACTCAGAGTCTGCTGCTTACTGGGGTTTTGCAGAAGTGCTGTTATCTGTGTCTGTTGTTGTGTCTGTGTCAGGGAGGGAATGTGACAGCCTCTCCATAATGTAGATTTCTTTTGTTTTTCCTGTCTATTTATCATCAATGGGTGGCTCAGGTTTTAGCCTTTTCCTCATGACAGGTTTTTTACTCATTGCCAGAGGAATTTGTATCCATTTCTTATCATTATTATTATTATTTGACCTTTCCAGTGGGATCACTAGCATCTCTAGTGTTTTCACCAATGTATGTAGATTTGGATGTCAGCTGACCAAAAGTCAATGACAGGACAACATCTAATGCATGAAACATAAATATGACGTGGAATCATTTTAGTTTTGATGATCAATTATTAAAATCTTACTGATGTTTAAACTGAATATTGAGCAGAACCCAACACACAATGTAAATTAGTCAACATTTGACAACCGTCTTCAGAGCAGCTACAGTCACTGACATACTCTGACGTCGTCCAGTGCCTGCTGGGACAGTGTGTAGAAAATATAAAATCAACTGTGAACCACTGATGACAAGACAAACACTTGAATTAACATAAATAGTTTTTCACGTTGCTCACACTGAACCGGTGATCGTGTGCGGAAAGCGAGCACATCTGGTGTGTAGCTGCTTCTCTTTGTCTCTCTCTCCTTTTTTCTCTGGACCTGTTTCACTGTTTGTCTTTCATCTCCTCTCTCCTTTTCAACTGACACTTCTTTTCCCTCCCCTCCATCCACTCCGAAACCACATCCCCCCCACCCCCCACCCTCTCCCATTTCCTCTCCTCCCTCTCACTGAGTGTGGCTGTCATCCCTCCATCGTGGCAGGTGAGGCCATAAAACAGCAGGAGAGTCCAGAGGAGGGCTGAGAGACTTTGTGTGCATGTGCGTGTGTGTGTGTGATTAATTATTATACAGATATCTGAGGACCCCCTATGCAAACTGTGCAGCATGCAGACACACAGTCATTAATCTCATCTCTGTTGTTACAGTGCGTTGGTGTGTTAAACAGTAACATCTCTGACCTCCGACCTGTGCTGTGTCTCCTGCACTCTCTCCCTCACACATAACTCATCATGTCACCTTCAAGGCCAAAAGTGTCTGTTCGTCTCTCAGCTCCTCTTACACAAATACACCGCATGTACTCTTAAGTGATTTACAACATCCAAGCGATATTTGAGAGTGTAAGGTGTATACCACACATACATACCAGGAGTGTTTTCAGCTCAAATCCATTAGCAGCAGAGAAGCTGAGTGATGTGCTGCTGTGGACGGGGCAGCCGCAAACACAGGTTTTAGCCAAAAAGCTCATCAAAAAAAGCCAATATCCCACTGTCAGCTGAAGTATTATTGATTATTGTCATGTTCATGAAAGCAGTTTCAGAAAAAGTCTCGTGTTACATTATCAAGCTGGATGTAAGTTCATATTTAAACAGGGCTCAACATCTGAGCTTCCTGCATTGTCATTGTCAGCGGGAGACGTCTGTGGCTGTGGGATTATTGTGATGACTTTGGCCGAGCTGTCTGGACCGTCATTTACTTATGTGGGTTTTTTGTTTTTGTGGTTATCAGCCAATTAATTCTTTCTCTTACCAGCTTTTTCCAGCTATCGTTACTATATCAGCATTCAGTCCACTGTCAGTCGATCTCTAGACCAGACTATGTTTTCCAGTCTTTACCTGTTCAGTTTCGGTGCCTCTGTCTCAGGTTTCTGTTGTTTGCTGACAGGAGCGAAACCTCCTGTTGGCGTAGTCCCTCTCCACCTCGATGTTCAACGTGTTGTGGATTCTGAGATGCTTTTCTTTCTTTCTTTTTATGTTTTCCTTGAGTTATTTTAGCCTTTCTTTTAGCCCCAACCAGTCTGGCCATTCTCCTCTGATCCCTCTCAGCAAAAAGCCGTTTCCGTCCACAGAGCTGCAGCCCACTGTAGCTGTTTTTTTTCTTTTTGAACCATTTTGAGTAAAAGCTCTAGAAACTGTTTTGTGTGAAGATCCCAAGAGATCAGCAGTTTCAGAAACACTCAAACCAACGTATCTGGCACCAACAACGATGCCACAGTCAGAGTAACTAAGATCACATTTTCCCCCTATTCTTATGTTTGATGTCAACATTAAGTGGAACTCCTAAACTGCACCTGCATGACTGCACAGCTGCCACATGATTGGCTGATTGGATAATGAGACTTGAATGAGCGGGTGTTCCTAATAAAGTGCATATTTTACAGTACTTGGGTAAATGCACTTATTTACTTGATACCACTGATGTACATTACAGTAAAATGCAGCTTTGTTGCCACCTGTGGAGGACATTTGTCTTCAACCACACCTTGCCTGTAAAAGAAACGGCATGGAAAACATTCACCTCATGGAAAACATCTGTGTGCACCTCTAGTCAGATAACAATCAGGGGCACAAGGTGGAAACTACACTTCCAGACTGGGTAAACAACCACTAATCAACTTCAGAGGTTTTTAGCTGCTGGAGGGGGAGAGGGTTTGGAGAGTAGAGGAGGTGAGAGGAGATCATGAGAGAAGGAGCTGGGGAGAGGCAGCACAGAGATGTGAGTAAAGGTCAAGGAGGAGAAGAGGAGGAGGAGTGATAATGTGAAGACAGCAGACAAAAAGAACAGAGGATTACAGAAAAAGACGGAGGAGGAGGGGGGTGACGAGGGGGAACGACAAGAGGAAAGAAATGAAAAATTAAACATGTCTGTAACAGATCAAAGTGGGAGCACAGGAATAGAGGGGGGAACACAGAGTGGGCTGGATTTGGATGCAAGATGGACTGAGTCTGGGGAGGGTAGAAAAAGGTGATGTGTTGGTTAGTGTGTGTGTGTGTGTGTGTATGTGTGTGTGTGTGTGTGTGTGTGTGTGTGTGTGTGTGTGTGTGTTTTAGAGAGAGGTGTTTTTGGGGAGATTTTGACAACCTTAAGCTCAGCCCAGCACGTGGCCGAATGAAGAGACCCATGAGAGCTCCTTGAAGAAACGTATCACACCTCCACGTAGCATAGCTTGTGTGTGTGTGTATGTGTTGGACTATCTCTACGTCTCCTCGTTCCTGGACGTCTTGAGAAATTTGTCAATAACAAACAGTGAAGAAAGAGGGAAAATGGTTTAAAGTGACTCTTCAAATCTGGTATCAGAGAGTATGAAGTCATGATTCTGCTGTTTCACCGTACTCTCAGTACCAAGGCCACTGTGGCTGATAGCTACACCGATGAGGTATAGATCCTTGTCAAAACACCCACAACCACTGTTGCATGTAACACCAGGGCCTGATAAACCATAGTGCTCTTTCAAATTTGGCCAGTACTGGCTCCAATGTGAACCGGACATGGCCCTGATGTGACCCACATGTGCAGAAGAAGAACAACAAGACACCACACACACAGAAGTAAATGAGGAGAAAGATGAGAATAACAAACATGGAGGCCACATGGAGGTTTTATTTTTGGATTACTGTGCAGTGGAAACAGGCAAAGGTGGAAGCTGATGATAAGAAGGTGCAAAAGGATGCCTCAAGTTTTGCTTGGGCAGATGCGTCACCTTAAATGCTGATTAGGTCTTAAGCTTCACTTTCCGCTGACGACCTCCATCACTGCTGTCTGCCATGTTTATTTGTTTGAGTCCTGTCTGTGCACAGTTATGACAAATGTTGATCCAGAGAGTGATGAAAAAGTCACATGGCTGTTCAGACTTTGTAAAACCTCAGATCTCTAGGTGACTCTCTCTCTAGAGTCACACATGAAAGCGTCTTAAATTTCATTGGATCCAATCAGATTACATGTGATGGGTGCTGTTCACACTGCCGTTACAAAAAAAATCTGATCAGAGTCAGACAGACTGATGATGAACCTCTACAATGTTACAAGAACTTGGGCTGTAACTAATGATGTTTTTTTTTTTTTTTTTGGAGTCAATCTGATGATTATTTCTTTCTTTTACATTTATTGTTTTGTCTATGAAATCAATTTATGTGAGAAACGAAAAACTAAAACTCTGATGGAAAAATGCTTAAAATGATAAACTACATAAGTTTGAAATTAGTTGTAGTTTATTGAACAATCCACTGCAGCTTTAATGACAGTTTAATAATTAATGCCAGAGGACAACAACATGAGCAGTTTGCAGAATACAAATACAGATTTTGTACGTGTGCAGAATCAAACTGCAAAACTAGCAGCCGCATTTCAAGCCTACAAGTGTTTAATTCTCACAAGATAGATTTAGGGTGGAGTATCACTTTAAGCTAACCCAAACGTTTTCTTCCATGACTTGAATGAAATGAGGCAACTGCACAACATTAAACAGCTATCACGCTTCATGCTGAGACTCCATCTCATGTCCCACAGGTTAAGGAACCAGCACATGTGGCTTCACTGGCTTCGGTTTTGTTGATGCTTTATGAATCCCAGCGACAAGTTACTGCGCAGCGTTCCCTCTGTATTCTGCACATGAAAGGGAGGTTTACACAGTCTTAAATGCGTGTCTGAAGTGTGATGATAACCCTCACGAGCCCACACAGTTGTCATTTAAAAAAAATACAGTCATCAGTCTGCAAACGAACTCATTTAAAACAATCCTGAGGTCTAGGAGAAGCCGTTCTCCTCCAACAGTAGCTATTTATTTGTGTAGAGATGAAGGTTTTATGGCTTTTTGTTGATTCTGTTTGTTCCCCTGGAATCGGAGAGATGGAATAAATTGGAGGAATGATTGAAGCCAGGCACGCTGGGGAGCTGAGGGAGACAGACGGACAGACGGGGGGGGGGGGGGGGGGGGGGGGAGGGGGGAAGGAGGTTGGGGGTGAAACCGCAGTTTTTATATGTTGTCTGGTTTTAATTTGGTAAGAGCCATCACTCACCAGTTCACTGAGGTGGCAAACCAGATGAGTATGTGCAGTGTGAGCTTTGGGAGCGTGTGTTTTTCTTGTGTGTGTGTGTGTGTGTGTGTGTGTGTGTTCTCTACCTGCTTAAACAGTGAGAGCGCTCTGTGCAAATGCTAAAACCCTCTGACACATTGTCATTTATCTGAGTTCTTACATTTTCTCTTCCTTGTATTTCTTCAAACTTCATCCACTTTAAGGAATACTAAAAACATTAAGGGAAACACACTTACATATATTTTCACTTTCTGACACATAGTTAGATGAGAGGTTAGGGGAAGTTAAATTTAAGGCTACAGTCAGTAACAGGTTAGTTAGGACACAGCCTGACTCTGTCGACAGGTAACAAAACCTGCCTATCAGCACATTGAGAGTTCAAAAATGGTGGTGTTTGTTCAATCTGTACAAAAACCAAAATATGAGAATGACAATTTACTGTTTTAGTTTAGTCAGTATGCAGAATTAAAAGTTAATTATCAACTACTTTTGATTACCAAATATTGATATTTATGAATTTTAAGCAAACATCCGAAACATTTGCTCATGTCTCAAATGAGGAGTTTAAGTTTTTCTGAATATCTTTAGATTCTGGATTGATGGTTTTATTGTTTTTTTGTTGACAAAACAATTAATTGAGAAATAAATTAGCATACTAATCGATCATGGAAACGATCGTTAGTTGCAACCGTGTTGTGTGAGACAGCAGGTCTGCAAGTTTCAGCTCCCTGCCAAGTAACAGTCCAGCACACGTTGCCCTATAAAATGGCAAATTACTCTAGTTTTTGAACAAACTAAACAAACATGATTTAAAGTGTTCATTAGTGAGCTTTAAAGGGAGGATTTTGTTGCCTATGGACGGAGCCAGAGTGGCTTTTTTTTTCCTCTTTCCATTCAAAGGTATGATAAACAGCTGCTGGATGTAGTTTTTCACTCGTTTTATCACGTGTGATGGAACAGGTCAGTTTTAATTGTATAACTTGTTCCTAAAGCCTCATCTGCCTGTGTGCTTATGTTTAGTGTCTACAGCCGTGCAGAGAACTGTGGGAAACCAGGAAGGTGCTGTCTCCAAAGTCCTGTGAGGTAAGATAAGACAGTACATAGTGTGTGTCCGTGTGTGTATAAGTCACAACAGCCTTGGTGGTGGTGTCACTTATGCACTGAAAACATGCTTTTGTTGGCACCGCACGGCTCAGTTTGTAGACTTTGTGTGTGTGTGTCATGAAAGAGCATTCCTATGTGTGTTTATGCAAAATTATGTATGGGTGCTATGAATGACATGTTTGTGGGCACATGTGAAAGTGTGTGCAACAGTTTTGTGTACATTATATATGTGTATGTGTGTGGCCTCACATGAT
Organism: Caranx ignobilis; assembly: GCA_021432705.1. Taxonomy (NCBI): domain Eukaryota; kingdom Metazoa; phylum Chordata; class Actinopteri; order Carangiformes; family Carangidae; genus Caranx; species Caranx ignobilis. The sequence continues at coordinate 2,599,754 of MU270014.1, forward strand.
TGTTTGCAGAGCCGTGTGCTGTGGTTTTCATACAGATTAGTTTTTCATCACAATAGCTGGAGCATGTTACTGGTTGGACGGCTGACTGGCTGACTGGTTAGGGACACAGGGTAATTCAGTTCTATTAGCTAAAGCTTGTGTTTACATTTTGCTAATCTGCAACCATGTGCAGAGACACGCAGAAATATACACATGCAAGACCTTTTCATAGTTAATCTCAAGGGCTGCCTTCAAAGAGTCAGCAGGAGTTTACCAAAGGAAACACTTTCACCTCCGCTGTGTGTTTTTTGTGGCACGCATGTGTGTGTCTATGTATGTTACGTATTATTTCCGTTGTGTGTCAGCCATGATAATAATAATTCCCCTGTGCACTCGTCTCTCTCTTTCAGAAGCAGACCGAGTGCGTGACAAGCAGGGACTTCCTGACCTCTCTGAGGTTGTCTCGTCAGGGCGACTGCCCTCCACCTCAGAGAGCCACCGGATTCGCTGCAGCCTGCGTGGAGAGCTGCTCGTCAGACCAGCATTGTCCCTCCCCCAGAAAGTGCTGCTCCAATGGCTGTGGACACACTTGTCAAGCGCCAGCGAATCTATACAAAGGTACATATGCTTTGAGCCAATTGGAGCTTGTTGGTGACATTGTTAAGGTTTTAGTTGAGATTATCTTCAAAGAATGAATAGTTCTTGATGGTCTCAGCAGGCATAACACTTGGCTAATTCACAATGATGATTGTGACGACCCAGTGACGTAGTGATGTCTGGAGAAGTGGGCATACTCTTAATTCATGCCCCGATAATTATTTCCTTCTAGACGGCCTGTCCAGCAAAGGGTAAACGCCCTGTTTTATTAAAAAAAAAGTCAGTTGAGACACTCAAAGTAGGTCAGTAGTGCTTGAATATTGTTGCAAAACTTCTCCTGACTGACTCCTGGACTTCAGCGAGTGTGTGAAATTTACATCAGCCACATAACAACACAGAGAAATGGCAATAAATACTGACCCACAGGCTGTAGGATCAGACAATTACATGGTGCTTTGTTTTGAGATCCTTATTTTTTAGTCCAACAGATTAGACAGTTTGCAGATTTTTATTCATCCTAGAGGGATAAAGCATAAGTAATAAGATATACTCGAATTGATGCGAAATTGAATTCACATTTCTCAAAACATTCCTCTGACTGGCTCACCCTAACCCCAACCAGTCATCACTCCTCCTGCTGAAACATAATCAGCCCAAACCAAATGAAACATAAGTTAATGTAGACCATATATCTGGGCAGGTACACCCTGGACTGCAGTCACTGTGCATTAAGCCTAATGTTTAGTGCATAGTGTGTAGCCAATAATCAGCCTGTGTGTGTGTGTGTGTGTGTGTGTGTGTGTGTGTGTGTGTGTGTGTGTGTATGTGTATGTGTATGTGTGTGTGTGTGTGTGTGTGTGTGTGTGTGTGCGCGCCTGCCTGCCTGTCTGTATTCGATTGACAGCTCCTGTTGGTTGCACCTGTTGCAGAAGGGATAAGGATACCATTATCATTCTTATTAGTACAAAGGGTTTGGAGAGCTCATGTAATTAGCTGCATACCAGCCAACCGCAGCTCACTACACCATGTGTTCATAGTTAGCTCTGATGTACATAATGATGTTGACATCCTGTCAGCTCAGGCTTTTGTTCATACTAATCGGCCTTTTGTGTGACATATTTCTCGTGTCGTCGTGTTCATCTCGTGACCGTACTCAGTCACCTCCTGTTTGTTTGGTCTGTGCAGGTGTTCCTCTGAAACCTCGCAGGGAGATGAGCTTTGTGGAGGATTCAGATGGTCAAGTGAAAGTGCTGTGGGTGTCCAAGTTCAATGTCAGCATGGAGCCTGTCATTTACATGGTTCAGTCCCGCTGGAACGTAGGCATCCACCCCAGTGAAGACCACGCCACGACATGGACTACTGTTGCCATGGTAACTTAATCAGCAGACTCACACATTTCATCCCTGGTCATTATTTGAGGGGTGGAAAGTTTGAGATATTGGATCCATAAGGATTTAGTTGTTGTGAGATGTGTGTGGTATATAAATTGATTTTTTTAATTCAGCTTTTGTAAATCATCTTTTCACATTTACACTCAATCACCCTGTTCCTGCCATCCTCTCTGCATTATTGTGGGATATTAGTTGAAGACATCATGATGTAGGCAGGCTGATAGCAAGAAAAACAAACCCTTGTAACAACACACACATACACCAACCAGGAAACTTAGACAGTTGTAGAACCACTGAGGCTATAAAAATGGCTCCCGTTGCCTTTAACAGTGGAGCAACACCACAGAGTTTGTAACATATCTTTACCTCATAACTCTCAATTTGCCTCGAATGATGAAACTTCTCAGCTATGGAGATGGATGTTAGACTCTGTTTCCACCTCATCAGTCTGCTGCCTTGCTGTCTAAACCTCTCCACCCCAGCCAGTCTCCTGTTCTGCCAGGGTAAACCGTATGCATGCGAGTGTGTGTGTGCACTGTACGCCCATGTGTGTGTGCCTGTGTGAGGTTAGGTAAATAAGCAGAGCTTAAAAAGGAACCACAGGCAGCCACAGTCGTTCCACCGGCTGACTCTGAATGACTGAACGCTCATTATGGACTTAAATAGATGGCAGCTCGTGTCTGTCTGTGTGTGTATGTGTGTGTGTATGTGTGTGTGTTTGTGTGATTGTGGATGAGTAGATTTTAAGCAGTGATTACATTTGCTCTGTCAGGGAGACAAAACATGCAAATCTTTAGCAGTTTCAACCATAATTTGGGCCAATCGTTTAATTTGACTATGATCAGATGGAATTCCTATCCACCTACGTCCATCTGACTCTACAGCTCATTAACTTGTGACATTCATATGTTCAGCTCTGCACAGGGCTCTGTCATGTTTTGAAAGAGGATATGTTATGGTTTTGTGAGGGATGACACAGTATGTTTGATATGCACACTCACTGGGCACTTTATTACAGTAGGAACACCAACTGAAACCAATGCAGTCTAATATATCTATCCCAGACCAACAGAGTGCAAGGCACACACACCAAAGACATGGTCCCACTGCAGGATTAAAGAAACAAATTCAAAGCAAAAGTCAGACAACTGTCCAAACACAGCACTGATGTTGTAGCTCTCAGCTAAATTAAAAATACAGGGAGTCTTCAGTGCAGTGTGCAGATCTTTCTGATTTTTGCATTTAATATAAACAGTCCTGCAGTAAATCCTCCCTTCATGAGGGTTTATTTGTTTTGCATTACAGGGGGAAGGGTTTCTGTTTACATCCTCACTGACATAAACTCATAGAGACACCAATAACCAAAGAGTAAAAACATTGTGCAAAATTGTGATGTTACAGGTGGGTGACTGTTTTCAGCCAAGGTGCATTCAGGAACATTATATCTTTTAACTCTTACAGTTGCAGATTTAACAAGATGTCTAATGGGCCAATATCACATGATTAAGTATTAGGTTCATTTCATCTTTGGGGAAAATATCTGTTTAGATTTACTGGTTTAGTTTTTGAAACTTAAATATTTTAATTGGGATGTATATTTTTTGTGGTTTATCCTCAGAGTACGCGGTTTTATTTGTTAAATGAAGTTCATGAGAGTGTAAAATATCCAATTTGTGTCATGCACCTGCTGGTTGTTTCATCTGATGTGTCTGTGTTTGTAGACCCTGTCTGAAGATGTGGTTCTGTCTGATCTGAGACCTCAGCGCTGGTACCAGTTCAGAGTAGCGGCCATCAACAGCCACGGCAGCAGAGGTTTCACAACACCAAGCAAACACTACATCTCCAGTAAAGGTAACACAAGCATGCTCACTCAGAACGCATACGCTGCTTCTCTTCAGAGAGCTGTTACGAGCGTCCCACAGAAGGCGATGACTGCTGCTGCATGTTTCCACGGCCTGTCTGTGAATTTTGATATTCTGTCATGAGACACTGAGCAAAACACAGATTTCTGGGATCCGTTTGTGTCATTTAACAAGAGATATTGCACCTCTCTAGAGGAAAAGTCCAAAAACTCAGGAACATTTCCCTTCCTCTCCTTCCCTGTTCTTTCTCTCTCTTACACTCAGCGTTGATGGATAAGGTACACACAGCAGGAAAATGATCAGGCAGTCCATAAAACATAGGCAGGAAACAGAATATACACGAACTGCACATTGCATATATTCACACATATACTGGACAGACTCACACATACACATACTCATACGTACTCATTCAGCTTTAGTGCCAGAGTGAAATCCCCAATGTTGGTCAGTGAGACACAGTGAAAGTAAGACAGTCATGCATACACACACACACACACACACATGCTCACAAACACACACACACAGGTCCTAGCTCTAATACTTAGCAGACTCAGGTCAATTGGTGTTTGGCTAGCCAGGATTGGCTAGTGATATGAGCCCTCTGCCAGGATTGGCTAGAGCATGTATGTGAATAATGACTTCAGGTTGGACTCGCTTTGGAAAAAGGCTCTTTATCAGTTGAACACTTATAGAAGACGGTGAAGAGGTGTCTGAGATAGCATTTTCCACTGCCATCAACAAAACACCAAATGCTGGAATGCTCTGTTCCTCCAATCCAGGTTTTTTATAAACATTACAACCTGTGCCTTGGCACACTTAACCTTCTCTGGCAGCTCCTGGTGCCCCATCAGCATATTAAAGGAGAAGCTGGAAATTTGGAAAATATGCCTGTGCACTTTCTTGCAGAGACTGAGATGAGAAGATCAATACCACTCTTACTTCTGTCTGTTATATATAAAGCTCGAGTTTTGCTCCTCAGGGTTGCACTTTTTTTTTTTAGAGTGTTTCTTTTGTACTTGTAGGTTAGAACAGATGTGTCCACAAGGAGGCAGTGTCACATTTAAACCACATTGTAAGCAATATCTGAAAGAGTATGGATTTATCAATTTAAATGACATGACAGGTTCGGCAGTGATATTGAGAGCCATGAAGAGCCTCTTCTAGAGGATCACTGTGATGTAAATCCAAAAAAGAGGAAACTTCAGGTTGTTTTATGAACACACCAGGCTGCTTGGGCCTCAGGTTGATGGTACAGGTTGTTGAAACTTTGGATGCATGTGTGTTGGCTCCTCTGCAACCCTCTCTCTGCAGCTCTATAGCCAGCCGCCGTTAAGCTTAGCTTTGCATGAAAAAGAAAGTGTGAGAACTGCTTTGTGGTTTTATTGGTGGGGGTATATGTGGGACTTTTGGCTGGGAGAAGTAACTTCCCGAATTCTTCCCTGGATGCTTGCATCTGTATGGACAGGACTTGGGAAGATGGAGGCTGGCTAGCTCTTTCTCCCTGTTTCCATGGTGGTTGCTGCAAAGCAGGCAACAAGTGAAGACTTCAAGACGTCACAGCTGCTAGCCAAGAATCTGTCCTGCACATATTCTGCTTTCTATAGTTGTGTATTATACACAACCGACCTGGGAGTCCTCTCAGTGTGTGTGTGTGTGTGAGAGAGAGATTGAGTGAGAGAGTATGTGCAGCCTTGTATGTATTTCAAGTGCCTGGGTCAAAGGTTAAAGACACACACTTAAACATTCCAAATACCATCTGATCGCAGTCAGAGTCTTGTGTTTCCAGTTCATTATTCTGATTAGTCAGGGGCTGGAGGTCAGGGGTCACAAATCAGGAAGCTGGCAGATGTCAGAAATGGTTGAGGTTCCTCCACTGTGACCTGACGCTAACCAGAGAGAGAATATGAATGTGAAAACCTCCCTCTCCTGTTGGTTCAGATATTAGGGTTGCACACGACCTGCCAGCAGTAATTACCAGGGAATGTCTGGATCTGCAAACTCATCTTGATGTCTTCATCTCTTGAAACAATAGACTGAAATCTAGCTGACCGAGGAAGATACGCAGAGCGAAAAATGGCCTCGGAGAAGAGTGTGCGTCTCAGTTCTGATCTGCTTTTTTGCTGGCAGTGAAACACACCCTGCTTATTCCAAAGAGACGCCACACACATGCACACACAAACTGGCCAGATCCTGCACCCCCCTAATATGTTGTCCTAACTTTGATCTCTACATCTGGGTCAGGCAATCGCAGCCCGGGGCCGGTGGGAGGCCTGCCATGGGGGATGTAGTTCTAATCGGATACATTTTGTAGTTTTAATCAAATTCAGGATTGGGATTTGAGTCTCTAATGAGATACAGAGCTAGTGTTGAAAGAGCAGCAACCTCAGGGGTTTCAATCTGGAGGCAAACAGTGACTAGTGGTGGTCGCCTTTGGTCTGTGTTGTGGTAGCTACTGAAAAGGGAGGCTTCAGGCTTCTCCAGTGTCACTCACCTTTTGATGCTTTAAATCTAATTTACTTTGTAGACCTGAATGAGACCAAAAGGAAATTAGCCTTTCCCCTCCCAATATATCTTTACTTTGCTCTGCTTAGCACATTAAACATTGAATGATTATTAGACAATTCAGACAAGCTGGTGAATCGCCTCTGCACCAATTACTAGCAAATGATAGGGCTGAATGATTCAGTGTTTTTACATCAAAATCAAGATCAGATCAGAAGGATTAAGCCTGTAGCTGTTGATTTCACCAGACATACTGGCAACTGTGGAAGGCAGATTTGATCATCTGTACTGCCAACCTTGGCAAAAGAACAAACTAATAACATGCGGTTGTCTGGTTGAAATGCTCTCCATGCCAGTGTTTGTGCTATTTGTTGAAGAACATGTAGCTCTGCAATTTTGATGTAGATGGAGGACCAACAGGAAACCTGATATTTTTTACAGTTCAAATAAGAATACATCCTCCTCATCATGTTGTACCATCTCTCGTCTTTCTCTGCAGATCCTGCACCTCCAGAACCTCCAATGAACATCAGAGTGAGCAACCAGACTCTGGAGTGGATGAGCTCACACCCAGGGTCCCAGATCACAGAAAGGTATTTTAAAATTGATAGGTGATTAAATTAGTGAACGTGTTAGTTGCCATGCACCCTTTTAACACTGCAGGCTGCTCCTGTGGGTAATCAGTCATAAATTGTGGTCATGTGAATAGACAGCCCTTGTACTGATTGTGTCACTGCATGCAAATTACAGTTCGTCCTTCTGCAATCATATGTTGCGTTTTTTTCTGTGTGCTCAAATGCAAAATAAGGTCATATAAAGTTCAGACCATATCTTGGATCATGAACGACATTCCAGTAAAACATTTGATAGCTGAGGTGGGGACGTAAATTGTAGCTTATGTTCAACATGATGATATAAAATGTCTTCTCTAAGGAGTAAATGGAAGATTGTAAACAGCACTGAACAAGTATTACATCTCAGTGGAGGTGCTTTTCTTTCTGCTCTATTACCGTGAATTTGTTTACATCCATGTTTTGATGTTGTTTGACTTCCTGTTCTCTGTCTTTAGGACAAGAGGAAGTGGGGTCACAGTAGCGGTCTTATTACGCTGGGAGCCCCCCAGAGAGGGAGACCTGCCAGTCCACAGCTACAGAGTCACCTGGATGTCTCGACATACACACACAGCCCACAAACACACGCATGCATTGCATGGCCGCGCACACATAGCTCACAACAACATGCACACACGCCCTACACACCCACGAACACCAGAGGGTAAAAAGGAGAGCAACAGCAGAGTGACTCAGGGGGTAAGAAAACTTTATGTTTACCTGGTTAAGATAAAAACAGTAACACAGTTACCACTATATTGATGATGGAGGCACACAACCTTCTGAATGCTTAATTGTGTCGTAGATTCAATTTTGAATGAGTTAACTATCCATCAATCAACACTCAATAAGCCATAATGACAAAAGTATTCAGACTCTTTGTTGTGACACTCCAAATTATTGTCAGGTGCATCCTGTCTGCTTTAACGATCCTTAAGATGTGTCCAAGACATGCTGCAAATTCCAGTTTCGTTATTTTTGCTACACATACGAATACACTGACTATAAGATGTTCATAATATATTTTAGTTTAGTTTTAGTTGTAATGCCGTATGTGCACATTGTCTGCAGACATAAATACTTTTACCTCTGTACTTGTGCTTCTAAACTTCTGAGGACACACACACCTGCTTATGCCACATAATTTTAACCTTAAAGGAACAGTTCAACATTTTGAGAAATAGACTGCAGACTCGTGTTTGTATGATAAGTTTAAGGCTATGGTCAGGAGCATTAATGAAGCTTAAAGACAAGAACCTAGCAGAAGTAATTAGCTTGGCTCAGACCAAAGGTAAAAAAATAACTCTACAATTTGTTTCGACCCTAAATCAGTGCCTTTTGAAGTGGATATCAATGTCTTATGAGATAAGCACACTTAGCAGCTTCAGTCACTTTGAAGGTTTAAATTTAAATTGTCCCTTTAAAAAGACTGAATCAAACAAGCACACACACACACACACTCACAGATGCACCACACATACAGGATCTATAGCTGCACCTGAGAAATTTTACTAGACCCTGTAAACACATGCACGTCACACAAACACGTGTGTGCATCCCTTGTATTCTGCTTGTGATTACTGCAGTGATTTTACAGGCCTCTGCAGTGCAGAGAAAAACAGAGCGGGCTCTGTAAACAGCTACTGTGAACACTGGTTTAATATGATCATAGCATCTTTTGTATGTTACACAAGTTGACAAGAAGCAGCTCACACCACAGCAACGGCCAGCACTCCCATTTAGCTCTCATTTCCATTCTTAATATTAGACATTAAATAATTGCTTCAAATTAGAGAGCGTCCTGCTGAACCACCTGTGTCCAATAAAAATTCCTGCAAATGTGAAATAGATGGAGACATAGAAGAACTAACCAGATGTTTCAATTACGGATGTGGATTTATATAATGAGCAAAAATGAGGTGATAAAAAGAAAACATGGTCTTGCTGTTTTGTGTTATTGCATGCTTATGTAAAATGTACAGTACCTGCCTTCTCTTAAACTTTTTTTTTTAAGATAACTTGAGTTTTGTGGAAGTGGTTTTATAATGTTACCTGCTAATAGATTTCCTCCAAATCATTTTTGACATGTGCAGTATTTTAGAGCTGCTTTTGACATATTCACCTTTGAAACTGCTGCTTGGCACGCTCTCCCATTAGTGAAGTCTTTTGCAGACCCTTTTTTTTTTTTTTTTGTGCATATGTTCCTTGTGGATCTGAAAATGCAATACCGTCCTCAGGCAGACACAGCATTATCTTCATGGGATGTAACTTTGTTAGAGTGCTATGGTAACATGTATGTCTGGCTTCACAGTGCAGGAATAACATAACAACTTAGCCATTTAGATTGACTGACAATGGAGAGAAGTGGCTTTTGCTGCATTTAGATTATGTGCACAACTCAAGGCAAAACATCTGGGAGTGTCCTGACATTAGGCCAGTCACCACAGCACAAGGGCTGTTATCATGGTTGTAAATATCTATGGAAAGGAAGAGTATACTTTTTGATTAGAGCTGTAACCGCCATTGCAACATGTTATGTGTGATAAGACGCATGAGGGGTAATGGGGTGAATCATTGCTGGCTCCTTGCTGCTAAGCTCAAAAGGCAACTTCCAAATTCTTTAGAAATACAACAGATTTCTCGATGTACTTGTAAATTACATTTAAGGCACCAATAACAGCCAAGATGGAGGATTTTGCTGTCCTGATTATAGGTGTGTCGATGATGTTCACAGTGCACCTAAGTCCAGTCAGCAGCTCTGAAATACCCCTAATCACAGTAAACAACGAAAACAGATATTACAGCTTTGACATAACAGTAATGGCTGTCTGTGTTGGGAGTAACTCCACATTCTTCCTTCAGATGTAGTAAATAGTAAACAGGCCAAACAGTGAATGATGAAAGTGCTCTCTTTGCACAGTATCCTTAAGCTTAGGAGGAGCTACTTAACTTTAAAGTAAGAACTTCAGGGAAAGACAAAAATGTATGAATTTGAACGTAAACACCAGAGTTTCAAAGGTTTTAATGCGAGCACACTCATATGGGCCTAGCTATCCTATGTAGTAATGGCGATCCCAGACTGAGCCTGGTGGAGCCATTTATCTGTAGTCTGGTCCTCTGTTCTGCTTGGCTGGGAGGCCTGGAATTTAAATGAGGCCCCCTAACTAGTGTTTCCTACTTGCAGCTGCATCTAGACACACACACACACACACACACAGACGGCAGCATCACAACAGGTAGGTAGGAACCAGAGTAACACTGCCACGTTGTGCAAATAGCTTTCATACCATGCAAAGCATTGATATTTTATAACCATCCATTAGCACATGATGATATATTCCCTAGATGTATATAAAACATATATCCTGTCAATCAGGAATTTATGTAGGAATGGGGGGGGGGGGTTAGCATTAAACCTGAAGCAACAGGGGAAATTGGAGGAAATATTCAAACATGGAAAAACCTCTGCTGAATCAGTGCTTTTAAATATACATCAGCCTCTTACATATAATGTCCACTGACATTATGCACCGAAATAGAAATCCAGGCTGCTCTCTCTCTCACACACACACACACACACACACACACACACACACACACGTGTATGTGTACAGCTGTATAGGCCATATGTTTTGTCTATCTTCAGGGTAATGGAAACACTTCAACCCCATTTTGTCTGCAGGTCACCAAGAAAACTGCTTTTAACTTGCTTTTGTCTCATTCTGTCTTAAGTGTACGTTCATACAGAACCACACACACATACACACACATACACACAGAATTGCTATCATCCAAGCATCTCTTTGTTGTGACTAGCTCGAGTCCACACAGACAGACGGGCCCGACTGACTAAGAGCCTGTTAATGAGCTGTCAGTCAAACAACAGGCTAATGCAGAACAGGTCTGCACTGTCAGTCACAAAGTGGGGCACACACAACACTTACGATGACGATGATGATGGTGGTGATGGTGGTGCTTACTGTGGTGATGCTGCTGCTCCATCAGTAGTATTTGGTTGCCATATAGTAGATTTTCTATAGGACACATCTAACCTGGAAGGTACAACTACATCAGCACAGACAGGAGAGCAGGTCCAATAATCCACTTTCTTGTTTGTAATGTGTTACAGGCGCAGTGTGAGTTGTGGCTCCAGGGTCTGCTGCCTGCCACCTCCTACCTCGTGTCTGTTCAGACGGTAGCCTTCTGGGGTCAGAAGAGGCTGAAGAGTCCGAGAGTTCAAACTGTATTCACCACAATAACTCACACAGGTAAACAAACACAATGCCTTCCTAGTCAGGCTCTATGATACCTAAGGTTGGTGTCATTTTGTATTTTGGTATTTCACACTGCCAGTGTGCATTCAGAAAGTGTTCAGAAGAACTGAAGATTAAAAACTGAAATGTCACATTGACCCTTTGGTATGACACTTGATATTTTGCTCAGATTTCTCCCATTTCTCTTGTTAGAGTAGAGTCCACCTGTCAGTCAGTCAGTCAGTTGATTGGACATGATTTGGAAAGGCACATACCTGTCTGTCAACAATCAGGACTCTTCCTGGAGTCCCTGAGGTCTTGGTTCCCAGAGGTGACCTGGACCAGGGCCTCTCTGGCTGAGCTCCAGAGATCCTGTCAGCGTCATGTCATGGTTTCCTCCAGACATGATGTGAGTGCAGACAGTTCAATTTTAGTTTTATCAGACCAGAAAATCCTGTTTCTCACAGTCTGAGAGTCCAGATGCTTTATTTTGCAAATTTCGATCTGGCCACCCCCTCCCCAGATGACCTCATTAAAACCTATTTAATACCAAAATGTGAAAAATTTAATTTAATGTGTTTGTGTATATAATAGACTGATGAGTCTTTGTGTTATTAATTGTTTGTCTGGACTTTTTGTCAATTAATTATTGATATTCTCTATAGTTTCATATGAGGTGCGAGTTATTTAAGAGTCTATTTTCTCTCAACAGCTGCACCTCATTTTAGGGAGTAATTCTTTTGGGTGTTAAACTTTTGGTTTAGTATTACATATAATAAACCCGGTTTTTTCAGTGTTGCCTGAAAGTCTTTCTCAACACTTGGATGAGCTGAGCATCATGTTTATTGATAAATGAGAGGAGGGTGTAATGTTACTTAGAAATATTTAACCTGCAGTGAGAAGAACCAAATTTCCACTAGGTTCTGGACAGGTTTTGTGTCTTGCAGGAATAAACATGAATGACTATGAAGGTGAGAGGTACATTAAAATCTCTTCACTAGGTACTGCAGACTTTAGCTGGACAGTGTGTGTTGTTGTGGTTCAACAGTGCAGCCACTTTAGGACTCCCCTAGCAACTCTGCCCCCAAACAGAGACTCACTCATGTACTAGTTTTTTCGAACATTTCATTAACTGCCATAAGTACCATTGTACCATTAGTAAAAGCTTTATGTACAGTCTGCAGCCATTTTTAACAGAGCCGTATATTATTGACTTAATGATTTTCCTGTTAGTTCAGAGCTGCTGCATTTGCTGACTCTCAGCATATTCTGTCTTCCTACAGCTGCACACACATCGTACAGTGGAAACTGGTGATGTTAATGGTCGCCCAGGCAACAGAGGTATTTATAGGTGACCCGTCGGTCAGCTCAGCAGAGGATTATAGCCAGCTGCAGCTCAATTATCAAACCACATACCAACAATTTTATATGGAACGTATTGCCATTCATAATTTAGCAGCATTAATATTTGACGCAGTCTGTGTATTGGCCTGGTTTCTCTCAGTGCTAATGAGGGTCATTTAGGCCAAATAAAGCCAATTAGTATTTCTGAGTGAATGAATTAGCGGGAAGGCTTTCGCTGCCAGCTGCTCTTTCATCACCACTTTATGACATTCCCAGAACCATGTTTCATACGTCCAGTCAGTCATGTGACGAACTGGTTTTGTGATGGTGCCAGCTACTGGTTTTCAGAGCAGCTACTGTATAAATGCTGCTTAAGGGCGTGCACACACACACACAGGCTCACACATATGCACTCACACAACTGGTGAAGTTTTTAACATTTAATATTTTCTCTCCTCTCCTCCACCAAAGGCGAAGACTTCTCCAATGAGCTCCCATCTTCCTCCTTCCTCCCCTCATCTCCCTCCGCCCCCTCCTCCTCCTCTGACCTCCCCCTCTCGTCCTCTCATCCTCATCCTGAGTCCCCCCTGAACCCTGTCACCCCTGACAACCTTCGCCTGGAGGTTGCTGCCCCTCATTACCATGACAACCAGCTGCAGGTCAAGGTGTTCTGGAAGTGGTCTTACTACAGTGAGTTCATTTGGTAACATGAAACAAGCCAATAGTGCACTGTCAGTAGCAGCCAGGTACCGAAAGAGTAGGAGAGACCAGAAAAGAGTAAAATAAAAAGAAAAGAGAAGAGCTGTAGATATGTTTTTTTATATATTAGTTGCATTATTCTGTGTAGACTAGAGATGCAGATTTTTCTTAAGGCCAGGCAATAATTACACGGATGCTGGGGTGTTGTCACCTTGCAGTATTAGATGATAACAGCAATAGTGTTTTTTTTTTACAGTATCTATAAACAATGTTATTCACAAATAATCCATCAAATGACAATGTAAAAACCACTGTTAAAGTGTGAAATTGTTCAATGGGATGAACCTGCAGAGCATTATTGCCTGACTCTGCAGCTCCACTCAGCTTTATGGAGCTTTATAGCAAGTTTCACCTCCTTGCTCAGCTGTCTGGCCTGTAAATGAACTGTTATGGTTGACTCTCGCTCTCATAGTGTCATTTTCAGTCACGACACACAGTGATTCTCTGCAAAAAAAAAAAAAGAAGCTCCAGTACAGCAGTCAGACACAGTCAGAGACGAGCATAGTGATTCATTAAGCAGCTAGATTTCTGTGAATACTCAATGTATGCAAACGCAACTGTTTGTTAACAAGCTCTTGTAAGCTGTTGTTTCTCCTACATTGCAAAGAAAGGCCAAGAAAGTCAGTGATTCTGGCTCTTTCATTCCTCAGCTCTGGCTGGTGTTTGGACCTCAGGTCTTAAATCAGCAAGGGCAACTGACTGTTTCTTTTAGATAGAGGCGATGCTGTAACCCACTACCAGGAGAAAATATAAAAATGAAAAAGAGAGTAAAAAAAAATGAAATGCAATCTGTCTTGCATCTTGATTAAAACACATGTCCACTTACAGAATGTGGTGTGTAACTGTCTCTATTGTGTTTTCTTTGTTTTGCTTTGCAGGTAGACAGAGACACCCCGGTCCATATGTTTTGCAGTGGCATCCACATTCCTGCAGCACTAATGTTACAAGCACAGAGAAAACAGCAACAACAACTGTGCAGGTATCTATTTAGTAACTGGTTTTCTGAGTCTCTGTGTTTGTGAAATGTGCACAGGCATCTTGAATCTATGTGGACATTGTTGCTGTGTGTATGTGCATATTAGATGTCGGCTTAATCACCATAACTCCCATCTGTGCAGAATGCTCTCGTCCTCCATCTTGTGTGAAACTCAGCTGAAGTATCCTATACTTCTGTTTCTGTATGTGTTGTGATACTTCAAGTAATTTTCTTACCAATGTGTGCGTCTCACTCAGGAATTTCTGTAACACAAAACATCCAAATTCATGTATTTTCTAAGGTAATGTGATCTAAAAATGAACCAAACTGAAAAACAGTAAAAATCACAGCCCTCACAATGAGGAAATTTATTGCAGGGTTGTAATATTGTATTCCATTATATTGTACAGTTGTGCCTCATAAACAGGTAAATCATGGTTTGGCAAAGTTTGACTGAAATGAATCTGTGGAAAAAATGCTTTGCAGGAACACCTCGGCAACAACAACTAACTGTTAAAGCCCTTCTAAAAAAAAAAAAAAAAAAAATGCAGATATTTAAAAACCCGGATCATGAGGTGAATTTGCTGCAGAGAGGTGCAATTCAAAAAGATGAGCTGGTACCGGGTGTAAAGTGTGTGCGAGGAGAAAACGGTTTCTGAAATGATCACAGGCTCAGTGGGTTGATAAATATCAAAGTGCTGTGAGCAATTTGCTGAGGTCACAGAATATGAGTTCTGCTCATTGAAGTTCGGCCTGTTTTAAACAGTTACGCCATTTCTCACCATTTGAAGCTGCCAACCTGCACGGCTGCCAAGCACTGCTTCAAACTGCAGTGTTTATTTTAACATGGAGCTAACAAGCTGCTCCCAAACAAAAATAGAGGTAATATGTATATTTTATGGAACCTTGTAATAGGTCAGTTTTAACAACCAGCTGTGTACAGTTTCCACTACAGTTTCTCTTTAAACACCCTTTTTATCCACAACTTGACTTGATTTTCTCTCTCCAGGGTACCCATCACACCATCACAGGTCTGCTATTTGGCTGTAAGTACCGGGTCTCCGTGGCAATGAAGGCTGACCCGGGGTCAGAGGCTGTTGCCTGGGTTACGACCCCTGCCTGCTCCTCAATCAGGGTCAGAGGAGGCAAAGCTTTGCCCTGCAACACTGAGGGTAGGAGTAACTGAACACAGATGTAAAGGCAGCGTTTCATTGACCTTCATTAATCCTGTTTCCTCTTAATGTCTGTGTCAAAAAATGTTCCCTGGGAAGTGCTTCCTGCTTCTTGTGTTGTCGTACTTGAGGAATATTAAGACCAACAGAAACACTGAATACACACTTGAACTTGTACTTGTCTCATACACACACAGTTAACTAGTTTAATCCATATCATATGATCGTTATATTGATGTTGTCACATTAAACCAGCTAAACAATGATAAAGACGAGTGTCTCCTCTGAGAAAAGTTTTATGCCTTTTGTTTGTGTCAGAGCGCCTTCTGGTGGGCAGAAAGGTGGTACTGCGTCCAGAACGGCTCACTGCAGATTTTCAACAAGTCAACGGCACCTTGCTCACAACATTTCGCTGGCGGATGTCCCAGCATGCACTGGACCCAGCAGCTGTCGAGGGGTTCCAGTTCACCTGGACACTGCAGTCAGCTGTTACCACGGCAACAGAGGGGCAGGAAGACACACTTATCTCCCAGACGCAGACAATTGCTCCGGTGAGACAGAGACTTTGCGTGCGTGTGCACGTATGCACGATCTAAATTCACTCAGAAGTCCATGGAGGAGGAGCACCATGGCTCCACGTTATCAATAAGAGATGATGAATCTGGTGACATCATTTTCCTTTCTTATATTCACACATCCCATCAAAGGCAAAAAACCAGCAATGATTTTATCCTAATTACTCCTGTTAAAGTTAAGTATCTACGGATATAAGGGATTATTACGCTTATTTTGAAACTGCAAGTCTATAATGGTGACACATTTTTTATTTTTTACATTTGTAAACAGGCTTGGGAAGTCAAAGTAGTAAGAAATGGATCAACACGTTGTTGTGGTATTGTTTTGGTCATTTCATGGGATTTGTGGACAAAAAGAAAGATGTAGAATAACTGCAGCCTCACATTTTAACAAGTTATGTCTTGATCACCTAAAACATAAGTGAAGAAAAGATGGTGTGTCTTTGTCTTGGTGTGTGAGCACTAACCCTGTTTCTCCATCCACAGTCTCAGCGTTCGGTGACAGTTGATGGTCTTCAGCCTGACAGTGTCTATCAGCTGCAGCTCCAGGTGCTAACAGCAGGGGGCAGCAACGGTGCTGCTGTCTCCAAGACCATACACACTCCAGCTATCAACGCCACACGCTGAGAGGTAGCAGTGCTCTCTCACTACCACATGGCTTTTTTTGGCAGAAGGGCCTTCAAAAATTTTTTAGACATTTTATACCATCTGTTGTAAAAATTAAATTTATTTGTGAAAATGCTTTTTAAACTCTCCCAACTATCTTTTCCTGCAGACCCTGAACCCGACAGCTGCCACTGACTGCTTCACCACAATCATCTTCACCAAAATCCACTTCTCTCCTGTTTGAGTGCAGACAATTTGATCACAGCTATAAAATAAAAGCTTGTACCATGTGAAGTAGATTGTTTTATGAGATATACATGTTATGCACATATACATGAGGCCAGTTTTAAAAGCTCTAAGTGCTTATAGGTGGTCTTGGCAGTAAAACATGTACCTTTCCTCCATTTTTTAAAAATTCAAACTGCAACATTTTCCAGTGATTCCTCTGCAGCATCACAAGACACATATGTGAAAAGGGAGGCTTCTCACACGGCGGCATCTGTACATGTTTGGTTGGACTAACAATATCCAATCACCTGACATCACTGGAGCCAAGTGACACCTGTAAAGAGACTTTATTATGCCTATTGTTTTTGATCATGCTAGTAGAGAATAATGTAGCACCGACCTTATGCACAAATAGTAATGTATAGCAACAGACTGTGCTTATTTCAGGGCATTATCTGCTGCATTATGTCTGAGGCAAGGCAAGTGGGTCTGTGCAGAAGTCTTGAAGTAAGCTCAAATATTTTGATATGTTCATATGTTTAAAAAAAAAAACTTGTTGAATTTGCTTGTTTGATACATTTTGGGCCTTGTGCAGCATTATTTACACTATGTTACACTCATTTCACTACACAATGATATGAGACATTTTAGCACAGTTAATATTGTTAATATTGCTATACCTGTGGTAGGTTTCTTTGTTTTGGAAAAGTCTTGTCATTGCTTTGAAAATGTTGGAAACTACTGGTGTTAAGAAGCCAGTAATCATGTTAATATTTTATCTCTATGTAACCTTTTATTGTTGATAATTTTGTACCTAATTCCTTTACATTTTGACTGTTTTTAGTTTTATTTATTGTTTTCCAGTCGTAGCAGTCATAGATTTTTTTGTAATTAAAGATTATCAGGACATGGTGTGTGTTGTGTCAGTGACCTTTTGGTTAGAAATGATGTTAATAAGAGGGATGGAATCATAATATTGCCATGATACTAAATGACATTAATATACTACATCTTGCATTATATTTGAATTGACATTATCTTTCATGTCTATATTGCAGGACCCCTGCAACAAGTTCTGGGGCCTTAATTGACATGGGAGTGTCATTATCTCCTTAGACACCCAGATACATATACATTTTGTAGACCAAACAATCCGTTTAGAAAAATAATGATCAGACCTATTCATAGTGAGAATTATTTGGCTCTGGTGGAATATTTTATTTTGGCCCAAGCCAGCTGATAAATTACAACTCTTGCTAATCTTTTTTGCTGTGATGAAACGGAGAGATGGGAGTACATGTTTGACGCTGACTTCGGGGAGCGTCGGAAGTAGCCGAAGTTGAGGTCGACGTCGTGACGCAATCATTGAGCGACTACAGATTGGATTGTTGTTTCTTCAAATCGTGGTCAGATGAAACTCGGTTCGTTATATCGCAGACAAGGTACCGTATGATGATGTTTCTTTTAACTTTTCCCGTGTTTTTTTTTTGTTTAGCTCTTTCTCAAAAACGGCTGCAGACCCCGAGTCGCAGCTGCTTCTTTGTCTTTAGACGCCGCCAGCTTCCTACTGAAAATGGAGGAAATGTGTGTAACCGTTGCTTTGTTTTTTCGCTTGTGTTTGGAAGCAGCTAGCCAAATCAGCTAGCTTTGGGGGGCTGAATAGGTCATGTAAAACTTGGACTAGACTTAAGTTAACTTAAGAACCGACGCGTTATGTTCTTTTATTTTACTTGGACATGCTCCAGTTGCCTCACGCCTAATGTTAGACGGGCTAAGCTAACGCAACTTTCAGATCACTTAAGAACTTCATTAACTGTGGCAGTCAGTACTCCTTAGCAAACATACCAAAGACTGATTAATCCTCAGATATTAAAACATATGTGCAGCTCAAATACGAAATAAACAAAGCAGAGCAGCACAAATCTCAGCTACTTAGCTAGTTGTTATTGTGTGGTCGAGATAGGTTTGATTAACATGGGCGCTTAAAGCTAGAACAACTGAAGCACTTGTAAACGGCGAAACCCTGCTCATTGAAGGTGACACCACTGTAAAGAATAGAATAAAATACGAGGTAACTTTAACATAATGGTAAAACTTCATCAAAACAACATCTGCTTTAACACAGAGTTTGCACCATCCTGTGGTGTTCAGAAGTATAGTCAGGACTCGACTCCCTGATGTCAGGCTTTTGTCCATCTGGAGTCAGAAACTGTCAAAACAGGTTTATTATCTTCATTTCTCACATTCAAACTGATAGTTACTGATACTGTAATTACATATTCTGATCAAATCGTCTTAACATTGTGTTCATGATTTGAACAACTGCCTTGTTGCTGGGCGTTTTTTCTTTGCAACATTGACTTGGAAGTGTTGGTGAAACCCTGGGGGAAATCTGAGTCACGCCTTGTACATTTAAACAGCAAAGATTTAATTACTGATCAACTTAGAGTAAACTTACTTTTCCCCCATTCGCCTTTTTTTTTTTTTTATTACTTTTTTCTAGTTGCTCTACTTAGGACATCACAATGATGGTGTTATTTCATGCAGAGTCAAGACATCACCGAGGAAGACCCGGGGCCTTGTCGTGACACAATCAGAAGAGGCTTGATAACAACTTCTGTCTACACGGAAAGTGCCAGAATAAAATTTGTGGGAAGAGCAAACCACAAAATCCAAAACTCCAGAGGACCAAAGAGCAGCAGAGGACAGGAGTGTGTAGTGTTGGGGATGGGGTTGCGGAGCCAAAGGAGGGCGTCATGGTTTACAGCAGTTCTGCGGCCTCCCCAATGAAAACAACACCATCAGCATCACCTCATTTAACCGTTCCTCCTCCAGCACCTCCTCTGCAAGTAGCACCTCCTCTGGTGCCCCCCCCTGGAGATACTACTGGTCAGGACCCAACACAGACCCCTGCCAAACTCCTCAGCACAGACTTCACCTCCAACTCAGACTTGACACAGACCTCTACTCTGTCTCCAGACGCCCCTGTTGTAACCCCAGCAAATGCACTTAAAACTAACCCAAACCCAGTGTCACCCTGGTCCTCACCACAGACACCTACACCCATTCAGGTCCCAGTCAATGGCCGGACATCAGGCAGGAAGAGGACTCCTAAGGCCTGTGACTGCTGTGGACCTAACAGTAGCGGACACAATGTCAAAACCGCTGCCCGAGGGAAGGGGAGAGGGAGAGGGAGAGGGAGGGGGTTTGTTAGGGATCTCGGGGACACCCCAAAGAGAAAAGTTGGCGGCCAGCTGACAAGGATCAAGAACTTTGATCTGAGCAAGGAGACGGTCAAGGAAGCAGAGGATGAGAATGACAGATATGAGAAGGTACAAACAATTCTAGTCGCGACTGATACTCAGTCTCAAACCCTTGTTCATCCACCTCTCACACCCTGCAGGATGGACCAATAAGGAACTGCGTATCTCCAGATAAAGGGGATACACAGAAAAATGAGGGGACAGGAGTTACTGGTGAGGGAAGAAAAGGAGCGGAAGATAGCAGGGATGAGGACACGAGGTTGCTGGGAATGGCGGGCAGGGAAGTGTCGGTAGCTAGAGGGGGAGGCAGAGGTGGGAGGATGCTGGGACCGATGACGTTTGCATCAAAAATTAAAATAGACATTGGAATAAAGAAGGGAGGAGGGGGCTCGGCTGTCATCTGTTCTAAAACAGAGAACAAAGATGCAGGGGTGGAACATGGAGAGCAAACAGACACCACCATGGTTAAATCCCCATTTGGAAATGGAGACACAGTAAACTTATCTGACTCTGAACCTGATGGGGAGGGTAAGGAGGACGACATGATCACGACTGAGCTGGGAAATGGACTAATATCTCTGTCACGGCTGTCAGACCCCGCCTCAGGGTCACAAACTCCCCAGGACCTTGACTCTGAGATGCAGGTTGACCAGACTTCTGACAGTACAGAAGTTTCTTTACCGGTAACTCTGTCCAATGGAAACGTCCCCACACCAACAGATTATGACCACAGGTCCACACCTATGGAGGTGGAAACCTCTCATCCAAATCAGGGCACGATAAATGTATGCAGCGTGCAGCACCACGGGGCGCTAAGAGACCACAAGTTGTACTGTCAGCCAGGGACATGGGAGAAGGACGAGGTGGACGCTCAGCCAGAAGCAGCAGAGATGACTGAAGAAAGCCTGGAGCAGCTCATTGACTTGGTCCATGGTAAGATGTGTGTTGGAGCACATGATGATACCAACTCATGCCTCTACATGAATATGTTCATGATCCTGTCAGTGTGTTAAAATGAAGCTTGGTAAATCACTGGTGTGTTTACACAGTGATTACCTAAAGCGAGACCCTGCTGAGGATATCAGCGCTTTATATAACATCCATAAAAAACATGTGGATGCCTCAACCAGGACACATTAACATGGACTTGATTTTAACTTATGTTTACGCATAGTTATCACCATTTATGGAATATCTTGTTTATTTTTTTTTTTCAAGATAAGAATGAAATGTGTATGTTGTTGAGATCACATGCAAAATTCTTTTTGATCATTTATCAGCTGATGTAGGAAAACTGCACAATAGGATAGACTCTGTCAGAATTCGTATTTTATATATGTTTGTCAGGCTCACAGGCTTACATTATCCAAATCCCCAAAGCTCCAAATATTTGGAGTATCTGTCCTGGTCATCTGGCCTTAAGTGTGCACCTCAGTGCCAGCAGATATATTGGCTCTCAGGACAGAGGTCTAATTTTAGACCAACACTGATGTTTTTTTTGTTAGTTTTTTTCCAACTGAATAGTCATCATTAGTAAGTGAGGCCCAACCACGCAGACAGACAGGGGCTGCAGGTAGTTTCAGACTCCTACGCTTTGTGTTGTGAATTTGATTTTGAGTGGATAAAATTACATGTTTGCTCATCAATCTACACCCTAAGTGAAAATATATATTGAGAAAGTTTCACAAGTCTTTCATTTGGAGTATTCACTTTCTGGATTGCCCCTTTGGCAGCAGTGAGTGTTTTGAATCTTCTTGGCTGAGTCTCTGCAAGCTTCACACACCTGGATGTTTGTGTGTCATGAGTAAACATCTAGTCAGCACCAGTAATACTCCCAGATAAATTGTATCAGCAAGACTAAAGCAACAAAGCATGTGCAAATATCAGAAGATTTTGTGTTATTGGACTTAAACCAATACAAATGTGTTGTAACTATCTACATACGCTGTGTTTACCAGCACAGGCCTGAATGTGATGGAACTATAGTGCAAAATCAATAGCTTGGATCTGGGTTTTAATAGCATAGATAGTAAAACTGTTTATCCTTTGAACAACACTGCTGATGTTGTCGCTCATATAATCATGTTACAATGATTTCCTCTGCTGTAGAGTTTTTGGAGAGCTTCTATATGAAGTATGGCAGTTTCATTCCACTCAGTGAGACAGATGTGCTGGAACACCTGAAGAAGAATGGCAACTCTGACCTCAGCAAAAGGTTAGTGTACACACACACACACACACACACACACACACACACAACAATCTGTCTTTTAAATATAATGATAACGTTACCAGTATTTTTGACACATTCCAGTGCAATCTCATTATACAAAGGACATAACAGAAATAACAACAAAGACACATCTAATAAAAATGGATTTAGACGTCATAAAAACATCAGATTATAAAGTTTTAAACTCTCCAAGAGGTGTGAGGAGCTTTGTTTTTAAGGCAGTTTGCAGTTGGTGCTGGTGAAAACATGTATGGTGTAGATGTGTTTCTCAAACCCAAAACCCTGCCAAGGTTTGTGGCTTCATGAGGAACTACCTTAAAGGGGAAGTTGTTGTTACTTTACAAGATTTAGATGTTAAACGAGGTGTGGGGTAGATTGGAAGCTTTGACAGCATTTTTTCTGGTCAGTTGCTGAAGTAACGCAAATTCGCTCAACAGTTTGTAAAGGACTGGTGGCCTTTTGGTTCACTGAGAAAACTTAGTTTTGTTTGTATTTTATGACTCAAGCGTTGATTAGTCTATGACTTTGTTATATTACATGCCCAGTGCTTGTCTCAGCCCTGTGCCTCTCGCATTAATCCAGTGGTGGAGTAAAGGGGATGCAGTGTGAGCAAACAGCAGTTCGCCAGAATAAAGGTCACACAGTCAAAATAAACATTCACTGTATATACAGACATTTTCCCCACAGAGAACAGAGGCCCCCGTCAAAACCAAACTCATCACTCACTCTAACCAATTATTTTGGTGTTACATCATTCATGAGCAGAGAGTAGAAGCAAGGATTATTACTTGATGACATGTTATATAATATCAACTCTGCAAATCCACCCAGTTGTCAGATTATTCTAATGTGTTGCCACGATCGTCAGAAGGATTTCTTTGAAAGCTGAGGCACGTTCATTTTAAAGGCTTGTATCCCTCCATTTTTGGGAGTGTTATTTTTAGTCACTGACCTTATGGTTTTTCTTTTCTTTCTTGTCATAAGTCTTAAAATATCCCAGAAGACACAATGTAACAGAGACATCTGAGGTTTGTGCTTAAAAAGTGGCGCTGAATTTCTCCTCTTGATGTGTGTGTTTTAGGGGACTGGACATCAAAGGGGAGATGACTCGGTACAGGTCGGGACTGGCCTCTGCTCCTATTGCAGGCTTCATGGTGACGTATAACAAACACACCCTGGGCCTGGAGGACCTTGGCACGTTAGAGGAGCAGAACTGGCTTAATGACCAGGTGAAGACAGAGGAAAAGTTTGCTGCTTGCCACATTCCTGCTTAACTTCTGTCCAGCCTTAACTCATTACACACTGTAGTTGTATATAACAGAAAATTACATTTGTTAATTTAAAGTGACACTGAACAACCTTTTTCAAATCACTTTTTTTTTCTTTTCTTTTGTCCTGTCAGATTATCAACATGTACGGAGAGCTCATTATGGAAGCAACACAACACAAGGTGAGCCAGGGTGTGTTGGCTGCACAGAAGCACCCAGAAGATGATATAAATATTGTTTTTAAACTTGGTAAATTGCTATATAACCGTCCTGATTGTAGTGTGTGAGTGTGTTCTGTTATTTCTCTCTTTCAGGTTCATTTTTTCAATAGCTTCTTCCACAAGCAGCTAGTTGCCAAGGGTTATGATGGTGTGAAGAGATGGACTAAAAAAGTAAGACGATGAAAGGGTTTGGAGATTTGCTATTTTTCACTTGTTCTGACAGATGAACCTCGTTATCACATTATAGTTATATTTCCTGCTTTTAATCTGACATTCACACCAGCAGCTTCCCAGGTGATGCAAAAAAAAAACAAAAAAAAAAACCTAGATCCAGAGGTTTTTAGTGGTCTGGTTGCCCCTGTTGGCCACCACAGTGCAAAATCAGTGTGTTTACTACATAAAAGTCTGACATGTACAATATGTTCAGCAGGTTTTTTGACCACAATTCCAGCAGTTAGAGGAAGTCAAAAATTGAAAATGTTAATGAACTTGTTTGTTGCATTCTGACATCTGCACATCTGCATCGTTTTGTCATGTATCTCTTAATCGTGGGGGTTATTTCAGGTCGACCTGTTCTCCAAGTGGCTGCTGCTAATTCCCATCCATTTGGAAATCCACTGGTCTCTCGTCACGGTCACCATGGCAACCAAAACCATCAGTTACTACGACAGCCAAGGCATCGTCTTCAGACACACCACAGATGTGAGTGCCTCTGTGCATGTCAATGTCTTTGGGGTTGTTGTAGACCATCGGTTCAGAGTAGGAGTGACAGACTGATGAGTCCAGTCTGTCATCTGTGACTCATCATCTCTGCTCCTCTGCTCTCTGAGCTGACGAATTATCAGACCATCAACACCTGGCCAAAAAAAACAAACATGATAATTATTATCATTCTCTGTCTGGGTTAGGTGTCAGTAATGGTTCATAATCTGAATGAGCTCGAGGTTTCTCTAGAAATCCAAGTATTTCATCATAAGGCTGTTATGAACCAGAGCCAAATGGAAGGATTATGTTGCACATAAATCAGTAGATTAATATTAAAAACCTCATTTCTAGTCTGTTTGCTGTGTTTTAATGAAAAAAAGACACACAACTACTGTTATATTATTATATGGATACAAATCATAAATTCCACCATGGTAATTATCTTTCATTTTGAAAATGTTTAGGGAAGGACAGTATGAACCTGTCAGTCAGTCAATGTTTTAAACAACCACAGTGGATCAGAACCAGATTTGTGGAAAATGTTGCACAGTTGTTTTAAAGATCCTGTTTGTTATCTCTGCAAACCAAATGCTTCCATATGAGCCCATGTGAGTGGGTGGGTGGGCTCAGTTCAGGACGCATGTAGTGATTGACACCGAGCCCTGATTCAGACTGGGGAGTGTGAATCACACTCCTCCCCCTATCGACCTCATCAAGACTCTTATCTGTTGTTCATAAAAACAGTTTCAGTGATTGTGTGATACACGGTTTTCTGGAATCTGAATGGAAATTTAAATTCCAAGTATGAAATTTGATTCAAGTTGAACATGCATCATAGATTCACCGTGAAACTAATGACATTTTTGCTGCAATGGTAATACTAGTCGTTATCATCATTTTCATTGCAGCTTAGCTCAGTCCTCTGTGTGTGTGTGTGTGTGTGTGTGTGTTCCCCTCTTAGAACATAATGAAGTACCTCCAGTCTGAAGCCAGAGAGAAGGAACAGACAGCTTTCCAGAAAGGCTGGAAAATAACTATCATCAAGGTAAATCTAAATCCTGGTTGTAATTCCCACGTTGGATGTTGGTCAAAAAGTAGACACCTTCCTTCTGTTAAATTTAAGACTCATACATACAATGTGAACTGTAGGGGGGAAAAATGCATTTCAAAGGTGCCAAAAATAAATTTCAAGTATCTGCAATAGACTGAAAATGATGTCTGAGCCTGGAGCATGTTACTGCCACATTCTGTGTATTTTGAGCAACACTATAACATAATTTAAACACTAAATCAGTGCATACACGTGCAGTGAATCCACACATGCACAGCTCAGTGCAGAAACGAACTGTCTTTAGTCGTGCTCTGTGCCTCACTCTGACTCGTTGACTCCTCAGGGTATTCCTCAGCAGAAAAACGACAGTGACTGTGGAGTCTTTGTCCTTGAGGTGAGAAATTATTCTTTCCCACCTTAACAGCCGTCCTCTCATCCTACGTTCATCATCCAGTGCTTTATTTCTTTTCCTGTCCCTCTTTACCACCCCCCCATCCCCCACATTTTGCCTTGTGTGTTGGCAGCAAAAGAAACAAAGTAGATCTGTGTCTTTCCTGCCTTAGGTTCCTCCACAAATTTGATCATTGCTAAGTGCAATGATGGTTAAAGACATCTGTCTCTGTCCATATGTAATATGGCTTTCTGGTTGTGTTGTATGTAGATTATTAAAGCTCACTCTGTGTCTCTGTCTGTCAGTACTGCCGGCGTCTCTCAGTGAAGCAGCCTCTGCTCTTCAGTCAGGAGGACATGCCTCGCATCCGCAAGAGGATCTACAAGGAACTGTGTGACTGTCGCCTCAACGACTGAACGACTGAACAACAGCTGCCTTCACTCACTGACCGTTTGCCTGGTTACACAAGACAGTCTGTCCGAGTCTGTCAGACGGCCTGTTTCACAGACAGCCTGTTACACAACCTAACACCACCTGGCCATCTGTTTTGTACAGGGAGCCCTGACTGCCCAGTCTGCCTGTGTGACTGACATGGGACTTCTGGTGACCTTTTGGAGTTCAATTACAAGCCTGTAGCTGAGCAGAGTTTTACTTGCAAATTTGCAAAGAACTACTGATGTGGCCCCCTACTGACCCCTCCAACATGCTGGACCCGCACATTTCAGGTTGCTTTTGCATTCTACATGTACCGCCTCCCTCCACCCCCCCACAGGAGGATTTCAACCAAATGGCCAAAACAGCCGCCTTTAAGACAACGGAGGACTTCTGACTTGGAACGAGGATGCAGGCGTTGGACCAGCCTGGACCAATGGGATGGACTTTCCCTCCCAAAAATGGAGTGGCCTTAGTCTCCCGGATGGCTGTTTTTAAACTAAACAACATTTTTATGTTAATTTTATGTGGACTAACATGTTAATCAAGCTAGGCTCTTTGATTCAGTGGACCAACTGTTCACTTAAAACTTGAAGGTTTGAGTTGGTTTCGTTCTCTCTGACTACAGATATTTGCACGGTCACAGGCCTTTCTGTTGTGGAGTCTAGATGATCAACTGAATGTACTGTTCATGTTTCCTTCCTGGCCGCCTCAGCGGTGGTGACACGGCATCATGCAGCCTAATTGGCTGTGGACTGTCACAGGGATTATCCTGTGATATTCAAAGTAGTTTTTGTTCATCAGGTCTTTAACGCCTGCTCTCTAGTTCATGTCTTATTAAAATTCCAGTTTTTCCACCACATTATTTCTTTTTTTTTTTTGTTTGTTTGTTTTGCTGTGATCACATCCTGATGGTATGTTTTGCACATGCATTTTTTCCAGCTGTTTCAACTAAAAGCCATCGTTCAGTGATACTTTAACATCAGTTCGAGTTGAAAACGGCTCCTCGTGCAGGTTAGCAAATGTTACGTTAATCTGTGCAGTTAGCTGCTGAAATGAAGACCACGTTTTTGTTTTTTTTTTTTTAACCATGAATTCTTTTTAGCTTTATATTGTCACAGCTTCATGTTGATGCATTAACACAGGCGCAGAGAGTCATGGTTACAGAGCGGCCTGTTGACTGAGAAACAAGTGGACCTCAGCTGTTTTGATTAAACCTTCTGTCCAACCTGAGTTTTGTTCTTATATTCACTTATATGTACTTACAGATTGTATTGTACTTTTACTGGCCTACTACTGTTCATGCTTGCTTTGGCTGAAAACCACAGCGGTTTCTGGACTGTTTTTATTGTTGTTATTAAAAGGCCAATATTGCTGAGAGAGACTGAGCAATAATTCATTGCAGCTTCACACCTGTTGCTTTGCCACATCAAAAATGTACGTCCAAATCAAGTCACAACATGAATAAGTTCTTCATACTCATTTACAGAGATCCAAAAAAAACCTCAAGCAGAAACAGATTCAGGGTGGGTGGGGCCATCTGCCATGACCAGTGCAGTTGGAAGAGATAGAGGGACAGTTGTCGATTGTCGATAGCAGTCATAGTAATACTATAGTGATAGTAAGGGCAGCAACAGCAGCAATGATATTAAAGGTAGCTGTTTTTCTCACATTGATATAAGTACTCACAGAATGGCAGGATTCATTTTGTCTTTTTAGCTTTAGTGGGTTTTTTTTTTTTTTTGAAAAATCCTTTGCATAGTGTCACAGATGTTTAACTCACAGATGTGTCTCCTCTCTTGGATATCTCTGTGATCCAATAGTCATAAAAATCCACAAGTAAAGATAGGAATTGTCTGCATTGGTTAGATATAAAGGATTATACAGCAAACTAGCATTCTCTATGCCTGTTCCCATTCAGTGATCATGGTGGTTAGATCTATCCAGATATTGCTGATTTAAAAACATCTTGGTTGTTTGGAAGACTTGATCAGTGAGTGCGCTATGGTTTGGGCAGCATTACCGTGTGTTTGCCAGAAGAGGGGGCTCTGTATCAACTGTTATTGTCTTGCCACACTCCTTGTTTTTCTTTTTTTGGCCTCCGTCCACAGCACAAGGTCAGAAACAGTCAGTGACCCTGCAGCTGGATGATGGCTGAGTGTTTTACTTGAGGGCGCTTCAGCGGGGACACCTCCTGACATGTGCTTGGCCCATATCAACAGGGGAAAGGATGGCCCTCTAATCATTATGCAAGTCTGATTACTCAAGTGCTACTTTAATGTCACAATTAGCATTACACTGGCCTGTACATCAGTTAACCTTTAGGAGAAGGTTGTTCTGATAATGTGCATTATATGAAAGCGTGTTCCAGTTGCAGATATAACAGCTAAGTCTCAGTTTGTAGAGGTGTTTTCCTCAGATTAGCACAGTTAAAATATTTGAGGGCTGTGATGCCTGTGGTTTGATCCGATTTGTCAAATATTGTGCTGTTGTCAAGGGAGTCACAGAAGGGCTCAGAAGACGTTTGCACAGTCAACCTTTTCCATTATTATTACATGAAAGCTGCTTTTTTTGTCAGCAGGGAAATGCAACCTTTGAGTTAGTCTGAAACCATCTGCTGTAGTGCAGCTTTGTAAATTTTGCTTTAGGACAACACAAGCAGGAATATATGACAATGAGTTCAAAGTGAGAACTAGAGGGATAGCCCATCTGAATTTTGCTATGGTGTTTCAGTTGTGATCTTAAAGCTGCATTTTTTTCCCTTGCCTCTGCCCTCCCTGTGTGTAGGTGCACAGCTATGCAGCACGCTAAACTCCACTTCCAATTAAAGTGAAGCCAGGAACTGGTCTTTGAAGTTTTCACTGGAAGCAACTGTGAAAACAGTCTTGGACAACTAATATGGCAGCGATAACAAATCAGAAAATAGGAGGAACTATATGCACAACCAAAGTTATGTAAAATATCTTATACATATATTGTTCATATCTATGCTTTCAGTGAGCGTTTCATGTCTTTGTAATAAACCAACTGATACATGGTAATTTTTAAAACAGGAAAATACAATAAGACCATAAGAGGACAACTGCAGTGTATACTGGTCAGACACAATAAGTTGTGGTTTAATGGTGGATATCTGTGGCCTGTATTATGAATTCAGACTGATCCATAAGTAATTCGATGTGAAACTTAATTTGTAGTTTCAATTTTCTACACTTTCACGACTCAACTGAGTCAGAAAGGTGGAATATTTTCTCTTTATCTATGATTTGAAGCTGTGAATCAGTCAACCTATATTACGTGTCTGTACGGCGACTTTGAGCATTTATTTTGTAATTATTAGCTCCCTTGTGTGGGAAATTCCAGTGTTGCCAGCAGCAGTACACACATACACATACAATGTCAAATAAAGTGCAGGACTATTAAAAAAAAAAAAAAAAAAAAGTTCTGTAAACTGTAAATATTCTTATTCTCACCAAGAAAACCAAAGGGAGTGTAGATTGGTCCAGCTGTGCTCCAGCTGCTTTACACCTATGATCACATAGTGATGTAAAAAAAAAAAGTTTAGACAACACCGTAGCCTTATTAGAGTGAGGGTGTCTTTGTCTTCTTCACCCACCGAATGTAATTCAGACAGCGCTGCTAAGTACTGCTTTATCTCTCATGGGGAATGATAATAGGATGAGCTGAAAGCCTAAGAGACGAGAGAAAACTGCTATTCCTGTGTGAGAGAATTGGGTAAATGATGGCTGGGATAAGTCTGATCTCATCTTCCAGTTGAGCCTGTCCTCATCTTTTCTCTCAGTCTGCATGTCTCTATTGGCCTCTCTCATCTTTCTGATGCCTATCTGTCTGGAGCCCCCAACTTCAACTTCAGCTTTATTGTCCCAAGAGAAATTTGTTTTTTGCTGCCTTGGGCTTAAAATACACACAAAAACACATAAAACAAAAATGTATTAAAACATATCCCACAGAAAGGACAATGAATCTAAAATATATCTCTGATAAATAACAGATCAAGGTCAGAATAAATCCACCACTGCTGATAAATAAAGACTCTGACACCAACAGATAACTCAGAGCTGCTGCCACATTTAATCTTAAAGCACAGCATTAAGAACCAGTATCAGTGAAGTGCTCTATGTCCTTCATACTCTACATACACTATGTCCTCGCTATCCATATGCAAATCTATGCCCTTGAAATAAAGAAACACCTGCTCCTAGGATGTTACACAGTCGCTGATGTAGCCATACAATACCTTTTTCAGTTCATTAAATGAGTCATCAAAGTCTGTGAGCAGAAGCAGCACAGCAGGACATAGACTGCATGTCCCCACATTTCCTTTCCCTGGTTGTAACAGAAGCAGAGCAGCTTTCAGGAGCTACAATACTGCTACTACTAGTAGTACTACTATCAATACTACTATCAGTACTACCCTGGATTGTTTTGATAATTTAGAAAATAATGATGATGAATTCTCATAGATTTTAGTGAAATTTTCCTCCAGAAACAGTAGAAAAAGAAAGAGAAGAGGGAAATTGACTGAGGAGAGGGGTTTATTTTGGAAGGATTGAGAGGGAGGTCAGAAAGGGAGGATAAAGCTCAGGGTAGAAGAGGAAAGAAGAGTAAGAGTTTGGATCTTAAAAGGACACAGAAATGGATATGGAAAAGCACTGAAGGAGCTAGATTAAGGGATGAGAGACGCTGATGGGGGGTTTGGAAGATCTAAAGGGGGTCAGTGCTGCAGGAAGTATGCAGTAATCACAGATATTAGTCAGAGAAGCTAAATGTGGCTGAGAGACTTTGCAAGGAGTTATGTAAAGCATGGATGAAAACGGAGGCTTTAATAAAGAGATAGTTTGATATAAGAAGCTGAATATTCAAATATTTCAATTTCTACTGTAGCGTGTCACCCATCCTTTGAAAACCACACTGCCTTGACTTATAGTCAGTGGCTCAGCTGTTCATCTGAAAAATGTAAAACCTTTGTGGAAACCACAATAGATCCCTTGTTGTATATTCACATCTTTTTAGTCACAATCGTATCACAGAACAGGGTATAGGACAGACATAAAGAAACACAGGGAAAAGGATACAGGAGTGGTTTAATGTTGGTGTTACTGTGTCTAGCTAGAAGCCTTCCCTTCTGTTGTTTCTCATTGTGATCAAAGTAATTTTAACATTAGCTGTTTTAACGATCATTTAGAGGCGAGAGATCTCAGGTTCATCCAGTCACTCACTCAGGGTTATGTCCTTAAATGTCTGTAAAGAGTGATCCAGCAGTATTCACTTCTCTCTCTCCTGCTGATTGTGTTGGCTGATTCCCATCCATCAGTGGTGTGTGCTGTTTCTTCTCCTACAGAAGTTGTATTTGCTAATAATTTGTCCTTCTTCATCAGCATCATAAGCATCATAACAATGAGCAGCTCCACATGGTGATCTGAGCTTACTGTTCTGCAACAGATGGACATCTTAATCTTCATCATCATCCCCTCCTCCACCAACCCTTCTATCATTGTATGATGGTGTTTGTGTTTTGAGTGTGTGTGTATGTGTGCGCCAGAGACAGCAAAGACAGCAGACTGATGCACACATGCATTTTTAAGAACAACATAAACACTGAAATGAGCTGATTTTTGCAGCAGTACATTTAAAACTGTTTTGCATTTCTTTGTTCCATGAAACTCAAATGTGAATGTGCTATATATAGAATCACATTTGATTTCACGGTAATGCATAAATGCCACAGATGTAGACTGATAATTGCTGTGGCTTCCATCACAGGGGAGTCATTGTCAGTATGGCTTTTACAGTGACACAGGTATCACTGGTGCACAGCAACAACATACTGTGTTGTTTTGCTCTTCTGTTCTTGTCCTTCAGTATGGTTCACCTATAATGTTGGGTAACTGCTGAAATAACCTTGGGTCCATCAGTTAATCAGCCTTAATGTATTTCAAAGGTCATGCACCAACTACTATATGATTTTCAAACCGTTACTGTCTTTGAAGCAGTCTATAAAATATCACTTGTGTTATGGCTTTAAAAGATCGCATTGTAAAACTTTTTTTTTTGTGTGTGAATACGTATATGCTTGGCATTTATAGATGAAAGTCATCCATCCCAATTGTCTACACCACTAACCTGTACAGGGTGGCAATGGTCTTGGAGCCAATTTCAGCTGACATAGGGTGAGGTACAGATTATACATTTATTTTATTCAAATGCAAACAAAATCATACTAACAAGCAACCAAGAAACAAACACTGTAAAGACATTACCTCTTTGGCAGAGGAAAAATACATGACTGCATAAACACTAAAAAATAAAACCTGAGTTAAGTGGAGCACATTATATTACTATTAGTGACATTAATATGCTTTTAGGTCTATTACATGATGTGGTGCTGATTGCTTGATTTCATGCTTTATGGAATAAAGGAAGAGACGCTCTGAGCAGGTTAAATTAGTGTTATTAACCCCACTGACAGCTATGTTGGATAGAGTTGTCTCTACATGCGCGCGCGCACACACACACACACACACACACACACACACACGTACTTTGCTGTAACCCCTTTCCCTTCCTGTCCCTGGAGGACTTGATATAACCTTCTACTTCCTTCCTCATTGTCACAATGATGCCCTTTAGGAAAATCAAAACAAACCTAAACGTGTTTGTCATCTAGGGTTCACTCCACAGGTGGCTCTTTGTCTTGACTAAGGCAGGCAGATATGACAGGCTGAAAACGAGTTTCAGCAGCTGTGGTAGGTGACCACCTCCCCCCAAAAACAATGTGGGATAAAGACAATTTTATGAGGGACAATGTGGGACAATTACTTTTGAATTTTTGGCAACGGCTACTATGGATATGTATCCACCCATGGCCTGAAAAAATGCAAACTACGCTGTGATAGGATTTCATACACCCCTAAATTGGAACATACCATTTCTCCACTTAACTTTCGTTGAACGTCTCGTCTGTTTGCTTCACTTCCGGCTGTCACGGGCGTTGTCATGTCCAGAAATGGCCTTTTTCGCGTCGAGCTAATTGACACACCAGGTAAAACAGTTACCACTAGCTAATTAGTCACAATGTGTAATACGCCTTGCTTCCTTACCTTCTGAGTTTCTGAGTTAGACTTTGTGGAGAATACAAATGTTAGCTAGTTTCTAACTTTACCCAAACCCTAAGTTACAGTCTAGACAAGTAATTTAAGCTAACTGAGAGGGTGCATTTTCAGTTCATTTACAATGTAAAATAGCCTATTGGTTAAGTCACCATAGCTGAGACAGTGAGACAATGGAGGAGCCATAGTTGTAGTTAAGATTAATAGGCTACTGTTTATAGTGGTTGTGGCGTTTCTGTTAGTTTTTAAATTTTGATAGTGTCTTCTATACTAGGTTTTCCTTTGTTTTTGGTCAGGAATTCAGGACATTTGGCTGGTTGGGTAATCGTGGCTGGAAGGTAATTAAATACACTAAGTGTACAGTTTACTAAGTATTGTGCTTTACTTAAATATTTCCATTTCTTGCTACTTGCTGCTTCCCCGGTGCACTTCAGAGGGAAATATGCTTTTTATGCCACTAGTAGACAACTTTAGCTAAACAAGCCAGTCAAGTTACAAGTTAGAGTGTAAAGACTGTAACATGTCAGATCATTGTAGCGTGTGCCTACACTGTACTGGGTTCCCTCATGCCTTTTGCTGCACTTGGAAAGAAAAAGTGTGTTCAATCATAGGTCCAAGATCACTCTTTGTATGACCCCTTTTATTGACAAAAGATTTCAATATTTTCCTCCTTCCGCTGCTGAAGTTCCCCATCCCTGTGCTAACAATGCTGCTGTGTTGAGCAAGTGCTTTAGTTTGCAGTGATTCATCTCCAAAACAATCATTGCAAGGAAATTGTGGGAGCATTTGCATTTGAAAATATAAAAATAATCTGAAAACTCAGTGCTTTATCTCTGCCTGAGATTACTGTCTTTGAGTTTCCACAGAATAACACTAGTGTGATGTTTCCGTCTGTTAGGACACGGGGAAAGTCTCAGAGGCAGCAAAAGAAGAAGAAGAAGGAAAAAAAAAAAAGATCAGGCAGCATTTCAGGGGAAACGGCTGCTGTGTCGGTGTTACAAAGCCGGCTGTGGTTGATTATGAAATTTTCTGCCAAGTGGGTGGGGGAGGGAAGGTTGGGGGTGCTTTTACCCTTCAGATTAAAAGGGAAATCATGAGCCTCTATTTCATGGCTCAGTGGAAGACAAAGACACTGATACGATAGAGCCAATTTTCCTCTTGTGCTTTTGGTGCATTCACAGTGTTAAGAGTGTAAGGCTGGTGTTATTGTCTCCCTTTATTATAGCCTCCAAATCTTATTTAGCAAATAAAACTGTCAATTTATTTACCATAAGTGTAGTATCAGTGTTGCTTGGGTAGCCACTGCCAGATATATTACAGCTTGTGCCATGAAACTCCACTTTCATGCCATTTTGTGCCATGTCGGTGGGTGACATATTCATTCTGCTTGTCAAACCAGTAATGTAATGTATAGAAGAAGGAACCTCTGCATACTCTGTTTACTTAAACTCTCCCATGTTGGTGTTAGTCAGTCAAGTAACTTTTCGTAAAAATAAATAAATAAATGAATAATGATAATAAAAAAACTAACAAACAAAAAAAAAAAAACACCAACAAAATTTCCAAACCATCACTTTGAAATCATTGGTTGCAATAAACTCATACGATCCAAACTTTGCTTGCTTGTATCTCAATGAAGCCTTTTCCTGCAGTTAAAAACAAAAACAGCAGAGATCTCCATGAGCACGCATTATGTTTTCCCTGAGTCTCTGTGTCCCAGTGGTATCTGCCATTTAAGTTATATCCCACAGAGATTACTCTGTGGGACACACATTTATGGCAATAAACATATATGGACATAAATACAGAGACACGCCGCTGTAAATATTTTATCATTTCCCTGGGTTTGTCCACTAATGGATCCCTCACACAGTCTGAAACTTTGGTCTCGTACAGAACCCAAATGTGTGTGTGTAATTGATTTCTGTAAAAGCATGTTGGCGGTGAGAGCATACCATGGCTAATGCATGAGTGCGTTCTGCAAGGGAAAGTGTAAACACAGTTGTATATTATATATATACGGTGTGGTTGTAAGTGTGCATTATTGTTTCACCACACACCGGTTGGTATGTTTATTTCCAACTGGTCTTGGGAGGAATTGGGGAAAAAAAGAAAAGAATTGCTCTTTT
The DNA here is from genome assembly GCA_021432705.1 of Caranx ignobilis. Classification (NCBI taxonomy): domain Eukaryota; kingdom Metazoa; phylum Chordata; class Actinopteri; order Carangiformes; family Carangidae; genus Caranx; species Caranx ignobilis. Next base: position 2,635,435 of record MU270014.1, read on the forward strand.
TGTTCAAAGAGAAAGGCATCATTTCATGCATAGAGCCTGGTTGTTTGCCTTGTGCCACTGAACTGTTTGTGTGTCATGGTGTACACCTGGACGTGTCAATCAGTTCCCCACTGATCGAAATAATGTAGCTTCCTCCAAGATGCTGTGTCTCTATGATTGCAGATCTGTGGAGAGAAAATGATTGGGGAAATGCTGCAGGTCAAATCTAGGTCGTTTTGTCAGAGTACATGCAATTGTTGAAATGCATGTGTTTTTGTATCTCCAAATGAGGCTTTGTGATTGTAAGCCTATGTACCTTTGAGCCTTTTTACAGTTGTCTATGTGCAACATAGATGGATGGTTTTGTGTTTGTTCAGGCAGAACTAGTGTAAATGCAAAGATCTATTCCTATATTTAGACTAAGCCGCCAGGAGACAAAGAGAGACGGAGGAAAAACACTTTGAGCAGCAGGCTGACCCTGGAACATATGTTTGTGCTGGCTGATGCATACTTTTTGAAACCTTGAAGTCCTTGGTAAATGAGACCGTTTGGAGCACTGAATGCATGAATACATGTGGAGCTTGTCTTTACATGTGCGCCTTCTGGCAAACACACTGTTTTTTTTTCTTTCACTATGTATGTTTCTACTTATCTTGAGTGCATGTGTGTTTATAGTGTGTGGGTGAAAGTTCTGTGTTATGTATTTGCACAGTATGATTCTCTGTGTATAGAGACATCTGACCCTTAACTGAATATCAAGTGTTAATGAAAATTAATGATCTGTGTACAAAAATGGGCCTCCATTTTTTCTTGTATAACCTTTATGGATGCTGATGGTTCTGACTCCTGTTGCTTATGTGTGTGTGTGTGTGTGTGTACAGATGCAGTGTTATACTGGTGAGTCATGTCTGGAGATCATGCTGTGAGGACTGACAGGTTAAACTTGCAAAGAGCAGAGTGAGATACCACAGTGTGTGGGCAAAACCTCTCAGCACGCCTCGCTCTCTGTGCTGTGCAAGATGAGCAAGGTGAGTAGCAGAAGCTTTCTAAATAACCGATCAGTGTGTGTGTGTGCGTGTGTGTGTGTGTGTGTGAAGGAGAGTGAGTGAAAGTCAACTAGAGGGGAATACATTACATATTTTCATACATACATATTTTCATGTGTACAAGAATATGAAAGTCTGATTTGCTACACAAAAAGCTCATTATCCTCTGGTGCACTCAATGTTCAAAATATATCAAATTTACAGCTGCTGTTTGTTTTGTGTAGAATTGTAAAGTTTGAGACACTGAGGTCAAACTGCTGTGGACAGGTAGGGAGCGGAGGGAAATGTGTGACTATTCTCGACACATGGACAGAACATGATGAAAAGGACACGCTGTTAGAAAAGAATCACATTAACATTAGATTGAATATGGATCTGCACTTGTAATTTGTTCAGTATTGTTGCATTAAACAACAATTTGTTTTGAATAACAATGAACTAATAATGAATAAAGTTGAGCTCACCTGAAGGTCAGCACAGAGCAAAACTGTTACAGTGAATGGGTTTGTTGTAGAATATATTTGAGAGGAGGAATACTGAACAAGACAAGATAAATGCAGGGCATTTGCCAGATAAGGTCATGATTGTTACCTCTGTTTGCTGCATAGTGAGAAGCTACCATCTCTTGATATTCTTGACCTTTATCACAGTCAATCTGTGGCCCGTTTTGACGCCGCACAGAGGGAATCGTGATGATAATCCTGGACAAACACAGCTCTTACCTACTACAGCACCTCGCAGGTCTGTTGTGATACATCGGCTTGGTTCAGCGGCTTTCAAGGTCAGTCTGATCTTCACTGTGATCCACATAAACGTTGTTTTTGTGCATTTTTGTGAGAAGGCAAATTGTTTTGTCAGAGGTGTAAAATAATAGAAGAAAGGGGGTAAATGTGTTGTTGTCTCGAAACATTCAATTTCTATCACCTATGTTGACAGAGACAGACAGAGAGAAAATGAAAACTGCATTTAATGTAAATGTGAGGAACTTTGAGAGGAAGTAAATCTGTAATATTTGGTAGAATAAGAGACAGAGCTGTGTGTGTGTGTGTGTGTGTGTGATCATCTGATACAGATGGCAAGACAGTGAAGGACATTTTTTGTCTTTTTTCTGGGTATTTGAATAATTTATTACATGCTGATATTTGTGTGGATATGTCTGCATACCTGTTTGCGTGTGTGTCCTTGAGTGTGTTTGTGTGTGTGTGTGTACATGCTCGCATGCGCGTGTGTCTCAGCACCCCTCTCCAACTAGCAGATGGCAATGTTTCCTAATCACGGTTGTGTTACTTAAGTAGTAAATCCCCCTGTCAAAAAAACCAAACACACATGCATTGACACACACACACACACACACACACACACACACTTGGCTGTCTGCCACACCTTCCACACAAGTGCATGCGCAAAAAAGAATATCACCAAGAGACACACACACTCATCTCGTTAATGTTTTAACCTCACTGTGACATGCACACATGTTGCACACTTCATTAATTAAACACAAAACAAATGGATATCCTGGGATTTGTGGGTTGGAGGAAACAGCAGTGTGAATCTCGGCAAAAAAACGCAAGTGTTGGCGTCCAATTAGAAGTACAAAATGCACTGTGTCATAGCTAAAACAAATGCGATTGGTCACACACAGTAGCATCATCTCTAATCAATATGGCGGAGTCCACCTCTCCAGTGTCTTGGTGCCCAGTGACAGCATCTCTCACAGTGAGGGGAGGATTTAAGGCAGCGAAGCATCATGGAAAAAATACAAGTTGTTTTATCACAGTGGTAGTATTTTAATCTTTGTAGCATACATAGCCCTGAGATCTGCCTTTGCATATTATAATTTAGATTTATTTCAGCTGAATAGAGTGATGTCTAAATATGAGACTGAGTGAATCCACTGAGATGCAGGGGATGGGATTGAATTGATTTGCATTCACTTGTCTTTTGTTCCCCTTTCAATTCAACATAATCCCTTTCTTCCTCCTTTGGCTGCAAATAAAATGCAGCTCAGCTCCAGAATATAAATAGATCCAGATATAGTCATCTCATCTCAATCTGTTGTCGTACAGTATGGAGGTGATGTTTACATCCCAGCAGATAAAGGGTTATCGCCTGTAAACATATCTATTCAGACTATGACTGTATTCATAGCAGTATGACAGATGAGTATCTTCAGAGTGGAGGTGGTGCTGCATGTCTCAGCACAGTGTGTGTTTGTGTGTGTTAACAGTCCTTGCCTCCACAAAGTGAAGGGTAATCACATGTCCACACTCAGATAGTGGGGCTTGTCCCCGCTCCTCTCTCTCACTCTCTCTCTCTCTTCTATTACAGTGAACTAGATGGGACAGACTCAGATTGGCTACACAGTGTCTGCAGAACCTGAGCCAGCAGGAAGCAAGTGGTTTAAATAGCTTTGTGTGTGCAGCTGTGTGTGAAGATGCAAGAAACGAATGTGTTGTATTTTCTCACAAGAGCGCCCAGAGGCTCAGATAGGAAAGAAAGACTCCTAAGAGTTTTTGCTTACTGGAAATATAGTCTGGGCATATATCCGGTTTACCAAGAGACATTTCACATCAGTTTGCTTCTGTTTCAGCAATACCTCTGTATAAGTTGTTCTGTATGCTGCAGTCAGTACAAGCCACTGCTGTACAGGATCAATTAATGAAATTCAAACATCCACAAAATCTGGAAATGAATTTACAATTTGTGTGAGGGGTTTGGAGCACCTAGTGTCATACATGTGCATGTCACATCATGTGATATACAGAGAGAAAAAGGCAAAGAAAGGTTATTTGTGGTCCATTTTTACAAACAGGGTGTGTCAAACGGCTCTATCATAACAACATCCTCTGCCCTTAGACCCTCACATTGACTGAGGAAAAACTTCCAAGGAAAACTCTTAACAGGGGAAAAAATGGGAGAAACCTCAGGGTGAGAGACAGAGGAGGGATCCCTTACCCAGGAAGGACAGACAACAAAACAGTTTACAACATGGGACATGGACTGATATGTAAAGTGGACAGTGCAGTCAAGAGGAGCTGATGAGGGCGACTTCTGGTGTGCAGACGGGGTCGTATGTAGGGAGAGAAGGCCATCTTAATGGGAATACTGGTGAGTGGGCTGGTTTGTAAGCAGGGAGGGTATAGGCTGGTTTAGGAACAGAGGGATGGAGCTCTGGAGTCAGAGAAATCTGTGGAAAACACGGAGAGAGTGTGAGACACCAAGGCCAAACTACAAGGTACAAGATAAGACAAAAAATGTGGGAGAGGAGAGGAGAGAATCGCATTCATCTCATTTAATGACATATTTGTTGCCATTTTTGTCTTCATTTCTAATCATATGATTTTACTAGTTGGGATAATGATAGACTAAATGTTCTACCAGCGTGAAATGTTATTATAAGTCAGAAACAGGCACAGAATCAATTTTAATGAATTTTAGCGAAGTTAATAAATATTTTCTTTCTCCTCTCTTTCTTACACTATAGATGAGTCTGGGGAAAGTTGGTCTCCTTCGTTTCTGAATAGTTCCGCTGTGACTTTATGAAATATTGTGACCTGAGGCCTTTTATAGCTCTTTCTTGCTATTAAAAGGTGAACAATGAGAGACCAAGGTAGTGTAGTTGTAGCTAAGTGGATCTTCCTGTAAATATTACTGCTGACAGATCAGACCTTGGCTTGCTGAACACTACATTAAGAATGTGATGGCTGACTCCCTCTACCTTCGTATTGCAATATGTTTATGAGCCCCCGAATGAAGCAGCAACAATAATGACAGGCAACAGCGCACCAGATGCACTGTTATGTGCACACAAAATGGTCCTGTAATTGGCAACACAATAGAGGCAGGATTTAAAAATGGCTCTCTCCTCCTCGTAACATCTTAGCACCTCATTTCTCACAATGGTAAGTCTTAGAGACTTTATGTGCATAGCTCGGCTTCAGTGCTAAGCAGCCCCACGCGTGTGATCCTTTTCTGTCCCACATAAAAAAAACATGCCTGATACTTGACACAAGAAGTTGAAAGGGTCAACGACGTGGTTACCGGAAATGAGTAAGTAACATTTGTAGTCAGCTTCTGCTTTGTTTCCTTTAACAGAGACCTGTATTTGCAGTCGCTTGAGGAGATTAGACATGCTTTGTGGTGGCAGAGAGACAAGGGATTTACAACAAAAAGGAAAAACCCAAATCACTCTGTGAGGGAGGAAACAGCGACTGCCATAATGAGCACTAATACATTAGTAAAAATGTCATTTCACAGCCTGTCACTGTCTCTAAATTCAACCCAAGACTGACAAATGAAGTGGGAATGTAGGAATTAAACACTAACATGTTTCATATCTTGGTGTACACAACTTGATACGTGACTAAAGCTTTAGTCATGCAAAATGCATGGCTCACATATATACCATAAGAACAGTTTTATTACTGTGGCTGTATATCCATGACCTATTTTAAGAATAAATTTGGAATCATTGGTATTTTATTTTCATAGAACAATAGATGTGCGAAAAAGATTCAGTTTCTTCTTTCATTTGTAGAGTCAGAGGAGGAAGAACTTCGAACAAATGTGATTTAACTGCACCCTAACATGCTTTAATCCCTTCCTCACTGTTTTATAGAGATTATTGTATTCTGACCATATGCAGAGATACTATGATGAGTTTAACTGGTTTGCATGGCTGAAGGAAAAGCTGCCCTGTGACCTCCCAAGGTAATGTAGGTCAGTAGATGTGAGCAGCTTGTGGATTATATGACATGACTGTCACAGACTATATGTATTTGGTAGTAAATAAATAATCATTTCTTCTTTTTTTTAAGCCATGGAAAAATTACAGCCCAACCATGCTTCACAAAATCTGTCCCTAAGAAACCAGTGCAGAGTCTCACAGGGCTTAATGAACAGGGACAGACCGGCGACAGCATATGTGGAGTAATCACATTCAACATGACCTGGTGACACACACACACACACAAACATGCAGGCACACAGTTCAGTCACAGATTTATGAGACTTCAGAACATGAGAACAAGGCATAATATATGAAATCACAAGAGAGTAATATTGCCTGTTTTTCCACATTATTCCTCCTCGTGTTGACTGGTGCAGTACAGAACCAGAGCTCCCATTATTTACTGCAGCATGGGAATCTCTTCAGAAGTCATCTGTGGTTGTAGATGTAAAATGTAGGTTGTGGGAATTCATTCAGGTTATGTTGCTGAAAAATGAATTATAGCTCTATGGATCTAATCACACTGTGACTCAACAGGGTAAAACAGAGAAAATTATCTGGACTGTATGTGCTCACAATCATGTGATGTAGCCCACGCTCACAGGTGTGTGAAGAACATTATTTCTGTTTGACGTCACAAAGTTGACCAGTGGACCAATAACAAAGATGCATCAAATGCACAAGAGACACATGTATTTCACTTCAACTCAAGGCTTCAGTAATATCATCATCTTAGAAAACAATAGTTGGCCAGAGTTGGATAAAAAAAAAAAAATCTTTCAGTTTCTTCTATTTTTGTGTTGAGTACAGAGAGGTGGACGTGTTAATCTTTTGCTTGGCACAAAGGATGAAACCAGGGAACAACAGCTGATCCATCTGAGGTGTAAATTAAGAGCCAGCTGGGTTTTGCTTACAATAGTCACTGCAAACGTGTGCTGACTTTCTCTAGCTGTAAGGAAAAAAGCAAGATCTGAAATGTTCACTAACTGCCTCTGGGGTGGAATATTGGGAATGGGGTTTCAGGGCTTTTTTCCACTGGAAGGAGCAAAAGTTGTAAATTGTACTCATAATTGCTGCAAAGAGTCACTTTCAGAGGAAGTGTCAGCCTGCAAATGTAAAGTAACACCCAGATGCAATGGTGGAAAACACGTACAGTTACTTGGTACAAATTTCGGGCACTTACTCTTAACATTAGTGTTTTAATGCTCTGCAACTTACTGTGTTGCATTACAAAGGGAAGTAGCTTCTGTGCTTTTGTTAGGCTACTTTGCAGGTTCAGATTTTTAGATAAAACACATGATTTCATAAAATCTGACATTTTTATGTGAGAAATGTTAATTATAGCAGAGTATTCGTACACAGTTTATGAGCAATGTAAACGCATTTATGACAAAGCTGAGCTAATATTTTACCTTTTTATTTTAACTTTACCTTTTGGCTGAAGACAGTAACTTGAAATTTAAAAACAAACAGCTCAAAAAATCCTTGAAATGAGCCTAAACGTTGATTGTATTCACACTGTAAACATTATTCAGTGTGATTACCACAACAAATAGCCCAAAGGTTATATTCTAAACCCAGTGTCTACAGTTCACATGGGGTCCATAAAATCTCTGCTGGTGTTTTTTTAAAGCTAAAATAAAACATTGAATGGTTCTTGGTGGTTTCAAAGGCTCTTTTATCTGCTGATAGCTGTTCATTCTGTAATTGACAGCTCTCTGGTCCCACACCAGACTGAGACGCTCTGATCGTCTCTCTCTTTTCTCTGCCTCCCAATTGGTCTACAGTGCTCGCCTGCTGAGAGAGAGAGGGGGGAGAGAGAGGGAAGGAGGGAGGGACGGAGGGGAACACCGAGTTTTGAGATGCATTTGATATGCGCACGCCTTCAGCCAGCCCAAACATAAAGGACCTCGGTCTGACAGAGGGAGCATGTGCACGGCTGAACGGCAGGCAAGTGGGACCAACAAGACCCACTCTGGATAACTCGACAGTTTTGTTTTAATCTCGGCGGAAAAAAGTGGAGAAACAAGAAAAAAAACACACCTCAGATCATGTGAATACGAGAAAACAGAAAAACCCTGACGGACGAGCGTGGACTGACCTGCTCGTTGGGGGGGAGACCGACCGATCGACCGAGCGACCGGCCGCTGAGGAGTCCACATATCCCGACAGAGGATGGAGAAAATGCTCGCTGTTACGGAGGAAAAGACGTGTTTTATTTGATGTGGTAGTGACAGCGCGTCTTCACAGTCAGAAAACAACGAGCCAAAGACGTCGGGATTCCCTTTGTCCCCACGTGTGGTGGTGGATGAGCTGTGGAGAAGACGCAAGGTAATCTTTTGTGTTCACACTGTCGATCTCATTTCACTTTCTCTTTTTAACCTTGTTGGTTGGGTGCTGTGAACTTGAAAGATGGAAAGATGTTGAATGGATTTTTCTTTTCTTTTTTTGCACTGGTTGGCTTTGTTTGGCTCCTGTCAGCCTGAAATTCACCGGCAAGTTAAACCTAACCTCAGGTGTTTCCCCCTCTCTTTTATGAACATTGGCAGAGAGCATCATCCTCTGGGAAATGTCTTGTCTTGGATTTAATATATTTTCCCAAACTCTCACATATTGAGTTTGGGGTGTGCATTTTTTTCCCTCAATTTTAATATCATGAATTTGTCTCAGACATTCACTGGCTTGGTTACTTTTTTTATGTGGATGGTGGCACATGTGCTCTAAGGGGTAACAGTGCACCTGCCTATTAGCTTCACTGGCACTGATTTACATTAAACACGCTGAGGTCATATTTCCATCAGCTATATTGTTATAAATGTCATCCACAGCTGCCTCAGTAATGCCTTGCAGGAAAGTGCTTATTAGCCCCTGGAGCAGCAGCAGCAGCAGTCATGTGCTGCCTGATTGTCAAACAGTGTTGACCTGACCTGCTTTTAACAAGTCCATTATTTATTTCTCTACCTTAAACAGGTGCAGCAGTCAGAAAGCTGGCTCCACTTTCTAGCTGTGTATTTTTTTTTAAACTATTGAACAAAGTGATTACTGAACCGTATCATTCATTTTTCTTTTTACCACTTTAAGGAAACGTCCAATGTCTGTCACTGAGCTTGACAACTTCAATTCTAGTTTTGCAGAGAACGGCAGCTTTCTTGATTGACAGGAGCTAAATGAACCATGACATTTCAGATCTTATGGTGTTATCGTTCAATGAGTAACAGACTTCGCATGCTAAGAGGCAATGTTGCATTTTTTTTCCTTCAGTCTGTGAGTAAAAGTTTGATAGGCAGATCGTAAACTGGAGACTTGGTACAATGGGAATTCCTTGCAGATTGGAAAAGCAGTGCGGGGACTCCCAGTAGTGACAGATCCAAACCAGCAGGGTGTCCTGCTCTGTGATCGCAACTGTGAACAAACACAAATCAATCTTCCAATGGGCTGGCTGGCACGGATGCGTCCTTTCTCCAGTGGCTTTCTTGGCTTTCCTCATTTCTGTCTTTCTCTCAAGACACCCCTTATCTCTCTCCCATATCTCTCTCTTTCATTTCTCACCCCATAGATAACCCTGGCACTCTCCTCATGCTTCCCCTGCCTTCCTCCACACCTTTGACTCCTCTGCATTTTATTATTCTTCCATTCCTCTGCTCACATATGTTCCACCTCTTGTCTTGTGTTGCTGTCATACCGTCTCTGGAGGACAGAACTGTGTGGCATTGTTTCTCCATACCACTCTTCCCATCCAAATCTCAGTCTATTGATCTGTTGCCTTACACTCTGTGTATAAATGTGGAAACCCATTGATCCGTGAGCAGAGCTCTTAGTGGAGAGGCACCAGCACATTCAGTCCTGCTGCATGTGAACAATATTGTCTAACTGACTGTCAAGGCTGACTTGTGCTATTTACTAATGTTTAATTGGTATCATTATGGGACCAAAATTGGTTAGTTTGACCCCTGTGGAGATTATAATTGAGCACTCTATGATGTGGGCACTTTGAATGCATTATAAGTGTGAGTGGTTTAGATATGCGGTTACCCAGAGGGCTATACATAAACATTAAACCTCTTGGTTATTCATGAGAGGAATTGTACATTCAGTAATTTCTCAGTTAGCCTGTTTAAAATCACATAGGGCGTACATTGTAGAGATGAATTACTCTTGTACATACCAAATTGCTCTCCTGTAGAAAAAACAGCCTTTCAGACCCAGCTGAAAACCCAGAGGTGCCTCTTTTCAGCTGCCATTCGGAGATGTTTTATTTATGTAGCCTATTGATTATTTTAAAGAGAGTGGGCTTGGCTGCTCACCTTTTTGTGTTTTCATTGTTTGCTCTAAGACGGCAAGGGAAGCTGTGCTTCCTTTAAAATGTCAAAAAATAAATGGCAAAATATGTACTGTTGTGTTTACATTTCATTGAAATGCGTTAAGAACACATTCAACTCTAAGACGAGTTCGGTCAGAGTCAGCTAATTATCCCAGGTCGACTTGTACCATTTTCTTCTCATACATTCCCATAGGGTCTCAGTGCATTAACCTGTTGAAGCTCGGCGTCCATTGACTTAATGGGGCAGCATAGAATCCTTTTTTTTTTTTTTCAGTGCAGAGAAACTAGGCGGTCTTTGGATAAATGCTGCGATTTTGTCCTTCCCAATATATAAACGGACAAATTTTACGATATGGGCTGAAAATGAACTTCCCCTCTTTGAAAGACCAGCAGCCACTAGAGAGATGGTGAGAGACACAGTTGTAGGGTGGCAGTGCAGGGTTCTAGCAGGTTTCCACTTATCGTGAGTCAGTACACACACTCCAGTACTACCTTTTGATTAAGTCTCTGGCTCTGCAATCCATTTCCAACCAGGCCTAGCTGACCTATTCCCAAGGTCATGAATCAGCCTTTATACAGTAGTTGGTAAATAGCCTTGGTGAGAGAATACTCCTCCTGTGCTCCCTTGCTGTGAGATTTGCAGTAAGTCTGAAGAACATCCCCGAGATTTGCTCTGGTCCCACCAATACATATCAGAAGGATTGTTGAGTGAGGGAATCTTGAAATGCTCAAACCTTGAACTCATATTTCATCTGCCGTTGGTGTTGCTTCTCTAACTGTATGGCCTGTCTCTTTCTTTTTGGTGCTGTTTATTCTTTCATTCAGAAGACAGATGAGAAATGACATACAACATAGTGCTTCATGCTTGATGCCCTAACCTCAAGGTCAGCGTCTGTCATGGCCCATATATAGTGTCCAGTATATTCACCAGTAAAGGTTTAAATAAAAGCTTTGTGGTGTTCCTGAACATCCTCTGTACTTTTCAAGGTTGAAAACCTTATGCAGGGACCATTGATGGCTCAGTGAGTGGGAACTTCACGCCATTCATGTGTAGAAATTGTTTGAGTTGATGTCAAGAGTGAAGGGCAAGATTGTCAGTCGTTTATCACACATCTTGGAATATGATGTGAGGAATGAGTAAAATGACTAATTGCTTATGGAAGCTTGTCACACTTTAATAAAAAAGTGACATTGTAGGTTGGCATTGTGAGGTTTCAGATGGTAGTGATAAAAGAGATTTCACAGTGGCCCAAAGGGAAGAATACTGTGTTTACACTATGTACATCTGCACACTTAAACTTTGCATTGTATTGTGACGTCGTACCCAACATGGATTTGCTGACTACACCTTGTCAGGATGTATTTTTTCACACCCTAAATGTGGACGTTTAAAGCTGTTGGGTGTAGAGAAGCTTTAGTTATTGTGCCTCGTTGATGGTCGTCATTGAGGTAGAGGAAGAATGCGTCTTTCTCGCGTCCTTCTCAGTGCATATTCATTGCCCAGCAGGCTGCCATCGCTGCTTTCATGTGATATTTAGGTCTGTACTCAATTCAATAACATGTTCTATAAGACAGTTTTTTTCCTTTCTCTGCAGAACCTGCCCCCTGTCACTCAGCCAATCCCCCCATTGTCATTTTAATTGCAATATGGATTATTTGAATGCGCAACACAATGGCAGGGCTCAGTTCTGGGAAGTAATTAAAGGTCAGGTGACAGGTCAGTTTCTCAGGCTCTTGATGATGATTATGGTGTGTACTACTTGTTCTCTGTATGTTTTTTGCAAGTAAATACTGTGTAGTTGAAGCCAATTTATGTGTTTCTCAATCCTGTAGTGTTTTCCTGATTGATATTTGTCCTTGCTTTTTCTGTAAGTTGGTTAAATACTCTTGGCAGACACAGACAGAAGCTGTATTTGCTTAATATCTCTAAGGGCTGCTGGAAGTGAGATACAAACAGGAAAATTTGAAGCATGCCAACAGCCAATTATCCCTCTTTTTGGGAGTTTACAAGGTGATGTTTAGACTTGTTTACATGTACACATCTGCACTGGTTTGTGTCTTGTAACCATAGTGTGTGCTGCTGCCTGCTGGTGTTCGTCTGTGTGGTTTTTTCTGCATGTGTAATGTCAGAGCGGTGCAAAGTTTGGTACATGAAGCCCCAGGAGGGACTGTGTGTTCTGCATGATGTTAATATCCTCTCTTCATGCATATGTTGTGTCTAATGTGTGAGCTCTTGATGCGTACTGTTGATGTATGGGCTGCTTAGCCTTGAGGTACTGTTACACTTTAGGAGCAGTGTGTTTCTGTTTGTGTGTGCGGATTATTTATGTGAGACAGCCATCATCAATCTCAGAGGATTCCCGCTCTATCGAATGAAATAACACAATAATACATCTGCAGGAAAATTAACTACTTACGTCAAGCACTAACCAAGTAGATGAGAGAAATGTCTCATTATCATTTTACAATCTTCCATCACCTGGCAGGGTCACAGTGCAATGTCGTGAGATAAAAACCAGCTCCCTAGATTATTGAGTCTAGACTTTATAAGGACTCGCCAGTCTGTCCTGTTTTTTCGTTGTGCTGTTTGCATCCACGCAATAAAGTTAAACAGGTTTCATGGTGCTGTCATTGTCTTTAATTACCCATAAACATAAAGGATATTTTTAGCATCAGTAAGTATTAGCCAGTTGGGTTATGAGTCCTTATTAGACATCTTGTTTCGATACAATGGCATCATAAAAGTGCTGAATAGCCTATTACCTTATTTAGTGACATTTCGTGACTTTGAGAGGGGGTTATGGTTGGGTTACTTCATTTCTATAAAGAGTAGCTGTTAACAGTTTCAACTACATCTTCTCTTTTGCACATTAACCATATTTGACAGCTCACATGATCAAAGGAACTACAAAGAGGTTGTGAGGCTAAGTGTACCCATTCGAGTCTATATGATGGTGCCAGGCAAAAGAGTGGGCACTGGCGTCTTCTGAGTAATAGTGGGGCTGAGAATAGAGGTGGCATAAACGGTAGCCTTAGGGACAGTGGCTGCAGAATCAGCAGGGCCAGGAGATGTAGAGGGGAGCGCAGCAGGCTCAGGGGTGAGACAGCCAGGAATAACCAGGGCTGCATCACTATGGGTGGCCACAGCAGGAGCAACTGTGCTAGGTACAAAGGCGCTGGAAGGAACGTGACAGAGCAACAATGAACCAGAGGAAGCGCAGCCAAAAACAACTAGGTCATATGGATTAAAGATCCTGTAATAGTGGTGTTGAATGGTAAAGCATAGAAAAAATATAGCCAACGGTCCCTAATAGAGAGCTAATAAATCATAATGTCACTATAGCTTGTAATTGTTGGTTCACTGGTAGCAGGGTAGCTAGTAAAAGCAGTAACAACTTGCTGAGAGTCATCTCTACCAGGGGCCTGTCAATGACATAGTGCACTGAAGAATATACCGTGATTTTTTCTCTGCTGCCTAATGCATATTTTTATCGTGAGTAATAGTTCTCTTAAAGCAATTGAAGATGGCAATGCACTTTCCCTCTCAGGAGATGGATGCCATCCCTACATGATCCCTGTCATTTCAGGGTCGCTATTTGTTGCTATTATCTTTGTTTAATAGCAGACCTTCATTCTTCTCTTCTTGTGGCAACCATTTATAAATCTCCACACCCATCCAGCAACAATTGCATCATCTTCAGTGGGTAGCTTAAAGTGGGCTTTCACTTGTCTGGTCGATAGAATCATGACAGGATAATGCCCACAGCTCTATAAGCTAAATGGAATTGATATTTAATGGTTGATATGCAACAGCAGTCGTGCATGCACATGGATTAGTTTGAGTCAAGATTTGAGAAGAGAAATGGGGAGTAAGAGGTTGACGGTAACTGTAATTGCAGCAGTGACAGTCAAAGCACATTTCACGATAATTGGGTTTTCTCTTTCAAATACAGAGTGGACCAAAGTATTCCCATTTATCATTGCCTTGTCAACACCTTTGCTCACTTTCATTCTGTGAGATGCAGCTAAAATTGCATTCTGCTGTTGAGTCTTATCAATACCCTTTAAGACTTAGGAGTATTGTAATATAAAAACACAGGGCAGGAAACACAGGAGAGACAAATTTCCAATGCACATGTGTTCACATGTCATTCATCATGCATGATACAATTGAGATAAGATTAAAAAAAAATATATATATATCTAAATAACAGTTTTAAAGGCTTGATTGCACAAAATGTGAAAAGAAACGAGTGGCCACATGTGAAATGGTCCTAATCTTGCCTCAACAATGTTCTTCACTGTTTGAAGCATGTCACATAATCCTTATCAACAGATGCAGTCTGTTCAGTTAATAAAAGAAATAAAAGAAACATTTTTTTTTTTTTTTTCCAGATTTTCTGTCCATGTTGGCTGACGAAACAGTGTTACAGTGCCATGTTGATTTGTCTGCTCAAAGCAGGTCACTCTTAAACTCCACAAGCCACCGTTCCATACGTTCAGCAGGACAGTTACAAATGTTCAGAGAAATGTGTCCTACTTCGACGCAGTCAAAAGGCTGCAGCTGTTTGATGTACTGTTCAAATTCTTCATACTGGTTATTGTTGTTTTGTTGTACGGTATTTCACAAATGATAGGTGGTCCATCCAAAATAGATGTATTTAGTGTCATGTTAACTGAATTCTTCACAATCCTCAGTCTCACTTTCGTTGACTCTGACGCTCTTATGAATATCCTAAACCAGCTTAATAATTGAGAATAATTAACATGTAGTAGGGTCATGGTCCTCATGTTCAGGAGAAGCAGGAGCTGAAACAGTGGATGGTTTGATTGGGATTGATTTTTTCTGTAGAATACACTATGAAATGACACATATAGGTTGGGTGAAGACAGTGTGCACATGGGAAGTCAAATATAAAAAGCTGCCTTTTTAGAAAAAACACACCAAACAGATTGTTTTTCAGAGAAGGCCCATACATACATATTCTGAAGTGTTTTTCAATTTCATTCTCAGTATGACCTGCATTTTTTTTCCTATCATCTCTGTTTGTGGTTTGGATTGTTACATTTTCTTTTGTGCTGGGCTCACCTGTGGTCTGTATTTGCTGTATTTTTAGTTTTATAAATATGTGCTGCTGGGGATGATTGCTGATGGACCTCTCTCTCAGCACGGGCGTAATTGATAAGAAATCTGCAGCTGTGCTGAGGCACAGTGGTGCTTGGAGCTAAACACTAACGATAGCCTGCTTACATTGAAAATGTCAACATGGTATATATTTGTCATTTTAAACATTTTAATTCATGCTAATTTGCACTGGGTAGAGCTCATTGGGATGCCATTTGGTCTGAGGGCATTCAGTCGTAAATCGAACTATTGGACTAATTGAGATTTCAACCTGCTAATGGCACCAGATGAAAGGTCAGTGGACCTCTTCCTCTAGGGTCACAAATGTCCATACATCCAGTAGTTACTCAGATATCTGCCTTGACTTAAGTGGAAGACAACCTACAGATTGACCAGCAAACCAACTTTGCTATTTCAAGCCATGAAGCTGTGTCACTACAAAATAATAATGGCCATATATCCATTCAGGTGTGAGGTCTGCCAAGGCCCTAACATGGCATGTACTGACCCACTGGCATGGCTTTGTATGCCTAAATGTAACAGAAGCTCCTTTAGGGTTATTAGTTTTATTGCTATGAAAACTCAGTCTGCTGTGTTTATGTCAAGGAGGTCGTCAGTGCATCAAGGCAGGAGGAGTCTATTTGACCTGGAAGCCAATCAATATGCTCCTCGTACTTGATGTAATACCTAGGCAATCAATACTCTGGTGAATTGCAACACATATTGACAGCCTCAAAGTCTACAGTTGGTAACCCTGTCGGACTGACACAGTGATGTGGGAGAAATGAAGAGCAGCGTTTAGTTCAGGCACAGCACGGATGTGGTGCATTTATTGGCTGATGACTGGCTCATTCACAGCTGTGCAGTTAGCAGCAACCGTATTTCTTTAGGTGCACATGATGTGACACTTCCTCATTGTCAATCTCATTCATTTGATCTTTAGGCACTCAGTGTTTACTTACATGAGTTTATGCAAGCACTCATCTGTCATGGAGCAGTCTGATGCTTTGTATACCTGCTGAACAACATATACACTTCTTTAGATTTGAAAATTTGTGATTCTGTGGTTGAGCATGATGTGTATGGATTTACAGCAGTGGACTTCCATGGACAGTGACAATGAGGGGATTAATCCATGACATCAGTCTGGTATGGGTGGGTCAAATGCGGGTTGCTTTCGTGTAATCCCATGTCAACCACAATGATTGTGTGTGAAAATGGTATACAGTACGTAGTGCCTACCAATGTACCATGTGTATGGAGAGAGAAATACTGCGTAAACGGGGCAGTTGAAATAAAAAGGAATTACTAAATATCAGGCAGGCATCGGTAACACAGCTTTGTACTCATTACCAAGAAAAATTTTACACATAAAATACATTTACTTTCCCTTAGAGTCCCGTCTCTAGTAAAATTCTGTTATGTTCTGGAGTTGCAAAAGCTAAAACGCTGAACTATTGTGGCTCTCAGACAGAGGCTGTTCTCTATGTGATGGACAAAATAAGCTATATACTCCATCTCGGGGGGCACACTCTCTAACTGGGTAGAGGGCTTTCTCAGGGCTTATAGTCTTTGCCCTGGTGGCCCCAGGTTTGACCCTGGCCCCAGGCTCCTTTGCTGCATGTCGACCTCTTTATCTCACTTTCTCCAATTTTCCCGTCTCTTCTTGACACTATGGCTGAAATAAAGCCTTCAGACTGAAAACGTAGCTTAATGAAAAAGATAATCTGTTTATTAACCTGCTCTCTGAGTGTAGTGAATAGCTGAATAGCAGTCTTTGTCTTTCATTTATTTACCTGTTGGTGATTTTGTCAGACGATGTTACAAAATCAGGATTTGACCAGAGGTGTTTTTTTTTCTTATGTCCAATAAGAATCCATAATTGTTTTAGAAATATACACTTGTAATTATGCTGAACTTTAACTAAGCATATCATGAACTGTCCACTTCATCAGCTCCGCACTTTAGTAACAAAATCATATGGTCATTTCCCAAAAATTCTCAGCAACGCAACTGTTTCTGTGATTTATCTCTCCCACCGCCTCCAGTTTCTTTTGTGCATGTGTGGTTTTTTTTAATGAACACAGTTGATATGAGGTCCCAGCTCAGAGTGTTTACACTCTCCAGTACATACTCAACAGGAGTGCAACCCCTCTCTGACTGCTCCCCCCTTCATTAGAAACACACTGCTTGAGGGAGTGAATAAATAAGGGACACTGGGCTAATCAGGTTTTTTAATTGTCTCAACAAAAACTTAGGAGAAAGAATTTCAAGGGAGAAGAGAGTGACCGAAAGGGAAATACAGAGAAAAGGGACTCCCTGAGCGCTGATGCTCTGTCTCACACTGATTATCCTTGTGAGGAAGACGTGGACTGGTATTTAGTGCCGGCATGTAAGACGTTGATTATTAGTGTAGATGTGAAACTGGGTTAGGTCCTGGAATTTGGATGGGGGAATTTAATAAGTGGTATCATACTACTTTTTTTTTTTTTTTGAAGAAGAAGAATTTGTATTTTAAAGCCGTGTATCTTTTGACCTCCACGTTTCTGCTAAGCATTGCAAAGGAGGCAGAAATAAATTAATGATCAGTGGTCTTTTTTTTTTTTTTTTTTATAAAGATTGGTCCTGTGATGCATTGAAACCAGGGACTGGGAAAAAAATAAAATAAGGTTGGAAAAACTACTGATGTAGAAAACGTAGGAGCAATGAATCTATTTCCACAGCTCTGACCTCTCACTCTGTGATTTTTCTCCTCTACACTATTCTCATGTGGGAGGCTTTCAGAGGCTGTAGGCTGCAGAATGATGTGATAACATAGTTTCTCATATATCCCTCCGCTGTAAAGCATTTTGAGTGTGTCATGAATTCTCGGGAGACGGGCAAAATTTAGGATTACAAAAGTGTGATGCTCAGGTTGTGATGTTCTCAACTTTGTATATGTGTGTTAACTGAAGATGCTCGTGGTTGTCATGTGACCCATGTTTTTATCCCACCTCTGAATGCTTTTGTGATTCTGCTGAGCAAGCCTGAGCAAAGCCGCAGGTGAAATGCGTTGTTCACTTCCAATACAACTCACAGTGAAGTCATCTCAGTGTTCAGTGGTCAACACCACACACTCCTGGTTAATTACTTTGTACCACCGGCACAGTTTTTGTGCTGTTGACCCCAGGACTGTTGTGGTGGAGGGGTGAACACTGATAATATTCCAGAGTGAAATCTTCCATCATGATCCTCTGACTTTTCTTCTAGTGCCATCATCTGGTCCAAATTAACTTAACTTGTCCACCACTTCTGTTTATGACCAAATACAAAATAAGAGGGTTAACATTGTAAACATCCCTATTGAATTTCAGCATATAAGCATGCTGATGTTATGTTATGATGCATAATTCTGTCAAAGTGAAAATGGTCTGTCGAATATTGACTTAATTTAACATTTGTAAGACTCCAGATTCAACAAAAGGTCTCACGTAGCAGACTGTTATGTCAGCCTAGGTGACAGGATCAGCAGCAGCTTGGAGAGACCGACTCACCAACTCAAATATGCCATAATTTGTCAATAGAGGAGGAACAAATGAATTTCCAAAGTCCCCTTGATATGTTGATTGCACACCTGTGGTTGTATTGTAATATGATGTGGGCTATAGTTGAGAAGACTGTGATATTTCGTTAATTATAGTCACCGAGTGGATTTTATGCCAATTTAATGCCTATGATTGCAGCCAATTTCATGTTGTTTGTCTGCAGTCAGGAAAACAAGCTGAAGGCCTCCAGTATGAGGGTGGGAAATTATACAGCTGGACCATGATTACCCAGTACAATCTCCTGTAGGGACTCCCAACTATTTGACTATTTCAGTAGGTGGGTAATGGCTTTTTTTAAATGGATTTTTCTGAAATGGTGATGTCTGAGGGTGTCACATTTACAACTCCAGTTCATAACATCTATTTTTTTTGCCCATCACCATGCACAAATGACTACTTTTAATCATCGTTGGCCTAATCGTAGGCATTTTAACACTCCCTGCAAAAGGTGAGTTATTACATTGTGCACAGAAACTGTCTTCTGAAAATGAAAATGTCTTCAGTCAAAATGAAATATAAATTATAGTTTTCCATGTAAACTGTACTGAACTGGACATTCACATGCCAGTTAGATCTTGCAGTGACAGTTCACAGCTGAGTATACAACATATTAAATAGTTCTTTGATACAGATATATGGGAAGAAAAAAATATTGAAAATGATGTTTTAAAAAAAAAAGCTTATTTCATTTGCAGGCAATCAGGTGCAGTGTTATGTTTTAAAATAGTTCATTTCCATTTGACCAGCTGTTCGATATCTGTCTGTGACCACATGATGACAACAGCCTGCACTGTAGTCCATGCATCAGTACAACTACTAGGCCAGTCACTGATGTTACTGTATGTAAGAAAATAACTGATTTATCCCTTTAGGTGCTGAACCACTGCCAAGCTGCTCTGTGTCAACTTGATACTGAGTTACCAGTAGTGTTCCACTGTTGAAATACACTCAGTGAAGTGAAGTAACACCAAACATTTTGTCAGGCTTCTTGACAGTACAACCTGATGATAAAAATAGTGTATTGGCTTGTAAAATAAATACGGTACAGTGAGGATGAACTCTTGACTTTGTATTTGTATTAAGGCTCAACGTCCACGAATCCTAAGCTTGGATGTAAAGGGTGAGTTTTCACAGTTGAATGTTGCCACGGGATTTGACAAGATTCAGGATCTGTCAAGGATTAAATAGTGTATTAAGGCTGTTCCAAGTATTTTAATATCCAAGTATTCATTAATACAAGACCAATAACACAGAAAACTCAACGATTCTTGGGATTAGGTTGAGATGACTTAGCTTGTGTGCACACTTTCTATCCATCATTTTCTCCATTTTTTTCTCTTACACACACACAAGACCTACAGTATGATGAAGGAAAAAAAATTCAAGAAGGTCCGTGGAGCACTCTGGTTATTTTCAGCCATTATCAGAAATCACACTCCAGAATCAGTCCTGTTTTTTTTTTTTTTTTACTGTAGAAAGCCTCTGTGTGCAGCTGTGGTAGTACCTATGTATGACACAATTGCAGAAAACGCAGTAGACAGATTGGGCTTAGTCATGGGAAATACTAAATCTTAAAGGACTCTGATTGACATGGATATTTTTTATTTTTATTTTTTTTATCACAGATCAATTTGTTTCCCACATTTCATCTTTTCTGTTGCATCCCCTCTGTCTGCTGGCATGACGCAAGAGCGTGACAGATCATAGCGAGTTAATGAACTAATGCAGACAGGCTGGATGCTGCTACACTACTGCAGCATTAGATTGCCTTTTGCATTTGCCATTTTTTTCCTTGGATTTTTTTTAGCGGAATATTAATTCTCCCTCAAAAATATAATTCTTTTTCAGCCATTAACACTGATTGTCACGGTCCCACTGTCCCCTGCCACAGTTGTCCATACAAACCTGTACTCAGGCTTTTCGCCCTTCAGATTAATTCAATAAGAACTGAAAGTTAAACAGACCCAAGCAGACAGTTTGGGGCTACAACATAAAGTCAGATGTCATAAAGATGTGTAGACTGAGAGGTAGACAGCCTCTTCCTGCTCTTCTGTCGGGAGTCTCTCTGAGCCAGTGAGCTGACAGGACAGGACCGACAGAGAGCTTGTTATCTCTGCTTTATTAGGCTGATACATAACATGCTCTGCTGAAGCCACCCACCAGTGCTACTACTAAATTGTCTCCCTCTGTGACATTTGAAATTAAATACCTGTGAACGGCTGTCTTGAGAATAGGGTGAGCCTCTCAGGTAAAGCTGCATGTGAACCATTCACTGTCTGATATCTGGAGAGAGGAGATATTTACAGTGCAGTCAAGCTCCACTCAGGTAGAAAAGCAGAGAATGGTGAGACTGCAAATCATTTAAAGAGATGATGACAGGGTCAAAGGGTTAGTGACTTAAATTGTCCTGTAAATAAAGAATAAAAGAAAGTGACAGCTCTGTAGGCAAGAACAGGAGACTCACAAGGTGCTGCTATAACCTGCAAAGTCTGGTCAAGCTAATCAGTCGCTGCTGTGGTTTTGTTTTTTCACCTCTATTTACCACCTTATCACTGTGATTTGAATGAAATCAATGCAAACATTTTATTTTTTTAGAATAAAAGCTCATGAAACAACACTGTCACTAACAGGCTAATTGCTCAAACATTAGTAGCCAACAGGCAGTAAAAATATAAGTAACTTTGACTCCAAGTATCTTGGCTCACGTCACAGGTTGCACGATCTCCATCTTACACACATCGTAAGGGTTCCTTCAGAATCTCCTGAACAAAAACTAACTGACAGAAGGTTTACACTTTTTTCAATGCACTGTCCTGTTTGAAAAGAAAATCCGTCACATGCAGACGTGCATGCCATAAGACCCTTTTTTAATGGAAGTATCTGTCCAGGCACAACTCACTGTGTGATGTGTAAGAGCATATGGAGTGTTTTCTTGATGCACTTCAGGCCACGAAATACAAATTGGCGTCTAATGCTATAAGCGTGGTAACCAGATCCCTGTATGGATCTACGTCATCCGTGGTCAAAAAATACACAGAAACTGTATGATGCAATCAATGCAATCTTTAAAAAAAGAGCTATGGAGTTCACAACAGGTTTTTGTTGACGAAAGCTGCTTTGAAATGTTTGCAGTGTGTTGCGCTCAGTGTTACCACCTCTGCCACATTCTCAGTTTGACAGTAAACCAAAGAGAAAGCCATGTTGCAGAGAGAAAGCACAGGGCTATTATACTCACAATTGGTGTTCAGGGTGTGGGGGTTTTTGAATGGATTTCATGCAGAGAACATGTGTTTGTGTGTTTTGTTGAAGCTTAACGTCTTTTGTAATGACTGTGTGTGTGCTTGTCTTCTTTCTTCACACCTGCCTGTTCTAATATTGTTAATTAGGCAAAGGTAATGCTAATTAGGGTGTCCCATAACACATACACACACACTCATACATGCAGTCAAGCACACACACCATGTTCCTTGTTAGTACCATTGTGTTCATCCCCTGAGGTTACTGTGTTAATCTGTATTCATAAACTGCTTTCTACATTTGTGCTGCTGAACACAATTTTGAGATCTGCTCTGAAACACAAATTTCCTCTGTACCCACTAATTATCTACTAATGTTGATAACTGGAACTGATTGTCATCCCTACGGAGAAGCCTCAACACTGATGATTTCCTCTAGGAAGTATATGTTGAAGACATTTATGTAATTTATGTCAGTCAGTCAAATGATCAGCTGAATTAGATCAGCAATTGTCCAACAAAATAATATGAAGGGAAATGCATGTTTTTGTTGGAATGGAAAGTTTAGCATTTGAGCATCATGTCTGAAGACAGTGAAGCAAAGAAACGGCTGAAGATGCATCCGTTTGAACGGCTATCATTTTCCTGTTTTGGACAAACACTGTCATCGTTTGTAACTTTGGCTCAAAGGAAAATGAGGTTCAGAAAGCCATATTGGAACCATGATTATTTGTTGTCAGCAACTTTGCCATGAATGCAAACAGTTTGTACACTTACCCTTGAGTTATCCTGTCAGTTACCTTGTGTAAAATATTTCTGTTTTCAGCCAACAGTTAATGTTGCCTCTGCTTTTGACACAAAGACACACTGTTGAAGGTGCTGAGTAGTATTGGGCTCTTGTAATGGTCCAGTTCTGGCCATGCTGTAAGAGGAATACTGTATTTGCTCTTCACTGGATTACAGTGGAGTGATGGAGGTGTTTTTATGTAATAGTGGAGCCTCCTTTGGGCTTCAGTGTTGTCTTGCCCCTTCAAGCTGAAAGATGTCCATCTGCTTCAAGGGCATGAACTGTCCTTTACCACTTGATTTCTTGTCATGTGACATGGTACATATGTCATCTCCAAATGGTTACCTTACCCTGTCTGCATGTAGCTTCAAACGTTTTGTGGGCCTGTGACAAAGAATGGCAGGGTGTGGCTGTCTGTTGCATTTGTTGTTTATGATGTGTTCCACACTAATGTTTGTTGACCAGGTGGAAAATGTTTTGGTCTCTACTTGGTGAGCAATGTAGAGGTGCCGACAGAGGAAAGACAAGCTGATCTAAACTAGCCAACTAGCTATGTATTTACCATCCGTACATGAATGGCCTTAATATTCCCATTTAATGCTGGAACAAGAAAGTAAAATTGTTTCCCAAAAAGTCAAACTATTCCTTTAAACACCAGAGCCTCATCTAATACTCTCAGCTGACTCTCTCCTTGCCTGGCTTCCCAGTTTCACAACTCATTCTTCAGTCTGTCTTGCTTTCTCTCTTTATTTCATTAAATCCTATCTGATTGTTTGCGTGAAGCTCTGTTCCTGTTTCTCCTTCTCCATCTCCAACTTCATCTCATTCTCCAAACCCCTCTCTCATCTAATTTTGCTCTCCTCTCCAAAACAGTCTCCAGTCACTATCCATCTTCTTTTCCTGCCTGGTCCATCCCTCTGTATCCTCCTCTGCCACCTCCTTCTCTTCCTATACATTGGGAAGTAAAAAACAAACGACAAACACACCGTCCTGGGTCACACGAGTAACATACAAGTTCTTTGGGCCTTTTAACAACTGACTGAATCGGTTCATTAGAGAGAGGCTCAACGGCTGCAGAGTCAATCTTGTCTGCTGCTTTTGAATGATTAGCATGGGGGGAATTAAAGTGTGCTGAACCATTAAGGCTGCTTCAGGTCTCATTAGCTCGCTGTTTCATTAGGACATGTTATTGAGAGGAAAAAATTACTCTAAGAAAAAGTATAATTTGCCAAGGCAGGAGAGACGACTCATAAAGATTAGCGAGATTGGAAATGCTATTAGAAAACATCAGATGAAGAGCAGAGGACCCTGTGATGACTGCTGTCAGGGAGATGGTGTGGTTCACATACATGTTCGTGTTCATTCACATATCCTACTTGCATATCCACTCATGCCACCAAATAAATGAATATATCCATGATCATTTACAGTTTGTGTTTGTATTTAATGCTTATTATTCCATGGCCTTATCCATATCTTCACTATGTGCTTTTAGACCCATAAAATAGTCAGACATTAGCAGTGTTTTTCAAGTCAGGTTGTATAATCTTATTACATAACTATGTGTGTTGAAAGCAGACACTGCTCAGTGTAATTTGAGGTTGTTATCAAGAAAATAATCTTGAATGGCAGGGCTGTGAGTTTGTGATATCATATGCTGCAGTGGTTCATATGGTCACCTCACAGCAAAGGTTTAGGTCTGCTTAGTCTTTCTGTGTGCTTGCATGTTCAGCTCAGGGTTTCCTCCCACAGTCCATATACCAAGGGCTGTTAGGCTAATTGGTGACTGAGCTTTGCCATTAGGTGTCAGTGTTAGCATGAGCAGCTGTTAGAGGACATGTCAAAGGGATAAGACAGGGAAAATTCAAGGCATCCTTAATGCTTTTCTTATTTTCTTCCCTGCCCGTATCCCTCTTCTGTTGTTCTCAGTGCTGTATCTCTTAATTGGAGTTTGTTTAAGTTAATTTGAATACACTACATTAGAGCTAATCTTTGTTTTATCATACCAGGAGGATGGAACAGCACATCCTGTTGTCAGCATCACTTATCATCCATTTGTCTGTGTAATTTGGGCACCCATCCATCCTGCCAGCCA
Organism: Caranx ignobilis; assembly: GCA_021432705.1. Lineage (NCBI taxonomy): Eukaryota > Metazoa > Chordata > Actinopteri > Carangiformes > Carangidae > Caranx > Caranx ignobilis. The sequence continues at coordinate 2,660,340 of MU270014.1, forward strand.
GCCAGCCAGCCAGCCAGCCTGCTGTCCAGCTGTTGATCATTTTTTAACATCCTCATGTTACACTCCCCATTTCATTTCATTTCATTTCATTACAAAGATTTGACTCATTGTAGTGACTTTTGCATCTTCTTTTTAATGTTTTTTTTAATGCCACTTCTCCTGGTTCACTTTCTGATACTACAGACCTACATGAGACCTGTAAGTAGCTTAAGATGTGGGCTCAAAGGCCTCCTGGCTGCTGCAGAGTGCTGCTTAAAACTCCAACAAGCTGCCTGCAGAAATAAGACCAGCTGAGTCCATATCATCTTTTAAATCTGTACTCTGCTATTCTACCTGAATTTTCTGTTGGTTTTCTTTTATCCATCTTGATATTGTGGCCCATCTTACTTTATATCTGGCAAAACATATTTTTCTTTTGACTTTACTTATTCGTTGTCATGTGTGAAATACAGTTTTGAAGTGTGTCCCATAGATAAGGATTATTGTTGTGATATGTTTGCTTACCCATATTTCTATATTGTTAATGCAACTCTAATTGCTCAAAAGAACTGCACCAATCAAACTCTGATAACTGTGATGTATTCTCATTGGCTCCAGGGAGTGATAGGAAAAGGGCATAAAACAAGAATGAGCTCCATATGGGAGCCATCATGTTACTGGGTTAGCTTGCCAGCCTCTCTCCCAGTCTGTTACTTTTATGGGGCCTTTAAGAATCCTCCACATTATCACATAGCAGTATATCATGTGGGATTTGACTGCGCATAACCGCAGTGTTATCATGTTGATGTACCGCTTACTGAATGTCCCCCAGTGGAGCAGTATCACAGACATGGCTGTTTTTGTTTTGACTGCTTTACTCTAGTGTTTCTCATAGAAACACAAGCCAGACAGTATTAGTGTATAGGGAACTTCATGTACGTATTACAGAAAGAAATATTTTAGAAATACTCTGGGGGGGGGGGGGGGGGGGTTATTCAGGAAAACTCAACAGGATTATTTTAACAGTGTTCTGCATTACTGAAGTTAATAGTGGAGGGTTAGGGTTCCAGTCTACACAGTTTTCATTGTTTAAAATGACTTATCACATATATCCCTTTTCTTATGTTTGTGTTTTGCAGGTGTGCCTGTGAAGCTGTTCTGGTCGGGCAGCGAGGGAGATACTTGGGGGAAAGATGAGGAAGAGCAGGAGTGTTCTCACGGTGTCTCCCAACAATGTAAGTCATCATGTCTCCCCAAAAAAAACAACAACAACTCACCAATTAAATAACAGGCTGCATATACTGACATCTGACAAACAGCTTTTGAAGAGACATATAATCACTAGAGGACAGTTTCATTCATGCTAATCTATTCATTAATTGTAGTGGTAGTATCACAGTCACAGATAATGAGAGGGGGATCTCCATTGTGTTTCTCTGGCACAAAGTTTCTCTTTTGTTGGCTTTTTAGCTTCCATTGTGTGCTCTGCTCTCCTCTTGTTTCTACTCTGGTCTTTCTCTCTAGTCCCTCCACTCTGGCTCACAAGCCTTAAACATAAATGAAGTGATGTGACTCCACTTGAAATATTGTTTTCTTATTTTTAACAAATGTGTAGGCAAATCTTCACACTAATTGATCCAAAACAAAAAAAGATAACAAAAAATCAATAGTGATGCTTTTTCGCCCATCTACCTGTCTCCAGCTGCATCTGAAATGATTGTTGCAATAATGGATTGCATTAATTTGTGGGAGACAGGTGTAGGGGCCCCTAATGTCTGCACACTCACACTTACATATATTGTCTTTACACATACTGTATGGACAGAAACATGCAGATGCCCCTCACAGTTGCTGTGGGTGTTTTAGCTACCGACTATTTGAGCAATGGCAGCAAAGTGTGGGCGTATGGGTGTATTACTCAGTCCTTCTCTGGTTCTTTTTGTCTCCCTCTGTCAGTCTGAACACATTGTATTTCCGTCATCAAGTTCTTTCTCTCATTTAATTACCTCACCTGTCTCTCTACTCCCAGACTATTTCACACTCTTCTTGTCTTCTTTTTTTAAGGATGTGCTCCTATTAAATTTTCAGCATTTGCCAAAAAAGAAGCACATACATCCAGTCCAGTGACTCACCAGTGTGTTTTTCAACCACTGGATCAGAAACAACAAAATTAAGGCCAAGCTGTTCCCAGAGTGGCTCCTTGACCCTCAGGGAGGGAGACTGCGTAGGAAAGGGTCTGTCCCAGCTGTGATCACTGTGAACTACATCCCTTGAATCGACACCTTCCACAGTTTTGGTGTGTGAGGTGCTGACCGCACCTGAGCCAGTCAACCCCATCAATGTCATTGTCAGTTTTAGAGAGTGGTGATTTATATCCATGCAAGAGCTTGTGTGTGTGTGTATGTATGTGTGTGTGTGTGTGTGTGTGTGTGTGTGTGTGTGTAATAATAATAATCAACTTGACTATACATAAATATATATAATGATGCTAATAGTGGAGGATTAATGTGAGATAAAAGATCAAATGAATCAGCTGACTGGCTGCTCTGTGCTCTGATGCAGACTTCAGAGATCAAATGTAGTGTAGGGCCTGGGTGGAGCACGGTGTCATATTTTATGGCAGTTCAGTAAATTTATGATGGCACACATCACTTGATATCCCTTGTAGGGCCCCAAACATCATTTCACAGTTGTACTGGGGTTCTTTTATCACAAGACAGACCTTTACACAAAAAGCTGTGACACTGGAATCGTGACCATCTCTGGTGCAGTTCTAGCCACCGCTGTGGATCTTAACCTGCACTTTTACCCTCCTGTTGAGACGGGCAAGAGAAGAGGGAATTTCAAAGAGTTTGAAATTTTTGAACTTTCCATTGCTACAAATCAACACTAAAGCATGTGCATTTTCCTGTCATGAGAAATCTGGTGTGTCTTTACAAAGATTCATTACCACTCTTATGTCCATGTGTTTGATCTGGTACTGGTGACATCGAGACTGGAAGCTGGACTTTTTAAAAAACTGTTTATCAGCACCTCTGAAGATGACTAATTGAACACATAATCGTTTCATATTTACAGTGCAGAAACAGAAAAGGAAAAATTGTAGTTGTTGAAGTCTCCAGGTCACCAGGTCAGAGTGGTGCCCTGGAGCCAGATTGGTACATATGTTAGCTGTGGGCCAGTTGTTGGTCAAGAAGTCACAATCTTTTTCAGTGAAGTTTTGAAGCTGCAGGGCTGGGAAACATGTGCTCTGTTAAGAGGTTAGGTGCAGGTTAGGTTTATTGTCCACATTAAATTGCCTGAAATTGTGAGTGAGAATACCTGTCTCTCTCTGTATGTCAGCCTGGTGATTGACTGTTGACCTGAGCAGGTTGTACCCCACCTCTCTTCAGCCCCAACCGCTCTGTGACCTTCTCAAGGATAAGCATGTATGTTTGACAGCTGGATGAATCATGAGTAAAGCCCTTTGGTCTTAGTCTGAATGGCTGATTAATAAATGAGAGAACTAAGACTTGTGATGGGTTTGTGTCTATGCATTTAACCATATGGTGTAGGACAAGACGGCCTTGGTCTATTTACAGTATATGTGTCAGTGAAAGTGTTAAGTGTTTTCTGAATCAATGAGGTTAAGTGTGCTGAGGTAGGACATTGTTATTGGATTTCAGCTCTAACAGAAGGGATTTGGTTTAGCTGGTGATGCTTAGCAGGGATTAGATTTGAGTGGTGTAAGCGTGTGCAGATGAGCCAGTGCGTGTTTGTGTTAATGATTTGGCCCATCATGAAGCTGACATTCGGATTGGATTAGTTTGCTGTGTCTTATTGGCGTATGGATGTACGGTGCATGCTGGTGATTAGCGTGTGGTGTGCACACTGACTGGATCTTTATACATTCATTTGAGTGTGAATGACTCCTGTCTGTCAGGTGGGGTGTGTGTGTGTTTTTTTTTTTTGATTCAACTGTGGCATGCTGAAGGGTGGATAGATTAAATAATGTCTGTGCACCCTACAGACCTAATGACTTTATTCCCATGCAGATCACAGCTAACCACCTCTGATCTGATCAGCTCCAACTCTCCATCCCTGTCTGACAGGGGGTGGATCTATTCCAGCGTCCGTCTGTGAGTGTGCTTGAAAGCACACCGCCGTTTGTGTGTGTGACTTTGCATTTTTATGCAAGTGTGTTTTCAGACTGCATCTCCATAATCGCATACACAGTGTCAGGTGCTGCAGGCAACCTTTCACCAGCTTTCCGCTTATCAAATTAAAATCTCTTTCAGGGCAAGTGTGTCTTTGCACACGTTATTCTCATCAAGGCCACTCATGCTGTATAGAACATTCGTCTGAGTTTGTAGCTTTACTTCACCCTTTTAACCTCACTGTCGTAAAAACTCATCGCTAACCCCCCCCCCCCCCCCCCCCACAGCTGAGAAAACTTACAAGTACTCCTTACAAGTATACAAGTGCAACTATGCTGACTGAATAACCCTGTTTGAAGTGTGATAACTTGTATAACGTTGTATTTTGATCCTAATAGATTTCATTAGATAGCCAAATATGGAAACATATCACTTGACATTATAAACGCTGTGGTACATGCCTTTAACATAAACATAAAGAAAACAAAGCAGGCTTCGACAGAGGAACTGATCCTGATCCATTAACCCTTAACCAGTGCATCATTCGTGAAAACAATGTGGACTTGTGATTTGATGAACTACTTCTACTTGTCTCACATGTCAATGAGCAAAACATCAGCAGCCAATTCACTGACCTGCACTTTTCTCCAGTCCAAGCACTTTCTGAGAAATAAAGCAGGCAACATGTAATTTTAGAGAAACATTTTGTGAGACTGAATGAATTGAAATGGTCTCGACCTCCACTTAGAAATGCCTGCACACACACACACACACACACACACACACACACACACACACACACACACACACACACACACACACAAACACAAACAAACCCTCCTCTCTCGCAGCTCTGGTATATCCACTGAAATGTCTGTTGGTTTGTGTCCTTTCATCACTTCTCCCGTTGCTCTGCTCCCTGGTGTCCAGTGGGTCCACTCATAGCCAACACATATCACTTAAGATTTTTTGTTGTTTATCCAAAATATCCTTCATTATGTTCATTGTAGGTTTTCTAAGGTCTAAAGCCTAGCTTAGCATCAAGACTGGCTGTGGGGTGACGCTTAACCTGGCTGAGGCCAAATCTAACTACAGTAAACTCACTAATTAACACAAGCTGTCAAGCTCTTGTGCAGTGTTTTGTAACAAAAACAAGATCTTGACTGTCTCCTTCCATCTTCGGCTTCATATGTCAACACACAGACAGTTGCAGTCAATCTAATAATCTGACCTTGGAAAGAAAGCGATAAATCCTACTACCCCTAAATGTATCTTTTAAACCACAGAAGAAGTGCGGATGAGAAAACGTGAATGAATCATGTTTGTAATGAGGACATGTAACAGTTCTGGGAGGCAGTGATGAGCAGCGTTCGTTGTCCCTGTCACGGGGTCGTGCTCATTTTGAAAGGCCCTGACAAACGGCATGGCTTATGTTGTTTGTTTTTAGGACTTGTTGTCAGTCCTCCCCTTCGTTCTTTCAGTATTTTTTCCTCTCCTCTCTGACTCTTAATCTCTCTTGCTGCCCCTCCCTGTCAGAGTCTCTCACTTCTTTTAGCTTCCCATCTCTCTCTCTTTCTCTCTCTCTGTCTCTCTCTCTATCTCTGTCACTCAGTCACTCTGGCAGTTGAGTTTGTATTTACAGGGAGCACGGGTCAAACTGAACAGCTGTTCATTCTCCAATTAGAGAGCTTGGAAGCTGAGGGTTGAATCTTTGTCAGTTTTCAACAGTTTCTCTCTCTCTGTCTCTCTGTCTCTCTGTCTCTCCTTTCGTCTCGTCCTCACTGTCCTCTTTCATTCCCTCTCCCCCTCTTTAATGACATCCACCTCACTTCCCTCCACTGTTTCTATATTGGTCTTAACAAACACTATAATCTTCCTCCACCCGCTCCATATCTCTCTGTTGTGTCTGGTCAGGACGAGTGATGCTGGTTACCACAGTAACAGCAGCTCTTCTCTCCCATGCACCTCAGGATTATATGAACTTTGACCTCTGGTACTTCGTCCATCAGTCATACTGTGACATATTCATACTGAATGTCCTCTTGTTGTGAAGCCAGTGTGGTGCACTCAAAAACAGGACGTTGCATTTTGTTTGGAGTAGGGCCTGACCACTTTATCGGTTGGCCGATTAAAGCGGCCAATTATAGCCCATTTGAGAATAATCGGTAATCGGCCAAAACCTGCCGATTGTCGCCGATATTTTCAGAATTAACGTGCAGGGAATAAGACTTAGTTTTACTTTGAAAAGACTGACCCGGAGCTGACACATTTGCAGAGCAGAGTGGTCTGCCTCAATGGTAAATAACTAATTTGTGAAATAAACAAAAAGTCAATAAGTTCCCCATTTCAGATCAACCTGCTTGTCCGTGATTAATGATGTGCCTCGCTGTGTTGGTTGTTGTCTGTTGACAATATCATGTGAGTGTGGCGATGAATACTTTCATTATGTGTACATTGCCCTTGAATTCGATGCAGGAAATTAGTCAAAAATGTTCCTAAAGCCCAATAAAAGTATACAGTACAACTGTTTAAAATGCTTGTTTTGTCCAACCCTTTCTGCAATATCTGCAGATGTTACCGTAGAAGACAATACAAATACATACAATACACATTTCAATACTCAGCACATTATGGCTTAATCGCTCTGGAAATTTGACATATTGGATAAATACTAAATTAGCAAAGCCATAGCTCATTAACACTCTGTTGATTTAGTAACCAGTTAATGGACTGATTGTTTGAGTTCTACACTATTTTATTTGTGTAACTGGATTTAAATGGTTTAAAGATGCATGTAAAGATATGGAAGAGATAGAAAAGCAGAAACTGTCAGCGGAACGGCTGATTAATAAATGTTTCAATTAGGCTGGAGATTTATTCATGTGTTAAATTCAAAATGTGTTTACCATGGAGTGATATAAAAGGATAAATCATCCTCTGCGGAGGGTAGGAAATGACTCTTAGAAATGAAAAAACCATGAACAGAAGAACAGCATGGATTCAGTCTGGATCTCAATCTGTTCCCTTTGTTATGTCTCCCTGGTCTCTCCTGCCTCTCCAATAACCTCTCTGTACATGCACACTAAATAAATGAAGACGAAATTTCTTGAATATGGCCCTCAGCGTATTACACCAAATGTGTTTTTGTACTCAGCCCCCCCCCACCCCACCCCACCCCCCGACAAACTAAATTTATCACACGTCACATGCATTTTGCTATAGAGAGAGAAAGTAGGCAATTTATTTGATCTCATCTGAGACACAGGGATCAGGCTATTTCACAGCGATAAAGAAGAGATGATGATAAAAAAGAAAGAAAGGAGCGATAATAATTCACCAAACAGTTTTATTAATATCCTGTTTCTTCTATCAACCTCAGGGGAATATTTCATTCCTTTTGCCAGCCTATAAATTGAACTGAATGAAGTTATTAGTCCTGAAAAGGCCTTTATACGAAGACGACAACAGTTGCTCTGTTATTGCATGAAAACAATGTAAAGCCCAAAAGTGCTGATTCATTAAAAAAAACTCACTTGAAGCTGTTAACCTAATTACAAAACTACACGATGCCAGGCTGAAGAAGAGATTTCCAGTGCAGCGGCACAGTGGCTCCCTGAGACCTCTTCACTGTTCGCACAGCTTATTGTATTGAAGGTTTAATTTCAAATGGATAACCATTTTCACTCTTCAATCTATACTCAACCCATAACGACAAAGCGGATACATGTCTTTAGCACTTTTCTTTTTATGCTATTACTGTATACTTTCTGGAGTCACTATATAAAACACATGAACACTGAGGGCAAAGATATCTGTGAACCAATGACTGAGTTCTTTTTATCCACATGTTAAAACCTTTTATCTGCAAGCCTTGTGTGTATTCAAAAGCGTGGTCATTTATACATCTACGTATGTAGTTTCTTTTTTCTTTTTGTTCTTTTTTTACTCATGTGCAGAAACTGCTCAGTATGTACAGTATATACTGTAGCGTGCATGTGCATATTGCTGGAAGCGCTGCTCTGCTGTAGATGAATATGTCCTATTTCATACAGTACTAATCAGTCTCTTTCAGTGGCTCCCCTCCTTTGCTTGTTCTCCCGCTCTCGCTCATCTTACTTTCATTCTCTCCAGCTATCCCACCTCGCCTCTCTGTCTCTCTGCTTTATGCACCCTTCTCTTCAAGTCCTCCCTCTCATACTTTGGCCCAGCTGTTCCCTCCTCTCCTGCTGTCATCCTCTCACTTACTTTCAGACCTTCCCTCTCTCCCTGTTCCTTACCATCATCCCTCTCTGTATTCCCTCTCCTGCTCTCCATTACCTCCCTCTCTGTAACTGATGGGAAGCAGGTGTTGTTTTCTCAACCCATCCCTTCATTTCCTCCCTGTTGTTTTGTTGCCTTGGTGTCAAAATGGTGAGAGTGCAGTTGGTGGGGGCGGGTGAAAAATGGGCGAGATGCCGGTCAAGAGTACAGTGATATATATCTGTTACATGTGTATAATAACTTTTTTGTTTATGATTATATCATCATGTATCTATTTTTATGATGTTTTTCTTAGTATGATTATTATTCTCATTAAATACATGTAATTACATGTCAAAACACACATTTGATTGAAGTGGGCAGAGATGTCATTAGTTGAAAACTAAAAGTGATGTGAATAGGAAAAATTTACCATTTATTCATGCCAGCCAGATGGCTGGGAATTAGGAATTCAAATTCTACCTTGGTGTCATTAATGGTCACAGACAGCCAATCAGGAAGCATTCAAAAAAAGTCTGTAGTTACTGGGTAAAAGAAACAAAAAGTTCAACTTAACTTTCAAAGGAAATAAGTGAAATTACCTTAATGATATGAGCCCTGTGCTCAGGGGGTTCCTGCCAGTTGCAGAGATGTGTGTTTCATCTGTAGTGCACCTGTGCTCTAAGTGATTGGACTACATGTGGAGGACCTGACTGAATCCCTTGTTATTGAAAAAACAGCAGCAGCAAGCCAGGTCTTCTCCCAGGCCGGTCCTTTCCCAGGCAAATGTGAACCACAGGCTGTACCAGCCGCAGGTGAGGAAAGTGGCTTGCATGGGGCTTGTTGTTGTTGGGCTACATTTCAACAAGGAGGGGCTGGAGGGGGCTGCACCTCCCATAAAGGAACGTGGAGGTCCAGGAGGTACCTGAATCTGGTTCTTATCCATCCTCAGGGAGTTGAGGTAAACCTGGAGGTGGCTACAGGAAAGAGCCACAGACACCTACAATATTTGTAATGCATGCACATACTGGTCAAACCTCACATTAAGCAACATTGAACTTTTTTTAGTAGATCTTTGAATGACATTGGACACTACAGAGGAAAGTTTCAGTGGTGTAAACTGGAATCAAGCCGGCTGATGGCTGTGCTGTGGCTGAGCTCATCAGGTGGAAGGTGTCTGGTTTTAGAAAATTGATATGTTTTAAAGTTGCTGACCACATATTTTTACAAGTGGCTGCACTTTTCAGCACTTCTCCTTGAGAGTCTTTTGTTGTAAACTTGCTGTAAACAAGTGACTCAGAGGGCACCTCTGTGCCCCTTGACTGAACGTGAATATAAAGGCTCCTTCTTGCTTTGTTTATTCTTGTGATGTAAACACAGAGGACTTTAACTTGTATTGTCTGCTTTTCTGTAAAGCACAGTCATAAATCACACAATGGCAAAAGGTTGCTGAAGGTTACCGTTTGAACAAATGGCCAACGGTGACTTCCCTCTGCTGAGGACAGTCTCAGAAGTGCTTCTGACTGATGTGTGCAGTATGATCTGGTATAAATTTAGATTTGACACGGCAGCACAGGTACATTATCACCCCTCTATTAATCTCATCCAGCAGCTTGGGCCCTGTGACCTGGCTACTGGGACTGTGTGTTTTGGTGTGTGTGAATAAAGTGCATATGGAGGTGAACAGGCATTGCTCTCATTTGTATAGTGTGTGTGTGTGTGTGTGTGTGTGTGTGTGTTTGTTTGTGTGTGTGAGACTAATGAGTATGTCACAGTATCACTACTTAGCAGTCCCAGGAAGACAGAGAGGCCATGAGGATAGTGCTGCAAATGGGCTAATGGACTTCTGCACCTGACCCACCCTGCTCCTGCCCCACACACACACACCCTACACACACACACACATCACAGCAGCTGAAGGTCATGTAAGGATAGCAGGTAGAGTATATGAAATGAATGAGAAGACTTATCCCATATTTTACTGTGGAAAATGATTTCAGGTTCCTCTGTCTCCCATGTGTCATTTAAGGAAGTTTTTTTTTTTACCAGACGAGTGCAGAGAAGTCTAGCCTGAAGTTTCCATCTACTGTTGGACAAAATATTAGAAAGACTGATGATTAAAAACCATCACCGAGCTGAGCTTTGAAAGTGACCACAGCTAACCCTGCAACAATAGAAATGTGGTTTTATACTGATGTAAAGTGGAAAGACTTGAAATTACATTTCACAAAAATATAACACTGAAAATACCAGTGGAGATACATGAGGATAGAAAGTTGCATCATTGATATTTTCTTCTGGCCCGAAGTTGCATGGATACTACAGATTGAATTAAAATTCTGGTTCAGTATTTGGCACTTGTTTTACAGACACTTATGTTCATGCAGACAAAGTGTAAGACAAATTTTAAATGTGATGCATTTTTATACAAAGTCAAACATGCAATCGGCTTCAGTTTTGTGGCATGAGTTGATGTGGAGATGGCTGCTTGTGGATGGAAAATGTTACAACTTGAGTAAGAACTCTGAGTTCAGTCAGGAGCTGCCACTCACACACACACACACAGGCACATGGTGGCAACATAATCACTGGCTTGATTTCTGCAGAATTCTAATGAATGAGCAGTGCAAGTGCAACATTTTATTAATGGCAACACACACTCACTGGGGGGCAAATGGCAGCTGTACAAAGCACAAGACTGTTACACCAGAGACTAGGATTCATGTCCACAGGCATGTCACCAGTTTAAAACTATAAATATTTGATCTAATATAAATATTTGAATAAAAAAAGTAGTTAAATATGCAAATGAATTAAATTGCAATCACTTCTGCTGCCAATACTGACTGTATCCGTGACTTTCTGGACCTTTCCTGTCTGTGAAAATAGCAGGTGGTTAAAAGCCTAGTCGCGGCTTTGTGTCTGACTCAGACCAGTTCAATTGTTTAGAAGTTTCTGTTGAATCACAGCTCTGTCTCTTTTATTTTTCTCCCGGTCGATGAAATGTTACGCCACCTCATGTTTTTATGAAAGAAGTTGAAGAAAAAGAACAACTTTATGTAAAGGAAAATGGAAATGACTGCCATTCACAGAAAAGGTTGCACTTGTTAAACTTTGCTGTTGGCATTGTGGCGTCCTTGAGAGGAAAATTACCCTTTTCTGTAACAGACTATAATTGATGTTTCCTGGAGCTGTGTGAAGTGTGGTCTCTTTTAAGGGCATTACAATATGCTTTGGTATGTGCATCCATCGGATCATACAGTTGATTAAGATTCAAATGAATCTATGACACTAACCTTGAACATATGGAAACTGCTATCATGTCAGAGTCATTGTAAAAGTTGCAGGTGCTCAGGCATTGGCAGGCTACCAGGTGCAGCCGGTAGTATTTCTGTTTGGTGTCACTGTTGAGAGCATCGTCTGAGCTTATGTGATATGATCGCCGTGGGATTGTGCTCTGCATGTGTTTTCTACATGTATCCTTCACACTGCTTTACTATTTCTTCTGTGTTTGATGTGATCTTTCTCTCTCCGTTAGCCTCCTCTTATCTAAGATCACCAGCCTCCGTTCCTTATCCTCTCTGCTCTGCACTGCAGTTCTTATCACTCCTCACCTCACTTTGTCCTTGCCTCTCCACCACACCATCTCCCTTCTGAGCTGTCATGGAAAAAGTATTGTTGTCTCTTCCTTCTCACTCATGACTCTCCAGTTCTCAGGGCACATATCTCTGAACACCATTGGAGAGCAGTACTTTACTTTGTGTGTTTTTTTTTATTTTTTTTAAATACTCACAAAGAGCACCACAGTGGAGCCTTTTTTATTCCACTATTGCTATTTACTGCTTTGCATTTCATTACATAATGCTTCTGTGTTTTGATTGTTGCCATGTGCTTATTTCTAAACAGCAGTTGCTAAGCTGATTCGTCTCTCAGCTGTTTTCTCAGAACATGGTCCTTCGCACTTTCAAGACAAGAAATGAGTCAGAGTAATGAATTATTTGATCTATTACTGATGCTGAATTCATAGTCGTATTGTTCATTAAGCCTGTTGGAATTATTCCTAGAACTTACACGTAAAGTTTGACTAGAAAATAAAAATAAAAGTTAAACTGCCAGCTGGAGCTGGGAAAATGAAAATCATAATCTGCATGCAGTGTGCATCAAGTCATTATGTGAACCCCAGAGTTTTAGTTTAGATTGTTTTTTTTTTTTTGCCTTGTCCCTAATTGCCATGCAGGTTAGGATCACTAGAGGGCAGCACATGCTAATAGTTGATAAAGTTATTGTTGGTGGTAACTCCAGAGTGATGCTACATTGCATATATACAACACAACTCCTTATTTTTAAGTTTTTGCACGTCATGCAGACTTGCTAAAGTTAGGTTGTTAAGTTGCACAAAAGGGAAAAATAATGTAGATCTTTTTAGGATGGACAACATGCAAGCTGATGTACAACCAAGACACAAAAAGCTGCCTCACCCAAATTGCAGTGAAGAGTACCTGCAGGCTACAGTGACAGATTGATTAACTCTATTATCCCAGTGGAAAATCCATTTTCAGCGTGGCCACAGCTATTGGACACAGACTAAGACATTAGCTGCAGCGTCACTCACAATAGTCAGCATATGGCAGACACCAAATGTCATTGTCTGCACCACAAAGGCAAAAGAGAAACAGTCCAGTACACAGGGTTACGAAACACAAATGTACTGTGCTTACACAAGTACAAAAATTGGCTTTCAAAACTGAAATAATGAGTCAGTGTAATGGTTTCTGACTGAAAAGCTGGATTGTAGAGCTCTCTCCAGCATCAGGCACCACCGCCGTAGTGAGTGTAGCAACAGTTCTCTGTGTGAGGAGGAACAACCAAAATTAAGCCAAAGCAAATGGCTGTGAATAGCAGTAATTTCTACATTTACTAAATGCAGTGGAGAAAACATGAGTATTAATATTCTGCAGATCTAAATTGTAAGCTGCAATGAGTATGGCTGGAGGGGAACATTATATGTGGTGACCGTCTGCTATTCTGTGTTTTCAGTGTCCAAGTAGAGTCTGGTCCATCAGCATATGTATGAACTGTTCGAGCTGACTGAGCAGTCTGAATTTGTTGGGCTCCAGGAAGCCCCAAAGGAGAGACAAGTCTCCAATCCCACAGTTTAAATAAAGTGACTTCTTTGTCACAATAACTCATCGTGTATGAAGTAACAGTGCTTCCATCATGATCACTGGCAGTGTGTAGTTGCACAGAAGCTACAAGTAGGTGGGTGAAGGCAACGAGCCAAGAGGAGCTGTGGGACTCAGTGGGAAGCTATATTTGCTATATTTACTGGAATGGACTGCTTACTACAGGAGACCCAGTAGGTATGAAGCCCAAAAAAAGATTCAATACAAATGATTTGACTGCTCATTTTTACATGGCACCACTGCCGACTCTAACCAGACTTTTACAATAACAGCACAGGACCAGAAGTAAAAATAACTCTTCTAGGACATGGCAGTTGTTTAGTGTGCACTGCTTGTTGCACACAGCATCAACAAGGTGTAGAGGTTCCTCTTTTGTAACAACAGTCACTGCAGAGTAGGAACTGACTCAGATGTCATGAAGGAGCTTGGAGTAGAGCTGCTGCTCTTTCATGTCGAATGGAGTCAGCTGAAATCATCCTGAAATAAATAATAAACCAATATTGTGTTTGATGAGAAGGATATGAGCAGGATGAGGTCAGTCCAAAAAGGGAAATTGCATTGATCGACTCACTCCTTTGTCAAGTGAGTCAAGGAGGTAGTCCTGTAAACACAAAGTGATTAAGACGACAGGGCCAAAGAGACTGACAGAGATGTACAGAGGGTCACACGGTACATTTTCTGTGCTGTCTTGTCTTTTAATGTTGTTTTTATTTTCGTGTCTACATGCAAACACATGTTCCATTCTTCCCTGTGTCTCTTGCTTATTTGCACTTGTCAAGGTCTATCATGCTCCTGCATATAAATTGGACTGCAGCTGAGGTGCAAACACTGGTGTTTATACCAAGCAATCAGTTCGCTATAGACAGCACATGTTAACTCTTATTCAGACAAATCAAGCCAGTAAATGAAGCAGAAGAAAAGACAGAGGAGGCATCGCAGGAGGAGGTGACTTGATGAAAAATTAAAAATCTTTGTATGATGTAGGATTCGTGATGTTGCACCATAAACAACTCATTTTATTGAAATCATGATGATGTTGAAACTTTTTTTTTTTTTTTTTTTACCTTTATGGACGATTTCTGGTCATTTTCTGAAAATTGTTTCAACTAATTCCACTTTTGGCTTTTGTGATATTTTTTAAACCCCAGTGTGAGTTCATGGAGGTTAGTGAGAGCAAGAACTGTATGAATGTTGTATGAGTGTGAATGAACATTTTGAATACTGATATCTAGTGGAAAAGGGTCAACAATATGTGACACCAGTTTTATCCAGGAACGAGCCTGTGGCGCCCCCTAGTGGGAAAACAGCTGAACAAGGAGTGGGGCTGTGGCTGTTTTAATTCAACAAGCATTTATTTTGAAATGAAGAGTATTCAATGAATTGAGTTTTATACTGTGGTGTTTTACTTTATGATTTCATATCATGCACTTATTTATCCCTTTCTTTCTGCTCTCAGGACAGCAAAGAGCCTCCAGATTGCTGCCTCAGCGAGTCTTTTACTTCTCCGTCCTGCACACTGGGAGTTGACCTGCGCCGGGGCCGTCGCCGCTTCTCCGGCAACCTGCAGCTTCCCCCGTTATCATGGCGTCAGGGAGAACGGTCGCGGACACCGGATGAGGAGATCATGGCCAGGCCAACATCTCTGCCCTTCGGAGCCCCTCCCAGGATAGACATCACACCAGTTGAACCTGATTGGTGAGTAGACTGTCAAGAAGAAGACAAAGTTGGAAGAGAACAAACCGTTTGTATACAATGTTTGAAGCAGTTTAAAAAGACACGGCTCAGGGAGGAGGTCTGAAAAGGCTTTGCTGGCATCCTGAATCAGGAGTCTGTGTCAGGAAGTCACAGTGGAAACACACCATGTAGTTGTACATCTCGGAAAAAGATGGCAGGACCTGTCCAGGCTGTTCTCAGCAGGGAGGCTGAGAACTGCTGACTTTGCCTGAGGATGTAGTCAGGTGGTGAGAGAGATTTTAAGTTACAACTGTGATGGAGAGGGTAAAGTCTGAAGAGTCAGGGGGGCCCTGTGCAGCATTGTAGTTGAAGTTGCAAAAGATGTGAAAGCTCCATAGAGATAAAGCATGAGGGCAGGGTTTAGTGATGATTTCTTTGTCATTGCAGAGAGGTCAGGAACTGATTATAAACTGCTCGCTGTTGAAAAGGAGGCTCCAGCTCACTGCCGTGGAGTCATCTGTTTGTCCTTCAGGCAACACCTGCAGATTTAACAGGTTACTTATGTGTATGTTGCATGTAGACAGGCACTGCCCTCGAGACTAGAGTCAGGGAACAAAAGTTTCCCATTCATAGTAAAGGTTACAGAACATACGCACCAGTGCACCTCTGCACCTCTGCTCATAGCTGTCTCTCTGTGTGTTATGGGACTCAGTGTGGAGTGTGTTCTTGTACAGCGTGGAAGGGTGCTGTGCTTGTACAGTACAGTTTTTTAGAGTTGACAATGTTCAAAGCCAAGGTTTTCCATTGCCACTGGCTCTATGATTGGTGATATAAGGATGTGATATCTACAGATCACAGGTCTGTTTTCTATTTTTCCCAATCTTGACCCCTGGCATTTCCTGTCTGTATAAACACATGCTGCTTCTCAAAGGTGAAATAAAGAAGAGTGTGTGTATGGCATTAAACTGAGTGTTCTTTATTTTCATAGCTTTTGAAGTCCTGGGACACTCAAAGGTTTATTAAATGCAGCTAATTGTTAGAGACACAGCTATGTTAAAGCCAACCGTGGGTTTGTCCAGTCACACTGAGCACTGAGAGACCTTGTTAGAAAAGCTCCCTGCATCAGTGACTGATCTGTCATGTTGCATTCAGCTCTTTGGGGATGATACTGCCCTGTTTCATTATTTATGCACCATGCCTCCAGACACAGTTGTGCGTTCACACATACGCTGGGCACACGTTCACAGCAACAGGTACAATGTGCAGTTTCAGATAACACATACACAAACACAGATAGCAAGTGGCCAGTTGCTGGCAGGCAGCCAGTTGTCCAGTCGCGTCAAATTCAGATACGCTTTTACTTAACTCACTAATCAGTCTTGATTGGCCCTCTACTCCAGTGTGTGTGTGTGTGTGTGTGTGTGTGTGAGTGTCTTTTGAGGAACACTTTAATAGGAGTTGCCAAGTGTTTCATTCCTTTCAGTTAGACAAATAAGGACTGCTGGAGGGGCTAATCAGCCCTGATTGGCACTACACATCAGAGTATGTGTGTTGACGTGTATTTTGTGTGTCTGTTTCCTGTGTAACTGCTGGTAATATTGTAGGTTATGTAGGCCAGGGTGTTGCTGGATGTCAGAGAGCATTTTTACATGAACATTTTCAGTATGGCTGACAGACCGTGTGTGACAGATTTGATTCACATTTGAGAAACATTTGGTGAAAAACAACTATTATAAAATTAGTTGCCCAGTGCCCTTGCTGATTGAATAGCTGATTAATCCTGGAGTTTTAGTCAATATTGCTGGTTTTAAGAACTTAATCACAAAAATATTAAAGTCATATAATTTGGCACATGTAGAAGAAAAACAAAAATGAATTCTACATTGTAGAGTTTGAAGATTGCAACTTCTCTGTCAACCAGGAGAGGGCAGTGTGTTAATGGTTGAGTGGATGGACTTTGCACACTCACATTTACAGGCAGGTTAAAGGGAAAGGCTGACCAGATAAGTAGAGAAACATTAATGCAGATGCTTTCACACAGGGTGACAATAATGTAAATCATAAGCTGAGACCTTTTTGTGTCCACCTGATCTCAGCTCAATTTAAAATCTGTGTAACATGTGTCAGACATCTCTCTTCACCATCATCATCAAAACACCAAATGGGGAATTATGTTTTTAGAGGAATCACTCCAGAGGGGTGCAGACACTTGGGGTTGGGGGGTGTTTGTGCCAAGGGGCAGTGATGCTGTCCTGGTGTCTTCAGATGGTTCAAGACCTCAATGAGATAAATGTTTCCCCTCTGAACACATACATTACATTTTCATTATTTTTCATACAATCTTACGATGACTTCCATTTCTTTCTGTTAACAGTGAGTTTATTGGTGGCCGTAGAGGTCCCTCAGGCAACCGCAGACTTTATCGCAGGTGAGGTGTGTGTCAGTCGTCAGTCATCCTGGTGCTAGAGGCAGACATGTTCCCTCATGTGCCCCCCCTCCTCCTCTTTGCCCTCCTCTCTTTTAAAAGCCATCACACAACTGTTATGTCCCCTTCAGGCATCACTGCTGCTGAACATCAGGGTCAGCAGAACCTTCCTGAAGGTCCTCGAGTCTGATTACTCTCTTCCCCAGTGAAGCCTCAAGTCGGTAGTTTTGTGTGTGTCATGTTTTTATATGCTGTGTTTTTTGTCCGTGAAACAGTTTAAGTCATCAGCACCATGTCTCCCCCTGCCCCCCCCTTCTGCTTGTACTTATTTAAGTGCTGCCACTGATAGCTGGAAGGAGGAGGAGGAGGGAGCAAGAAGTTATTTTGGGATTCAATTATTTTTCCTGCTGATGTACACAATTGCTTCAGAGCTGAGAATCGCTCACAGATTGATTGTTAAAATTGTGCATCTGCGTGTGGGCGCGCTTGTGCCGCAGTTCGAGGAAAGCCTGTGCAGCCGGAAACTTAAAGTGTTAATGATTGAAAGTCAGCACCTAGTGGAAGTGCTGTGTGTGTGTGTGTGTGTGTGTGTGTGTGTGTGCACGTGTGTGCGTGCGCGCTACTGTACATGAAAGCCAGTGGATGAGTGTAAAGTACAAGGACACTAGCAATCAGACTTCAACCTGATGAATCTCTAACAATCGTCAGGTTCACCTCATCCAGACTGTTGTAATTAGGTGATGAGAGGTCATCACAATCAATACAGAAATGGCTGGTACACGTGAGGGAGGTGACATGGCTCGCTGAGCTCAGAAGACAAATGCTTTGTGCTTTATCACATCACGTATTTGAATTTTTGATAAATATGACAAATTGAACAAACTATCCTGCTATTTTCATGACATTACAGTATCTAATGATGACTATACATGGTTGAAATATCCATTTAGATGTGTGAGAACATGTTGCAACGAACAATGACTCTTGATTTTGGAGTTTCCATTGTGTTTTAGTGGCTGAATGGCAGCAGATGAGGACGCCCTCAGCCAAAGCTATGACACTTCACAGCAGCTCAACGGTGGCTGATGGCCTCTGGATTCCTGAGTGCCAGTGAAAACATTATGTCGCTGTGTCTATTTCTTTATGGGATGGGTAATTGCTTCTGGTCATGAAGTGATCAGTCTCTCTTGGAGAGCATTATTTGAAATAATTCAGCAACATTCCTGCTTCAACTTTATTTCCTGTTGCTTCAAAACTCAAATTACTGTCTTTATTTATCTGTTAAATATCTCTAATTGCATAGATATTCAGTTTCACATAAAACTGAGAAAATTATCGATCAGTTATCATCATTGTTGCTTGATTAGCCTTGTGTTGGTTGACTGTTCAGTTAATCCATTAATTGTATCAGCTTGTCTATCAATACTATTTCCTGCAGCCCATCTGTTTGGCCACAATATAAGAGTAAACCTCATTAGGTTAAATTTAGTCTGACCACAGTTTTTGCCTCACTTCATTTATTTTTATTTGCTAGTTGTCCCAAACGTACCAACATACCTAGAGCCAGTGTAATAACAGAGGACGGAGGGGAGTACACATTAACTAAATGATATCTTTGCAGGTCTTGAAATTAAATCCTATGAAATTGCTGCTTTGCAAAAATATTGTCCCTGTTACATGATATTTCAGAGTTGCTTGGCAGAATACTACGGATGTGCACAGGTCTCTGCAGAATCTTCTTTTTTGAAGACTTATCCATTTGAAGTCCAGATCAGCACTCTCAGTGATGTATAATAATATAATTTCCCCACTATGAATGAAATTTGCCGTTTTGGCTGCTTCTCCAAAAGTGATTTGAACCATATCTGGATGTGTTTTTCAACACGAGTCAGGATGACACTGGTCAGATTATGGCTCGATTTGTACACTCCGTGTACTTTCTTTGTGCGGCGTGTTGTCGAGCGCTGCCCTCTCTGCTGGTGTTCCAGACGGCTTTCGTGTGGGTGTGAGTAATCCACAGAGCCAGTGAGCAGAAATTGGATCAAGCATTTTTCATTTTAGCACGCACAGCGACTGAAGGAGACGAATCGTGCGTCAAGATTACGTTTGTGTTCATGTGTAATTCCAGCTATTTGGCTGTCGGCCATACGGTGCACAAGTATTTAACCCCGTTCCTTAATTGTCATAACACTTTGAATATCAGCAGGTTAGTTAAATGTCGTAGATACACGTCATCAGGAAAATACTGTAATTTCACAACGAGTAATTTTGTCAGTAAACAAAGGATAATAGTGGAGGTGTGACTTGTTTATGGTGCTTTGTGTAGCTGTTTGGTGACATTGCAAGGGACATTTTGAAAGATCCAATTGTCGTTTTTGCAGCCTCAATGTGCATTGAGGGGAAATGCTGCTCCCCTCAACTCCAACGAAGTGCCACTAGTCAACACACATCTCATATCTGAACATCATTTTGCATGATTATACAGATTAGCCAGTGGAACAAGGATGGCCAAATAAAACCCAGCTTTATGCTAAATCCACAAACTGAACCGTCATGTTCCCCACAGTTTCATCAGCTTTGGGAGAGTTTTGGTTCAGTGTCAGAAAGAAAAAAAAGAATAAAAAAAAAAACAAGTAAATAAAATAATCTGTCATATTTATCTTAGCCTGCTCCCCTGGATGTCATTTTGTATTGCATGGCAGTTAAACCTGATGCTCGGAGGGGTTTAGTTTGTTAGGCTGTGAGTTGAGACAGATGTAAATTAATGGGATTATTGTCTTCATGCTATTCATCATATTCAAATGTCCCGCAGAGAAATTTGTTGCAGAGATCACTGTTTTGTGCACATAAAAAAATATTACTGAGGTCACCTGTCTGCCCTATTCACTGTTGTTTTCTGCTTGTTTTCCTTCTTCTGTAAGCTTTTATCATTTATTTGCATAGATCACAGGAATCTAATCCATATGAATAAATAATCACAGCACCTGTCCTTGTCACTTCAGCGTGTATAATCTCATTTTCCTTTGTGGCCATGTCTGTCTTTCTCAGGTTTTTTCCTGTGAACTGTGCAGGGAATGAATACGAGTCTGTTAATCTGGGCCACAATACAGGATTGTTTTTCATTTATCTGTGAGAGACGGTGTGTGTGAAAGGGGGAATAAGGAAGAGAGGGTTTTATGTAACATCTCATCTCAAGACCTGAGCTCATCGCACGCATGCCCCATCACCCCCGTCTGACACACACACACACAGACACGCACATAGTTCTGGTCGCCCTGCTCTGGGTTTCACTGTGGGAGGCCAGAGACTGAGGGAAAATGGGGCAGGCTGAAGCGTCTCTCTTGCATGTCGTGAAATTATAGAAAGTGACAGGTGGGCCTGTGGGGCAGGCAGGGATACTTACAAAATTTTTAACCCTGTGCTCATCCAGAAAGGTCGAGGCATAAGAAGACAAAGCTGGGTATTGGATTTAACCAATTCTATCCTGTTCATTTTACTACTAATTAGCAAGTGTTTGCATGGTAACTTGTGTAAAGCCCCCATGAAATGAAAAGTGTCTTTTCACAGCTTTAATCTTGTATCCACATGTTAATTGTTAATTTTTCTCTTCATATTTGCCAGATTCACGTCAGAAGATTATTATCTGAGTACTTTTACATCAAAACTGATGTTTTCTTTCTGTTCCTGCAGGACGATTTTAGATATTTGATGACTCATCCTGCACTCAAGGGCGTTCCTATAATTGTGTTCAATTAATTTTTTTTTTTTTTAATTTTATGAAATATAAATCCTCCCAATCATCGTCACAACCTCCGAGCTCCGAGTTCTGCCGACACTGTGCATGAGCTTGTGCTAACTCTATTGGAAACACGTAATCATGCAGAACTGCATAGCAACCTGAGAGCCGCTTCAGGACGTCTTTCACAAAGAAATGATGGGCAGGTGAACGAAAAGATAATTAAGTCTTTATTTTTCAGTTGGACAAGGTGCTTTTTGATCATGCTGATGGCATGCTTTTAAGGAGGGCAGTATCTGATATCTGTTGGCCAGTTAGGCAGTTGTCCTCCCATTTTGCCTTTAATATATTGACAAGTATTTGATGGTTTGTCATCAACATTTGTACAAGATGTATTAGCTCAAAGGTTTGTGAAGACTTTCATGATGCATTTAATACAGTGTTCCACGGTAAAGCTTTGGTTACTTCTTATATTTCATCTAGCACCATCATCAGGTCAAAACTGTAGATTTCTCAAGTTCAAAGCAGTGACAATCCCAGCAGCCCCAGCTGTGCTGTGCATTTACTGACAATGAAAGCATGCTAATGTGTTAACAAAAGGTGGTGAACATGATAAATCTTACACATTGCTTCAACTTTGCATGTTAGCATTGTAACGGTGAGCTTATTAATGTTTAACTCATACTGTAGCACTGCTGTGGAGGATTTATAGAACAGCACCCCCGCACATCTACAGTATATGATTTCACAACTAGTTCACCTACTGAATGCTACTAGGATCCATTATTCAGTAAGTAGCATACGGGTCAGTTATTTTTAACTGTGTGTTTGCTGTGCTAGGCTTTAGTTTGGCCTGTTTGCCAGTGAAACTTTTAATTATTTGTAGTGACGAAGGGTGGACAGACTGAGGGAGAGGAGCCAGGGAATGCTATGCATCATTGGCTGATTTTTAAACCTCTAACGGTGCGCGCGCACACACACGCGCACACACGCGCACACACGCGCACACATGCGCACACACACCATTCTGTTCTCCTACAGTATGATGCTTCATATTACTACAAGTGTTTTCTCTTTTACATACAAGCTTGAAGAGACTATTTTCATGCTTCTGTAGCTCACAATGACTCACAGCCTAAACAAATCAGTCCGCCAAGCAGACGAGCAAAGGCTCACATTTCCAATACTCGTCACGCCGCATTTCTGCCTCCTCTGATGTTCCTTTTGGATTCTTCTTCTCAGTCTCTCAACCTTCAGGGCATTGCCCCTGTTTTTTTTTTCCCTGTCGTCTTTTCATCACTTGGAGTAGCCCTTTGTATGTGTGGATATGTATCTGGAATGTTTTTCTTTTCTTTTCTTCTTTCTTTCTTTCTTTCTTTCTTTCTTTCTTTCTTTCTTTCTTTCTTTCTTTCTTTCTTTCTTTCTTTCTAACCATAGTTCATGGCAACAACAGTTTAGTGCACTGCATGCCCTAGTCTGTTTATTTGAATCAGTTGACCTTTGAGCAGTGTGTATGTTTTTGCTCACTAATGCCCATTAAGCTGTTTCCCTTTATCTCCTTTCCAAATTGCCTTTTTTGTCTTGGCCTGCACTCACCAGTTGCCTGGCCCACTAAAGGTCACAACATCATCTGCAACGTTACCACAAATCCCTGCTAAACAAAAAATAAATAATAAAACTGACAACCTGTTACTGTGCCTGCCTGCCTGTCGTCACAACAGCCACCAGCCAATCCTTAACGGGAGGGGCGTGGCTTGTGCTCGCTGCGTGCCTGCTCTCAGCTCCTCGTGTATATTCTGAATGAAACAGCAAGTGAAGCATTTGCCTGCATGCTGTGCTGTGCTCTGCTGTGCTCTGCTCGCTGCTCTGACTGCGTGAGGTGAAGGGAAATCTGACTAGAGGCTCGGCGTAGTGGGGAGTCACTCTGTGCCACACCAGGAGTGCCTTTGGAAGAGGTGGGGGTTGTTTGCAGAGACAGGAGGTCAGTCATGCAGTGATGGATGGAGAGAGAGCAAAACAGGAGGAGGCAGAGAGCAGTTTTCAACCCCTCTGAATCTTTCATAAGGGAGATCCTCCAACATTAAGCTGCCTTGATGGACTGAGAGAAAGAGCTGGTACTGAGGTGTGCATTTAGCAGGCACCAACTGTGCCAGAGAGACAGAGGGACACAGGACAAGGAGGGAGAGGGATAGAGCACTGGGGTGTGCACTTTACTGACAACGAGACCAGGAGAGAGATGGGAGAGGAGCAGTGGTGACAAGAGGGATTCATCTGTCCTGGAAGGAGCTGTATGTGACCCTGCCGTGGGTAAAGCTCATCTAAGAAGCTCTGATGAACAGAGGACCAGCAGGAAAGCACGGTGTGTGAGCCAAAAAGAGAGAGAGAGCAAGAAAGAGGGAGAGGGCACGACTGCTGACTGGCTAATCCCTAAAACCCTGAAGAACGGTGGAAAGGGGGAGAATGACAGAAAAGCATAGAGGCAAACAACAAGTGTGTGATCTGACCCTTTTCTGTATGAATGATTGTGTGTGAGGTTGATTCAGTTTTTTCTACAACACGGTTTTAGCCCAGTTTAAACTTCTCTGTGTGTGAATCCGGCAAATAATCAGCTGTACATGACCGGCTGGTGGGACTGACTTTGGACAGAGAGTGGTAGAATTTTTGTCAGAGGAATAAAAAGTCGGGCACACAGAGCTGAACCCAGCCTGCAGGGATGTCGTCCAACGAGCTGAGCGTTGAGATGGACTCTTGCATTCGGACGTTCAAGGAGCACATGCACCTGGAGCTGGAGCCTCCCAAGATGCCAGGTGTGGTCGGTGGGAAGAGGGGTGCCACGTCCCCGAAACTGTCCCCCAGAAGCTCCCCGCGGCTCTTTCGCAAGCTCATGGTCAACAAGAGCATCCGACAGAGACGACGCTTTACTGTGGCTCATACCTGGTAAGGCCCTGGGTGGGGTGAGACGTGGTCATTAGGAAAAAGAAAAAAAAGTCATGGGAGTTGGGCTGAGACAAACAGAAAAGGGAATAGAGGGGAATGCGCATGTACAGAAAAGGGAGAAAGTGGAGGAAGATAAAGTGGGGAGTGAACGGATGAAGATGGAAAGAAGAAACAATAGAGACATAATGGGGTTAAACTGATGGAGAATGGGAACAGGGGGATATTCAGGGTGACAGAAAGGAAGTGTGGATGGTTAAAGACAAAAAAAGGAGGAAAACGGAGGAGATCTGGGAATAGGGAAGAGTCACGTATGAGGGTTAAACAGACAGTCAATGAGGGGGGAAGAGGAGATGGGGGAGGGAGAAAAAAAACTCAACAGAAGGTGAGGAAAATAAGAAGGATGAAGGAGGATTGATCCCACAAAAGTAAAACAATGTCATAGGCTGTGTGACTTTTATCATGATGAGTGGGGTCAAAATGTGTGACAGGTCTGCTCTCTGGTGATTTGTGACCGGGTTAGATGATTACATAATAGAATAAAATCATATTCAGCAGACTCCCCTGTCCACCATTTTGATGTAGTGTATCTCTGCCCTGTACCTGGATGAAATTTGTGTGTATGTGTGTGTGCGTGTGCGGATCAGTCTTTGTTTTGGATGGCTGCAGTGATGTGGAGGGAGTGTTAGGCGCATTATATAACCCGGTGGTTCTTAACCTTTTTGGTTTACAACCCCAGTGAACAAATGGATGTCTTCATAACACCAGAGCAGCTCCTCCACAGGAAGACAAACATATTACAACATCACACAATAACACAATGTGATGCTTTGTTGTGACATTCACATTAATGTTATTCCTCTTGGCACATTTCCTGGAAGAAGCTCATGGACTGCAAGTCTGATTTTCAATTACACCAGATCATGATGTCAAAAGTGGAGATGTCCATGTTTTGCTTCTGATAAACCCCATATTCCACACTGTTAATAATGATTTCCTCAGCTACTTTGCATTATTTTACACCCCATCCCCCACACACGACCTGAGTTTTTGCAGCATTTAGGCACTAGATGTGAAGGGAGGGCTTGCTATGTTATGCAATGTATGGATTAGAGGCAAGGGGGGAAAAGAGCTGCTGTGATTTGATTAGAAAAAGCTTCAAGGTGACTCTTGTCCTTCATGAAAACAGCAGTTAAATTTTTTCACATTAGGCAGCGGAGGTGTTTTTTTCTTTTTGGTTTTGTTTTCTAATTGTCGTGAGGCTTGTGAAGGTGAAAGCCATCATCTGTGAAAGGAGGAATTAGCATTTGCCCATTAATACATATCTGATGGGTTTACAGGTATTCAAAATTTGCGGCAACATGATAAAACAGCCTTGTCACTGCTTGCATGGGGTGGGTCACAAAAAAAAAAAAAAAAAAAAAAAAAGAAAGATGAAATCAGTCTCTGTTGTGAGAGGGAAATGAGTTCAGATATGAATCTGCTTCTGTTTGCTGTGTCTAAACAATGTGCTGTTTTTGTGATGGGCAAGAGATAATATTTGCGCATATATGCTTTTCTGTGTCTCATATATACATAACTGTGTCTATGTGAGAATATGTATATAGAATTGGACACTATATCCCAATGTGTGTACATATGGGTGTTTACAGATGCACATACTGAATTCATTCTTTTCTCCCCCTACCTCCTTAGACATGGGAGCTCAGGTCTGTTTATCTCCTCTCTCCCTTATTGTACAGCCTATTTCTGTACAAAGAGAGGGATTTGTGGGGGTTGGGTGGGCACAGAGGGGAAAATGCGAGAAGAAAAACAAGGAAAATTGCTTCATTTAGATATCATTAAAGATGTCAGCGGAGTCCTCTCCCTTGTTTGTTCGCGCATTCTTGCAGAATATGGGCTTGATCCAGGGACATGACGACACCCATTACAGCCATTAACTGCCAGTCCAGCCCATTAACAGCCATGTTCATGATAAAGTGCCCTTGAGCGAGACACCGAGGTGTAGCTGCTCAGTCACTGTAATGCTCCGAGAGTGACAGGTAAAAAGCTAAAAATGGAAATTGGTGGTGGTTTTTTGGGGGGGGGGCAGAGTAGACAGAGCCAGAAGGAGCCCAAAGGGAAAAATCCACAGTCATCTCCAGAGGGGTATGCATGGCGTCAGGGCGGGCATGAAAATGGAGGAGATAATGATACCTGCCAACAAGCACCAGGTGTTTAATGTTTTTTTAATCAGGCAAACGACACATATTGGTGCACACTTAAAAATATAGACGAGCAATCAGAGAGGATTACAAGATTAATCACTGCACTTTTTGCTTTATCCCATCTCATTTAATACACTGGAGTGGCCCAAAATGTCATTATCCCCTTTTTTTGCCCTTGAAAAAAAGCACCTTTCCTGGGAATCCTTCAGGGTATTACTGGCCACAGACTTTTCCTGGCATAATTGTGTCCCCACCTGTGCTTGACTTTGGGGAAAGGATTATGAGCTGTAGGTCAGGCCTTTTTACTCTTGGATAAATAGTTCTCCAGAATTTAGCACTGCATTAATTATCACTGATTATCATTACAATTTCTTGCACAATGTATATAGTGAAGTATATAATGAAATGAAGAATCGGTTACAGTACCAGATGGCAAATACTTCTCTATACGCATTTTTTCTCTCTGTATCTATGAGTTGTTCTTATTCCCTGTGTGTGAACCATAATGACATTTTGTCAATTTGCCATTTTCTTGATGCAGCACTGAGAAACAGTTTGAGACGATTTTATATCGGTCAGTGGAACAGTGTTGGGTTGAGCATTGCTGTTGTTGTTGTTTTTAATTGATATTTACATAATGGCACTATTTCAAATGGCAGCACGGTGTGAAAGGGGTCGCTCAGTGAGATGAGTCCACTGAGGATTACCACCTGAATCTGCAGCTCCCATTGGTTTTACACAGCTTTGTAATGAGTGGCAGCTCATTTTTTACTGGTCTGTTCTGTAACTATTTTGTTTTGGTTCATGCATTTCTGCAGATGTTTACAGATCAAGAGCTATAAACATCCACTGTTGTACCGCTTGCTCAACACCAAACAGTAGACAAGAGTTAGCTGGTGAGCACAGTGGAGGATTTAGCAGCTGACGAGCCTGTGTAATAAAAGAGAGTGCGTATTGGACATACAAAGGCATGACTCCAAATGAATAGCTGCTCTGTGCCTTGTCTAAATACTATAAAGAACTTTTATGGCAGTTGTGTGTTTTGTGTCCACTGCTCTCCAGTGGTCAAATAACATCTGCTAATTCAGATTTAACAAAGTATTTGTTTTTACCCAAACAACGATTCTTTCATTGAAGGTAACCACACTTCAACAAGGCTACTGTTAAATGATGAAACGTTTATTTTCGCGGTTTCTGTTGAAAAAGAGGAAACTGTATTGTTTTAGAGGGTACAGGCTAACAGCCTTTATTGTTTAATTTTGTGGATAAGTTGAAGTATCACCACCAATAAATTGGGAAGTAACTTTCAGATCCCTGTAGAGTGGGAGCAAGTGGCTCATATTCTCAAAAACATGTATTTGAAGTCTGGTTCAAATGATTTTTTTTTTCCTCTGATTCAGTGTCTGTCTGCTCACCAGCCTTGAACACTTTCTCCTCATGAGATGAGAAAAAGCTGCTGTGTCATTCACTCCAATCAATATTATTAAGATCATCCAGCCCGACAGGTTCATACATGCTCTCTCCCCTGTCTGTGTTTTCTTTCGATCTGTTCACGGCCTGGACATTTTCACCATCTGGAAGTTTAAATGAAAATCTGTCGCCAATCCTGAATCCAGAACATGAAGCAAGTTTTCCAAACTCTTGTGTAACCCATTATAAATTCCTTTCTTGCTTTTACTCATAGAGGCATTACTTGGCTCAGTTGTGAACCAGTTGCTGGTGAACTCTTGACCTACTGGCACTGAGACAATGATTCTTCTGTCAGAGCTGCTGTCCTCCTGTCTCGTTCTCTGTCTGTCTCCATCTTTTACACTCTTTGTCTATCTGTGTGAGTCTTTCCCCGAACTTCTCCTCTTTCTGTCTGCTTCATTCTTTTGTATGACTGCCGGTCTGTCTCCTCTTTTTTTTTTTTTTTTTTTTTTTTTGCTTTTTCCCCTCTGTGTCTCTCTCTGCTGTCTTTCTTTTTCACTCCACAGCACCACATGATGTAAATGTTTGATGGCCGGCTGAGGCGTACGACCGCTCTGTTTCCCACTGACACAAAAAGCACATTAAGGGGAGAGATTGGACGGAAGTAAGTAACTGCCATGGGAATGAGAAGAAAGTAGAGGACTGGAAAAATAGCAAAGACAAAAGGGAAAAGAATGACATTTAATACATGTAAATGTAGTGTGTAACTGATGAACATTACCTAACACACAAAAGACTATCACACCTACATATCTTTGAAATGTAAACACTGCAGGCTATTTTTGTTTTTATCGGCAGCTGCAAACAGGGCTGTGCTGAACTCGGCCTCCTCTTGTGTGCTGACGTCCATCAGATGTTTTCAGGGGGGCGAAGAGACACTAAAGAAGACTGGAGGGACAGATAAATAGGTGGAGGGAAGGAAATGCAAACGGTGTGTATATAGAAAGAGGGAGATGGATAAACAGAAAAGCAGACCTCATTTACCACAGCGGAGTCAGCTCTGGCAAAAACAAATAGAGGTCGCTGTACACAGAGGGTTATTTACCTTAGCTTAAATGTCAGCGTAAATATCCATCTCTCTACACTAGTGTATCCAGAGCTCTTTCTACTATTGATTTGTTTCTTCCTCTACTCTTGTCCATGACTCACCCAAAATCATCTTTCTATGAACGTCAGGGAAAGCTTGACACGATAATTGTCACTGCTGCAGCCGGTGTGTTTACGCCAACTGCTCACTTGAGCAAGAGATGGGGGGTGGGGATGGGGGGGGGTTCACCTCACATCTGAAGAAGCTCATTTCATTACACAGCAAATGGATCACACATACATCATAAAATGTATGTATGATATTTCATCAAAGATGCGACCCCGTCGCTGCTGTAAATTGCATTTCGTGTGAAGATTTACTTCAGATTTCCACAGCCTGTTCCCTTTGTATGCATATGTGTGTATAGCAATTACATAATGTCCTGTAACTGTGGGGGAAACTTGGGCACTGGGTCACTTTCTGCCCCATGAACAGATTTTAAGTGGAGTAAATGGTGTCTATATATAAATGTTCTTTTAAAAATCACTTGCTAATCTCACAGTAACTCTAACATTTGAGAGGACATGGCTCTCTACAAAGAAATGACAAGGTAACATCAGAAGCCCCGTTCAGACGTGCACCCCTGCTACGTTAATCTGCTTTAACACGTTGGTCTCATGTCTGAGTATCTGAATAAGCACTGGGTCACATTCACATAAAAGTCATGACTGCAATCTTTGCTGCTAAACCTGGTAACATTTCCCAGTCTCTTTCAACATGGCATATCGCACAATGCAGCGCAGGCATTGTGGTTCACTGAATCTGAATGATCAAAAAAACATCACTTTAAATCCCATAGGAAACCAACAGTGTTACATCTGCCATGTCTGACAGGACGGTTTCAGATTCCCATGGCGATTATTCTGTTTTTTATTAGACATTAGACACAAGGGAGGCTGCTTTTAATACTTTGAGGAAGAAGACTGTTTGACTGTGCTTGTGCTTTCACACAGTTACCACACTGGCTAACATTTCTGAACTATCTGTTCACGTCGGACAGCTTATTAGCCCAGGTCCCCTTGTTTAGATTGGCTGTTTTCTTACTGTGTGCTACTTTTGTTTGCTTTTAAGAAAGTGGCAATTTAAAAAAAAAAAAAAAAAAAGAATGAGTGAGATGGGGCTCCCTCAGTGTCCAGAAGGGCACACGTTGCATGTAACTCTCCAACATTTCCAATTATCTCCTCACTGGCACTAACAAAATAAAAAGATATTAAAGTAATTTTTTTTTTTTTTTTTTTTTACCAAGTATAGCCTGGTCTTGTGCTGAACGCAAAGTTGTGACCAATATTTGAAAATAGGCTGTGTCGAAATAGATTATAATGACCACTTGGACATCCTGATGATGTTGTAAGTTTCACTGGACTTGTACCTGCATTTTTATGACTTAGGCTTTTTTTTTTTTTTTTTCTAATCCTTGTCTTTCAGGTATTCAGTCTCCGACAAGACTTGAATCACCCAATCATCTTGCTTGACATGCAAGACCATACAACACATCATTGACATTTGAAACGTGTGCACTTTGGCACCTCTGTATCCTTTTAGTTTTTCATAACACTCCCCCTCCCCCTGAGGCTGGTACATCCTGTACAGGTGCAGAAGATGCAGAATTTGACAAACATTAGCAGCACTGAACATCATACAGTGAAAATCTGAAAGTCTGGCCAATCTCCATTTGAAGGCATCGTAGTTCCCAGTGTGTCTGAACCTGCCACATCCCTCCAACGTCATCATGTTTGTCCTGCCCACAAAGTCTCTGATTGGCTCAGTTGTTTCTTCAACCATTAAAGAGCCGTTTGCAAAAAGCAGCATCAGTCCTTTTTGAGTCACTGATAAATTTGGTGATGTGGGCAGTGATTCAGATGTCTGGAACCAGAATGTCTCCTTCTTCTCCTCCTTGTCCTTCTCCTCCTCCTCCTCCTCCTCCTCCTGCTCATCCTCCTCTTCTTCTTTCTCTCATACTGCATGCCTCGGTTCAGCACCCTCCATCTCTGTCTCCTGTCTCCCTGTGCTGAACCAGCCGAGCAGAAAGTTAACTATTACGGATGGGTGAAGGAGTGCGAGTGTTCAGGGCTGTGTATACGTGTGCATATTAACATGCATGTACGTAATTATCTCGGCCGGGATTTGGGTTTAAAGGGATGAACTCTTGTGACAAGCTATGGGAGACATGTTTCACACTCTTTTAAATGTTGGTAGCACAGAACACACTTGGCTTATTAATTTCTCAGATTGCTCATGTTAATTTCATAAGTGCTGCATAATTACATGACGTGTCCTGGCTGCAGGTTTGCATCCTATTACATCCTTGTTAAAGCAACATAAGGGAGTCAAAAAAATATCTTTAGATCCAGTGAGATGTTTACAAAGAGAAACAAGTCCCTGATGTTGACACACACACATGCCTGTTAGCTACTCGAATGCCTAATTAGCTGAAGTAGTGTTTAGGTTTGCATGCATGCAGTGTTGAAGGGCTGATGGGAAAGTAGTGCTTGTTCCCCTGGGATGTCCTGGTGGTTGCTTTAAGCTACAGTAAAGAACGTACTGTACCATGTACTTACACTGCTGTCACTTTGAATTTGTCTGATGATGTGTATTGCTTGTCTTCCCCCCATTGCCCCTTTTGTACTCCCTCGTATATGGTCTACCAGTGGCAGCAGTGCCTTTAAATGCTTTTCCCCCTCGTATCTACTGGTTATGATGAAATTGTGGCACACTGTATTTCTCCTTTGGTCCTAAAGAGTACATAGTTTGTCAGCCACTGGATGAAATTCACATTGTCAATATGTTATGAAAGAAACACAAGAGAAAGTCCAAATTGATATCCCCTGCTGTTTTTATATTAATGCTTATAATGGGTATGTGTGATTCACTTTTTTTTGCCCATATTCATTACAGATTGGACCTGCTGTGATGCAAACACGCATCTGAGTTCACATCACTGCACATGAAAGTTATGATACAGTGAGAAACGGAGAAATGGCAATAAACAGAAAAATGAACACTAAGATACAGTGGTACTCTAATTACACTGCATGATTATAAAGTAACGATGAGTGAATGTAAGGTTTGTCTTTTCCTGCATTTAAAAGGATGTCAAGAATTGATCTTTAACAGAAACATGATTATGGTGAACGGTGCGTTTCTGCAGTCATGTAAATAAAGATAATATATATATTATATATCAGCACTCATGGGACTGTGCCATTATTGGGACATACCCAGGTATTACAATACTAACAGTGCAAGAGTGTATGTGTGTATGTTGTACTGCAGTTTGGTGTTGATCTTCAGTAAGATCAGCACTACTGACACAGCTACTGACACTCCTCACGCTACAGGGAAGTCATTTAATTATTGGTAATGTAGGATATCATGTCGGCTTTAAGACACATGACTAATGTTTGTTTTTTATATTGTTCAGATGCAAACATTTCAACTGTCTTTTTTTTTTTTTTTTTTAGAGCAGTTTCATTTTTCCAATAGATGGCTATACACAGTGATTAGTGCACATGGATCTGGATTACTCAGCTCCATGAATCAACATTTGTAACCATTATAGACCTGCAGACATTTGTCCTGGGGTCTGTGGAAAACATTTGGCCTTTAGCACTATGTGTTCAGGAAACATCAGAAAACCTATTTGTCTTCATTATATTCAATGCTCATCCCTTTTCCTCCCCCATCCGCCTCCTCCTCCTCATGCTTATCTTTCTACTCTTGTCATCTCTTGCCCCTGATGATAATGTGACATGTACTGAAATTTAGGAGGTTATCTGATGTATAGAGGGGCCGTGCATCTGTTCGTACTCTTCTCCTTTAGGGCAGTTACAGCTCTGAATTTTGTCATTAATACCTTCATCCTTCCTTAAGAGAAAATACAGCTGTGTCACAATGTCTTACTCAGAGAATGTCAATGTGTGTCCATGGCTGTAAGTGTGAGAAGTACCAGCTGTATATATCCTTTCAGCCCATTCAGAAGAGCACAAGCATTCGTTAATAACAAGAACTCCAAAGCACCATTTGTATGAGCCGAATCAAGCAGAAAGCAACAGTACATTTCCTCTCTGCCTTTTTTTTCCTGTCTGCTTGAAGAAAGAAGTAGCGATTATTCTCCTCTTGATTGCTGTCTGTCACACTGACTGTGAAAGGAATTGTGGCAGCATCTTATTTATTTATTTTTTTTCAGCTGGTGAGGCAGAGCTGCATTATGCTTTATCTTATCGAATGAACGCAGACTAAAGCTGCATCAGGGAGCTGAAGTTATCGTGGCAGAAGTTATTTAAAAGTTGTTTCAGCTGAGCACAAATAAAAAAAACAAACATTTGTGATGGAAAAAAGGCTTAAATCGTTCATTTTGTCAACAAAACAGGTGCGAGATACTTGTCAACTGAACCCGAATGATTCTGCATCAGTAAAATTGAGCGAAACTTAATTTAGATAGCTCATCAAATTGTAGAACCAGTGTTTAAACCTTGTTTTCATCCTGACACAGTACACATGTTGCCGAGGCCCAACCCACATGTAGATGGGTTTTATTTAAAACTAGAGTTTTTACATGTGTTATGACCTTTTTAGATGGAAGGAACACATATACATATACACCTATATCTTATAGTTTTATATCTTACATCTTACTCTGATATCTTTTTACTTTATTTTTTCTGGAAGCAGGCACAATAACACAATTTCATGGTGCATTTTACTATGTATGATTGTGTGTGTGACAAATAAATCTTTTCTTATCTTATTTTGCATGTAGATGAGAAGATGTGAAAAGTGATCAGTACAGCTTAAACAGTTGAAACAGAAGTGTTGATTTCACTTTGTGGTTGTTATTGTAGCTTCCAGATTGTGACGCTGTTTTGAGCTGGACTTCAACTAAGACCAAGGAGGCTATGGTTCTGCGTCCATCTGTTGAGTTTTCACCAGGATGATGATAAAAAGTGCTGAACTGAATGTATGGAAGATGTGTTGTGTCCCACTGTATTTTGGTCTGGATCTGGGTTAAGTCGCAGAGTCAGACATTTTTTCAACACTTTCCTAAACATTGTGAGAATCTGTGACTTTTGTGACACATTTTATCAGTTACTGAGGAAAGAATGTATGGATCCTGTTGAAGGAAATAAGACTTAGTAAGGAGGGTCAGATCTATGACTTCCTCCCTCCTTTTCCTCATCTGTTCTTATATTATTAGAGCGAGACAGACATGTAGGACTGTTTGGCCTTGAGGGACGTGTTCACTCTATTGAGTATCTTCCTTCTTGATTTAATGATTGATCCTCAAATGTTTTTTTGTATCATTTGGAACTTTGACTCTCATTTAAATAAGGTTTTTCCTCACTTGCAGTGCAGATCAGTTTGCACCAGTTGTTGCTCTATGTGTCTTTGGAAACCAGTTGGTGCACATCTGGGCAATTTGTTGAAACCAGAATTGTTAAATGAAGCATTAGAGTTACAGCTGTGTGAAAAAGAATCATTATTTGCAACTCCAAAGCACAAGGTTGAGTGCAGGATGGGGGGGGGGACTTCTACTGATTCATCTTGTTTT
Source organism: Caranx ignobilis (assembly GCA_021432705.1). Lineage (NCBI taxonomy): Eukaryota > Metazoa > Chordata > Actinopteri > Carangiformes > Carangidae > Caranx > Caranx ignobilis. Next base: position 2,694,958 of record MU270014.1, read on the forward strand.
TCCAGTAATATAAAACACAGTGTCTTAAACTGCAAATCACACTATAATCAGAGTGCAATCATTTTGATTTTTAGTACTTGTTAGATTACTCATAATTCTGTTAGCAACGCGATTTGGATAGAAGATTAATCGTGTCCACACAGAGTTCACCAGCCCGATGGGAAAATGGTGTCTGTTGACTGTCTGGCTCCATGGCACCAAGTCTGAATCACTGTCTTCTGGTACAATAAGATTCTCTGTGCTGCAACACATTCACACATTGTCACATTTCTATCATCATCGTCGCTCTCGTCATCTTTGTCCACCTCTTCTGAGTCCTTGTTTTTAACGCTGTCATATTCGTCAGTGCTCGTTCCTGCACATCGGTTTGTTTTCTTGTTTTTCTGCAGACACGGTGCAGAGTGAGTGTAGGAATGTGTGTGACTCGGTGCATGAACAGTACGTCCATCTGTACCTGTGATTTCTATGTGTGTGCACGTTCCCCTGTCTCCTTGACTCATTGTCACCAGAGGCCTATGGGGAAACCACCACCCACACACTCTGTGATATGTAGTGTAAGATGCAGCGTGTGTGTGTGCGTGCTCGTGTATGTGCATGCACACTGATGTGAATAAAATTGGACTCGTAGAGATGCTGAAAGGTTTAGTATTAGTTTGTGCTCGGGGATAAAAAGATTTGGGAGCACTGTTTGTGTGTGTTCAAGTGTGTGTGAGAGAGACACAGAGAAGCAGGGAGATTATATGGAGGGAGAAATAGAGAAAATAATGGATGTACTGGAGTTTTTATGTTATTATTTTGCTCTTTTTGAAATAGTACGATTGTCAGATTTAACCATATTCAGTTACAGTGTCCCTGAGCTTCCTGCCAGAGGAAGTTTCTCCTTGAAATGTTCTGTCATCAAACTCCAGAAACAGCAACAGTTTTAACCTTTTGTTTTGGGATATATCTTTAGACCAAATGTTATTCAACAAGTCAGTGTTGTTTGATGACCACAGTGAATTTTGGAGTAATTTGGATAGTGGATGTCTGACTCTTTGTCTGTCCGTCCCATCTGCATGGATCTGGTGTGTTTGATCACTCTCTGTATATTCATGTATAGTAAATAAGGCTTCCACTTCCAATATGTTTTCCTCTGACTGCTCTTTTGCTGTGTGTGTGTTTGTGTGTGCGTTAAACAATGGAGACCTGAGGGTCACAGAGTCACATGTGGCTAGTGTTTATCCACGCTGGGATGTTGGCAGTGAGCTATTGGCAGCATGTTTATATTCGAAAGTCTCCCCCTCTCTCTCTCCCTCTCTCTCTCCCTCTCCACCTCTTTCTCTGTCTCCTTCCTGTCTCAATGTGTAGACAGTGTGTGCACCCGGTGACTGAGTACCCATCGGTGTGTTAATTTTGTCAGACCACCCTAGGGCTAGATTCAAATTTGCAAGTGTCCCATTTCTCAATGACCGATCCTCAGCTCTGGATCCCTACATGGAGCTGCTGCTTGTTTGTGCTGATATTCATGTTTCATTGGGGATAAAGGCTGGGAAACTCTGCCGACTCTGGATGTCTGTCTAGTCTTGCATGTTTTTCACAGACTCCAGAGGCTTAAGACTTCTCACATATGAGCAGTCTGTTACTGAGAACAAGTGCACCTCTTTAACTCAGATGACATAATATGAGTCGAATGCTTAACATTGTTTTAAAGCTCCATGGACCCTAAAAAAGGTCGAACTGAGTGTTAAGAAACATCATTTGCCGCAGGTTGGCTCCGTCTAACCTTCTTAACTGCCTATATTCTGTCTGCCTTTTATGTCGTTTTCCAGCTGCCGTCTCCCCTCCCGCCCTCCCTCCATCATGTCTATCCCATGATTAAGACTCAGTTTGCCTCCAGTCCATCTCTGTTCATTATCCTGGCTCTCCAGCAGTGCTTGTTTAGTTAGTGTCACATTGATTTATACACATGCAAACTGTGAAAGGCCTTTTCATATACTGGTCTGACTCCTTTAATGACCCTGGCGCCCTCGGAACATGAATGACTAAAATGGGTGTTCGCTTTCTAACCAGTGTCGCCAGCACTTCTTTAGATGGCCATTATTGACTCATACAGATTATTTTGAATAATTCTGCTTCGCTTTTTCCTTTCAAGATCCCCCTATTCCCTTTATTAATTGTCTGTTGTCATTCAGTCTAATGCACTGTAGCTGAGCCAGACGATAAACATACATAAACAGGATCATTGTGGCCTTATCATCCCTGATCAGGTAATGGCCAAAAGCCTGATGAAAATGGCCTTTGTATTCCCCAAAGTACTGTTATCATAGGTTTTAGTGACAAAAGCACTATTTCATAGAGACGTTGATTTAGTTTATCGCAGTCATTTCACAATGCACGAACATTTCACCACCCTCTTTATAGCCATTTCTCTCTCAGGGTCTTCCTGATCACAATAATAGCTGCAGTGTGCTGCAAGATTTTATTTTATTTTTTAAAAGCTTTGATTTTCCACTAATTTTTCTGATGCATTGCAGTTAACTTTATCTTACAGCCACCACGTTTCTATGCTACAAAAAGAAATCTGGCAGGCTTCATGGATAATATTTGAGGTACTAATAATAACAGCAGTAAATCACACATTCACAGATCTGGTTCATCGTAACTACAACCAAGGGAGACACAAAGATACAGATTTCTCTGTGCCTTTTGTTTATTCACTGCTATTAGGGCAAGTTTAGTCTCGTAGGAAAAGATGAAAACTCTTTTTTTAAGTCCATTAATTCTTAAAAGCTAAAAATATTTTTAGCGGCTTGGCTCTAGAGATAGTAATGTTGGTCGGTTGAACCTCCACTGAGGTCCAGGCTGAAGTAGCTCCACTCTCTTGAAATTCAGTACAGAAATGGTCACAGAGCCCATAGGATGAGTCATCGTTACTTTGGAGTTGCCCTAACCTTTTCTCCAGCACTGCCATGATTATACATACACATGTTCCCCTCAGGATGAAAGGTTAATCCAGTGAAATTTCTTTTACGTTATTTGACAGCCATTTGTGGTCTTATCTTAAATCACCAAAATCAAATTCATTGAGACCAAAAGAGCTAAAACAAGACAAAATACCAGACTGATGACACACCAGAGTTATCATTGTGTTGGCTTGAGGTATTAGATGGCAGCTGTTTGCTTATTAGCCATTAAAACATACTCAGGTATTGACCCATTATTGACCCACAGGTGAAGTGAGTTATTGATTGTTTTGTCAATGGCACATGTCAAAGTGTAAGTAAATGACCTGCTAAGTGAACAGACAGCACTTATAACGGGTCCAGATGAGTGGGTTGGAGCATTGCTATAACTAGAGGGGGTTGTGGGGAGTGGTCGCCATCGATGTGCAAGAGCCACAAGGGCCCCTCCGTCTGGTCCAAACCAATGGAAGACAAATCTAAAGTCTGGCAGTCTATTGGATGTTTCATGCTATTTATAAATCCTCCTCAACTTTAAGACATGCGGCTTGATCAACACAGCCAATTTGGCAACACAAAACTGTAATGAACCATCAACCCACTGGCCACATATCTCTGGATCTGTGGACAGAGCGGATGTGCTGAGGCCAACGCAGTACAGCCAGGAAGGGGCCTTTCAGTCTACTGTAGTCCTTGATGGAAACATCATAACTCAGTGGCATGTGGGAGAGACTCTATATAGGAAAACATTCCAGGGGGCGCAGTGGAAACACACACACACACACGCACACACATATAAATACATGCACATAAACACACTCTTACAGAGGGACACTGTACACAGAGACAAATACACACACAAACACACACCAAAAGTGTACACAGATTGATGGTAGGGAGGGAAATATATAGATTAGGAAAGTATATTTGGAGCTTCACAGAGAAGTTAATGAGGAACACATTCCAGTGGAGCAGCGAGTTACACACATACTCACACACATGCACACACACCGTAGTTTTAATTGGCATGACAAATGTCTGGCTGGAGTAATATATCAGAGTATGTGGCCTAGAAAATCCAACAAGTTTTCTTTTGTTCTGTCTATATCTTTCTCTCTCCTTTTAATCTTTTACTTTTCCTCTCTCTCTCCTCTCTGTCTGACCCACCACAGTGACAGGAAGCTGCACATGAAATTGTAGGCTGGCAGATCTGCCCTAATACAACCACTCCTTCAAATTCATCTGAAAAGTATAGATTTTATGTCTCAAATAGTGGACATAACTTGATGCTTGATCAATATACACATATACATTTCATATACATTTGATGCTACCATGCTAATCTCTTGGCTGTTTAGGCTGCCCAAATATACCTAGCATTAGTTTTGGCCTCAGCAGCCCCCCAAGGGCCACACCTGTGTGAGCTCAGTCTTTGGAGAGAGGCTCATGTTTACCTTTGGCCAATGATTCTCCTCCAGCAATTATGTGAGTTGTACCACCTAAGCATAATGCATGAGAACCTGATCATGTAGACATTGCAGTACACCATTGTTTCTGAATGCCCACTGGGAATCAACCATAAATGTAAACTATATTGTAATAGGCCTGTAGAAACATATACATCAGGAGGATCCTCTAGAATAATAAACACTAACTATATTCCTTCTAACTTTTAAATCAGTTGAGTTTTGGGTTAAAGTAATATTCTTTGTTGGTCTTTTTAGGGCCCTTTGCTTTTTTGTGCAACTGTGTTCATGTGTTTATGTCTTTTTGCCTTGTTAGTGTCCCCATTAGCTTATTGACTGCACATCTTCCAGGAGTCCTCCCAGTCTTTGTTTCCACTCTCATATGTAACCTTTCAAATTATTCCAGGAGGCTCCGAGCTTTGAGCCAATGAGCCTGGCATTTGAAGGTCAGCTGTGCAGAGCCGTGAACTGCCGATCAGACGAAAAAGCAGTGGACAATAGAAATTAATGCAAACCCTGTCGTGTACACACCCAGGACAGACGTTAACATAAAACCACGGAGAACAGAGAAAGTTTCCTCTCCAACTCCTGTCTTAAAACTCGTTTTAGGTTGTCTAATAATCTTCCGCCTCAGACACTGAAAGACAAATTTGTATTCAGTCTGTCATGCCTCGTGGCTAGCAGGTTAATGAAAAGATTTGTCATACTATGGTCATTTACAGCCTTAGTGTGACCAGCAATAGAGAAATACTGCCTAATACCAAGTGGACACCATGTGAAAGAAAAGCATTTTCAGTCTCTTCAAATGCAGCATGTCTTACAGTCTTTAGTTACTTTTGTCAGCTGCATCAATCCTTCATCTTTATTATTATATTCCGTGTACATCATGTATGTCAAGAGTTGACATTAACATGTCACAGCAGCAGTGTTGTCATGTCGAAGGTCAAAGTTCATGTGACTTCACAAAACATCCATCCCCTTCTTCCCTCGGTATCTATATGTTGTTGCAGAAAAACATCACATTTTAACAGAAACGAAGACAAGAAGCACAAGTTAAGATAGAAGGCTAGAAAAGAGCTGATTTTCCAAAATGACACATGAACAGCTTTTGTGATCCCTGCCTTGTATTCTTTAGTCACAATGGCACTCATGGTGATGTTTAATTGTTTGATTGTTAAACACTTAGATGTTTTAGCAAGCTGCTATTAATCTGTCACTTGTTGTGTATCCTCGCATTCTGCTTTGATCCAGACCTGTTCAGCCCATGCCCTGTGTGTGTTTACTTTGCCACGACTGATTTGGGGTAATTACATCCTTTCAGTCTCCTTCTCCTCATCTCTCTACTCACTCCTCATGACACTCCTCCTCCGGTTCTGTCTGTCCACGTTACGCTCGTTACTCCGTTTTCCTTCTCACCCCCGTACTTTCTTGCAGTCGACTCCCTTCTTATTCCTCTGCTGTTCATGTGTCAGTGGCAGCAGAGTGCAGTCTGCGTTGCAGTCATGACTAATTTAAAAGAAACATGCCCCCCCCCCTCCACCACCACCACCCCACCCCCTCTAATGCATGATGCATCCATTATTCACACACCATCACAAAGATATCTCTAATTGCCAGCACAAACAGAAGATGAACAGGAAAAAACATCCAAATGACTTATAGGGAAACTATGCAAGATTTTGCCTTAACTAAACAGCTTTGGAGTAATTGTGATGGTTAAATGACTTGTTACAGGGAGAATGGAGCCTCTCTGCCTTCCACCTAGTGGCTCTTGGCTGAAAACCAACCTTGCAAGATCAGCACCTCCGCCCCGGTGTGCCAGCTCTCGTCTCGATGGCACTGGGACATAAACACTCTCAGTAACCCGTTATCTCTTGATTATGATGGATAAGACTATGTAAATATACACATCATAAGGTGTGTATGATAAATAATGTCATCCACCGCTCCACCATTGCTTTCTCGCCGGCTTCACTGAAAACAACATGGCCTGGATGAGGGTTAGTAAAACAGTGGAAAAGTGACCAGACCTGCAGAGTTGCCCTTTTAAAGGACAAAAAATATACAAATTCAACTACTTAGCTTAAACTTAAATAACTTTTTTTATGCATCTCAAATAAGTTACTGAATGTGGTTACTTGCCCGATGATAAAGGGTTAAACAAAACCACTATATTTAGGCCTGTGAATTTATCACAGAAGAATAATATCACTTATCATTTAAGGGCTCAAAATGGTTTCCCAGCGGCATGGACCGCTTTATGGCACTATGACACAAACATTGCCCACCTTGGTAGACATCGCTCCACGGGCATGACAGTGAAAATATGCACTCCAAAACTGTAGGGGGAGCTCCGCAGAGAAAAAAGTGATTGGACTTGCATAGTTCCCCTTTAAATTGTGTGTTTAAAGTTTATAATCAAATAAATTCCCATCTTATGTAAAACACTTTTGTTTCACCTGACATGATTGATGTGCAAAATAAACAAAATCACACGTATAAAAAACATACATCCTCTTAATGTCCTTGAACAGGAGACTATAGAGTGACTAAGTGAGGGGATTTATGGGTAAAACTCTTGTCTTGTTCGCCACTTGGCTTGTAGACTTCACTCAGACTGCTAGAGAGTTTCTGAAACTGATTGCCACTCTCAAACATATTACCTGCTTCTACTTTGCAGTGGAGCTAAGAGGGTATTTCCTGTAATCTCCCTCTTTCTCTCTCTATATCCTTCCATTTCCACCTCCAGCCCTCTTAGCAACAATGGGTTTCTCCCTTCACTCGACTGCTTTTCACTCCAATCCATCAGTGCACTACATCTGCTCGAACTGTTCATCGACTTCATGTCGTGCATGCTGCCTAATAACTGTTATCTTAATTGAAATCAATAGAGGGATATAGAATTGACGGTGGCCAGGAGGGACTGGGTGGTGGCAGCGATGGCGGCGGCTTATGTATTTCCTGCTGCTTCGCTGCTTCCTTCCCGCTCCCCTATCTCCCAGTGATTGATACACCCCGAAGATAAATTCATCTCAGAAAAAAACACCAATAATTGTAATGCTAACACAAAAAAATTCATTGTGTCAATGTGGTGTCAGTGTTATTCTGCCTTGCTTAAAGCTTCTTTGTGCTTGTTACTCCCTGTGTTTTAGTCTGGATTTTGTAGTTGACATTAGAGACAGACAGGAAGGATGATGACATATAACAAAGGTTGTTATTTTAATTCTGGGGGGGAATATTGAATGATAAAAAAAAATCCTTTATGTCTCGTCATTGTCAACTCAAGCTAAACTGAAATGTCAACAGCCTAGTTTATTAGAGGGCTGGCTTGTGGAAAATTTATTGAAGTAGAATGACGTCACACAAATGAAAACCTACTTGTAGAGACAAACCTGCAAGTTAAACAGAGAGGATGCGTAAAGGTTGTGTGTAGGACACTGCAGAGTCATCGAGTGCCCGCTGCTCTATAGGAGGTGTTAATGAATGTGCAGCATGGTGGTGCCCTGGCAGAAAGCTGGAAGCATCTGGAAGGCAAGCAGAGCGACGATAACAGGACTGGCAAAGCAAGCCAGCACAGGATAAAAACACCTTGCTCCAGTTCCAGACCTGCTGCAGAGCCGCAGCACTCAGGTTAGGGTATCATATGTGTAGTAGAGTCTTATTAATCTGGATCATTACAGGAAGGAACCCAATTGACATGTGTGAAATGAGGTGTATAATCCCTTCCTGGTAGGTGTGACTGTGATGTTGATGGGATTTCTCTTCCTTGCATTATTGACATGGACTTAGACACAGAGATGCAAACTTGAAGAACATCTAATAAAGTGTGATGGCCTCAGGAAAACTTCAACCAGCGGCCTCAGCCCTGTGAAACACAGATCCAACAGATTAAAGGTAGTAGAAGCTCTTCAAAATCAAACATCCGGCCTTGAGTCCAACAGTAATTACATGATTCTGGAGTCTCAATATGTTTCCCATAATTATGCAGCTCTTACCTCTCAGACCCACAGTTTATAATATGCATCTTTCTGTTGATGCTGTGCTTTTAATGTGCTGCTTAAATTAAGAGTTTACATCACCCACTTCATTGGTGGCAGCATGGCAGCAGGCGCCTTTAAAAAAACATTTGAACTCACAGCACAGTTTCTAAAAATATGTACTTTGCATTTGCAAATGAGATGATTTTTTTTCTTACATTACATTAACCTCTACAGTATGTGTAACAGCAACATCCACAGTCATTCACATTTTATATCAGTTGTAAATTAGCTGCATTGTTTTCTATACCATTAAAGATCTAATCTGTAGTTCATGGATGATGTTAAGTTCACTGAGATTTGCTGTCATTAAACTCATATCTCAAAAATATTGCGGTTTATTTAGATGAAGTGGGTGCAGTTTATTTCTAAACAAATGACAAGTGTGCGTGATCGTATAAGCTTAATGTATGCAGAGAGCACATCTGCCTGCTGCTAAAAGATCCGTGTCCTGTTTACATAATGAATGGAAATCATACAGTTCAGTGTTTTACTATACAGAAACACGGTTACAGTGCAGATTAGACGGGTGTGTTATGTGAGAATCGCCTGCTATTATCCTATTCGCTGCATAAATCTGCTTTTAATTCACAGTGGCACAGATGCACACGTTCAAGTCCAGCTCTTCATCTATGACAACCAAGCTCCCCCACCGTCTCCTCTTGTCTGCCTGGCCCAGTTCTTTTTGGGTTGTTTGGGGGAGTTTCAAATATACTGTGGAGATAAATCCATCAGGACACTCCCAGTCTGTCTCTCTTGTCTCTCTCCCTCTCTCTGCGTGTGTTTTTGCATCACGTCAAGTGAATTTGCATCCTTTGTCAGCAGTGACGCAGGAAGTCACTGGGATTTGGTTGATGTAAAGTCGTCGTGGGGTGGTGGTGGTGTGGGGTGGGGCGTTATCACCAGCAGGAGAGGTGTGTGTGCTGCTTCACACACCCACATGCACACGTTTAGTTTAATAGGATTAATTGTTTGTCTGTGTTTGTGACGAGACGCTTGCGAGGTATCATGTGCATTTCCATATTTTCTGTAATTACTTGTGTCACTGTGTGTGTATTACATTCAGGTGTGTGTGAGAGTGACTTTGAGTGACGCAGCCTTCTGATTTGCCAGTCCTCTCACATTGTAAGGTGATATGTTTCAGACTGGTTGGTTTTCAAAATGATGCACAATTTAAATGGCTACATTAACATAAACATAATTAACAAGGATTATACTTCAATTCACACATGGATTACCTATGCTCTACTACAAAAAATATACTGAACAGTGTTTTCACATGTTCATGCGTCTGTATCTTTTACATATTTCCTCCCCATTCAGTTGATCCACTGCGTCTTTAGCTGTTTCTATATTGATTTTATTGAAGAGTTTTGTTGTCAGCTGCACTGTACGACTCTATGGTTAATCAATTTTCCGCAGAATCAAATTGTGACAGTATGACCTTTTCTCTTTACATTTTTTCATCTATTTATGCTAATTTGTGTGTATTGTGTCATATTATTGATTAGCAGACAGTGGCAACAAAAAAAACCAACAAAATGTATCGACTGAGTTTTTGTCTTATATTCATAAAGACTCCAGTCCTGTGAAATGTATACTGGTGGGACACAGTAGTGTTCGTAATGTTACTCTAAAATGAATTGTTAAATTTTCATGGATCTGATACATACATTTATTCATTTCATGGATCTAATTACTTCACTAGATTGTCAGTTATATATTTGCTGTAATGTGATTATAATGGTTAAACCATCTCACTACACTGTGAGATAGAAATATCATTTAATATACTTTCTCAAAATTGCATTAGCCCTAAAAGCCTGGACACTAGTGACAGTCTCCACTGAGAATTGTTGCACGTAATGCATATGTCTGGACCATGTTTCCCTCCATCTGTATTCAGTCACTGGTATATTTGAACATACATAGTATTGTATACAGGGTGTATGTGTGAGTGGAGAGGGGTAATGAGGTGTGAAATCAGACATGGCTGGTGCTGAGTGGTCATGTAGAAGCTTACAGTAGTTGCTCCACACAAGGCCTGTGGACTGTTCAAACACTAAACACACTGTCACCCTGTGTTGCCCCGGGGGGGCATAACAAGGGTGAAGGTGAGGGGACTGATAGTTTCAGCTCTGTTCGCTGACATTCTTGTGACCTTTTAGCCCCTCAGGGATGAATCACAGAACAGTATCATTGTGTGTGTGTGTGCATGTGAGGGGTGAGTGAGTGATTTTAAGTTTGTCCAGACAACTGATGTGTTTGTGTGTGTGTGTGTCTGTGTCTGATGGTGCAATGCCAAGGGTGGGACTGTCTTTTTTTTTTTTTTTTTATTCTGTCCACGGAGACGGCTACTGCTCAGTCTCCATGGTAACGAAGAAAGAGCAGGAACTGTGGGTTTTAGTGTCTGTGTATATGGGGTGATGGGGTTGGAATGGAAGGGGGTTAGCAGCCGATGTGTCATGATAACAGGTGGTCAAGTGTAGTGTCTCCCAGTTTACAGATCATTCTATTCTATTCTATTTTATTCTATTCTATTCTACAGTGTTATATTATATTATATTTTCCTCCATTTCAACTTATTTTCCTCTGAAGTAAGCATAATGAGCTAGCCCTGTTTTCTGATACCGAGTCACTGGTAAGTTTCAAATGCTACTGTTGTCTACGTAGCAAAAGCAAAATTTACAAATAACGCATCTGATGTAAACTCCTGTATTAATTGTAGAAAAGCAAAATGTGAAGGCGTAGATTACCTCCCTCCAATGACATCAATCTGAACAAGCCTGCTCCTGTTTGTGAGGGTCACTGAGGTCCATTCTTCCATATCAGTGATATCATTAAAAACAACTAGGCTCGTAATTATCGTCAATGATGATTATATAACTTAATTTGTTTTCATTATGTTCAGCCATAAAGTCATCCCTGAAGATCAGAGTTAATCTTTTTGAGAATTCGTCAGACTTGGTCTCCAAGTACAGCTGCCATAGGCCTCTCTTCAGCCTGTGGCTCCTCTCTGAAGAGAAATCGATGAAAGATGAAGTGAGGATGCTTCAGAGTTTGAACAACAAATCCAACAGATTTCAACCTAACTCCCAACAAATCTCCAAAGTGCAGCGTTGAACCTCGGTTTGTACAACAAACACTCAGCTGCTGTACAGTTTTCTCTCAGGCTACGACCAATCAATCATCTGAATCATTTCTCTCAGTTTCCTGTGTCAGTGCTTTGTGTATCACATTGTGAGAAAGTACTCAGTTGAAAAACAGGTCTTGGTCTTAATGACTTTAGATTTGATTTCATCATATTCAGTAGCAGGAGATGTGCATCCTTGAAATTAACTCGTTTGTGCGTGGGAGTATGATGTCACTTCAGGAAAAGTGAACAGGCATTAACAGCATGATTTAGCAACAAACATGGTGGTCAGCCACACTGTCAATCAAGAGGAAAATGTATTTACAAACTTGCTGATACAAATCCAGGCGCCTAATTGAAAATTAATTGGATGTAATCCAAACACAGACCCGTGTCTGCCTGCAAAGTTATTAATTTTCTTGACAAAGCTGCATGGTCGCATGCGCGTGCGCACACACACACACACACACACACACACACACACACACACACACACACACACACGTAATTTCCTGCCTCCCCTCTATAGCAGTCCTCTGACTCTTAGATCATCAGAGGAAATTGAATTGGCTCTTGGTTTTTTGGCCTTTGTTCCTCGCATCCAAACAAAAGGTCCCTAGTTACTGTTTCCCAAGCAACACAGTGATTGACTGAACATCACAATGGGTTATTTTAAGTAAAATCCACAGGGAATTATGTATAATTTTGCACATCTGGATAAATTGTGAATCGCCTCAATAAATTATGATTAGTTGTGATTGAAGGTTTGCCTGGATAGAAGGTCATTACGTGTACGTGTCCAAGGGAAATATTGTTCTCCTTACTCAGCTATAGCCACTAATTACTCTGCAAATGATTATTGATGACACAAAACAGATGCTCCAAAAGTATAATGCATGAACTGTGAAACTCTATATAAAATTGTTGGTCATCTACAATGAGCTGTGAATGAATGAGTTAATTATTAATCATGATAATTATGTCATTCGGCATATTGAGCACTTTTTTCACACTTAAACACAATTTGTGAAACTTCACTGTGTAACTTAGAAGCATGTAAATTAGATTAAGACAACAACCAATCAGGGACTGACTGTGGGTACCTACATCACCATTTCCAAAGATCTGTTTTATTCCATTTCAACACAATCCTGTTGTCTTCAAATGGTTTCAAACCAGGCCAGCAGCGTTGGAGGTCTGTTATTTGTGAAAATGTAGCAAAACAGATGCCTTTTAAAATGAAAACCATTGGGCGTAACATTACTCATGGATCGTCAAGGATATTTCCCAGGATATCAGTTGTTTATATTCAGATTCTGTTCCACTTGAGTCACGAACAAACATCATTTTGAGAAGCTCTAAACAATCAGGACAGGACGTCATGCTCACATTTTGACCCTCTTGCGGGGATATGTTTTGGGCTTGTGAGTTATTGGTGAGGAAATAATCCAACGTACACTTATGGTTTCGTCTTTACTTGGGATTATTTCTGATTAATTAACCCAAAGTAATTGGAGTATTCCTCATTTTGTTGGAGCACCTTAGTTTCTCCCTGCATTCACCCCTGAGGAATCCCAGACTCCACAACTCCTGGCCTAGAAAAGTCACCAGACCCAAAATGAATTATAGCACCACAAGTCTTGGCCCCCTCACAATCTGGCCTGCCAATGGATATGTGTGCACTAATCGGTGTGTGTCTGCATGTGTTTGTAAGTGCCTCTGCAGTGTGTTGAAGGTTGACCTGTCTGCCAGGACCTTATGTCAAGTGTGTATGGCCTAAAAAGCCTCCGCGTGGCTGAGAGCTGCTCTGCCTGCTGGCAGCTGGTGTACGGCACCGGGGGCCCGAGCCCCTGCCAAAACTCGCCATCTGCCAACGTCCTTGCAGCCCTCCTTGTGAAGAGTCCAGGCGGAGGGTGTCGAGCAAAAAAAAAACAAAAAAAACAAAAAAACAACAGACCCCTCTGGAACATAGTCTCACACACAGGGACATGCTGGTTCCCACGAACATGTTCATCTCACTGACTCTCGTCACACGTCTTGCTCATCAACATGCAGCGACTGTTGGGGTGATGGAACTGGAGAGGATGCTGATGATAAATGCCAGTGACTCTGAACAGCCATGATGGACTAATGATGGTTAATAATGACAATGACAGTAATTATTTGAGGTCACTGAAGATGGTCATAATAGTGAGCATGATGACAAGCAATTAGATTAGTCACGTTGTCATTTAGCCACAGCAAAAAAAAAAAAATGGTTGCATTTCAAATTCTTTCTCTCTCTGAGGTCAAACTTATCACATGAGGTTAAAAGATCACAAAAATGTATCAGCAATCGATCTGAAAGTGCAGCACAGAAATTTAGTATATTTGCTGATGTAATAACAAACAAAGACTTCCTCTCATCAGTCATGAGTAGCTTGAAAGGTTAGTGGCTCTGAAGCTCTTCGGGGTAAATCATCCTGACTTGTGGAGAAAACAATCCACTTCCTGCCACCGGGGAGACAAAAAAAGACGAGCTTTTAATTACTTGGTTGTTTACTGTTGTCATTTTTATCACCTAGATATGCCCCAGAGGGGTTATCTGCCTCTCACCAGTCTCTCTCTCTCTCTGACTTCATCTGTCATCACAAACCGCTCAGGCGGGCGCTGCGGTGCACTGCTTTTGGTGGAGCAGCAGCAGACACTACGATATTCACTTGCCTCTGGCTCATGTCTTTGAGTCCATGTTGATGCAGAGACATTTCTTCTTTATAAAAAATGACAAATAAATTACAGGATCTGGTGAGCAGAGAAGATGGCAGACAGTAAGACCGTCTGTGCTGGTGCCCATGTTCCTTATGCTCCACTGCCAGCAGGAGACATCTCACGACCAAGTTTCTGTCTCATCTGATTTACATGAGCACCACGACGCCTGCCAATCACCTGCAGTAGCAATGACTCACACAATGTATTCTTGATATGACAGACATGTCATACGAAGGCACGATATGCTGCCTACAAATACGCTTCTAATTGAATCTAAGCTGCTTTTAAATGTCTCAATAAACATCTCACAAGGTCCAGTGTGGTTTTAAGATGGTAACATTTGTAATTCCAGGTTACTGCAGCCCATATTCACATTTTTGGCATCTGGTCAAGAAATGTTGAGAAAATACATTGGTTTTGAAATTCTCTGTTTTCATATGTTGACCATGTTTCTTCTCTTTCTGTGACAGACATCTGTTTACCTTTGGGCTTTTGTAAGACTTATTTTCTCACATTGTTAGACAACAGAGAAACTAGCTTACTCCTGAACCTTACTCTGCAACAAGGGTAGAGAAGAGGGGGTGTTCTGCAGTAATTTCGGTGAGAACGAGAGGACCATTTTGTGGTACTGTAGCACTTTTTGCTTGTAAATTCCCATATTAGGGCAGATGGTGATGATAAAAGGCATTATATTAAGACCGAAGTTGTAAAAACAAATGTATCCCATGTGCACAATCACAGTACCAGGCGTAGCTGGGGCATATTTTATGTACTTTGCTTTGATCCTGTTCCTTCTGTTTTTGTTGCTCCTCTTCTTTGCTATAACCTGATGATGTTTTCCAACAGCATTGATTTACTCCAGCTCTTGTCCATCAAGCCTAATATTATGTCTGTTATTACATGTGTTGCTGCAGGGCCTTGTAAAGAGCAGCCTCTCACAGGTCCACATTCAGATGATTAATTCAAACACCCCTTAGCAAATGAAGCAATGAGGCCTTTCCAACTGCTGGTCATTTTTCTATTTACCCTCTAATGTCATGGACAGATGATGGCGACGATGCAGAGAGGGAGTGAAGGACTGCTTCTGCCACTTGCATAAGTTGTCTTGGTACAGAAGTCATTTAATCTAAACCTGGTGGCAATTGTAACACTTAAAACGATTTTTTAAGAGATATAAAAGATGTGTCAAAACACTTTCTTGGTCTCTGTTGATCTGCACATGTGTAATTTTCTTCTGTGGCTGCACCTCTTCTCTCCTCTTAAGTGGAGCAAACCAGACGTGAAGAACACTTGATTTGTAGTGTTTAGGCCTAGAGGGTAGTGCCACTGGAGTTATGTGGTTATTATTGAGCAGTGTTGATTGTCTTTACACACCATGATTCCCATGGCAGGAGTTCAGCAGTTTAGGTTGTTAATCCATATCTACTTTATCTCTGTGGCATATTCCAGCTCAGAGGCTACAGAGACCCGAGCACTCCCCGCTGTCACTGCCATTTAAATTGCTTTTCATTTGAAGGGTTCTGCCTCAGACTTGCATTGTCTTGCACTTGTCTACCCCCTTTGCTCTGCTCTATGTATTTTAGGGGACAAGTGCCACCTTTCACCTTGTTATGCAGCTGGTTTTTACGCTCTGCTAAGTGCTGCCTTAGGTTGCGTACAGTCACAGAGTGTGTGAGTTGTGTATCGGATAACTCATCAGAGCCCGTGGTGTCATCAAATGGAGAGAGACAGTCGCAAATAATTTGTGTCAGTCATGCCTCAAAGCTTTGTGTCTATTAGCATGTGGACATAGTGTGTTATAAGTAGATTATTAGTGATAGGGATCTTTTAATCTTCTACTACAGTCCATCTGCTTTGAAAACGGCTTCGGACTCATCACACTCAAAGAGCCAGCATTTGCAAAACTATTTCAGTCTGGATCAAAACAAAAGCACCACACGAAATATGAAGCTTGTCGGCCGTTGACAGCTTTTACATGTTGCTTTTTACAGGAGGCAAGATGCTCACTGAGGTTTTTCAAACTGATACCTGGGAAAGGGTTTAAAACCAAAATAAAAACCCCTCAAAGTTTGTGTACAGCCTCCAGGATGGAGCCTAGAAATCTGCAGCAGTCAGCTCTGCGACATGCTGATGCAGTATGTCGCATTTGCATGCGTTGCCTGCAACTGTATCAATTTTGGCTTGTTAGGTGGTGTCAGTGCCAGTCTCACAGCTGCCATAGTGACTGTGACTGTGCTTGTTGATAATTTATCAGGGCCTGTGCTGAGATGAATGCAGGGCAGACCAGCGGTGGTTCAGCTCTGCGGTCGCTCTGCAGTGAGTGACTCAGCTGGACGAACTTAGGGAAGATGGTGAAGAGTATTCCTGTTTTGTTTTGTTTTTTTCCCTCCACCTTTTTTTGATCTCCCACATGCCTTTCAGGTTGTTCTCAATCCTTATACTCTTCTCTGCTTGTCTCTCTGCTTTCTGCTTTCCTTCTTACTATCTCATTTTGTCTCCCTGCATTCATCCTCCTTTGTCTCACCTTTTACATCTTTCCATTTCTCTCTATATCCCTCCCATCGTCAGTCTCTATCCCTTTTTTTTTGCCCTCATCCCATCATCAGGCTACTGATGCCTTGCCACATAGGGCTTAAGACTTTAATGCAAGCTGTGTTTTGTCAGAGAGCTGTATGGGTGCTGGTGCAAAGTATCCAGATTTACAAGCAGCAGCATTAAAGGATTGAAGCAATCGTCTTATGCCTACATGGAGTTGTTCTACCTTCATGCCTTCAAGATGACAAAGTTTGAACGGTGAATTGCCATATGGTTGGGTGATGCATGTGCCGCGTCCCAGTGTGTGAGCCAGCTGTGGTAAAGTGTATCGCTTGATCAAGAGTTCTCCAGCAGTAATGCGTGGAAAGAGTTCACCACAGCATCTGTAGCCGCCAACGTTTGCCCGTGAGGGGCACACGTGCTCTGCCCGACTGTAATGCACAGTCATTGAAAAGTTGCACAAACAACAAGCACTCTCCCCTATTAAATAATCCAACAGGAGAAATCCTGTAGGGTAAGGCGAGAGGACAGAGTAGATGAATGAGAAGCCAGGAGAAGAACGGATGAGAGTGCAGGATGAGTATGAGAAATGGAGAGGTGGAGGATGAGTGGAGCAGAGGAGGGGGGGGCAAGACAAGAGAAAAGAGGTCTGTTCTCCAGTCTGCTGATGCTGCTAAAAGACTGGCTGTTCTTTGTCATTTGTAAACCACTATGACGTAGGTTTCCTTCAAATCTGCTCCCATGTGGTGTTGGTGTCATATAAATTATATGGCTCTCTGTCAGTGCTTCTCAGGCCCATTGTGAGCCTAGGTACATTGAGTGTTTTTGTGTGTGTGTGTGTGTTGGTGAGAGGTTGGAATCTGATTCCTAGACTCAGGTTGCAGACAATACAGTGTGGTTGTTTGTGTGTGTGTGTGTGTGTGTGTGTGTGTGCGTGTGTGCGCACGTGTACGTACATGAGGTGAAAATGTGAGTCTTCCTTCATACCCTTAAGGCTCTGTGAGACCAATCTACACAATGGCTCATGTAGAAAGAGGAGCCCCCCTCACACAGGAAGTATACTCACAAACACACATAGGTCCTTTTACATTGGTGTCAGCAGTGATGTCACTGGCCCGTGACAAAGGATAACCTGGTACCTCCAGGGGACCCTGTGTTGGAGCTCGGCCAATAGCCCACAGCTTCAAATCGTATCCTCAGGCCCAGACTCATTTAGGTTAAACCTGCACCCTGAAACTTAAGTTTACCCTTTTTGGCATTTGGAGTAATGACACAAACCACAAGCTCGACTCGCAGGCTAGTGCTTATAACAGCTGAAAGATTTGCCTGCTGCTGCAGCTTAATCAGCATTTTGCAAACCTGTTTGTATGTGTTGATTGTAGCTGAGCTAAATAGTAACTTTGTGTTTCTTTAATCTGTCCCTTAGCTGCATTGTTTATGCCCATGTGCCAAACAGCAGTTGAGTGATATTTTCCTCTTCACATCATGGCATCTATTGAAACAGTAGGTAGTTTTCTTCATATCCGAAAACCCAGACTTATCATGGTGATGCAGATCAGGTGTTGGAATAAGGTCTTTGAGAGAAAGACAAAAATCAACCCTGCTGTGAAGTTGAAGCTTGGAGGGAACAGGTGAGATCTTCAAATCCCAGTTCAGGAGCATGTTTTTGTGTGTGTGTGTGTGTGTGGGGGGGGGGGGGGCTGCTCAAAGCCCCTATTCAGGATCTTGCTGTTTGGAGTTGTGGCTAGGAGATAATTGGTTCCTGTTGTGGCAGCAACTTGAGAACTCAAGAAGGCAGATGTCAGGTTGAAGGAGCCCAGGGGACCTCTGCATCAGAAGACAGATTCCAGGAGGACAGTGCTGCAGGTTCTAGGCTGCTGTCAGCACATACTGTACTGTCGACCTTGAATAGAGTCAGTCAAGCAGCACTATAGGAGGAATGTCTGAATCTGACTGTTATAGACTCCTCTGAGAGGACACAGTCTCAGGTGAGACTTGCCCATTTCTGTAATGGAAGTCTCTGAAGTAGTCCAAAAGCTCCGCAACGAGGTTGATAAGAGCTCAGAGATGCTGATTATATAAATACAGACTGCTGAAAAGGCAAAAGGGTGAAAGGTTTTGTGCAAGGTAGGTGATAGCAGACTTTCTTTTGCTTTTGTGATAGGTGATTTTCTTTCTTGTGCCACACTGAAAAGGTGACACGAGGAGGAGCTGGATTTACTTTCCCAGTGGTTCCCGATTTTGAAAAGAGGATTGGAGGGTGTGTTCCAATTATCGGGGTATCACACTGCTCAGTCTCCATGGGAAAGCCTATAGCAGGGTGCTGGAGTGGAGACTCCAGCTGGTTGTCAAACCTCTAGATTGCCTGCTGATGTGAATGAGCGTGCGAATGTGTCGTTTGTGTGTTAGCCCGGTAAAACAACATGCTGGGATTGACTCCAGCCTCCCTGAAACTTTGCACACAATGGATGGATGGATGGATGTGGATAGAGAGGCATGAAAGAAAGAGAGCAATTAAAACAAGACAGGACAGTCCTGATGTGTGAAATGGTCAAGGATGTGATATAAAGTATGGATGCTATGTCACTGAGGTGCTAGGTGCTCTCTATCTCTCCTCACTTCAGACAGAACAAACAACATCTCAAAGAAAGAAGGCAGGAGGAAGAAGAAGCAAAATCCCAAGTTGCCCATTTAGTTGTTATTTATGGGATACAAACTCAGACAAGACAAAAATAGGTGAGGAGCCCCAGTTGGAAGCCATCACATCATACAGTGTTCATTTCAGAGACAAAGATAGCAGAGCTGCACACAACGCTTAAACTAATACTAGACATAGAGATAATGATAGGGAGATGAAATAATAGGCATGGCATGATAACCTGTGAAAAATGGAGGGTTGCAAACAGCGGGAAATGTGGGGATAAACAAGATTTTTCATGAGGGCAAAAATGGAAGGCTGACAAATGAAAGGCAAATGGAAAACAGAAG
The DNA here is from genome assembly GCA_021432705.1 of Caranx ignobilis. Taxonomy (NCBI): domain Eukaryota; kingdom Metazoa; phylum Chordata; class Actinopteri; order Carangiformes; family Carangidae; genus Caranx; species Caranx ignobilis. Next base: position 2,714,804 of record MU270014.1, read on the forward strand.
AGAGGAAGGGGAGAGTTCAGACCAATAAAAATGAAAGGAGCTGTTTCTACTTCACAGCAAAAAAGGAAAACAAAAAAAGAGGGAAAGCAATAACAGAGGAGAAAAAAAGGGGTGATGGAAAAAAAAGACTTTAAGAAGAGGGGGGGGGGGGGGGGGGGGGGGGGGGGGGGGGTCAGAGATGGGAAGGAGATACAGGAAGCTATTTGAAGCTTGGCTGTGTTGAAACTGTCGGCCATGGCAACCCGGCAGTAATGTTTGCTGGTAACTATGTGCATCACACTGCCACACACTGATATATGTGCACACGTCCGAGTGTACACGGACCCACATAGGCACAGATGGACGGATGCACAAACGCACACACATGGTCTCTAACATGTGTAAAGACCTGCACACACACACACACACACACACACACACAAACACACATATATGGAGAGATAGTATATGTTAGGAGAGACAAGTGTGGACCCATATGGGGCCACAGTGGTAATTACATCGTACATTGTTATGTGAGTTGTGGGGATATCAGCAGAGACCTTTGTTACATTCATGTTGTGCATGAGTGTGTGCTTTATGTCTGGGACAAAAGGCTTCATTTTAATGCTGGTTTTGAGCCATAGGAAATAGGAGGAGCTGACCATGTGTCTGACTATGTAGGATATTTTATTTCTCTACTAAATATTAGACACCTTCCCGATATTAAGCTAAAGCTAAATCCATCTGTAACTACACACTTTCTCTTTCTGCATTTCCTCAAAAAGCAAAACAAAACAAAACAAAAAAACAGAAAACCAATATGAGACAGACACTGTCCTATGCCCATGTGTTTATTTAATGTCTCTCACATTCACTTGAGCATTTTATATATTGACTCTGAGTATTTTAATTTGGAAGGAGTGAGAGTATAGATTTTGTTTGGTGTTGAGGCTAAAGGTTTCATGTCGCTCTCTGCCAAGCATAATTTAAAGCCTGCGAAAGTGAGAGGGGAGTGAGATCAATGCAGCCCTCCTGTTGGGAACCATGAAGAAACAGAGCCCACAGGTCGATGCTGGGGTGGTGGTGGTGAGCCGTGACATGCATTGACAGTCACAGCAGCTGCAGCGGTGGTGGCAGCAAGCTGAGCAGCATCTCTCTCTCTCTTTTTTTCCCCCCCTTTCACTATTTGACCTGACAGCAGTAATAGGAAGGGAGGCTCATATCATAAATAATACCTTAACTGGGAAAGCAGCTAATTTCCACATTAATATGTAGCACTGGTTTTTAAAATGCACTCACTTGATTCACTTTTTCAGTTTGCGCAGATAGTAAAAGAATGACCACCATACCGCCATTAGACTTCCCACTGAAGCTTAATACAATATTTATAAAGACAGAAATAAAGCTAAAACCATTTCTGGCCTAAATGGTGCCTCAAAGATCTCACAGAATCTGCTGGAGGTCTTTTTTTTTTTTTTTTTTTTGGAACCAAAAATGTTCATTTAACAAATACTGCCATCTGATCATGACCCAAAGTCCATGGGCTTCCATTACATTATGTGCTGGTTCATAGAGCTTCCTCTAATCTCTTTGAAATGCTGAAATACACTGAATACAGGGTTGAACACAGGCTTAGCACCATGTATATTATGTATTTTGGTGCTTATTTACAAGGGAAAGCTCCTTTTTTTTTTTTTTTTTTTTTTTTGAAATTCGGAGGAACTTAGTGTATAATATGGATCATATGAAACAAAGCATTACCATATAGTGGGACAAGGAGATGCATTAAAGACGAGGGATGTCGATTTCATCGGTCTTATGTAATGGAGGAAAGATTAAAAATAAAAACTATAATCATATCTGTAATACCAGTCATGGGAAAAACACATTTTATGGGAAGTCACGTCAGGGAGGACAGAGCCAGACGTAACGTAACAAAAGTAGACAAATGGTGGTCGTCATACCGGAGCATCTGTTGTGAACCGATTTTTACCCTGTTTTGTTTTTCTGTTCTTGTCTGCTTTGTTCACCCTGCAGCCAATTAGTCATTCACGCCAATCATCATTTCCATCCGCGGCTCTCTACCATCTAATCCCTCATCACAACACGCTGTCTGGTTTGTCTTCCACCAGACTAAATGCTCTCCACTTTGCCTTTCTCGTGGCCGGCCAACACACACTCCCAAAATATGGCGTCATTTAAGTCAAGTACTCCAGCTGCTTTGTGTGTCCCTAAACCACCTTAATTCACTGTGGATCATTGACTTCAGCCTTTCCTACATTGTTCTGCATGAATTGTTATTGGTCACACAGTGCATTTGATATAACATCCACTCTAGTTTTCTTAAGCCATAGTGACGGAGTCTGAATTTTGTGCCTGAGACTGAATGGAAGTGCACAAGCAATTAATTTACACATATAATCTAACAAAAGACATGATTGTATTTATTCATCAGTGAAGTCAGTTTATATTTAAAATACAAATACAACATCAGCAGTATTGTCTGTGCTCATAGTGTTGTGTTTATGGGCACAGACAAGTGTTGTCAAGAAAACTATTAGTGTAAAGCTGAATAACCTCAAAGCAAATCATGCAGGTTACATGCTGTCAAGTCATTGCCTCAGGTTTATTAGGAATCCTTGGGCTTACTATAAGGTCACAGCTCATTGGTGATGTCAGGCTTACGAATGTGGTCGCCATAGAAACATCTCACCTCAGTGCTTTTGTCTCTTTTTTTTTGTTTTTTTTTTGTTTTTTTGCACCCCCTCCCCACTCCCCACCGCCCTCTCTCTGTCATGTTGGTGTGTCAGAAGAATTTCCCAGCTGAGGGCTGTTTCTGAAGTCAACCTGTGTGTGTTTTGGGGTGTGTACTGTTCATTCTGGCTGAGTAATATATTCCATCATTGCCTGTCTTCGTTTCAAGATGAGTTGCTGCCTGGCTCTAAGAGTGTGTGTGTGTCGGTGTGTCAATGTGTGTGTGTCTGTGTCTGACTACATGTGTGCATATGAGTTAGCTGAACTTTGAATCACACTCCATCTGTGATGTTTTTTTTTTTTTCTCGCTACTAAGCAGGAGGTTCAGCTCAAAGCCACAAGGAGGAGTAAAGAAATAAAGCATTTGGTTTATAATTTTGGTGGTCTGGTCTGGTGGCTGACTTCATGTCAGTTTGTAATTTAAGATGAAACCTCAAACCTTTGAAGTAAAAATCAAATGTTAACCGGTTACTGACTTTGGACTTCAAACCTAATCTAATAAAACAGGTGCTCGGCAATCATGTTGTCACTCAATGTCTGGCTAATGGAAATGATCATTTGAATGTGACTCAGGGAGAGTTACATATAATACAATTTGTTGAATTAAAGAAGTCTCCAAAACAAACTCATATAACTTGATATATTATTATATAAGTTGTTAGCTTCAGTGTTACAAAACAATTGGAAGAAAAAAAACTTACTCATACGTCCTTCAGATACAGCACAACATTTTACTTAAATGTTTTTTGCCATCTGATCAAGTCTAACATTTACACATTTTAAAGCAAGACTAAATGTGAGTTTAATGAAGACGTAGCACATCATTACTCTGAAGTGGAATTCATAGGCAATAAAAGGCACCACAGCTCAGTTTAATGTAGTCGGCAGCTTTGCGTCCACACTCTAACTTGTTCTCTGAGTTACATGGGCTTGTTTTAGGCTTCAGTTTAGTCTCCAATTACTTCTGGGAAAGGTATCTGGGTCTTTCAAATTACTTCATCAGCCCTTGTTTACTTCAGCTTTGTCCTGCTATGTGCTGAGCAGCCAGTACATCGTCACAGTTTGTCAGTGAAATAGCTGGATGAAGTTTAATTTTCAAGTAGGTGCACACTGCAAGACCCAGCCACACAGTCTGTGGCTGCATCCAAGAAATGAAATAAAAACTGAAATCTGCAGTTCTGATGTTGATTCTCAGTGGGACTTGCAGTACTAGTGATGATCCAATGTAGATATGAAACGTGTTGCTTTGTAGAGATTTAATTTAGGAAGACGCCTCCTGTTTATCAGATTTTAACAGTTCCACAATACTAAATGATACTCCAGGGTGGTTTTGCTTATTTTAAATAAACACAATCTGTTTTTTCCACATTTCTCTCAGTTCCACATACGTGTGATTAAAACCAATCAATGAAGTCAATCCCTTTGCTTATTTCTTCAAATCCTGGGAAATTAAAGTGACATAACACTGCTTCCTCTAAAAACAAGTCCAAACACTTTGACATGTTAGATTATTAAATAACTAATGTCCGATCCATCTTGGCAGTTCATCTGACAAAAAGCTTTTCCCTATTCTGTCCAGAAGAATTTATTTCCTGAGCCCACGACATGCTGAATGCTGTGAAAAAGCAGCACATTTCAAAGCAAACAATGGCCAACCACACAGAGCCACGAGTCAAGTGCTTTCGAACCCACTTGTTGCTAGGCAGTTTAATGGAGGTACTTTGAATGGGGAAGCAAAGTGGGCACAAACCAGCACAAAAAAAAAAAAAAAAACAGATTTTGTATTCAGCTGCAGTTGTTTGCGTTTGCTGAATGCTATTTGATACTCACGGTCTCAAATGTCAAGCTGCACATCAGTGAGTGGTACTGGCTTTTTCAAAACACGCACTTCTCAGATGTGTGTGCTGCTTTCAGAAGCAAGGATTGTGTGTCTCCATGCGGGCTAGAGTTGTTGCTGTAGAGCTTATCATTTCGTGCTGTGTGCCGCTGCCCTGCGTAATCTGAGCCCATGTAGGTAGCACGTACAGTGAGACAGACGTGGCTGTTGTGACACACATACAGTAGTGCTATGAAGGAAGTGGTCGGGTAAAATGAGAAGTGAAACCAATAAGAATGTGATTACTTTTGCATGTTGTTCCCAGATTACTTCACTGTTGAGCTTTTATTTGAATCGAAAGACCACAACTGATGGTATAAGCATTTTAAATTGCTCTGTGGCTGCTGATGGCTCAGTTCATTTTACAGGAGACTAAGGTGCGATAGGTGCAGTAGTTGAAGGCCTACATAGTTGTAGCCTCTTAAAAATTGATGGCCTATTCTTGCTCTTTCATAGAACAGATAAGAAATGTCTTACTACAGCAGCATGTCACAACATTGAGGCTTGACTATGCTGTAATCAACCAAACCATCTTGTGTCTCAGATTAAGTGTTGTTTACCTCAGACTTAGTTTGATTTGAGAAAATAAGAGAGATGGCTATATAACAGCCCATCGGTATTTACTGACTGAGGTTTTGCAGACACAACATTTGTGACTGTTAATTTAAAAATCAAATTTTCTAACTTTCTAACCCTTCAGATGGAAAAATCTGGTAAATGAAAGGGTGTCCTTGTTGCCAAGAAGGCAGGATTGTTTAGCAGTTGTTATGGTTGCTCATGCAAATATATACCTTGGTTACTTGGGGCTGGGGGATCCAAGATCATTCATGAAATGTGACCTGTACGTGGTCCAGTAGACTTGAACTGAGTCAGAGACCAGATGAGAGGAACAGCATCAATTTCAGCAGAACAGGGGCAGACAGAGACATGAAATGTGGCTCTGGAAAGCAAAATTGGAACGGGGACGCCGTGATCGTTTCTGCGTTGGAGGATTATAACAGTTTTCCAACAGGGAACCTGTTTTTATTTATTATCAGTTTTGTCTGATTGCAGGATTTTGTTTGGTCTTGGCTTTTCAATGAGCTAGCCTCTAATTGCAAGGACTTGGAAAGGCTTTGGCAGTGCTGCAAATATTCAGCCGTTTCATGAATGACAAAATGAGGATTGGTTTTAAATTGGCTTAAACCCACTTTCTCATTCATCTCACTATCTCATCTGCTGTATATTGCTGATGTACTTTTTGGAAAAGACATGGGAGTGTGATTTTCGTGTTGCCAGTCTGAGCTCGAACCACCTGCTGCTTCACTGAAACTGACGGATACTGGGGATTATTCCGACTAATTTCTGAAACTGGTACCGTGGCGGTCCACAGTGGAATTCCAGGATGCTACGTCAGTGTGTCGGCTGCTTCTTAAGAAGATTGGTTTGCTAGTTCCAGTTTTACTCTTTCATCATCGATGAATCAAATCAAGTAAGTTATTGAGTTGGGACTTTCTGGGAACAATAAACAAAAACCAAAAACAAATAGTAATCAAGACGATGACAGCAGTGTCATCCAGGCTGGAAGTTCCCGGCAGCCCTTTATACTATCGTCGTCACTCCTGGGTTTGGTATGTGAGGAAAAAGGAAAAGTTTCAACCCTGTGTCCTTGAAATTACATAACACTATTTTCTCATTTCTAATGTGGTGACGAACTTAATTGGTAAGAAAAACACAGTTAAATGCAAAACAAACACGATGTGTCTCAAAGCTGTTAAACCAGACAGTGATCTTGGCCAAACCTTCACCAAGAGCTGTGAGTCTGTGAGTCTGTGAACACAACTGAAAAAGTTTAGAAACACAGGGGTCACTGAGTGATTTAATTTCTTAAAAATGATGCAGATCTCATGCTATGACCTTCCAAATCTCAATCCAGTTGAATGCCTATGGGAGATTTCAGGCTAATGTGTCTGGCAGTGCTGCACACCAAGATCAAAACGTTAGATCCTTATCGCTCCAGTAGACGTCAGAGATTTATAAAAATCAGCGTCAAGGAGAATTGAAGCTGTTCTGGCGACACATGGTGAGCCAACACATTACAGTTTGTTTTATTTTATTTTAGATTTGTTACCCATCTGTGCAGTAATGTTAACAACATTTCCTAATTACCTGTAGTGGGAAAAAAAATCATAATCAGAGCAGCATCCAGTGTAAACACAGTTGAAATTTTGTTGTGTGTGAATGTAATTTGAAGGACAAAGGGTTGTTGCCGTCGTCTGTTCAACCTATGCCGCTCTGTGTGTGTGTGTGTGTTTGTGCGCTTTTGCATATGAATATAATTGCTGCAAGGAGACACTGTGTTATTCTCATTAAACTCAGTCCTTTGTGGTGGTAGCGCGGTGTTGTTCTCTGTGTAGATCACTGCGGGAAATTGCTGATAACACTTTGAGCTGCAAGAAAAAAACACCTCAGTGAATAGGAGGAGAGCCACGGTGTAGAGATCGCCTTGTTTATTTCCCTCTGTCTCCTTTTCCTTCTTCTCATCAGCGACACCTCTGCCAATGTCTGTGCACATCTGTACTTAATCCCATCCTTTTCTCCCCATACTTGTTTATACAGTGTTTAATGGGGATATACATACAGTAAACAACACCTTTTTACAGAGTGTTCTGCTAGTCTGGATATACTGTGAGCTTGTCTAACCTCTGCAGTAAGTGGGTTCCTGCTTCTCAGGTTGTCAAAGTGAAACGTGATATTACCCGGTTTCATTGACAAGAGAAACATTTTCCTCTGAGGGGATTTCAGGGGCACCCAATCTAATTTTGTCTAATTCTGTAAAGCCTCATCATGCAGAATTAACATGATTTTGTTAATTAACCTAAAGCAGGATTGGGAGTATTATAGCAGCAAGTCACTAAAACGTACTTTTGTTCATGAATCTACATTAATTACGATTACAGCTCCGTGTTTAGTTTATGTTGTGACTAAAAAAAGAAGCTCTTATATGTTGGGAACAAATTAAGTGCGCTCACATCAGGTGGTTTAGTATGATTTGGTGAACATTCCCTCGTTCATTCTCCTTGATCTGCGAACCCGAAGTGAATCATTGTTTTGAGCCATTTTGTGGATTACACTCCTACAGATCCTGCAGCCTGACAGGTGCAGATGGACGAGATAAAAAAGGTGATACGTTTACAAGAAGAAAGGAAAGAGGCGGCGAGAGAGAAAACTTAGCACATGTGAACTTAGTTACCTGATTCCCTGTTCTCAGGATCAAGCCCTCTAACCCTAAACACGAGTCATCTGGCATGTTCTGAACGTGAATGCGCTTGCCATGACGCACAGAGACCTGTCTAACCATGTTGATCTTACGTCACTCAACAGGCATTGACACTCACAGATGATAGATCGTAATATTATGTGGCATTGAAATGCAACAGTGACCTGATCTCCAGTGTTTCTATGCAGCATGTACGTATTAGCTCTAAATAATTCAGGTTGACCATTGAGTATGTGAAGCAAACTGCTTTGTGTGAGTGAACAGTGCTTTTATTTTGACAGAGCAGGACCAGCTGCTACATGTACTGACATCACCATTGGAGGCAGTAGATCGTCAAATCCAGAGAGCGCATGACGCATAAACATCAAGTCAAAACATTTTCATAGCCAGATGACAAAACGATGCCATCAGCAGTTACTCATTATTCATGGCTTCATCATTGTTTCAAGTGATTACACTGCTCAAGAGCAAAAATGATCAGTTTCATCATGCCCTGGTCTCACTGCCCAGCCCAGTTTACTGATGCTGCTTTTAAAGTACTCACATCCACGGAGCAGCCACATTATTAGAAGAGGATGATGATGGTTTTGATGTTGTGCAGCATTACTCCACAAGTATCAGTGTTCTCTAGTGAAGCTGTAGTACTGCAGCTCTTTGGGTTGTGCTGCTTGCGGAACATGTTTGGAGTTACGTTCCATTGCCGCTTAAAACTCACACACATTTTTAGTGCATGGCCCCCGGTTATCACGGCGTGAGTGCTACTGACGTCAAATACGGCATGATGTTGGCACTGAAAAGAGAGCTACTCTGCGACTAGGGGATTAGGTTAATCACAGGGGGGACTGACTGCAGTGCCCTGTTTTTCAGCGAGGGGAATTGGATTTACACAGGGGGAATGAGAGAGGGATGGAGAAAGCTAAGTTGTGGCAAAACCAGCGAGAAACACACACACACACACACACACACACACACACACACACACACACACAGTTGATCTGAAAATTCCCGCTTGAAAATACAAAGTAGCAGCTTTCAGATAAAGGCTTGTTGTTTATGCCTTACTTTTCATACATGGCGCCTTTCTCTCTTCTTCCCCCCTCACCTGCCTATGTGAGGTTTCCATGGTGATTCAGGAAACATCTTAAAACACACAGACATGGACTAAGTCAAACTATGTAAGTTAATGTAAGGAACACTAAAGCTTTAGCAACAGAGAAAATCCCCCTGCAGTAATTTCATCACTGTGCTAATGTCACAGCCACTGTCTCTGTGGAAGTAACAGGGAGGCAGGGGAGTTTTCCTGGGCAGGGTCTTCCTCAGCACCACTACACCACTGAGTGTCACTCCACATGAAGTCACACTCACGTCTTTGGAGGACACTCCTTACTAAGTGGAAGGTTTTATAAATATATGCTCAAACTGCGGGAAAGCAGCGATCACCATCCATGGCTAACAAATGATGGACTTCATTCGATAATCTGTTGTGTCAATTGCTTTTTCCACGGTTGTGCTAATGGCTCTTAACAATTTGAGTGGTAACCCTTTAAAAGAAAATGACAGTCACTGTAACATACATTTTGAGCCCTTAAATGATAGGTGATATTATTCTTCTGTGATAAATTCACAGGCCTAAATGTAGTGGTTTTGTTTAACCCTTTATCATCGGGCAAGTAACCACATTCAGTAACTTATTTGAGACGCATAAAAAAGTTATTTAAGTTTAAGCTAAGTAGTTGAATTTGTATATTTTTTGTCTTTTAAAGGGCAACTCTGCAGGTCTGGTCACGTTTCCGCTGTTTTTACTAACCCTCGAGGCTCCATTCTCCCTGTAACAAGTCATTTAACCATCACAGTTACTCCAAAGCTGTTTAGTTATGGTAAAAATGTTGCCTAATTCCTTTTAAACTTCATCTGTGCATGTTTTAAAATAATTTTATAAAAGTTTTTACCTTTGAAGGGTGAAGATGTGGTACTGTAACTTCAGTGACCTTGATTTGCAGTGTAAAAAAACTCTTCTGACGTCCTCCAGTAATGGTCCAGGGTTGAGATCTTCAATTTCCGAGTACTTAAACGTGTGTCCAATAGAGGGTTCAAACTAAACTGAATGAAAGGAGAGTAGTCAATCAGCAAAATGTTCACGGTCATAAAGGAGAATAATGTTGAAAGAAAGGACAACAATAGAGCTCGTTTCTGTTTGGGGATAGCAAAGGATTGCCTGTCAGCTTCAAAGCACTTTAAGTGCCGGGGAGTTCAGGGAGTTTACACTCAGTTCTTAAGAGTGAAGCAGTTCGACTGAAATTCGCTCCAAAACATTCCCCGACAGCGTCTGTTGTCAGCAGAGGAGACCCCCCCCCCCCCAGGCCATTTTTAAGAACAGTATAAATGCATTAGAACTGGTGTTGCTGTTTTGCACTGAAAACCATTTTGCCACTAACCCAAGGCCGTGCAGACTGATGAGAGCCCCGGGCGTCGGTGTCCATGGGTCGTTCAACACCTTCACTGAGGTTCGGAGGACGAGTTGTTACGATGAGAGGAATCAGATTCACACTGATTGTCAGACTGGTTGAATTAATCTTTCTGTCCTCTTTCCTTTTCATCTTCTTTAGCTTAACACTTGACTCCACTGTGCATCTGCAGCGCCGCATTGTATTTTCTATTTTAGTGCGCACAGCGGTTTTAATGAGGAGATCATATGTAGATTTGTGGAATTTGTGTCAACACAGATCCTCAGAGGACGATGATCCCATCTCTCATCAAGATCTACCCGCCCCCTGCTCCGGTCGTTCATGTCTGGCACTATTTTTGATAAACGTCTTTCCATCCACCTGCCCCTCTGAACTTTTGCCCCTCTTTCTCTCTTTTTGGAGTTTATATTCAAAATAGCTTTCAGGGCCTGTTGTTTGATCCTGATTTAATGTGATTGTGTTTGTTAGTATATGGGAGACAGATTTCATGTGAGAGGTGATGTTGTGCCTGTCAGCTTCTGTCAAACGCATCTCAGATTCCACTCATAATCTTTGTTTTCAGCACACAGGAACACTCTCTTTTTCTTTTTTTATTTGGTTTCGTTGTCTGCAGCCTGATATTGATTCAAATCACGAGGACAGAGACAGAGGAGCAGTCTGGCAGCGACAATTTGACAAGCTGCTCTCAAGCCGTCAACTGGATGTCTGATCGATGTTTAATTATGGTTCTCTGCCTCTGTGTGAAACCCTGATGAAGCTACACATCAAAAAATGTTAAGTGTTTTTTTTTCCCTCTATGCTTTAATTTCATGCCCTAAAATTACAACCATGCATTGTCTCCCAAAACAATGTTTAACGATAAGCTAAATGATCACTGCATGGAGCTGCGGCAAATTTTATCAGCATCCATCAGTAAAGGCAAGTTCAAAAGCACCGCCCAAGCTTTCAGCACAGAGGAGGTCGCTGTCATGTAATTAAGAGTTTGCACAGATCAATTGACTTTCCCAGCATCCTCTTATCTTGGTATTCAAAGCAGAGGCGTCCTACATCACTCTGTCACAGAGCCATCATGACTGCTTTACCACAACCCTTATCCAACATGTAATTACATTTACAAGAACAATGTTCACGTCCTGTGTGATGCCAGCTCCAAGTGCTTTCCACAGGGCATTGTTGCTCTGGTGCCACGTCTCACATGCTGCATCCTGTGAACGTGAGCTCCTCTGTAGCTGGTGAATCACACGTACACACTGCCATCTTGTGGATGTGAGCCTGAAAGACTAGTTTTCTGTGGAATGAAATGGTGCCCTCTAGTGTTCATAAAGCAGAACTGCATGTTTCATGCTTTCAGCCTGGTTTAAACATCAGACCTGAGATTAGCTGTATATTAGCTCTCATGGACGAGAAAAACCAATATGTCCTAACCCAGGATCATCTTTTAATATAACGTGAGAGTTGTAAGAAGTTGCTCTGGTGGAATAGTTTCGCAGGGTGGTTTTGGTTTTATCAACAGCAACACATTCCTCTCAACAAACTATAATCGAACTGCTGCTATATTTATGTCGGCAGTCAATATTCATTGTATTATCAAGGTTTCATTTATTCAATGCCACCGTGTCTTGGCATGATGTTTATTTTTATATCTGATTCATTTTAAGGCATGACCAATAAAACCCAGCAGGACCGGATCTTATAAACACAGTCAGTCTTTTTGCCTGTGTACAGTGTCATTCAATGTTTATTCAGCTGTTTAGTCTCCACTGAGACTCCACTGGTTAGTCCTGCCAAATCCTTCACCATCAGCACCGTTTACATGTAACTGAGCACTTAAATAGGAATGTTAGGTCCTCTTTTATGAAGAGTAAGTTGACAACCGATGAAGAGTGAGTCAAGGAGTAAGGAAAGAAAAAACTGTGAATTTATTCACTTTAGAAAAATGAACAAACCATAAATGACTAAACAGAGGTTTCTCTAAGTGTGGGTGGTGAAGGAAGGCCGTGGGGGTTGTGCCAAAGAAATGAAATAAATACAACAAAACAGGGCCTGACTACTGCTACCTGTGAGAAAACTCCAACCCAGTAACATAAAGCAACTACATGTGTCAAAGAGTACAATGTGCCCCAGTCGTACCCCAGCCAACCTTTTCCCCACCACACCATTAAGCAGTGTGTGAACTAGGACCATGCAGGTTGACAGACAGATCTCAGGTCAAGATTGAGTGAAGCAGAAAGAGACCCTGCCTTTCCAAAGCAGGCTATGTAAAGACGGCCCTGACTCTGGATTGGCTGGCCAATGGGGGGTGGCTGTAACCAGAACGGTGTGGAGCTGCAAGGCAGGTGGCCACAGGTGCACTCATTGCCACCTACAGTAGATACATGGAGAGAGGGAGAGACACCCACACAGGCCAGGTAGACCCTGCTTTACTCCCTCTCACTGGAAGAGTGGGACGTAACAAGAAAAAAACTGTTGTTACTATAAATGAGCACTTGATTGTGTTAATAACTGTAGGGATTATTGTAAAGACGATTCCTTGTATTAAGTTTTACAAATTCATGAGTCAGGAGCTGAAAGGTCTGAAGGGATTTGACTGCATGATGCCACTAAATTATGTAAGATTTCAGAATTAGATCAAGTAGAGAGGGTTTTCACTTTTAGGCTGGATTGGATGGTCAACTTAAAATGACAAAGAAAAAACTCCCCTCAGATTTTCAGTCATATAAATATTCCAACTCCTTTCACCTTCTCACTTTTACATCAATTTCAACATTTATAGCCATGGTTAAATCAGTTTTCAGGATCCGCAGCAGTGTACCATGGGTATCATTGTAGTGCAAGCAGGGGCTATTACTATATCCTCCTCTTCTAGGGTCGACCCTCAGGAGGTCATTAAGGAAGAATACCATCATGGCCATTGTTGCGTGGGACACACACAGCCCTGTGGCTACCGCATCACCCACTTTGCCTGTTTCTCGTCTTTGTGTGCGCTGTGAGGCGGTGTGACGAGCCGTACTGTGGGAACGCAGTAGTGGTTCACCTTTTTTTTCTTTCTGTCATCACACTCCTCCTTTGTTTTAAGTGTTTGTGTTATGTGTCATCTGTCTGAACTGTTTCCAAATAAATGATGAGGACCTTCACTTGACCCGTCTCGTCAGGAGTGGGGAGAAACTCCTCCTTTTTGTCATGCAGGAAGGTTTTCCCTTTTCAGGTTCACGATGACTACTGAAGGAAGTCATGAACAAACAGGATGTAGTTACTCACAGAGTTGGTGTTACCTTTCCTTCTGATCTGGTTTCATATTTACATTTAACGTTTACTCATTCATTTCAGTTTAAGAGATCAAAGGAGATATTATTCGTTTCCAGAAAACAACCTGAATGGTGTAGAGGAAATGATCTCTTTTTTTTCAGTCAAAGATGTACTGCTCACTGTTGATCCTGATGCAGAAAGTGATACAGAGACGTATTAGATGAGAAAAAAAAAACATTATTAAAGCTAAAAATATTGACACACTCTGCTTCAAAAATGGAGATTAATAAAATGATGCTGATTTTTTATCTTCTATATTTTTCTATTGGTTGAATTTATCATGTCTTTGTGCTGATTAAATGCCTCACATAATGAGTAATGACTCATTTTATTGTGGGTACAGTATTGTGAGTTCAATCAGTGAGTGCCTACTTATATTTAACAGCTACAAACAAGATTATTTGTCACCTATTGGTATTCAGTTTTTGCTTTCATTAGATATCAATACGTTTCACTGACCCAGCCTTTTCGTCTGTCTCATATACACCCACTTACCAGTTTAGCCATCTATTATTGTATGTGCTGCCATTTATTACAAAGCTGCCATCACAGTTATTGTGATATCAGGGCTGGGTATCACATGTACTGTACAGTGTCATGAGGCTCTGTGGGCCCCTGTGGTGGAGCCAGATGGCACCTCTTTCTCACACAGACACACACAATCAGTTAAGGTAGACCAGGTTGCCAGAATAACCGTGAATCCAGACTGAATATGTCATTTAATATGTTTTTTGATCCAGTTTTGTTTTTTTTTTTTTTGATCCAGTTCAAACAGTAAAAAAAAACATGTTTTTGTATTCTGTATTCTTTATGAAGACTTTAATTTCAGGAGTACATCAATATTTAACACATGTGTACATAGCACATTTTTAGAGCTTATTAATGTACAGCTGTTTTTTTCAACCTCTCCCATAAAAACATCTTTTTTTGTTGTACCTACTTGACTTCATTGTTGTTCATTATCTGTTATCATCAGCCTTCATAACTACATTATAATGTGTTGTTATTAACAACGTAGTGAAAGTTTATGTAATTCTATCGGTGAAATAGTATCAGAGTTCATGTTGTGTTGTCATGTGCGCAGCCTGTATTACAACTATCAGTTGGTACCGTTTATAACGCTAACCCTTGCTGTAAAGGATGTGTAAGCTATGACTCCACTCCAGTAACCTAACTCCACTCCACAACTTGGATGCTCCTCCTTACTCTGCCGGGCTGGCTGAGAGGAACAGAGCTCCAAACACACACGTAGTAATACACACACACAAACGTACACACACATGCACACACCCACCCACCACGGGGAGGAAGTAAAGCCTGTGACGAAGACAAGAGTCCGCAAAGCGATCACAGAGCAGATGAGAGTGAGTGTGGAGAGTGTCAGAGTGTGAACAGGGGTTTGACGAGTTCCTTGATGTGACGTATGGACTGCTGCTTGTGTTGTTGCATGTGATGTGAGTCTTGTGTTTGTATGTGTGTAGTTCAAGGTGTTTGGATACCTGTTTGCTGCTTTTACTTGTGCCGAGGAGGGGGATGTCTGATGGATAATCTGCTGAGTAACTTTTATTTGACAGAGGTTTGAGTCAGGTCAGTGTGTGACTGTGAAGACTGAATGAGTGATGTATTGCTGTTTATATGTGCTGAGTGAGTGTGTGTTGTGGAGCTCGTTTTGTAGGACTTGTAACACACATTTGTCGGCTCTCATTTTAAGGTGCTAGTCTGTGTGACAAAGTGTGTGAGTGGCATGCTACAGTACAGCTGTCACTCATGGTGCTGCTGACGTGTAGGGTGTTAATGTGTTTGGTCTATATGTGTGTCTGTTTGTGAAATACTACACTTTTGACAGTGACACTATGGGTGTGTTCTAGTGGATGCGTGTTTGTGGTAATGCTTGTGTGATGGTATGTGCTGGGTAGTGTGTGCATGAGTGCATGTGTGTGTCAGGGCGATGTACCGGCGTTCACCTTGTGCCAGAGGAAGGGTTCACTTTGACTTCAGTGAGGAAGTCATCAGGAAACTCCACGCCGCAAACCATGGCCATACTCACAGGTTAGGACACAAACACACAGCCACACACACACGTCATTTTGTCATTTTTCAGCTGTCTTCTATTTGAACTCGACTTACTTAAACTCAGTCTTTGAGTATTTCTCAGAATCTCTAAACTCCTCCCCACTCTGAATATGAGTCTGGTTGTATGTGTGTTCTTACTTCCTATTTCCCATACATTAAGCAATCCTCTCATGTGTTTCCCATCAATATACTAATCCCTGGCTGGAATGTGGTTACGCGCGCTGTCACATGTCTGGGTGAAAATATCCCAACTTCTGTTAATGTAATGGTTTTGGGGGGGGGGGGGGGGGGGGGGGCAAGCATTTTACAGAGAAACATTTTGAATAGGTTGTGAGAGAGAGTCCAGTTGTTTTCCATGCAAATCAGACAGAAAGTGATAGTCTGAATTTGTATATCATTGAGATTTCTTTTGATCGCAGCGTGCATTTAGTCTAGACAGGGTGTGTTACAGTGACAAGCAGACAACCCGAAGGATATGTCTAAAAAAAATAAATAAAAAATCATCATGACATTGAAGGGTCTGCAAGTGTCTCAGCCTTTAGCAACTCGTTCCTATGATAAATCTGATCCTGTTGCCGAGCAGGATTTTTTGTCCTTGACCATATTAGCTGTGCCTTTGAACCTCCTTCTAATAAACATCACAGGGAATGGCTCATAGAGGACAACATGTTTACCCAAAACCAACCAAAAAGGCTGAAGTGATGCATGATAATTAAAAGCTAGGAAAGTTAAAAAAAAACAAAACAAAACAAAAAAACATTTTTCTCACTCTTTTTCTTGTTGAGTACTGGAGATTGTAAAACTGACCCAGTCTGAGAAAGGAGCTTCACCCCATCACACATATAACATGGAGCATGTGATGAGGGGCATTCAGTGGGAATGGTTTAATATAAGCAGGCAAAAGCTGAAAAGGTTGAAAAGCAGTGATTAAAATGTTTTGTAATGTTTAAGGCGTCCCTTTAAACCAACCCCCCCCTTCTTAACTGTGTGTGTGCTTTTTTTTCCTCTAATTTCGGTCAACCAACACTTCAAAAATGAGATTCAGTTGCTGTTGTGGTGTTTCTGCACCACAGGGCTCCTTTAAGAAAAATAGGTTTCCTGTTATCATCTTTAAAGCAGCGTACAACTCATCACTGGAGGCCTGACATCAAAAGAGGGGCTGAGGTGAGAAAGGAGCGAGAGTTTGAGTTGACTGGATGGGACCAGAGATTCAAACAGATGATATGAAGAATGTCTCATCTGAACTCAAGCCATTTCAAAAATCCAGGTTTCCACATAGTAACTTTATTCGAGAGCCAACAGGACCTTCCCTGTTGACACTGAGTATATTTACCTAAAAAGATCAGGAGAGCACAAGGAACAACAAACATTCACATTAGCAGAGACAGAAACTATAGGAGTTAACATTACTACTGAGAAACTGTTGATGTTTTCTAGGATTAACGATGTTTTCTCACTTTAATTAACTTAATTCATTATTTCATGCCATGATTTTAGGGTTATGTTATTTTAACCTTTAATGGGAAACGAACTCCTCCAGAGCGATGTTTACATATGAAAACCAATCTCACCCCCCCCAGCTATTTGTTTAGTGTCTGAGGTAAGAAACAGGTTTGGTGGCGTATAATGTGTCTTATCACACTGACAGTTTATTTTCCTATTTGACCAGTTGTGATAAGACATACAGTAGCTACACAGACAGTACTGTATAAGCATAACGACACACAGTCATCCCTTATCGCTGCTGATGTAGATTGTAGTGCAGGGTGCAGTGGCTCTATTGACGGCAGTCTACACCTGTGAAGTGTCTGCACTGAGGTGAGAATTTGTTTGTTCAACACCTTGTCTGTCCTCAGCTCAGAGTGAGAATTAGCAGCAGATAAATACGAAATGACTGACACTGATGTTACTCCATGTTGTAAACTGTTTTCTTTGACTGTATACAACATCTATTGCTCGTCTGCCCGTCCTGATGAAGGATCTCTCCTCTGTCTCTCACCCTGAGGTTTCTCCTGTTTTCTTAGGAGTTTTTTTCCTCCATCGATGTGAGGGTCTATGGGCAGAGGATGTTGTTGTAACGCCCTTTGAGACAAACTGTTTGTAAAAATACGAATAAGCTTGCCTTTGATGATGTTCATACCAGACAGATTTTTTCCCTGAGTGTTTGAGTCAGCGAACAAATAAACTAGTGTGAAAACCTAGATAGCGAGTTTCAGCCCAGGAGGACTGTGGGTATTCTGGTTCAGCTGGAGAGACATCAGATTGTTGCCTTGGACTGCTGCACGTTTGAAATGCATACATCATTTGTAATAGTCCAGCATGCTGTGGTTAACTGAGAAATTTGATGTCACGTGAGCACTCCGTGACTGGTAGTTTTCTCATCATGTCCGCTTCTTTTTGTCCTTCATAAAAAAAATGCCACAATACAGTTTGAAGTCATGGAAGTCTAGGGATGTCAAGTTGTGGAGACGTCAGGCAGTCCACCTCTGGTTGGGTGGGCTCCACCTCTGAGACTGATGGTTTCCTGTGGAAAGTACACCACTTTACTGAAGAAAGCAGAAGTACACAGATGGCACACTGTGCTGAGCTGCATGTTTGTGCCATTAGACAGGTAGACGAGGGCCACGTGAGCACTGGCGCACAATTACTTCCTGACCTCTTCTTCATACTGGCATGTGAATATACTGTTTTTTTGTTGTTTTTTTTTGCTTTTGTTTGTACATAGCTGACAACATAATTACACACGAGCAGCTGCCCTGTGCCAGTTATGGTATGTTGGTGTGCATGAATTAGCCCATATACTGCAGGCATGCGTCCCATGCAGGGATTGTTTCTCACATGTCCTGCTAGAACAGATAATCTCCCAGAGAGATGGGCTTATCCAAATATTTGGACAGTGACCCGGATTCCTATGGCACAATAACAAAGATCACAGCATCTTTTTATCTCTCTCGCTGCTTGATCCTTTTTGTTGTTTTCAGCCTTGGCTACTGGTCACATCACATCATAGATGACCAGTATCATTTTCATGCATGGAATACACATATACACGTCTGAGTTTATAGTTAGTTACTTAGATGCATCGTTATAGTTTTTATTTAATAAAAAAAAAATAACTAGATATTCGACCGATATTCCTACAAGACGATAATAAAAGGAAACATATGTCAAGTGGATTGTACAATGCAGAGGTTATTTTGATAAAGAGCTTCCGGTCTTTCTCCAGGTAATGAGCTTGTCTAAATGTTTCATAGCAAATAGCTGGCTGAATCTTTGCGCACCATCCTTATGTAATAAATCAGTATCTACTTTTATTTGACTTTGACTGTTAAACACTGTCTAATTCAACATAAAAAGGAGGGAAGGAATGGAAAACTAAAATTAAACTCATTTTCGATATCAGCCAAACAGCATTTGCAACAAATCTTGGATAAATTCACATACCATGAATTATATAGAGCATAAAAGAACATTTCGGCAGGGGGGGGCAGAGTAAAGGAGAAGAGCAGTGGTGCTTGTAACATGATTGTAATTGGTCAGTAGACTAAAAACAATGTGATGTAAATAGAGATTTTCAGTCGTCACTGTTGGCAAAATGACCCTAAATAACTGCCTCAGAATGTCATCCATGTTTGTTTGAGGCTGCAACCCTTTGTAATCTGACACTATGTAAAATTTAACTCAACAAACCTGGCTCTCAGGCTGCTCGTCAGCTTCACTTTATATGTTGCACCATTTTAAATGTAGCTGTCAGAGTTTGACACCAGGTTTTACTTCGCTTTGGTGACCCATTTCCAGGACCTAGAATAACCCTGCTCTGTGCCCGCTCGCCCATGGGTGGGGCGATGTGCCATGTTGTAGACTCTGTGGTTCTGTAGTATTGTATTTGCAGTGTGCTTTACGTACAGTGTAATATGTTGTTATGGAGATGGATATACAGAAAAATGTGGCGAGCACTCGTCAGTCTGCCAGGCATTGTTATGTGGTTTGGGCCCTTAATTTGTGGATGACTCTGCAAAGTCAAAATTAACTGCCACTGCTGCTTTGTTTTGTGATGATAAAGGCATTTATCTCAGTTAAGGTTATAACAAGGATACTGATGGTTCAAAAGACGATGGCGATGATATTAAGGGTTAAGATGTAAGAAGTATTCTGCGTTCAAAGCCAGTACAGAGGTAGCAGCAAAGTGTGTCTAAAATATTAAAAGCAAAAATTCTCAATCTACAGAATGCCCCTGTGTCGGACATATATGCACTACATTCATTCATAATTTTCTCTGCTGAATAGAGGGCTGTGTGTATGATAGAGTTGTAGTTCCTGCACACACAGTTCAATATGAAGAAACCACAGATTGTGACTGCGAGTAGCCAGACTGTACAGAGCAGGGACTGTAATGGAAAACAGATGCTACACTGCAATTTACAAGCCCAGGAATTATTTCAAAAGCAATGTCTTGTTAAGTTTCTTGGTCTTTTTCATGTTTCTTCTCCATTCTCCTCAGAGTTAAAAATCCTTTTCACTTCGTGTGTTTCAGCTTTCTGTTGGCCTCGGCTCTGTGCAATGCAATCTCTCTCTTCTCAGACACACAAACACCCATCCACACACCCACGGACCCACACACACACACACAAGCCGCCCATAGCTCCTGTTCCTTAATCATAACCATTGTCATCACACCTTTGGCCAGTTCTGCTTTGTGTTTCCTCATGTGACATGTGAGGGCTGTGTATTTAGACTGTACATGGCATTGAGAGCATCTGTTAGATGACTTTGTCTCTAAATGTGCATGTATAATGACTTGGCACATGTCCTGATTGTGTTAGTGCCCTAATTACTATTAATAAGTGTCGTATCCAGTGGGAGATTTCTTTCCATTCTGGAAACGTATAGGGGCAAAGGATGTACGTATTTTATTCTCAAGATGTTTTTGTCTCATTATAATGTTTGTCTTGTTTGGCTTGGCTTATGGATACATCAATTATAACAATAAATATATCTATTTTGGGCCATTGCATGCAACATCCGCTTGAAAATGTGTTGTGCTTGTTACTGTTTCACTTGGATGTTTGAGCTTCACTTGTGCATGTGCAGAGTTTAACATTAGACAGTGTTACACTGTTTCTGTTTAACTACATGAGTTAGTGTTTCCTCCTCTATATAACTTTCATGACTGTGATGCGCAGATACGTTGGGAACTGATTTTTCAGTTTCAGTTCAGTCATCAGTCTTTCGAAATGAATAGTATCTGTGTATTCATAAAATCTGTCATTTTAAACTGAGGTTGATTGGAGGTTTTAACTATGTAATCGCATTTTCTTGGCTGCTGTTGTAGTTATTATTGTAGTATTATTTCAAGCAGAATAATTTGATATATGTTTGGAGGTGATCTTCGAGCAGTTATGGTGTAGCTTTGAGGCACAGCTTCCATCTTAATGGAGACATATTATGCTGTTCCATATTTTAGAACATCCTTACAATGTTATAATGTCACATGTCCATGCTGAACCTTGGCAGCAGTCAAAACGAAGTGGCTGCATAATGGGATTTTTCTTGCTATCTGTATGAGACAACTAGGGAGGTTTTGGGGCTGAAAATCCCACAGAACTACTCTGTAGGTGTTCAAAACTGACACAATGATAAGCAAAAAGCAGTAAAATATGCATAATATGTGTCCTTTGAAGCTGTAAGCACACATCAGGCCTACAGAAATACCACATGGGAACAGCAAGACCTGTGATCAGCTGTGGTCAGCTCGGGCTTCCTGTGTTTTCTCTGATGCCGGCAATGATTATTGACATGAAAGACAACGATAAGCTGAAGAAAGACCCAGCAATCTTTAGTTTTGTCAGTTAAAGAAAGACATTCACACACAAATTCTCTCCTCTGAGTGAATGAATGAGAGTGAATACAGTACTTACGTGGATGTAACACATACATGCATATTCCACCACCACTATTTGAATGAAGTGGGTGTAAACACAGTAACTGATCTATAGTGAATAGAGCAGAATGATGGTATCTGATGTTGTGTGATGCAGTACATCTGTCTAGTGTTGATATCAGAGAGTGAAATCCATCCAACACTGAGCTGTTGATCCAAAGCTGTGCTGTACTGTAGCTATTTGCTGAGGGTAGCAATGGTTGCTTTGGTGAACAAATAAATAAATAAAAGCCAATTTCTGGTGTTGATCATTTCATGCTGACGTAATCAGTTTCCACAGTGATGGTGATTTGGATGGTGTAGCAATTGAGTTATAGTGTTGACATCATTGCATGTTTCATCTGGAGTAGCCTAAAGCAGGAGTCGTGCACCTTTTTAAGCAAGTTAGTCACAAAGAGAAACAGATGTGCTGTAGACTAGACGAGTTTACGAACGATGACATGATTGACTTTCAATATTTCGATCTCTCCTTTCTACAAGTTTGCATATTTGGATGTCAACTTAGGAATGCGTGTGTTTTCGTTAGCTGGGTAATCACAATTATTTTTAGACCTTTCAGCTGCAGATTCATGTAGGGAATTTTTTTTACTGAAATCTTTGGAAAATCAAATACAGCTTCTATTTATGCCCAGTCTGATGGGATCAGTTCATCAGTCCTTCTGGGGCATTTCAGAGTTCTGGCACATCTCACTGAGCTGGCTGGTTTGACAGAAGCTTCTTTTTAAGATCCACTGTCTGGCCGAGGCATCTGTCGTTTCTTCCTCAGACATTTGTAAGAATTGTTGGACAGCAACATGTAGTGTGCAGTACACTTTAACGAGAAGCTGTACTCACAATAATACAGTGGAACAGAAGTGTTTTGTCTTTTAATCTACCATTGTTCATGCCACAATATTGTGAACATTAGTGGAGTTGCTCATTTAGTAACATGACGAAAACCAATCCAAGTGTGTGTCAAAGATATAATGTTTAAACCTTGACTAACACTAGGACAAACAGGAGGTGTTACCATGGCACCTCTGTTTGCACAAGCTGACAGACAAATGGTGACCGGATCCCTCTTCACCATAACACACAGGAAGGAAGAGATTAATTCAAAGTATAAGAATGCTTTCTCTCCCTGTCTGCGACACTCTGCCGCTCTCTCATTCAGAAAGCACAAGCACCTGTTTCTTCTTAACAGACTTATTTGTGTTCCACCTTAGTAATGAGCCAGATAACCGGTATTTACAGTGTAGGATGATTGAGCAGCGATAGTAAGATAGAGAAAGAAATTCCAGTAAGCATGGATGGATGGAGGGATGGATGAATGAATTGATTGATTGATCGATGAAAATACACCTACAGTAATCGTGTTATGCTTTTTTCATGTAAATACAGTCCCATAACGTTCTTCACTTTTCTTCTGCCCAGCCTTTAAAGGAGATCTTTGCAAGTTTTGCTATTGCTACACAACTAATGTTAGCATTAGCAGGTCTTTACCTGCCAGTCTAAGCCAAACATTGTGAGTTCAGGATCCCACTTTATTCCATGACTTGTCAAGAGCTGTCTCCAGCAGTGGAAAACAATTAACTTAAACCACTGCGCCACACAGCACCCCAGGTTTGGCATAGTAAATCATTTTAATAGTTTATATGTAGGGATATGCTTTGCAGATACTTGGCCTCAGGTGTGTAAATACAATATAAAAGCCACAGCAATTAAAGGGGAACTATGCAAGTCTGGTCGCTTTTCTGCTGTTTTGCTAACCCTCCTCCCGGCCATGTGCATTTGTTTTCAATGAAGCCGTCAAGAAAGCAATCAATAAGAGTGGTGGATAACATCATTTATCATATACGATGTTGGGACGTGTATATCTGTGTAGTCTTATCCGTCATATGCAAGAGATTACAGGTTGTGTTTGTGTTGTGGTGCTGCCGTGACGAGAGCTGGAACACCGGGTCGGAGGCTCTGATCTTGCAAGGCTGGTTTTCGACCAAGAGAAACTAGGTGGAAGGCAGAGAGCCTCCATTCTCCCTCTAACAAGTTACAAGTCATTTACTGTATTAAACCATCACCATTACTCCAAAGCTGTTTAATTAAGGTAAAA
Organism: Caranx ignobilis; assembly: GCA_021432705.1. Taxonomy (NCBI): domain Eukaryota; kingdom Metazoa; phylum Chordata; class Actinopteri; order Carangiformes; family Carangidae; genus Caranx; species Caranx ignobilis. The sequence goes on from MU270014.1 coordinate 2,738,546, forward strand.
ATGTTGCAAACTGATGCTAAAAATCCTGCATAGCTCCGCTTCAACAGAAAGCAAGAACACTTAACCTGTGATGACATGACCTGGACTCACCCTCAAGGACCTGACTCTTAATTGAGGCCTAAAAGGGGAGTTTACACTATTGGATTATGCTCTATTTTCTAGAGTCCCCTCCCTCATTGTGTGTGAGCATCTTGTATGTCCCTGTCCCTGTCCCTGTATGCTCAAATCATCTGACAGGATACTGTCCCACACTTGTGCCACTGTACCCGTAAATGAGAAAGGCAAGTGGCGTCTGTCAACCTGAAACAACACCATTGTCTCAGAGCTGGGAAGTGGAGTCATTTCCGAGGAAAAAGGCATTATGCGTTTGTCATAGTCATTTCCATTCATCCTCACCATCTTCATTTGTAGGCAGTTTTCACTGTCTTTTGTTGTTCTTGGCTGTTTTAACATGCCGTTCATGCCTGATTTCCACTGTATTTCTCATGAAGACTCACCATTTACACAGAATTCTTCATAAGATTTCAACATAACTACAGTACAAGTCTTAGGTGCAGTTTATGTCCCTGACAGTTAGTATGTACGGTAGGCAGCACAAAGTACAGAACATTTTTAAAACAATTTCTTTAACTGTTTAGCAACTTAAAAACTGCAACTTTATTTGTAGTCTTCAAACCTGACATCATCATTCACTACAGACAAATCAGACCTCTCATATAAAATGTCATATGTAGTATTTTTAGTAGTAGTAGTAGTAGTAGTGTTTTTCTATCTAGAGTATGACCCAGATTGGGGCGGTGGGGGATGGGGGCCTTTTCATGATATTTTTGTGTCATGATCAATTAAAGTCACTGACAATGTCTCTGCTTTGCTCAGGATTAGTTTCTCTGTGTGTAAGAGTTACCACCAAACACAATTTGCTAATGCTCTATAGATGATTTAAAAGCCACTGATAGTAGAATGTTAGATAACAAACTTTGTTATGATTACAAAAAAAAAAGAAGAAGAAGATGATGCCAGACAAGGCTGTTTTTCACAGCCAGTTATTCTCATTAAATGAGACAATTATCCACTGTTCCTGTCAACAGTTCATAACTGATCCTGAGGGTCATTAGTAAGTTTATTCATTAAGTTTCAATGGTTACTTTGTATTAGTAGTGTGTTTTCTCTCTCTGCTGTTCTTTATTTCTGTCTGTCTGACATTTTACAATAATACATGATAATCAGATAACAAATAATAACAATCACTATAAAACCCAATAAATTAAACCCAACACAAACAGACTTTGTTACATTGCTGTCATTTATTATCTTAGAGATGTTTCACATGCTGCAGGGTTAGCCGCCGCTAGAGCTGAAACAAAAAGAACTCCAATAAGAAATACACCAACGCAATAAACACATAAATAGCGAGAGAGTTTCTCTGCACCATGTCAGTCAGTTTGTCGTCCTTCCTGCCTATCCATCACTCAGCCAGTCTGCTCATCAGTCAGACAGATGCAGCTGGATCATGGGAAAGGAATGTCATGTCACCCTGGCAATGATTCTGAGGTCAGAGCGTGCACTTCCTGATTGCTGTGGTGAAACACAACACTACGAACGTGCCTGTGTAACTATGATCACAGTTGGCTGGGCTAACTTGGCCATCGACAATTCAGAGGAAAGGAATCGGTGTCCCCTATGGTTCAACGATGACTTACTGCCATGATGTAACAAATGATAAACACAAATGTGCGTCATACAACCTGGTGACGCTTTGAACCTTTTCAACCCTCATTTACACATTGTCAGATTCCTTCAAGTCAGGCTCCTTTCACTGATTATCCCCCCTCTGCCACAGAGGCTCATGATTGTAATAAAGCATTTGGCCCATGTTTGTTTTGATCCCTCAGTGGTTCGGACACAGTTCCTCATCCCATCCTGTCTCTGAGGACAAAGCTCTGTGTCTGCTTTACACAAAAAAGGCTGAAGGTTTGCATTTTTACATCTGTATATGTTTACGTGTGTATACATAGAGAAAGAGAGAGGGATGCTGGAGCATAGAGAAAGCATGAGAAAATGACTTGAGTGAGAATGGTTTCCCAGACAAAGGCACTAATCCACTAAACCACCAGGACACCCCGTTTCATACTGAGGGGTCTTTGTTCCCAAGGTCTCTTTCTGTGTTGTTATTTGAAGGGTAAATTCTTGGATATCCCTTCTTTGTCCTGTTAAGCAGACCAGTGTAAAAACACAGCCGTAAAATAGATGTGCTTGTTTTCTTGCCTTTCAGTAATTACAGGAGAAAACAATTACAAAGCAGTTAGACTGCCCTGTTTTTGTTTTGTTAACACATTGTAGCAAAGTGATGAATGAAGCTCTTTTCACTTTTCACAATTTAAAACCACAGTTCACAAGTGTTCATTCCAGCCAGTGGAGCTGGAGAGAGAGAGGGATGCATTCGACAGTGTAACCAAGTCAGTAAGTTCTAAGTAAGTCTGAAGCTGAGATTATTCTGTTACATACAGCACATGTTTTCAAAAGATTGAGAATAAACCGCTAAGGTGAAATAGTTACACATAGTTACACAGTTAAGAAGAATTTTCTTGTGCTGTTTAAGTGTTTTCAGTGTTTTTTCCCATGGCTTCACTGAAGCGCAGCCGTATTTATTTAACTGAGCTCTGCAGAGTTTACATGTTTATCCACCACTTTTGTTGTCAGTGTGTCACCACTTTGATGAGATGTTGCTTATGAAGAAATATAAGGGAAATCAATCTTGTGGTGCCTCTGGCCCTTAGTTGAGGGCACTCACTTTGGGAACTACTTCCATAGTAAACTTTACTGTCTACGGTTTTTCCATCAGCTTTTATTTTAGTAACTGGTATAATCATTTATCAAGTATACTTTCCAGTCCTTAGCCTGAACCATCTCCTGCTTTCCTTTTTAATTCCACGTCATTATAACGTAAACTTGTTTTACTTATTTGAAGGTGGTTACCTTTGTCTCACAGAAATTTTAAGGCACCTTTACATGATTTCTGATATTCAACATTTAACCAGTTTGAAAAAAAATCTACAGATTTATCAATAATCATAGTGATCAGTGGTCGTAGCCCATGTATCTGTGAATATATGTAGTAGTCATCCAAAAGAATCCACTGTCTCTTGTAGAGATCAGTGCAAGTCTGTTTGTTCATTGAAAGAAGACACCTGCACTCATCTTTAGTTATCACTTCATGATTTTAGTAACTGATCACAGATATGATTTAAACTTAAAATTGCCATCACTGTACAGGTGTGATGATAATATGTAGTCTGGTTTCTCAGCTTCAATATTAACTATTGTCTTTATCATACTGTACTTGCACATCTCATTGTGTGCGCGGATCTTACATAACATATTAGCCGTCAGCCCTCTGTGCCGATGGTGGAGGGCTGTGATGTAGCTCTCTCTCTCTCTCTCTCTCTCTCTCTGTTCAGCTTCTGGTAATGGCGCCAAGCTGCGTCATAACACCTGAACCACAGCTGTTACCTTCTTATGTGACTCACATGACTGTGAAGAGACTCTCCTGAGGACGTAACTCAGCTCATGGTCAGGGAGGAGCTGGGGAGCCTTTGATTTAGCAGCAGTTGAGCACATGACAGTTCAGTCATGTAGCTAAAAACACACCATCTGTGTATGAGTTTGAACCTCACTCATAAACATGATATTACACAATTTCTCTCCTCCATCTCACGGGTCTCTTCTCATTGCATTTTGTTTTTATTTTTGGCAGCCATGGCAATAAACACAGACTGAATGGGTCTTTATTGGATAGATGCATTTTGAAGGTTTTCCCCGACCCTGTGAAAATATGTCAGCTATTTCAATTTCTACAAACTTAATGCAAAGATTTCCATGTTGCGTTTAAGGTACAAGGACGAGCTGACAGTTGTGAGACAGTTGTGCATCGTGGTTGAGTAGACTCGCCTGCCCTGGCTCCAGAATTAGCCGCTGCTACACGTGATCAGAACACACAAAGCACTGGATTGACCTGAGGGCAGAAGTACTCAAGCATTCAATGCATGGTGCATAGTGCAGGCATGCATTTGCATGTATATATATGAAGCGTACCCACTGTCTTTCTTTTTAGTTATTTATTATTACCTCTGTGTGTCTCTGTGACATGTTTAGAAACAGAAGACATGAACAGGAAATTAAGCAGAGAAGATGTTTTCAGTGTATTTAAGTACCACGTCATAATTCTTCTTCTTCTGTTCAGTTCTTCTTCATCAGGCAGCAAAAGCAGCTATGGATCCTGGCAGTTTCTGTCACCTCACTGCATATGTGTATGTGTACAGCATGTGCTCAAATTAGCATATTAAATGATCTCACATTTCTTCTTTTTTTTACTGTGTATTGTTACCGACCCATTAATTAAGCCCTAACCCCCCCCCCACACACACACACACACACACACACACACACATACATCTTTCCATAGATTCCACATTGTAGTCTAACATAATCATGGTTTATTTCTATGTGTCACACAAAAACAAGGCCTCAGACAAAGTTGGCTTTCAGCAGAGATACTTAAATAAACACGTACATTTTACAGTATCTGAATTTAATGCTTGTTTTAGCTGGAATGTCATTTTACAGCTTCACTGGTCCAGGACTCTGCAGCTAGACTTTCACAGACTCAAGACTTGGATCAAGCATCATCAGTTTTAACTTCTCTCCAGAACTAGCTGATAAAAGTTTAACTTCAGACATAGATGGTGTGTCTTTGTCATTTTGCCCTCTGTCCTCTGGGCAGAGTTTTTCAGATTCAGAGCAATAGAAGCTAAAAATCCTGTTAAAACTGGTTGAATGTTTTCTTTCTATTTCATTTCTGTGGTTTTTCCACTTTTAGGGCTGTATCTCCTATTTGGTCTCCCTTTTGTAAAGATATTTATATCTATTACAAAAAATCATTTTGATTCTCATTTCACTTGCCATAAAAGGAAAAAAACATGCAACTTCCCACTCATTCAGTCATATGTCACATAAATTGTTGCTGATGCAAAATGTTGTATGAACATAAATCAACTTGAATTCTGCAGTAAAAGCCTGATTCATCATCATGGTCATAACAGGAGAATAGTTTTGCAGCTGTAGCTAGTTCAACAGAGCTTGTCCACATTGTGGGCCTGTCCGTCCTATTGTATAGATGAACTGATGCGTTTTTCCATTTTAGGTTTCATTATAATAAACGGAAGAGGGAACAGTGACACCAGACAATTGTAGCTGAACTTGCAGCTTTTGGAGTTTTCAGTTGATATTGTGTTTTGTTTCTTGCTGAAGTTTGTAGTGTAACCAGCGCTCTGTCTGCTGGTGTGTGTTTACAACACAGTCGGCTGAATGATGGTGGAACAAAGCGATGAAAGGAGCCCAACTTCAGCGGAAAATGCACAAAAAATAAATAAAAGTCATACCGTTTGCTCATAAAGTGGCATCTGGGATGATTCACCAAGGCCAGAAAAATAGAAACCATCGTCATGATGATGATATTCGTCCTTTTATGATGATTTAATGAGATCCTCCCCTCTGTCTCATTGATCTCTCGAGTGATTGAACACTGTACATTTTACCATGGTACTCTGTCCTTTCATGCCAGGTCATGTCAGCTTAATTCCTGTAAGTTTGTGGGGGAGAGTGTGAGCGTGCAGCTACTGTGAATATTTACCACTACCTACGACTGGTCTGTAAATCATAGCACAGAATACACAGAGTCCAAAATACCTGTACGCTACCAGTATAATAAAGAACCAGTATCATGTTGGCTGGTTTACATGAGTAAAAGCTGTTTCCAGAGCCAAAAGTAAACACAGTGAAACTTCCTTTAGCCGCTGTGTTGCCCAAAATAAGAGCAGAATACTAGAAGGTCTAAGACTCGTTTAGTGCTGATGAACTTTGAGCCATAGCTCAAGACCTGTCTTTTTATGATCATGTTTTTTCAGCAGTTTATTTGTTTTAAGGTTTTTACTCTGTGTATTTCTTGAAGCTGGTATATAAAGGTACAAAAGCTGATAGACTTGCCATAAGTATGTGCAGCTATGTGTGGCTGCTGCTCATCTCTGAAGTCTTCTTTCCCAAAAATATTGTCAAAATAATGAGTCGGATATTTATACTTTTTCAAAAGTCAGAGAAGGGGAGTTTACTGGAAATAGATGCTGCTGAAATTATGGGAAAGATAAAAGTAGTAATGGTTTAGTTTCATGAGTAGAAAACCTGCAGTTGTTTGCCGTCCACTGAAAAGCAGCTCTGATGTTACCGGAAACATCTCTTTCTTTTCTCTCTGGTTTGTTTCTCAATGCTTCTGTAATGAAGCTGCAATGACAGAAATCTAAGACAATATATGTTTTTCTGTTTTCAGTTTTGATGTGGAGAATGGCCCATCTGCCAGCTGCAGCCCTCTGGACCCCCAGGCCTCCCCAGGCTCTGGTCTGGTCCTCCACACTAACTTTCCCGGTCATAACCAGCGCCGAGAGTCCTTCCTCTACCGCTCTGACAGTGACTATGATCTGTCGCCCAAGTCCATGTCACGAAACTCCTCCATCGCCTCTGAGCTGTAAGTAGAGACAGATGAAAATCTGCGTAGCAAGCACACTTGATTACAAGTATGTACATGCACAAGGGTTGGTGGGTACAGAATGACGGCACATGTGCTGGAGGGAGGCCAGTTATTATCTGTTACCACATTTTTCAAGCACATTCCCGTTTCATGATGTAAATGTAAATTTACATATAGCCAACCCACCTTCAAGTATTTTCTCATTCACCCACTGCACATTTGGCCCACCTACCCTATGGAAAACATATTAGAGTGAGAGTAATAGGAATTATATCTAAACAGAAATATATTGTATTCACAGTAGGTGAAGATGCCTCTTTCTCCTGGTTATTACTGCAGGATGTTCGCAATGGAAATGTCAGTGATACATGCAGACCTCTTAGTCTGCACGCACCAACTGACTCTCTAACATCCAGACTCATGCTTCTTCTCGACCACTGTGTTCCTCAAAGGAATGTCGGCTGGCATTGCTTTCCCTGCAGCATCCAGGCCAATCTCAGTCCAGGCCGTTCTCTTCTCTGACTCCTCAGTGTTGGAACGAGCTAGAGGCGTCACTCTTCTGTCTTCTGAGAACACCACCTTCCTAAAACCCTAATATGTCTGTGCACTTTTGGCACATCCCCTCATACAGTCTTAATGAATCGACAGAAAAGGTTATGGTTTATTTCTAGTTTTCTTGGGAGTTTAAAGAAATGCAATAGTGTAATTCAATGATATGATATAGTTGTGTATATTACTTTTCCTGGGGCACAATTAATATATGAATAATGTAATAAATAAAGAAGTTTGAAATGAAAAAGCTGCAAACAGCTACACTGAATAAGAGGCTGCTGTAATTAAAATTAAATCAAATTTAAGTTCAAGTTGAAGAAAGCTATTTGATTTGATTTGTTTCTATATTTGTTTATTTTGAACATGTAAACAGTGAAAACAAAGAACAGGTAAACAAGTAAATAAAGAACTAAAATATTAGATAGATAAACAAATAGACGACAAAACGTAAACAAAATACAGGATGGTATTTAGATCCTCCCGACGTTTCACATGCTCGAAAAGGGGTAGAAGAGAAGTGTAACTTATCTAGTCCTAGTCCTATTAGTCCTATTATATAGTCCTATTATATAAACATATCTATATCTATATATCTATATATATATCTATATCTATCTAAAAAAGTAAAAGTAAAGTAATACCTCTGTCATTATTACTAGCTTCTTACTCTTATTGGTGGCTGTTTGTTTGTTTGTTGACTGTTTTATTTATCAAAGTGCGTCACATGATGTACAGCAATCTGCCATAGAAGCTCTGTTCCTGCATTACTGTTCTGCCCCCTAGTGGAGGATCCAGGGGTAACCGCTCTATAGTGGGGGTTGGATAAAAGGAGTCCCTCTGTGACTATAGACAATACGACTCCAAATCGTGCATAGAACTTGCGTAGAGTAATTCAGTATTTTGTCCTGTCACAGTTTACAAAAATAGGTTTACCCTTGGAGCTAAGTGCCTTATAAGGTTACATCCCACTGGAACAGGAGACTCCTGCTTTTGACCTAAGACCATCCTCCCATACTCCTCTCCCTCAGTTAATTATAGTAATGAGACCGGCCGGGTCAAAGCCCTCTTTGCTTATTGTTGTTACCTAACATTTTTCCTGTTTACCATCCTGGCAGAAAGCACTCACCATTTAAGATTCATGCAACAGTATGACCTGATATTTGTCCCCTTCTTGTGTTTTTTAGACATGGTGATGACCTGATCGTAACGCCGTTTGCTCAGGTAATAATCTTTATGCCTGCAATCCTAAATGAGACTGATATAACCACTATTTTCGATGAGTTGCAGTAACACTGAACAAGACAGATTATGTACAGCATGATAGTGTAACAGTGCTACAACCGAGCAAAACAAATTCAAATGACATTGTGAAGAGCAATTACAAAGGAATTTAAATAAATGTGGTTAAAAAAGATCCTGATGATCTGTTTCTCTGCCTTTCTAGGTTCTGGCAAGCCTTCGAAGTGTAAGGAATAACTTCACTGTGCTGACCAATGTCCAGTGTGCCTCCAGCAAGTAAGTGCCACAGAGACCAGGAAACAAACCTTTTTGATGTGGCGTTTTAGTTGTCAGTGATCTACTTTGGGTTTGGATTGGATGTAGTTTGCAAGTTCAAAGACTCATTAGGACAATACTTGAGGCAGATTCAGAGTAGCCAGTTGATAATAAACTCTGAGTTTTATATTTGATCTCAAGCCAAATCAAGTTGGAGAACACTTAAGACACTCTAAGGGTTCATATCTTGGGATTCGTTTGAGGCAGAGTGCAGAGATGATATCATGTTGTAAATGGGAGGGGAAGGGGAGGAAACTCCTCAGCTTGAAAGCTTGTTTAGGTGTCAGTTTAAAAAAGAAATAACCATAAAGTCAAAGGTAGTGGCTGACCTCTGGATAGATCAGCCTATGTGCTATCACACTGCAGTTGCTTCATTCCACCACAAGATGGTGGTATTGAGCTTTATACAGACTGAAACTACTGCCGTTTTCCACCACACACAGAGGAATGGCTGAAGTAGTCCAGCAAACAAACCAACACTGCAGATGCACATTGACACACACACACACACACACACACACATGAACACAGTATAGTTGGTATACTTGTTACTATTTATACATGTGAACATTAGCCTTCTCCATGCTTCAGTGCACTTAAGTTATGTTATGTGTACACTTACACACACATACACTTGTTATATTGTATGTGTGTGTGTTTGAAAAACACTTGTTTGTGTGTATTAGTGGTTTTCAAAGTAAAGGTACTTCCAGAGTACAGCTTTTTTTTTTTTTTTTTAACCTCAGTGTGGTTTATAGTTCTGCAGAAAATACTGTCCACTCTAATGAAAGCTGCTGCAGCTGTCACCTTAAAGATTGTAGGAAGTTAGACACTACAGGTGCAGATTTGCTGGCAATTCGTATTCAGGTCACCTTTCCCCCTGTTATTCACAGTGAAGGCTCATGTGTGTGTATGTGTGAGTGTGTCGGATTCCAAAGATGCTAAGAGGAGGGGTTGTTTACAGGCACTGCGCAAATGACAGTAGTTTATTATTTCAGTCAAGACACACATGGTGAAGTTTTAATAATTTATCACAACTTTGACACACATTTTATAGTTCAATCTGATTGGCTCATGTGATGCTCTGGGCCCCATCTTCACACAGACTGGCCCGGAGCTCACAAACCTCCATCAGACCTGCAGATACGCAAACATCTAAAGACCTTATGTGTAAAGAAAACATTGATATACAATTAAATACAAATGGAAGAGGAAGCTGAGGAGTTGGATGGAAAGCAGTGAGGATGCTGATCTAAGTCATAGTATATACAGTATTCTCAGTGTTAATATGTAACAAATGCAACTAGGAAATATCTTCTCTGCTTACCACAAGACCAAATGACACTGACTATACTGCTGCATCTATGATATCTCCTGTCAAAACACTCTTAATGTCTTTTAAAGATGCCATTCATGATCCGATTTAGAGAATCGTCTTTGGGAATCCACTTATTCACTCTTCTGCAGAGTCGATCTGTTGCTGCCTGTAGCTTCACGATTTATGGACAGAAATCAGAGTGGTGTCATTGTTTTCATCTTAACTCCCTGTTAGAGAGCAAATCTGTATTATTCCCTAAATGTTTAACTCATCCCATAGCCTTTAAGCAATTAGCTTAGTCAGCTAAGTGAAAAATGTTTTTGTAATGTGGATCAACCAGTTCTCTACAAATGAAAATAATACACAAATGAGTAACATTTGTCCTTTTTCTCTGTCTGTCTGTCTTTCTTTCTTGCAGAAGGTCTCCTGCAGCAACAACTCAGCCTCCAATCACCAGAGTTTGTCTCCCAGGTAAGAGGCTTACAGGAATGTTCTGCTATGTGTCTGACTTTTGTAAAACTGCGTGAAGAACACATCTTGTTTTTTTTCCATCTATCTGGTTTATATCTGGCTGAAAAATTCTTCTGCCTCCAGTTTCCCTTACTCTCATTATTCTCTCCTCCCTGCCTATCTGCACTGTCTCGTCCTTTTCTCATGAACTCGCCTACGTGACGACTTTCACTTTTTTACACCATCTGTCTCCAGCTCTAATATTGTAGTCCAGACTATTTTGTCATCAAGCTCATTAACCTTGGTCAAACACAATTGAACTGGTGGTTGAGACAAACACTCAGGCGCATGCAGACTCACACTCACTCTGGTCTGTTAAAGCAGCTCACTCAAAGATAACAGCAAACCTCCCTGTTCTTCTTTCATCATGTTTGATCTTAAGCAGCAATGTGCAGCAGTATGTGCATGTGTGTGTGCATTTAGACCAGTTCAAAGCCTCATGTGCGTGTGTGCGCAACCATAGATTGAACTTTATTAGCACTTTACAGGGGATGTGAGAGTGTGAGTGTGTCCAAGCCAAGACAAATGTTATTTCACACAACTTTTATATGCATTCGAATTCTATATTCTAATATTTACAAATGCATTTTTGCACAACTGGCATGTGTGTAGACATATGTTTGTTTTGAAGCACTAATACAACATCAACTTAACTAGAGCCAGAGAGAATAAAGCCACAACAAAACTGCAGTGACATTTACACAAAATATATTTTGTGGAAGTGTGTAAAAGGAAGTTTTTTTCATACTTATTTAGTTAAAGTATTGCATTCTGCCATTTCCTTTATTCTAGTGCTGATGTGCATCTCATGTACGTTTATAATCCTCTCCTTTGTCCAGCTGATATCTGAAGTGCATCTCTAGCTGTGGTTGACTTGAATTATAGCAGTCACTGCATATTGTAATCTGATGGAAACAACTTTTCATGGTGCAAAAAATAATTAAAAGTGCAGCGCGATGTCGTACAACGAGCAAAAAGCTGAACAGAACAGATCTGTGTGTGTTTCACTGTAAAATTATGCTAAAGTTAAGAATAAGATGAGGAAAATGCAGAAACTAGCTCCACGTTGTGCTGTATCTTTGAGCATAATGTTAAATATGTGACCACTCAAAAAAGAAAAGAACAACATATAATTGAACAAATCAAACAAGCAGATTAAAAAAAAAAGAAAGAAAAAGTCCGAGCTTTAACTTCACATCTGTAGGCAGATGTTCCCACACTCTCTAGGCATGTGTTGTTGTGTAAAGAGAAGACAAAGATGAGCGACACTGAAACTGAGAATGGAGAGCGTAGTTAACCATCCACTAACCAACATGAAGTCAATTACATATGTCAAGATGTGACATCAAAGAACAAGTGAAAATGATGCTCAGTCAGTTCAGCACTATTGTCTTCTCTTTTCTGTAAAAAAAAAAACTGTTGTGTTTTTCTCTCAGAAGCACATGGAGTCATTTTATCACTCAGTTATGTGTCTAACACAAGCTTCACTCATCATAGGCATCATGTAGAGCAGGCATGTCCAAACTATTCCACAAAGGGCCGGTGTGGCTGCAGGGTTTAATTTCCAACCAAGCAGCAGCACACCAGACTTGACTCATTTAATCAACTGATCTCAGTCTTCAGACAGTTGATTGGTCAAACACTGTGTGCTGTTGGTTCGTGGAATAGTTTGGACATCTCTGATGGATAGAGACTCCTCTGGTTGGTTCACATCATTACTTTATTAGTTGAATTTATGAATTCATCGTTTATAAAGGGAACAAGCTCTGTGATAGTTTGGCTTTATACTGTATGTGTGTGTGTGTGTGTGTGTGTGTGTGTGTGTGTACATGCACACTCCTGTATCTATGAGTGAGTGTAAACATTAGTAAACACAATGATGTGTGCGTAATCAAATCAAATCAAATGATGTGTTTTATTCGCTTTGTGCAGTTTTGCAATAGCAGATTGAAGGTGTCTGGTTTGAGTGAGTGTTTATCATGGCATATATGCATCAGTATGAGTAATTTGAGTGTGTGTATGAGTGTGTGTGTGTTTGAGTGTGTGTGCTGCGGGGAGGTGTTCCTGTGGCTCTGATTGACGTCAGTATGCCTGTATGTGGCTTCTGTTGACTTCCTGTCAGAGCAGATGGACTGAGTTTTCACTTCCTTCTTCAGAACCGCAGCATATCAGGTGCTCCGAGTTAGTGTGTTCGTGTGTGTGTGTGTGTGTGTGTGTGTGTGTGTGTGTGTGTGTGTGTGTGTGTGTGTGTGCACGCGTATGTTAAAGAGTTTGGGAAAATAAGTGTGTGTGTGTATCTCGTAAACCAGCCCCATAACGTGCAATGTGACCTTTCAGAGTAAGTGCAACTGAGGTCGTTACTAAATTACATGTTCCTATCAACTCTATTTTTTATAGCGACTTTAAGTTAATATTGACCGCAGAGATTCAGCAGACTGCTCCGCATTGGTATGCAAATGTTTCTCCTCATGTGCAATGATCATGTCTTTGATCACTGCAAGGCAGAAGCTAGTTATAGGATTGACATGATGATAGAGTCTTTTAGGTTTGCATGCTTCTTAAAGGAGAAGATTATCATTTTATGACATGTTATTATCAACAAATTTTTGAAAAAAGAAAAAAAAAAACTTTGTCCTCTGAGAGAGGACTCTGTTTCATAGCCACATGTAGTTTATTCATTAAATCTGTCCACAAAACTTTTCAAAACACATGTGAGCACCAGACTGTATTTGTATATGTATTACATGAAATGGAACATATTTGTGTTGGATAAATAAATTGATTAGTTTTCAGTTTTTGCTGTGTTCTGGCAAAGCAGTTATTCAGGAAAACAAACAGCAGATTTATCTCAAATTTTTTATAATGTGTTCATTTACAGCATAAACATCTTCCACATGTATATAGGCACATGATATTTTTGTATAACACTTGAGCTATTAAGCAAAGCAAAGCAAATAGAAGGATGAGTTACTGGCTTTGCTCTCTCTCATCAAAATCAATAATAATGTTTTTCACTTGTCTTTGCTAATTCTAACAATTCAATTTCAATACAATACTTCCCATGGAAGAAGAAACAGACACAATAACCTTTATGTAACAGTGTAGGATGTCTTGTTGCAAAGTGTAACCACAAAACATTTCACTTGTTGACACCTGCCCACTGCACCTCTCAGCTCCTGCTCTCCACTGATTTGCCATGATCTCAGGCCACATCCTCATTGCATGACCTTCAGTCCATGCGCGTGTACGCGCGCGCACACACACACGCTCACTCATTGTACAATCCACATCTGCCTCTGCCACCCCCACGCTCTTATTCTCATGTCAACCTCTGCGTAGTTTTCTTTTCATTCATCCCAAGACTTTGTTTTTCCCTTTGATTCATCTGTTTCTCTCTCTTTCTGTCTCTGTCAGTCTATCAAAGCAGCAGAGGGGGAGGGCAGGAAGTGTGAGGCAGGAAGAGAAGATCAGATTGTTCCTGTTTTGCTGTCTCTAAACTGTTGTAACTTGACGGAAGCCAGGAGGAACTGTGTGTGTAGATGAGGTGTGTGTGTGTGTGTGCGCATGAGTGTGTGTGTATGAATGTCTGTGTCAGCCCACAAGAGAAAAATAGGATGCAGAGAGACAAAGGCCTATTGTCTGTGCCCACTCACTGCACAAACATGCACATGCTGACACAATGATATAATACGTAAATACCTACAGCACTGAACAATCACTCTGCGTTACACACAGGTGAACCTGTTTCACCCTCATCTCAGGGCTCACTATTAATTCTCCTTATTCTTTGCACAGACAGATTAATGTAAATCCAAGGCTGCATATCTTTCATGTTGTAAATGACATTCATGCAATAAATCAAATGGATGTAAAGTCTAAGACAGGTGCATATCCTCTGTGCAAATGTGCACAGAGGATATGCAACAACACACTCTGTTAGTAAGTTTGCATCATATTATGACCTGTAAGATGTTAGATTTATATTGCATGATGTAATATAAATGCTACCTACTATATCAGCTACTCCTTGCCTTTGCACTGCATCGGTCTCTCAGTAGAAGTTGCAGCAATTAATTAATTAATCAACTGGGTGATCCACAGTCAATTAATCTGCAGCCATTTTGATAATAAACAATAAAACAAGCACTTCAGTCATATTTCAAGCAAAAACTATTCTCTGGTTTCTGTTTCTAAAATGTGGAGCTCTGGTGCTTTTCCCTTGTTTTCTATTTTCTTGACAGCAAATAGAAAACTGTGATTGAATTTGAGTGTAACGGTTTTTTGTATTTCTTTTTGTGTTTGTTTAGATTTTATACAGAAAAGGATTATCAGATTTTTTTCAATATACAAATGTTGGTAGCAATTTGAGAGTTCTCTGAAGCTTATAGTGTGACTGTTTAAATGTATTAAGAAGTGTCACACAGGAGCTACCGATCAGAAAGAGGGAGCTGTGTTTGGTGGTTAGTAGAAGTAGTACCTGCACATGAACGTGTACGCTGCCATTTCTTAAATCAACTCGGTAGCATGAATGCATACACATGTATATGATTTAACTTATTTGAAATTGTATAAATATCTGAATCCATTTTTTTCTGTTCTGTGTTTCCATAATGCATCCAGGTGCTTTGAGATTTTATCCTGTGTTTCACAACTATGCAACCTATTGCCCCTGGGGAACAAATCAAGAGATCAATTGAAGCTGGATGATTGGTTTGGCAGAGGGAGGATTGTCACTTTTTGATAGCGAAATCAAATTTAAACCAGAGTTCAAATAGGAAAAGTATGTATCGCATGAGAAGAGAAATTACAAACAGGCTTTTTTGTAACATTGGGGTTTAGCAACACCAGATTCCCCCCAAATAACTGGAACATGAAAAAGGCTTACATGGGGATTTATAATGACAAACGTCTGGGAGACGAGTGTTGTGTTTGAATGTGTGTGTGAGTGTGCATGTGTATCTGTGCATGCGTGTGCATTGAGGTATGTTATGTAACTTTGTATCAATTCTGTCAGCGTGCCAGGTCCCGCCCATAACCTTTATCTATTCAGCGGTGAATGGAAATATCCACAGAGCTGTGCATGCTCCTAATTATATGTCTGCCAGCACCTCATGTTCTTATGTTTCACCGTCACAGAGGACACACTGTCATGTTGTCTCAGGCCTGTCTTCATTCTTAAGTGTTGGCATCATGCTTCACTTGTTGTGTGTCCGGTGCCACAGTGTACAGAAGCCCATTGGCATGCTGGGTAGGAAAACTACTGTTTGACACTAGTTACACAGGATGAAGTTGGAGATGGTGGAGATAATCTCGATCAGATAAAGCTATAGATCTTTTTAAAATGATCAGTGTATCCTGCAATAAAACCACACAGTTAGCGACAGCACCGTGTGCATCGTTCAGACTTTTTTTTACCATGTGCTCCTCAGATTTTGTCATCTGTCATCACCACAGATATTGAACGTAATAATAAAAACTATAAAGGAGGTTCATTGTTTTCATCGTCGCAAACAGGTTAGTGAGGTCCTCTCGCACATGTGTCGAAACATTTCCACATCACGAAGAGCCACTGAACCGAAGCAGCTGTTTTGTGTTGTGGTGTCATACTAGCAGCCAGGAAATATTCTGCCCCATCTCTACGGCATTTGGCTGTGAGAACCCCCACAAAAGGTATGACCCGACTTCCTGGTGGAGTCGACCCCTGTGATGAAATGCTGTCATACAGGATATATGTGAGGCAAAGGGCTCCCGAACTGTCCCGACCCTCTCCACATACACACTGTGTGCTTGCGTATGTATGCCAGGCTCCGTGGTTGTGTGGAAAGGTGTCAACGAGTTGGCTTTTTAAATCCCATTGTGCCTTTCCATTGTGTAGATGTTTTTGTATGAGGCGAGCAGGCCTCCCCATGACATTTTCCCAACATGAAGTCCTACATGTTATTTCAAAGCTGGGAGCTGGTGTTTGGTCAACACTAAACAATAAGTGTCTGTTAACTGTATAGGTGAAAGGTGTCTGGATGATGGGGAGCTATTATGCAATAGGGTAAAACAACACTGCACTTGGATTTGCTGAATATGGTCTGGTGCACACGTTGGCACAAAGTTTAATCTGCTCAACAGTACAGTCTTTCCATCTTCCCTCTGTTTGTCTTAGCCTGAGCAGGAAATTCATACAGAGTTAACTCGGCCTTAGGTAAAAGCTTTGTTGTACCAACACAGTAGTGGGTGAAGATAGTGCCGCTCTCATATTTGGTAATGAAATCTTTGAAAGCGTACGC
This sequence comes from Caranx ignobilis, assembly GCA_021432705.1. Lineage (NCBI taxonomy): Eukaryota > Metazoa > Chordata > Actinopteri > Carangiformes > Carangidae > Caranx > Caranx ignobilis. Next base: position 2,755,335 of record MU270014.1, read on the forward strand.
AGGACTTTTACAGACTAACATTGCTGAAAATCATTGTTTAATTTTCAAATTATGATTGATATCATATTTAAAGACTTGGTGAAATCTGTCCTGATCTCGTCTCATGCATGACCTCAACAAGATTCTTCATCATTTAGCCAAGGGGATCCTCAACTAATCCTGTAGGATCTGTTTTTTTTGTGATCTTTAAAGAACCAGCTCATAAAATGAAACACAAGTGGTTTAACTTCTCATGAGCTGTTATGAATCTTGCCTTTTTACTGTAAGTACATCGATCCAGCTGTTCCTCAACCTTTGAAGGTATAAGACTGTGTCATGTGCCTCTGTTGCCCATTGTCTGTTGCATAACACCAACTTAAAAAAATAAGCAACTCCTGCTCACTGTTCTGGGCTGCAGTTTCTTGCAGAGCAGGAAGACCGATACTCCATAATTTCATCAATTCACGGCTACATGTATAAGCTGTGTTTCATCTCAGCTCGTCTCTGTGTCAGCAGGGACTCAGAGATCAGAGCAAAGGGCAACCAGTGAAGAGCGGCTCGTCAATCTCTGCATGAATGTTATTTAATAAAAGCCTCAGATGACCCTGCGCTCCCCCTCCAAACAGTGGCCTAGTGCGTGCAGGAATGTACTGAGGAGGTCACAGAGTGGAGGACAAGAGAGGAGGGATGAAAGGGAGGAGATGAGAAGCGATGAAGTGAGAGGGCAGGAGAGATAAATGCTGCTTGTAGAAGGGACGGAGAATAAGCATCAGAGGAGATATTGATACGGGCCAAACAGGAAGGGAAGGGAGAAAACGGAATTGATTCAGTTTATCAATTCACCCAGCTCTCACCCATGTGAATCATATTTACTAGATAAAACAACACATTAAAGAGGAACTATGCAAGATTTTACCTTTATTAAACAGCTTCAGAGTAATTATGATGGTTAAATGACTTGTTACTGTGAGAATGGAGGCTCTCTGCCTTCCACCTTGTGTCTCTTGGCTCTAAACCAACCTTGCAGCGCCTCTGACCCGGTGTCCCAGCTATCATCTTACCAGGAACATGGACTGCTTTAAGGCACTACAACACAAACAAACCCAGTAATCCTTAACCTCTTCTGAACATTACCCACCTTGGTAGACAGAGCTCCATGGATTGCCTTCTCGTCGGCTTCGCTGAAAACAAATGCTCATGGCCGGGGAGGAGGGTTAGCGGTGAGTTTTTATGAGTGAAAGTACTGTAAGTACACTGTAGGGGGAGCTCTGTAGAGGAAAAAAAGCGACCAAAGCATCAAAAAAGCAACTAGACTTCCATAGTTCCCCTTTAAAACAAAGAGTCTGCCTGTGAAACCAGATTTAGCCATAAACTGGCTCTGTGTGCTCTCGTCACAATGTCCAGTGTGTAGTGTCCCCACTGGAGGAGACAGCCACCGATCAGGGTGGGAAAGCTCTTCTATTTTTAAAAAGTGCATTTTCTGAATAACAACAAATGTTTGGTTTTCTAATGTTTTATTTTCCTTTGTGGCTACGAGCGATTCAGACTTAAACTGGAACATTTCTGAACAGACTTTGGTGCAGTGGCTTTGAAACTGAATAAAAGAGGCTTTGTCCTGAGCAGTCCACACAGTGAAAATTGTTTAGTGTGTTAACTTATAAACAACAGTTTTGTTGGGAGTTGGCAAGTGTGGCTGCAGAAGTAGTGGTGGTTTTACTTTTAAAACAATCCATGGCTCCTTGTTAAAACTACACATGGAACGTTTTTACAAAGACATCCAGACACATGAAATCATCATGAGCGTCATCGTTATCACAGACCTTTTTCACGTTTTCCTCTTGGGACACGGCTTTTGTCCTGTGGGATGAACCGCCTCCAATTAACCGGTCCATAGTGTGAAATTTGTCACCAAAATTATACACACACAAACACACACACATAAACACACAGAACCAATATATATGCACCCCCCCCCCCCCCAAACCACCACCACCACCAATCTCATAATAGATTGTCATGTGACACTCAACTAAATCCAGAGGCTCCAGTAGCAGTAACTCCTCCACAGCAGTGCACCTGTCTGGGGCTTCTCACTGACGCAGACCCCGACTCCAAATAGAGATGAATATCTGCCACGGTGACCACTGTGCATGTGTCTGCATGCACAGTGAGGTGGAAGGTGACACCACCTTGTTAGAATTTGGGTGATGATTTTATTTATTGGATTAACAATGAATTCCCAAACTACTTTAGATCTGATTGATTGGTGATCAAGATGCATGTTGGAGCCTGTCTTGAGTAAATACTTACAGGAGATGTGTATGTTGTTTATATTTTCTAAATATGGCACATACATCGGCCAGGCCCATTAATTAGCATCAGTCAAAACAGAGAAGTTGCTGTGGAAGTGAAGCGAACGTTGGACGCTGTGGACCTGCCATGTGGAAGCTAAATGAATCGATTTTCTTGGACAGGATTCATAGGAATTTACTATCGCTCTCATTTGGACTTGTTTTTTTTAAATTTCTTTTTATATCAGAGGCAGCATCATGTAGACCCTCCCTCCCCTGGGCTACGCACCATCTTTGGCTGGTGAGGTAATGCTGGACCAGCGCCAGTCTCGTGGTCTTGATGTGGCATTAGTTCAATAAGGGATACTGGGGCAGGGCTAGCATGTCTAAATGTCACAGATACAGTATCTGCCAACCTATCACTCTGTCTCTCACCTCACACTCTGCTGTGCACGTCTCCAAAATGCCAACATGAGCAGTTGCCATGGCAGCAGCAACTCCCTCCCTTTCCTCCTCTATCCCTCGCTCTATTCTGGTCAAAGCCCCCCTCCACCCCCTCCTCTCTTTCTCTTTCTTTCCTCTCCTCTTTCCTCAGGTGTCCATAATTTTAGAGAAACAAATATTCCTGGGCTTCTTATACGGTGGCCCCAAGAGGCCAATACACTGCAACATGGGAAAACACACAAGCAAATAAACAAATGCACTTCAAATTCAGAAAACATTTGGTAACACATACACAACACAAGTGTTTCCAGGGGACATTAGTAAGTGATTAGCCTAGATGGAGGGTTGGACTTCGATGTTGATTTGTGACTTTTAAGGTTAAATCCATTGAGTAACTGTGTTTTTTGCCTTGATTCCCAAAGTGAGAGAGAAAGAAAAGAAAGTCAGGGGGAGAGAGGATGATATGCCACGAAAAGCCACAGGTTGGACTTCATGGGACACCCACATCCACGCTTGTGTCCACTGGAAACACTGTGGTGCTGCAAGACTGAATTTACAGCAGGTTTGTTTATATGTGTGTGTTTGAGCTCTGAAGGCCACCGTACTCTCTCTCTCTGTATGTTGGCACCTAATAGGTCCTGAGTATTTCTGTCCCTGGGTGTCTTGTGTTACCTGCCTTCTTTACTACTTCCCGCTCCTGGCTGCTTTAACGACCTCTGAGGGGCTCTCAGTGGACAGGAAAAACACTCTGGCTCCTGTGCAGACCCCAAAATATTACGTTATATGCAAACATCAGAGCCTTATCCTGCGTCATGCATGAAGGATCTGAGGCCAGATTTGAAGCCAAAATCCTTAGGAAATAATTATATTAAATTCTACTAAATGAAGACTAAATTCACTGGAGTTTTTTTTCCCCAACATTTCTCAAGAGCACTCAGGCTGCCTCTAGTATCCAGGCAGAGGTTGTGCAGTTACCAGTAAGTAAAACCTTCAGTGATGGGGAGAGGGTTTTTGTTTCTCAGGCGGGAACTGTTATGACACCTTACTGGAAAGGCTGTGATATCTGGAGTATAATTTCCCCCTCTTACTTACAGCAGCTACTCTTTCTGGGTAAATACACAGAGCGTAGGTGAGGGCACGTGTGCCAGTCAGTGGGTTTTTATTTGTCCAGTGCTTCAGTGGGTGGGTTTTTGTGTGTGTGTGCTTCCTGGTGGACAAATATCTCATATCATTACCAAACATCTGACAACTGATTGTGTGTAATTACACTGCTTGTGGGATGTTTGACAAGGTCTTGTGAGCTGTCTTACATAGCAGATAGGTGCATTTGTTTATTGGAAACTAAGATGACTGGACATTGGCAGGTTTGATACATGTTCCTGGCAAAGGTGGCACATCTCCAATAGCAGGCAGGTTAGCACGAGCTCACTGACAATAGCAGAGTGGAGGATGGCAACAGCCTGGGAAGCTCCAGCTCGCTTATGTAAAACACGGGTCATATTCAGTTTACAGTCAGTGTAATCCATTCACTAATGACAAAGCATCCTTTTTCAATTATTTCACACAGCGATTGAAATCAAATTATTTTTGGTACGCTCTGTATTATTGCTCCGACTGATCCAATTTGATCTTGTGTGTATAATTTCTGCCTGATCTAAAGGAGCTCTTTGTAAGTTTTACATCTGCATTGACAGCTGTTAACTTTACAGTCAAAAAGAAATGTTGCGAGCTCAGCAGCAAAAGTCATTCAGTATACAGTCATTCATTAACCTTGTTATCTACTTATCAAGTCCAGTTAATTATGTGATTACAGCTCATGGGCTTTACAATGTAAAAAGGTAATAAGAATAAAATGGAATAAATAGATTAATAAAAACAAATCCACACACCCTGCTCTCTCAGACTAGCCAGCATATATATATATATATATATATATATATATATATATACTCTTCTTCTTCTTATGTGACCCCTCATGCCCCATTATTTCCCATACTTCATCAAATAGAAGTGAGTGAGACATGGGGATACTTAAGTTTTCTCCCATGTGTAAAGTTTCATTATATATTCCACAAATGAGAATGTTATACAAGGGCCACATGACGGGGAAATAAAAATGCAAAATGTAAATCAAGAGAAGGGAGAGCACAGGTTAAACCTTCCACGGGCCTAACTCATGTGATTTAAAAGAGTAAAACAGGAAGGTGGCAGGTTTATAATGAAATACTCCTCACCAAAAAACCCCCTAAAGGCCTTTGTTTGTATACGTGCTGACATCCCAGGATGCCCCTGTTTTGAATGAGAGGCAGGATGGGGACTTCTCCCAGAGGCAGATTTGTGCGCTCAAGTTGGCAGGTGCATTGTGTATGCATGTGTGCAGATGTGCACAGATGACATAACAGAACCCATGAATGCATGTGTGTTGAGTATTATGTGAATATGTATGGATCAAGAGACTGTGTGTGTGTGTGTTTGTCCCAGACACCTTTCTGTCCATGGAAGGAAGTCCATGCTGGGCAGGATTGTGACACTAATGAGGAAACAGGCCAGTGGGACGACAGCAACTTCCTCACACACACTGACACAGAAAAACACTCTCTGCCACAGGTGTTTAGGCCCCCACCTCCTCCAGCCCCCCCGCCAGCTCGTTTCTACAACAGCTCATAGATCTTTCTCCGTGGGACAAATAAGTTCCTTTGGCATGACAGGGAGACAAAGAGCAGGCAGGGCCTGACATGTGTCATAAAACTCAGCATTAAAACACCGTCATTAGTCCATTCACTACTCATCCCTGACTTTGCCGTCCAGTCTCACAGATCAGTTGCGTCTCTCTCAAGTTCAAGTTCATTCTGTATGGACATCAGCTCATCTCATCCCTCAGAAAACATAGGCAATGTTATGGTGAAATGTGTCAGTATGCTAATGGTAGCATTTAGCTGAAAGGTTGACTGTGCCTGAGCCAGATGCAAACAGAAATACCATAACAGAACTCCTAGCATGGATGTGGACTCTTTTTCTTATTCCTGCAAGATTTTTAATGAAGATAATGTTGCGCAGACAAAGGAATATTTCTAGCCTAAAATCTGTTCCTAGATTGTTAAGGTTCCCTCTCGTTATCAGGGGAAATCCACTGAATCCACGAATATTAGGTTTTACTTCCTTTTTTCAAAGAAAACATCATACAGGGTTTCATCAGGGTAGTGAAACCACCACCAATTCTGATGCATCTTCTTTTAGTGTTTATTAAAGTTTCCATTTTTATTGCAGGTTTTTTGTTGGCACAAACTATGTCAGAGTTTCAGGTGTACTTTAAACGTCTATCAAACCATAAGGTGTGGACGATAACATCCTGCTGCACTGAGTGTTTTCAAATATCAAATATTTAGAGAGCAATTTACCTGACGGATGAGATGATAAATATTTAGATGAGACATCAACAGTGTAATTACATGTGTCGAGGAAAGATGGAAAGTAGTTTACATACCTCTTACCTTTCTCTCTTATGTTTCATTGTCAGTCTGAACTATTGTACAAATCAGCACATAGAGTACAGTACAAAATGTTCATTGTGTGTTGACCTAGCACACAGTAACAGTGACTTTTTCAGAGCTATGTAAACACTTCACCACTACGGTTTAAACAGCTGAAGCACTCGGTGTTGTATCTTGTGACGGGTTGTGCAAGGTGCTCTGCAGGTCACATAGAAACTGCTTTTTGTACAGTGTATCGACAGAGAAATCAGTGTCGAGAGAATAGTCTGTTCTTGGAGATCGCAGATAAGGCTGTTTACCTACACTCTCTTTCTGAGAAAAAGATAGACCTTCAGTGTTTGCTCGACACTGGAATGCCTATATTGTTCCCAGGAACCAGTTCTTAAAGTCTGCCTGTGTGTGTGTGTGTCTCTAGATGCTCATCAGTGACAGACATATCCCCATAAAGCTGTTTGCTTTTGTCTCTGTTCTGTTTATAGTTTGTTTGTGTGTGCATTTGTGTGTGTAAAAGATGATATAATGACATAATGAGGCCATCAGCCTGTTCAAACAACGCTTTGTGTTTGTTCGTTTTTGCCCCCCTTATTATAGTTGAGAAGCGGCACAATAATAAATTTTCTATAGAGCAAACCACACTTGAACCAGAGCTGAGATGCTGTGGGGTGACCTGAAGAGAGCCGTTCACACCGGACACGTTGAGAATATGTTTGAGCTGAAGCACTTCTGTAGGAAAAAGGGAACGTTGTTAAGATCAACCACTCAAGGTGATTGTCGCTAAAGGAGGTTTCACCCAGTTACGGTTAAGGGGTTAAATCCAAGCACTGCGAGGTTTGAGTGGGTCTGACACTGTTCAGTAACAACCCACAACATTATGATTGTTTGTGTGTTAGCATCTTAAGCATATTGTTTGCATCTGGACTTGCGCAGGAACCATGGTAAAGCCAAAGGCTCCATCAGAACCTTGTCATAATAGACATTCAATTCCAGTGCTGTCTAAACGTGCAGGTAGTTTTTTTAATATTTGTTCTGATATTGAGATTCATGTCTAAGATTTCTGTCCTCTGGGATTCGTTAAGTAATATTCAACAGCAGCAGAGAGAAAAGTTAGAAATGGATGGATGGCTGCAGAGCAATGTGATCAAAAGCAGAACAGACCTTGTGGTGGCTGTGGTGATTGTTTTGCCAATAGCTGCATGTCTTTGGTGGAATAGTGACATTTTTCTGGTTGAACTGTTTGTGGAACTTCTTACTACCAAAGAAAAAGGAAACGCCTGATATGATTCTCCCGAAATTCTCACAATTTCATCCACATTGAGCTAAACTATGTGAATGGCCACACACTTTTAGAGTAAAGTGGAAAATGTGTTTTTTTTTCTTTTCTTTTTCTTTGTTCCCCTCTCCAGACAGTTTCAGTGCGGCTTGTTATCATTTGATTAAGAATTAGGTGTCTGTTTTGCCAGCTTCTCTATGCTGAACGCTGCCTCTCTTTCAGGAGAGGCACAATGTCGAGCTCATTATGAGGACTGTAGTTGTTTCTGAGGTTCTTGACCCGGGGTCATGTATTATCCTCTCCTACTCTCTATAGAACGCTCTTGTCTCTTTCTCACACCCTTGCTATAATGTGCGTTTACATTCAAATGGACAATTTGTATTTTTTGTGCCTCCCCCTGCCCCCCATACATTACAGGGTCGATTCAGGACAATGATGCACTCATGGCCATATCCTCAGATGACTGGGGACTAATTGGACTGCAGCAAATTGAGGCTGCACTGTGTGAGAGAGAGCAGTGAGCGTCACCATGTAACAGTCTATCTCTGGACTTTGCCAAGATACAGTTTTTTGTTTGTTTGTTTTTTTTTACAGCTAAATAATGGATCACTCTTTGCTCCAAAATGGTCTAGTGCAGGCTCATAGACTTTTCTGCACATTATCTCCACAGACTGCAGAACAGTCAACAATCTCAGGAAATCCAGACAAGTCATATCATCCAAGTCTCAGATCATCCATGTTTGAACTGAACCAAGATGCTGCTGCTTATTTTATTTCTGAAGAAATCACAAAATACTGCTCTGTTGCCAAAAAGGATGAAACATCTCAAATGTAGAATATTCACAGCTCTCCATTTAGAATACACTATTTTTTTTCAGCAGCCCTTTGCTGTATGTCATTCCCCCTCTCCCTGGCTTCCCATTTCCTGTCTCTCTCCAACTGTCCTGTCCATTAAAGGCATAAAAGCCCAAACCCCAAACTACTTACTAAAAAAAGAGTACACAGGTTTAATAAAGCCTGCTTACAGGTTTTGTTCTACTCTGCACTGTACTGTTAATGTAGTGCTGCTTCTTTTAAACTCTGTTGTCTAGTAAAACTGAGGCTTGAAGTACACGTTATCCGTCTGCCACAGGCTTCCAGCACTTGACCTTCAGATAAAAGCAGGAAGCTGTCATGCCAAACTGGAATGTGGTAAATTCCCAAACTGTGCTTGGTTTATTCTTTTCCAATAGCTCAAGGTTTCAGTTACAATACACTGTAATTAATATTGATGAAGTTGTGGAATCTTCTATTAATCTGCTTTTGAATAATCCTGGAAAATGATTGGCCCGCAGCAGATCGAGGCTTAATGTCTGTGACAGCAGCTTATTTTTGTTCGGTAATGTCTCCACTTTGGCTGCAGAGCTGCAGCAGCGGCAGGACTTGATTTGTTGTTCATGTGTGAAAACTGGATGAAGCACAGCTGCAAAAGTCATACATTGCTATTGTTATGATTATAGAGTGTTTTTTTTTTTCTTTTTCTTTTTTTCGTTTTGAGTTTTCCCAAGAAATAAGTAGAGGTCATAGTACCTGTGACATTTGTGCCTCAGAGGCAAGTAGCTAAAAAAAAGAGTGGTAGATAACGTAGAAATTTGGGTCGACCGCGTTTGTGACTTTGACTTGGTAGACCACTGCTGGTGTGCTGTTTCCTGCCAGTCATCTATATTGGTTTCATTTTTATCTTCACAATGATCATTTACAGTTTGTCATGTTGTTTGCCAGGAACTAAGATGACAGTAAATGATACCTAGATCAAACAATCAACAAGGTCAATGATCATATAAACATGTTTTTACTTCATACACTACACGCTACATGCTTCTTATCTCATGGATTTTCTTTATTTGCATTACTTTCTACATTATAGATTCATACTGAAGACATCAAAACTATGAAGGAGCACATATGGAGTGATGTAGAAAACAAGAAAGTGTTTACCAAAGCAGAATATGTTTCATATTTTAGATTTTTTTGAAGTAGCCACCTTTTGCTTTGGTGACAGCTTTTTGTGCACTTTTGATTCGGTCACCAGGTTTTCCAACAGCCTTGATCCCAAACCATCTCAGCTGGGTTTAGGTCAGGTGACAGATAGCACTTGTTTTAATTAACAGTTTTGTGTTTACTGTATAACTCCATATGTGTTCCTTCATAGTTTTGATGTTTCCATTTGATGAATCTACAATGTATAATGTAATAAAAATAAACAAAGACCACTGAATGAGAAGGTGTGTCCAAACTTTTGACTGGTACGGTATATCGAGGAGGATGTTCTGAAACCTTAACCAACAACATTTTTTCTTTTTAATCCAAAGCCATCTTTTCCTCATTTTTCCCAGTTATTTTTTGTAAGTAAAACTAATAAAACGGTAACTATTGTGGTGGCTGGTCAAACAAACAAACATTTAAATGAATCATTTCATTTGTAAGGGTTTTGGAATGTACTGACAATGACGTCCTGCTGACGTGCGCAAGAACACTGCGCTGTAAGGCAAAAACAATGTCCTGTTTTGTCGTTTAGTTTGAAGGACTTGTTTTTTTTCCATCCATGACTTGACTGATAACATACATTTGCAGCGGACTGTGGCACACACCTGATAAAAACCAAGAGATGACAAGAGAGTTGGCCACTTTTGCTTTATCTCCATTCATCTTAAATCCTATCGGGCAGCCACACAGTATGTCCAAACAATAATATTATCATCGTCTCCACTCTCTGTCACACAGAGGAGTACCAAGGAAACATAACCACAGTTCAGAGGAAGAGCGGGAACCAGGGCCCAGGATTAAACCACAGCACTCGTCAGCCAGCCCCCTCTTGTTCTCTTTCTCTCAGTGTTGACTCTTCCCTGCCAGTAACACTGATTCGCTACTTGGAAATGTGTGTGTGTGTATACGACACTGGCTGCTTTGACAAATGCACGTCCCACTGTGTGTTCACGTCCACAAGTGTGTGTTTATTTGCCGACTTCATTTTTCCCTAAACAGCACCTTGCATCATCAGGTGTAGTCTACCTGAGTATGTGCTGTATGTAAGTGAGACCTGCCATCTGTCTCTGTGTGTTTGTGTGTGTGTGTGTGTGTGCACTTTGCGACAGATGTGGGTAGCTGTATGTTTGGTCTCGGAGAGGAGGTGAGGAATATCACGGCCCTCCTCTAAACCGCCTGCTGTCCCGCTCAGCTCAGATCTAACCGTTGTTTATATAATCCGACTCTTGGAGACAAGGTGACGTCATCAATAATATTTTCTACCACAGCTTCTGTATCATACGAAGCCACAGTAAGCATTTGTCTGCGAACGCGTAACAGTGTAAGGTCACTGCAATATCTGTCCTGTTACTCACGACTTTCGGACATATCACCAGTCTGTCAGTAAAGAGTTGAAAAAACTTGTTTTTAATTTGTTGTGGAGACGAGACCAGAGTAAAAACTTGAGGTGTCTTTTAAAAACTAAGACTTTCTTTTTGTGCAAATAAAAGCATAAAAAAACATTTTCCAAACTTTTATTTCAGTGAAGGGAAAGGTGAATAGGAAAAAAAAAAACCTGAGAAATGTCTCCAGCTGTTGGAAACAATAAAAGCAGCTTCAATGTCAAGCTTAATTCTCAATAAAAATCCACTTGTAGTACTCTCTGTGCTATAACACAGACAATGTATGAACATATTCATTTTTTATCAATTAATTTTTGAGTAATTTGTGAATTGATTACAATAGAACACATAAACATAGCAGTGTAGGAAGACTCGAAAAAGGAAAGGTAAGATATAGATGTTAGTACAGTGATGATGGAGACTGGGCTAAAACTCCACAGCTGTCTAAAACGCCATACAGATGGGATTAAAATTAAAGGGGAAGTGAGGAATAAATTATTCATTGTGTTCCTCAGTAACTTAACCTGTTGCTCCAGATGGTGTTTTAACCATCAGGACTCTACAGGATGTGGTGTGTAATAGAAATAGACAATCTGCAGGTCTGGCCAAAACACTGTACAAGCACAGACCTGCAGCTGATACTGTAACAGATGAACTGTTACTGAGTTTTCATTTCCCTGATTTTCTTTTCTCTTCTTTCAGATATTTTTGGGGCTTTTTATGTTTTTTATTGATGAAGGAGAATCAGGAGACAAAGACAAAGGACCGTGAGTTCAAACCAGGGTGTTGAGGTCAGGCCTATAAGCCTTTGTGGTGTGCAGTCCTGAGCCACCAGAGTGCCCCTACTTGCCCTGATTCCCCTGCTTATATGTTACCAATGATCAGATAGTTTTCATACAAGTAAAATTTGGCACAAAGGTATTTGGAAAAGTGGCAAAAACACAAGAGTTGCAAGGATGCTGCTCTGGACGGGATTTAAATTCACAGTCAACAGTACAGTATATGTGATTAGAGTTGTTAAAGTGAGAGTGATTGAAAATCCATCACTATATTGTACAGTAATTTAAAAGCTGATGACATAATCAAATTATTTTGTCCAACAAAGTTCGTTTACACTATAACAATAGAGAAAATCAGCAAAACATCACATTTAAGAAAGAGTGAGACCCATCCAGAGACTAATCTACCAAGTGTGTGTGTGTGTGTGTGTGTGTGCATGTGCAGCTGCACCTAGGTACAACTATTTTTGCCATTTCATGTTAATCCATCTGGGTTAAAGCATACAGATACGTTCTATGTATAACGTCACTGCTCGTTTATTAATTCCAGGCGTCATTTATATTCATCACGCTCTTTTATTCTGACTTCTCAGCCCTATATTCACCTGAAAGAGTTACTCGAGTGTCTTAAAAACGATGCTCTCCTCTGCCCTTTGCTCCTTTTTCCAGGAATGTGGCTCTTTGTCTTTACTGTGTAGTTGGTGATTGATGAGTTGGCTGCTGCTCAGACCCTCAGAGAAAGAGAGTGAGAGATGGGGTGAGGGAGGGAAAGAAAGGTAGGGAGGGATGTGTATGCCTATTTGTACACTGGAAATTTGTTGCATAAGAGCTTAGCTCATTACCACATGGTGATGGAAACACACTTATATGTCAATGTCCTCGCTATACTCCCTTTGTCCTTTGAACATGACTGTTGCTCTTATTACTTTCAACAAGCTGAGCAAATCAAACGTGTTTTATCTGTGTTTACTGTGTTTAACTGTGTGAAATCATCAGACGTTCGACTGCTTTTCAAATACGTTCCTTTCCCTCGGTTTGTATTTGTGATGTTACTGTGTGACATTAGCCTGATGTTACATAAGCTTGACGGCTGGACGCGCTTGCACCAGTGTGTTTAAAGTCCTTCCTTGTATGATGACGTAGATCCATTCTAGTGATTTACCAAATCAGGTCACACTGGTCAAAGTTAAGAAATGTCTAGGCCAGGGGCTAATGTGTAATTTGGTAGCTGAGAAACATCCGTGGCATGAGCCAATCAGGAGTGAGCAGTTTAAACAGGAAGTTATGTAGCATAACGAGCTGTGACCTAACTTATAAAATAGTTTAAACGCCTGAATGATACATTAAACTGAACAAGGAGTCTTTTGAAGGAGTTCAGAATGAGTGGGAAAAATATACTGATCATAACTTTACCAGTGTTATTTGCTAATATATATACATACACACACACACACACACACACACACACACATATACTATATATATTATTGCTATTGATTTACATCATTACAAATCACTTTTTGATCTAGTGTCAGTCTAGATGTACCAATCATATTCCATGTTACATCTTCCACTTGAAGTGATGCATTAGTGATACCACCACCACAACATATCTAGTGTTTAGGATTAAAGGATAACAGCCTGTGTTTCTGCTTCTATAGGTCTGATCATTATTTCAATCAGTCATAAATGTGTAGCAGGAGCACTGGGTTATTAGGTTAGTAAAGTCTGTCAAAGTTAGTCAAACTTGTGATGAGCTCAAACTTTCCTTTAAAACACACACACTGTCTCTAAATGTGTGTTGCATGTTGCTACAAACAGGACTGTATTTGTGTGTGTCAACAGTTATGTCCTCTCAGATGATGTATAGGACAGCACCAGCTGATTGCTACTATTAGGTCACATTTCTCCATCGCCCTGCCCTCCTCCACTCTTGAGTGTCAGTGAGGTGTCCTGTGAGGGTAAAACAGGGTTTGAGGTTTCCACTCAGAGTGACTGACATTTCAGAATAAGTGGCACAGCTGTCTGATCGACATGTTGTCAGAAAAACAAAAGGATTTACTTCCAAAAGTTGGCTTGCTGTTCGGTGTTTGTATCACTGTTGGAAAAGATTTTCCCCACGAAGTCCCACACAAGCCTGTATTGTGGTGGTGGTGGTGGTGGTGGTGATGAGTTCATGCTTTAATAGAAAGAAATCCCAGATTTGAAATGTAGCCAGAACCGACACACATGGCCCCGGCCTTACAAGTGTCCAGTGTCATAAACAAGCTGCAGTGCCAAGTATTTAACCTACTCAAAGCTCTCTATACCCGCTGGCACAGACACTGCAGCTCCCAGCCAAGGGAGATCCAACCCTGAGTTTTGGGAAAAGACCCACTTGTTTGAGTTGATGTGTCAGTGTCTGTGTTTGTCTATCTATGTGTGTGTGTAAAGTGCCTGGTGTAAAAGTTGGTTTAGTCTTTATGTGATATGATATCAGATGATTAGCTGTAAATATGACTCCACTCGTCGGTTCTTTATCAGTTCACTGTTTACTCAGATGACAATAATTCCGCTGGAGGCTCAAAACCATGAGTGGAACATAAATATTCATTTGTTAGTATGAGTAATATAATTCTTGACTATGATGTTAAAGCTTCAGAAATGAGAAAACGTGTTTCCAACCTTTTTCCTATATGGCCTTGGCCCTGAGACGGCAGGTCCGCTGTGTTTTCCAGCCTGCAAACAGACCCTAAAGTATCTCTGAGAATGGTTGGACTGAGCTCAAGGCCAACAAGAAACATAAAGACCACAAATGTCAGTGCAGGTCGGGGGTTTTATACAAACCAGATCTCAGAACAGCTGGTGATTAGACCCAACTTCCTGCCTCAGTTTGTGCCTGCACCACAAGCCAGTGAAATAAGCTACATGCTCAACAGAGACTGCACTAAAATAAATGGCACAAAGAGCTGAACTCTTCCCTTTAAACTGTTACAACTGAGGAGTCATCGTGAGGTCGTTGCAAATGCTCGGTTGTGATTGATTTGTTAGCTGTTTTGCAAAAAAGGAAAAGAAAAAAAAACATTGTCGTCACAGTTATACGTTTTCCAGTTCAGTTCAATTTCTCTCACCCTTGTGAAAGCAAACCAAGATTTGGCCAGTTTGTCATTCTGTCTGTGGTCATCCACAGCTCCAGCCAATTATGTCATCCTCACTTGTACCATAATGTAAGTCATGATGTCATTTAAAATCTGGAAAACAATCCATTCACATCTGGTGGCGAGAGCAAACGGTCTGAGTCTCTACAGGCTTCACAGAGCAGAGAGTGTTCTTAAAATGACCACCAACAGAAGAGATTTTTTCATTATCAATTAGTCTACCAGTGATTTTCTGAATTAATCAATCGTTTTTGTCTCAAAAATGTGAAAATAATCAATTTCCAAAAGCTCAGAAATCTGTGGTTTTGTTCAAAAAAGGCTCAATAACAAGGATATTTTTTAAAAATGATCATGTCTCTCTTTTCGCTTCAGATTCTCCTTTTTTGCTTGAAAATCGTCGATCAGTTATCAATATAATTTGCCCATCAGCGTCTCTTTTGTGTTATCGATTCATCGGCCGACATGTCAACCACCATGAAATGCATTCCTACTTAAATGCAACAAACACAACCCACTTTACGCAAATTCAGTGTCACTTCCCTGTTTCAGTAAAAGAGAATGGCTCTTCATAGAAAGGGGTTTACCTGATTTCACTTTGGCTTCCTACTTCCCCTTTCACATATAAAAACTATAAACAGGTTTACACTTCTTGGTAAAGGGACTTATTGTCCCTCAGACCAGTCAAAATTTCAGAGTTCTGCACCAAAGTAATATTTCACTCTCTGTAAGTAAACACACAGAATTTCCAGAGATGTGTCATCCTGTCACTCGGCTTTGTCTCAATTGAAGGAGCGATCGAATAAATAACATATGGTTTTGCGATTTTTCAGCCTGACACAATTCCACTCCAGTTGTTGTTTTGAGACTTTGTCTCCACCGAGTCCGGCTCCGTGCCGGGTTTTAGCTGCAGCCTGCCACAGAGAGAGAGAGCAGGTTCAGAAAGCTGGAAGCATGCACTCTGCAAGTATTTGAATTATGCCATTGACGTCAGCACAGTCATAAAGTAGACTGCTGCCCTTCCCCTGAAGTATTCCCTTGCCAGAAGGCCTGTTCAGCTCAGCGCAGATGGATTCAAACGCTCTCTGCCTCACAGACAGGCCCTTTTGTTTGGGTATTTGGGAAGCATTTAGACTCCCCCCGCCAAAAAACACCACCACCACACTACCGTGCCCTCTTTGTGGAGCACGACAGAAAGCAGCTTTTTCATCAACGATAAAATAGCCCACTTCTATTAAACCCCCCCTGTTTATTATCAACTAGGAAACAAAACAGCCAGATCACGGTTTGGTTATCATTACGCTGTGGTAACGGGGCAGATTTTTTGGCACAGGACGGATATCTTTGTTGTGTTTTTTTTTTTTCTGAAACTGCTGTAAGGCCATGAATGCCACATGCCTATTTAGTTGTTACTGGGAGGGGGGGTGGGGGCGGAGGGGGGGGCTTGTATTTAATCTTGATTCAATCAGGAAGTTTCATTTAGCCAATATGGACAAACACAATCAATCTTGTTCTGCATTCTCACCAGTGCCAATAGTCTTTATTGGCTCAATTTGATTTTTGCATGTGGTCCGGGCTGCACACATAAACACACACTCATGCATGCAGTTACTCTGGCTTGGACTGACACACACACCATGCTTACCCGGCGTACGGAGGCATGCCGTTTGAGGTCATTTGAGGTTTGTCTCAGCTGGTCCTCATATGTTACTGGAGACACTGATCCATCGTTGCACGCAAACCCCTTCATCATGGAACCCCTCTGGTGTCTTTCCTCACCCCCCACCCCCCCCCCCAGTCCTGCTCCGTCTGCTCCGTCCCAACCTGGACTCGTCGGGCTTGGCCCCGGTTCAAGGCCTGCATGCTAAATACGGTCAAGATGATGTTAATAAGACAGTCATGTTTTTCCTGACAACAGTTCTACAACAGCTGGAAAAGCATCGGGACCAAAATGATTTGTTGCTTGGCGTGGATGTAATGTTATTCAAACATCAAAGCAAAAAAAAAAACAGAAGAGGCACGACACGTGAACTGGGGCTGTCTAGTTACACATCAGCCCGCTGAGGTTGTGCACTTCCTCATTATTTGAAATAAAAACCTACAAAAGTGATGTGGACCCTGGTTTTAGAAGACTCATGGGAGCTGCCACACCTTCCATATTTTCTGGGTGTAAAATAACTGAAGTAGAACAGCACTTAACAGCCTTAAAGTGGATTTGTTTCACTTCAACACCGCCAAGACTCTGTGCGCTTTAATACTCAAATGTCTTTCAAATTAACAGAAACTGTAATGGTATTACTGCATAAGATGACAGATGTCTGTATCCACCAGGGACCTGGTTTGGTCATAGAAAGTCCCTCCTTGTAACAAAGCATTAAAACTGTTCTGTGGGGGCTCCTTCAACACTGTACTGCTCTTACTCATGACTCCCTCTCATGACTCTCCTATTCTTCTAAAGTTTGTTAAGTCATCATATAATTACAGAATCACTTCCCATTTATTCATTTATTTGTCTGTAAGTGTTGTCATTTAAAGCAATAGTAAATGAAATTCACTCCTAAATGTGAAGCTACAGGTATAGCAGCTAGTTAGCTTAGCTTAGCATAAAGACTGGAAACAAGGGGAAACAGCTAGCCTGGCTCTGTCTATTGTAGTTTTTGTAGCTTTTATTTTGATGTTAAGTGCTTTGTCATTTTGTTAAAAATGTGATATATAAAAGTTATAATGATCATATTGAACAAATATAAAAGAGGTTTTGATCTCTTGTCTAATTTGGCACAAAAACAAATAAGCATAATTCGCAACATCTCTATCAATCTCATCTGTTCGTTTAAAGGGTCCGTTCCAGCTCTTCATCATGATGAAGGTCAATGGTACTTTCTCGGGCTCAAGTCAAGTCAGATTTGTTACTGGAGATCCTCTAATCCTAGACCTCACTGTGAACTTTTTGAAAAGACCATCTCTTCAGTAGAAAGCCACTGACATTGTGACCACTCCAGACAAACTCACATTTACATCTGTTGGCATGGCATTGGAGTGGTTTGAGATAATTTGGCTTAACCGATCATTAAGCTCACCATGGAAGGAGCAGCACATGGGGCTAAGTGCCTTAAAACGTATATACCGGGAAGGTCAGACAAGAAGTCAAAGTCAGAAAGATCACTTTGTTTCAAATTAAAAAAGTCTGATTCAACTTTTTCCCTCTGACTTCATAGAGAGGCTGAGCTGAATCCAGCAGCAGCTGCGCAACTGGCTCGTTCTGATCATGCAGACGTTTTTCCTGTAGAAATCACTCATCATGCCTGACATCAGATCTGCCCCTGCACTGACAGAAAACCTCTGTAATTGAAACTCTAGACTTTGCTTTGAAAGCTAAAGAAATAGCTGCATCAGCAACGACAGAAGTTTGGCTAACTGGGGTCCATGGCTCCTCTGATCCATGCTAATCAACCCGAGGGGCCAAATGCCAGTCAGCGTGACAACAAGGTCTTTTCAGTTCAGTCAGGACTGGTGCTCCCAAAGTGGGAGTTCACCTCAGGTAACACAGACAAAGCCTAGTCTGTTTGCTGTGTGTTGGTGTGTTACATGTTTGTGTGTGTGTGTGTACATGTTTGAGTGTATAGGAGCTGAGAGAAGTGAGTGAGAGGCAGGGGAACGGAGGAGAAGATTATATGAGAGTTGGAGATCGAAGGAGAGAGCAGCTCAAGGACAGGAGCAGCTCCTCCGAGCAGAGTCACTGATACAGTAGGACCGACAATCAGCCTCACTGACGTCTGAGAGGTTTATCAGAGCGAGAGAGAGAGATGCAGAAACAAAACATGTCAGGGTTTTTACACCAAAATATCACAGGCAGTCAGATACACGATGTGAGACTCCTCAGGTCTCGGTGAACCTCGTGATGTCAGAGCGTCTCACAGCTCAGTTCACTCCTCACAGTTGCCTCCCACATGCGTAAATCACTCTGTATCTTCCTGTGTCAGTGAGTGTGTGTGTAAGTTTGCATCTGCAAGTGTGTGAGCCATTTGTGTTTGCGTGAAAGAAGCATCCACAGAGCAGATAAGCAACTTCAAATACGTACATCATGGTTTGTTTCAGTTGGGGGTGCACCCCCTATACGTCTAACTAAACACATCATCATGAATGGCATTGTAGTTGTTGTTAAGTAACAGGTAGCTGTTTCAAAAGTTCACAGGGTCACTTATTTAGGTTATTAGTAAGTGAAATCCTCACAGCCTTAAAACCCCTCTGTTGTCTCCTTCCACTGGATTATAAGGAGTTTGATTAACACAGCAAAGCTTTTTTTTTTCCTGCCGTTATTCCTACGATGCTGTAAGCGGGTGCTGGCATCACTGTACGACCTTTGGAAGTCTTTGTGTGCTGCTTGGATTTATAGCTCTCCCTGTTGCTTTCCCACTGCGTTCTATAGTAAATCAGACAGGAATGTGTTCATGTGTGTGTCATGGGGAGGACAGGGAACACTGTGTCCAAGGAGAAAGAGCAAGCAAGGCTCATAGGGGGTCCAACACACACACGCATGGTGGTTACATATGACCCATTCAAAGCATTTTTCCACAGTGTTTTGCAGTCAGGATTTTATTTCAGTATAAACACAAGCAGAAGAGAAAAGAAGTCAGACGAGCATGAATCTACATGTTATTCTAGTTAGTTAAAATGCAGTGTGCTACAGTTACACACCCTCCTGTTGTTGCTACACTAAGCATCAGGTTTAACAACACTAAGACCATATGCTCACCTGTAAAACACAAAACAAACATTTCCCCTTGAGGTGCAAATAAAAACACACATTTATCATTATAATTTCAATTAATTTCCTCTTCTCTAAAGATTTCTCTTGACTTCATGTTTTGGGAAGGTTGTTTATTAGCCTGCTTGTTAAAGAATGATATTACTCTGGTGCTCCTCTCAACCTGAAAGAGCTTCAATATAACATGTTAATGAGTGAGCACTGGCTAAACGAATCACCTCCTGGCTCTTGCGCCACAGGAGTGGTATTGATATTCCCAACGAACTCTTGGCAAGAATGCAAATTTCCCAAAGGGATTCCTTTTAAATATTCCTCTAACCCGATACATCTGGAGAGGACGACTTTCTTCTACAAAGGGAGACCAGAACAAGATGGAAAAGTCAAGTGAATGAGTGAACTTAATTAAGTTGATCATTACATAACATATTTTCTGATTTTACTTTACATTGCTTAATCTGAGCCTTGTGTTTTGTAGTCACAATTGGTTGGTCTCTCACTGTGTGCCATCCTATATTTTAACTGTGCACACACTGACTGTATGAGAATGTGACCAATTCCAACCAGTTTCCAGTTATCCTAATTTTAGTCTCCAGCTTCCTTGATTTAAGTTTAACTGAAGTGTTTCAAGTGGTGGGAACAGAAGCATTAAAGTTACTGTATGTCTGTGCGTGTGTGTTTGCAACAGGGACAGGGTGGCCAGTGTGTAAACTTCCAGATCTGACACAACACGTTCAAGTGTGAGAACTTGTGTACTCGGAGCAGTTCTGTTTCAGCCTAAATTGCCACACACAGCAGGACACCGCAGTGAGCTCCCAGAGTTTCATAGTGCTGCTGCTTCTGGAGGGGACACCACTCACCACATGAAAAAGGGCAGCAGTATATTTTACAGTCACTGGTTCCCAGAGTGAAAAGTCACCGTGAAAGTGCTGAATGATATGTAAATCCTCCACTCCAGCTGAACATCCACTCATTTTGTCTTTGTCCCTTCTGTTTATAATTCACAACCACGGTGTAGCAAAGGCCCGATACCATCTATTGAGATGTTAGTCTTATTCTGCTTCCGTGTAAATCAGATTAATGACCTCTTAACAAAACACAGACTCATGATATCATCCTGTCTCTTCTCAGAACTTGGCACACAGAAATTTTTCAACAAAACTCTGAAGCGCCACATAACACGCTCGTAAAAACCATAAACTCCACCACCACCCTCCTTCCCTCTTTTCACAATCACTACCAGTGATAGGTTTTGCAATGTTTTGCATGTGAAGTCATAATTCAGCTTGTGAAGAAGAAGTGGAAGTGCAGCGCTGCAGCAGCCCACCGCCTCACCATAGCATCTCTGGTCTTTGTTAGGAAGTGTTGTGTAACCGCACGGAGGGTTTCTGATCAACTCATCTCTGTTTCTTGTAAGGAAATAGATGCCACTAGAGAACAAGTCCCCCTCCCTCTCTCTTTCACTTGGGAACCTTGCACTGCTTCCAGTCGGACCCTGTCGAAGTTTGGTTTCTCTTTCTGTATTTATGTATGTGTGCGTCTGTGTGTGTATGTGTGTTGGGGTGGGTGACCTGTTAACGCTGGTTCAATGGAAATGTAGCACGTCATCCTTCACTACCTAGATGTTTGAATGACAAACACTTCTTGTAATTAAATGGGAAGCAGAAATTGGTGTGAGTGGAAAAAAAGAGATTGTCCACTGTTGACCTCTCATCCTCGAGTGTGTGTGTGTGTGTGTGTGTGTGAGAGTGTGTGCATGTGTGTCACTGCCTGCAGGATTGTCATGTAGATTTGGGCAGCTGACAACATGCTGCCCTCCCCAGCCCAACCCCCCCACCCCCACCCTGCTGCTCTGTTGTATCGACCATCACATCAAATGGAAACTGACTCTATTCCCATGTGAGGATGACAGATGCAGCTGGTGCGCACACACACTAACGGTTAAACGCACACATCATCAGCTCTTCTGCTCTGATGTCCTGTGAGCTCAACTGTCCTTAAACAAGCTGTCAGCACCAGTTGCAAGCTCTCCATATGTGCAATATAAGGCTGTGGTGTGTGTGTGTGTGTGTGCATCTGCTAAAAAGAAGTGGTCATCTCCTATAAAGTCCTGTGTCAATAAATTGACTGTCTGATGAAGCAAGTCTGATTTATCATTTTGCATTATTTTATCAATTTAACAAACATGAACCCACTAGGAACCGATAATAGACATTGAGACATGAAAGCCATTCTGTGTAACACCACAAACAATGTATTATTACTCGGATATAAGCCTGAGATACAAAAGAAAAGCATGGTAACATCATATGTCACAATATTTGACATGGATTGTATGAAGATGTTAAAGAGTGAATATCACCCACCTGCTGAGTGGTTCATGGCCTCAATAAGAGAAGCCCTGCTCATTGTTATGGTGTTCTTCATTTCACCACCTACAGTATATTATTAGGTTAGTTCCTGTTATTACTCTACATTTAATGTTGTGACTCTGCCTGTACAGTACGTTTCAACATTCACTGATTTAATTGATGGTTTTTTAGGCAGCTCATTTTTGCCTGTCATGTTCACAGTGTGTTTGTGTTTGGTCTGTTTTATGTTTGGCTGTGAATGGTGGAAGAGCTAACTTCATCAGTGCAGGAAACACTGTATCTTTGTGTGCCTGTGAAGCTGACTGAGCTGAACTGAGCTGAATATTGAACTGAAAGAGAAACAGAGGGAGCTGACCTCATATCCCTCCTAATCCTCCCTGCCTCTGCAGCCTGTTGGCTCTGCCTCCCTCGGCTGGAAAGTACATGTTTGTGTGTTTGTGCTTTTGTGCGTAAGCATAGTAATGATAAATTACAATCAATGCATATGTATATCAGGTTTTGTGTGTTTGTCTGTGTCTGTGTGTGTCTGTGCGTTGTACATGTGTTTTTGTGGGTCAGCCCGTACACTGATCAGAAAGGTCCTTGTGTCGGGGTGGAGGCGGTGGAAATCCCCTCTTACATCGTGATGTTAGTGAACTGTGTGTGTGTGTGTGTTAGTAGATGTTTGGCTTTTGAACGCTGTTTCCTGTGGTCCATATGAGGTCATGACAGTACACAGTCGAGCTGCTGTAGTTACAGTGATTGGCATCGTGAGTGGTTTGCTACAGATGTCCAGGCTTCTTCTCTTTTAACAAATGAGAATATTAGAGCGTGTGTTTGTCATCATAGTTTATGTCTTTTATAAGCAGAAAAATGCACAAAAACTTCAAAAGGCTCTGGAACATGAAAATATCGTTTTTAAAAAATATTAAAAAATGAAGTCATTCTGTGTTTTTGAGGGAAAAAGAGTAACACAAAACCAAACAAACAAAGCTGAAAATGCTCCCAACCACAACATTAAAGACTCACTCTGTGCAGGCTTTTCTCTTGTTTTAATAAAAAGTACAACTCTATCTGTGCCGGTCAGTTTTTCTCTTCTGCCCTCCTAACTGACCTGTGATCTTTGGCCCAATTTTCATGAATAAATCCTCTGTAGTCACCTGTTTTACACGTCTATAAATGTTTTATCCTCTATTTCATGCATTGCCATGTGACTGGAGCCTGATTGAGTTAAGGTTAACTCAGGAACAGCTCACGTCTTGCATTGTTTCTAGTTGACTGCTTTGTCTTATAGCTGTGTTTACTTTAGGCTCATTTACATTCCTTTATTCCCTGAAGTGTAACATTGTAAACACTGGCTTTGATCACTCCTGCAGCTTTTCTAATACACTGAGTTGGTGTGCAATGCTTCGATGCTTAACCGCTTAAAAATTTGTTTTTTTATTTGACTGCTGGTAAACTGGGTCCAGCACTGGAGTAAACACTGGTGGTACTGGTTCTGCTCGCCAGCAGGGCAGGGATCAGAGTAAAAACTGTTATACAAGCGTTATAGTTAAGTGGCTCTGGCACCTTAGCTAGAGATTGGATTTAGTATGTGGGGAACCCACAAGAAGTTGGCCTCATGACCAGTTTTGGGTCCTGACTCACTAAACCAGATTTTAAAGCTCTGAGCCCATTTCTGTGTGTTTGGAAATCAAAGTCATGAAAGTGGTTGAGGGCTCAAACCATCAATCTAGCAATTCAGTTTTCCCCTGATACAGCTTCTTTACCACACTCATGCACGCACACACACAACTGCATTACAACTAATTTTGACCTTTGTCTAAATACTACAGTGCCCATCACAGGTTGTGACTGTTACTATGGTAATTTCCTTCTAAATCCGACGTGTTTACTAGTTTGCAGTCGTTTTTTTTTTTTTTTCTTTGCCTTTATTGGTGCATTGCTGCATTTCTCAGTCCATAACCAACACATATTATAACATATTCTATGTGCATGTGCGCACTGCATGAGACAAACGAAACAAAGACCCACTCATCAAAAAACTGCTCCATGACACCACTGGTGGTCAAACCCACCACAGCTGAGCAACTATAACTGCTGCTGCTGCTGCTGCTGCTGCTGCTGAACTCATTTAACTTTGCTCAGGAGTCAAAACATGAACTGATTAAAACTTATCCGGCTTTTACAAAGCTTACTCTTCAGCTTCCTCGTGCTGTGAGCAGTGCTGAATTTTAGCTTTGTTATTTGTATGTTTCTTACTGAAATGCTTTCTTATTTTTTTGTACAGAGTCATATTATATATGTATTCTTCTCTTTTTGTCCAAAATTAGCTATTTTATTATAAAACTGCTCTTATGTTCTGCCACTTATTCAACTGCTACACTTTCTTCTATATCTAAAGAACCTTATATATGTGTGGAATTACAACAAGACCTCACCATCCACTCATCCAAGTTACACACCATTAAAAGTGTTGCTATAGACCAAAAATTAGTTCTTTTAGTCTGTTTTTGCAGAGAATGACAAAATTGCTTAGGTCAACAAAGTAAAGCCTGATACACAGCAGAGTTTAAAAGTTTAAAAGTTCAAATGAGAAGAAAACTGTCACAGGGACAAGGACGTTTCTATGCTCCTCAAAAATGCAAACCACCTCAAAAGTGTTGGGAATACTGGAAAGAAAAATCTCAAATAAGTGTAAGGCGTTTCAACATCAGACACTCAGTCCCCTCAGAGTGAGGGTAGGCAGTGGGCAGAGCGCCAGGTGCCTCTCGTGTTTGGGAGAGCAAACAGGCCCGTGTCTTTGATGGCGAGGAGATCAGAGCCGGGGACACATTCTACGTGGCCACGCTAAGGTCGCCGCAGTGCACACCCTGCTGCCATGTTGTGCTCTGCAGCTAGGAGACCCAGGGTATACACAATACAGGGGTAGCAGACGTGCGCATGTATGCATGTGAGTGTTTGTGTGTGTGTTTGAGTCCAACACCACCAGCCACCTCATCACACAGACACACACACACACCGCTCCCCTCCACTTTCCAACACGGAGTCACTCCAACCTTGACGTACGGTTGTAGTTGTCTGAAAAACACAGTCAAACCACAGGAACAGGGTTGGAATACTGGCTCTGAGTTCATGCAAGAATATTTCAGTAGTGGTTAGAAAACACACTCCTGCTCTTGTTTTTCTTCGTATCGGGTCATCGGCGCTCTGCAGTGTAAACAATTATTTAAATTTAAAGGGAAAAGTCCATCACCAGATTGATAATCATACTCGAGGTTTAGACCAGTGGGAAAAAAAAGTGGCTCTTGCTCCTAACAGATATTAGACGCTTTGTTGATGTTTGTTTACTCTGGTCTTTCACTGGAATCTGCCTTTATTTGCTTTCTAAATGCTGACTTAAATATGTTAAACCTTAGTTTAAATGTGCTCTTTGTTGAGCACAAGCTACCAAAGAGTCACACACCACCTTGAGTTCATCGAACAATACTTGGCCATGTTTTAAATTCATTTGCATGTGTTTCCTTCTTCGGTGCTCCACAGTCACTGTATGCTGCGTCTTTTTGAGTGACAGGTGCAACATAAAAAGTAACCGGTTAATATTTGATAGTTTAAATATCTGAAACAATTCAATTCACTTAGTGAAATAAACACATTTGCCCAATAAGCTGTGGATTTCTGCTTGTTTTGTGTTTTTGGATTGTGAATAAAATAAGATTTCTCTAAGTGTCACCCTGGGCTCTGGGAAGTGGTGAAGGGACATTTTAACTATTTTCTAACATTTCATTCACACAAATAATCATCAGATTAAGTGATAATGAAATCCATAGCAGTTGTAATAATACTTACTGGAGCTCATGGGTCTGTGATAATACAAAAAATACATTATCACTTCACTCACAAGCCCATACCACAAAGAGCAGCACAGGCGATGGTCATAAATTCAGACCGTCCCTCCCTGGCTGTGGATGAACATTATGGGAACGTTGTTCAGTTCTGCTAGAATTAATATCTAAGCCAGTTCCTGTAATTGTGTGTTGCGCTGTCTGTGGTTAGTCCTTTAAACTGTTATAGACACATTGCAACCCAACCACCACACGCAGACTCATAAAAGCATCCTGTGTGTCTGTCATGAGTGAGGGCACTAGAGACAGATAGGCCTATCACCAAGTCAGTGTCCCAGTCTTTAAGCAAACAGTGTCACTACTTGTTGAGTGTTTTTATCTTTAGCAAAGAAAAAGATGAGATCACACTGATTAAATACTGTCACCTAATCCGTGTTATTTGTTTATGTGTGTGTGTGTGTGTGTGTGTGTGTGTGTGTGCGTCAGAGAAACCAGAATATTTAGGTGTGTCGGCCTCAAATGTTATGTGTTTACGTGTGTGTGTGTTTGCTTCCTGTAAAGTGGGGTAAAATGTGTCTGTGTCTGTGTCTTTGCATGTGTGTGTGTGAGAGAGAGGGGGGGGGGGGGGTCTGGTTTCCTGCTCTGGGGGTTAGATTTTATGTAAATCAGCTGAGGGCCTCAGATTGGGTGGAGTGTAGGGGGGCCACACACACACACACACACACACATACACACATGCATATGCACAGAGAGGAAAGTTGAGTGTGTGACAGTGAGCTCAGGTCCCAGCTTTCCTCCCCTCTGCTCCACTGACAGCTGCGAGTCTCATCAGCTCGCCACAGATACGTCTCCTAATGATGAAGGAGCGCTGCAGCTGGGTGCCACCTCCAGCCACCCCTCCTCCTCCCCCTCCTCCTCAGCAGCCACGGCCGCAGCAGCAGCGGCGGTGGCGGCAGCGGCGGTGGCGGCAGCGGCAGCAGCAGCAGCAGCAGCAGCAGCAGCAGCAGCAGCAGCAGCAGCAGGCGCCCCAAGTGGGGCCCGTGGGTGGATGTGGCCTGGGAGTGGCTGAGCAGCATTCGGGCTCCATGTGCACCGTCTGTTCTGACTGTGTGTCTCTGTGTGCCGGCTGCTTGTTGACAGATGAGGCGTACCAGAAGCTGGCCATGGAGACGATGGAGGAGTTGGACTGGTGTCTGGACCAGCTGGAGACCATCCAGACCTACCGCTCTGTCAGCGACATGGCCTCCAACAAGGTAGGACAGGCTGCATCTTTGTGTGGAAAAAGTGAACAAGCACAACGCCTCATGATGCCTTTATTTCAGTTCCGAGAAACTTTTGTCAAGAAATTGGCCTCTTTTTTCTGTATGTGTTGATACAGAAAGGGATGTGCGCTGAGGGAGCTGTCAAAGTGTCTGAGCAGCTGCTTGGAGAACTAATCCCCCAGCATAATAAACACACTAATGCCAGTATAGAGAATCCAGGGATACTTCAGATGAACTTGGCATGACCCAAGCAAAGTCAACAGTCTGATAGGTCCGAACATGTACAGTAGGGAGGAGGAGTCTGGGTAGGCAGAGTGATTTGGAGCCGCCGTCAGCAGTGTGTGCGTGAGTGCTCACTGCTTATGAAGGCTGTCGGCACAAGTGTTTATGAGTGGATGTTACTCACCAGCTGATTTGTGCCGAAACCAACTCAAAGCTCCTCTGCTTCTGTGTTTGTCTTTGCGCAAAGTCGGTCTGACAAAAGGAAGTGTGTGTTTTTGTCTCTCGGCCCTCTGTGGTCCTTGTCTCATCCCTCCTGTCAAACAGCCTTTCACTGTCCACTGCTTGTTCTCCTTCAATTGCGTCATCGAGTGTGAGCGATGTTTGCCGAGGTTCCCGGTTCTCCAAACACCACCAGTAGTAGTGATAACTGGTTGTAATGTTGTGGCCAGAAGAGGTGTAGGGTAAACTCTTACCTGTGTTCCTCACTGACAGAGCAGAGCGCTGAGGATTATTTAACTTTGTCTTTAAACATGATTTGATTGATTCTTTCTTTGTACTACAACTTTTCTGTTCATGTATCTAAGATTTGTTGGGACTGTGTGTTTCTGCTGTGCTCGCTCTGTGGTCAGATCACACATATCTTTCTTTTTTTAAGAAATCTTTGTAATGTTTCATGCCATTATTATAGGAACTTGAAGTCAGGGGAGCAGAGGGCCACGAGTAGGACTTGAACCTTGGCTGCAGTGGTTGGGACTAAGCCTGCATGGTATACACTCTGCAGGGTGTCTTATTAAAAGTGGTATTGTCCCTTGGTTCCAGTCAAAGTAGCTCATCCAGTGCATCATTTGTTTTGGTCCGCTTTGTTCACGCTGCATATAGTTTCATAATAGGCCAACAGCTTCTCTCCTCTCAGCCAGTAGACCATTGATATGGTATCATTTGCATCAAAGCAGTGTTTCCTGCTTCTACAATTGTGAAAATACTTTTCAGGCTGCAGGGGATATTCTTGTTGCAGTATCACTTTGTGGCCACTGGGGCAAATGTATTCATGGACCCAGAGGCCAGGAAACTCTTTTGGCTCAAATTGGCGCTTCCTCACCTATAGATCTGAACTCATTTTTCTTGGCATTGGGAAAATTAAACTAATTCACAATGGCAGTGTTTATGCAAAACACTTTTTGAGGCCGCAATGTTGTAATTCCAGAAGTGACACAAGGAGAAATTGGCAGCAAGGCTGAGTAGTGGTGTGGAGAGGTTTTATGGACACTCGACCATCTTTGTCATAGATTTAATGTAAGTCAAATTTGTCCTCTGATGTAGAGGAAGTTACAGATTTCACTTGTTTCTGTTGACTCTGTAGTAAAGGTTTTTGAAAGCTTTGTTTGTCCATAAAGCTGCTGCTGTATGAGCTGAGCGGCAGCTGTGTGTAAGAGAGCCTGAAAACAGTTTGTCAAGTGAGCAGAGGGGAAAAGCTTGTTATTTCTCATAAAACTGGACAACAGGATGCAAGGGATCCTGCAGTGGGTCAAACACAATAAACTAGAGAGGAAGAGAGAGAACATTTTTTTTGTGTGTCAGTGTGTGTGTGAGATCTACGCAGACCCCTGGGCAGAGTGACTCTCTCTTCCTGTCTCCTTCCTGATCCCCTGCTCTCTCTCCAGACGACAATAGACATCCCATCATACCCGTTTGGATGGTTAATGGTCGTGTTTATTTATCCCTTTGCTGTCGTCATGTGGATACAGATCCAACACTGACAGTCAGCTGGACCGGCTTCAGTAAAGACATATGAGGATGAATGAATCACAGAGTAAATACAACGCCAACCATTTAAACAAACAGCCACTTAGACACGGACAGGAGGGCTTCAGGACGACAGACAGACACGGAGAGTAAATAGAAGACGCAATATATATCAATGTGGTCATTACAGCAGGATGAGATTAGCTTTTTTCCCTGAAAGTATAAAATGTCACAACACTTTCTGTCGTATTCATAAACGCGGCTAAGCTGCTGGTCTGTATCCACCCTCAGCTGTCGGCCCACTGGATGAATTACTCTTATCGTACTGGAGCAAAACTGAGTAATTTCAGCAGTTTCACAATCAGAAATAAACTGACAGGATTGAGCCAAAAGTAGTCAACAGGTGGTGATTGATTTCAAGAGCCTCCAGCTTTGAGAAACTCCCAAATATCCCAGCTTTGGAATAATTAAAGGACAGTTTCATTTTTCCCTTTTTCCACAAAATACTGTGTAAGAAACTGAAACACTTCACCTGCAGAGGAAAAAAACTGTGACAGGGCGGTAGTTTCATTTTAGCAGATACAGCAGTTGCATATGATATAAATCAATACGGAATTGTATCTGTTTAAATGATTAGTTTAATGTTAAGTCTCCTCGTGATGCATTATTACTGAGGGACACACCTTTTCCCCTTTGCCACATATGACTGACCTACACTGTAGCGTATCAGGTGGCACAGTGTGTTTACTGTGTCTCCTGACCTTCTGTCATTGATGTGACTTGGACAGGTGTCAGTGTGTCCTGGCATCTAACCATCAGCAACTGATAAGGAATCCCCCATCAAACACTGTCTGACTTCTCTGCAGTCAGTGTGTTTATGTGGCCGTGTGTCCGTATTGACAGTGGGTTAATCCCACTGCTGTGTGATCCGTTTTACACCTCACCTTGTTTTCACTATAAACTAAATCATTGCACAACTGCCTTTGTCGTGTGAGCCGTCACCTTCGGCCTGGTTTTTACAGAATAAGAACAGGCCAATCAGCTGATAAGGCCGCTGTCTACCTGTTGTTATTTAGTATGGAAACACTGTTATTCAAGCTGTGTCAGAGTATGAAACATGAGCATGAGAAAGGCGAAATGCGAGAAGCTGCCGCCGCACCTCCCAAGGTGAAGTGCTGGGGGCTGTTGCTGTTAAGGACTCAGACACTTACGTGACTGTCCTCTCTGTTATGTAGAGCTGACGTCGATGGGTCAAGGCCCGTTATGAGTTGGAATATTCTTCTGTTTTAAGACTGTAGATGTTTTTAGGCCTGTTCAATACACAGAGCAATCAATCTGAGGACATCAGCCAGGATCTGAGAAACTGAAAAACAATCAGTTGATTCCCTTGTCAATATTTGAGACTTTTTTTTTTTTTGCTTTTGGTTTATGTAAATCTATAAAACAGAGAATTTCCATCACAAATAATTTCCCTGACAGCCAAATGAAACTGTATTCATTCTCTATTGTCCCCCAGGGGAAATTTGTTTTCACAGTCCATATTACATTTAACAGGTCATCATTCAACACACATGTAAATATACAACATAGAAAAAACAAACCCTAACACAGCACTAACACTTACACTAATTGCTGCCTTCTGCTGAGGTTGTTCAGAGCATTACAGCAGGTCAAATAAAACTTTTCCCAAAGTGTGTTTTGTTTTGTTTTTTATCTGTCTAGATTTAAAACACAGATGAAACTACCTGAATACAAGGGTTAAGAAAAGTGTCAAATTCTCACAATGAAGCCTAAAAATAATAGATTATCAAAGATTAATTCTGTTTTCATTGATTAGGCTGTTGGGCAGTATTTTCTACTTGTGCTGACATTTTATATCCAAGACATTAACTCAACCAATCAAAAAAAGAAACAGTTGATCCATCAATAATGAAAATAGATGTTAGTTGCAGCTCCATTTGCAACCTGTGTTGTGAGTTGCACAGAAGCAGCCTAGTGATTTTATCCTAGTGATCATAACATAGAACTACAAATTCATGCTCTTCCTCTTTTGGCCATTACACTTTAACCTGAATCTCTTTTATCTACCAAGAATCTGTGTAACGAACATTCAAGGAAATCCACTCATTAAAACAGGAAGTGTTGTAGTCATCACAACGATCAGTGTGATATTGACAGTGTGAACCACAGAGCTGTGACTGCCAGCTGCAGGAGTAAGAAGAGCAAGAGACTAGAGGCGGGACTACCCCCATGAGGGAGTGTGTATGAAGCAGAGGTCTCTCTCTGGCGCTCACACACACAGACACACTCACACTCAGCTATTGCTCCACATACACAGGGTGTGAGGTAAAGCCTAGTCAGACCTCGCAGCCCAAAGTGAGTCACTAGAGCTGTGGCGTTTCCCAGCGTCAGAGAGCTGAGGCTTTGGTCCTTTTACTCATGCAGTAGTCAGACTGAGACAGACACTTTAACGGACAGCAGTCCCACTCTGCTCTGCACTCTACACACAGAAACATGGGAGCTTGCTGCTTTGACAAGAAAGAGAGGAAATTAGGGAAGCTAAATGGTTGGAGAAAGGTGAGTTGTCTTGCTATTTTTCATGAGTTTATGAAGTGTTTTACTTTTTTGTTTTCTTGATGGACTGTACGATCATCTGTCGTTTGTAGACTTGTGAATTTCAAATGGTTTGGTAATGTAACGGCCTTTTAATACAAAAGTTTCAGTTCATGCTTTTTGTTCCTTGAGTCTTTGGTGTTGTTTAAAGTCTAAAGGACTTAAAGCACATTTCGCTGAAGCGGATGCTGAATGTGCGCCTTAGAGTTTCCAGCCTTTTCACAGCATGTGGTGTTTAGTTCCCCTAGCTGTCTATGATCAAAATGTGCACTTTAATGTTAATTTTCTACATTATTTTACTACTCATGCAGGAGAAGACAGTTCTGTTTCTGCATTCTGCTTTAGATGCGTGTGCCTCCTTTCATGTTTAACTGTGTTGAACCTAAAAACATGTAAGTTACACTCGCTGATCACAGCTGGCACATCTGTCTCTGGGTTTTAATGTTGCTTTTACAGTATAAGCAGATATATCCTGGTATTAAACTCTTCTCTCTCTAAGAGTTACAGGCATTCTCAAGACTATTAGCTGCTTACACATGCAGTTTTATTCTCCCCATCAAAGCGTTCACTAACACTAACCAGTACTGAGAGTAACTGCAAAGTGGCAAAGTCTGTAGGAGTACTCTGGCCATATTGAAACATCTGGATGAGGCATGAGACAATATGTAAAAACACTGGATTTAATTCAGTGGAAGAACAGCCAGGTGATGAATGGTGTTTCTAAGCCTAGTATCAATGCTGAGAGATGAACTAGACTCAGGTCATCTGAGGTGAAAGCGGGACGTGGTGTTAATGTGTTTAGGTGCTGCTCAATGGTCTGTTTGTTCCAACTGGGGATGGAGAGAGCGAAGACACATGCCTTTACGCCTGTTAGAATGATATGGTACAAACGCTGCTGTGCTGTCCATCGGATTTGAGCGTGCATTTCAGAGTTGTATTTTGTAGAAGCTATTTCTGTAATTCAAGAATTCTCTGACCGTGTCTTGGGCTTTCAAAGAAATGTCTTGGTGTAATACTGCCTGTGTGGTATTTTACTTTGGGATGCTTTCTGCTTTCGAAGTAACCAGAGAGCTCAGGCAAGCACAGCAGTGCAGCCTGTTAGCTGCTCTCCTCCAGCCAAAAATGGTGCTGCAGACCACATCTGACTCTGCTGAGGCTCTGAACAGCCAGGAGTGATGGGAATGACTTCATTCGCCTGAGAAATTTCTTACTTTTATGTTCAGTTTTTGCCTCCTGTTCTTACAGCCGACTGGTCTTTTTCAATACATATTAGTTCCATGGATCAGAGACGCATATACAGGAATACACGCTCTCTCGTGCAGACAAGTATGAGTCAGAGGAAGTGAGAGGTAGTTAGGACGTATCTCAGAATTGTTTGTGCTTCTACCGAGTATACGCTCACTTCATACGTGGGTAGGTTCCCTGATCTTTACAGAGTTATGTCACTGCCTTTGCCATAACAACGATGTTACCACACTGCGTCATTCATTACTTAAAGGGAGAGTTGGGGTTATTTGGCACGGGGTTGTGTGAGGTAACCATACTTAGTCAGTGTGTTACCTGCAGTATATCTGGATCAGCGTGCTGTCACAAGAGGCGGCAGGGAGCAGCAGCACATTTAAAAGGTGCCAAACTAAACAATTCACCCTGGCTGTGGCTTGATAGTGATGGAGGTGCACCTGTGCATGTGTGGTACCAAAAGGACACACTAACTACCTCACACAACCCCACGTCAACAAAGCACCCTTTCAAAGAGAGTTGTGAGATAAGCCACAACTGATGATGAGGTCATTTTTGGTGAACTGGCAACATTTCATCATTTAACAACTCATCATGGTCAAGTTAAATGAGAGAAAAGATTTACCAATATTATTTGTTTGTACATTTGGCACAGAAAGAGGTTTTTATAAGTTCCTGACCAAGGTGTGAGTTGTTGCACTGCAGACTTACAGGGTCAGTGCTCTGAACACAGAGCAGGCTGCTCCACAGCACACTGAGCATAGTGTGCCCACTAGTGGCCCAGAGGCACAACTTCAACCTTCACCCCAGGTGAAAACAGCAGCTGATTTAAAGTAAAGAGTGTAGATAAGAAAGAAGCTGGACTTGGTGGTTATGGCAATATTTGACATTTGAGTCAATTTGAAGCATTTTCAACCCAACGTTAACTAAAAATTGAAAGGCTGAAGTTAAAGGTGTGTCATTTTGTAAGAAAATGATCAAAATGATCTCTGAGAAGGAAAAGTACTAGTTGTTATCATGTTTACAATCAGAGCAACAAGAATCTGTACAGAGAAAAGAGACGGAGGGCAGTCTGTTGCGTAGTGCTGCCTGGTCAGATAATGAAGGCACATTGCTGTGAGTGCATAAGATCAGAGTCTCGTGTCGGAGGAGGACTCCGTGTCTGCCTTCCTGCCTACCTGTCCGCCTGACTGCCCTCCACAGTGAGCTGTCTGATGGGATCACATCTGAATGGAGGAGGCTCAGAGTTATGTTTTTTTTTCTTTCTTCCCTCCGCTCTCACAATGAAATGCCACAGGCTCCATTCACCTTCTCTGCCTCTGTCACAGCAGCTCTCAGCTGAATCAACCCGACCCCCTGCGAGCACAGAGAGGAAGACAGAGGAATGGGGGAATGTGAATGTGAGAGAAAATGGTTCAGAGAGAGAGCTAACAGAGAGAGAATGAGACAACAGCAGCACAAGTGAATGAAAATGGAGAGAGAGAGAGAGAGGGTAGAAAAAAAGGGAGGGGGTAGAAACGGCAAGTGACAGACAGGAGAATAGGAACGATGGCGGAGCTTGTGAATGGGTGAAATAATAGAATGAAAATACAGAGTATGTGAAGGAGAGATACCCACAGAGCTTTAACATGTTAATCTTCCTCCAGTGTCCTGATGTCAGTAGGAGGCAAAGAGGCTTCCCTTCTTTAACAATAAAAATATTGCAAAGCACACACTGCACAAGAGTCGCACAGAAACATATGGACATGTGGCATGTCACCATCTACTGCGCTTAACTGCAGATTATAGCGTTTATAGGCTGCTGCTGTGTTTGTGTGCAATGAGGCATTTCTTTCAGCCTCTGGGGAAGCACAGCTCTTCAACACATTGCAGAGAGACATCCCCCGCTGTTATTTCTGGTTTCTTTATATATTATGCAGTTAGCTATTATATAAAGAGCTGCCTCCTCTTGCGCTCTCTCTTTTTTTTCTCTTTCTCTTTGCTTGCGTCCTGCCTCCCTTCTTCTGGTTGTTTCCCTCGGTGGGAGGATAATCCGGAATCCTCTTGGGGAAGCTTTGATCTCCCCCCCACACACACATCTCCCCAACTCGTACACACACAAATATTGGTCTGAAAGGTTCTCTGGGAGCTGCTGTTTACACTTCCATGGATTGGTCGCCATGGCTCTGAAGTAAAAAACAGCTATATGGATATTTTCTAATTGGTTCACCTCCAAGGGTTGTGACAAAAAAATGACCAAACCGCACAGCCTTGTGGTGCTGGTCTAGTCAGGTGGCCCGATAGCCTTGTACACTGCAGCAGCAGCAGCAGCAGCAGCAGCATCAACACCTGCTCCAAGGGCAGCCCATTGATTCTGCCAGCCAGGCAGACAGACAGGGAGATTGATGACTGTGTTGGCAAGTGGCAGCCGGGAGAGAAATTGACATGTAAGTGGTGGGAGAGAGATGGAGAGGGAGGAGAGAAGGGGGAGGGGGAGGGGGAAGGGGGGTGGGGGACTTTCAGTCTGTGCATTGGTGGATGCGAGTGAAAGCGAAGTGTGTGGTGTGTCCTTGTGACAGCTCAGCAGCTACATCACATGTCTGCCTGGGAAGGAACAGGGGAAACCTCTCGTCTCTCCTCCTCTCTCTCCTCTCCTCTCCTCATGCTCTCAAAACAGCCGCACACTGGCCGACTGATGCTGTTGCCATGGCGTTGGGGTGTTCTGGTAATTGGCGTACACACACTTGCTCACAGGCAGCGAGAGAAACCGTGGGCTGATGTCACCTAAATTGGTGAAGGATGCAATTATCTCCCATCTCTCCTTTTTCTCCCTCCCCTCCCTCCCACCCTCCCTCTTTCTTTCTTCCCCTCTCTCTGGTTGTCTCTTAGCTGTTAAAAATAGCCCTCCACAGACACCCTGACAGCATCTAATATTATTATGGGATGCAGATAATGAACAGGCTTATGAGTTCTCCACAATGGCCGCCATGCTCAGGGGATGTCAGGAAACAACAGAAGCCTACAAAGAGGGAGAAGGAGAAGAGTGGATGATAATAGAGATAATGGTGATAAAAATACTGTCACTGTGCATTCACATTCCTCAAAACGTGCTCCATCCCCTTCCCCAACCCTCATTGTTTTACCAGGGAGGGGAGAAATTGCTGTACAGCTCAATGACATTCCTTCACAATGGCTGACTTCATAAAAAAAGCTTTAAGAGGGAATTGCAAGGGCTGGAAACTGAAGCCGATGGGATTTATCTGCAGCGCTTGCACAGCTGGGGGAAAAAAAAGAAAAGGGGAAAGAGGAAAAGTTACATCTGGAATCCATGTCTGGATATTAAACATCAATCACTCAAACACCCCCCCCCCCCCCTTAGAAGTTCATATATACACCAATGCCAAGTGGTAATTAGGGCTCCCCCCTTCTCCCCACTTTCTGTCAAATCATGTGTTCTGAATAGTGTTGCTGGGGCTGGCAGACTACAGCGGGGGGAAAAAAGAGGAGAGGAGAGGAGAGGGAATGAAAAAGGGGAGGAACATGGGGAGAGAGCGAGAGAGAAGCAGGGTAGGAGGGGGAGCGAGTGTTACAGCAGTGAGAGCAGTGAAGCAAGACAAATCCAGCGGAGGAACCCCCCCTCCAGTCAGATGAACATCGCTGCTTACTCCCTCCTCCTCTTCCTCCTCCTTCTCCTCCTCCTCCCGTCTCCATTGCTGTTTTTTTCCCCTCCTCCCTTCCTTGCTTCTTGTCCATTATTCATCATTGCGCTGAGAGTCCCCAGCTCACGGCTCCAGCTGCTGCTGCTGCTCCAGCCAATCCGCCGAGCCCGCTGGATCTCCTCCTCGCCGAGCCTGGCTACAGCACCCGCACTTTCCCCTACATCCATCTATCCCTCCATCCCCAGACATGGAGACTCGGAGCTGGCCCTTTTCTGCTGCTGAGAGGGAGCGTGAGCCATCATCAAGCTGCTCTCTTAGCTGTTGAGAAGAAACACAAGAGGAGAGAAGAGGGGATTTTTTTTTGTCTTTTTTGGCGTGGAAAGAGTCCTGTTCATCTGCCTCTATTTTTTCTATTGGATTACAGTTCTGGCTTTGTGTAGGAACGAGAAAACGGGGTCCAAAATGCCTGAAGCCAATTACTTGCTGTCGGTGTCTTGGGGTTACATTAAGGTGTGTGGTGCTTGTCTACGTAGCTTGTTGGGATACCGCACTCATTTCATTGTACCTCTCTGAGCTGTGTTGCTGTTGTATTAGAGGCTAAGGCTAAAGAAATGTAGTGTTTTGATAATATCAGCACTCATTGTGCAGCTTTTCAGTATACTTGCCTAATTGCACCAGTAGATATTTCCATCACGGGAGTCTGACAGAATGGTGTTCTGTGGCTGAGGCTCCATCTTGAGCCCTCTGCAGAGCTGTGTGTCTGTGTTTGTGTGTATTAATGTGTGTGTGCGTGCACGCACATGCATCAGTCTGTCATAAACAGCTGCTGCTGCAGTGCCTGGATCTGTCTACTGTCAAATGCATGCATCCCTTATTTTGCTAATAATGTAAACACTGAACCCTTCAAAAAAAAAGAAAAAAAAAAGACCAACATGTTGGAACGGAGAGGAACGGGGAGCAGTGTGCAGATTTTCCTCTTGACATCATTGAGATTCTTGCACACTGACGCAAGTAAAACAGCTCAACAGAACCCTAAAAATGTGATTCAGTGTAATAAAACTGTAAATTGGTTGCAGGGGGTGAATTGAGGGGTATTAAAAGGTAATGGCCTCTCCACTGGTAACATACATAATGATCTGCGCTCTAATTAATTTAAGGGAAAATGGAGGGGAAAATAAGATGTGTCCCCCCCCCCTGATTGTACGCTGTAATAAAATAATATTCTGGAGCTGCTGGAGAAAAACGGGGCACTCCATGGTATCCTATACCATGATTTATCTCAGGTTTTCCCTCAGTGGAAACTGACGACATTTTTTTCTCTCCCTCTCCCTCTCTCTCTCCCACCTCCTCTCCCCCCTTTTTCTCCTTCTCTCTTGCAGTTCAAGAGAATGTTGAATCGGGAGTTGACGCACCTATCTGAGATGAGTCGGTCTGGGAACCAGGTTTCCGAATTCATCTCCAACACCTTCCTAGGTAAATGAAGATCCTGTGTGCACACACTCAAAAATCACACTGACAGATTTCATAAATATAATCAACCCTCAGTCTCTACAGAGAATAATCACGACCTGTACATTTACAATATGTAGAAAAACACAAATATTCAGTGGCTCACACAAATATCCACGTCTGCTTTGCTGCAATGTTTATCTGCAGCTTCAGTCTTTCATATGATGTTAAGTCGTGCAAGTTGCTCTGGAAGGCTTTTCTGTGGGGGCGTACCATAAAACACTGCGCCATTAAGCTTTGTCTAGATGTTTATGGTATTGGGCTCAAAATGACCATTAAAGATCAATATAAAGAATATTTGTGTATATATATTTCTCAAAGTATTTACAGAGATGAAAAAACGAATAGAAATGCGGCTGGCTACTGTAAAAAAAAAAAAAAAAAAAAAAAGTGGCATTTGATTGACATGTGAGTTTGTTAGGCAGAAACTGAATAAGTGGATTGGAACTGGATGCCGTCAGAATAGATTGCTAAATATGTACCTATACAGTATATCTTGTCTATAGATACATTGTTTCTGGCTGTTATGTTGAAAATGTTTTATGATTCATGGACCAAACTACGTTGTTAAGTCACTGGTAGAAAGAATAGTGTAACTAGCTCTCATGAGAAAATCTTTTTTTTTTTTTTTTTAATGTAAAAGTTGGCTTTTTGATAAATGTGAGATTTCCACTTTAACGTGAGAGCTGCTATAGGATCAATGTTGTTGTTGAAGCTTGGGAAGGGACAATTAGAGGAGATAATATAGATGAGAGAATAAATATGACGCCAGATAGGAAACATGTGGGTTAGTCAGAATAATCAGGGATATATAATATTTATAGACACCGTGCTTCCGTTCGATTGGTGTCCTGATCCGGTGTAGTGTTGCTGGCAGATCCCCCACCTCCGGATCCTACAGAGGGAGAGGACGGGTGAGGAGAGACAGAGAGGAAGCAAACGGGGGAAGGAGGGGGCTGACTGCAGTGAGGGAGAATATAGAGGTTCAGAGGAACCCCCTTTGCTGGCAGTGAGATGAGCTCGGCAGATTGGGTGACTCATTCCTGTCTTAATGCATCTTTGTCAGCAGGGACACCTTGTTGTACCTCCACCACCACCCCCCACCCCCCCCTCTCTCGCTGCCCCTGAGAATCCAGACAGAGATGACTATCACTTTGATAAAGAAATCAGGATTACCCTGCTGCTGCTGCTGCTGCTGCTGCTGCTGCTGCTGGAGGAGAGAAAGAACGAGCAGGTTAACATTAATGAGGAGTAAAAGAAAAATGGCTGAAGCTGCACAGTTGGCCTGGTTTGGCCTCCGCTGACCAGCAGGGCCGTTTAATCCCTTCATCCATAAAGATTAGCATCGCATCAGTAATGCACTTATTTCTGCTGTATATTTTTTTTTTTTTATAAAAGCATCCATTCAGGACGATAGACATGACATTTCCCTGCCATATGTCTAGTTCTGTAGAGGGCGTTCTTCGATTCACCACAAATCCCCAGCTGATGCTGAGGCAGATTGTTGACTGGTAAAACGGCGCTCATGGAACCTGGATAATTCCCCAGATAAATAAAGATCCCCGGGTTTCTCATCTAGGGCAATTTCAAACCAGGATTTTGGGCTTTCCATTATGGATTGTTGGCCGACAGCATGCTGGCCAGTCACGTGTGACTTTCCCCCGCCACAGCTGTTCTTGCAGCATAATTCCCTTTGATCAGCAACAGCAGAACACACCTAGCTTAGGGAATATACTGGGGAGGGGAAAAGTCCCCCCTAAAAAAAATAATAACCCTCCCCACCCTCCATACCGCATCTGCATCGCTCACAGTTACAGAGCATGTGGAGGAGGATGAAAAGGACTTGGATGAAATCGAAATAAACGTGGGAGGTGACGGAGGGAAGCAAGAATAGGAGAGGCAGAACAGAACATGAAGCAGATATTTACTTCATCTGCTTATTTTGTTTTGTTTTGTGTTTTTTTTTTTTTACTTGAGAGGAAGAAACAGAGCCACGAGAGAAAACACTGGAAGCCAAACTGCAACGGAGAGTCTTAATCTGACAGAGTACAGAAAGCAGGATCCTGATAACTGAGCTGCAAGCCTCCTGAGCAGTTTTATCAGTTTCATCAAGTCAACCGAGTGCACGGCGTTCATTGTACACTGGCACTTACTTATGTAGAAATGGATGATGAGAATGACATGGTGAACCTGTCTCACAGTCCATTCTTCCACACACAGACGGGCCACACACACACACACAGACACAAATACCACACAGCAGTGGTGGTAATGATGGCTTGTAATAAACTAGAGGGCAATATATTGCTCTTCCCCTTGTTTCCCACGCAGCACATGTCTGAGAGCGCTTAATTGCCCATTCTCAATTACCACTGGAGGACTGGGGAGAGAGCGAGAGACACAGACAGGCAGAGGGAACAGTGAGAGAGAGAGGGAGAGAGATAGAGGGAGAGCATGAGAGTGAAAGTGATTATTTGAATTACAGCTGGTAATTGAATAACCCTCCACAGAGGAAGGCTGATAGGCCAGCGATGAGCTGAGTCCAGGCTT
This sequence comes from Caranx ignobilis, assembly GCA_021432705.1. Classification (NCBI taxonomy): domain Eukaryota; kingdom Metazoa; phylum Chordata; class Actinopteri; order Carangiformes; family Carangidae; genus Caranx; species Caranx ignobilis. Next base: position 2,795,864 of record MU270014.1, read on the forward strand.
GATAGATGAGTGCACAGCTCACATACATGCCAACAGCCAATCTCTGCAGGATTTCATTCCCTCCTGTCATTTCACTAAACAGTGATTTTCTGAATAATATCTATTATTTGTGATTATTTTATTGGATTTAATATTCTCTTTTTTTTGGGGGGGGGGGGGGGGCTTGTCTTTCACTTTATTTGCAGCCACACCAGATAAAGATGAACAGACTTACAAATGAAATAAACCAAGCATAAAAATCTCACTCTGTACTCAGTGATTTGATAACGCTGTGAAACATGTGGCATCTTATTGAATGACTGACTTTATGGGACCGCGTTAACCGTGTAGGCGCCCCGGCTCTCAGTCTGTCGATGGTCTGACCTATAAGAGTGAAAAGAACAGAAGATGAGACGTTAGCCACCTGCTGAGAGCAGGAGAGGGGGAGGGACGGAGACGGATGAACAGCGGGAGTTCAGACAGAGACTGCAGGTGGCGGGAAGGGAGCATGAATGAACAAATGAATGGAGGGATGAATGTGTCCATGAATCCCTCAGGAAATAAACTGCTGCAGGTGTTGTTATAGTACACCTGGGTCCTCGGGCCATGATTCAGAGCCATATTACACAGACTCACACTGCACGAGGTTGCAGGGAACAATGTCCACACTTTTCTAAAAACAGAAATGTTCTTGTTTTCCCCCCACCCGCAGACAAACAGAATGAGGTGGAGATCCCGTCGCCGACATCCAAGACGCGAGAGAAGAAGAAGCAGCAGAAGCAGCAGCTGATGACACAGATCAGCGGGGTCAAGAAGGTCTCCCATGGGCCCTCGCTCTCCAGCAGCAGCATCTCTCGCTTCGGTGTCAAGACCGATAAGGAGGAGCTGCTGTCCAAGGAGCTGGAGGATCTGAACAAGTGGGGCCTGAACATCTTCACTGTTTCAGAGTACTCCAACAACCGACCTCTTACCTGCATTATGTACGCCATCTTCCAGGTACGGACCGGTATCAGTGTTACTCCACACTGAGCAGGAAATTCCCTTTTTTCAATTATGCAGCACAAAAATGATCCATGCTTCAGTTCTGAATGTATTTTGATGTTCTTCCAGGAGCGAGATCTGCTAAAGACATTTAAGATCCCCGTGGATACGTTCGTGGCCTACATGATGACGTTGGAAGACCACTACCATTCAGATGTGGCCTACCATAACAGCCTGCATGCTGCTGACGTGGCCCAGTCCACACACATCCTCCTCTCAACTCCAGCCTTGGATGTAAGTTATAATACATCGTGTCATATTCTCATGCCTCACATCCGGATCTTCTTACATTATCTCATCCTCCTCCATCTTTTCAACTCTGGAGGTTGAAAAGTTCCCCCCCTTGCTCTGACCGGAGCACATGCACAGAAAAGAAGGGAAAAACTAAAAGAGGAGTGAGCTCTTACGTCACCCAACATGCCACTTTCCTGGAGTGCCACACTCGCTTTGAAGAGCTCAGCATCCTTCCATTGAATCATCTTTTCCCCTCCAGTTAACTAAGAGAAATTCCCCTCTTTATTTCAGTTGATACATGGGGTTGGGTTTAGTTGAGGAACATTATTCCTCTGCAGTTTTCCTTATAGGCAGAATATGACAGAAACTTTTACATTTCCCATCAGATTAAGGTTGAAGACCTTTGGTCTGTTGTCTCTCCCTTACACAATCATCTGGGAGTCAACAGTTTGTGAGGCATGGATTAACTGCTCTGTTTTTGTATTGCGATTTTTTAATAATTAAATAAAATGTTCTTTCCTCCCCTTCCCAGGCTGTCTTCACAGACCTTGAGATCCTAGCAGCCATCTTTGCTGCAGCTATCCATGATGTTGATCATCCTGGAGTATCAAACCAATTCCTAATCAACACCAGTAAGTGAAAATATTCCTCTCTCTCTTTAAAACCGTATAAATAGATGCTTTCAGGAGCCAAATATCAGTAGTCGTGATGAAGACTAAAATAATAAGATCCTGCTTTAACCTCTGTTCAGACTCTGAGCTGGCATTGATGTACAACGATGAGTCTGTGCTGGAGAACCATCACTTGGCTGTGGGATTCAAGCTGCTACAGGAAGACAACTGCGATATCTTCCAGAACCTCACTAAGAAGCAGAGACAGTCCCTACGCAAGATGGTCATCGACATGGTAATGTATCATGATTCATATTCTGTTCTCTTCTTCTGCCATCCTGATTTGAATCACAATCTGTCTGAAATCCTGATGCTCACATATTTTTTTTTCTTTTTCCAACTGCTTTATCCAGGTTTTGGCCACTGACATGTCCAAACACATGAGCCTGCTGGCTGATCTGAAGACGATGGTGGAGACGAAGAAGGTGACGAGCTCAGGAGTGCTGCTGCTGGACAATTACACCGACAGGATACAGGTAGCTGTTTGTTCTTGCAAAACAGTTTCTTATGTGTTTAAATTAAGTGTACATCATATGTGTGACTCAACATACTGGAAGCCCCTGCACTTCTCGTTTACCTGCTTTTAATAGCTCTAATCAATAGCCAGTGTTGGCAGAGGTTACTCAGCCAATGATCATTAGCCAGCCTCCCACATAACTGACCTCTGCTCCCACTGTCACTCCGCTCCTCACTCCATCCATCTTCTTTCTGCCTTTAAGTGCTCCCTTTACACCTTCGCTGTGATGATCCTAGGGTTTCCTCTATTAGACTGCCGTGTAGACCGACCCCCTCTTATAACAAAAGTCAGCAGAGAATTAGCTTTAAATGTCTTGTGGACATTTTTTACTAAATTGATTCTGATTCTGTATTTTTCATAGGTGCTGCGTAACATGGTGCACTGTGCTGACCTGAGTAACCCCACAAAGTCCTTGGAGCTGTATCGTCAGTGGACCGATCGAATAATGGAGGAGTTCTTCCACCAGGGAGACAGAGAGAGGGAGAGGGGGATGGAGATCAGCCCCATGTGTGATAAACATACAGCCTCAGTGGAAAAGAGCCAGGTAGGCAACAGAGCATGCGTCACTGCGTATAGGTGCATCAAAGCCTCAAGAGACTCGGTCATAACTCTTACTTGTCTCCTTCAGGTGGGTTTCATCGACTACATCGTGCACCCTCTTTGGGAGACTTGGGCTGATCTGGTGCACCCGGACGCTCAGGACATCCTGGACACGCTGGAGGACAACAGGAACTGGTACCAGAGCATGATCCCCCAGAGTCCCTCCCCTCCTTTCTACGACCAGGGCCCACATGTACACGGCGGCGGCACTGGAGGGCAGGGAGGCGGGGAGAAATTTCAGTTTGAGCTGACCTTGGAGGAGGAGGACTTAGATGGAATAGAGAAAGATGGCGAAGGGGAGGAGGAGGAGGAGGAGGAGGAGGAGGAGAAGAAGAAGAATTGGAAGAGGAGGAGGAGGAGGACAGTCTAGGAGATTCTCGATCTCCTCCCCTGGCCTATTTGGACGGTCCTGAGAACGAGGAGGGCAGCATGATGGAACCCACGACGTCGATAGAAATCGTGACACACGAGGCATCGCCCACAGATACATAGGGCTGACATCATCAGGCTCACATGGTGATTTGAAAGTTTTTGGAAAAAGAGGGGAAATCCTCTTGCAGCTGTGCTTTTTAATAAGCCCACAGAAGCAAAGGCTTAGTTTTGGCCTGCACAGGGGCGTCTTGCACTTGGGTGTTTGAAGCCAGACACGGACGGACAGTTTCAGATGAAGCGGCTTCAGAGTTCTCAGGAAATAATTACTGCGAACATTTTAGTCTTGGTGGAAAGACGAGACTGAGGGTGGAACTTGAAGGATTTTGGCCAGTTTGGGAAACGGTTACTTTTCTTTTCTGGACTGGCATTAAATGGACACTGACACTACTGAGAGAAGTTTTGTACCTTAAGACTTTTTTACAGATATGATATGATCTAGAAGTAGCATAGAGTAAGATCTACTGATGGAGACACATTTGTATAGCAAGAGAAAGTGTTTACTTTTTTCCTGTACCATTTGTCAAAGGACTTTTGTGTGCCTTTTTTACTATTGTCTTTATAATAGTTTTTTATTTATTGAACACTCTAGTATGTCTGTGAAATGTCTTTTTTTCTTATCTGAAAGAGCAAAATCTTTTTTGTATGTTAAAAGAGAACAGTCTTCCATGTATTGGGCAATAGAGAAATACAAACAAATGTCGACAAACAACTTTCTGGACAAACTCATCAAAATAGGGAAACATGAACACACACATTCTACACACGTTTGTATCACATTCGTTTTTCGATCTGAGCACAATGTTTATTTGTTCACTCATGGTTCATGTTAACAGTTAGTTTGTTGTTTCTATATTGGATGTCAGTCAATGAATGTCACAGTGAAATATCACATCTATTTTCATACTACATCTTGTTCATATGCCGTCTTTTCCTCTTTATTCTTTGTAAGAGTCTGCAGACCATTGGGGGCTTCCAACCTTTTCACACCAAAACTTGACTTTTGAAGCTTTTAAAGACAAAATACTCAGGGAGGATAAAAAAATCCTTCCTTAGCAACCACATAGTCTGGTATTTCTGCTTAAAATTTCACTGTAAAATTACTGACGATCGTCTTTTCATTTCTGCAGTTGTTGTTGTGTTGGTGTGACATTGAGAATAGCCCTGTTCAAACCTATCACCAGATGAAGTGGGCAGAAATTTAAACAGGACTGAGAACAAACAACAAGCTCCTTAGATGTACTAGAAAATCACAAATGAAGTCTGTCAAGGACAAAATGCACAACAGCAATGAGTCTATTTTCAGCCCACAGGTATGCTGCAGTCTTAATAATCCTGTTAGTTGGAACAGGGCCTGACCCTGGACCCGTCTGATGTAACGCCCCCCTGCCCCTCTGCAATCAGGCCCAGACCAGATGATTAAAGGTGCTCTTACAGCTGCCTGTCTGAAAGGCGCTCTCAGACCCTCATCAACGCCACTATTCACATGGTTTACAAACCCCTCTGGGCTCCACGGACACGACCCCAAAACAATCAGGCTGGCTATTTCTTCCTTGCGATAAAAATCCCTCAAGTGCTGCTTCTGCTCATTGACGTCAATTGAATTTTTCCCCTCCCCCCTTGACTGTATCAGGTTTCCAGGACAGTCGGGTTATTAGAATTTGGCACAGATGGAATTGCTGGAATCAGCATGGCAGGCTGTCCCCTTTGGAAAAAAAGAGGAATAATTAGGTGCTGTAGTTTTTAAAAACTAACCAAAATACGCCTCTTTTTTGTTTCTCCACTGATGCACTGGGGAAGATGGGTTGAAAATGGTTTGCAGACCTCACATTTCTACTCCTGTGGCTTCCACGACTGACTCTTCAGGATGTCCTAGTTACATCCATAATCATGTCTCTCCAGTTGCATATTGGTTTACTGTTATACTCAAAAGGTACTTCATCTGTTTTCACTCCAGCATGCTTAAGTGGCAATTGTTTGTGTGCTGTTTGTACGTACGGAAGGTTTTGTATGCGTGTGTGTTTTTCTGTATGTGTGTGTTTGGATGTACTGACTTTGTCATCAGGCCTTACCCCCTATCACTCCACACCTTTGTCGCTACTGTTTGTCGCTAGGAGCTCAAGTTGGTCCTTTTTGCTGTTTATAACAGTGTGTATTTATTCTATACTTTAAGCTTGTAAATAAGAAATACTGGTTCAGTGTAAAATCTATTTTAATTTATATGCACTTGCATTACCTGGAAGTGGTGGTGTCTAATGTGTAGAAGACTCTGGATAAGAGTCTTTTTATATATGTATTATATATTGTTTTTATATATATATATATATATATATAAATATATCTAAGTATATATTCGCACAATGTTTTGAGTGCCCAGCAGAGCAGCAGCTAAAGAGACATATTGTTGTTGTCAGATGAGAACCTTGTAACTCAGAAAGCCCTTTTTATTTTTACATAAAAGTTCAAATCGTCTTTAATGTGATGTCACAGACGAGAAAATTAAACATTTTACATTATGCATGAATATTAAAACCAAAAATGTTCTCACTTTGGCATCATTTTGAAATTGAATCTATACTATATTCTGTCCTGTTTTGGAAAATTAAAGCTTTTGTCATTCATTTAAATTTAAGCTTAGTTCCCAAATCTTTCATTTTGTTTCTTTGATCAATTTTCTGATGGAAAACTATTTTGGACCAATTGAGTTTTTTTTAAAGCTACGTGGTTTTCATCTAACAGCAGCGATTTGGTAACCCAGAGGTGACATAGAGGACATGTTAAACTGCATAGGCTTGGATATAGGATACATACGAGCTAGCTAAGGAACACTGAAGCGTAGTCATTGCTTGGTATCAACGTATACAAACAGCTTATTTTCTCTCAGCGGCTTGTCACAACCGAAGCTTCTCCATCCAGCATTTGAATGCAGATTGCTGATATATGAGGCCAGATACAGGTTCGACTGACAAACACAAAGAGATTGTCTCCTTTTACACTTAACGCACTTCATGTAAAAGTAGATAAGACGGGGACGGTATTGGTAGCATGCTACAATACACCCGGCACTGACGTGAATCGTACTGAATTAACAACAAAATATGATCTTATGTAACTGGTTGTGCTCATGTGTGAACTCTTTCTGACCAAACTTGTTAGCAGTTTTGAAATTCAAATTTGTCAGTATTAACATTGTTTATCTATGTTCAAGCTTTTTTTGGTCCTAGTTGTGTCCAAATGGTTAGCCAGATTTAGCACTATCTGCATGAGAGATGGGTTTTTCTAATTGTCAATATGTTCAAGTCCGCCAGTTATTGCAGGTGGGTTATTAAATGTTTCACACAATGTATGGTATTATATTGTATATTGTGTTCAAAAATAAATCTGAAATACTTTTTCTATGAAGTGATTAAAGCAAAGCATGAATATACGTTATCTGTTTCTGCTGTTTTTTTTTTTCCTCCTCCTCGTAACCTTTTACTATGGGTGCGAACAGCAAATTAGGTCACAGTCACGCTTCTGGTGGGTTCCCACATGTTTGTCATGTTTCATTAGGCTGTGTACGGACGCAAAACTGAGCACCTGGGTCCTGTGCTGAAAAAAAAAAACAGCCTCTAGTATGTAAAACAGTATCAAAACATAGAGGCCTGTGCAGCTCCTGTCACAGTCCAAAGAGCTGTGAACCAATTTACAGTCCAAAGAAGACTGCCACCCCCAAAACATGCAAATATCACAGCTAGAGAAGATTTTACACTGTAAAACTTAATTCAAAAGTTTTAAATCAGATCAATCAAACAAGCAAATGTGCATATTTTGGTCCACAACTTCAGACTATTATTCATTCTCAATTAATCTGGGTTTTATGTCATTGTTTAGTTTGAAGTTCTTTTGTTCTGAAACTTTTGAAAGAAATGCAGCTCAAAGTGCTTTAGAAATAAAAGTAAAAGTAATAATGTAAATGTTACATGAGATAGAGAGAGTATAAAATGGAAAATGTAACAATAGGAACATGTCAATTGATTTTCTGTCAATCGACAATCGTCAGTTGATTGATTGATTAGTGTTTCTTTACCTTCCTCATGGGCAAGCTTGTGCTTGACTGAGATCTGACTTTGCCCTTAGACAAATACAGGAATGCTAAAAGACAGTCTAACAGTGTCATCCCGTCTTTAGGTTCCCACAGTCACTCAACCACAATCTAAATTTAAAAAATGATCGTAAAGCCGCTGAAGGTCAACTAACCCTGGTCCGTCCTGTGAAAAACCAGCATCAACCTCAAACCCCAGGACAGAGGCTGGAGACTGAAATATAATTGAGGTGATATTATAGTTGTGTGTCAGTACATCTGTGCTATGTTACTCTTCATTCTCTTTGATGTCACTGCGTTTGCTGCATCATCACAGAGGTCTGGGTCTAATGTGCAGAGACGGGAACACTGTGTGACATGGAGTCAGCACTATGGTCCACACACAATCTGACAGGCCTGTCCTGATGTGACATAAGGCTCTAACACACACAAACGTACACATAAACACAAGTACAAGCAGTTCATCATCAGTTTTGCATGTGTTGAGACACATACACCTTCAAAGACCTACTCCCAGCACACACAGTAGATGACGTCAGTCATGGTCACAAACGTCAGTAAGACATCCAACAAAAATTGAACTATTTTGTTGTACGGCTGTGAGCGAATTGCAACGAACTTCCATCTGCTGTTTTTAGTTGTTAGAGGTAGAGTCTGGAAGTTTGTTCGTTGCAGTTTGTAAACAAAACTTTCAAACTGGGCTCCTCCTCTGGGGCTCAACTGTGCACGCCTCCTGCCCCTGACAGCAGCAGCAGTAGCAGTAGTAGTCAGGACTGGAAAGAAAAGGAAATATAGTCCGAGTGAACCGCTGGAGCGGCGGACCAATAGCCGACTGTCGCCGGTAATGGGAGCCTCGAGGGCTACACTGCGTCGAGGGCCGTTGTGGTGAGCTGGGAAGCGGGTGGTAGCGGCGGATGCTAGCTGCCTAGCGGGTGTTAGCGGTGGCGAATCGCACTCACTAGCATCCGGGACAGCTAGTGGGGCTAGCAGCCATAGACATACAGAATATGTCTATGAGGTTAGGGACATACAGTATATGTCTATGCTAGCAGCCCTCCTACTCATGCTGCAGGAACTTCACCTGCTCTGTCACTGGCTTGAGAGACTCTCCAACCAGAAACGTCTCTGTGCACAACAAAACAAAGCAAAAGATCAAAATACAGGCAGGGGGAGGGGGCACTGCAGACACAGTCACCACCACACAGGACTAGAAGACCATAGGTGATGATTAAGCCAGTTGTTTTATGTGGGCTCTTGGACACAGACAGGGTGAGAAGAAGGCTAGAAAGTTTGATGAAGCAATGTTTCCAGGAATCTTCTGTTTGTGACTAATTTTCCACAAATGACTAGTTAGACTGGAGGGTCTGCGGACTAATACACTTTAGGGAACGCCCCACAAAAGACAAAGTTGTGCAAGTAGTAATTTTACTGCAATAGTTTGTGTCTTTAAGAACATAACAAGGCCAGTCTTGATCGTAGGTGTGACAGTCTTACATCAGTGCATCTCCTCCTGAGGCTTGAGAGCCGGGGCAGCAAGTGAAGTAAAATGAAAATATTCTAAACATGTTCTTTCTACATCTTCATCTACCATGTCCAAAACAGGAGGAAAAAGTCAAACAATCTGGGCACTGATCAGTTTTGCTTGGTCCCCTCTCAAAAAATCATTACTGGCTATTTTTGGACCTCAGACTGTGGAGGAATCGTTCAAACCTAATCCTAAAAAAAAAAAAAATCACAGCAAGGGTAAGAGGCTTGTGTAATTTCTACGCATGACCTCTCCATATCCAATCTCATAGTGATCCATGATAAGAGCTCTGAGGCTGTTTGCCCTTGTATCCACTCCAACCTTACTTTAAAAGACAATCATGAGTGAATTATATCACCAGGGTCTGTTATTTTACTCTCACCTTGTGTGCTCCTCCCATTTGCTCTTTTCATTTTTCACCTCTTATCATCAAATGTTCTCATATGTGCCTCCTCTCCTTGAACATATTCCAATGTCCTCCTATTTCCTCCACCTCACGCTCTCTCTCTCTCTCTCTCTCTCTCTCTCTCGCTGCCATTTCCCACTGTTGAAACGACTCGCCTGTGACATAACCCAGTAGAAGCCAGAGATTTGACTCGATGAAACTACTTGCGTGCATGTGACGAAAGAAAAGACTGACTTGGAAGATGGGACAGGAGACCTCCCCTGTCACTCGTCTTCAAAGGCACCGCGCAACCACATGGATGGCCCGACTTATCTAATAATGCTAAAAACAGAGCAAACCATTTCCCACCAGTCTACGCAAATGACACCACTTTAACTGCTCCTCTGTGTGGCACAAGGGGGAAAAAAAAGATGAGGGGATATTTTCAGGCCAGAAAAGGAAATGGTTAGTTGGTTCGATTGGGAGATAATAGGGAATTGGCTGAAGGCTTTAGAGTCCCCCATTGTGTCTTCTGTATGTGAATGAATGAGGCACAAAAGAGAGGAAAAGACAAGGAGAGCGTAGGTGTGCGAACTTGAACAAATCTCATCTTAACCAGTGACTAAGACGCATCTCATTTAAAGATGAGCCATGAATTCTGTCAGTGAAGGGAGGAGAGGATATCTGACCACCTTCCACGACAAACCTTTGTTTTTCTATAGTTTAACATACTTTGTTGTGAATGTCAGAAATAAGATAAACTGGACTACACCTGATATATTCTGTTTTTGAAACGGCAACTTAGTCTCGTCTCTCATCAAGTGAACTTGTTTGGATGAGTTTCATAAGAGGGCAAAGATGCACACACACACACACACACACACAGCAGACGGAGAGGAAGAGAGCAGCTGATGTAACTCTTTTAAGCTGAATAGACGAAGGCCTCAACGAGATGTCGGGTAATTAAATTTAAGGTTCCTGAGCCCCTGCATTGTTATTTCACAATGGTGCAGTGACAAATGTGGATTTCTTAAGAGTCTCTCTCTTCTGTAAATCTACGTGGAACTGTGTTGGGACTTTCACAGTTGTTGCTTGAACAGCAGTGAAACTCTAACTACTTTGCATGTCAAACTGTTTCTGGAACTTAAAAGCTTTGAGCCAATCCCTAAAATAAGATGCAAACTTGGGTGTCAACATACAGTAAGCGTCATTACATAAAAGTACGTGCGTCACTTGAACAAGGTTTAATTTTTCCCAGATGTTGATTTTTAGCCTTTTGTAGCTGCAGCTGTCTGCACAGGCACAGCTCATCATGATACAGAGGCCTGACAGTAAAGACAATGTGATTTATTCTTGATAGAGTGTATATCTTCTCAGAACTTTATTGATGAATCTCTTCCAAACTCTTCCAGGTTTTTTTGGTTTGTTTGTTTGTTTTTTTTTTTTTTTAAAAAAGCACTTACTCACAAATCTAGCCACTTTTAAAAGTAGACAGCAATGTGGCAAAGAGGTTAAGTAAGAAAAATCTGGCAAGGCATAGGCCAGGACAAGGGTATAAAACTAATTCTAAAACTTTGAAAGCTCCCAGGGGCACAGTGGCCTCAATACTTGTGAAATAGGAGAGATTGTAAAAAAAAAAAAAAAAAAAAAAGGTGTCCGTCCAGTCAAACTGAATAAACTGGCAGGAAGGACTTTCATCAGGGAAGTGATCAAGAACCTAGTGGTCACTTTAACCAAGTTGCAGATGATCCACTGCAGAGAACCTGCCAGGAGGACAACCATCTGAGCAGCAATACATCAATCAGGTCTTTATGGAAGAGAGGAAAGACAGAAACCACTTTGAATATGAGATATATGACAGCCTGCTTTAAAGATCTCTGAAGAGCCTGGGAAAAAACATTTTCTGGCCCCACAGATGAAAACTGAATTCTTTCGGCAAAACTCCAACCACCATGTCTGGGGAACACCAGGTGCTGTTCATGACCTTGATAATACCATCCTCAACAGTGACTCGGGCAGTAGTTCACCTGTCAGCATCACAGTGATCTGAAACATACAGTCGAGACAACACTGGAGTGACTCATTCTGGCCGTCCTGGAGCAGCCCAGTCAAAAACCAGACTTAGACCTCACAGAACATCTGTGGAGAGACCTGAGGATGGGAGTTCAAAGACATTTCCTGTCCAATCTGATGAAGCTTGAGAGGTTCTGCCAGGAAGAATAGGATAACCTGCCTCAATCCAGATGTGCAAAGCTTGTACACACAAAGCCAAGATGACTGGAAGCTACAATTGCTGCCAAAAGCAGTTTCTACCAAGTACAGAATTAAAGGTCTGATTAATGCAACTTGAAAGATCCCAGTTCTTCATTTTTAATACTTTTGCAAATATATTTTCACTTTTCAATGACAGGTAGGGGTTAGATATTGTTGAAAAGAATTTATTAGCAGCCCAACTGAAAAATAAAGTCTTTTTATTTGTGAAATAAGGATGTGGAGCAGAAGTGTATGTGTATCAGGAGATAGTGAGCGGCTAAGACAAGGACAGCCTCCTGCTGTCAGGACTTCACGCCTTGCATTGATTTTAAAACTTGGCGCAGAGAAGCTAAATTGAGGAAAACTTCGTGAACTTGAGTTGCGATATCACACAGCGTCTCTTTAGTGTTGTAATGTAACAGCCTTCACTTATTGTGAGCATGTAGAGTTAACTGTCTTCTCTTTTAATGCAAATGATGTGGCCCCTGCTTTTGCGTCACTGTGGTTTTATAGCCGACTGTAGGGCCAGCTGGGTCAAATACTGCTACTGCTGCTCTGAGAAGAAGACACTGTTAGAAGTGACAAGCCTGGCAACTGATTTTAATTTTTATCTCATGGAGATCATTTTGTTAAGAAGAAAATATTTGTCATGACGAGGCCTTTTCTTTCAATACACTGACTTCAGTGAAACAAAAGAGAAAGACGGGGAACGTTTCTTGTCTTATTTTTGATTGTGTCATTTAGCCAGTTCCCATAACTGAGTTGTGAAAACAGCAACAGGAAGACAAAAATCAGCCATAGTTTCTATGTTTCTATTACTGGAAGCTATGTAGCTTCCAGTAAAAAAGGCAACACGAAGCCCCTCTTGGGTCCCTCTTGGCCCCTCTTGGGTCCCCCAAGGCTGCATTAACCTTGTAAATGAAGCAAGTAAATCAGCCTCACAATGGATACATGTGGCTATTTATATCCCCCGGGCCAAGTAGAGGAGAGATGATGAAGTGGCTGAGGGTGCAGAGAAACACCACAGACAGCCTCTTTAGAGGACCTCACTGAGTCTTCATTGTGCTCACTGAAGTGATGAGAGAACAGGTGGACGCAGCTGGCAGCATTTTAGGTGGGGGGGTGGGGTAGAAACCAGTACTTGTAGATTGTAACCAGAGCACTGGTGATGTCTGCTGAGACATCTTGTGGTGCTGACTGACAAACATGTGAAAGAGTAGAGTCTAACATCCAAGATGGCACTGGTTGTTACAATGAGGTTACAACATCAGAAGCAGCTTACAGGAAGAGCAGCTGGGTGATGGAGGCTGAAGCTCAGAGCTCCACACCTGGTTCCAGAGAGAGGCATGCTCTACTTCTTGAAGTTGGTTGATAAGGTGTTGGTGGACACCTTTATTACTATTGGGTGCAGGTACAGTTTCCACACAGCAGCATGGTAGGGTGTCATTCTACTGAACCCTTATGTTTACTGCAGCACAATATTGTGAGTATTTTATAGTTCTATATTAGAAATGTCTTTTCCTTAAATCAACTGGTGATTAATACGAATGATTTGCAAATGATCTTTGATGCTGGCCCCAAACCTTGCTAAGACAAAAGTGATGGTTCCCTGAGCTCATACCCTTGTATTAGGTTTTAACTGCATCTAAAACACAGATTAATGTCAGCTTTTGTTGTGCAGTCAGTTACAGGCACAGTAGAAACTACTTCATATGATCAAAGACATAGATGCTTCCACAGATTCATGGGCTTCATATAAAACACTGGAGAAGTGAAATGCTGAGGTGTGACCTGCCTGCCCCCCTACATCAGTCTGCTGAATGCAGTGAGTAATCGCCTCAATTGTTCACTCCATAGAAAAATTAGGAGAGAAAAACAAATACAAACTCTAGCTGAGAGCTAGAATGAGGACTGTGTGTTGTTGCATAGCGTGACCAATTTCACAGTCGTTTCTGTTTCCCTTCTCTCTGGTTCTTCCACAGCTGTGTCACCGAGCCCTTTGGTTATATTACTCTAAACTTTATAAATCATTTGTTGCTCTCACGCACCCTTCCCAAATCATCGAGGTCTGCAGCACATGGGAACAATTCTTTGGCTTGCGTGAGAACTTCTGTGATGACACGTGTGTGTGTGTGTGTGTGTGTGTGTGTGTGTCTTTTGCTCATTGTTCTCCCGTAATGCCATTCCTTCCAGTAATCTTCTGTACTTCAGAGCATTTATAGTTAATGGCAGGCACACACGGATTAGCTACAGGACTTGAACCAGGGTCATGTTGTTGAAGAACTCATTCTCTGACCACTAGGCAACCCAAACATCACAGATGATATATTTTATGGGTTTCAAAGATATTAATCACATATAAGAAAAAAAAAACTGGAGTTGCCTTCTACAGCATTCCCCTGGAGGGTCGCTCCTGTCAGGTCCAATGTGTCTTTATGACCCATAAATTTGTCCCAAAGGACTTTACGATCTGTACCGCAACAACAACACCCTAAACTTAGGGAAAACATCAGGAGTGATCCGTCTTTCATAACAGAAAAACATGTGATACGTGTCAAAAGTAGAGACACTGAATTGCATTATGCATAAACTATGTAAACTATATAGGTATAGAAGTGTCAGTGGCATTTTGCACTGAGATCTCCATGGGGGAAACGCTGCACGATTACAGCTGCGAGAAGAGAGACAAAGCTAATGTTTTCCACAAACCTTGTAAAAGTTGTGGTTGAAGACATCTTGACGACTCCATTTTGAACATGTGGGTCATTCCTTACAGGAAAGGACCTCTGGTGAACAAGAGATGATGGGTTTCATGGGGTTCACCCAGCAACAATATCACCACAGTTCTGAGTGCTGTAAAAGAAAAGAAAAGTCAAACTTTGAGCAGACTGCTCCTCAGTACAGACAAGGAGAGCACTGTTTGACTGCTAAGTGGCTACAGCAGCAGATCCAGGGCAGTAGCTGCAAAAACCTTTGCTATTATCAAAATAGAAATACTACAGGCAATAAAATGAAATGACACATATCTCTGCCAAGGCCAAACAATCCATGCTCTAAAGTCCTACATCCCAACATCATAAATGTGTAGCTTACATTATTTCCTGAGAAAGCAGTTATTTTCTTTCTTTTCTTTCATCCCATGAGTTTAATGCAACACAGTCCTGCCAACTAACCAACAAATAGACAGGGGTGACAACTTGACCTCCTTGGTGGAGGTAATATTGTAGATTTATTCTTTGTCATTTAGGTTGTGCCTGTTTTTTTTATATATATATATATAAAGATGAGACAGTATTTAGGTCAAACTACCTTTGTGCAGTTAGGGTGCCCTGGTAGAAAGGCAGTGTTCCCTCAACACGTTGATTTGTTCGTGTTCATGTGTGTGGCCAAGTGTGTGTAAGTGAATGAGTACACGTGCAGAGGGAGACCACAACAGTGAGAGAGAGACAACCAGTCAGACAGGAGATGCAATGAATGGGGATTTTGACCCCCCCCTCCCTCCCTCATCGTATCACAGGGACGACCAAGTTCTTTTTGTCGATTGCGTTGCCATGGTAACTGTGCCAGAGATGAATACTGAGACACGTTCTCTAGACACTATGTGGGATAACATCTCCACAGTCACATGCAGGCAATGTCTCATGCAGCAGGTACACAATACAGATAATCTCCAACACACACACTCACATGTAGGTTCGTGCTGCTTATGTAGAAGTACACTTAATCTTGCACCAGGTACTGTTTTAATGACAAAATGGACTACAGTTCAGGGGTCCAGTTTGTCTAGTAGTATACTATGTTAAAAATATAATGCATTATTATAACTCTATTGCAAAATCTATTTAAAATTGAAATGTTAAAATGACTCAGCAATAATTTAGCTTAGCCTCATTTTTCCAAAACAATAATTAAAATTATTTATGTGATAATTTATAGATTTTATTATTTTTTCATAAATTGTATTTCTTTCAGTATGGTACACTCATAGATGTATTTTCTAAATAACAAAGTGTTCTGTATTATGGTGCAACATAAATTAAACAAGATCCTTCCAAATGATCAAAAACAAACATCTGAGTGTAGATCCAATGAGTAAAATCTGAATGTACGCTTATTATTTTCTTGATCTTATAATGTGATTTCTAGAGGCACAGGGGCAGATGGTCCCAGCAGGCCCCCCTACCTGTGCTCATACACAAACACCCTCTAGGCGTAGTCAAACGTCAAACGTGCATGCCATGCATGCCTGCCATGACAGAAGCCTTCATTCAGATACACATGCACCATTCATAAAAAGGCTACAGTGCAGCCTACATTCTTTAGCAAGTAACTTCTCCACATGCTGGTAAAAGAAGAGGATCAGTACAGGTACAGTACAGCCTGCATGCTCTCGAGCTAACTGATCTCACATGCTGTGACAAACTTTTAAGGGGGGGAGGGCGGGGGATCAAATGCGGGTGAATCAGGGAGAGGTGAGGCGTCCACGTTGCGCAACAGTGCTGGACTGCACGTCAACATATTGTGCTTTGCCGGAGGAAATTACCTCCCCGGACGGGTTTGTTGAATTATTGACCGAGGCGTTGGGTGAGCGGAGGACGGGGCTGTGCGGTGCAGTCAGGTGTATGAATCAGTCCAATCAGAGAGAACCGACCTCCAGACATTTACCTACACGTGTTATTCAAATCCCAGTTCAACTGCTCTACTCTGCTTCACCGTGGGTGTGAATAAATGAATAATCTAATTAATCACCTGCAAAAAGTAATCTAGTTATGTAACTCCTCAGTTAAACAGGAGCTGATTAGTTCGGTCTGACTTTGTGTTTTGTTTGCTCGTTACCGTTCAAGCTATGTGACATATAGTGTTTAAATATATCCTAACTACATATAACGCCCACATATTCTTTCCTAACGGTTGATTAACTGTCGAACGTTGACAGTAGCCGGAAGTGACATTTAGTTTGCTTGTTTTTTTGTCAAATAGTGATGTATGTGAATAATTGATGAAAAATATTACTTATGAATAAAATGTTTTGATAATTTGGATTCATACTGATACGGCAATAGTAAAATACATTTTCCTCTCGATTCCTTACACAAGGTATGTCACTTCCGGCACCCATTTTTGATTGACGTAGGAAAACCGAACAGGAAAACGAAAACAGTGTGGAAAGCAAATGAAATCTTTTTTTTTCTAATTTTCCAGGAGACACAGGAGCTTTGGATTCACCTGAACAGAAGAGACACAGAAAAAGAACAAGAGTCGATCAAATTTGGTGGTAAGTGTTGCCTTATTTTTTGAGAAAAACAGTCGACTTCGGCTAAACGTCAATGCAAACTTTAGCTAACTGTTAGCTAATTGCAGACACACCCTGAGCCTGAACAAATTCGCTCTGAAGTAAATTGCTCATTGTATCAGTTTATTGAAAGGAAATACTCTTACTGGCTCAGATAATGGGCAGGTGTAGGACCAACTTTCCACTCTTTTAACATTTATAGATTGATGCTCATTGTTTGTGGGAAAACATTAGACCTAGGCAGTGGATTCATCCATTCTTTTCACATATAGCTGTCTCTACATGGTAGGTGGCTATAGAGAAACAGTGAGTATGGGCCTTTTTTTGGCGTAATATATAACTTACTGTCTAAAGCCTTCGTTGTAGCAGAATTTGAGTCAACTCTTTGTTATAATCTGAATGAGTGCATGTGTGTATTGAAAGTGAAACTGTGTGGGTGATGATAGTAAATAATGACATTTACTAGAAATGTATTCACAGTAAGTGTTATTCTCTACCTCCTGCACAGCTGGCCTGAGTATGGACTTAAGTAATATTCCTGTAACCATAAGGCCGTGTACAGGACAGTTTACATCATAGAACTGAAACAGGAAACTGGTAATTTTTTTGGGAAGGGGAATCGTGTTTTATCATGCTTGTCTGACTAATGGAGTTGAAAAAGGTGGCAACCCTGAAAGCTCTGCTACATGTACAGCTATTCCCACTCTGTCTGAAGTCATGAGTAAGAGCTGGGGTAGGAGCTGACACAGATGCCATATGCACATTAATGCTTGTTGTAGTTTCCCATCATTTCTTGCCAAGAGAGCATCCTGTGAGAGTTGTGGAAATGATAAATGTTGAAACACTGTTATCCCACAACAATTTTTGACACATATACTTTAATACAGTTATTCATAGTTTATCTCTTGGGGATTTTGTGCTTGCTAGCTGGCCAGGAAATTAAATCACATTGTTTATCAAAACAGGAAGATTAGAAATTTGCAGTGTTTTCATATATTACCGGCATCTTTATGAGATTGTGACACCTGCTGAAGGGACACACATTGGTCATATTTAATTAATTAACCCCCGACCATGAGTTTAAAATCTTCAACACTAGTTTCCAGTCAGTCTGCAGGGTTTTTGTGAAAGACAAGGAAGTGTCCTTTATTAGAGATACATGCTACTGTAGTCTTGACCTCAGTCAGACCCTGACATAAATCGCCTGGGGCATCTGAAATAATTACAATCTAACAGATAGTTAAAGTTTATTATAGAGTGTCGTAATCCAGCATGTGACAGCAAGAGCTTGGCTGGGGAGTAGTGAGTGGAGGACAGGGCACAAGTGGTTTGTTTTTGTCATCTGAAATGGCTGAGTAGATCCATTCAGATCGATTAGCTAAGCAGACTTCATCATTTAGGCTTGGCACAAACAAAACACAAGTTTGCAGTTTGTTTGGGAAATTAATGTTCTGTCTGATTACTTACACTGATTGTGTTTCGTAAGAGCTGTGGCATTGATGTTTAGGGAGGGTCGAATCAAAATACCAGAGGCTAGACTGTACCCATTAGCATGTGATGATATTTGTGTCCAGTGAACGTGCAGAATATTTTGGTGTGTAGTCTTTGATTTTGTTTGTTTAATTGGGCAGGTTTTGTGGCATGTGATACTTCACATGGCGCTACACCTGAAGTCTGAGTCTGGCTCCTGTTCCAGCACCAGCATCCAGCTGCATTCTGAGTCATGTTCGGCACATTATGTGCTCACTCTTTGACAACACATTTTAGCTTGTCTAAAAACACGTGTTGATATCAATGATTAAGTAAAATCCTCTTCTGAAAGATTTGATGACACTTTATATTTATTGAAAGTGTCATTAGAAATGAACACTTTGATAGACATGAACCAGATGCCTTTAAACAAATACTCAGTACAGATATATTAGATGTATCTCTGCGTTTGGGTGTGTCATGTTGGGACAGCTATGACGTCCCAGTGGCCTACTGCAAGTGTGAGAGCTGAAGTCAAGTGAGTTCAAGTATGGGTTAGTTACATGTGGGAAAAGCTGTGGGGGAGAGAAGGGATTGCCGAGCTTGACGGTGGTGAGTGAGAAATGAGGTTTCAGTTTTGGTTGGACTTTGCCTGGGAATTCAGCCTGGGAAATTTTCTGATCTTTGTTCCCTCTGTTGAGCTGTGAAACCCCTCAAACGCAACATTATCCGGGATTGGATTCTGGGCTGTGCGAATGAAGACAGCACTGTGTCCCTATATCCCACTGCAGCAGAAAATCATTTTAAAAAATAGTCTCTAAAAATCCACAGGTGCAAGGAAAATGTATAATGCAAGTTATTCAAGTATATTATGCATTTACCTTAGCATATTCAAGTGTTAGAGACATGCAGCCAGCAAAGACCTACTCAAGTGAGAATGGGTAAAAAAAATAAAGTTAGTAAACTTCTTACCAAAGTGAGATGTGTGGTAATAAATGACCAACACTCATGCCAACTAACCGACTTTTGCCAGTGAATTTCAGAGAGACACGATTTTTATCGACCATCTCCACATGGCCTGGATCTCCTTTGCATGTTTGACCAAACAGAGCTAAATATAGACGTGAGGATTTGTCCTTAACTAGACTGCATGCTTAAATACAGAAAGTGTTGTTGTTGCTGTTGGAGAAGCAGTGAGTCATTCATGCTGTGTTTGCCATAGATTGTTCATGGGGGAAGCCTTATGTGCAAGTGCGGAGGAGCAAAGTATTTCCTCAGTATCAGTCATTCAAAGCGGTCTGCATGCTTGGGAAAACACTGAGCACATCACCAACCAACCCACCACATATCTTAGAGCTCTTCTATCTATTTGTTAAGTTCATTTATGTATCAGGTGTAAGGAGTAGTCTGAAAACATTAAGTCAATGTGCACAAGCAGAGACAATATATATTAAGCTATTTGGTGTGATCAATTTAAATTATTAAATTTTTTATCGAGCAGATTGCAAGTTGAACGTCCTATGAAAATGTAACTGGCAACAAAACCTCAAAAGAAGGAGCGAGAACATTTTGAGGATTCAAAGTCTTCGAGCAGCTGACATCAGTTTTTTCCAGTTTAAATTGTTGCATCACAGGGGGAGTGCAGTTGAGTCGTGCGTCTGTGCGCATCATCAAGGCTGCCGATTTTAAGGCAGAGAGTTTACCGGAAGCGTGTGTGTGTGTGTGTGTGTGTGAGTGAGTGAGGGATTTGTGTGAGCTGTGTGTGTGTGGGTGAGGAGAGGCTTTTCTGTAAGGAAAAGAGGACTATATGCCTTATTATTTGACACTCAGAAGTCAGTGGTACAAGTCAGCGATGTCATGAGTAAGGAAGACCAAGGCATGCTATGCTGTCTGGGTGGAAATGTTTTTATATGTAGTTGTGTGTTTTGATGCGGATCTGAATGTTACCTGCTGCATTCTGGCAAAGAGGAGTCAACACCAGCATGGTAGAAGTGGTAAAAAGTGTGTGTGTGTGTGTGTGTGTGTGTGTGTGTGTGTGTGTGTGTGTGTGTGTGTGTGTCACATGACCCCCGGCAGTGACTGATGAATTGAACTCAACATTTGTTACACTCAGCTTGTCCATCCAGTCTTATCCATCTAGTGAAGCTAAAATAATGCATCTCTCCCCCTATCACATGCACACTCAAAACCACACTTGTACATAGTTTACGTGTAGATAGACTCTCACTGTAATAGCGATCCTCTTTCTTCACCCCCCTCTGACTCAACAAGTGTGGTGAAGCTGTGGGTTGTGCTTAGTCCTACTTGGGTTGATGGCCCACAGTGAGTTCAGACACCTGGAAATAGTGTGAGAACAGCAGAACCATCATGATCACGAGTGATTACTGAGCCTTACCATGACAACTCAAAGTATAGTTCACACATCATGAGTCTGCCGCATGACCTGTTATAGTTTTCTCAAGAAGCTGGTTCATTGTGCTTGCTACTCTGAAGATTTGTCAGATACCTAAAAAACTGCACTCCTATTTTAAGATGCCCTAGTAATTGTTGGTCCAGTATTAAATGCGTCATTACAAGGCCTATCCAGGCTCCTACCAGCACGTCACAACACACACACGTACACACAACCCATATTAGCAATATTCCTGTGGGTGTCCAGCCAAACTGGAGTGAGCCAGTAAGGACGCGTAGGCAAGCTCTTTCTTCTTTCGCCTCTAACTCAGCAGTGGGCTTTGGGGTTTTTCCTGTGTGATTTGCCTGACACAACTTTTTGTGATTTCCTGTTCTGACCCTTAACTTTAGGAAGAGGAGTCTTATCTCTGAATGTCTTCTTAACACTTTAACAGCTCCAAATTGCCCATACCATATTAATATTGGCATAGAAATATAGTTAAACAGTTTTCTGGCTGAATTATGCATAGACATTATAAGACTGTATAGAACTCGTGCCTGTGCTATTCCTGTTGTCTTTAAAATACTCCTTTGAAACTCCCTGCAGTGAGTTCATCTGGCTCCATTCTGTCATCTCAGCCTGGCTGTCCAAGCAAAGACCGGTACTCTTGGGAGTGGCCTAATTTAAACTGCTCCACTGTTTATAGATATAAGCTGATTGTATAGCAAGTTTGGGCTCTGTTTATTTAGGCTCGGGCCCTGTGTGGAAATGGTAATTGGTGTGAGTAAGAAGGACATATTGGACTGGTGTTGACATCCTGAGACCATTAGGGAGACCACAGTTCAGACCAGCACAGTATCAGAGGGGTGAGCTCATCTTTTCCACCCACTGTTCTGAGGCTAGACGGGGACGACTGGGGTTTCAGAGGGGGCTAGTTACAGGGGGCTGAATCTGGACTGAGAATAGTCCAGAGAATGTATCAGGTTGACAATTTTTGCCATTAAATTTACTGTATGACAGTGGAGCTGTGGAGAAATTAAGTCAAACCAGATTACAATTTGAATTCTCTATAAATCAGTTTGAATTTCATTTTGATCTTAACTGACTGCTTGTAACTGTGCCTTTGGGTGGCCCGCACAGTGTCTGACTCATTATCCTCCAAACGGAGAGACAGTGACACCTGCAGAACTGAAAACTAAACCCTCACAGATTGATCTGCACCTGTAGCAAATGGACAAAAAACGTAGCTGTATTGTATGCCACAGACAACAGTTCATTCCAGGCTAAATCCCATCTCTCACTATAAGGACACACATAAAGCGGAAATCAAAAAAATACCTCAGTGGCATCAGACCAAACAAGCCAAATACACCTGGCTGGGCTGGTAGTCAGCCACCTCAGCATCATCAAGTGCTTAATAAGTGAGTGCTAATTACACAGAAAACATCGCTGCTTTATTTATTGTGTGTATGTTTCTGTGTGTGTGTGTGCCCCCTGAGCAGGACAGTGAGTGGGGTAATGGCCGAGCACTGTGTGTCCACCTGGCAGTACTATCGGAGAGAGCATCATGACTGGCTGGATGGCACGTAGGCACTTGACATGGCAACCTGCCATTGTCCCGCCTTGTCGCCCTGCATGCCTTCCCCTGCCGCTGAGTGGAATGTTGTTTTGGTTTGACTGCACTCACTGCAGCCTAATCGGTGGGTGGGTGTGTGTCTGTGCTCATTTAATGACTGCTGCCTAATCATCATCCCTCATCAGGGCACTTTGGGGGTGGGAACAGATGAAGTGAGGTGGAGGTTTGCGGGGATGTTGATTCAGCAGCATGCAGGAAATGGTCCAAGGCCTTGGGACATGAGACGTGACAGTTGCAACATGAGCCCAGGGAAGTCCCAGTATAAGTATGACGTTCACTTAGAGGCATCATATCTGTTAAAGTCCATCTCTATCCTGGTAGGTAAAAGGTTACAAGGGCCTCTGTCTTTGGAGGTAAACATGCACTTCTTCAAAATTACACAAACAGTCACATCTTGTCTAACAATTTTTTAATTGATTTATTAACTTCTGATTGGCACAATGCCACTTAACCATATCAATTATTTCAAAAACAGAGCAGAATAACAGGCAGCATTTTCTTTTAACATTTACATTCAACAGCTTTTCGAAATAGAAAACAGAGAGAGAAGATTAAAGGGAACATACAAATGAACATACAACCTGAAGACAGGTGAGTGTAGTTCTTAATGTGCAAAAATAGCCACTAAATCACAGCCGTGGGGACCTACTCTCTATCTACTTCACTCATGTCATATTGCATAAATAGGGGGTTGTTATTTTTCAGTGACGATTATAACCACATGAAGTTCTTAACAGTCTCTCTCCGGTGCTACACTGGGACTAGTCAATTAAATAAAAATGAATCAAATCCAATATTCAGTATCTCTTTCTGTAATCTAAGAATGTATCTTGCCCATGTCCATTGTGGACGAAATGAATCTGATGATTGTTTTCTTGTTATTTGGTTGGTAAAACTGGTAAAATGGTAAAAAGATGAGGAAGAAACTAAAATCTATGAAACAATCAAAAAAAAAAAAAAAAAGAAAAATGCTGGAAAGAAACTGTTAAAGACATATGAAAGATGATCAAATCAATCAACAGTTGTTTCAACTGTGTAAAGAAAGAAAGAAAAAACAAAAAAAGAGCTCAAATGTTGTTAGACAGTATGTCAGCGTTAGCTGGCTGTTAATGAATCTGATGATTTGATAGAGCAGATGTTGCCCTTCATGCTTTCTTCTCCTATCAACTGCATGGTAATCTGCCACTGGACTTTCCCTGCTCCACAGTGCCTTGCTTCTGTAGCACTGAATTAGGGTTATCATCCTGCCCACCTCATTACATGTGGCAAAAGATAGGATCTCTTCCGATTAGCTTCAGTTTTTTTTTTTTTTTTTTTGGTACAGATTTCAGTGTTTTTGAAGTTAAAAGTCTCACTCGCTGAGCTCCACATCCAGGCATACTGTGGGGCATCACTTGCTCTGTTGACTAACCTGTCCTGTTGAGGCCTGCAGCCAGCCTGTGTGCCTCATGAGCCATTAGCTGATGACCCACACAAGGGTAAAATGACTAATCTTTTAATTATTGTGATGATTAATTCTTCAGCCTTGGAGCTGTCAGTAAATACAAATGCCCATCCAGGGTTCCCGTGCGCCAGCTTGATCTGTCAGATTGCTCATTCTGTCTGACCATCAGTCACAAAATCATAAGGTAAATGATTATCATGACACGAAGCATTTCCACCCAGGAATGGTTTGGTATTCTCACCTGAAGTTATTAATCAGGCATCACAGTTGCTACAGATTTGTTTTTTCATTGTCAGCAGTAACAGTTGCTGGTCCAAAGGGAAGAGCCTGATTTGTGTGATGTTGCTATTTTTGTTTTACTGGGAAATTGTGGATGGATCTAGAGCACCTTAGATAAATGATCTGCAACTCAGGGACCTGTAGTGATGTCACCATACTTCATCCCTATCTCCCAGCTGCTCTGCACTTGCCAGATCATAATATCCATCACCATCTGCAACTCCTAACTGTATTCATACATTAATAGAGTCCATTTGATTTTGTTCTTTATGTTTGTTCTGTTTCTGGCCATGAAAACAGTTTAAGGCCCACAAACAGATGTAGAAATATTGTCACTGAAAACGAGCCAGACTAGAGCAATACTGCATCCAACAGGCGAGAGGCATGAACAAAGGTGGAGAGAAAGTAGGTCAGAGAGAGGAGGGTGGTGGTGGGGGGGTGCATGTGGGTGGTTGTACGGGTGGAGGCTGAATAGAGACAGATGCAAGCAAGGTAGAGAGGGGACAAGGGAGGAATATGTGGTGATGAGAGAGAGAGAGAGTTGCCCTTTCTTTTGAAATAAACAGGTTAACATGTTTCTGCCATCTGGGAGTTTATATGACATGTGCCAGAAAATAGAGCATCATAGCCCATATTCTATTTCTGAATAGTTAATACTGTCTGTCTAAGTACCAAGGGAGGCCTCTGTTCTCTCAGGAGTGTGGACTGGGGAACAAGTAGCACTGCTTGAATGTGAAATGGAAATGTCATTTTTGCTGCAGCAGGTATCATGTTCATAGTTTAATGCTAAATTATTTCACTCCACTTGCACCACAAGGCACCACCAACACTGGCACTGGTATTGTTGTAAACTAGTCTGAATGTGATGCATCTCGATGCTTGAAAATAAACCTGTTTTTTTCCCACTGTCTTTAATGTACGTCTTTGAGATGCTGTTGATACATGTGAGAAACTGTATGTTTTCCAGCCTATGTACTCTTCTCAAAAGAGCAAATTTAGAGCAGCTGTAGAAGTAGATCAGAGACGTAGGAGTTGGTGAGGCCCGGTGTATGGCAGGGAAATGCAGTGTGTCTAAGTGAACAGCAGGTGGCACCAACAGCATATGTTACTTTGGGGTTTGTGTTGGGAAATATGCAAGTAATGCAAATTTCAGAATCGTTCAAAACTGTTCTGTTTTTCATCAGCCCCCAAAGAACGGATGAAACTGATTTTTGTGAGGATTTTTAGACCATTTAAAACTTTGAGACTGTTGACATACCACAGACAAAAAGTGAATGTGCAGCCTTGGGTGTCTGTCTTCTGTCAGTACTGCAGTATTTTTCTGTGATCATGTAAAAAAACATTGCAATGTGCTGAGACGTGTGTCTGTCTGAACTATAGAAAGGACATGTTGACCTTCACTGCCTGGAGTGTCTCACTGTGCCCCATTACTATTCTCCAGAAGTTGTGTGTCTGCATTTCCCTGTGCACTTGCAGTTGTTAATTTATGCGCCAGTGTCTGCATCAGTGTACGTGCATGTCCTCTGAGCAGCTCAGTCGGCCAGGCAGCGTCCTTGGTTACTACTCATCCTCATATCCTTCTTCTCCTTTCCAGCAGACCATCTTTGACATCCATTTGCTTTTCTCCTTTTTGGTCTGGCTGCAGTGAGAGGGGGGTGTCCATGGAGAGAGCTGTAAATGGCTGAGGAACTGTGCACCGGCTGGTTTCGCATCATTGCAGGTACAGTAGGTAAAACACCTTTCCTTTAAATCAGTATATCACCTTGTCAGCAGGGAGATTTGGAGGGTCAACATACCTCAAAAGAGGGAATATAGGTCATTTTTCACTTCCTTTCTTTCTGTGTGTGTGTTTATATCCTGAGTATATTTTAGATTATCTGATCTCTGATGAAATGGGTTGTGTGTCTCATGTAGGTGTATGAAGTTTTACTGTGGAGTAAAGATATGAGCTTGTGGCTGTGTGCAGCCATTCACCCTTTTCCTCTTGACCTTACTTGAATGTTATTGTCATAACATGAGGATATGGTGGTTTGCGTGCTTATGTACATTTGTATGTATATTGCATGTCTGCATACTGTGCAGTGTGTCTTCTCAGAAGACACATCCAGAAACACTGTGGACAGTCGGAGAGAAAAAGAGATGAAGATAGACAGAGGTAGTAAAGGAAGAGAAACAAGTTAGAAAGGTAAAAAAGATGGATTTATTTCCATGCCATTCTCATGCACATCATTCCCTTAAGTAAAGTGGCACGCTGTGTCTACCCTCTCTTGATTGCTTCCATCCAATCAGTTTTAGTTTTTACTTTTTTTGTCTCCATGTCTCTCAGATGATAAAAATATATTTATTGGCTTTTAAACTTTTACATCAAATGTCACATGATTTGTGTCACATGACAAGCTGAAGTGCATAGGAACAGCATTAACGAGTTTTGGCTGTGACTGCAGGGTTTTAATGCAATTACAGGAATAAAATGTTTCACATTTTTCATACTGAAATGAACTAGTTGATTGCTGATAGTTATCACCATAGAGTGTCCAAGTGCTGAAACCAGCGATGCTCCATATCCATCCTGTAGCCAATGTCTGTCCTATTATATCTTGCATTTATTTAATGATTGTGTGTTTTCTGTGAATGTTTTACATATAGCTATTATTCCGTTATGATGTTAATGAAAAGATAAAAATGTATCGAGTCAAACATACATGGTTCTGCCACACCTTGATTTGATTCAAAACAAGAAATCTAGTCTGACTAGGAGGGCACTCTGCCTTAGAGGGCAACTTTGTCAAAGAAAGGACATAGACAAGACCTCAGAGGATTCATCATGTGGATCATCTTCAAAATTGAATGGGCTCTTACCCAGTCCTTGCCCTATCATTCCTTCAGGCTCAAATTGGCATAACTGCTGATAAGAATGAAATTACACCTTTATTTTGTTTGTTAAACTGAAAAATACCCACTTATCTACGGTCGCATAGATGGTAGGTGTGATTGCCTCTCCATCTTCATAGTAAATGACACAAGTGTGTGACTTAATTTTGGCTACTTCACTCCTGCAGCTCCAAAACAGAGCTTATGGGGCATTAGGCTTTATTTAGCAAATCCTCCTCCCTTCCTCCTCCCTTATTCTACACTCACAAAGCAGCATTAGGCAGCTGGGTGATCACCATACATACCTCACAGGTATGTCATTATTCTCAGTGAACACTAGATGGCAGTGCAGGAGAAGATCCTGGGTGACTCGGAGCCCAGTGAAGTGAACAGGAGCGAGACAAGGAACAAAGTGTCAGAAAATAGGAGAGGGCGGAGGAGAAATGAAAAATTGAGATGTAGAGAGAACAGAAAACATAAGGTAAAAGTGAAGACAAAAGAAGGGGAGGTAGCAGAAAATGCCAAAAAGGGGAGAGGGCAGGAAAGTCACAAACACTGGGGGGGTGAATGAAAAACAAGGAACAAGGAAGGGGGAGGATTTGAGGGTCTACACCCCCCCTTGGGAGCATCTGCTGGGTGTTAGACAAGAGGAGCTGGGTAAGGAAAGACAGAGGGATGAAAGGAGGGAGGAGGCAAGTGACAGAATAAGACACATGGAGGCAGCTTGGCTTAAATAACTGTGAAGATGAGAAAAAGTGAGAAATTGGTGTAAGACAGCATGACTGGGGGGGGGGGGTCAGTTGGTATAAAGAAGCACATGGTTCTAGTTAAAGCGTAAGTAGAGACAACTAGATTGTCTCAGATTACTAGATGCCCCACAAACATCCAGAACATGTATGCATATGAGCACATGAGCACAGTCACCGATATGAATGCCTCTATGCTCTGCCTGCACCCAAAAAAGTTTACATTAGATGCAGTCTTTAATCTGAACAGCCATAGCCACAAATGGTCTACACTAATCTGAGACAAAATACATTATTCACAGAAAAGAAGAAAGAAATGCACGTATTGATATCTTTTAAAAATGTCATTAGGATTGTAAACCATGTTTTATGAGACACTGTGTGTAATACTAGGAGGAAATGCTCTCAGGAAGTAGCTGAAAGGAATATAAAGACGCATTGACTTAAGTAGTGTGTGGGCAAATAGTGTGATATGGTTATTTTTTTAATTCCTTTAGTCAGGTTTTTTGACTACAGATATTTTATATCCTTTCTGAGTTTTGTTTTTAGTTTGTGCTGCTCTCATTTGTCTTTTGCCGCCACTTCAACCAACAGTAATCATGGACCATTCCCAGATTTTTATTTGTCACGTGTCACTCCAGCCTTTTATTTGTTTGTTTTTCAGTAGGATTGCCTAATTGTCAGTCCCCTCTTCGCCTCCTCTCTCTGTCCCTCCCTCCCTCTCCGCTGTCTCATAGAAAATTAATGAGCACACACACATGCACACAGAAACACACACAAACACAGGAGCACACCCCTCTCCTGTGGGCTGGCCTTTCATCGGCCCTTCCTGCCAGTTGGTCGCAGCTGTAGCCTGCGTTGCTATGACGTCACACCCATCGATCCTGTTCCCGGTGCAGTGG
Organism: Caranx ignobilis; assembly: GCA_021432705.1. Taxonomy (NCBI): domain Eukaryota; kingdom Metazoa; phylum Chordata; class Actinopteri; order Carangiformes; family Carangidae; genus Caranx; species Caranx ignobilis. The sequence goes on from MU270014.1 coordinate 2,824,615, forward strand.
GAGAGCACAAGGACAAGAGTGAAACAGGGCTGCCAGAGAGAGGGGAAGGTGGGAGGGGAACAGAGAGAGAAGGAGAAAAAGAGAGGGCAGAGTGAAACCACACCGATATTCCAAGGAGGGCGGGGACACGGAGGCAGGCACACACAAGCAGCCACTACAGGAATAGTCACTGTGCAGGCCAAAATATTTTGTGCAGTGGTGTGTTAATATAGAGTCTGTGTGTGAGCGTCGTCAACTTGGGTTGTCACTTGGCTCACACCTGCAAGTTATTCACTCTGCCAGCATGAAATTAATGCCATTCACCACTGGCCAGGCACGACACAGTACACTGACATAAGGTAGGATGAAGGGGAGGGCGCACGTATGTGAATGTTTGTGTATCTGTTGTTTTTGTTTACTCTGACTATTTACTAGGTACATGTCTGTCAGCTTCTTCTCTATTTGTATATGTTCACATGTCTGTGTATCTGGTGTATGCGCATGGTTATTTGTAGAGCAAGAGAGCTTACTAATGTAGATTTCTCCTGAGCCATAGTGTCAGGAGATTCAAGCTGTAAGCCATGTGACTCTGCTAACAGCTGCAGGGATTGGCTGAGGCCATCAGTGACCTCAGCAAACTACCTCCACCCCCTCCTCAACACTCCCACCCCCCTTCCCGAACAGACACATACACACACCCACACCCCCTCCCTCCCTCTCAGTCTCTCTGCCTCCCTCCCTCTCTCTCTCTCTCTCTCTCTCTCTCTCTCGCTGCCTCTTTTATTTATTTTTTTCTTCCAGTTAGCTTTTTCCCCCACCTCTCAGCATCCTCGACTGGATGTGTAGGTTAGAGCCGCAGTAGCAGCAGCAGCAGCAGCAGCAGTAGTAGTAGTGGCACCCATGGCTTAAGACCCAGGTCTGATCGGCAGCTAGCCCGGCCAGGCCCCTACCCCTCCTCTCTCTCCTCTCTGTCTTTCTATCTCTCTCTGCATCTCTCCTTCCTGGGCTAGTTGACAGGCGACGTCTGGGGGTGACGGAGGCTCACGGTTAGCCAGGGCGTTAGCCACACGCACACGGCTGCTCTGCTGCCCATCAATTCTACTGTATCTCTCTGGTAACCGGGGGCTTCTTCTCTATCTCCATCTCCCCATACCTCCTGCTTTTATTTCAGGCTCCTTGGAGATAGAGGAATGCAAATCTGCAACCATGATGGAAGGTAAGATGAATATATATATATATATATTTTATATTCTTCCCTTGTTCTGTTTCAGCTCAGAGTAATCCTCCTTTATGTCCTTGTCCTATGGCGGTTCATCTGCCTGGAAAGCGTGTGTGTGTTAGGGAGGTTCAGATGTCATAAGCTGCCCTGCTATTTTGAGTACATACATTCTGGTGACTTGCATGTTATCCTTAGGAAAAGGGCACAGCCTCTGAATGTCTATCCACAGAGGCACAATGGCAAGGCTAATTGAACCGTGTGTATCTTTTGTGAGTGTGTGTGCATATGTCTGAGAACCCCCCCACCCCACACACACACACACACACACACACCCCTTCTCCTGCTTCCCATCGTATAGGATTATTTGGATTTATTGTGCAGCAGGGCTTATGTGCCCAGCTGGCTCACTTGTATAAATTCTCTTTGTATGGTGTACTCTGAAACACATTCACACACATACATGCTGTCTTGCTGTATGACTCCACTGTGTATCTGTTCACACTGCATTGCCGTTTTGCCCAACACTCGGGTGTGGATTGTATGTCTGTGCGGGTGGGTTCATGTGTACTTTTGCACCCACCCATGGTTGGACTGATCCATCTCTGTTGGGTTAATTGTAGAAGGCAAAAAACAGAATTGATGATCATTTTAGTATCATGTCCCTTTAATTGATGACATCATCAAGGGGGAGGCCAGTGATGGAGGGATGAAACCCTACAGCTCTGCAGCCGCAAAAATCTCCATTTATCCATCCATTTACGATATATCTATTATTTCTTTCATACTGTTCAGGCTTCTTGTATCTAACTACCATAGTAGTTTTTTTGTGCCAAGAGCAACTACATGTTGACTTTTTTGAATCAACCTTGAATTATGTAAGCATTCATACTCAACGACACAGGCATTTTGAGGCAGTGGGAATAGTTAAGACCAGGTTTAAAAATGCAGCTAAATGCAGTTCTTTTAATATGTCATTTTAGTACATATGTAAAACTGGATGATGTTGTAGTTCAAGTGTGTTTATTCCAGTGTATTTAGTATATTAACTCAATGCCAAAGTGTCCTCCAGTGAGGAGGAATCTCATTAGCTTGTTGTCTGATTGTGTTTGCGTGTCTGCGTTTGTCTGTCAGTGGTAAGATGAGAATGATGTCATTGCTCACTATTCACGTTTTGAGGTTTCTCAGTGCTTTCACATCAGAGAATAAATAAAATTGTTTCAACAGTGACCAGTTGTAATAAGATTAGGGATGGAGTTGTTGGGTAGACTGGGGCCTATACATCGATTTTTCTAGTAAATGTTGAATTTGGGGATTTATTTAATCCATTGTTTTTCATATTTTGAATGCTGAACCTGCAATCTTAAAATGTGGCACATGTCTCTGTAAAGATGCAATGCAGACTGCTGTTGTGATTGTTTAGCCAACATGTTGAAGTTTTGCGGTCAATATATAATAAAATCTTTAGAAAATAATCAAAAAATCAGAGACTAATCCAGTTGTTCAAGAAAAAAGGTACATTTAGTTTGCAGAAAGGGTAAAGTGGAAAAGCACTGGGACTCTTTAGGTCATATGCCACAGTAACATTTTAGCTCATGATACGATGATATGCTGATTGTGGAATCAGTATTGTTAACTGAGGAGATGTGCTATGTCACTGCTGAACTTTACAGCTGTCAAATAGCCTCATGATTAATGTTATTTGTATGAAACCGTGGTTTAGATTGTTTTCCATGTCTGTTCCCACTGCTTACTGCTCATGTATGCCAGACAGGGCTCTGTGATTACTGGGCTGCTGTGTGAATTCAGTCTTGGTCTAAATGTAATGAATGATGTTTTTAATCAGTTGAAGTGGCTGATTCAACAACAACAATGATGGCTTTTCCTGAACGTCTGATACCTGTGTGTTAAATTGCTCCGCTACGATACGTTGAGCCTGACAGTCTGGGGCAGGTTGTAATGACAGTGATTACAGCAGAATAACTGTTTGTCATGTACATGTCATCATACAAAATGCAATGCTCAGTAGGTTATAATTTAGATGACCACAAGACAGAAGCCTACACCCTTTTTGTCCCTGTCATAGTTTGGACAGAGCTTTGTGGCTCATGAAATGATAAGCTGATTATTGCACAATATTTAGTTTTCAATATTAGATCACTAAGGGCAATAATAACACAACACAATTACCTGTGGTTAATGATCAACCCAAAGTGACTGATTCAGTTTTATCCCTTGGGCCTTATGGTTTATAAAACAGTTTGTCTTGAGGGTGCTGATTAGTAAAACAGGCTCCCAGAATTGCTAATGATTTCAAATGTTTTGCCTATTTGTAGGTATATTTCACTCTTACAGGGACCACACTAAACATAACCTATGGTTCATTGTTTTCTGTACAAAAAAAGCACAGAACAAAAATGATTGAATCTACCATAAGTAGCTTTGCTTTAACAGTGAAGACTGATCAGCTAATCGATTGCTCCGTCTTCCCTGCAAGTGCTTTCCGGTCATTGTCGTCTTTTGTCATGAGCCAAGTTGTTAGATAACAGTGGTGAAGAAAAACGGTCTGCGAACAGCTTCCCGTTCATTAGCATGGCTAGCACAGGCTTAGCATGGACTGTGTGAGGGCAGGATTACAGTCAGGTGTTAAAATTGGATGCTAATCCTTGTTAGTTCTGCTTTTTAAAGCCCCATGCCATGGCCAGAATGGCTGTCCCTGGGTAACACAAAGGGTGAGAGGACATAGGGTGATTACTTCATTTTAATTGAAAGACACAGGGTTATGCTAATATGTGTGTGTCTGTGTGTGTGTGGAGGGGGGGGCAATCACCACCAGACATGTTCCCCCATGTACTCCATTATATGTTCAGAAAAAACAAAACATTTTCTCACCATAATCATTTGCTGTGGATTTCCTTTTTTCCAAAGCTGGATTACTGGCTGTGACAGACATTGTGTATACATCATTTTTAGGCACATGTCAGTTTAACTAACAAGTCTTCTGTATGCTTTTCTGTACTAATGAGAGTTTGCACTTGTGTGGTGGTTGTTTGACTAGAGACTTAGTCATTTCTCCTCAAGGTAACTGTGCTGTGAAGCATGGGATTCTTAATCTTGTTGGACTTTGATGGTAGGAGCTGTAAGGAGGGGGCTCTTCATCAAGGCAATTGGGATCAGTTTCTAAATACATAAAAAGTAGTAGGTTGAAGGATTGGTTTACGGTTTTTGTTCATGCATCTTTCTCAAACATTTAGTTTTCCCATAGGAAACGCCCTGTTGATTTTAATCACCCCATTCCTTAACCATTTCCTGTAGCACAGCCACCAGGAGAAAGTAAGCATCATGGTTCCAGCACTGATGAGTCTCTGAGTATGGCAAAGGTAGCATGTTGTTTTCTGTGAAGTCTCAGTGTGCTGTCAGGATGTTGTTGACTCCATCCAACAATTTTGTGGTTGATAACAAACACTGTAAACTCTGGTAGCCACTAGCAGGCCTTAAGTCATGTAGTCTTCTTAATCCTAGTTACTAGCTCTAGGAATCACACTGTCACAGGGAGATCCAGTACTTAGAGCTTGCCTGGCTGAAACTTGGATAAACCTCAGACTGGAATGCTGCAGAACAGAGGGCACAGAGGACATTTGGCCATATGGTGGGCTCCACTTCACTATAATGGTCTATTATCTGACCTCATATGAAATGATATATTCGCAATTATTTGCTTCTGTTATTGTGGCCGACTCTGGGGCTTCTCAAATAGTAAATTATTTCAGCATAATTATATAGTTTTTTTTCTATGATACAATTAAAACCTAATTAAGTTCTGCATTCCCTGTCTGTCTGTTTCAGCTCATGAGTCACAGGCATACAGGGTCATAACTGCTGACTCAGCTCGCATGAAGCATGTATGATATAACATTATCTGGTGGAGTCATATGATTCTTCCTGCCACACAACCTCAATGAAACAATAATAACAACACTACCTGTTTTAGTTATGTATGCCTTTATCTGTGTTATTGCAGTGATAGAGCTTAAGTCAGGAGGACAAATTAACATTAACCAGGAAACATTAACCTGTTACTTCAGGAGGCGTCAGAGGAGGATCGTCATTGTCACATACTCGGCTTGTCTCCAGTCAACTGTGCTCAATTTCCCATCACATCCAATGGGCCCTCACTCTCTCTCTCTCTCTCTCTCTCTGTCTGAGGGACTCTGCTGCCATATGGTTTCCCTGGTAACAACTACGCGGCTGACTCTTGTGTGTTTAAGTAATAAGCTGGGCAGAGGCTGGACAGAGTGCATATTTTCATTGATTTCCTGAACAGATAGGTATCTGCTCTGTTAATATCGGCACAAAATCATAGAAACCCTGCTTCCACACTGTTTCGCTGCTTCTCGCCACAGACTCAAATGAGTAATTTAATGTTTTACCACTGGCCCCAAACACATAACTCATGTAGGCCGATGCGTCAGAAACAGGCCTCAGTAGCCTAGGAGAAAGTTTGTGATGGTATGAAACAGAACAACGGTGCCGGCTGTGAATGTAAAATGCAGAATGCAGAATTGAATCTCATGCCATCAGTCATAGATGCCATTCTGCTTCCTGAGTCAGTTGGGCTCCATGTTTCTCCTTATATTAGTCTAATCTGACCCTGCATAGACACAGCTGATGTGTCCATCCGCTTTTCATTGCAAATTTAAACATCCATACAGATCTGAGTTTTCTTGAAATTTCAATCTGTCGCAATTTATTTAGGTGTTAAAGTACGTATAACAAACCTTTTAGCTTCACAACAACGGATGTGTAAATTAAATGTACAAAGAAAGGGGGTTGATAGACAGGGATACCTTTAATGTCAGTATTCTTGAGAAGTGACAAGCCTGACGCGCTGGTTTTTGCTAATGATAACGTATATGTGTGTGTGGATATGACATTAGACAATGCTGACAAGATGAACTTGTGCATGTACATCTCTGTTCAATTATCAAAGTGAATGTTTGTGTGTGTCTCTCTCATAAAGTGTGGCAGACACAGAGGAAAGCTTATTGTCAGATGTGTCACAGAAGAATGGGTCCATTGTGGATGTACTTGACAATAAGTTTGACACAGACCCAAATGAACTTTCCCACAACAAAGACACAAATGGGACAGAGGCTGGGGTGAAGAGGAGGTGAAGGGAAAACAGTCAAAATGAATCGGCTCGTTCTTGTATGGACTTTCCATGCCACCATGTTCATTCATTGATAGACACAACAGCAAACCAGCCCTTCCAAATTCCATCTTGTTCTCTGTGTAGACACACCCACTTGCACACACAAACATAGACGAGCTTATGTAATGATGCCCAAGATTCAGAGCCAGATAAACAGACACGTTTGTGTAATCCAGTGTCAGCTCGGTTAAGACGAGGTTCTCTTATAGAGAATCAAACTGTTTCCTTGAGTGACGACAGCATTCACTGTGAAAAATGTCTTTTCAAAAATGGCACGAGAAAAAACTGTTGTTTGTTGTTGCTGGAGTTGTTAAAAAAAAACAAAAAAACCAAAAACAATAACAGCAACGCACATTATGTCGATGGTAATTTTCCTTGACTACATTTTGTATTTTATAAATGACGATCCATGCAATATTTGCTTCTTATCTCCCATCATCAGTGTCATCAGTGTTTTACACATAGGCACTGACAACAAACAGGAAGTAGCACAGACCGTTAACCAACAGTCTAGGGATGCTGTTTTCAGTCTAATAGGGCCCACACAGAGACAAGTAGAGCATGCTGTCAAAACAGTAGGTGATCTGCTGTCAAAGATGTGTGACCTGATCTAATCACTAGCTCTAGTTTTAACATGAAAAGATGTTCTGGTGTTGCAACATTAATGTCATCAGTCTGATGGCACCATGGTGAGTTCATGTCATGGTTTATGACAAGAATGGAGCAAAGGAAGTCTCTGCTGAGTCCATTAACAAGCGGTATTCATGCAAGAACCAATTAAGTGTAGTTCAGTTCCCTGTTGGTGATGTTTGTGATGTTATGTTGTTTCGCAGCATGTTGTTTGACTGTCCTCTTACACACATATCACGAGGATGTGTTCAGGTCACAGCCTGCAGTTTACAAGGTCCTTGTGTGTCTATCTTTCACTTCCAGGACACACTAACGCTAAAATGCTGCTTTCATAATAGTGTCATTGACGGAGTTCATAGCAGTGCAGCTAGGAGAGCAATCCACAGTGCCTAATTAGAGGAGGGACACACAATCAAAGACATGCACACACACAGGAAAAAGGCTGACAGAAGCTGGGAGATAGAAAGGGAGAGTGAAGAGTCTGCTATAAAGCAATTTCCAGGAAGAAGCAGGTAAACAAAATGGGGAGTGGTGGAGATAGAAAAGGAAATGAAATGAGTTAAAATGACCGAGTCGGATAGCGTGAGAGTGGAAGAGAGACTTGGAGAGTAGCAATGCATGTCAGAGCCCTGGAGGGAGAGGGCAAGACAAATACCTAAAAAGGGAGGGGGAGAGAGGACAGTGTGATGATCATTAAAAGCCTGTCTTTTGTTTAGTCACTTCCTTGTTCCTTGGAGTCTGCTCAGCTCTTCAGGTGGGAAGACTGATCTAGGAACTAATAGAGGGGGGTTGTAGAGACTTGGTGCCCTAGATTTGATTTTGTTTTGTTATAATTTTGCCTTTCTCTATCTGGAGGCTCGTCCTGGTTCAAAATGGCAGCTTCAAGTGTTCTCTCCTATCTGACACCATGACTGTGTGTACACTGGGAGAAAAACTAAGACATTGCTAAATCATTGTGCTGTGCAGTCCAGGTAAAGGTTGTCCACATCATTAAGATCATGCAATTGGCTATATAAACCCATTCGTTGTTATTGAATACCTCACATAATAGCGGTCTAACTTAAGATAAGCGACCTTCTATCTAAAGCATCTAAAGCAACCACCTATTTCTATCTTCACTCATCATATCATCACTTGTCCATGTGAGAACCTTTGTCTTGCTTGAAAGACCTTTCACTTTCACTTTTATTCCCTGAGTGTCTCTTATTTCCCCTGCTTCTCTCATCCCTGCACTGTCTGCCATATTACTGAAGTGGGCCTGAATAGACATGGTGGCAGGGAAGGCCTTGGGGAAGTAGGATTTATTTGGCTATATAATATTAATGCACTTATCTGCATAATGTATTCAGGTCCCAAGCTGACTCTTAGTGCTTGGCTCAATCTTTTTTGATTATATTTAATTAATGAATCAACATGAGCTCTTATTGCAGCTGAATGGATTACATTTGTGTGGGGTTTTTGGGTTTTGCTTGTGTCAGAGGTAAACAACAGTGCACATGATCGTTATACGAGCAGTGGTACACTGATGAGATGTGTTTTTTGTGTTTTTACCTTCAACTTGCATCATCTACTTCAATTACTAATTTCCTTGGTTTCCCAGAATACCTTTCAGTAAGCAACAGGGAAATCGCATGCGATTTCCTTCTCCGATGGGTTCCAGTGCAGCTGTACTGTAAGATGGGGAATTAGATGAATACTGATGTTGTACAAAAAGCCAAATACACTTTTTATACTGGAAAAATCAATTAATTGTGCTCTAGTTTAATGAAACATCACATGTATTTTCTGTACATAATTTTTACAAATTCTTTTTTTGAAAGTAGTTTCATTGTAACTCTAAAAAGAAATCACCCTTTGCTCTTTGATTCTCAAAACTGACAGGAAAGTTAAAAACATGAAAATAGGCCATGAAATACAAGATAGAGAGCTGTCTATTAATACGCTTCTGCTGTCATGTTCCTTCCTTCCTCCTTCCATTTTGTAAGTACGTACTCTCAGCACTAGGTTCATTAGAAAAGGTGGCATTGTATTCATCCATGTATGTGTGACAAATCTGCTCATTGCTATATCTGTGGTTGTCTCAGGGTCGAGCACTCTGCGTGTATTTGCACTGTATGGCTACGAGCCAGACCAGTGCAAACAGATGTCAGTTTCAATCAGCGGAGGATGCACTAGCACAGTGACGCAGAGACACAGCTACAGGAAGAGATTAGCAGCGTTTAGATTGATAACTGGTTGGGTTGAGCGATGTAGTAAGGAGGGAGGGATTGAAAGGTTGGAGGGAAAGAGAGCTGTAGGGATTGAGGGTGAGAGGAATGTGATTCATGACGGAGAGACAAACTGAATGTTTTGAGGATGTGTTTAATGAGAGAATCGCAACATGCATAGAAGTGTCTCACCAACAGGACGGTGTTGTTTGCATGGAAAATTTCTGATTGTGTGAATGTCAGGCTTTACGTGTCTTTGCTCTCTCTGTGTACATTAGGCTATAGGCCTGGTTTACATCCAGGTTTAGGTGAAAGAGCAGAAGGAAAATCCCTCAGCACACTAACCTCACGCATTCATGAGCATTTTAACACAGCATGCAGTGTGTGTACATTCACCACCGCGCTGTGAGACACACAGTTAAAAATAAACGTGTCTACAAACATGATTGTCAAGTTGATGTCATTCTCCGAATTGAGGTCATTGTTATTGGTGCTTAAGATTTCACTAGATGATCACTGATTTTCCTCTCCATTTGTAAGAGCACTGAGCAGTAATCATTGGTGTGTGCATGTGTGTGTGGAAGCTGAGGGATAAAGTGGGGGCGATGTGATGACAAAACACTGGCAACTGAGGTGTGGTGGCCCCAAAGACACAGAAATCTTACCTTATGAAGCTACAGATCTAAATTCTAAAGTTCAGCTCTTTTTTTTTCTTTTAGGAATTAATTGCAAGCGGAGTGGGGGCGTGCCCTCCCCATAACTTGTGTTATTATAAACAAACTTAGGGGTCGTCAAGAGCAGAACCAAATGAAGACTTACATTATGCTTGGCTTGTATTAGTGGTGTGTTTTTAGCTGAATAACGGTAATTAATTAGTAAGTATATTGCACTGTAGGTTTATGTCCAACGCTGGCAAGGCTTATGCACCAGGAGATTAGCAGTTTTATGTGCAGAAAAATGCAGATCATGCTGACCCCAATCGTTTCTATTTCTATAGAAAAACCCTGACCAAAACCATAACCTCAGAAGAGCCTCAGTATATGTAAGAACTGGCCGACTTTTGAATTCATACTCTAAACAAATAGGAGGTAGCATATCACCAGGATGTTGGGCTTTTTGGTCTCTCCTCCCCCCTCCACATCCCCTTCAACACAGGCCATCTCACTGGCCTTGAAAATGGACCATGAAAATATCTATGAAGTGTTTGATATCGCTGTCAGTCTCTTTACAGACCCTCTCTGTGTACCTGTCATTTGGTATTCGAATGAGAACATCTTGAGAATGTGTCCTGGGGCTGGCCTCGCTGGCTACTCGTAAACAAGTTTCAACTCTGAGCTTGAGTAAATCTAACCTCAGCATAGGCCGTGTGTTGACATGGATTAGGGAGTAAAGTTTTCCTCGCAATCTGATTACGTAAGTGGAAGTTTTTTTTCCCCTGCAATTGTTAGACTGTTGACAATGTTTCACATTCAGTCTGCCCAATCTGACAGGGAAGATGTTGAAGTGGCAGGAGAAGAGGATGAGGAGCACTAGGGAGAGAGCGAGCAGCTGGAACAACCGCATCAATGGCTGGTTTATAGTTTCCTCACAGTTACTACTTCTTTATCCTGTCCTGTTGGACTGAGGGCAGACTGGACGCTTCAGTGACTCACTGTCACTTCTTGAGGTACAAAGTGGTTTTATCAGACAGGGCAGGCTTAGACTAGCTGCTTAGCATGCTAACTTAAAGACTTGTGCGACACATAGATACCTAAACATCATCTTCCATAACTTTCTTTCCTCTCATTATGTTCATATTTTTCATGTTTTAAAAGGAAACACTTAATTATTACCCTTCTTTTCTGCCCCATTGCACATCTGCCCGTCCTGGGTGAAGGATCCCTCCTCTGTTGCTCACCCTGAGGTTTCTCCAATTTTTTTCCCTGTTAAAAATGTTTTCTTTGGAGTTTTTCTGCAGTTGATGTGAGGGTCAGAAGTCAGAGGATGTTGTTAAGATGCTATGTAAAGCCCTTTGAGACAAACTGTTTATAAAAATGGGCTATACAAATAAAATTGCCTTGCCTTCTGTGAATGAACACTTATCACACTGAACTCTAATGATTGTATTTGAATATATTCCCAATCCCAATTTGACTGAAATTAGACAGTTGTGACAGCAGTTGCATTGTCATTGATTTTTCAAAGAGACTTGTATATCTGCAGTCATATTAATATGGACAGTTGGAAGTTGTCAGTGTTTACGTCACCATGCAACACATTTACGTTTGCATGGATGAATGTGCCCACACACGTGTTTGTGTGAGTGCAATAAGATGCTGTTTGAGATGCTGAAGATTCGGTCCTTCAGCCCGTCGCTGGCCCAGCAGCCCATCAGATGGATGACTCATAGCAGATAGGATTTCATTAGCAGACATCAGGCCCTTCTAGGGAATAGAGGAGCCATTGATTTTCACCATATCAGCAGGGAGTGAGACAGAGGAGGGGGGGCGGGTGGGAGACATGAGTACAGAAAGCACTGCAGCTGAGAGAAAACTGCACGTCAGTGAAACTAAACCACACGACACAAAGCACCTGTCATTTGTAGTCCCACTGCAAGACACTGCTGAGCAGCACTGTTGGCTGTACACAGCTCAGTATCTGTGTCGGTAATGAAAGATGGCTGCAAAGATTTCTGATCATCTATTTGTCTGTGAGTCATTTTTAATTGTTAAGATTCACCAGGTACGGATGGAGAGGAAAGCTTCTTCTCTGGACTTTCAGTTGGGAACTATGCTGTTCACTAGGGGGATTACACTTTGTTATTTGTACCTCAGGTCCTGTGTTTCGTTCCGAGTTTTGACGGTTTTTCAGTCTGGCATGATGATATTTGTTTTTACAGCATCGTCATAGGAATTACTCCACACTGGGACTGTAATTCTACCCTGTGATGATTTCAAGTTACTTTAGTGTTTTGTGTGATTGTATAAACAACTGACTTCAATCGCTGTTATAAACAAAAGGAAATGACTTGACTTGACTCAGGCACTTTAATTTCTACTTTGGGATTACTTGTTGAAGGATTAATTCTCTCTGCTTGTTGATCGAGGAGGTGATGGGAAAATTCTGCATAATCAGCGGGGACACGTGCGGCCTTCACAGGCTCAGTCTGTTTTGGTAGGCAGGTTAGTGTGAACCAGGTGAACTGTCACTGGTAGCATACACTGCTGTCTAAAGCCTTTTAACTCCCCATTGTCGAAGTATGAAGCAGTGGTACTGTGATTTCAGCTTTTATGAAACTTTATCACATTCTATACAGGCAGAAGTGGATGAATGACAGGCAGCGAGGGCAGGAAAGAAAAGACAGACTGATATCAAAGTGCTTCCAATTACACCTCTATTGATGCCAACCTGCTGTGTCATGCCAGGGTTATAAATGTCAAAATAACCCTGAACCGACATACAGTCAGAAAGCAAACTTATTTCACACTTTTGTGCTTTGCCAGATTGCACAGAAGAAAATGACACAAAGAGAGGAGGGAGACAGGTTGAAAAAACAGAAAGAAATGGGACTGGATTGAAGATGCTTTGCATTTCTCATTACACCACAGGCCCATCCTTCTGTCAACTTGTAACATTTTCTCAGAGATTCAGTGCCTCATTGACCTTATTGTTCAGGGAATAAGTGAGATTGATATTTGTTCATTTAACATCCTTTTCCAAAACAAATGGGCCAGGCAGACCAATGTGGTCAGAGCACAGTTTGTCCAAATTAGAATGGAGACTGGAGGAAAAGGAAGTTACTCCCCTCACTTTACCACAATGTTAACAAGTATCTATAGTTGGTGACAGTGATGCAGGAGTGGGAACGTCTCCCTCTCTTATTTCTTATGAAACAGGATTAGGCTGTCTAACTAGGTCTTTAAACATCAGCAGAATGTTCCTTTGAGGATTGTTCAAGGATGATTGGCGTTTAACAGAAATATAGGCAGTTTGGCAAACTCCTCTCCGCCCATGCTGAGGGCTTTTTCCCCAGAATCACATGGTGTTGTTTTGTACTTTCTCTTCCCCTCTGGCAAGTCATAAGGATCCCTGCAAATAGTTGTATTTGCTAGCCTTTGGAAACTAAAATGAAGGATGTTGTTAGCATTGTTCAGAAACATTTGTGTGTACATCAGGTATTCCCTTAAAGTTTCAAAGCAACATCTACACGGAGCTTTGTCTTGAATTAAAATCTTTCAGTTGTCATGCACTGACAAACCTGAATGTATATCACCTTTCTACCACTGAGACAAAATGCTATTGAGACCATGTGATATTTTGTGCATAGTGTGTATTAACATCTGCGGTTTTCTCACCAGCAGTGGTTCCACAAATGACATGGGACTGCTGGTAATAATGATGTAGCTGAATGAATGTTTATTTGATATTTGCTGATGACATTAGGTGGTTTATTGCACTGCATCATAACCAAACATTCCCTTGTGTTTACTCCTCTTGATCATGTCTCCTGGATAAATGCCCCAAATCGAACAGAGCTGGTGATAAAATATTTAGAATTTATGCCGTTTGTTTCACTCCATTGACCTAAAACAGTGTTAGATATCACAGTGTGAACCACAGAGGGAGGGGACACATGGTGTCATCCAGCACCAACATCAGACTCTTTCAACCTTTTACACTGTTCTTACTTGGTACAAGCTTAGATGCATCTGTGCCTGTGTGCACACGTATTTGTGTATCAGTGTATGCTTGCTGCTGCTTGAGGAATTCTGTTTGAAGCGAGGCCACACTGCCCTCCATTTTGCGTTACTTTGGTGCAGCAGTTTTAGCAGGAATCTCCTGCAATGAAGTACCAGCATGTTACGTAACATGTAGTCACTAAGAACAATGTTTTTGTGCTACATGTGTACACAGTGTTTGCAGCACCCACTGACAAGTGAGCAAAAACATTTCATGTACAATTACTTGAAGAAAAAGAAAAAATCATTATTATATTACTGCTTCTTTCTTTTTCTCCTTCTTGATTTCATTAGTTTTTACTTTTTGTTATTTCATGAAAAAGGCAGGAAACGGATGGAAGAAAAATCAAAACAAGTGAGTCATAATTTAAACTGATGTCTTTGCAAAGGCTACATGTGGTGTTTGTGTGCGTGTGTGCCTGTTAACAGCAAGGGTTCCTGTACTTAACTGCATTTGAGATAATATCTTAAGGTCTATACGGTATGTGCACCAGGAGGGACACAGTCTGCATGTGTTGCCTCAGTCAACCTGCAGGTTATGTAAGCTTTTCCATAACAGCGGCTTATTGGGTGTTAGAATGACACTGGAATTGATGGTGTGTTCCCTCAAAACGGTTCCAGATCTTGTGGTTCATCATGGTTTCTCCACATGCCCTCTCTTTTTCTGACCTTCTCCCTCTTGTGTTACCCTCCCTTTCACTCCCCCGCCCTCTTGAGAAGCACTCCACTTTTTTTTTTTTTTTTAATTGATGGCAGTGGATCTTTATTTGAGGATGTGACTGTGAGAAGAAGATGCAGTCAGAGGTTCTTAATAAGCCCTTGTCTTAATGAACCAAAGACAGTCAGGACATTCCTCTTCCCACCAAATGCAAACTAAAACCTATAATCAGGGTGTGAACTGGGGAGGGGGTGGAGTCAGCAGCGGTCTGCCTTAACCAGCATGAACTGAGATTAGATTGTTGGGAGTGAATAACAGAGATGTAATCCACAGGAATTTGGGCCATCTTTTTTTGGATCCTATCACAATGAGAGGGACAGGATATAGTAGATAGTAATTTTGTTGCTGATCTCATCCATTAATGAAGTGTGCAGCAGCACTGACAACTCCATGTTTTATTCCTCCGTCACCCCTTTCCTCCATCTTTTCTGGTCCTGTTTTCATAATAACTAACATATTCAGTTTTTTTTTTCTTTACAAACAAAGTAATTTCCTGTTTTCCCCCTGGGGTGTGACCAGGCTGCATCTGACCTACTGATACATATCAACTTTCTGTCAAGCCTCATCTGGACACCACCACGCACACACATGCACACATGCACATGCACATGCAGCTTACTGCTCATGTGGAAACTTTTCATTCTCGACAGACTCACAATCTGACCTCTAATCTACTGCACTGGCTGTGTCCCATTACCACTCTCACACATGTGCACACTCTCATACAACAGTACCTCGAGGAGAAGTGACAGGAGTCTGAACACATCGCTCCTCCACGTCTCTTTCTGTTGACACCTCATTCATCTGTTTCTTCTTCTCTTCCCTTGTTTATTTAACCAAAACAAAGAAAGAACAAATAAACCTCTGGTGTAATTGGGAAGTGGCTGTCTTGCTTTCTAGAACTCAAATAAGTGAATATTGCACTTCCACAAAGTTGGAGAAGTTAGTGGTGGGCTTAGATAGAAGATATATGGTAATATCTGGGCAGTAGTTGTCACCTTATGAAGCTCCTATAAACAAGATCTTTTCTTTATTTTTTTATTTTACCATGTCTTTGTCTTTTTGCACCAGTGTCATCCTGAGCTGTTGTCTAGATCATATTTTACCCAGACCCACATAATATTTATCTTGCCATTACACATTCATGCTCAGAGGTGGTCCACGTCATGAAAAAATGGCAACTTAGCTCAAGGTATCTTGCCAAATTGCCAATTTCAGGGCACAATACTGTCCGAGGAGATACTTTATTTTCAAGACCTTATGACCTTTCCTGTTGCACCTTTAGTCCATCCACCCACAAGTCAGACTTCAGAGTGTCATGAGATAAGATATCTCATGACACTATATGACAAACATCCCACCTACAATATGAAAGTGTGTGAGCAGCTGATAGGCCCATGAGAGGGACTGTCACATGTAGCTGTTTATTCTTAATCATTACATGGCCAGTCTGTTCTGGAAAATTGGAAAATTGATTCATCAGTTAGTCATATCAAATGTGGTCCTCTGTTGCTTTGCATGTAATTTTCTATGTGTGTTTGTTTGTCCAGTGTTTTCACACCACAGACCCTCCATCCTCCCTCCTCCTCATTCTCCTCCTCCTCCTCCTCCTCCATCTCTTCCCCTCAGAACAATGGAGAGTTCATACTCAGTGCAAATACAGATCTCCCAGTTTTGGATTTAAAAAAAAATAAATAAAAAAAAAATCTGTCCTGTCATCTGTGAATCACACTTCATTGTACACTCTTTTTGTTTTTCTGCCTTGTGGCTGAATATCACTACAGTTTGTAAAATGATGAAACATCTCTGAACAGTTCAGTCAATAACAATTTATGTACCATATTCTCTTTTCCACAGTGTTCAAGTAGACAGTGTGGTTTGAGATGATCTGTATTGTTTGTTATGGAGTGACTGCATCAATGTCCTCAAATTAGTCAGATGCATGGTCTGTGTATTCTGTCATTTTAGCTCGGCTTAGGTCATTTACTTTAAATTTACTTCCCTCACTCAGTGTTTGACTTTGTTCACCTGTCACTTCAGTTCTCCATCTTCTCATTTGATGGGATGACACCTTACAACTGGCTTGTGTTAAAGCATAATCTTGAGGGCCCATGAGACCAGCAAATCAAAATGTTAAGTTAAATGTGGCTGAAAGCACCATACACCTGCATTTTGGGCTGCCGATTCACAGTCACATCGATGATGCCTGCAGCTCTTACAGTCATTTAAATGTAAAAGATTATCACTCAACGTGGCTTAAAAATTGTCTCATTTGTATCGTGTTGCAGTGCTGCAGCGGACAGATAATCCTGGATCGAAACATTGATCACCTCATTGTAAACACAGATCACATGCCAGTAAACACGCCGAGGATCATGTTGAGCAGTGGGCAAGCTCTAGTTTTAATCTCTCACACAGGACAGCCATTAATAAAATAAACACATGCTTCAATTCAATGTGGGAGCTGTTGCAGTAGATGCAAATGTTTTTAGATCAAGAGAGATTTTCACAAAGCATTTATCTACCTCTGATTTTTTTCAGACTTCAGACTCACAGTGATGCTGGCAGTGATGGTAAAGGTCTTTGCTGTTTTAGCCCTGAACTAACTCAAAGACAAGCAGGGACCTACAGTAGAAAGGAAATTCTTTCAAATTGAATTTGCTTTGTCCTTAAAGGTCAACACAGAAGCTTTTTAAGTGCTGTTAGAGATGCAGTCCAGCCCCCAAAGCAGTCAATTAATTGCAGCAGCCTTGTTCTTTTCTATGATGACAAACACTCGAGCAGCGTGTCGTTGGCATTATTTCTCTGAAAGTTGGACGAGCTGTGTGTTCAGAAAAGTACATTTTGTATTGGACCCAAGGAGGTTGCAGTAATTCTGGTTTTGTCACAGTCATGAACCTGTACAGGTGTTGAGATCAAAATGAATCAGAGGTTGAAGATGATGTGTGTGTTTGTATGTAGGTATATGCATATATGTATATATATATTTATATCTGATGACTGGAGCAGGTGCGGAAATGTGTCGGTTTAAGAGGAAAAGAAAAACCTGTCATGATCCCTGGCGGCAGACGGATCCTGTCAGCTCTGGAAGCATCTTGCATTAGTGATTTGTTGTCTTAACAGCTTCAACACCTGAGCAGCTTCAGCCTTGATAACCAGACAATATGAAACTAACTGACGTCACATGTGGCCTCGTTGTCCTACGTGAAGAAGAGAAAACATCTCTGTCGAATTTTCTTTTAGAGGCTGATCTTCGGGGTGCTGACATAAAACCATCAAAATGTTTTCTCTCTTCATATTAGTATGTTAATTTATGCAGAAAATTGTGAATACAAAATGTATTTTCCTGCAACACTGTTTTGCCACTTGATTCAGGGTAATTCATTTTTTGAAACCCTATATGTGAATAGAACCATTACCATGAGGAATGAGGGACAGCAGGCACATTTAGTGAGCACACAGCATGCTGGTGACAGAGGCTGATGCGCAGTGAACATACTTTGCGGGGAAAACACACCCCAAGACTGATGGCCTTGCTTTTCCCCGGCGTCTGCTGATCTGGCCGAACTGATTATTGAGTGTCACTCTAAAGCTAAATCAATGTGCCAGGTGACTGTAGCTATTATGCATGAAAAAAGGATAATTTTTTTGCTGTTTCATCCCTCTGTGGTGATGGGGGGGGGTGTTCAGCTGTGTGGCTGCAGATGACATTTCTGGGTACTGTCAGATTAATGTGGCTGAAAGAAGGCGTGAGGATTTCTACTTTTTTTTTTTTTTTTTCCACCCTCAGCGGCGGCTCTTGTGATCTGTTTTGATAGGGGAACATGACTGAAATAGCTGAGGACTCGAGGGGAGAGTCAGGGGGGGCTACACAGGGGGATTTTGACAACTGTACTGTAGTCTGGCAACATCCACTCGCAGGGGACATTTGAAGGGGCCTGTATGTGGGGAAAAAAGTGTTGCCCCCCAGCTATATGGCACCCTCAAGTTTCTGAGCTGCTTTTTACAACCTTCAAACTTGTTGTAGTGTTTGCAGAAGCACTATACATTATATTTGATAACAAAGAGCTATGAGCTTGGAGCAATGATCCCTGCTGATTCTCAGGAGCTTAAAATCCCATTTGTGATGTGATGTAGTGCTTTGAGAGAAACTCTCACAGCATGTATCTTTAATTGAATCAAGCAAGCTAACAGTCATGCATTGAACAAGCCGCTTCATTATGAATCACATTATCTGGTAAGAGACAACCATTCATTTTCCTTCTATGAAGAACAAGCGGACTTTGTAAGAGATAGTGGAAGTGTCAGACTGTGGCATGAGCAGGAACGCTTTGAGCACCAGCTGGAGGCAGAGAGGGCACTTGGTTCCCATATCTGCCTCTATGATCTCAGGAAGTCTTATGTCAATAAATGAACAGACTGGTGGAAAATATATCTCCTCCCTGTGTCTTTGTGGTAAAAATCCATTTTAAAAGCTACTTTGTTGCCTGTGCACCACGGCCCTTTGCCACACAGTCCTTGGTGGATGCTATTTGAAGCCCGGGGATGGGAACCATGAGTGCTGGCTGTTTATAGAGACATAGGGGGTGAGGGGAGGGGATGAAGAGCAATGATGAGGATGTGGGAGATGGACAGATTGATAATGAATACAAAAACACTGGTTTTATACACGACAAACATACAGACTGCTACGTACTGAGTGCACACTTTATCTTACTGATTTTTTTTTTTTTTTTTTTTACAGTGCAACAGATTAGGCATAAGGTCCGCACAAATAATTGTTTAAAGAAAAATGAAATATGTTAATTGCAATTCCTATCTACCTATATGCTAATATTGTGAGTTTATACATTTTTTTTTTTTATCAAAGCTTGTCTTGAAACAAACTAGTTCACACAGAACGCCATGACATGTTCAGTAGCAGTGACTTGATATATTTGAAATGATTCCTGTATTAACCAATCATCTGTAAATTAAGAACATGTTCTGGTTCCAGCGTTGCAAACTCTCATTTGCTCTCTTTCATATAATTATATGTTGAGTGTTTTGATACTGTAACTGACTAGATTTTGCCTGTTACATATTTAAATCCCCTCGTCCTCTAGGAGGTTTTGTATGGCTGTTTTCAGAGAGTTTATAGATAAAATTTATAGGAAATAGGAAATACTTTATCGATAGTGAAAGTGCTGCCTATTGTGGTTCACGTGAAAAATAAATTCATGCAAATAAATGAATAAAATATTAGATATTGAGCTGGTGCACAGATTGAATGCATCACCATTTCCAGGTCTTTTGTTCATCGCTGCACCAACTGCTGCTTTATGGTTTCTGGCCCTGACCCACTTTTCTTAGAGGTGGGTGACGTCACTCAATGAAACATTTCTTTCTCTCTCTCTCTCTCTCTCTCTCTCTCTCTCTCTCTCTCTCTCTCTCTCTTTTCCCTTTCCAAGGCTGCATCCATACAACTAAACAAGACTTGTATTCACCATCTGTGTGTGTTTGTGCATGCACTGGGTGCATTGTTAATGGAAGTGTTACAGTTGACAGCTCACAGCGCAGCCACCTGGACAGTACAGTCAAGGCCTAATTTTAGCATCCACAGGCACAAACGCAAACTGACACCATCTCTTTGTCTTTTTTGTTTTGCCACACTGACAGTGGCTCTTTCAGTAAAACACACCGTGAGGCTGCAGGTGATGGCTGTTGATGGTCATTTCTGGAGTTGCCTTTCTCTCTTACCTTTCTATTTATGCCTCAAGATGTTGATACATGTTTTTTTCTTTGGGGGGGGGGGGGCTCCTGGCTTCATTTGTCAGGCTCATCCTCCATCTTTGGGTTTGTTCCAGGAAGGTTAGAGAATCGGAAGCTGAAATTCTGACTGTCTTCCTTCCTTGCAATGTGTGTTGGTGTTGGAGTTTGAAACTGTGTCTGTGTGAATGTTTGTGTTCCTGACATTAGTTGACATCTCTCTGTTAAATCTTGAAAAATGCAGCTTCAGATGTAAAGGTTATTTCTGAGTGTGCTGTAAAATAGCTGATGAACAGGACCTTGTGGTTTTCATTAGCACCTCCACTGTCTTTCCTGCTTTACCTTTTTAATGTCCCGCCTCAGTGTTGCAGGTCTGCAAAAGGTGCGTGAACCAAAAAGCAGGCTGCTCTCACATAGCTGCACATCACATGTCTCCTCATGACATCAGAGCATTTTTCTGCCTCAGCAACATTGCAGCATTGCAAGATCGTTGTCGGTGCATTTGCCACTCTTAAGCAGCATGTCTTTCCTCACCTGCCTCCTCCCCCTCATGCCTCTCAGGGCCACGAGGACAGATGAGTCACTCAAACAAAAGAGCCTTTTAAACCTCCTGTTCGCAATATGCCCGTCTGTTTCTCAGACTGTCGACTGTATATCAGCCTGCCTACCTGCCTGTCTTCCAGCTCCCTCTCTCCTTCTTCCCCTCCTCCCGTTTTTGTTTGTGCCTGCCAGCCTTTGCCTTGTTCCACTAATTACATGTCTCCTTGTCTTCTAACCTGTCTGACTGTCTGTCAGTGCATCCACATGCTTTCCCATGTGCTTAGTCAACAGCTTGACTCAATATACCCACAACAACCTGTCACACCGTCCACGCACTTAAATACTCTTATCCCATACTCCAACCTGAGCATGCTCTGACCTGCTTATTATACAGGATTATAAACATCAATAGTTTTTTCCTCCTTTTAGATATATGTATATAAAAAAGAAAAAGCACGAAATGAGTTTGAGAAGTTGATTTACTCCAATCTGATCTGAATTGGTATTTAAAACACATAAACAACACTCCTGCTTCGAGATCTCAGTGGCGTATTATCGTCCTGCCTACTTACTATGCACAGCAACACAGGTCTCCCATTCAGACTCTTGAGAGGCCTGTCCTGGTCTACTCCAGTGTGGACGACAGCACAAGCTGTGTGTGTGCATGTGTGTGTTTTGTTGGTTGGTTGGTTGGCCAGTAGTGCCATTTCATCTCCTTCCCCTTTGGAGCAGCTTGTTAAACAGCCTCCGCTCGCCCTGACCAGAAGCAGAGCTCTACTTTTCAAGTTATCTCCTAGAGAATGTGTGGTGCTGCCATAGATGGAGGAAAGTTTTACGTATTTTCTAGGTAGATTTGGATTTTTTTAGTCTTGTTGAATGGAAAATCACCAGTGATTTAACAGGACATCTCACTTGTAAATCTGCGTGCTGATGGTCAAAGTTTGGTATGAGTACTTTTGCACGTGTGCTCAATGTAATAATGGGGAGAAAGGTATAATTGTAGTGTTTTCAAGGTGGCTGCTTGCTTTTTTTATTGAAGGCTGTGTTAGTGGCACCCACTTCCTGTAGGTTGAAGGGTGGACCTCATGTTGCTATAATAATAACACGCTCTCTGTGGCAGTGGTGTTCCTCCTGTTGTGAGGTTGTTTCCACTTCTCGGGACATTTTCTAAAGTTAGAAAAATTCCACTTTTCCAAGATTACCCTGAACCTTAGACTATAATATATTGTCAGAACTCAAAATATCATATGTTGAGTCCCACAGATGCTAGAAAAAGAGATTCATGTTTTTTTTCTATAGGTGCTTCCCAGAGCTATGACTCATGCTGGTCAGTGTGCTGCTTTTCTTCAGTCTTCATGTAGGATTTTAGGTTTGGCAGTCTCCTGTCCTGGCTGGCCTCATGTCCTTCGGCTTTTCCTGCAATTACATTACAGTGTCTCGAGAAGAGACTTCAAATTACGTTAGCACTTCTGCTAGCATCCCTCTGAACGGAAGCAATTAGGCCATTAAACAGTTTGTACCACATGCTGTAATTCTCCTCTCAGTTAATGAAGCCCCACACATACACTGTCATGTATTCTTTCAGATTCATGTCATTCAGACACATTTAAGTCCTTTTGGTATCCAAACACAGAGTAATTATTAACAGCTACTTACAAATAATGTTGATCAGTTGATATGTGGTTATTGGACTGTTTGTCATGTCATGTCATGTCAGTTCTTCCTACCCTCTGTAGTTTCACACATATGCCGTATTGGAAGATGACATGCTGCTACTTGTTGCTCTCTGTTGTACCTTTTGCAATAACGTTTGACAGACTGCCAGTGTTTTTTTCGTTTTGTTTTGGGGTTTTTTTTTTAATCCCAAAAATAAGTTTCACAAAGAACAAGCTATCAAAATGAAGGGAATCAACATAAAGGTCACAAATAAATACAAGTGCAACAAGCAGCAGACACCAAAAATATGAAAATGAAGAGAATCACAAATGTAGGTTTCAATCACATGTGTTGCTGGAAATACGCTATTTTTGTGACCTGGCTGCAACTGCCCTGTGCATATTGATATTGAACTAACACACACAGAATGCTCTTTTATTAACACAGCTGTAAACCTGTCAGCATTTCCTTGGGGGCATCACAGGAAAAGACACAGAAAAAGACAGGAGGCCAAAAGAGGGGCTAGAAATATAGAAAGGTATTTATTGAAGACAGTCCTAGCCTGAAACAAGATGACTGCGTGAAGAAATATGCGTGTATGTGACAGCTTGCATTGAAAACAGCTCACTGGAAAAAGTGTAGATAAAAGAAGAGATAAGACAGAGAATCATAAAGAAAAATCGATATGTTTTAATGGGGCCTAAAGTGAAGAAGATGCAGAAGTAACAGTGATGAAGAAAATGAGCTAGCAGCATCGTGGAGGATAATTCTGTACAACCACATGTTGATATTGAACTTCTGAATTGCACCAGTTCAATAAATATGAGGACTGAAGCAGATGGAGTGACCCAAAGTCCTCCGATTCAGTTAGAGGCCAGACTGTCTTAGTTTGAGGGTCAATCCAGATTAGAAGATGCCAGACCTCATGGGGAGCTCGTTGTTTGTTGATGCCTTTTGTAGAGCAGCTGTTTAGGAGAAAATGAAGCTCTGTCACCCTGTTACACTATGGGCTGAGCGAGCAACACAGTGTTCATGTCACACGACCTCTGACAGATGCCTCACTGAGATCAGAGGGAGGGAAACTGTCAAGCCACTGAATGAGAGAACGCATCTTTAGTCAGGCTTTGATTGGACGAAACCTTCATCGGTTGAGCTTGATGTCAGCTATGGGGAGATAGAGTTTCTGTTGATTACTGCATCTTACACATGTGTTTATGTTCCCCTCTTTTCTTCATTTAAGTAGAAATGTGTACTTGTTGCCTCCTAAATCCTCATCACCTACTTTCCATTAATATTCGTCAAGCTCTTTTTTCCTTGAGGTGTGACCACGTCTCCACACATGCTCTTAAAATAATCTGTGCGTATAAAGACAAGCCTTTGAGTTTGAGCTCGGAAGCAAAGCAAGGCTGAATATGTCTGCACGATCAATGAGAGAGTATTTCTGGGTGAGACTCCTCATGGCCAGCAGACCTTTTTTGGATCGATTTCCCATTTTGGTTCCAGCCACGTCGATGCAAAGATCAGTGTTGTAAAAAATATCTCAAATCAAGGGAATAAAAGGTTCACACTTTCAATACAGGTACAACTTAAACTTAACAGGACTTTTGATTTACTGTGGTCTCAAGTGGACCTTTGGGACCTCAAAGTGATTGAGCAATTCTTTATTCATTTGTGACAATGATGATGTTTGTCTTTAATTCATGAGTCAATGGTGTTGAATTTGAGTAACTCAGGATCAAGGACAGGAGCATGATACCTTGTTTGTTTGTGTGTGTGTGCGCACGCTTTCCTGTGCGTGGGTCAGTGAGAAGTGGCATCAGGTTCCTGCTCTGAGGCTGTAGTGTGTGCCTGCATGCGGTATGAGGAAGAGTTATGTTGGCCATGAGATGATGAGTTCACAATCAGACAAGGACGAGGAAGAATGAGAGTTGAAGAATTATCAGAGAAAAAATGGAGGGGGAGAACTGGGCTTTCATCTGGGGTAAGAAACAAGACAGGGACTGTACCATTTCATTAAGGCATTGCAGTACGGTTTTAGTTGATTTTGTGTAAAACATTTGTTGAAGATGCATCCCGGTTGTGCAGGAAAAACTAGGGCTTGAGTTCTTGCTTTAAAAAAAGATGGTATGGGAGCAAGTGCTTTTCTCCAGTTTCCTTGATATTCTACTTTTGTTCTCCAGCTACATTCGGCTGAGGTTGGATGTGTATGCTATCCAAGTCCTGCGAGTTTGTATTTGTATTTGAGACCTGTTTTTTTTCCCCAAAAGCTACAGAAAGTTTTCTTGAGGCCAGAGCACACTCTCACTCACAAATGTTGCCTTAACAATCCACTCAGTTGTGTTCCTGGTTGGTGAGCTGCTTCATTAGAGCAGCAGGAGATCCGAAGCCTTGTTCAAGGGCAAGCATTTTGAACTGGCAACCTGTATGGCTAATCAGTACACCAGGGATCTCACATGCTATTTGTAGCATAATGGACTGTAGTTTTGTGTATTATTAGCTGTTTTCTGTGTACTCCAGGGTTTGAGCTTGTTAAATATTGACACATTCATCATTATTTTTACAAATGAATTTTCTATTTTAAAAAGCAGCATCAATGAATCAAAGGCAGTCTGTCCATCTGTGGTGACCATGGGCACATTTTTAGTTTGCCCTCACATTGATACATCCAGCCACTCAATAATACATAAAAAAGGCTGCCTTTAAACCCCCTGGATGATGGATGTCAGGCAGCTTACCTTACCTACCCTTTAACCAACCCACAGACGCCACCTTTTAGTCATAACCCTTCGTGTCACTTCTTGTAACAATTTCTCCCCTCTGTCCCTTCAGGATTGAAAAAACGTACCAGGAAGGCCTTTGGGATACGGAAGAAAGAAAAGGACAATGACTCTACGTAAGTCCTTATCCCCCTTCCTGATGTGTAATCCAAAGAACATATTAGTCGTCTCACTGCTGAGAGTATTTACAGTGTTGCTGTGTGGTGGAGCGGAGAGCCAGCTCAAACCTCAGAACTGGCATTTGTTATTTTAAGAAATAAAATTGATACACGGCAGGCCGTGCTTACACACACACACACACACACACTGCAGCACTGCAGAGGATTACAGTAAGTAAGAACAATTACAGGATTAGTATTAAATACAGTTCCTGCGAAAAAGAGGTTAGACAGCTGCAGCTCCATTAACTTTGTACAGTCTAAGAGGTTAGAGCGGTCATGAGCCTCTGTGGTATATTGTGTATTGTATTGTGCAAGTGGATCAGCTGTATGTATCATCATCTGTGACGTATTATCATGGAGCTTCAAATTAATGTCTCAGGACTTTGTGCATCCAGTGGCTTTGACTCTACTTGTTTGCATACAGCTGATGTTATTTGTGAAATATTCTGAAATTATGCAAATAACACAGGATTCAAAATACATGTAATAGACCAATTAGATAGGGTATGAAGTACTGGGAGGGTCTGATGAATATTTGTAAAAGTTAAATCAGGGGTGTTTATCCAGTTTCTAACTGTGCGTGAGCCACTCAGACACACTGTAAATGGTCTGTGTGCTGGGGTGTCTGAGTGTCGGAGTGAATAAGTATAGCTGGAGTGTGGTTATGTGAGAACATTTTCTTTGAACACCCCTTTTTACATATTTTGACTCAACTAATTAGCAAAGCACTTGATGTCAGAATGAAGAGCTTGCGTGTTAAATGACTTTTATGTTCTTCTCTCATTTTTTTTTCTTCTTTAATTTCTCACAGGGGGTCCCCAGACAGAGACGGGGGTGTAAGTAACGGAAAATATTTTAACATATATCAGAAGTTTTATTCATTTGTAAATTAGTCTCCGATGTACTCATGTGTTACTGGAAGAAATCAAATCTGGTAACTGTGAGGTATATTATTTGCTTTCTGTGCTCTTTTTATTTGCCAGGAACCCCAAGAGGTTGAATCGGTACTGAACACAGCTCCAGTCCTTCAGCGTAGTAGTAGTAGAAATAGTAGTAGCAGTAGGACAGTGTAGTGTGTAGATGCTTAGATTTGTTGTAGACACCACAGTATGAGTTCTTGAGCTCATTAACTGCCAGTTTTGCAGTTTCAGCCCTCTTTTCATCAGCACGCTCTTAAAGGGGAATGAGGGGGGTAAAAGAGGGACAGCAGGATATTCCCCAGTGATATTTGGGATGGCCTGGAGAGATGTAACTTGAAATATTATACAGCACTGCTGGACAGTCTGCACCATGTAGGATAACAGTAATTGTCATTATCACCAGGAGACCATTAGCAACCGAGCAGATATGCATTTATGTTTGCAAAGTGTTCAAAAATTCAAAAATGGTATTTAGTTTAATGACCTTAGACGATGCAAACAAAAAAAAGGGCAAAAGAGATAAAACATCAGGTCCTGTGAGAGTAATTGTAGACACTATAGGGCAGTCTCAGGTTACATCATGATATTCAGGATCCACAGGATCAGGCTTTATAAGGTTGAATTAGTTGCACCATAGTTCCTCTCTGCACGAGTTAACACAGAGGAGCATCCAGCTGTAGTGCAGAAGTGCAGCGTGTACTGTAGCTCCAGTGCGTGGTTGGTTTTCACTCATACCGTTTCTCTCCTCTCAGCCTCAGAAGAAGACCAACGGGGCCCCAAATGGTTTCTATGGAGACATTGACTGGGACAGATACGTGAGTAAAAA
The DNA here is from genome assembly GCA_021432705.1 of Caranx ignobilis. Lineage (NCBI taxonomy): Eukaryota > Metazoa > Chordata > Actinopteri > Carangiformes > Carangidae > Caranx > Caranx ignobilis. Next base: position 2,851,923 of record MU270014.1, read on the forward strand.
ACTCAGATGTGGAATATTTATTTTACAGTTATTTGATCAGGTGATTCAGCTGATTTAGTCCACATCAGCTCACCTTCCCTCTTTTCTATTGAAAGCTGCAGCTTTGTTTTCCCCTGCACTGAATTAGCTTTTTGTATTGATCTGTATCATTGCAAAATCAATGACGAAATGAAATCAGTGATTACAGGCAGTAAGTCATGTCAGTGGGTTACTTTAACTATTATCATCTGTTATGTTTTACTGCTTGCATTTTAGGCTGGGATTATGACTTTGTCAATATGCACTTGGTCATGTTTCATTTAGTAGGGAGCCCGGTGTTTGTTATGACTGAAGGTCTCCATGTTTATCGTCTGAAAATGTCAATTGGAACTTAAACTATAGCTTAATGAATCTGCAGCACACCAAGTGAATCAACTTCTGTTTCCATTCTCGAGTTTTATTTTCTGCCAACTAATATCTTCACAATGTGTTACAGTACATGCAAACAACATGATGGAATACAGATATTTCAGGAGATTTACACTGACTCATCATTTGTGTTTCAGAACTCTCCTGAGGTGGATGATGAGGGCTACAGCATCAGACCTGATGAGGAGTCAGAGGAGGGAGATATCCTCACCTCTTCTTTGTCATTTCACAGAGTTAACTTGCCCTGTGTTTCTCTGCTAAGTCACATTTGCTTGCTAAAAATGGATTGCCTCCATTTTTGGGATGGGATTTCAGTTTTTTATTGTAAATCTCATTTACCGGGGAATGTATTTTATCCCCCTTTTTATAAGCTACTGGGCCAGTGTGGGTGTGCTGGGGCATTTAAAACCAATCCATGTTTTGTTTTTATTTTTTTAACTGGAAAAACATGAAAATCCTGTCACTCCATTTACTCCTGTCACTCCATTTACATAGGATGATTAAGTGCAGCGCCAACTGCTCAACAAAGTGTCAAAACATCCAATTACAAAGCGCTAAATAAAGCTCATAAGGCATGAAACAGTGCCACAGAAGACTGACTCATTGATGCACCAGATATGAACAGGAAGTTGCAGAGAAGTGAGGAAAAGCCCTGCAAAAAATTTGTGAAATCAATATACTGATTTATAGAGACATTTACTGTGTGCAGGAAATGCAAGCTTATATTTGTATTAGATCTTGGCCATAATCCCCTTACCTGTTTGTGAATTCATTAGTAATCTGTCCCTCCAGTTTATCAGCTGCACTCAGTTTATCGTTTCTAGAGGAATAACACTCTAATGACTTGAATCATTATGAACCATATTAATTAGGAACAGATAAGGTGATAGAGACACAGAGCAAAGAATTGAGCTAGTTGAGGAGTTACCAAGGATGGGATTCTGAGTTTAGACGCCCAAACACAATCACATAGTTACCTTAATAACTAGTCTAATAAATACTGGACAGTTTGAGGAAGGAGATTTTGCTTTGAAACTTTCCTTGACTCTGTGCTTCCACCTACCACCAAGAAAGCCCACTTCTTTTCCTCTGATGAGTCAGAAGAAGAGGAGGACCACAGGAAAAAATTCAAAATCAAGATCAAGCCGCTGCCAGCCGATCAGGTCGCGTCGGCACCTTCGGTCGATGAGCTCAAAGCTTCCATAGGCAACATAGCTCTGTCCCCGTCTCCTCTGGTGAGTAGCTCTGACGTCACTGCTGGGTTTCACTCACAGAGTGTCTCATGTTAGTGTGCAGATGGTTAAACTGTGCATGTGCAAATCCCTCTGAGTCTTCATTGTCTAACTTCCTTTTAAATAATGTAGAAGTATGCATAGATTTTTATGTGCATAGACACGGTCGAGCATGCGTCTTACATACTGATGATTTGTTTCCCCACTGGGATACTGCATGATATGTGAGTGCTTGTATCTGCTGAGCTGCTGCCCTTCCCTACAGTGTGTATTCTACTTTATCCTGCTGTTTTGGGACTCGAAGTGGGTCCCTGAATTTTTTTAGGGTTTCTAACAGTATGCAAGACTACGTAATGTCTCTGTGTGAATGCTAGACTGAAATCACAAACCGTGTCCTTGTAATGAATAGGGGGCAGCTGATTATATGATTCCATATAGTTGAGTTGCAATGATTGTGATACTTCAGTGACCTCACTGTGTCTTCTCACGATGTGCAGCTGTCAACTAGTGGAGTGTGAAGGTCCTGTTTGAAACGACACAGCTCAACTGATGAGTCCAAATTCAAGCTCACATCCTCTTTGGACAGCCTGTAATTAGCAGTGGGACTCCAAATCAGGTTTTGGCCTCCCCTGCCTTTATAGCTCCTACCCATAATTCCAGTGTTCTCCAGTGAGAGCAGTTAGCTTCAGTGTCCGCCTTGAATAATTCAGGTAGGAAAGTGGGCACAATGAACCCATGAGTCGGTCTGCTGTATGGTGAGATTGCTTGTGGTCATTTGAGCTTCAGCCCTTAATAATTCAGTCCAGACTCAGTGTGTTGATCCACAGACTCTGTTCATCTGATCAGGTGTGAAGGTCTTTTTGTTCTGGTAATGGTAGTGTGCACGTGTGAAGGAGAAATGTGGGGGAGCACTGGTTATTTTTTTCCCTGTGTTGTTTTAACTGGTAAATATGACAGATGTTTGATAGGTATATCCTAGTTTTACTCCAACTAGTTTGAGAACTGGTCTGAAATTCTGCCAGATGAGTTGTCATGTGACCTTTATTTCCACAGGGTCATGATGCCACATTAATTGTGTTCATTAATCTGTGGCTCAAATCAATTCTCACCATGTCAAATTTTTTGGTCCATCCTGTTTTATGTGACGCTTCTGTCAAAAGACTTGTAATAAACCAGAGTGAAAGGTTAATCATTGAAACCATCAGTTTAGTAAAAATGCCAAAAGTTCAACCTCTTCATATTTGAAGATTTTCCCCTCCCACATTACGGTGATTGTAAATTGGATATATTTTGGTTCTAGACTTTGCACAATTTGAAGAAATCAAATACTGAATCCTGAGTAAATACTGATGAAATGTAAAATAAAATAATGATTTGCTCTTTAAAATTGACATTACAGTGTTATGGTCATCAGGAAGTGTGGGACTTTTTTTTTCCTCAGACAGTTTATCTGTAATAAGCTTTTTGAAATTCATCTAAGGTAGTCAGTGCCAACCCGGATCAGGACATTGGAATTACTAGTCTGTCGCTGTGATAACGAAACCTCCACCTTCACCTCTACCAGTTCGAATTAGCATCACGTTTGCCCAGACAGAGCTTTTCCCTCGCACATAAATTAAATGAGTCACACAGTCACTCCCAGTCCCTGGCAACACTGGCTAACCTTGGCTGTGGACTGACAATAAAAATGGTCTGATGAAAAGAGGACGAGGAGCCAAATGTTAACTGGCCTCCGAAAGCAAACACCGATTCTTTCCACTTCTTTCTTTCCCTTGAACTAGTCCAGTCAAACTTTACTCCCAGACTAAAACATTCAAAAACAAGCCTCACACTCGACAACCACCCAGAGCCATTTGAATATCATTGAAATATCTTACATGCGGATCTTAGTCTTCCTGTCCTGTTTTTTTTTCTCATTTAATATGACATTGCCAGGTCTCACCCCATCTTAGAGACACCTGCTAAGTATTACACACCCATATTGATATTGAGTGTTGCATATAGCATTCTGCATTAGCTTCTTTTCCATGGTTATTATTTGGCATATTCTGCGTGAATTATTCATACGCACACGAGCTCTGTGAGAGCGACATGATGATGCAGGTTAACAGCTTATTTCACATAAAAGCTAAGCCAGGATACTGTGTTGACATCATGTTAGGGGGAGTTGTGGGTAATGTGTAGGTGGGGGGATGAAGGATTGACTGAATGCATTGTGGAGCCATAGTGCTACACCAGCTTTATTTGTCTATATTGATGATTGCAGTTATTGTAAGTGACTGCCTAAATTTTACACAGATGTTTTTCTTTTCGATGTTATGACACTGTCTGCTCTAGTCTTGTAACTACGGCACCCGTCTCTTCTCTCTGTCTTTTATCACTCATCCTTCGCTGCCTCTAATGATGATGCTAACCTCTGTAGAGGAGTCCGGTAAGCCCTTGCTTTGCATGTTTGATGTATTTATGTCATTTTAATGTTTCTTGGCTGTTCAGTCTCTCATCGCTCATGATTGGCCTGTGAAATCTGCTGTGTTGTTGAAAATAAGCAAACTAGAAATGAAGATATTAACCTATGTGTGATACAACTGTAGCACAGTTTATTATTAGCCCAGTGTTTATTACACCAATATAATGCGTGAATGTGACTGCTCAGCATTTTCATGACACATGGAAGTGGATTTGTCTGCCTGCTTACAAGAGGGCTTATTTTAGTTTTTTTTTCCGGCTGACTAAGATGTATTAAATCTGATTTTAATTGATTCTGGAGTCTTGAGTTTCCACTTCTTAGTCCAACTAAAAAGACTTCAAACAGAGCAGTTGGAGTAAAAAATGTTAGAAGTAAAAAAAAAAAGCATCTTACATCACATTATGTTTTTCCATTGTCTTAATGTTTGCCAGTATTTTGTCTTACAACATCTTATTTTTTTGAGAAATTTTTCATGTATCAGAATATCTTCCACTGATGTAGCCAGCAACAGCACAATCTGGTCTACACAGGGAGTCCCTTCAGGGAAAGCCACTCACTCTGTGTTGAGATATGAACTGCCATGATTACAAAATGCTTCATTACTCTGCACCAGAGGCAAACATGCAGTGTTGACTTTCAAAAATGAAAACACAGGAATCTTCTTATCTTTTATATTGTCTGATTTCAATTATATTACACACTGTGCTGTCTGTGTACAACAGTTTTCTCATTTTAAAGACCAATGACGGAGGCTAAAAGGTCACAGTGCTTTACCCTGAATGCTTCCTGTTTACATAAATCAGGGAGACACTGATTGGCTATGACAAACAGTGTTGCCCTGTATCCTGCACCACCTCATCCAATGACATCCTTCCTACCAGCATGTCCCACCCCTTTGTTGCATCATTTTAATCACTCATGGCTCACTGAACAACTGGAACAAGCACGAGAGAGAGGGCTGATGCGAGGGGGAACTGGCAGGCAGGCAGATGGAGAGATTTCAGTAGAAATGATAGAGACCAACAGGACAGATGGGAGACTTACAAGAGGGAATGAGGGGAACCATAAAAAACGTTAGATGGCAAAAAATACAGTTCTAATACAAAAATGACCACATAAAGAACCAGTGATGGAGAAGTGACTGCAGCAACCCGGCAGCATATTTTGGATAATATCCCAACACACCGGGTTTACATACAGATCGTATTAAAGACTCAGGCAAATATCCTTCAGTTGTAAAATTTTGTTTCCCTTCATCACAAACAGAAGATTGGGATGTAAGCATACAGACAAACACGCAGAGCTGCTTCCTGATCCCCACTTGCCTTGTTACATATGACTTATTGAGCAACTTGCATGTATAGTCAAAAATCCTTAAGATGGATAAGACTGTACAACAACAATCTAACACACAAGGGCGTAACACTGTCTTTATGGACATCTTAGCACCCTCATTTTCAAATCTAAACCACCAAGCCAAAACCTTCCTCACCTCTCCTGGTGCATATAGTATGATGTCTGCTTTACTGATTTGTCACTCTCTGACCAGGTATCTCTTCTCTCTTCCTTTTTGCTGGTCACAGAGACGTAGCCCGGTAAGTGTCCTTTTCTTCTGTCTCCCAGGGGTCAGGCTAAATATGTCACACGGCTTCTTGTACCCTTTTTTTTTTTTTTTTTTTTGCTTGTCACCTTGACCTTGGGTTTGGTTGAATAAGACTGAATGTGTGTCAGCCACCGAATCAGTGGGTTAAAGCTCACAGCTAATTTACAGTTTTATGTAGAAAAAATTCCAGATTCTCAAGACAGCTAGTGTGTTTGTGTACTTCTCTTTCATCTCGAATGGCTTCTACCTCAGTCTGTACAGTGGGTGAAAATTTGCACTTTTGAGAGCTGGATCTTTTGATGTCTTACTTCAGTCACTCCCCATCGTTGTGTCTTCTCATCTGCTCCTGTCTCTTCCCCTCCCTCTGTCTCCTTATCTGCCCTCAACCTTTCTTGGCCTCTTGTGTCCCTCTCATGGTGAATTCATACATATGCTTACATGTGATCCGGTGTTTATAATCCCAGCTGGAGAGTGTTATTTGTGCTGGTGCCTCTCCAACAACAAAACAAAACTCATTTCTCTTTTAATCTTCTTACACTTCAACCTTATCAGTCTCTCACCTTCCTGAGTACCAAGGGTGACTTCTTAAGACTTCAAAAGCTTGTTTTGAAAGCCTTCCAATATTTCTAGATTTGACACCTCAAACCACAGCTCACGGCAGTTAGTACACTGCAGACAGCAGCAGCAGTTCACCAAGATGCCATTTTCAGACTAGTGTGTTATGGTTAGTGAGATTTACATCCCCTTAATTTGAACCGCCTTCCTAATGATATAGATTTTTATCTGATATTGCTGTTCGTTACAACTCTCTGGCACATATCAATGTGTTCAATTTATGTACTTTAATACAGTGTAAAAAGTCTATTACTGATAATGATGCCGTTTATACTTGCCTGCCATGCATTAGCATATTTTGTTTTTGGCAAATTATAAATATGGGTATAAATAGTTATTATAATTAAATAAAAGTTTTACAAGAGTCTTGATAATGATAATACTGCAATTGAAAGCATCAGAGTTCTAGAGTCAAGAACGTGATTTATAGCATACGAATAATAGTTTTTCCTGCACCATTGTGTGTGTGTTTGTGTTGCTGTCTGCTGCTGTGTAGCTTGTAGCCGGTCAGGAAGTTCCAGAGGTCTCATCAAATTAAGTCAACCCAAGGCTGCAGATCATCCTCTGACCTTCACTACTGTACACGCTGCGTCACTGTTCTGTTTGAGCCACACAGCTTTCTCATAATTAATCCAGTTGAGAGCTCTGACATTTTACATTTATATGTGTATTTTGCAATGGCGTGCTTCTCAATGGTGGCTTTTGCACATAACTTTAACTCTTTGTTGTCTACACTCTGAGGGTTTGTGTGTTTTTACATTTCACTGTTTTCTTTTCCTAATACAGGGTTTGAAACGGAATACCTCCAGTAAGTATCCGACCTGTTGTACCATAGACAAGGTTCACTTTTTAATGGTGATGAATTAGGAGAATTTGATGCAGGAGCCACACTTGGTAAACACATTTATTATGTGGTTCCAGGTGAGGAGATTGCCAGACCGAGACGCGTCGTCCCTACTGTTCCCACTGTGGCCCCCACACCAGCTCCAGCACCACAACCCCCCAGGTAGGTACCTCACTATTTATTGACTCTTTCCCCCCACAGACATACTGTATGTGTGCATGCACACAACACAGCCACAGCAGTTTATTAGCAGAACAGTATTAGCAACTTTCAACGTGGCCACTAATTGCCTTCATAGCCTTGCTTTCTGCCCGCACAATGGAGTTAGCAACCTGTTACTTGCAGCAAGTACTCTCCACCTCTGAAACACTTCACCAGTATTTACACTTATAAGGAAAATGTAAACAACCAATAAGAAACCCCCGAAAAGACCTGTGATTGGCCGGAGTCTCTCCCTTCTGGGTGAGAATTTCTAAAGCCTAACAAGCGAATGTGTCAGTGCTCATTACATCTATATTGTAGATCCTACTATGAATTGCATCACTTTTAAGCTCCTCAGCAAATCAGATTTTGTCAGTTACTTCTGTATTAAATAACTACATTTATAATGGCAATAAATCTTTCAGAATAAACTTGGCCTGATAAGTAATAATACTCCTCCTTGATAAACATGTTGTGCTTTGAACATATGGCTAATAAACAGTATTTACAATGAATTTCCCAAATTTAGATTTAGATTATCATGACTGTTCCTAAAGAAAGAGGGCCGTAGTCAAGTCATATTATATTGTTTTTTAAAGTTTGATTGACCATTTTATTAACCATTTGATAAATTGTAGGAAAGAAGTCTCTTGTGACCTGCCACTAGGTGAACAGAAATGAGACAGTATGTGCTCTGTAGCTATTCCCCAATGTGACCTGCGGTAAAAACATCTTCTGTCCTTTCTCTGTTGCAGCAGTCAACAAACACCAGTCCCAGAAGACACCACAGCCTTATTTGGGCCTCCTTTAGAAACAGCCTTTGGAGAAGAGAAAACTGAAGGTAGCACTCCTCCTGTGTCTTTGTCACTTTGTCTTTATGTCTCTGTGTATTTGTGTGTATGCATCTTTGTCTGTATTGGTTATTAGAATAAGTTCTGCAGATGGCTTTTACCAGCAATGGTTTTGTCTAAATGTGTAAACAACACCATAAGAAAAGCTTTGTAAACACACACTTACTGTCTCTCTAAGGTTGCCAGCTAAGTCCTGCTTGGCTGTCATGGCAGATTCCCTCTCTTTCTCTCTCTCACTCCCTCTGTCTCTGTCTCTGTCTCTCTCTCTCTCTCTCGCTCTCTCTCTCTCTCTCTCTCTCTCTCTTTCCTCTCTCACCTATTTCTGTAGCATCACTGTTCCTCCCTCAGGCTCACTATGCAGCTGTGGATTCAGTCTCTCTCCTGAGGTCAAAGTTGAAATTGGCACTCAGAGGTCACGCTCATGTGCACACTGCAGCTTGTTAATATGCAGATTCTGTTGCATCCTGCTCTCTCATCCAGTCCAGTAGGATTTAGTGATGCTGGCTGTAGGAGAGCTCTTAACTGTTACGTAACTGCCATGCCAGGCATAACTAACATCAGCTCGACACAAATTCCCTTTATATATTCATTCATTCAGACCAATAGAGCAGCTCTGCTTCTTCAGAGAATATAAGCAGCATGTCATAAGAAAAGAGTAGGACTGTTCATTAGGACTGTCAAGCTAAACTAATCACGTCTAAATCAATAGTCTTGCTAAAAACTCTGCCCTCATGAAATACTAACGATCAGTTTGAATGGGCTAGGCTGCAACCACATCTTCAGCTGTTCCCATCTTGAGTCGAATCTTGATCTTGATATCTGGAAGCCATTTTTTTTGCTGCCAAATATTTTTATTGACATATTGTTCTTTGCTCCTTTCAATCTCAAACCTTTTCCTCTTTCAAGCCCTTATCAGTGAGAAAAGGTTAAGTGTTTTGGTGCTAATGCCCCTGACTCGGCCTGTTCTGTCCCCTCCTGAACTTAGTGGTTCTGTCTGAGTCTGATGCGTGGGGTGCTCCTCTGTCAGAGCCAGAATCCTCTTTGACAAGGTCCTTCCCAACAGGAAGTAAGTTTTGTAAATCCCTGCATCTTGTGCCGCACTATTTCTTCTTCTCCCTGGAATGACTGCACAGACCCATCTGCTCACCTCATGAACCCCTTCATCATCCAGACCCTGCGCACTGATGCGGTCAGACAATAACACTCACCCTCTCTATATAAACAGCCAGCCTTAATCTATTTCATTTCATAAGCCATTTCACAACCAAATGATGCGGTGTTGGTTGTAGTTTATTAAATGGGAGACATTCAGTGCCTGGCTCCCATAATGCAACAACCCACCCCCACACCCCCCTCCCCCTCCTTCACACTGCCCCCCTTGCATTTGGGCATGGTGGTGACTAAATATTTTGTGTTGCATGGTGGATGGTTTGTGGGATGATCCCTTCTCCTCAAGTTTTTGTGGTTGTGTTTGGCAGGTGGAAATACTGTCCTGTCTGAAACGTTCAGCTTTTGTTAAAAGATAATCTTTGTTGTTTAAAATTCATCTATAAATCCTCTTTTTATTTTTTATTTTTGTGTCCAAGTCAGCCTTGTATGCAGCCTACCATAAGTTGTGATGATGTAAAAAAAAAAAAATCCCTCAGTGACATAAATGACCGTTCCCTTTATACACACAGTGCCAAATAAACAATTGCTGATGTTTGTTAGTCATTGACCCAGGAGGTACCTCTTAGAACTGACAGAGGTATTTATTTTTGCACTTATGTCATTGCAGCTCCACCTCCACTCCCACCCAAGAATGTCCCAACATCTCCCCCAACAAGTGGCCCCCCCTCTCCAGATGCTGCCAGTAAGAAGTCTTCTTATCTGTTTCTGTCTCCTGTTGTAGCTCTCCAACTTGTACATCTGATCTCAGCAGCTGCTTTATCTCCAACTCTCTGTCTTTGACTTTCTCTGTCTGTTTACTCGTCCGTCTGTCTGCCATGTTTTATCTCTTTGTGTAAACTCAATAGAGGCCTCTGATTGGTCTCCGGCTATCTGTGTTTCAGAAGCGTCAACAGAAGCAGACGGCAGGAAGCCCTCAATAGCAGACTTGGACAACATTTTTGGACCGGAGGAGGCTCCCCCTGCTGGCGAAGAAACAAATGACATGTGGGTCAGCTTCAATGAAGAATCCTCTCACCGGCCACCTCTACCAAAGGACCCTGCACCTCCACTCCCCTCCTCCCCGCCTCCTCCAGAGGAACCAGCACCTCCATTACCAGCTTCCCCGCCCCCACCTGAATCTCCTGCCCCTCCTTTACCTACATCACCACCTCCCCCAGAGGACCGTGCACCACCGCTCCCTGCTTCCACTCCCCCAAAACATGATGCTGTTCCCCCTCTACCAACCTCCCCACCTCCCTCAGAGGAACCTGCTGCCCCTGCTGCCCCTTCAAATCCTCCCACACCTGAGGAGCGAAATCCTCCCACACTCGCCTCCTCTCCACCCCCTGCACCACCAAAGGAGCTTGCATCTCCCCCAGCTTCCTCTCCCCCTCCTGCCGACTCACCTGCCAGCATCCCACCAGCTTCTGTTCCTAAAGCTAGCACCCCTCCAGCAGTGACTCCCCCATCTGAGGAGTCTACAGGGCACTCCGTCCCACCGCCCCTTGTCCTGTCTCAGGAGGAGCAGCCCAAGAACACAGATGCCACCCAACCCAAAGAGGATGTAGGTGAAACAGTGAGCTCGCCCAAAGACGCCAGCCAGGGGAGTCGGAGTACACCTCCCCTACCCCCTCCCCCCACATACCGGGCAGTAGTGTCATCACCAGGGCCCACATCTGGAGCTGGTGGCACAAATAGTGGTGAGTGGACTGTGATAGAGGACAGTGACTGATTGGCACAGTCACACAAAGAAGAGATCATTTTTCTGGTTATTATATCATTTTAAACACATTAACAAGGTCGGTCCATTTCATACCTGCAAACTAGTCACCTTTTGGCTACAATTGCCATTTTTCAGTCAATTGGGTCATTTAGGTGAATTGTGCAGAACTGGGGAGTTTTTCACAAAGGGTGGGGGTGCCAGTGACTGGCCAATCACTGTATGCATCGTGATTCGCTAGAATGCACGTGGGAAAATCAAAATCTTCATGTGATTAGCTGTTTATTTTTTTAGCTTCATTGCTTAGAGTGCTGGTTTTGTTTTGCCCTCACTATAATGTTAAGTGTAAACAATTAAATGTGAACCAGGGTTTTTCCTGCGTAGAGAATTTGGTGGCGGCCACCACCACTAGATTTCTCACCGCTCACGAGTCAGTGTTTTTTTTTCTCAGGCTTTTTATACATTTACTTTGAAAGGACAGCTGGAGAGTGACCAGGAGAGAGAGTGAGAGGGAATTGACACTCAGGAAAGGGACTGCTGGTGGAATCGAACCTATAGTCACTGCAGCGGGCGTGCTGACGCTCACGGCTCAGTGTATTTAATTGGAGATTCCATAGAGTTTTTCCGTGAAGGAGAGTAACCTGCTGCTGCTTCATTAATGCCGCCGCTGCTTCAGAGTTGTGGCAGATGCACACCGTTACCATACCGACGAGCTAATGTGTCCTTTTTTAATCTCCTCTCTTTCAGCCTCACGTTCTCACTACGCGACATTCTGTTGTCAATGAAAAGCACATAGCACTACAACCCAGCTACACAGCTGTTAAATGATTGGCTGTTTGCCTCTCACTGGTAGCGTCCAGGGATGTTTCAGTGCCCCACATCCTTGAGTTTTATACTGCTGACTTCAACAGAACATACATGTCTGGGGGCGGGGGGGGTTCCAGGTACCACCACCTCATTTTAATCCAGGAAAAAAACATGCAGACAGTTTAAACAATTTCAATAAATAGTAAACACAGTTTTGTTAAAAAAAAAAAAAAAGAGTTAATGATGTTTGGGCCAGTGAAAATACACAAGGGACCAGTAAAACTCTGGCTAAGTGGGGTGGTTTGGTTTCGGACCTTGTCACCTTTTTCAGTCTGAGGAGTTTGCAGGTCTGCCATTTTCTTTCAGCTGATTGCACCATCTCTCTTATGAACTTGCACAGCCGTGCTAAGCCATGATTCTGCAATTTTATTCACCGGAAAAGAGGTCAGGTTTTGGCCTGATTGGATGAGCAATACCATTCTGCTGCAGGACTGTGTTACGCTCACAGAGTTTTTTTGTTCTGACTGACACATAGTTAAAGGTCAGATTTGACATTGGACATTTTCATTTTTATTGCAGATTCAGAGTCAGTTTTTCTCTTGTCAGAATCACATTAAGGTCTTATTTCAACTGTCCATGATGTGGGGAAACTGTTTTAATGAACCAAGGACTAAACCATGAAATAAACAGTTGTCCTAACACAAGAAAAAATGATTCAATGAATAAGTAATACATAGAAATGTATAATTTAATAGGTTAATAGTTCACCAAACAATGTGTTTGAAAAAGGCTGAGCATAGACTTAGTGCTTAGTAGAAGGAACTGTAATCGTCAATAGTCAGCGGTGATGGATATGGATGGGAAGGCAGCCAAAATAATCCTTTACAAAAGTGTCAATGATGGAAAATGAAAATGGTCCATTGAGGTGAAACAGTAATTTCGAACAGTACTCGTATCTGAGCACTTCTGAAAATAACACACTGCACTGAAATATAGTAAAAAGTGAAAATAATCGATGTGTATCCAGGAGTCAGTCTGTTCTGGGTCCACCATGTCTACCCTGCTCCAGACTGAGGTGGACTGATTTCATTGAGGCTCCATGTCCCTCTGTTCTTCTCTACAGGTTCCTCCTCTCCAGTGAGACCTTCCACCCCTTCATCAGTCAACCCTACCCCACCACCACCTCCACCTCGCCCCCCTTCAAGGCCCAAACTTCCTCCTGGGAAACCCACTGTAGGAGATGTGGTAAGATTTGAAATTGTTGTTTTGTTATTCACTCGTGTTGCTGTCACTGTACTTTTCTTCCACTAATGTGGGTGTTCAGTCATTGATTGTCTATCAATAATCTTCCAAATACAGCTACATGTTGTACAGTAGCTGGCTTATGGTGAAATAAACTTTTAGTTTAACACAGTCGCTGCTTAACCTGATTATTCCAAATGATTTATTTAGCTCCTCAATCAACTTTTCTCCCTTTCATCTCTTCAGAGTCGCCCATTCAGCCCACCTGTCCACTCGGCCAGCCCCCCTCCCATTGCCCCGTTAGCCCGGGCTGAGAGCACCTCCTCCATCTCCTCCACCAACTCGCTGAGTGCCGCCACCACTCCCACTGTCGGCAAAGAGCTCTCCGTGTCTGTGTCAGGTGTGTGCCCCATCAGCCGTCACTGAGCCGTGCAGCCTGTCATCTGTGGTCACAGAGGCAGCTGCGCTTAACTGTTCATGACTGATATTAAAAGTTTGTTATTGATTTTATGCACCGGCCCCGTCATTCCTTGAGCTCAGAGTCTGTGTGGAATGAGTCATTCAGTTTGTATTTATTTATTCATCTCTTTTTATTTTTTCTAGAAATGCTGACAGTTTCTCAGCAATGACAGTCCACTGAATGATGAATATTAACAATTCAGAGGCAGGGTCACTTTTTTAATTAACATAGCTGATTAAAGCCAGTTCATATAAACTGCTACCAAAGAAATATGCAAAAATGTCTTGTGTACTGATTTCTACTCATCAAGAATATGAACTAATTAATCCTTAAGATCTTATTTGATACAGTTAGTTATTAAAGTGTGCAAAAATATTGTGCCTGGTTTCGGTAACCACACTAATTCGCATTCACGCGCACAGTGGGAGGTGAGAATATGAAGCCGGGTGATAATTTTAATGTGCGAACATCCCCAGCAAACCTGCCCTTAATGAATTAATGACACAACATTTTATATTCTGCCATCTAACTTTAGAGAAATCAGCGGTGGAAGGGGCACACAGTACGGAGCTGTGAGTGGATAATAAGAGATCTCAGTCGACTGTAACATGGCTGAGTCATAGATTAAAAAAATACACACCGGAGGCAGCAGCAGTTACATAAAAACAAGATATAGTCCCGGGTTGTTGGAGGTTGGTTTTTTAAACAGATTGCAGGGACAAATAGGATAAATAGCTTCACCTGATCCAGACTGCAACATCAGAAATTATAGCTGAATAGTGAGTTTAATGAATTCTCTATTACAGCCTATAATTCATACATAATTTATTTATTGTGGCTTTGTTTGTAGAGCAGAAAGCTGATGTGCTTGACAGTGATATAAAAGCCATTTAGATTTTTTTAATTAGAAACTTTCCCACTTTCATTGCTGTTTGATTTTGATCATTTTTCCATCATCTTTGTTATATTTTGTCATATTTTGGATTGATTCACTTTTGTTTTGTGTGCACAACAGTGCTTTTTCATTGTTTTGATTTTTTTTTCTGTTTTGTTTTGCCGTTTGTTTGTCTCTTTATTTGTCCTTTGGCTTGTCAGAAGACGATGCATATGTAGACAAACTGCCTACCTTTGAGAGACACTTTGATTCATTTGCAGGTATAGTACAGATCCCCTCAGAGAGTGGAAAGGGGAACGGGCTGGGGGAAGGGGTTGGGAGAGTGTGTTCCTTTGTCAGTTTCACTCCATTGGATGCTCTTTACCCAGAGTGCACTTGACATGGAGGGGTAAAGGCCATCGTTGAGTGTTTTTGTGCTTTTCTCGATTGGTGTCGGTCAAAGTGCGTAGGTTTTAGGACACTGAGAACAAGACTTGTTTTTTTAATCACGATGCCAAAAATACACCTCACATTACAAGATGAACAAAAAACCCCTCTGCGTCATTGTCCTAACACCTGCCTATTTGACTAGTCTGTTCAGGTTTTGCTGGAAGATATAGGGACATACCACACCTTCATTTTTTTTCTTTTTAAAGTGGCAGCATTTTTCAGTGATATCGTCATTTCTCATTGTTTTGCCTCTTGACAACTCACCTTCCCACACATTTCCCAACCATTTAATAGATATAGTATGATAGCCTTTCACTCTCTTTCTCTCTCTTCTATTGCATCTTATTCATTCTCACTCCACTTGTTAGCCTCATACCGATCTGCCAAAAAAAAATGAAAGCTGTGGTGACACAAAAAGGTCCATCTATTGCATAATATTTTTTTCCCCCAAAAAAAGTTTTAAAGTGTCTTCCCTTTTTGCCCATCTACCCACTCGTGAGACTTTCTCTCTGTTTTATGACTGTGCACCAGTCGCTGTCTTGCCATGTCGCCATGGCAACCTCCTGTCTCCTCTCTTGATGACACACATTGTGTGCGTGCGGTGCAGTCACTCCCAGATACCTTCACTCTGAGTCTGCGCCACAAGAGTGTGTTGGAGTGTTTGTGTGCTGTGTGTTCAATGAGCGTGTCTGAAGAGCTCCTTATCTGTGGGCCCTTGAGATCCATGTTGTCTGTCTTTCTCTCTCTCTCACACACACACACACACACACACACACACATTCTCATGCATACTGTCAGATCAGAGCTGCTGCTTACAGAGTCGTTTGAAGTCTGGCATGAGAATTAGGCTGAATTAGGCAGGCAGCAGCTGTTTGGTATTCATGCCACCCTCCTCTGTGCCGCTGGAGTAGCACGACACAGCCTCAAGTTCAACCGATCTCCACCGGCCGTAAAGCCTCCCGTTTACTCCCATGCTCGACCCCTGACGCCCACCTTTCACACTTGTCACTCATGCACTCTGCAGCCATAGAATAACATGACCCCAGTCCCTCTGTCGTCCCCATCTAAACACCTGCCCTTTTGTTCTCTTCATGAAGCTTTATTATTGTTCTCATTGTTTCATCACTCAACACTCACTCACACCACACACCTTAACTGATGGGACCTCACAAATGATCAGGCAGACATGAGACACCATCTCTGGTTTAGCATCTTCTGGTGTCCCAGCTCAACATCTAAACACTACCTAGTCTTTTTTCCTTGACCAGAGACAACACAATCAGCTGGTGAACTCTGTTTCAAGAAAGCCTCCAAAAAGGTAGCTGAGAAAATGATGCCTTTAGTTGACACAACCATTACGTCCCTTTTGACCTCCAGAACCATGTAGTCCACTGGTTCCCAGGTTTCACTTGTGCCCCCCCCCCCAAAACAAAATAGCCTCTCTGCATTATTTCTCATCACAGGTTTTGAACAGTTATTATTTTAGGGGAAAATACATTTTCCAGAAAAAAAAACATGATCGTGAGTAAAAACATGTTGTTGATTCTTTCTCATCACATGAATCAACTCAACCCACTGTTACTGTGTGTTATGTGTAATGTGTTGTTTGGTGGTCAGTTGTTTACTGTGGATTCAGGCAACAACCTCTGACTCATAAGGCCACAAAAAATTATTTCAAAATACTTGTTAGGTTTTATTAAATATATTCTGCTTGTGACTGGTAAACCTACCCAGGCAGATAAGGGGAAGACACTGCAGGATGCAGGGACGCACTGTTAATTCATGTAAGCATGTTGTTATTCTCAGGGTTCTGCTGAAAGGTGTATGGATAAACAGGATTTAAGAAAGAGGTCAAAAATACAGGTGGGATGTAGAGGGACACACCATGCAACCACAGGGGTCATTGCAACCAAATGGTGTGCGTCACCAGCCACTGCTCTGCCACAGCTGTCTATCCCAGAGTGAAAGTGACCTACAGGAACTTGCCTGAGTTTCCCACTGGCGCATATCTGAACAATACTGAATTATTTATTCTGATACCAATGTTGCTTTTTTGGAAATTACATGCAGTGATGATTAATCATTCTCTTACATAAATACATACCATAAGAAATCATCTTTTGAACTTGCCCCAGCTTCCTGGTAAACAGACTTAATAATAGAGACACAGTTTCCAAATGACCTGAAACCGTATCTTTGCATTTCTGTGCTGACATTTCTTGTAATTTATCTGCCGACAGATCAGAACAGAACTCTACTGATGATGTGCACTAGATAAGTTAGACTGTGTCATTTAAGGAGGCAGTATAAATTCAGTCTGGCCTCCGGGTCCTGGGAAGGTTTCCACCTTCATAGTCTGTGTCCTTTGGAGGATCCAGGTGCTGAAATGGGGACGCAGGATCTCTGTGGTGCACCACAGACCTGTGTTTGCCCTCCTCTGTGGTCTCAGTCTCATGGCTGCCCCCTGCAGCGTTTCATCATACAAGGCATCTGTTTCCTAACTAGAGAACCAAGAGCCTAAAGGAAAATACAGTACAGCACTGAGGGAAAGTCTGAGAAAGATGCACGTAACAGAACAATCTGCCACCGATAAATAAAGTAGTGCCAACTGGAGGATCAGCTGGAGCAGATTTACAGTTTTCTTATGATGCATCCTGGAGAAAACATTGAAGGCTGCTCCTGAAGCTGGCAGCCACCACACTGTCTCCTCTCAGACTCTACAGCCTCAGCTTCGTCTCTGCTGCTCTGCACATCTTGCACTTTAAGTTGCACCGCTGCCAACATGCAGCACCACACACCTGGCCCCCACCCCACCTGAGTCCTGCCTTTTCTCACGCACGCAAACATGCACAAAATGACATCCTGTTTCACCCATGTTGTCACATGTCCTGTCCTGGCGTTGTCCTGGCGTTGTCTCGGCCCTCTGTCCCTTCTATGTCCCCGGGCTCCACCTTCACGTTTCACCTCACTGTGACGTGTGATAGACCTGCCATGTGAGACTCACGCTACTGTCCTTCTCTCCTCCCCTCCTCACCCACTCTCCTTCCTGTCATCCCTCTTCCCTCCCACCCTCCCTCCTCCTCCTCCTTCTCTCCTCATCCCTCCCTCCCTCCCTACTCCCTCCACCCCTCAACCCCACACAGAGAATGACCAGCCATCCCTTGTATGGTTTGACAGAGGGAAGTTTTATTTAACCTTTGAAGGTAAGTTTACTCTGCACCAGGGTAGTGTGCACACACAACTCTACAGAGGCTCATCTGTGCAAGCTTCACCCCCGCCCCCGCCCTTCCCCTGCCCCTTCTTTCCTCCCTTTTTCCTTCTCCTCTTCCTCCTTTTGCAGTCCCTCCATCACCCTAACCACCACCATGCTAACACCTGGCTGAGCCCCCTCATGTGTGGATAACAGTGTAGTGTTGTCAGACTCTACCTTCTCTTCCTGACATTATTCATGTAGGTGTCCTCAGCACTGACTGCCTTTCATTCCCTGAAGAATGATCGTTCTTCGTGTACATTACTAATCTCTTTGTTGTCACTTTCTTTTTCTTTCTTTCCTTCCTTTTTTTTGGTTGTTTGTGGTTTTCGGTTTGATCTTTGGGCGTCCGATCCTCTTTGATCTTGTCTGAATAATTTAGCATTAACAGCATGTCTGGAGTAAGCATGCACACACATCTCAGTCTTTCTCTGTGTCTTCCTCTTCTCATCCACATGTGATTATTCAATTAAAAGCAGATGCCAGTGTCTAACCCAGTATCACAACTTAAGGAAAAATTATAAGGGAGATATTAGAAATAATTTTCTTCATTTCTGCAGTTTCACAGTCAAAGAGCAGAGAGAAATGGGTGTCTTAACCTGCTGTTTTCATACTACTTCACTAACACAAATGTGGTCAGTTCAAATAACTTAAAAGCTTCATTTCATTTCATCTCAACAGTTTATACATCATGTTTTGTTTCCCATTTCATCCATACAATGTTGGATAGGATAAGTGAAGAGTCCTGAATTGGGATTTTGAATATGCATAATATCTATTCGCTAATGTTGTTTTAATCAGTGGAACACAGTTTGGGGCTTTTGACTGGAAAATATTTTTATGTTGATTTAGTGTGGCCTTGACTTTGGCTTTATATATAAATATATATATATATAAAAAGCATCAGTCTACTTAACTGCCTGTGTGCACATTGTGTGTTGTGTGTTTGTGTGTGTTGTCTCCAGGCTGCTCCAGGGGGCCCAGTCCTCTCACCATGGGGGCTCAGGACACGCTGCCAGTGGCCGCTGCTTTCACAGAGACAGTCAACGCCTTCTTTAAAGGAGCTGACCCCAACAAGTAGGCTAACAGACTATTATACAGATTGACACACACTTACATTCATAGTTTTTTAGTATAATATATAGGATAGTTATCTTTTGTTTGTGTATGGTATGAACAGTTGACTTCATTCAGTTAATACAGCAATACTTAAAGGATAAAGCTTAATTGTTTAAGCCCCTATTCAGATTTAGAAAAATTTACATTGAAATAATGTATTTGTGACAGTTGATGATGACATGATCATGTTTCAAATGCCCACACATTGTCATTATATCATTGATTTTCTGCAGGTGCTTCACAGGACAGGTTGTGTATGAATAAACTTCTGTATTCTCCATGTTAATGGACATTCACTGGTCAGTTAATAGGGTCACCAAGCTGAAACCAATGCACTCTGATACAGCCTGTCCGCTATAAAAGGTGATAGTGTTCAGTTTTACATGAAGGTTTTGGTTTAACTCTGTGATCCCTGAAGAAGCTGGAAGCTGTGGCGCTGCTGAACTGTACTGCATTATTAAGGGAGGTGTATGTGTTGTTTAGTCTAACTTGGGAATAATAACAGAAACACCTGCTACTATAACACAATACAGTTCAACATGACCACAAACAACCTCATTCAAACAGTTGAATCAACAGCTCTTTAACACTGAAACCTTCATGACTGTATGAGTTATTTATCAGGACTCTCTGCTGCATTAGGTTTAAGTGTATCTAATAGATAATCTGCCAACTTGGTGTGCAACATATGGTCTGTATCAGTTGGGAGTGAATTTTCCAGCTCTCTGGGGTCGCTTAATGTCAGGCAGACACTGTGTTTACACTGCTTTCATGTCAGACAATTATGGTTTAAATTATTGATTTCACACTGTGACTGATGATGTGAGTGCTTTGTAATGTTGTTTATGTTGTGTGAATAATGATATATAAATCTGAACAGGTAAAAGCTGTGTCCCAGGTTCAGGGCACACAAACTTTTATTAAGAAAATGACAGTATGAGAAACAAATGATGGCTTTTCACCAGACACCGTACTTTGTGCTGAGCTTTAAGCAGTGCTTTTCTCTTCCTCCCTCTCCAGTTTTTCTCTAACTGTGTTCTTCTGCTCCTCTCCCTCTCAGGTGTGTTGTGAAGATCATAGGTGAGATGGTTTTGTCGTTTCCGGCGGGAATCACACGGCACTTTGCCAATAACCCGTCCCCCGCCGTGCTAACTTTCAGCATAACCAACTACAGCCGGCTGGAGCATGTGCTGCCTAACCCCCAGCTCCTCTGCTGGTAATGACACCGCAGTGAACTCCCCACTTCACTCTCACAGGGACAACAATAAGAAATACAGTTTTTTACTTGTGGCAGTGTCTCAGTGAAGAAGTGATTATTTTTGGGATTGTGCTTCAACACTGACTGCATCCCCTTAACGTACATAGTTCAACTCTGAATGCCTAATGTCTAACTTGAAAGTTCCCATGATTTTTTTATGAGTGTCCTAATTTAACTAAACCTCATTAAATTTAAATCAAATGTTCTAACTTACCTTGCCTTATAATTATATATATTTAATGTAAACTCATACATTCAAAATGACTTTGCACCAGGATCATGTTACATAAGTCTTCATCTTGTTATATTTGTTGAATGTAAATATTAGTAACTGCACACCCATTCAAATATTCTTGTTTCCAATCCATGGTATTTGTCATATTTTTATAATAATGAAACTGTTTGTTTTCACACAAGTGTTTTCCACCATTTATAATATCTAATATTAGCAGAGTAAACTTGATTAACAAACAAACATTTCTGATGCAGTGAAAATTGAATTCGCATCATATGGCTTTTTTTCCTCATATAAATCAGAAGAAAATAAATAATAAACATAATGAAAATGGAGAAATTAAAACATAGTACTTCATAGTCTTGGAGCTATTTAGAATGAAAAAGCTCTGAATTCACATCACTCTGTAAACAGGTATCTTCAAGCATCTGATGAATGACTCATTAAACACTCACAGTCCTGTGTGAAAGAGTTAAGTGATGATGAGTAAAGATCAGTGAGATGATCTTAGACTGAATGTTGACTCATTTTGGAGTCATCTCAGTTTATAGACCAACTGCCTTGAGCAGAGGTCAGCGTTTCTTTAGCATCATTCTCAGAGTAAATAAACTGTTGTCAAATAGACAAAAAAAGTAATTATTGTTCTTACTCAAGTACTTTTTTTTTTTACAAGATGAAATTTTTAAGTTATTCCAATGTTGCTTTTCCTAAAACTCACACAGCTCTCATGAGACGAGTGTAAACCCTGACCTCTAGTGGCTCATTGTTCAAATTAAACAATGAGTCAAACAGTTTTTGACCCTCAGATGCTGCAGAGAATAAATCACATCACCAAAGTCAAATAAAATGTCTGTATTTTGACTTGGCTTTTCAACATTGCTTCCCTACCAGTGACACCACAACACAAGCCAAGGCTGATGCCAAGGACTTCTGGGTGAACATGCCTAACCTGATATCCCACTTAAAGAAGGTGGCAGAGCAGAAGCCCCAGGCAACATACTACAACGTGGACATGCTCAAGTACCAGGTAAACTTTATACTGGCAAAATAATGTGAGATACACAGCAGCCACTGTTTCTCTGAATTCTCTTATGGTTGAATCGCCAAACATTTGTGTCTGCATGTCCCTGTCTGTGAGCAGGTGTCGGCTCAGGGTCTCCAGTCCACCCCTCTGAATCTGGCAGTGAGCTGGAGGTGTGAGCCCACCAGCACTGACCTGAGGATAGACTACAAATACGATGGGGAGGCCATGTCAACGGCGATGGCCCTCAACAACGTCCAGTTCCTCGTCCCTGTCGACGGAGGGGTTTCTAAACTACAGGCTGTCTTACCTCCAGCTGCATGGTACTGTCTAGACATTGTCTAGACTTGTTATTATATAATAGGCAATAAAATAAACAGGGTGATGTGCTGCTGTATAGGCCGTGTTGTTTTCAGGGAATTCTCATACACTGGTAAAGAGATGTTAAAATCATAGAAGTCAATCAGCTCGCCTTAATGTTGGTGATGTTGATTCTACACATGGCTTGATGATCGGTGCCTGAACTTGAACTGATGGTGTTGTTTACCTGTTTTCTCTTTTAATCCTGACAGGAATGCAGAGCAGCAAAGAATCCTATGGAAGATTCCTGATATCTCACAGAAATCTGAAAACGGGGGTAAGTAAGTCTGATTTTATCATTACGTACAGGGTTGTCACGCTGATTGTTGGAAAGACTTCTGGCTTAAGTGAAGAGCAAATCCTACCTATAGTTTAATATTTATAAAGTCAAACAGTAATCCATCAGACCAAGATCACATTCAAACTTGTGCATCCAGCTCAGCCTGAGAATTACAAGAGTTTTCCATGTATTCAAATGCAACTTCATAAACATAAAATTATGAATGCAAAGTGCATATAAACTGAAATAGACAACCACAGAGCTAAAAGCAACATGATTGAAAGAGACTGTAAGGATGAGAACAAAGTACAACAGTGTTCAGATTTTACTTGGGTTATTACAGAGTGTCTACAGACATGTAGAGCAGGGCAGTGATAAAAACTGAACTAGAACCTGCACCAGGAGACATGGATGCAGCTAAGCAGGTTACAGGAAGAAAGTGAGGCACATGATGCCCCTCAGGAAAGGACAGAGCTGTAGACAGTAGTCGCCTCTTCCTGAAGTCAACAATGCCCCCTTCTGTCTACACATGGTATCAAAGTTATTTCAGCAAACCTGGCTGATGTCAGTGTGGCATGCCCATGCACCATAGTTATTTTGTGTTGGTTGTTTATTCTCTCAAGATAAACTAGCACCCAGTGAAATACTAACACGTTGTCAAAGTAAAGAGTAGTTTTAATTGTGTGCCTGACTTTGGATTCATTGGATGAAGTTCATTTGATGACTTTCAACTTCATTGGATGAAGTTTTTTCTCTGCCTGTTTCACTGAGAGCATGGCCATCATCCCTCTGGGCTTAACTGATATCCAGGACAAGTTTATTTAATTTTCTTTCAAACATGATCAGTTTAACCCTACCTTTTGGACGTGGATGATTTGCAATGTTATTCTCTTTGAATGGTATCTTATTGTATTGTATGTTGTGTCATTTGATGTCCTCTTCTAAAAAGTGAGCGTCTGGTCATGCTAATTTTCTTTTCAAATGAATCTCATTCAGTGTGTGACATCTGTACCAGGTAAACATTTTGACACTGAACAGGCTTTTATTCAACAGTTTGTCCCTGCATTCACAAGTTAAATATAGTAATCTGTTGTCGTCTGCAACCTGTATTTATCATATTTGAACCAACCATCTTTTTTCTGTCTGTTCTCAAAATAGTTTCCAAAAGCATTTATATTTGAGTTTTCAAGCTGGGTCTCATCCTCACATCACTGTCTATGGAACATCCTAAAATTTCTGCTTTGTACTTTGCTGATGTCTTTGTAAATTCCCTCAGGTGTGGGGTCGTTGTTAGCACGATTCCAGCTAACAGAGGGTCCCAGTAAACCAGCTCCACTGGCAGTGCAGTTCACCAGTGAGGGCAGCACGCTGTCAGGCTGTGACATTGAACTGGCTGGGCCAGGATACCGCTTCTCTCTCGTCAAGAAGAGGTTTGCCGCAGGTCAGTTTTTTGGTGTTTTCCAACCCAAAATGTTATCAGAACATCATATTTTGAAAACCAACCTGACCCCTATCTGTAAATAGGTTTTATTGATTTACTCTCGAAAGCCTGTTTATCATTCTGTTCTTTTATATTGCTCATGTGTTGGTAAAGACATAATATACTTTTTCTTACAGTAGGCCATAGATACTAATTAGAGTGGGAGTCTTTATTTCTGATGTGGTGGTCTAATTGGAAATCAGTCAACCACTGTATGAAATAAACTGAATATGAAATAAATGAACTGTTGTTTTAGTACTAAACTATAATTAGTGCAGATAATGAAAACTGATGAGACATGACATTCACTCTATAGTTACTTGGGCCCTGTGAAGCCAAGTCTCATTTATCTCTCACTTACCAAATAATAAAGGAGACACTGCTTATTGTAGTAACTGTCTCTGGAGTTTACTATATATATATATATATATATATATATATATATATATATCCATTTGTTTACATGCTGTCACAAGTAAAACTGAGCTGAAGCTGTTCGTAGTTTTTGTTGGCAGATGTGCAGACAACTATAACTTGGTTACAATGATAGTGAAGAAAATCTAAAAACATGGCAATTGTGAGGAGATTTGTGGAGTAATGAGAAGCATCTTCTTCCTTTTGACTGAGTACAGTTTGATGCAAATTGGGGCAATCAGCCATTTAGGGTTTTAAAGTACATTAATAGATGTGTGTCACTGCTGCAGCTGCGTCACGTCTGTCTTGCCTCAAACTCTTGCAGGAGATCTGTTAAAGAACCACAAATAGACTGAGACATAACTGTAACACTTCATTGTTGCGTTGCAGGAAAATACCTGGCTGACAACTAACCCATGCTACTGAGCACTGTTGAATAAATCGATAGCAGTGGACTGAGGTCGACACAGAGGACAGAGGACAGACCGACACCAGACAGACTCTCCACGGACCTTTTCCGAACCCACAGAACAGGTCTGCAGCCTACCCAGCAGTATTGTATAACTTGCATATAGCATCGTGGAACTGTTTTAGGTCATGTAATTATTGTATTTGTATTCATTTCATAACATCTGTATTGCTGCAGTTAGACACCTGGGTTCTCCCCTCCTCTAAAGTCTGTGCCTCTGTCTCCATCCTCCTCTGGTCAATGTTTGGTGGTGTTTTTAAAAGTTTCACTGCAGCTGCCTGACCGAAGACGTGGACAGGAAGGGTTTTGGTGAGATTGTAACCTGGGATGATGTTCGCTGTCCCCAGTCCAGATTATTAAGATCTTTGTGGTCAGACATGGCACCTCAAGCTCTGGCATGTCCAAAGTTAAAGTAAGTAGAAGTGAAGCAGGGCCCAGGACCCACTGCAAGTTCAACACCTTCATTAGCACATCAGAAAATCACAGCTTCATTAATAATCTTTTTGTTACGATCTGGGCTCGAAGCCAGAGACAGCTGTCCTTACTGACTCGCACTGATGGCGGCCATTTGCAAGGCCTTGGCCAGCAATGGAACGCATTTACAGATGCAGTTTGACACATGTCACAAACAATTAGATGAACAACGGTGTTTCTCACTGGTGCTTCTATGCGATCGGATGAAACACAAGATCAAATAACTACAAAAAAAAAACTATAAATAAGATAAAACGAAATAAAAAATAAATTGTCACGCATCGCCTACTGGTACTACAGGGTCACATGACTTTGGATCACATCCTTTTTTAATATAAATGCACTGATCAGTCAATCCAACTGTTGTTTTCTTTCTCTGGAATATACACACATGGAGAGTTAGGCAGCTGCAATGATAAATCAGTGTACTGGTTGCAAAATAAGAAAAATATGTTTTTTTCCCCGTCAGAACAAAAGAAGTGTACAAAGTGTCATTTTAAAATAATAATATATATCCAAAAGGGCGTTTGGTGTTTTCCTTGTATTGTCAGATAGCCTTTCTGTTGTTCCCAGGACAGCAGTGTTAGACTCCAGAGTACATGACAGCATTCTATTTTTATTTATTGATGATGATTTGTTGTAAAAAACATGTGAGTCTGTATATGAATAGAATTTGAATGGTATCACACAACTCAGATCCCTTAAAGGTATAAATATTTGAATTCTCTCTCTTCATTTTTGTTATCTGTGTAGTTGGGTAACCTGTGTACAGTATAAGGTATAATTTTTGAATTTATTTCAGATATAATTTTTTAACTCAAGTGCAACAGAAGATTTGAGCTATATATGGGGGTGGGGGTAATTTAAAGAAAAAAGATAAATATCTTCCTGGATGCTGTGTTATGCTTTGTGAAAGCAGTGTTAATGTAGAGTTAGCTATACCACGGGCAAGGTTTCCCGCTGTAAAGAATCACTTTGACGTTTTGGGAAATGTGCTTTTTTTAAAATGTTCTTGCCGAGAGTTGGATGAGAAGATCCATATCACCCATGTCTGTATGGTAAACAGGAAGCTGGAGCCAGGCAGTGGTTAGCTTAGCTTAGCATAAAGACTGGAAACAGGAGAAAGCTGTTCACCTGTAATATCTTTAAAATGTACTAAGATGGTGTTGATGTGGTTTTCTGGCCAATGTAACATCAATGTATGAGCTTTAGAGGCACCGCTAGGTAAATTTTTAGCCTTACCAATGTTGGTCCACCATCTTGATCGAGACTAAAGTGTCTCAACAGCTTAGCTCATCGTGTAGTGCTAGCAATTGCATCTTGTGTACCCTAAAATGACAGTCCTATCATCCATGTTGTACTTACTTGGAGTTGTTTAATACATCTTAACATGTTAACATGCTGATGTTAGCATACAAAAACCAAGTACAGGTTCACAGAGCTGTTAGCATGAAGTGTTGGTAACTGCTGGACAGTCAAAGTCAGGCTAGCTGTTTCCCCCTTCCTCCAGTGTTTATGCAAGTTAAATTTAGCTTCAGATTTGGCAGCCAGACATGAAATTGTTATCTTCACATCTAATACCCAACAAGAAAGTAAAGGCATATTTCCCAAAATGCTGAATTGTTCCCTTCAATAACAACAAATATGACAACGACAAAAACAAATAGGTTTTTCTCAGCAACAGTGACGAAGTTAGGTGACAGTTTTGCCACGATTGGAACAGGATTTGTTTACTGGGACCAGCTTGTCTTTCTTCTTTTTATTATACAAACCTGATGGTGAAAAAAAAAACAAACATTCTCAGTTCCCACATCTACCTACGCAGTTGTCACCTCAGCTTCGACCATGTGTCGTCAGTTAAGCTTCTCACCTGCCTCGTACCTGTTTCCATTCACCTCAGTGGTACCTAAACTCCCTGATTATCATGAGCACATCCCGGTCATCCAGCCCGCTCGAATCCATGGCTTTATTTTGTGTAATCGTAATGGTCTCTGTGAGATGACAAGAGCTGAATGATGTTGTGGAGTGAGGTTAAGTCGACCAAAATGCTTCTCTTTTTTTGTTTTTTTTTTGTATTTTACGTCAGTCAGTCCTCTGTTAAGGAGAATAAGC
Source organism: Caranx ignobilis (assembly GCA_021432705.1). Taxonomy (NCBI): domain Eukaryota; kingdom Metazoa; phylum Chordata; class Actinopteri; order Carangiformes; family Carangidae; genus Caranx; species Caranx ignobilis. The sequence continues at coordinate 2,879,318 of MU270014.1, forward strand.
TGAATATTTTTAAAACGGATAAAAATGAAAAAATATTATATTGTTTAATGTGAAAAAAACACTGTGCTGATGATGTTGAACTTCCTGAATGCTCTGGCACTCAATATGACGAACAAAACGTGTGCGTGAAGTGTAGCTGAAGATCTCCGTACTGTACCGTATATATGTCGGCATTCTGCTAAATGCAACCAATCATAGTCCTTTCAGAGCTGTCGTAGAAGCATCGTGGTCTGGGTGTAAGACAACAGACAAGATTCATCTCACATCAATAGTCCTATTCAATGATGTAGGTCTTTTGAATGGATAGGTTTTAAATATGTGGGTATTTATCCACTGATAAAAATCAAATCTGGGTCATGCAGTTTAAATCAAAATCATGTTCTTGACCAGATCTTGTTTTGTTTTAATTTGTTTTTTTGTTTTTGTTGTGCAGACCCAGTATAAGAGAGCGCTGGGGTTGCATTTTGTCACGGTGAGGTGATGATGATTGGTGCCATTTAGCTCCTGGTAATACATTAGTGTGGTAACAGGCTCTTTCAGTCACGTCAGTCTTTCATCTAGTCGACTGGAGGAACCAACGTGCCTGAGAGAGAGAGAGAGATGTTACCTTGTGGGTGAATCTTGAGGCAACAGTACAACAGTCACTACAGTACTATCTACACAGGCCCACCATACACACACCCTCACATGTATCTGTTTTGAATTACCACAACATTACAGCGTACAGGTCTTTCAGCTTGAAAGAAAAAACAAACTCAGTCTCATGGTTACTTGGGGCATCTGTGATGATAGATAGTACTGTGATGACATGTTGTGCTGATGGTCAGTTACCTGTATTAATGTTGAGAAAAGAGCAGGGAGTGTGTTTATGTGTGCTATAAGCCAGAATGCTTTTTGGTTCTGTACCGTTAACCTCAAACACATGTGCAAGCTGTTTGTACAGTACATAACAACGCTAAGATGAACTGAGAAACTTAGTTTGCTTCTTTCCAAAACCAATAAAAGTTCTAAATGGATTCAAATGTTTGTAGTTTTTTTGTATTGTATTGTATTGTATTGTGTGTAATTCACCGTGATTTATTATTTTATAGCTTCCTGTAGGCCTCATCCAGTCAGTCCACTGTGTCTATAAAACTGAATGAAGGACCCCCAGTGTTTGAGCCTGTGATGTCAAAAAATGTCAAAGTTCACAGAATATAAATCTTGTGCAAGAACATTTATTTGACAAAAATAGCAAAATGATGAAATGCAGCTGAAGTTTCCTATAAATACTTTGTAGCAGTGGTGGAAATTTTACACCTGCAAACTTGTGGATACTCATTTACATACAGTCAGTCACAAGTCAGGGCTGAATCTGAGTGTGATACAGTCCTGCACCTTTGAATACCATGCCTAAGTACATGTACACCAGCTCTTGTTTCTTCAATTAACGCCATAGCTATTAAATGTATTCATGGTTGCACATGTCTCTCAGCTCAGGTTTTCAGAAACATGCTCTCAGGCGCTCAGCATGGTCCACATGTCTTCATGTCTACAGTCCTCACAAGTTAAAGTAATAAATGGAAACCCACACAAAATATCAAAAGCAATTAGAAAAATAGCAGTTGTTTATACGAGCATTACTGTACATACCATACAGTGATCATATAGTTTGCAGTTCAGATTTGGTTTCTAGTAAGGCAAAATGGGAGGAAACAGCCAGTTTGGTCACATGGAGAGTGAGAGAGAAGGAGAGAGAGGGGAGTCATCCTCAGCAGAGGAAGGTGAGGTCGCTCTTCCTGCAGCCCACCTGGCAGCACACAGTGGTCAGCATGTTATTAATGTCTCGTTTGGTCACCTCAGAGCCCAGGCTGCTGCTGCTGCTGCCGAGGCTGTTGAGGCTCTCCAAGCTGCTCTGTTCCCCTGTCAGCAAACCTGCAACAACAAAACATGCATTATGTAATAAAACACTAAATTATCATCCCTTTTTTCACAGTTACTTTTACTAACAATGGATGGACAACTCTGTTCAGATCAGTCTCGTGTAATCTACGGCCATGTTCTCATTAAATAAGGAAACTCTAAATGACTGTACAGATTATCTTGGAGCTATTTGTCTTCTGCAGTGCCACTCTGCTCTTTCTAATCAGCCTGACTGATGGGTTAACTGGGTTGTGTCTGTGTGTCTGTGTGTGACAGTGAGAGAGAGACTGCTGCTGCACTATGCACCATGATATGTGTGGCCTCTGATAATAATCCTGAACAGCAGACAATACATTGTGATGCTGGGGCACCTGTCTGCCTGCACACCCACTGCAGCCCCCGAAGAGGGCAGTCTCTGCAGCCTGGTTAAAGCTGCTGGTCAGTATTTTTCAGATATGATTCCTTTTTTTTTTTTTTTTTTTCTAATGTTCTAATCTAATATTTCAGGCTGAGGGAGGAGATGCCATGGAAAAAACTGTGACTCCAAAGGACGGACTGAGCATCAGTGAGTCGGAGAGTAAAACGAAAACACAAAAGTCAGAGACAAAAACAAATAAAGAAAAGAAATGAAAGTTTAAGTTAGATATGATCGATAGGATGAGATATTATTGAATTATCTGTCACCTACAGAGGTACAGACAAAGAGTATGAATTTTCCAAACAAAACCATCACAATGTATCTCAGGCATCGTCTTATCTTTACTAAACACGCCATTTGTTATTTAAACTCTTGAAAAGTTGCAGCTCAGGAATAATGTTGTCAAACATTGTTCAGAGTTGCAGAAATATGTTTAAAATTCAACAGAGAATTTAAATATCCCACCATTTAAGAACATATCAGTTAAGTCAGGCTAGATTTTGGGTTAATGTCTCGTAATATAACTGCAGAAGTGAGGAGTAATGATGATGATTTTAAACAAAATAAAAGCTGCTTTAAGATATTTTTTCCCATTGAGAACTGACCAAAAAGTACAAATAAATAAAAGTAGAAACGGTGTAGGCAACAGTGTGATGGGCTGTACATCTATTACAAATCACGATTGAGTTAAAGGATAAATCTACAGATATTATTTTACTCTGAGTCCTTTTTTGTGCATTCACATGAAATGAGGCTTCTGTTTTTCAGAATAAAAGAAGAGAAATGGTCTCACCCTCCATGTCTGACTCGGTGAGGAATCTCCTCCAACGGGAGCCTCCGCAGGTGTAGACGACAGCTCTCAGGAACTCCCGACCGCACAGCTTCACCGCCTTCACCTCTGCCCTCACCTGCACCACGCTCACCACTGCACACATGAGCAGAGGCAGAAACACCACAGCCCGCATACTGGATGTCTGAGTGTCAGTACAGAGGTTTGTCTCTGTGTTTGGTCTGTTTTCAGAAACCACCACAGCTCCTCTGTCCTGGGCTGTTCCTGCTGTCTGCCTGTGTTCACTTCAGCTCTGCTCTTCAGGAGGCTGCAGTCAGTCGTTGGTCCACTGCTCGTGTCCCCCTGCAATATATAGTATCCACCTTTCAGTTCATCAATGCTGAGCATCTCCCCACCTCCCTCTAAGTGGCACTCAGCCTGTTCCTGTCTCACACACACACAGTCCTCACTCATGTTATGACAGTGAAGTGATTTTATGTTTCCGGTCATCTCCTCTGTCACCATTTTTAGCTGCCTAAAGAGAGTGACAGCCATCAGAGCTTTACAAGCCTCAGCTGACAATCACATTAGATGAGGGGCATCCTCCTCGGCCTCTCTGTGATTATGTGATTGCACTGACCTTAACTACACTGCATGGCTAATTATGTGATGCAAAGTGATCCCCCCACCGCTACAGTTGGTGAAACAGATGTTTCACCTGTTTACAGCACTTTGATGGCCTGGTTGTCTTTCACTTTACAGCAGTTTGGTGCCATATGAGAGTTAAAAAGTCAATGTTGACCGTCCATAATGCAGGTCATTATGGGGCTGCTGATGATGCTCAGGATCATCATTGACAGTGGAGGTCTCTATGTGGGATGAAACTATATTACATGAGGTTGGATGTGATGTGTGTTATGGTGCAGACATAACAAGAAGCTTCCCATAAAGTCAAAGGAAATGCAAGTCGTATATTAGCAACCTTTGTTGTTTTGCAGGTCAAGTACTTGTTTATTTGGACAGAGAAGAGAAGAGGGCAGAAATTTTAAGCTCTACCACACACAGTGCCACAAATTACATTATAGCAGCTACTGAGCTCAGGTAAAATGCACTATAGCTAATACATAGTGTCTGTTTCTTCTGATATTGCCCTTTTAGTATTATCTGAAGCTAAGCAGTATCAGAGTGCGTGCTCTCTTGTGAGCATAGTTGTAGTCATGATGACACCATGATTGGAAATTCATTAATTTACTCATTCAGTTGTCAGCAGATTAATCCCCATGATAACCGTAGATCATGCTGCATCAGCAGCCGCGGGCTTACTAAATGTTTCATGAAACTGAATAGTTTTCCATAGATGTTTTCTGTCGTCTTATTGAAAAGCTGTGACCTGATACTTTGGCTTTGTCCCAGTTCTTATCTAAACACTTTTAACTGTTCATGTGCTGAATATTATGAATTTCAATGAGTAAACAAATGTTAATTTTTGTTTTTAAGTATGTTCAGGAAAAGTTCAACAAAGAGGTTATCAGTTATATTGTGAACATCTACAACAGTTACAGCTCCTGATGAGCTGTGTGCATTGATAACCGTAATCAGCGCTACAGCTTCTTTCGTCATAATTGTCTCAGTTTTGTGGGGCTGCACTGATTACTGACTCTCTGACCTGGAGAGCCAAGGATGACCCTAAATAACCCCAAATGATCCTGAAGCACACTGAGTCACCAAGGTGACGGGGTGCACTGTTGAAGGGCTGTGGTAGCTCCCACGAAGCTACTACGTTTTCCTGTAGGTGATGTTACTTCAGTACATCACATGTAAAAGAGTGTGGACGCGCTGTGGACTTCTGTCATTAAGCCATTTACTGTGGTTTGGACAAAGGTCATTTGTTTCCACAGAGTTAGATTTTAAAACTAGCACTTTAGTTTGAGGTTATTATTATTATTATTAGCCAGCTATGGACCGCCTACTGCAATTAATCCTTCTGCTTTTTGACTCTTCAGATGTTTAAATGAGTTCAATTAATTTGTATGACCAGCATTTTTATTTATAACATTTAAATCATATTAAGATCAATCATATTATATAGTGATCAGAAATGGGACATGTTTTGCATCTGTGGTGATACTTTACCTCAGTTTTAAGTTTTAAAAAGCAAGACCATTTCTTAACTGTATTAGAGTAGAAATAAGTATAAAATCATTGGCTCTACTACAACGTATTGTTTATATTTGTCCAAAACCTTTAACTAAACCTTAGTGGAAGTGGAAAAACATGAACTATGAAGTATGAAGACAACCAGGCATATGTGATGTATGCAGATAAAATCTGTCCTAATGAGATTGTTCATATCTCAAGGAGACATACAGTCGCCCATTTCTCTGAGAACCAAACCTTACGATGATAGCCACCAGATAAATGGATGGAACAGACGCAAACCTAATTGACTCAGGAGAACATCGACCCTGCAGCCTGAAAACACTGTCCTCCACAGCGTCAGAGAGTCAAGAGCCAGGAGGACACTCAGCTGTGTTTGTCGTGTGAGCCAACCATCAGGTGTCCATGTGTCATTGACTGACTGAGGGAATAATGGAGTAAAATTGCTGGCATGAAACGCTATAAAGCCATTAACACAGACTGCAGTTCAGTATGAAGTCAACAAAAGGCGACGATTGTGTGATTGTATAGCACATTCAATAAAAACTCATCAATACTCAGAATATATATTAGTATTTTACACAGCTGATGGCAACTAAGTAAAACAGAAAACAGCTCCATGTTGCTTTAAAAACAAGGGACTCGTCAATCAAAAGGGATACAAAAGCTGACTGTGGACAATAGTCACCAGTTCTACTTCACTGTTTCCAGCCAACACACAGCCTGTCTGTCAGGTTATAGGGGTTACTTGGATGGTGTCATTGGAATTTGCAGCTTACTTACTCATGCAAATTAAACTGGACACACTTCACAATTGTTGAAATATTCACTCTCAGATATGGTGTGATAACAGAGTGAAACCTTGTGGTCAGTGTGTCTCAGACTTGAGTCTAATATTCAGTCCTTATCAAAGGAAAGTGTTTAATAATGTTCTGTCTGAGTCTGACAACACTTCCTGAGTGTTTTCTGTGGGATTGTTTAGGCTGGGGCTGTTGCCGAGGACAACGACATCACATGCGTCATTTGGACATGACACTGACATCCTCCTGACTGAACAAATCAGAGCAGCAGACTGTGTCAAACTGTTTAAAATATTAAGACTGTAACTACGACGTTTACTCTGTTCACCATGCTTTAGCACAAACTCACACTTCTAGAGCTGATAAGACATGATGCTTTTTATGTAGATTCAAACTACAGTTCATGAGTTTATTAGTTGACAGGCTGAAAATAAGGTGAATTCTGCTCAAATGTGAACTTTTACCAGTTTTCCTTGTGACCGCTATACAGTAGGATGTATCTAATTTATCTGAATTGTAAAATCTGCTGCAAAGAAACACAGCTATCAGTCATAGTGATGATTTACCATGTAACGGTATTAGAAAGCTGTGTTGCAGTAATCTGTGTATTAAAAAGACTTATACTCATGACTAGTAGCTTCATATATAAAACAGTCTGTGGGAAAATGGAGGAACAGGTTCTCTGACAACAACACTGTGTAAACATGGTTGTGTAAACAAAAGTGTTTTGTCGACATTTTTATGTAACAGGTATGTAAACACATGAGGAGGTGTAACAGCAATACAATGGCTCATTAAATGTGTTTTCAGGCCATTGAACCTTCATCCTCTTTCCTCTCCACTGCCTCTGCCTTGTCCTTTCACAATAAATGTATCCTGTTTTCAACCCTGAATCGACAGTAAATGACCCTGTACAGACTCAAATGGAAATTGTCACTGGTCAAAATGCAACTCGAGAAACTTCTGTCTGTTTTGATCATAAAACCTGTTGCATTGTGGGAGACAACAGACTTTACATGCTGAGCCAGTGAAAATCACGAGAGATTTTTGGTAAGCTGTGAACAAATTTGCTCTGCGGAGTATTTTAATTATTTTTATTTTCATATTATTAAAATTATAATTTAAACATGACAATAAAATAAAAGTCAATGCGCTGGTGGTTGTTCTCTAAAGCTGTCTGATCCTGCCTTTTCCCTTTGAGATGTGTGAGATGCAGAAAACGCCTGTGAGCTCCTGGCTCCACCTGCTGAACACAGCAGCGGTGATCATGTTGACTTGTCATGAGTCTATGATTGATTTCTTTCTTTTGAAAGAGAAAACGCATTCACAAAATGAAACAGATTGATAAACAATCATGATGATGGTGCTAATAAACAATCTATAATTCCCTATAGAAAATTAACTATAGTCAAACTATCTTTTATCGTCATTTTCTTTACAGCAAATTCGTCGTTATTCATTTTAGAAAATGTGAACACAAGACTCTCGTACTGAGAGTCCATTGCCTCCTCCCGTCCTGCAGGGGGCGGTGTGACCTAACAACTCCGCCGGTCCCTGCGCCGCGGTGACGGAGGAGGAGGAGGAGGACAGCACGGGAGCGTGGTGCAGGAGCAGCAGAGAGGGACCTTGAATGTGCTGCAGCTTGTAAACTTTACAGACCTGACAGTGTTTATTTAGCTTCTCAGATAATCAACTTAAACCAACAGACAACACTCGAGGTGAGTCTCACTACTTGTGCGTGCGCGTGACGTAGCATGCTAACAGAGGAAGCTAACTCAGCTGTGTAAATAAGCTGCATCAGGGCAGGATTTGCTAACGTGCGGCTCTGGTCAGTCATAACCTCTGAATCCACTTCATTTAATAATCAGGTGGATAGTTCAGAGGACGACACTGATACCTGAGTGGTAACGACCTTGACCTCACCTGTTCTGTAGGTGCATGCTGGGACTACAATTTACTGTAGTCAGCACTTCCTGTATATTAAAGAGTAATTATATGAAAATACAACGTGTTTAAAATCTTTTATACAAGCAACACCACAAGCACTTAAGTATAAAACTTAAAAAACTTAAATGGCCCACTTCACTGTGTACACTGTGCAACAAAACCAGAGGTAAAGTAACTCATATTTGTTTTTAAGTGCAGTAATGAACTTAATAAATTAGCTTATATTACACCACTGATTTTTAAGAGTTGAACAGGCCATTTATTTTGTGAGTATTTGAATAACAGGTCGCTCCTCTGTTTTCCCTAAGAATATTCACATTAAATCCTCTCTTCATGAATGTGTTTTTATGTTTTGTTTCAGAGAGGTGTGTTGTTTTCTGGAAGATATAGTGGTGCTGCTGTTGGCTTGTATTATATTTTACTGATGGGTGTCAATAGTGAGTAAAATCAGTTTCAACACAAACAGAACATAATAATCTTGATGAAGTTTTTCGCAAGACCCCTGCATTAGTGGGCAGTTAATCAGTTAAAACTTTGTTGATCATTGAATTGTTTCAGTTGAGCTCCTGCTTGATCTATTCTCTGAAACAGCCGCACATCTGGATCCACCATGGAGCCTGTCATGCATCACGTTTGGCCCAGAGTCCTCCAGCGCCTCCGCAGAACGTCGATTCTTCCCAAGAGGAATCACTCGGGCTGCCCTGAACACACCGCCGCTCCTGCCTCCTCCCACTCCAGACACATCAGACCAACACTGCTGGTGTCGCGACTCTACCAGCCGTCGAGCCTGCGTGATGTTGGGCAGGAGAGCCGGCTGCAGGGAGAGATGACCTGTAAGAGTCAGAGGCTCATGCAGCAGTCTGGGCTCATCCACCCATCCAACCCAGGGTGCTACTACTACCTTCCTGCCATTGTTCGATCCATGGAGAAGCTGGTAAGACATTTCATTTCAAGGTGGATCATCTTGTGGTGCCATGTCCACAAATACGATGCATATGTTCTAATTTTGGTCTCATAAAATCTAATGGCTGCTGTGTATAATCAAAAAGGTGAGAGTGATCGATCAAGAGATGCAGGGCATTGGTGGGCAGAAGCTGGACATGCCCAGTTTGTGCTCGTCTGATCTCTGGAAAACCAGTGAGCGCTGGGACTTGATGGGAAAGGAGCTGCTCCGTCTGAAAGACCGCCACGGGATCGACTACTGTCTGAGTCCCACACACGAGGAGGCAGTGACGACTCTGGTGGCTCGCCAGGCAAACCTCTCCTACAGACAGCTCCCCCTGCTTTTGTATCAGGTAAACATTAAGTCTGTTATCGCCACCAGTGCATTTGTAGCGGTAAACTACAGATTTCTTTTCTATAAAACAGATCACCCGCAAATTCAGGGATGAGCCGAAGCCGAGGTTTGGTCTTCTTCGAGGGAGGGAGTTCTACATGAAGGACATGTACTCGTTTGACGTGAGCGAGGAAGCAGCCTACCAGACATATGAATCTGTGTGCCAGGCGTACACGAGGCTCTTTGCACGGCTGGGCCTGCGTTGCGTTCAGGTGCAGGCAGACACAGGAAATATCGGTGGTAAACTCTCTCATGAGTTCCAGCTGCCAGCGGACATCGGTGAGGATCGACTTCTGGTCTGTGGGAACTGCTCCTTCTCTGCTAATGTAGAGACCATGTCCTCAGACAGAACTGACTGCCCACAGTGTAAAACAGGCACCCTGGAAGAGTCAAAGGGTATAGAGGTCGGCCACACCTTTTACCTGGGGAAAAAGTATTCTCAGGTATTCAATGCCACCTTCAGCAACGCACAGAACAAGCTTAGTATTGCTGAAATGGGCTGCTATGGTCTTGGAGTGACCCGTATTCTTGCTGCAGCCGTTGAGGTGATGTCAACGGAGGAGGGGATCCGCTGGCCAGGGCTTCTTGCCCCTTACCAGGTTTGTGTTTTGCCGCCAAAGAAAGGCAGTAAAATTGATGAGGTGGCAGTTTTAGCTGAAGACCTGGTTCACACCTTGGGAGAGGCACTGCCTAATTTGAGAGGCGAAGTGGTTCTTGATGACCGTACACAGATGACCATCGGAAAGAGACTGAAGGACGCCGCCAGACTGGGTTACCCATATGTTATTGTAGTAGGACAGGGTGCCACAGAAGACGTGCCCAAGTTTGAGGTGATCTGTCAGCAGACAGGTGAGATGATGTTCCTCAGTGAAGATGGACTGATAGATCTTCTGCGAAGAGTGGAAACTGTATGAATTTGTTTAAGTATTTTTGTCCTGTTTGTGTGAACTGTTTGTGTGGTGTGGGGAGTGAGGTGGTGGGAAGTTAAAATGTTTATGCAAAAGTTTTATGTCTCTAATGGGACTGAAAGGCTTCTCTCCTGGTTCTGTATTTGGTTTTACAAAACTTTAAATCCAGAGTTTACAAACTTATTGATATTACTGATTGGAATTAATGTATTGTCACAATAAAAGCTTTGTAATGAACCTTAGGATATGAAATTACACTTCTTTTTCTGTGATTTGCAGAGTTGAATGTCCCTGTACCAATAAAATCATGAACCCACAAATATAAACAGAAATGGTGAATATTAATTTTGTGTTTTCATTTGCACAACAGCCATTGTATGATAATAATAACGCTTTCTGAGACATAATATCCTGATTCCATCCACAGTGGATTAACATATGATATGATATGATATGAAGCTGATAGTGAGCAGCTCCCTCTGTTGGCCAAAACAAGCACAACACACTGCACTCTGCTGAGGTATTCCTCTCCTGTTTTATCAACTATACATACCGCGTAAAAAGACTGGACTCCCTTGGGCAAACTGGGAAAATTAGTCTCCATAATTAAGCTTTTGTAAAAGTACAACCATCAAAAGTTGACGAGCTAATTATGCATGTTACGTTTTAATTTTAGTGGCAGTACAGTGGATTTAACTGTTTAAACATCATATTTCTTCAGATAACCATGTAACAGTGCTCCATAATATAATAATCTTTTTCAATAATATATGTGCATAGTTTATATTTCATGCCAGTTACGGTCAGTTTATGGAGATTATCAGGACCTACATGTGAGCCAGCACAGTAATATTTACTACGCTTGACTTGGACTTGACACAAGTAAACGTATTTAATTATTTTTCAGTCAATTATAAAACGGTATATTCACTCTCTCTTGTCAGGAGGAAGTGGAGCCATTGTACTCTCTCTCTGTTTCTGGACGGACCGATATCAACGTCGCACTACATGTACACATGTGTAAACAAGGAGCAAGGGGAATTGTGCCATAAGTAATGTTCGTAGAGAAGAAGTGTTAGCGGTGGAAACCTCGTGTTGTGATTTATTTTAGTTTATGAAACAACATAAACGAGATTTAAACGTAGGTTTTGTTTGAAAATGGCGTCACCAGCGGTGCAAAGTGACAGCGACGACGGCATGGACGAGTTTATGGACAAATTCAAGACAGAGAGATATAAACATGGGTTCAATGAAGACAACTGGGAGGAGGTAACACTGACCACTAGAAACCACCGACTGTCAACGGTGTCCAGAAAGTTATTTCTATGATGAGCTGTTACAGCTTCACTGGTGTGGTTGTTCTCGTTAGCCGGTTAGCTAACAGCAGTTAACTAATGTTTCTGCTTATTCTCAGTGACCCCTCTGTCTTTCTGTCTCTTCCAGGAGTTTAATAAAATACCAATGTTCATGAAAACAGCCCCCGAGGAGATTGACCCTAAAACACACCCCGAACTGGCTTGTCTCCAGGCCATTATCCACGATGAGGACAGACCTCCAGAGGGTAAGCCCAGAGTCCCTGCTGAAATTGAAATCATCTTTCTAAACATTAGAAACTGTTTATGATTGAGTTCGCTCCTCCCACAGAGCAAGCAAAGTGCCTGAAGAATGAAGGGAATGAGTTTTTCAAAGAGAAGAACTACCAAAAGGCCATACTGTCCTACACGGCAGGTCTGAAGAAGAAATGTGGAGACCAGGAGCTCAACACTGTTCTTCTGACCAACAGAGCTGCAGCACACTTTCATCTAGGTAGACATCTTTCATCTCAGTGCTATATCACACACAGCACATGCATCGTCGGCACCAGGGGATGTGGACTGTTCTGCACGTGCTTGAAAAAACTTTATCTGATCCATGTTGAAATAAAACCTATATCTCTTGTATATATTTGCCACAGGTAACATGCGCTCCGCACTGAACGATGCCACGTCGGCCAAGAAGATCAAACCAGATCATCTCAAAGCCTTGATCAGAGGTGTGTGATATTTATAATGTACACACTGTATATACTGTGTGCACAACACTATGTTTTGTAATTGATGTTTATCAGAGCAACAGTGCAGAGTACTCAACACAATTCAATAAGTCATAGTATCATAATAATTGCAAAAATAACATAAAAGAAATTAAATGTACAGTATTATTGTATGTATATATGCCTATACAACCCTAACCATACTGTATATATCTTTAACACAACTCAAGATGTTTAGGTCAAAGGTCAAGGTCATGGATATTTTTTCTGTACATTGAATATTAAAATATCTATAAACAAATCAAGCACGATTACATATCAGTTTAAAATGTCAACAATAATAATATAAATAATAGTAAAGTCTTTGCTCTTAGGGATGTAAACATAGGAATTAAAACAGAGTACATTCCATCCATCTAACATAACAATGTCTGCTCTGCCAAAATTAATCTGCACTGTTGGATGGTACAAGTCTATTTCCTGGGTTTCTGCCATTGTTTATATCATTGCAGCCACCAGTGAAATCATAACAAACTACAAGAATGTAAGAATATCCATGTTTAAATATGTAATTGAATATGTTCATGCAGGAGCCCAGTGCTGTATAGAGCTGCGTAACTTCTCAGACGGCATCCAGTGGTGTGACGAGGGTCTTAAACTAAATCCCACTGACAAGAAGCTGCTGGAGCTGAGAGCTGCTGCAGATAAACACAAGGTACTGTCACTGCTGAGTTCACCTGACTCTTAGCTGAAGGTTTTGAAAGGAGGGTGTATTACATTGTTGACATTTTTGGACACTAATTTCAGTCGAGCACAAACTAATCTCTGTTGATGTTTTGTTCCTCAGAGAGCTGCAGAGAGAGATGCCAGGAAAGCCAAGGCCAAAGAAAAAAAGTTGCATGGTGAGAAAGAAGCTCTTCTGGCTGCTATAAAGGTCGGTGTTCAGACAACAGAGCCAGAGCCGTCTCTTTTGAAATGAATTCAAACTAACGCACACATTTTGCTGTGCTTTACACAGGATCGAGGTATCAAGCTCCTGCAGTCCGCGAAGCCTCGTCAGCGTGGTTCAGACGATGAGGATGAGGATGAAGGCTCCTCTGCAGTCATTTCACAGCTGAGCCTGGACGGCCTCAGCTCCCAGGAGGCCACAGGGGCTCAGGTCTCCCTGGATGAGCAGGGCTCTCTGCACTGGCCTGTTCTCTTCCTGTATCCTGAACACCAGCAGAGTGATTTCATCTCAGCTTTCTGCGAGAACAACTGGTCAGCTTCCGTTTATGTCCAGAAGTGTTCTGTTTAATATCCTCATTCATGAATAAAACTGATTTTTTCTTACTGCTTTCTCTTCGCCTTGACCTGTTCAGTTTCATAGATCACCTGGCGGTCATGTTTGGAGAAGAACTCCCACCTTGGGACGCGGACAGAAAATATCACCCACAAAATCTGCAGGTTTGTATGTTTACCATCATTGAGCAGTCAAATCACACCTGGTGGCTTTTTAGCATAAGAAATGTCAGGAATAATGCAGACCATCATCCTGAATAAGTTGAGATCCTGTGTGATTTTAATATTGTTTCTTCTGCATCTCAAATTTGTTGTCTTCTAACCAACCACAGCAGGACTACAATAGTTTCAGCACTGAACTTAATTCATTAATCAGCATAGTGCTGTTTTCTGATAAAGAATGTAACTGGCATACAAGGATCATATGTCATGTCACAATTAACCACATTTGACCTTTCCTCACCTTCAAGATCTACTTTGAGGATGAAGAGAAGGAGACACTCTACCAAGTCAAACCAGAGACCTCACTTTTAGAAGTGCTGCAACATAAAAGGTGTGTTTTCATTTTCATTTCCTCTTCGTGGCAACTATCAATGATTAGTTAGTGAATTAGCAGATGCTGCATCTTTTTATTTTTAGGCCTAAAGTTTGTTTTACATTTTTGATGTTGATAGTTACCTAATAATAATCACATAAAAAACTATTTTAGATTTTTGTTCTGTCAAGCTGGTGCATCCTCATTCAGCAAATAATACAGAGGAACCTGATGATGACAAAGTTGTTATCAAAGTCAAGTAATCAGTATGTTCTTCATTACCATTACCTGTAGTTGAGTCTAGTGCATTTCAACTTACACATCACTAAATGTTGGTTTGCCTTCTGTTGTGCTCTGTTGACAGGTTTTTTGTTAAGGCAGGCACTCCAAGCTTCATTGTTCTGGTGAAGGGCTCACCTTTCAGGAAGCAGTTTTTAACAGGAAAGAAAATACAAGGATTTTAAGGATTGTAAGAATCTCAGAATTTTGATATAAACACTTGTCATTTCTACCACCAAAGACTGAGTTTGTCTTTGAAAAAGACATCAAAGCTAATATGTATCTTGTGCCGAAGAGCTTAGTACACAAAATGAATACAAAATAAATGGGTTCTCTAAAAGTCATCTATGTTGGTTCTTTGTGTATCTGTCTGTTCAGAGGTAAAACACAATTGTGAAAGTTGAAAATGAACATTGAAAATGTGAGCTTTGTTAACCTCTAAGAAAATAAATTTTCATTCTTGTATTTCAATGAATTTCCTCTGGGCGTACTAATCAACAGGGTGAGCGGAAAATGAAAGCAACAGGTACAGAACGTGTTTTGCTTTTACAAGGAAATAAGTTGTTGCTTAATCGTATGAAACAAACTCACAGCCTCAACAGAAAGAAAACAGTTTTTCCTGCTCAGTCAGGTCAGTGCAGTTTGCCACGTATCACTGACAGTTGCATCACAAATATTTTGTATATTTTTGTTGTCTGTTGGTTGCTGACATTAGGAGGTGAAACCTTCCTGTGAGCAGTTCCTCTGTGTTAATAAGGAGATGTGTTGATAAAATGTAACACAGTCTCACCTCTGCTGAAATCAGGTTGAAATATGATAAGAAAGGACTGGGTGTCTGACCTAGTGAACTCATACAAGGAAGTCTAACACAAAAATATGTCATAGATTTAGGATAAGAACACAAACGAGACCTTGTCTGTTTCTGATTTACTGTTTACATTGATACAAGTGGATGTTCACAGCTGATTGTATTGGTCTGATCAGCTCTCATTGTCACATTCATTTTATTTATATTAACTGGGATCAAAATTACTACGATCATGTAAAAGTCATTATTAGAGTATGATATAGTATATTCGATTGATTGATTGATTTGATCAGTTTATATTGAAAATTACTATTGGGAAACAGAAAAGAATTCAGCTCATTGTGTTGCTGCAGAAAACAATATAAAATGACTATATCATTGTTAAATACAAAGGACAAGAAAATAAAACATGAGCATAACCTGAACTCTAAAAAAACACTCAGGGCAAATCTCAGTATGAATTCATGACGACATGTTGTTGGCCAATCACAACAGGAGGAGCTTGTGCCACAGTTGGCACCATCATTGGAGCAGGCTGCACGTTGATGATGACGGTGGAGTTTTTGCTGCGATGTTTTAACTCTCGATGCATCTGACACCACACACACCACACACAGAAGCAGGAGGCTATGATGTCCTTACAGACAGAGCCCTGCAGGGGTCAGAAGATGAGACATGTAAAGTTCGACACTCATTGCCTGACTTTTATCCAACATGTCACGTGAGATTCACTGTCCCCTCAGCTGTTTATTCATCATACCTTGATTCTGTATCTGTTTCTGAGTGCTGCTCGCAGACCCACAGCTGCGGGAGGCGCAAACATTGGTATCCCAAAGGCGGCCATTACAGCTGGACTGCACACGTCACATAGTGGGAGACATTGGTTCTCCCCAAATCTTCCTGAAACTGTGCAGGCGAGGCAAGGGCAGCACCAGAATCCATAGCAGCCTTAAACACATACAGAGAGGTTTGACAAAAGAGTGGGACCAGCTCTCTAAACAAAAATGTGTTATTGAATTGAATCCAAAATGTACAAGTTTGACAAAGAAGTGGTTTTGATTCTTACATGTACTTGCACTCTCAAAACAATCAAAGAGTCCACTCTTCCACTCTGTGTCTGACGGCTGTTGCATTGCCATTGGTTGTTGAACCACTGGATATGCCATTGTATGTTTAAGTTAAGTCACAGTCTGTGAACAATGAAAAAACAAAAACTGGTAAAGAGACTGGTAAAATGACAGCATAACAGGAAGCTCTTATTTCAGAACATCTCTCAGCACCTTTTTGCAAAACCTGCAAAAAAAAAAAGTAGATTTG
Source organism: Caranx ignobilis (assembly GCA_021432705.1). Lineage (NCBI taxonomy): Eukaryota > Metazoa > Chordata > Actinopteri > Carangiformes > Carangidae > Caranx > Caranx ignobilis. Next base: position 2,895,807 of record MU270014.1, read on the forward strand.
TTTTTTTTTAATAGATTATATCTTTGCTTTTCTGTCTAGTTTAGCATTAACATAACTAGGTTTTGATATATTAATAATACTGTGCTATTTTACATAGCCTGAAATGATAAACCAAATGAACGTAGTGCAGCTGGTCTTCAGACAATGTGAACAGAAACCACATTCTCTTAGATGTGTTGCACCACAAAATAACAACATTCACAGAACAACAAAATCGTGATGTCAGCCTCTTTTGATCGATCACTTAAATAACAATGAATCTGTTTCCTGTGATTTTTATAGTAGGAGCTCAAAAACCCTTTATCTTTCTTGTTTCTCTTTACAAGTATCAAGTCTACAACACCGTTGAGTCCCTTAGCTGTCAGGTCACACAGACTGATGCTCCTAAAACAGAGGTAACGCTCAGAAATAATGAGAAGGACTCCACTAACAGTGGTCTGTGGTCTGCATAACTCTTTTCCTTTTCAACATGTTTGGTATCATTGAACTGTTTGTATAAAGATGTGAAGTCTTACCTGAATGAGCTCTGCACACTCCCGGCACCTCAGGATGCTGTGGCAGAATGCAAGTATGTACCATGCAATAAGGAGTGACCTGTTGGCATCAAAAGTTCAAACAATGCTGCAAAACCTGATTCTATTCTCACAGAGAACTGAAATCAAAAGTAGGCTATGGTCTAAAATTAGTGTGTTCGCTGTAATCTCAATAGGGTTTGATTGTCATATATTTGGCTGTTTGCCTCTCAAACAAATTAGAGTCCAGCAGAAAAGCCAGGAGGCCACTTGTGCACTATTTGCATTTGGCTGACACATTCAAAAGTAAACAACGCCTGAACCAAGCCTTTGATACAAAACAAGAAAGTAAACTGAGGAATCCAGGCATCAGGTCTCCTGCCAACTTGGTAATAAACCAGAGATGCACACAGGTGCATGCTGGTCCTAAACCAGTCCTGCATCACCCAAAATTAACAAAATACTGGTAAGCCTGCTAGATAATCAAATAATTTAAAGAAACAGAAAAGAAAAGGAGTAACAAAAGACAAAGGTTGTTTGATTGCAACACAGTTGTTACACCACTGGTCACAGGTCCATGGTTCTGTCATCTCAAGTAAATTAAATGATCTTTGTTATATTCACGATTCAATGCAAGATTTTTAAAGTTTTGAGCTTCCAGAGATCAGGTGGTGATGTTTTCAAGTCAGCTTGGTTCATTGCAAACATCACTCTTCATCTGACATCTTGCTGCGCAGGAAGGTTGATGATTTTGGGTTCATCCATGTTATCAATGCAGATGCAAGCACATGTAGGGAATGTCAAATCCATTTCAATGGTGGGAGAGCTGGTCTCTGCGCCAGGGGCAGAGTTGAAAAGGGTTGCAGGCTACTTAGTCTCTCAATGATCTTTATTGTGATAAGCAAATTGGAGTGCCACCTCTCATGTCATGAAAAAGGTATGAACATTGATGGACTCCTGGCAGAGGTAGGACAGGAACACCCTCTAGTGGCTGATCTGCCTTAATATGCAGTTATTAAATCAAACATCTGACCCCAGGTGAAAAAAAAGTTGAATTTGCTGAGTTGAAAGATGAGCAGCAACAATGTTTGAACAATAAATATTTTTTTTAATTTACATTCATCATCATCGTTGGTAACGCCTCCCACCCCTCCCACTCCCTCTTCATCCTCAGGCCTTCAGGCTGCCAGGATGCTGAACTCTGCCCACTACCTCCCCCCTCTGTCCCCTGCCCTACTACGATTATGTCAAAATTATTATTAAAGTATAATATAGTATATCAGAACCAATCACAGTTTTGATTAGTTTATATTGAAAATTACTATTGAGAAACAGAAGAGAATTCAGCTCATTGTGTTGCTGCAGAAAACAATATAAAATGACTATATCATTGTTAAATACATGGTGCAAGAAAATAAAACAGGAGCATAACCTTAACTTAATAAAATCTCAGTATGAATTCATGACGACTTGTTGTTGGCCAATCACAACAGGAGGAGCTTGTGCCACAGTGGGCATCATCATTGGAGCAGGCTGCACGTTGATGATGATGGTGGAGTTTTTGCTGCGATCTTTTAACTCTCGATGCATCTGACACCACACACACCACATACAGAAAGAGGAGGCTATGATGTCCTTACAGACAGAGCCCTGCAGGGGTCAGAAGATGAGACATGTAAAGTTCGACACTCATTGCTTGACTTTTATCCATCGTGTCATGTGAGATTCACTGTCCCCTCAGCTGTTTATGCATCATACCTTGATTTTATATCTGTTTCTGAGTGCTGCTCGCAGACCCACAGCTGCGGGAGGAACAAACACTGGTATCCCACAGGCGGCCATTACAGCTGGACTGCACACGTCACATAGTGGGAGGCATTGGTTCTCCCCAAATCTTCCTGAAACTGTGCAGGCGAGGAAAGGGCAGCACCAGAATCCATAGCAGCCTTGAACACATACAGAGAGGTTTAACAAAAGAGTGGGACCAGCTCTCTAAACAAAAAATTGTTACTGAATTGAATCCAAAATGTACAAGTTTGACAAAGAAGTGGTTTTGATTCCTACATGTACTCGCATTCTCAAAACAATCAAAGAGTCCACTGTTCCACTCTGTCGGTGTGTCTGACGGCTGTTGTGACAGCGGCATTGCCATTGGTTGTTGAACAACCACTGGATATGCCATTGTATGTTTAAGTTTGTCACAGTCTGTGAACAATGAAAAAACAAAAACTGGTAAAGAGACTGGTAAAATGTACAACTATGAACTACAACAACCTCCAGTTTAGCAAGAACATAATGTTTTGATGTAATACCATGTTTACTGTTAGTATAAAGATGTGAAGTCTTACCAAACTGAGCTCTACACACTCCTGGCACCTCAGTTGAAAGATGAGCAGCAACCACTGTTTGAACAATAAATATTTCTTTATTTACATTAATACATTTTCCACACCTGCCGCACCCGCAGACCCATCAGTATCACTGATAACGCCTCCCACTCTCTCCCACTCCCTCTTCAGCCTCAGGTTTTCAGGCTGTCAGGATGCTGAACTCTGCCCCCTACCTCCCCCCCTCCGTCCCTCTGTCCCCATATGCACTACAATCTCTCTACATTTCATTTTTTATTACATTTAATTTATATCTATAATATTTATTTTAGGTGAGAGAGACACGTCTTTTTGATTCTTCTTTATGTCCAAGACATAAAGAGAACTGAGTCAGTTCCCCCGTCAGAAATCCCAGGACTGTCCGCAATGCGCATGCGCAAACCTCCAAAACAAGTTTTCCTCCCTTCCACTTGACTACCACGGTCATGCCCACATGAATGAGGAAAGTGATGAGTAGGCCTAGCAGGGGCTGGGAATCAAGTTCTGGTCAAGTCAGCTTCCCAAGACAGTAGCACACCGCGGTCAAGCCTACGTGCATTGCATTGAAATGAATATCAAATTAGGATAAAAGAGAGAAAAGTTGAAAACATAAAAATGATATGAAACAGGTGTCAGGGATAAGTGAAAGTGCTCCAAGTCTCTGTTGCCATGGTTACTAACTAGCAGTTGAGCCAGCACAATAATATTCAGAACTGTTGTTATGGATGGAGGTAGAGGGAAGCTTCACCCGCTCCTGATTCACCTTGATGGAGTGCACCTGCACTCGTTTCACAGCTGCAGCTGATCAGTCTGGACGGGGTATAAAAGCAGGTTTGTTTCAGCAGCTCAGTTGTGTGAGTGACACCAGAGAGTTAACACCTTCAGTTGGCTCTCTTGGTTTTTGTGTTGGTTTTGTTTGGAGGGGTGTGTGTGGTGTTTTTGTTTGTGAATTTAAGTTTTATTTTCCCCTAACACCTAAAACGGCAAACCCTCCTCCCAGTGACGCCTTACTTTTGTTTTGGGTCCCTTTTTTTTTTTTTTCTTTTGTGAATCTATCATTCTGACTCAGTGGGTGTTTGAGAGTTAAGATTCTCCATTTGCCTTTTAGACCCCAAAGGACCCAGTTCAGTTATTTTTGTTAGTTTCCCACTTAGCAACCTCAGTTGAGTTTTGGGTTGGGCAGGGAAACATAACACTGTCATCAGGCAATTTGACTGGAACGTCTTTGTCCATTATTGCTTTTTAACAGACACTCCTGCAGCCAATCAGAAATGAAGCTTAGCGAAAGTTCAATCAGGAAGACTATCTCTTCAAGCATGCTCGCTGAGTCTTATTTCATCTCCCCTGCTTCCTCTTGATCCACCCCTCATCACTGTCCTCATCCAATCCCAATCCACCACCTTTTCTCCTTGTCCAGTCATCTTTCAGCTGCCATGTTTAAAAGTGCTCTCTCTCTACTCTCATCCAGCTGTCATCCAGCACACAATCTCTCAACCCACCTCCTCCCCTTCACCTCCTCAAGATCCAGGCTATCTCAGTCTTCATCCAGAGGCTTCCAGGTCAGGAGGCATCCACCACCACCACCATGTACCACCACCAGTGTCTGGGCCCGGGGGAAGTCCTCTTCAGATAGAAGCTTCACATCCATCAATCTGTCTAAGCTGATACTCCCCGGGCCTAAGTGCCAAAGTTATTTGTACACAATGTCTTTCTGCCTCACAACCTGTCTTATTCCATTCTTAATAGTCTGTCCTGATTGAAATGAGTATTCACCCAGACATTAAATAACACGACATGTAGCTTAATGATTTTAAATGCTTTATTTGTTCAACAAAGTTCATTTTACAGCAAGAGGAAATGAGTTGGCATACAATCTGGGGAATATATGTATTGTAAATAAAGCTGGAGAAAAGCACCCTGAACCTAACAGTCAGGTTGTTGGGCAGCAAACATAAGACAACAGCTTCTTAAAGGGGCTATATGCAAGTTTCAAAGAGCTGCAGTCATCACTGTGCTCACAACGCAAGAGGTTATCTTCTATATGTTCATGGCACTACAGTGAGTCAGGATCAGAAAGTGACAAGACGTTCTGGTTGGACCAGGCAGGTTTGCAGCTTAACTGGCTGAGAAGCCACAAAGCTCAATATGAAGCCACCATAACCCCTGACTACTGTGCAGGAAGGGGCTGCATGTTGATGACCACAGTGGAGGACTCATGGCGGTCCTTTAACTCACGGTGCATCTGACACCAGGAGCACCACATGCAGAAACAGGAAGTGACGATGTCCTCAAAGAGAGAACCCTTCAGAAAAACAAAGCACAAATGACCCTGTTATTATTTGAAGTCCAGTTTGTCTCACTTTTTTTTTTTTTATATTTCTAAAGCCTTACAAGCACTTTTTTTTTTTTTTTTTTTCCCCCATTACCACCACAGAGGAGAGACAACTGGTTTTAGGTGAAGAACAAAATATGAATCCATGCTTATGATTATTCTTCAGCTGTGCATGATCATACCTTGATAAGATATCTATGCCGAATGCCAACCCTCAGAGCCAAGGCTGCTGGAGGTGCACAGAAGGGTATCCCACAGGCTGTAGTTATGGTTTGGCTGCCTATGTCACATAATGGTAGACAGCGCTTCTCTCCAAATCTTTCTGAAACTGTGCAGGCAAGGCAAGGGCAGCACCAGAAACCATAGCAGCCTGAAAAATAGTTGCAGCATAGCGGCTTTTCAGTCTAAATTTCTTTATAGGACTGGGGGAGAACAGACAAATTAGAACTATAATTTGAGATCAGTGGTGAGGTTTATTCTTACAAATGTTTATGTCGTGACAACAGTTGAAGAGGTCAGAGTTCCAGTTTGTCAGGGGATATGATGCCATCGCCACAGAGAGAGAACCATCAACCTGTTCCCAAACACATTACATCACCTTCATACTTGAGACTCATGTTCTGATCTGATAGATCCAGTCATGCCCTAAAGATAATTTCATTGCATAAAAATAGACCTTTGTGGTTTTAACAGTGGTGACTTTATTAGGGTGCATAACCAGTCAGTTCTGATATTTGTGCGACAGAGCTTCCTTCAAAAATGCAGTAAATTTGCATGAAGAAGCATTTGAAATCAGAGAAACCACAATCAACAGTATTGTCTACCTAATTTTAGTATTTGTAGAATATAAATACTCTGCAGTTTCATAGTTCTCTCTCGTCTTATTGATCACTCAAAACATTTTACACAACAGATCACATTCACCTGTTCACTCATGTGCTCATACAGAACTTTGTAAACGCGAAGAGCACACGTAAATCACACAAATCTACACACTCTCACCCCAATGATTCAGTATCTTACGCTCTGGAGGAGCCATGGATCTAACCACCCACTTTCTGCTCCATGTTTTCATATTTCTGTTGGATAAAGCTTTGATTTCTGTGAAAATAAAAGCTACAACTCTTACCTGATCAAGCTGGAAGACGTGTTACACTTGGGAAAAATGTATCATTATCTCTTGTGTGAGGAGTGGTGTCTTATATGATTAAAAAAAATGACAAAACATGCTGCAGAACCTGACTGTTTATGTAATCAGAAGTGAGATCACAGTTGGCTGCGCAAATTAGGTGGACACTAAGGGCCAAAGATTTTTGCAATGCAAGAGTTAAGTCCCAAAAGATTCACATGATTTATTTATACCCAAGAGAAACTGAATAGAGATTTGCACTCAGTGGTACTTCTACTCCCCTTTTCCCACCATCCATTTGAAAACTGGGTTGTTGGCACTCACGTTGTCTCCTATAGACAGTAAAGACAAATCACTGTTTGGATTTCACGTGTTTTATTGTAGATGGATCTCACTGCGGCCTCCACCTGAATGATACATTTCTCCATCCATAAGCCCAGATAATATAACTCAAATTAGTATAAGAGATGGTAACAAATTTTACAGTTGTCAAGACAGTTCAGTAAAAACTAATGTGAGGCTTCATAACTCAGGGTTACTTCATGTTTTTATGACAATGTGGCCTCTTTGTGTTGCTGCTCCTTTTACCTCAACATTAACACCCTGTGGACATGGACATTGCACAGCAAAAACTCTCATGTTTTAGATTTTGTTACATATTTGTAGTGTCTTAAGTTAAAGCTAAGTGTCATTGTTCCACACTAACACATGGATATTAAACATGTTGTTGTTATATCGCAGTTGTATATTTTAAACAAAAAAATCATACAGCATATTTGCATATTACCATATTAAAGTGTTTTATGCAATAAAGATTTAGCTCACACAAACTCCTGCTACTTGCTTTGTATTAGTTTGAGGGCAGATTACTATAAGTCATCTCAGTTTCTCCTGATTTCTCCCACTATTTGACCTGATTTCTACTGAAACTCAGCATGAAGACACAATTAAAAACGATTATACCTTCTGGATTTTGCTCATACATAACTACACACTATCCCTCTGACATCTGTATTGTCCCTGTCAGGCCCACACCTAAAGCAAATAACTATCACCTTTTTGTAGTGAACCACCACAACATAGTCACACTACAGATAACTGATCTGAGCTTAATCAAATTTCCCTCGATAGTAAGAACAGGCTGCTGAGCCACACAGCTCAGTATGAAGTCAACGCAACCCCTGACTATTTCCCACGAGCAGGCTGCATGTTGACGACCACAGTGGGGGAGTTCTTGCGATCCTTTAACTCACGATGCATCTGACACCAGGAGCACCACATGCAGAAACAGGAAGTTGCGATGTCTTTACAGAGGGAACCCTGCAGAAAAACAAAGCACAAATGACCCTGTTATTATTTTAAGTCCAGTTTGTCTCACTACAACTCAGACTTCTGAAATGTTTTTTCAAAGAATGATGACAATGGATTTTCTCCTCCATTTACTTCCACTTAAATGACATCATGGCAGGATACTCTCCACTGATGGTATGGACCAAGGAGAACACTTACAGAGGTACATGGATCGGTTTTAGATAAAGTGGGAAAAGATGAGTCTGTTCTTCAAACCTTGATGTCATATTTTTGTCGAATGCCAACCCTCAGAGCCAAGGCTGCAGGAGGAACAAACAGTGGTATCCCACAGGCTGTCATTATGGCAGGGCTGCATATGTCACATAATGGTAGACAACGGTTGTCTCCAAATGTTCCTGCAACTGAGCAGGCAAGGCAAGGGCAGCAGAAAAAACCATAGCAACCTGAAAAACAGGAGTTGTAATAAAACACCTTGATGTGAGTTTCTTTATATGACTGGAAGAGAAAACAGAAAATTATATATAATTTGATATCAGCGTTGTGAGTGAGTTAACTCTTACAGGAGCTTACGTTGTGACAGCAGTCAAAGAGGTCAGAGTTCCAGTTTGACGTTGCCATCGCCTCCTGAACTTCAACAGAGCCTGTTACCACAAACATTTCAACACATTCATACTTGAGGCCTTGTCTGATCACATTTTTCAGCACCTTATTACATTAATTTGCATGTTAATACAAATTCACATCCTGTTGAGTTCATAGAGCATTAGATCCAGTCCTGCGGATAATTAGAGTGAAAATGCAAGAAAATTGACCCACACAAATCACACAAAATACTCACTAACGCCCCAGTGATACAGCCCAGCACGCAGTATCTTGTAAATATATTTCCCCACTACAGTTATTGGAAAAAAAAGTTTTGATTTAAAGCTAAAACTCTTACCTGATCAAGCTGGAAGGTGTATTATCACTTGGGAAAGCTGCAACAGTGTATCTCTTGTGTGAGGCGTGGCATCTCATGTATGTTTAAAAAGGGACACAAACATGCTGCAGAACCTGAATGCTTGAGCAGTGTGAGGTGGGAGCAACAGCAGGCTGAACAATGACAAGAGTACTTCAACACAGATGCCAACAAATCAGGTGGACACTCAAAAAATGTTGCAGTTCAAGAGCTACACAAACACAGACTGCATTTTGTTACTCAACTGGACTTTTTGCAAGTCTCCCTTTCCCACAATCCTCCTGACATCTGGAGTGTACGATGTTCCATTGTGGCACTCACATCGTTCCCATAGACAGTAAAGACAAACCACTGCATGGATTTCATGTGTTTTATTGTTGATAAAGAATATTTAGAAGTCAATCCAAACATCGACAGCAGTATGTTAGCAGTGCTGATAGAAATAGTAGCTTGAGTGATATTTCTCCATCCCAACATAATACAACTCACTGTTACTGAAACACCCATATTAGAGGTCGATGATAAATGTTCACAGTTGTCTGTTTAAACCAGTTCAATAAACACTGATGTGAGGGATCATAAATCTGGGTTTGTCAATGTTTTTTTATCACAATACACTCCCTATCAAAGCTCGACTGTGAAACTCTGTGGACAAAGTATGTAAACAGGTTTGTTTATATTATCATGACCCTCTTTAGTTAACAAATGTCTTTGGTGCCCTCTGTCGATTCTCTGATGCATTGCAGGTTAGTAGCTCACAAACCCCTACTACATGTTTTGTAGCATTATTGTGAAAGCACGTCATTATTCAGGCAGATAAGTCATCTCAGTTTTTCTTTTGACTGCAAGAAGAACTGATCATATCTACTGACTCTGAGTGTGAGGACACAATTCAAAATGGTGACATCTTTGAATTTTGCTCACAAGCTGTCCTTCTGACTTCTGTATTTCCCCCGTCAGCCCCACATACATATAGCAAATAACTAGATCTGAGCTAAATCATATTTACTCAATGAACTCAGTATGAAGCCACTATAACTGCTGGCTGGTGCACTGGAGCCGGCATCACTGGAGCCACCATCACTGGAGCAGGCTGCATGTTCATGACCACAGTGCTGCTGCGATATTTTAACTCACGATGCATCTGGCACCATGAGCACCACATGCAGAAACATGAATGTGTGATGTCCTTACAGACAGAACCCTGCAGGAAAAGAAACAGGAAGGACCATATCTTTACTCATTTATGATCCAAAGCCCAGTTATGTTTCAGGTATGTGTTTATGGAAAACAAACCCAGCCACTTAATTTGTCTGACTCAATAAATCCTCAACTAATTCATCCTCTAAATATGAAATATTCTCATACCTTGATGCCATATCTCTGTCGGATGCCAACTCTCAGAGACAAGCCAACAGGGGGCGCACAACAGGGACATCCGCAGGCTGTACATATAGCAGGGCTGCATATGTCACATAGAGGAAGACAGGGGTCCTCTCCAAATTTTTCTGACACTGAGCAGGCAAGGCAGGGGCAGCAGAAGAAACCATAGGCACCTGAGAAACAAGAGTTGCAATATAGCATTTGTCTAATTTGCCTCGAGTAGATGCTAAAAATGTGATACAAGATATAGTTTAAAAACCACTTGTGAAGTTTATTCTTGCCTGATTTTGGATCATCACAACAGGCACAGAGTTCAGAGCTCCAGTCTGTCATCGGATATGACGCCATCGCCTGTTGAACTTTAGCACAGGGAGAGAATAAAGAGCTTTTTTTTGCCACAAACATTACAACACACTCATACTCAAGGGTCATGTTCAGATTATATTTTTCAGCACCTTGTTACATGATTTTTTATTTATTTATTTATTTTATTTTTTTATGTGAAGGTGAAGTCACACAATGCTGGATTCACAGATCATGAGACCTCATCGTGCCCTAAGTATAATTACTGTGACCTGCAAGTGACGAGTGTCAATAACGAATATTCAGTGACATGTGACCTTTCTGATTTAACACTTGTGACTGTTAGGATACACTTTCATTCACTACTCACTTGATCCTAATTAATATCAAATTCAAAAATTTTGATATTGGACAAAGGAGGACCTGTGGATCAAATGACCCACTCTCCATTCAACATATTTCAACTCCGTCAGGTAGAGATCTCATTTATATTGTAGTCAAGCAAAAAGTCAAAATTAAAAGGTTAAAAGGTGACACAAGAAACAACAATGCTGAGATTAGAAACAGAAAGTGGCAGGAAAGGGTTATGGTTAAAACACAAAATCAAGAAGGTGTCAAGAAAAAGAACAGGATGACGACAACAATAACAACAGCAACAACATTTAATGATTTTAATTTTGTGAATTTAATTTATGAAAATTTAATTTTCGGGAACTAAATTTACGGGAATTTAATTGCGTGAATTTAATTTACGGGAATTACATTTTTGTGAATTTAATTTATGAAATTTAATTTACAGGAATTTAATTTTCAGGAATTTAATAAGGCTGCACAGATCGGCTCAGACAGGAGGAGACAGGAGTGAAGACTCAAAGTGCCCTCAGGATAAATGTCAAGCAAGTTTTACTGTAGATTGTTTGTTCCGCGTTGAAGCTGCATTACTGGAATATGAGTATCTTCCTTGTTCTCTGAAACCACACCTACAGTGTGATGCAAACCTCCAAATCACTTGGCAATTGTTCACAACATAATTGAGTTTCTCATTCATTCATTCCATCAAATTGCAAATGTCTCGGTACATCTTTGTAAATGATACAGATACAGTAGCCTACAGTTAGCACAGTTTCCAGCTGATTGTTGATTCTCAGTCTAACGGTGGTTCTCTCCAAAACATGTTAGCATCACATCATTGTATAAGTCATCACATGCACAATAGTCTGTTCAATTGTCAAAATGAGTCAACAACATAATACCATGAATACCACATGAATCTCTTGGAACATTCGATAAATTGATTAATTGACAGTCAGGTGAAACTACAAACTGACTAACAAAGGAGGAGTTTCACACATCTCAGATGACCAATCACACAGTATGTTTATTTACCTGACAGGTGTTTATGTTACAGTATGTTAGTGCACACAAGTGACAGTGATGTGTTACGATGAAACAGCGCATTGTGCACATTAGAGAAATGTATTTTGTACAGGGTTAGTCTGTACTGCATGTTACACATTAGCTGGACCTTATGATTATAACTTCTACAGCAGTGAGATTAAAGACAAAATAAAAACTTAAAGTATTACCTGATCGAGCTGGAGGCGTTGTTATCACCTGAGGAAGCTGTAACAAAATGCTACTTGTGTGATGAGTGGCATCTTATGCATGTAGAGAAAGTGGCACAAACATGTTGCAGAACCTGACTGTTTGTGCTGCGAGAGGTGACAGCAAAAGTAGGCTGAACTTTAACAAGAGCAGCCTACTTCAGTACACATGCTGTAAATTAGGTGGGCACTTGGTGATTCACATGATTCTTTCTGAGGTTGCATTTGGTCACCCAACACTCAGTGGGACTTCTGCAATTCCCCTTTTCCCACAATCCTTTTGGAATCTGGACTGTATGTTCAATTGTTGGCGTTCACATACAGAGTGAAGAGATGATTTTCACATGTTTTTATTGTGATAACAAGCAGCAGTTCTGTCTGTCTGTCTGTCTGTATGTGAGAGGCTTCGTGAGTCAGGGTTCATCAATTTAAATTAATTTTATCTTTGCTTTATAGCTGAGCAACCCCCAAGGGGGAGGGGGGGGGCTTTTTTTTAACTGAGTGCTATAAAGAAACTTTGAACAACAAAACAAAAAGAATAAAAATTTCATTAGTCATAAGCTATTTCTTTGAAAATAAGGGGAGCACCAATACATATAAAGGAGGGGGTGGTACTCAGGTGACATTTCAGACCCCTGGCAACTGTAATTTGATTCCACACCTCCACATGGATATCAAAGAGTTGATCATTATACCAACAGTGTGTAGAGTCTGATGGCACGTTTTTTTCTTCTTTCACCATAAAAGTGTGAATCCTTTCACTTTAATGTAATGAAAACTTTGTCTTTCCACTGTCAACAGATCCATCACAATACAGTTTGTAACATCGCTGCTCAGACACAAGCTGATGACCCAACAAAGGTTTATTTAATTATTCATCATTTGCATCTGCATTTATTCTTGCTCTGTTCATAACGTAATTGTCCAGGCAGAAATTATGTTGTACTAAAATGATGAACATTTACAGCCTTTTGCAAACTAACATCAAATTGTCCTCAAAACTGCTTTATCATGTTTTAGTTACAAGGAATAAACATAATGTCAGCAAGCAGATGTTCTGTTGTTGTCGTTGTCATCGTTGTCTACTGCAGTCCTTTTCCTCATGTGAAGGAGTAAGACTTTGCAATCTGTCTCTTCTTAGCCAGTTGTTTGGGCACCACTGTGTCCAGGAGCCTCCTCACTAGATCCAGCCTGCCTGTCCTGATCAGAGCCTTGGATAGCTCTGTGACTTCCTCTGTGTGAGTCCTGTAAAGGCACCTCAGCTCTGCCTTCACAACATCCTTTGGGTGCCTCTCCTCTGCCTTTTGCACCCACGTCTCCAGCTGGGAGATGGCAGGTCTGGGATCAGGGCCTCCCTGCATGAACACAGTCAGGAGGGCCTGTAGGAGGCAGCGCAGGGCTGTGGTGTCTGTGCTCCCTTGCCTCTCTAACTCCACGGCCTGTTTGAAGCAGTCTGCGGCGTTCTGTTCCTCACCCTTCAGCAGGAGACAGCGTCCTCGGAGCACATGGAGGTCTGGCAAGCTGTCACCCAGCTTAGACTGTAGGGCATGAGACAAACTGACCAACGCACTGTTCACTGCACCCTCATCCACCAAGAGGCTCTCCCGCAACGCATCCACACCCATGTAGTAATACACCTAGAGACAAAGTTGTGGATGTGAAAGCTCTGTTGCTGTATAAAATCTGTTAACATAGCTTATTTGTTTACACCCTTACCTGAGCCATCCGTAGGTGAGTCCGCAAACATGGATGCACAGTCAGGACTTTGTCCAGGTCGTTTCTGGCCTCAGTTAGCCTCTGTCGGTCTGGGATTCCACCTTCATTATGTTTTGCCTTTTCTAGATCCCTGACGTAGAGCATCATATTGATCTAGAAGGAACAAATTAATATTTGTAGTAAACAATATTTTTATTATTCATTTTATTGATTTACTCTTGTCACCATTTATTAATAAACATACATAACAAATATGACAACTTATGTCAGCTTAAACATTAGATTTAATTGCACAGATGTGTGATTTCTGCACATCATCTTCAGTTTTGGGGGCATTTAAGGGATTTCACATGGTAATCGACTGATGCTGGCAGCCTCTGTTTTGGCAGTGACTTGATGCACTATGCAGCTGCAGTACCTTGGCGCGGGTGCAGTAAGCCTGCCAGTTGAGCTCTGGATCTGGCAGCACATTCAGAGCCATGTTGCTGATCCCTGTGGCCATCTCATATTTTCCCAGCAGATAGAAGACCTTGGCTAGAAGGTTCAGGATAAGTGCATCATCACTGGCCATGTTTATGGCCTGAAGAAACAGAGACAGACGGACAGACGTTTTAGTGGCACATACATGGGTCTGTAGTTTCTATGTTGCAATTAGTTTGCTTTTGCTACACCCAGCATGTTTATATCATAGTATATTTTAAACTGATGTTTGGTAACATGTATTATATTGATAAAACACACAGAATATAATAAAATAGAATGAATAAATAACAAGAAAAGATCATTTCCAAAAGTAAAATGAAGTCAAACTGGAAAAAACATTTCAGAGTTGGCCAGTGTAAACTATTCATTGTCTGTCTTTTTTTCTGCTTGTTTAACTATTATTCGATGAGAGATTCAAACACGTTGGTGAACTTACAGTCCCGTAACAGGACAGAGGATCAGAGGCAGAGAATCCACAGTCGTGTACAGACATGGGCACAGTGCTGAACTCATCCTTCCTCTCCAACATGATGCCAATGTAACACCAGGCCAGAGCTGAGGGCAGAGAGCCAAGTATTTTCTTTAAGCATTCAGTCTCCTCAGTTAAGAAATAGTACACAAGTTTCTGAAGGTAGTTAAATTGAGCTCTGGTCCATATTCAATAGATTGCAGAACATCAATCCAGTGGTACAGAAATAATGATTTCCTCTTCTTTCCTCTGTACCTCAGGTGTACGGAAGAGCATTACGGCAAACAACGCTTTTTTTTTTTTTTTTTTTTTTTTTTTTTTTTGAGTTAAAAATCAGAATTTAAAAAAAAAAAAAAAAAAAAGTCAGAATCTCTGTGAAAAATGTCAGAATTTCCAAGATAAAATCTCAGAAATACAAACTGAGAAATTCTGAGACAAAAGTCAGAATTTGAGAAAAAAAAGTCAGAATTTGAGTTTCTTCTCAAATGATTTCTGACTTTTAACTCCTGTCCAAAAATAAAAATAAAAAATAAAAAAATCCATTGTTGGCCCTAATGCTCTTCTGTACAGGTGCTAGTATGTTACTTGAGTAGGAGTGATTCTGTATGAGTGCTGTTACACTTTATGTGTTGAACAGGTAATAGAGAATTTTACAGTGATTTTATTGCAACCTTTGCAGCAGAGTTGTGTTGCATATCCTGTGGAATGACGCCTCTACATGTAAGCTGCAGCAGCAGAGCAGATATAATCACATAGAGCCACACCGTGTTTACCTCTATGCTGTAGTTTCTCAGATTCAAGTGTTTCTTTGAGAAGCCTCAGTCCTGTGTTGTAGTGAGAAAGTCGGGAGTAGTTAGAGTCGTCTTTGGTCTTTACTATGTCGTCCAGTCTGCACAGCAGGGAGGGAGTGATTTGGTAAACATGAACATTAAATAGCACAGTATTTTTATTTTATTTTTTTTTTTGTTTGGTTTTAATCAAAATCAATGGTCGGTTTTGTACCTTACATAGATGGTCGCCATTTTAAAATACCAGCTCCGTTTTTCCTCGATTGGTATCTGAAAGAGATCATGTTGTTAATAAAGCCTGAAATTACGTTTACTAAGCAGGAATAACAGGAACTTGTTCTCTCTCTGATGAGGACAGGTATTTTCATGCCTCAGTCCGTGACCTGTCTTATGTGACCCATGACTTTGGGACATAAACAGACAACTGACTTGATTCAGAGTCTAGTTTTATTTTATTTCCGGGATAATGGGAGTTAAGTTTGATGTTTTTAAAAAAAAAAAAAAAAAAAAAAAAAAAAAAAGCAGAGCCATCTCCTCTAACCACAGCAAGACTTCTAAGGGAGGATGAGTCACAGAGCAACAAATTAAATAATAAAATGGTGAGTAACACTGCATGATTAAAGTGACAACCAATACAGTCCCTGAAAGCTCATGAATCAGAAAGTGGTGCATAGAGACTCATCTAACCAGTTGGTGTATTAGAGCTCCTCCTCAAATTATCACGTGTTGACATGTTGATGATTTAGCTCCTAAATAGATTTAACAGCTTTATCGTGTGTGTGTCGGTGTCTGTGTGTGTGTGTGTGTGTGTGTGTGTGTGTGTGTGTCGGTGTGTGTCTGTGTGTGTGTGTGTGTGTGTCGTCCTCACCAGTTTTCCTCCATGCACCAAGGCTCTGTTGTACAATGTCAGCGCTGTGGTCAGTCTCTCTCTCAGGTCATTCTCGCTGTCCAGCTCCACATCGTATGGATAAGCGTAGGCCTGTTCAGCCATACAGCGAGACACCAGTAGTCTGCTCTCCTCCTGAGAGGCCTCCCCACCATCTAAGCCCATGAGGTGAGATACCTTGTCCACACACTCCCCTGCATCCAGCTCCCTCTGCAGCTTATCGTACACGTAGCCCAGGTTGGCCCAGGCGTTGAGGTTCCCAGGGTCTTCTTTACAAATGTTTCTGAAAGGCCAATATACAAAGAAACAGAGGTTTTAAAAGGATCCCTCATGAAGGTTGTCAGCATTGGTAGTCATTTAAACACAATGGTCCATCTGTGTGTTGACTGATTCTTTAGTTAGTCCACCACTCCTCCTCAGACTCAGATTTTCTGAACACTTATTGTTTGGATTACTATGACAAACGTATGACAAACACTTGTGGTTCCCAAAGCATGAATCCTATGTGGACTTTGGTGATTGGATAACTTTTATTTTTATGCCACCATTAGTTTGAAATTTTGGATTTTAGTGAAATATCATATGCCATTTGACCATACATTCATGTTGAGTTTAGCATGAGCCTGAGTCACTTTGGTGACTCCTTACCCCTTTGGTTAAAGACCAAGAACTTGCAACACTAATGACAATCCACCCTACATGTCCTTTGTCCTTTGCAAATGTTAATTTGCAAATGTTAGCATTGCCATTTTGGATGTACAAGCTTGCTGATATTTAGCCGAACATACCACAGTGCCAAAGCCAGACAGAGGTTCTCGAGTAGCTATAGACTCATGTTAACTGTTATCATGAACTTACAATAGTATTTCCGTTGGGCTTGGTTACCAAGGCATTGATAAGCTCTGACAACATAACAGCTACTAGAATTGCTACCTTTGCAATTGTTTTGTTAGGAAATACAGTTACAATCTGCATCTGTTTCTGAGTTATGATGATGAGTAACGTCCAGAAAAGTGTTTTATGAAGAACATTATAATGCCAGAATGAAGTTGCCCTTTGACTTTTAAGGTGTAGAATGGGATCACTTTATCATGTTGAGTTATGGCCAAAGATGTGTTTTGTGAGACAGTGAAGATTTATGAGCCAAATGTGAAGAAACTCCCACAAGGCATTTGGGACACAGACAGATGGATGGATGGACCCAAACCCCAAAACGTAAAGCCTCAGGTCATTGCTGTCACCAGGGCAGGGGCGTAAAGCAGGGACACAAGAACATATGGCTACCTCAGATGTATGAAGTAATCTAGAGACCTAAAACAGCATTATTTATAGTTTATGATGATCTATTATATGAAGCATTAAACAAAATAAAGACAATACAAGAACACAAATTGCACTTAATAGACATGAATCAAGTGATGGGTAGTAAACTACATCAGCTTATGTGCAGACAACCAGGTTAGTGATGCTTGTTCTTGTTGAAGGTACTTGATTATTTTATTTTTACAAAGTCATACCAGTCAAGAGTGCTGCTGTTTCATGAGCAATATGTTAGTTATTCAACATATTGCATAATTGGCTCTCCCTGTCATTTACTATCCATCATCTACACTGTCACTGTGTAAAATACTGTGAACTTCCAACATGGTGGTGTTTCACTATCATTGGTAAAAGGTGAGCTCATAAAGGCGAGGCATGTGTAAAACACAAATTTCAACATGTCACAGTGACAGTGTGTCTTCACCTGAATATTTCCTCAGCCGTGTCCAGCTCCTCCAGGTGAAAAGCCAGCAGACCCTGGAGATTTCGGACAGCGTATTGTAGATATCCAGTTTCAGCCTCTAGCTCCCCCCAGAGACTTTCCTGTTTTAAATATGTATCCCTGTGTCGCAGCTTTACAGGCCCCACCGGATCACAGTTGAGGTTGAGATCCAGATGGAAGTGACCAGGGATAAAGTCCATACCCTCCAAGAGAGACTCGATGTCATCTGTGCTATCTGCTTCCATGGTCTCCTGCTCTTCCTGCTCTCCAACCTGCAATTTATAAAGAAGAAGCTTTAAATAAAGAAAAGGAAAAAAAATCCTGTGTGTATATTAAAATAAAAGATCCAACACAAGAACATACCTTTACCTTCTCACCCGATAGTTCTCTCTCTACTGAGACATGATCCACCCACCTCTGTCATACGTGTGCATACTGGTTGAACAGGTTATGCTCAGCAGTGACAAGGGAGTGGAGTGTAGGGGGAAGCGAGTGAGGTGGAACCATAAGTAAACATGTTCTGTTTCACTACACCTTTTAATATTATATATCTTGATCCTCATTCACACCATTCCTGATATGCATATATACATAAAATGTAGTCATTGCTAATCAACTGTCCGTCTGAAAATGGAGATTACAACACTTCTGAGTTGTGCCTCCTCTGCTCTGTGTCTCTTTCTCTTTGACCATTTGCTTCTGTAACAGAAATAGCAGCTAAAATTCCTCAAAGTCCAAACTGACAGGATGATATTTTCTTTATCTATTTACGTCCTGAGTTTGTTTAAAAAAATAAAAAATAAAAAAAGAACTGTTTTCAAGCATTGTTTTGGAGAATATCTCAGCTGATTTAGCCCTCCTGCTCCTTCCTGTGTCAGCTGTAGCCAACCCAAGAATGTGAACCATCAGGCTCAGTGTGACATAGAAGACACTGAGGGAGACTATATCAGACACTGTTATGACTTCATGTTGACATGGCCTTTCATTTCCACAAAAGTACAATGTGATTTCATGTAAATATTAGTTAAAGAATAACATGAAGCTGTATGATAAGCTGTTTACAGAACACCTGTGAGTAAACACCTGGAGGAGATATGCAAATACTCAGCAAATTACTCAGCAAAAGCAAACAATGATTGTGTGTCCTTGTTATGCAGTAAGTCACTATGTTGTCTTAGAACGTCTGATACACACAATGATAAGCACATTTCTTTTTTTTCTGAATATTTTGCATACAAACCCCAACTCTTCCATCAGTGGGACAACTTCAGTAACCAGAACAAAAGGGGAAGAGGTGCTGAGTTGCTGTAAACCCAACATCACATTCAAGTGACATCAAACATCAGAAATGTCTCCCCAACAAGTGTAAACTCTCTAAGGACAAATTCACAAAGAGCCTCAGAACATAACGGGACTTGGGAGAGCCAACTCTCCCAAGAGATCACTCCTCCTGTGATAGCTTGGGTGTAGGAACACATAGGAGATATATAAAGACAAGGCAAAGAGTAATTAAGATATTACAAGACCTGGTACAAAGAGATAAATACTAGGCTAGACTAGGACCCATAGGTTGTCTGTGCAAGCACCTCATTCTAACCCATAGTTATGTTTTGTAATGATCTAATGAAAGTAGTAATTATAAAGGTATATAACAAAGACATAGACACAACACAGTTTGCGTTATGAGGAAGTTGGATGTGGATGGGTGCGTCAACAAATCACAAGACGTTCAGTAGTGTACTGCATTTATTTCCTGATTCTAACTATCATTTAAACTGTTTCCTTTATACACAACCATGTTGGTGAAGGCTCTCTATACAGTAACTCCTATGGGTAATGCCCAAGGATAGGGATGACTGGACTGTATGGTGGTTCAGGTAGCAATGAATAGCACATGTTTCCACGTCCCTGTGGGTGGGTGGTGGGATAGGTGGTAAAATGATATTACAGAAATATGGAGGAGGAACTGCCGAGAGCATGAGTGGTATGCAAATCCATTAAAAAATGAATATGTAATCATTGAAAAAAGAAAAATGCTTGCAAAAGAAACCTAACCTAATGTAAAAAAAAGTACCCTGCCGTTGGCAGCAGTGGACCATCAGTCCACAGGGGACACAGGTCCATGAGAGCAGTCGTCCTTAAAGCTGCACACATGCCTGTATTTTAATGTGGGTAGAAACTGGATCACCACCACAAAAGCCTCACTCAGGTTTGAATTAAGAGCTGAACATCCCATGCTGCCTCTGAAGCACCCACAGTTGCCAGAGCTCCCATCAGGATGTGTTGCATAATGCGTGCTTGGTACAGTAGATCACCCCCCCCACCCTGAGTGGGCAGCCCTCTTCCATTTGCACCATGTGGGTGTGCAGAAATCTGAAAATGGTTTCTCGACAACGGTTGCCATGGTGGTCATCATGGATACCAGGCTGATTGCATAGTAACATAATGAGTACAGATGCTTGTTTTTGTGGCTGTGCAACCCAGTGAGGCGAGGGCCGGATTTCAACAGCATTTCCATGGTATAGACTTTAAATTCCAGCAGCTAAGGGACAAAACAAAGGTATTATGGGGGAGATGTTGACCCCTTATAATCCCTCTAGTCTTCACAGCGCTCCCCTGTAAAGTGGGATTAGGATACGTGCCCCACATACTGGTAAAGGTTCTTTTGCTTTCAAACTAACCCCTTGTTAACCTACTTAACTGTTTTGGTGTCTGTCTTAATTTCTGGCACAGAGGAAGAGCAATGTACAGAAGGGACATGAACACATATTTGATATATGAACAGGACATGTCAACTCAAATACAAACCATTATTTCATTCTATTACATACAATCACTAACATTGGAAAGTTGCTAATAATAATGTGTATAACTCGAATACAAGGAGATCAGAGGCCATGCATCAAAGTTCTCCAAATTCCATCTCTGCAGAGACATTACATTTACATTGACAGGAGCATAACTGTGAAATTCAGGGCCCCTCACGAGATGTGACACTGAATACAAAGGAACATGGGATCAGAGGAAACCCTCACTAATGCCAGTCTTTGTACCTCACCATCCACTCACTCTGAGCTGAGCTCCCTCCATCCATTAACACCTTTGTTATCCCTTTAATATCTGGGCGTAATACTGCTCATAAGAATAGAGGGATTTACCAATTCAGTATATAGTGTCGGTTGCCCCCCCCCCCCCCCCCCCCCCCCCCCCCACAAACAGAAACCTCACAGAGGTAGCCTATCAAGGCTTCATGTCACGTCAGAAAAACTGAGACAGCCATAATCCACTTCTGATCCTGACCCTGCTCTTAAACCATTGTTATTTAATACTGATGTCCATCCCCCTTTTATTCCAGGCTCCCTCCTTATCCCTTTATTTCCCCTGAGACACACTGGTACATTTAATTAGTGCTTACAGCTGAGAACTCCTCTGCCTTTCTAAGCAGTGTTGACTGTGACTGTATTTGTGGATTCTTAGTCAGCTTCTCTTTTGGCTCCCTGAGTGAGCATTCACAGTGAAAAGCATCACTCCAGCTCTCTGAAGGCATTCACTGACTGCAAATTACACCAGTGAATGTCCCTCTGTTGTGTCTCTGAGACACTAAATGGGCGCAACTGTTTCAGGAAGTTGCATTTCCGAATTTGCAAAAAATGAAAGATGATGGATAGTATTCATCAAAAAGATAGATCTGTTGATGATAAAACTCTAAAATGTCAGAGGAAGAAGTATCCACACCATGCACCTCACTGAACACAATCTCCATTGCTCCAAACACTGCGACACAATGTCATACGTCATCCCATTACCACAAGCTTTAACCTGATGTGTTATTACGGCTGCCAGGGTGTCTGCATGTAGCTCCACATGAGGAGGTCCAAGCTTGTTGAGGAGAAATCTGCCTGGACTGAATCTCAGTGAGCTGGCAGAAATGTGTCATGCAGAGCTACAGGGTGTGAGTCTGTGCAAGTGTTTTAAGAGTAATGTGATAGTCTTAACACAGACAACTGTCGCACCTCATTACACTGACTAGACTCTGCATCCATCCCACCCAGAGGGGCTCTACTGCATCAAAACAGCTGCTCGGTGAAATGATCTACAACAGTTTAAAAAAAAAAAAAGCAGATTTAATAAGCTTTTTTTTTTTTTTTTGAGTCAGATGCAACAAAAGTCTTGTAAAGTGAAAACATCTGAAACTAAAAGGCTTACTGTTGGATGGATGGGGCCTTGATTTACTATTACAGAATGAAACAGTGCATTTTGAAGCTTTAGGGTTCAATTACACTGGTTGATTAATGAGTCTATAAATAAGCAGGACTGTTTGATGTGCCACAGCGTTTGCTTTGATGTACAGTGTGGCAGACATTCATGCAGACAAGTGTGCAAAGGAATGGCATGTGTACTACTTTAGGTCACGTGTCATTGCAAGACATTTTGACACAGTGAAAATACAGTGTGTTCATGGGCAGATTTTGTCTCCAACCAGATCTTGTTGGTTTGATCTATTGTCAGCACATGGTCCATATTACAACATTAAACTGTTAAGTCAATGTTCAAACGTTCAAATGCTACTCAGTCTGAACAGCTCAGGGAGGATCCCACTGCCTTGGATCTCTAGTGTGATATTATGTTTCGGTGTGTATATATACACACCTAAGGAAGTCAAACTTGCTATCCGATCTATCGTGCATCATCATCATCATCATCCTCATCACCACCACCACTTTCTCCATGGGTCAAACATTTGCTCCTCAGCCCCTGTGACTCCCATTACATGTGGACCACCACATCTAGCTAGCACCCGCTAGCTCGACGCTAACTTCCGCTAGCGGTAACGGCTAGCGCCGCTAGCACCCTCACCACAACGGCCCTGCTATTCGTCGCAGCAGAGCCCTTGAGGCTCTCGCTACCGGTGACGGCCAGGTATCAGCCCGCGGCTCCAGTGCTGCTCTCGGACGGTATTTCCTTTACTTTCCAGTCCTGACAACTGCTGCTGTCAGGGGCAGGAGGCTGCACAGCTGAGCCCGAGAGGAGGAGCCCAGTTTGAATGTTTTGTTTACAAACTGCAACGAGCAAACCTCCAGACTCTACCTCTAATGTCTTGGGACGAGGCATATTGTAGATTCAGACAGAAAAGAGGTGTTGTGCCTTTTTTTTTATTTTATTTTGGTAGTCTACTGCTCAGAACCAACGTCTTCCTCTAAACGTATTTTATTTTGGAAGTCCCAACCAGACTTGACGGTCTGGACTTCTCTCTCTCTCTCTCTCTCTCTCTCTCTCTCTCTCTCTCTCTCTCTCTCTCTCTCTCTCTCTCTCTCTCTCTCTCTCTCTCTCTCTCTCTCTCTCTCTCTCTCTCATACACTCTGCGGTTGCTGGTCGCTGTCATCATGCAGGTGGAATCTGCGCAGTGTGGCTCAGTGTAAGGATCTCCAGCGAGCCGCACAGCGCACACACACACACACACTCAGCACTGTGGACTGTGGAGATCACACTGCAGGAACCAATCCACGAGACGCAGGAGATAATCAGTTGATTAGAAGATTTTTTTTTTTCTACCCTGCTTTCACTTGATGATCACCAGGTTGTTTTAGATCCAGCGCATCTTCACACAGGGTGCTGATACAGTGAGACAGAGTAAATGATCATAAGAATAAGACGCTGTCATTTATCGGCTGGAATAACCACACGTTGTGTTGATGCTGTCGGACTGTCTTTCTCTCCTGGTGCAGCCCAACTCTGCTGGGGTCGCATAGGATGCCATACAATCCTATAGGAAGTGACTCCAGCAGCAATTTCCAAGAGACGAGGAGGCGGACGTAGTCTCCGTCCTGCGGGATCTTTTCGTCTGAATCACACGGACACGATGGAGGAAGGCAGTGCCAGCGAGGCCATCCCCGATCTGAAAGACATAGAGATAAAAATCGGCAGGAAGACCCCCGAGGGTTTGCTCAGGTGGATGCGGGAGGACGCGTCTTCTCTCCGGATTGACGCCAAGATGAGCACCGCGCTCGACACCACTAAAGAGACAGGGAAGAAGAGTTTGGATGAAAAGATCAGGAAACTAAGGATGGAGATGGTAAGAGTGCCAAGGGCGTGTGTATACATGTGTTTGTGCGTCTACGTGTGTATGTGTGTGTGTGTGTGTGTGTGTGGGTGCAAGAGCGTGCGTGGCAGCTCGGGTTGTTGCACGTAATAGACTCTCGTTTTTCCAGGATGTGACATTCACTCCAGTCACTCCAGTATTGAGCTGTCACACTAATGCTTAGCTCAGGCTGTGAGACTGATCCAGCTCCCTGCTCCACTGGACACACCGACACATTCAGCAGCTGATCAGCTGGTCGTGACTCAAGCTTATACTGTAGTTGACAACTAATAGACACAACACACTGTGCGACTCGTCATCAACAAGGTTAAGGTTAGGATTAATTTCCCCGTATTGTTAGAAGATACTTAGATTTCCTGTTGTGAGGACAATCCTCCTTCTGTGTGACTGGTCATTCAGGTTTTCCACAAGTGAGAATGGAGATGAAATGTTCACAGTTTCTTGTCACTTTGCCAAAATAAAATATGTGCCTTGCTGCTGACCAATGATTTTGACCTGCGGATTCACTGGTTTGGCCTTAAAAGAGACTCACAGTCTGACTCAGTCTGAATAGATTAAGGTAGGGCTATAAATTGCAGAGAATTATGATGACTAATAGTGGTGGTTCAGTCATGATCAATGATTAAAATAGATGTTACAAAAGGTATTACTGACACTCGTTATTTATCATCTTGAGTGGCAAACCACAGAGACTCTTCTCTCTCTTTTGGGGATTCGAGCTGCTCCTTGTCATGCCAGGAGCTGCAGATGACTGTGATTGTTAGGAAATGAGCTGACCACCAAAGGCCTGTAGTTCTGCAGTGCATTCACCCTCTTCCTGTTGTGTTCAGGTGTTGATCAGTTATCACTTTTACTCAACGTTCATATAAATCTGTCAGTTTTTCATCACATTATTTCTGTCCATGTGATACATTTGTACACCATCCCTCTGAAATATTTCCACAGCTAAGAAAGATTATGAGCTGAAATCTATTGTTTTCTTTTGTTCATCCAAGGCTGTTCTTTGATTATTTTTTGTTAGACAAACACTGAATCCATCTGTCGTATCTGTCGTTTACTTGAACTCCACCTCTTCTAAACACAGAGGTCTGTAGCAATATTAATGCATCGCTCCTCTCACTGTTGTGTTCTTTCCCCTCAGTGATCACTGAATGTTGTACATTCCTGTGGCAGATGCAGACGTGCACCCATTCTGTGGTTGTGATGGAGCACATGCATCACCACAAACCACCTCCCAAACAAAGCAAGCTGTCTTGTGTGTGAGAGAATGAGCTGCTCCAAAACACGTCGGTTACATCCAAACATCCAAAACACATTATCGGCTCGGTCACATGTTAGAAATAGAAACATACTTAACGCTTCAGGTTTCTAGGTTGCTGGCTGGCGATCGAAATGCACTTCAGAAGCACGAGTCTGTATGTCTTAAAGAGGAAACTCTCCTCATCTGTAAGTCAGCACTTCATGTGAGAACATCATCAGCAGTAGTTTTAACAAGTTGGACCCTCTCAACACTCACTCTCCGTCTTCCATCTAGATAATAAAAAAGGGTAATTCAGTTTGGTTTAATTTGTATTTAACATTAAAATCTTTATCTTTGACACAAGCCAAACCACGACAGGCTGTTTAAGAAGATTACACATTACACATACGACTAATACGGCTCAGCGGGGAAACAGTTCTGTATCATATCACATTATGGCATGACTGAAGTACATAACCAGATGTGTCATGCTAGAGCTGCACCAATCCACCGACTAATCTGCACATAATGAATCAGCAGCACCTCTGATAATCAATTAATGACTGAAGCTCTTAATGTTTGCAGAGCCACATCGTCACTGTCAATACTTCCATCATCTCCTACAACTGCAAAATAAACTGGGTGTGGGGTGGGGTTGTTGGTCAGATGAAACATTCAGGATTTCTCACACGCTGTATAGCTAATTATTTCGTAATCAATAGATCCAGACAGATTATTAGTTAATGAAAAATAAACATCACATTATGGTTAATATTATAGATCATTCTGAAGGTATTTACTCCCATTGTGTTTGGAGCTTATATCAATCCATACTTGAAGCATGTGCCTTCAGCCCTGTGTCAACACTCATGCTGGTACAGATCAGAGGCAAAGTCTTTACATTTGTATTAACAGTCACCTGTCAACCACAGGTAGCACTGTGATGGCCAACAGGTCCATTTCAGAGCTCTGTGTGAGTGAATAATGGATAGATTTATGAAGCAGCAGGTTAGAAGAAGAAATATGTGAAGTCAGTGGTCGGTGTGCGTCTGGATTCTCTCAGTGACATTATCGTTCTCAGTTTTTTCTAAATCAGAGCAGACACCGGCTCATATTTGGTTTCCAAACCTCCTCATCAGTTCACATAGGAAACAGTAAAATTTTCAGGCTGTCAGACGAGGCTTACAGAGAAATGACCTGTTGTAACCTCAAGACACTGATGTCAGTTGGTTCCCAAGTGTGTGTCTGCCCAAAAGTGCCCAGTTTGAATTCGCAAGCATCCAGAGATTTTCCATAAACCTGTCAAGAGCAGAGCACCAGACTGATTTGTTAACAGTTTTAGCCATTAATCTGTTCTGCTGCAAAGGAGGGAGGATAGAGAGAGAGGGAGAAGTGATAAAGAGCTACTTCCCAACTGGAGGGGAGTGAAAAGTGTGTGTGTGTGTGTGCACCATGTGTGTGTTTCATTCATCTATTGGAGTGATGGGAATGGTCAAGAGGAGGTCTGAGTGTTGCACTTTCATCAGAAATCTGCTTAGTAAGATGTGCAGTAGTGCATATACAGTGTCTGCAAAGTAATGCTAAATGGAAAAGCTCACATGCACACACATGCACACTCATACCTAATCTGGCAGAGTCTCTTTTCTCACTTTTTTTCTAGTTGTGAAAACTTTCTGTCAGGCTGAGAGACTCAGAAAAGAGCCACGTTCACGTCCACACACACATAAATCGGATGTTTTGGAGGAGGATGATGATGTCGGCTTCTTTTTCACATTTTGCTTGCATATTTGTATTTGTGTGCGTGTGTCTCTGCTGAGCCTTATTTTTGAGGCTGTTCCTCATTCGTCTGTTAATGTAGTGCAGCTGTAACCACACAGTAATTCGATGCATGACTTTGTCTTTGTCTAGCCTTTGTCTACTGTAATATCAAGGAATGTGTATGTATATGTGTGTGTACGTGTGTATGTGTGTGTGGGCCATGTTGTCACCGTTACACTGCCAGAACTGAAACGTAGCTCTATACAGTGCAGACCTATGTTAGAGTGGAACAACCTGTCTTGACTTCTCATCAAATGTTACACTAAGTTTTAGGTGAAACACAACAATTTATCAGCTCAAAACACAAATTGGGAGTCAGACTTTCCCCCTTTTGTCCTGTTATTCTAAGAGAAACATAAGAAAAACTTTTTTTTCTGTAAAAGTTATTTAATTTACAACTTATCAATCTTATTTCTTCAAAAAAAAATAACCTACCACCTTGTGGCTCTGTACCTGTCCTGTCCCAGTCGCCCCTTACAGCACTGAGTGATTTGTGAATGCATAGTGTTTTTAAAAACATTATGTCACAGTGAAATTGACCATTTGGATCAAGAAGAAGAAGAATTCCCCAAAGATAGCTTTGTAATAACACTTTTAAACACATTATTTGTGAGGTTACTGTGACCTTTGACCTTTGTCTTTTGACCTCCAAAATCTAATTAGTCCCTCCTTGAGTCACAGTGGACATTTTACAGGACTTGAAGGGAACTTTAGGGATGTTGCATTCACATGACCAAAACAAAAGCATGTTTTGTTAGGTCTCATTGGCCTTGACCTTTGACCCCCATGGAAAGAAGGATAAAAATATGACATGAAAGTGTATCTCATTAAGATGTGATCCTTTGAGCTGTCTAACACCTTGCATTAGTATAAATTGTGTTGTGCTCTCTCAGTGCTCGTGGATCAGTGTGGGTAGGGAGCAGTTCGCAGCAGTGCAGCTGAGAGCAGATGAATGTTGTTATTATGATCTCAGTGTTGCTTCTTCATCAGTTTTAAAGGTTCTTTCTTTTGCATTTGTCTCCAGCTGTCTGAAGACACACTCCACACTGATCTAAACAGATTTACAGGATATAAAGACCAAACCACAGAAGACTGGCAGTCTGCCAGACACACACACACACACACACACACACACACACACACACACACACACACACACACACACACACACACACACACACACACACACACACACACACACACACACACACACACACACACACACAGAGATAGGCCTTTTGAATATCAGCTGCCTTGAACATTTTATTCATGTTCAGCTCCTGTATTTTAAGATATCAAACAGCGATTGTTGTGTAATCGCCCAGGATACATCACTCTCCTTTACTGTCCATGTCTTCTTGTCTCTGTCTGTCTCTTTACCTTTTCCCTGTCACTCTCCATCTCTGTCTCCCACCTGTGTGGACAAATGTCAGTGCAAAGTCAGCTTTGAGCTGCTCAACTTCGACTCGTCGATCTAATCTCCTTTCTTCATCTGGCTACCGGCGATCTCCTCACAGATAATGTCAGTGAAAGACTGTCAAATTGAATCATTGCTGAACAATACCAGCTCCTTTCTTGCTCCATCACATTTTGTTTGCTACATCTCGTTTCCTTCCTACTGTCTCATTCTAATGCCTGTAACTTTACCAGTGAACCTGAATGGACCTCTCAGATTTCCCAGCAGCTGGAGCATTAGGGTTTATCGACCGCACAAGAAGAAAACCACAATCAGGTTTCTGACTGTAACAATTTAGCATCGACATTTCTCTCTTCTTGCCATTACGTTTTGTCAACACTTGTATTCACAGTAAGTCTTTCATAAAAATAGACTAAGAGAGTGCTATACTTCAAAATAGGACTGAAATATAGCCAGTTTTTTCTTGTTGTGATTCTATCAAACATTTTATCTTCATCTGGTCCGATTGGACTCTGAGATAATCCAGCAATTTTTCCCTGAGTGGTCTCAAATAGAGAAACAGAATAACATAAAAAGGAATAAAGGAAAGGGATAAAGATGCTGTTTTCTTTGAATCCAATAAAGAGACAGAAAAGCACAAAATCAGAGGACAACAAGGATGAGTTGATGTTTTATGCAGCATTCAGAGGTGCATGAACACAGACAGATGGAGCCGTTGGGGGTTCATGGAGAGAGACAGGGGCGACCTTCTGCTGCCTGAAAGAGACTGGAGGGACTCTGCAAGGACGCCGTGTGTCTGCAGAGTACCCGAGTTAGATTAGGAATGTGAAATGACAGTGACACCAGGGGACGAGAGAGAGAGAGAGAGAGAGAGAGAGACTGTGTTTATTTTGCTGGTGTATGGGAGATGGAGAGTGTGTTCCTGCTGTTCGCGTTGTACCGAGTGAATCAGCACTGTTGGGTAGCTGTGTGACATTGGGAAGCTGTTTTCACCACAGAG
The DNA here is from genome assembly GCA_021432705.1 of Caranx ignobilis. Taxonomy (NCBI): domain Eukaryota; kingdom Metazoa; phylum Chordata; class Actinopteri; order Carangiformes; family Carangidae; genus Caranx; species Caranx ignobilis. The sequence goes on from MU270014.1 coordinate 2,925,384, forward strand.
GAGACGGCTGCTTCACAGATGGGGATTCTGCTGCTCATACGTCATCACAATGTACAATATCATCAATGTCTCAAATGACTGTGTTCACGCACCTGGTTTGTCAGTGCAGTGCCAGCCTAGAGAGAAGAATGGATAATTCTGCTTTATTATAACAAGTGTTTTTACATCCATGGTTAAAATACCTGATGAGTTCATTGCTATAATAAAGACAGATGGGCGTAAGGAACATGAGCAGTCGTCAGCCAAAGACTGGTTGTAAACAAGCCAAGAATATTATTAGTGCAGATCAGAATGACGGCCAACGTTACAAAAATGATACTAACACTGTATCAACTTGAAGATATGGAGTTTATTAGAGACAACAATCTGGGAACCAAAGCTAGTTTTTATAACATTTTGCACATTTAAACAAAACAAAAGATAAGAGCACTGAGAGCAGAGGTCCTGCAAACATCTCCAACACTCAAAAATGTCCAACACTATATCAATATGGAGGCCAAAAAGTGTTTTATCAGAGTGTTTTTTATTCTAGTGTTAATGATCAGTGGAATTATTTGTACCAAATTGTTTGCTCATAGATTTTCCATGTGATGCTCACCTGCTATCTGAATAACAGCGGCCAGGCTCTTCTAGTTAAGCCTCTAGAAATAACTGGAAGCACATCAACTGATCAATCTCTGTTACTCATAACCGGTAATATTATTCTTTTCTTTCTCTTCTAAAGGATTATTTTTTTAAAGAAAGATCCTCAACCAAGTGACATCTCACTCGGTTAGATAAATTATAAACAATTGCACTGATGAATATTGTTTACAGTGCACACAGATACACTATGTACCAGATATAAAAGGCGGAGAATGAGCTTTCCAGAATCCTATGGGTCAGCCAGGAGGTGCCTGGCCTCGTGCCTGAGAAGGAAAACTGAAATCTGTTTGGCTGTGTACCGATGGCTGAGAAAGAGAAAAAAAAAAACGAGAAAAGATGATTAATGGCGTTTCAGTCCTGAAGGCTGTACAGTCCTGGACCTCCATCCCCTGCTCTCACATAAACTGCTGTCACATACAAGCCTTTTGGCCCCAGTTTGACCTTTTTTCCATTTGACAGGCTCCTCTCTGTAACAAGTACATTTGACTTCATCTCATAATTAAGGGCTATAATCAATCTGGGAATAATGAGATTAATAGGATGAAAGGAAAAACCTCCAGCAACAGCAGCAAAGCACACAATACACCAGAGATGCAATTTTAGTCTTTGGCATTTTTGGATAAAGGAAATATTTGCATATTCTTATTTATTAAAAACTAAAATATAAAAAAGTTTCCACTTTCTACAACAAACTCTGGTGATTAAGTTTGGATAATGAAAGAAACTTTTATTTTATTACATTAATCACCATAACAGCTCTTGTGTGTTGAGTGTTGAGGTAATACTTAGCCAGAATTATATTTTTGAATGCAGCTTTTCCCGCACCAGAGAAGAGTAGATGATTGAAAGCAGCCATTTATTATTAGGAGGATCTATAATCTGAGACAGGCCGAGCTCAGCAGAGCGCTCAGCTTCGTTAACACTGTGCCACCTCAGCACTGACAGGCATGGAGCTGCTTTTACTGCTACCCTCATTAGGCCTTCACCCTCTGCCAGCTGAAAAACCTCAAACCTGTGCCCCACCCCAAATCACTGCGAGCCAGGGTGTCAGTGGGTTCACACTGTCACATACAGAGACACACAAACACATGCTATATTGTTGTGTTCGAGTACAGTAGAAGTGAACAGATGGGGTGTATCTTATAGCCTATTTATAGTCTATTTCATGTCTGCTCTTAAGCTCATGCCCTTTGTGTCTTTGCCCTTCATCAGATGTTGTCAGAGCTGCTGGTGTAGTTTCAGTGTACAGTGTGACTTTGGTATCAGCAGATCTCAGACCACACAGCTCGTGCATTTACTTTACTGCAAACAAGCTCCTGTTGTAAAAGCGCCAATTTTCTGCCTCATGCCTTTCCCAGGTGTCTTTTCAGCTGATGTATGTTGTCTGTGTGCATGCATGTGTGTGCGTGTGTGTACTTGTATCAGTGAGTGTGGGGACAAACACCTCAGGCTCACTTTGGTGACTCATTGTGTTTTTCGGGGGAAAGCTGTCGGTGCCCCACAGACTCCATTCTTTCAGTATATTTGGATTACGACTTTGGTTTTTGGTTAAGTATCAAGATGCTATGGTTGAGATTTTGGGTAGGCTCTGGGATTAGGCATGTAGTAGTTATGGTTTAAAGTTGGGTAAACCTCTAAGACTTCATGTAAGTCAACACCATATCCTACCAAGTCACATAAACAACCAGTTTAAGTGTTTGGAGGGAGAAACAGTGTTTGAGCTAATGAATCAGCATTGGTCAGCCATTGGGTGTGATGACAACTGATGATTTAATAATAGGATACTAAGAGATATAAAGAGCCAAACCAACCCTATTTCACATGAGGATGCAGTCTTAGCCCATCACCAGTCAGTGGTTCCCAACCTGTAGGACTTGTGATCCTGTAAAAAGAAGCATTTATGATTCCTTCCCACAACAGGTCATGGCTTCAATCTGGACTCTTTTCCTTCTCTGACTTGTAGAGATCTGGAGAGGTCTCTATCTATATTCTGCATGAAATAGCAAAACATTGTAAGGAGTCCTGGTCCTTCCATTTATCATCCTGTCACTCCTATGATTTATTTCTAGGGATTTTAACCTCCAGATTGGTGACCACTGATCTGAATTTGTTTCCTCCAGTGTGGTTTATCTAAGCACAGTGGAGCTTATGCTGAGATAGAAGCCATTGAACTGATGAGGACTAAATGAGCTAAAGTGGTTTTACCCAGCTAGCCTGTCATGACTGGTGACAGGAGGCTCATACGAAGGTCTGCCACCTCCTGCTCACATGTATGATGTATGAGGGTTAATTCATTTGTGCTCATACAAAGTGTCGTCCTTGCAGAATGAAGAGTCTCAGGCTGTTTAACATACGGTCCCTGATTGTTTGGGGGCAACACAGATCAATGATCATGACAGAGAAACCTTAAACACTAAATCCATGATGCATCACTGCTCCTCTGGTGGTATAACCACAGATGCTGGTACTATGCAGGACCAAGAGACAAATTGGGCAGCTTTCAATCAATATGTTTTATTGACATAAGTGAAAGGGGTAAATACCCGAAATAAGAGCTACACAAAGACTTTACAAAGGTCAGTATAGATCCGAGCAGCTTCATACTATTGTTCTTCTGACTCTCATAAAATGTCTTAATACATATCCTATTAAGTTACCCTTGCAATTACTTAAGTCTTAGCACAATCTATAATCTGTGTTTATGGATATGTGTGTATTTTGTCTGGCAAGGATTCCCATAAACCTTGTTGTACATGCTTTATTGGCATCATAACTTTATGTATTATGTGCTTGTATAATAGGTAATGTCCTGGTTTTACTACTTTAATTCAGGTGTGATTTACTGTCCATCTCTGTGATAAGTGAATTGAAAAACATAGTGAGTGTACATTAAATTAAGCTTTACTCCTTAAAAAACAAAAAAACAATCCCTGGAGGATTATGCAAAAAGCACTGAACTGATTTGCACTGAACTTGGTGCAGAAATCAGGCATGAGCCAGCGAGGAGCCTGGTACATGTTGGAGCAGATCCAAATCAGAAGAATTGATGAATTTTATATTTCCCTGCTCTAATCATCAGTAGAAATACACCAGAACAAAGATTAGGCAAAAATTGAAATTCATCTTTGAGGGGCACTGAGGCAGACAGGCAGAAAAAATCATGAGGAAAAGAAAAAGATGAGATACAGTGACTGACAGCTTTAAGAGTGACTGGTTATCTGCAGAGAGAGAGGTGGAGATCACCAGGCCGAGCTTTGAATCTCGGTGCCGTATATCACCTCCTGGCCCTGTGCTTCGCCGCAGACCTCTGCTAATGTATTCTGGGGAGGAATTTTCCATGACTGCAGTCGTCGTCTTCTTTATATTCTCCATTTAGCTTTTTCAACCTCCCCCACGCAGCAGCAGCACATTAGAAGACACCAGCGGCTGTTATTTCTGATTTATCATTATTTTATTTATTCTTAACAGATGACATCATGAACACTTAACATTTGATCAGTCTGCATCATTTAAAGGGCATTTGTGAACATCCTTGCAAAGCTTTTTCAAGTCCTGTGGTGTTTTCTTCTTGATTTTCTCTTCATACTTTCCACTGTATCAGATTTCTATCCCTCAACAGCTTCTCCTTCAGTGTTACTTCAGGTCATATAACACTTTAAAACTGCTTAATCCAATACACTTTGCTACTCCAAACTTTCTTCTCCCTCTTCCTCTTTCTCTGTGTTTTCTTTTATTTCTACCTCCAACTGCTTTTTCTCTACCTTTACCTTATTTGTTTCCACTTGTAGCAAACCGTATACTTGGACCTGCCAGCTTTACTTCCAATTATGGTAATGTGCAGTGGTTTAATAGCATTATAATGGTGTTTGCACTGGTCTCTAGAGCCAAAGATGACTGCGTAAAATAAATATCTGCAGAGTCCAAACGGTTCCCCAGGTTCAGTGTGTCTGGTTCTCATATATAACTTTTTCTTTCTTATTGAAAGCTGCCAAACATCCAGACACAAGTGCAATAAAAAATAACTTTACTGTCTCCATGTATTTTCATCCTTAGCTTTTTTTTCCCTCCTCAGGCCCACTTGCGCTCAGTGGATGTGAAGATCTTGCAGCAGTTGCTGGCTGTCCATGAAGGTATTGAGGCGGTGAAATGGCTGCTGGAGGAACGCAGCACACTGACCAGCCGGTGCAGCAGCCTCACCAGCAGCCAGTACAGCCTAGGAGAGGGCCCTGACACCTCCTGGAGAGGCTCCTGGAGCAGCCTGCAGGACCCTAATGACAAACTGGACAACATCTCCATCGGCAGCTATCTTGATACCCTTGCAGACGACATGGATGAGTACTGCCCCTCCAGCTCAGAGTCAGTCATCTGCTCCACTACACCACTGGTTTCAGAGGCTATCGCCGGGGGCCGGACTGGAGGCCCTATGGCCACGGGTGCTGGGTTAGGGGTGAGGTCTTGCACTATGGCTGGGAGTGGGATTCGGGCTGGGGCAAATGAGAATGGAGTTGCAGCTGGAAATGGGATGGAGGTGAAAGGTGGACTGGGGACTGTGGTTACAAGTGCTGTCATGGGAAGCGGGATTAGCGGGACTGCAACTGAGAAACCAGCTGTTCCTGTCACCTCCTCCCAAACCAAGTCTGAGGGCCCCAAGCAAGATGGTCCTGTGTGGAGCAAGTCTGCAGAGACTAGCAAGGGGGCCAGCCCTGTTTCTAAGAACAATATCCAGGCACAGTCCATCAAGGTTAATGGCGTTGTGGAGAAACCAACCACACCAACAGGCAGCCCAACCCGCTCTAGCCTGAGTGAGAAACTGGGAACCAGCCAGAGCCCCAAACTCAAACCTTACAAAAATGGAAAAATTGAGTTGGATACTTGCAAAATGAACGGCAAAATGCATCTGGAGTACGATGCACACTGGCGGTGGGTGCAGTCGCAAGAAGACGTGACGTTTTTGTAGGAGGGATAATAACAGTGGGGACTGAATCCACTATTGACCACTCCCGCTGTAACATCAAAGACTGGATGAATGAAGGTTAGAATGAACTGCTGTTGTGAAATGCACATAGTGAGGCTTTCGTCTTTGAAAGACAAAGAATAACTTTTTTTGTTGTTGTGTCGTTTCCTCCTTCGACTGCACTAACTTTCTATAAAACATTGATGTCAGTAATAAGATGGATGCACACTGCAGGATTTGACCACACTTAGCCAAACTGGGCTGCCTCACACAAACATAGGCAAATTTTAAAAATCCTGTATCGTAGTTTTCTCAGGGTTTTTCCTCGGCATTCCCTGATTTAATTTAATATAATTTAAATTAATTTTATTTTTCCCTAGAAATTAAGCACAGTGAGACGATCTGCTGGACAGCTGGGACATGATTTCAGACTGGCTTGTAGTATACAGTATCAACTAATGAAAATTTAAAGATCTATGGTATAATTAGATTTTTTTTTTTTTTTTTTTTTTTTTTTTTCTCTATCCTGACCCTGTAATTGAAATACTTATTTTATAATACACGTCCTGTCGAACATGTTATGGATCCTCTACAGTGGTTTTCAACTATGTTGCTGTGTGACCCCTTAAAATGGAGCAAGTGTGGCCTCGTTTCACAGATTATGGCATTATTGTGGTCATGATCTGAGGACAGTTCAATCAGAGGTTATATTTTCCTCCCTGGACTTTTTCTTTTTTTTTTTTATACCCAGTACCAAATACCCAGTATTTCATTATAAGAGATACACTTTTCTTTTTTTTGGTGTCTGTTTTTATTTTCCTGTGGATCCTTTGGGGAGGTCATGACCCCAAAGTTGGGAACCACTGCTCTATAACCATCACTATTTCCACCTTACAAACTATAGCACTGAGAGCCTCATGTACTGCATTAAGGTAGTAGTAATAGTATAAAACCAAAGTGTCCCCCTTTTCAACCTCTCATTAAAATCACCAATAAAATGTAATGTAGAGCCCCCTTACGTTTGAACAAGACTTCCAATGATTATAGACAGTATTACTTGTTCCAGTGTTAACAAACATGTTAAATATAAGTGTTATGATAAAACTGTGAGCGTGTTTCTCTCCAAACACTTTCCTGAACAACAGTAGGGGACACAGCACTGACGGTAGTAGATGTTTCCCTCATTGACAAATAATGTACCCCACTGTTAGTGTTTGTGTCTTTGTGGAGCTAATACCTTCAGTGATCAACCAGCCATCTGCAATATTGTATATTCACTGTCTCCCAGTACAGCTACTCTCTGCATCAGGTACTAGTCGTGACTGGTTGTAGACAAATCCTGAATATGGCTGAAATTTTTTTTTTTTTTTTTTTTAATCATTATTGTAATCTCTATTAGTTTTTAAAAAGCAGATGTTGTGCCTGATTGGTGTAAACCTTGACTACATATGCCTGTACATCCCCTCCTGAGATGACTGCACTGTTGTTATAATAATCTGGGGTTTTTGACTGAGTTTGTCTTGGCTATTTTTGCCCCCTCCAGGCCACTGCTTGCGTGTACAAATGGCTATACCAACAGCAGTGTGTGTGTGTGGGTGTGTGTGTGTGAGTGAGAGTGGTAATTGTGTCATGTTGGCTGGGTGGATATTGCATGGCCCATGTGCTGAGAGCTTTTATTGGTTGAATTGTGAGAAGTGTGTGGAAGACCCAACACAATCAGTGAAGAAAAGCAATATTTTTGGAAACCTTTCTATTGGCTTACATAAGCAGCCTCTTCTCAGCAAACGAAAATGAAAATTGTCTGTTCTTCATGACAGGGAGAGCGTGGGATGAGCGTGTGTGTGTGTGTCGACTGCCTGCCTGAGCACAGCTGGCCTGTCAGTTTTTTTGGATATAAGAAAAGATGAGTCCCAAAGGTTTTCATGCATTTTCAGCTCATTTGTCACAGTGTTACTCCACCTCCGACCAGTCAGCAGTTTGTCATGTCAGTGCTGCAGGGGTAATGCAACACATTGGATAAATAAATGGAGGACGTATTACATAATCAGTATACCAGTGTGTATGCTGCAGCTACCGTGTCAAATTTCTTTTTTCTTTTAAAGTTTGGATGACCTTCTGAAAGTTGACATTTAAAGTGAATTTCCTTCTTCCCATATGTGCCATCATTGTGCCCTTCATCGCTTTCACTTTTTTCTCTTTGCTTTTAGTGCTGAGAAGTGTTGGAGATGTTTCAGTACCGGTGCAAATTGATAGTGACTGTAGAGGCTACGGCCAGTGCTTTAAGCCACCGAGGCATTTCCACAAGAAAACATAATTGACACGTTTTACTTTACTATGACAGATGAATGAAAGTTCACTTGCATTTGCGTTATGATGCACAAAGTTCATTTATTTGACAAACTTCCAAAAGTCGAACATTTCCAAACAAACATTTCCTCACAGAGCGTTTTTCCTCTTTCTATTTGGAAACACCTACCCAGGTTTATGTATATAGGTTGAGCTGACAATCACCATGAGACCCATTTGTACAAAATCAATCAACATCATTTTATCATAATCTGGTCTTACAGTGACAGCTACCAGAACAAGTGGTGGCTTTCAAAACTAGTCAGTACCTAAAATGACTTCCATTTGTTTCACCCTAGAAGTATTATGGAAGCAATTCCTGCTTTTTAACAAAGATTTGTTTGAACCACTTTATGTATTTGACTCTGCCAGGTTTCATCCTTGAGTTTGTGTTGAAAGTTTTATACAGTAATTGTTGCTAAAAACTGCAACAGGGTTAGATCAACTGGAAAACATTACATAGAAGTTTTTACAACAATTCACTTCCCACAACTTAGAAAGGAAGTTTTGTTATTTCTAGCTGACAGCTCTTGAATTTGTAGTCCAGTTGGATTGGTTGAAAATGCTTTCTCTTCTTTTTTATGTTTTTAAAACGGAAAATTAGACTTTTATTGTGTATCAACACATCCTTAGCTTATTCATTCAGTACAAACACTTTTAAGACAAAGACAAAAGACTTCTAGGATCACGACCCAGTGACGTGTTCAGCAAATGTGATGCTAGCTTGGAGAAAGTTGGTGCCAGCTGCCCCACATAAGCCTCAAATCTGTCATTGAACAACAAGAATTTGCTCATCTACTTAAGGTACTAAGCTAGTTAGCCAGACATGGTTAAGATGTGTTAAAGAGACTTTTGTCCACTGCTTCAATTTGTGGATAAATTCAAAGCCTGACCTGCTGTTTCTGGATCAGGAGAGGGGTCTGAACAGTTAATTAATGTAAAAAGTTAACTACTTGTTAACAGCTTGTGCATTCATACAATGCAACTCCTTGTTACTTATTGACTCTGAGTCAACTTAGCCAGTCTGTCTTGATTCACTCTCTGCTCAGAAACTCTATCTCTACAGGCAGCTACAGAAAGATGTTAAACTCAGCATCTCCATTTGTTTGAGCCACTGAAGTGTTTCCTCTCTTTCCCTCCTCCTCCTGCCTTTCTTTTCATCCTACTTTCCACCACCACACTGGCTTGATGGAAATGTTCAGTCTGTGCCAACACACACATCATGCACACACAATGCCCTCTCACTGGAGACAGCACCATAAAACCAGCACCGCAGAAACAGGCCTGTCCTGGAGAGAGGCAAGGAAAACTGAGCTAAAACTGGACCTTGAACTCTGTGACAAGTTGGAGTCTTTTCCCCTCTCTTAAATACAAGTAGAGCATCTACCAGTCTCTGGACAAGTGATTCAGCCACGGTATATCATCCAGCCACAGTATAGACATGAAGTCATTTGAAACCTCCTTCCCCTCTTTAACATATGTGTTGGCTGTTAAGCAATATTGCATGCCAAAGAGAGACTGTCTGTTCTACTAGTTTGTGGTTTTCTTTCCAAATTAGCTGAGCCATGTTGAAGAAAAAAAAAAACACACACACACAGTTTAGTGCAGGGAACAAACCTGTAAAACACATTACACCAAGCTATAGTGTGTCTCTCTGAAGATATACTGTAGCTCATGATGGTTTAATGTGTTTTCACTGAGCACATCCAGTCTAAAATTGGAATATCAACATTGTTTTTTAACCACTCTGGCAAAACATTTAGTGCTGAGCACTGACAGTTTACAGGCATGTATGTGCCAGGAGGAATCGCTTGTAGTTCAATAATAGTGTTTGAGAGAGAAGGACCATAGTTGCTGTGTGCATGAGCAAAAAATAAAATAAACTGGAAGTGTTTCTAACTGGCAAGCTTGTGGGAAATACCTTTTTGTCAAAGTTAAGATGAACGTCTCTCCTCACTTCCCAGAGTTTTTATAGGAAGTGAAGATGCACACAACTCAAACGTCCCTGCGTTCTTGTGAAGTCCAGGATTTATCTGATGCCCAGTGCTTCATGTGTTTGCTTTGGCTTCAGGTGCCAGGCACCCTCCAGCTATTCTGGGCACAAGACAAACAGCATGATTACATAGATGAGTGGATATCCACACGGTTGTCATGACAATGAGACCGGCCAGGTTTCAGCTCTAGTGGCTGCGTGAGACAGTGTTTACTGCAGCAGCAGCCGCAGCAGCAGCACTGTTTGGATAAAGGCAGGCGAGATAAAACAGATGACTGCCGACTCCAGATTAATATTAACACTGAACATTAAATTGACGATTAACACCTCTGTGGTCACATTTTTCCCCAACAAGACACCCTTTATAAGGATATGGCTTTATTCATCGTTAATAATTTTAATTTATTATTGTGACTCAGTGATGACATCCATGTTAACATGCACTTTACACAGTGAGAAACCCATCAACAGATTGATAGATTATATATATATATATGTACACACACACAAACACACACACACACACACACACACACACACTTATTTAACTGCATTATTACCAGAAAAGTTAAACACCAACCAATGTAACTGTGCACGATTTTGCTCATAATTGAGCTTTAAAACATTAGTGAATTAACCATTAACAAACCAACTGGTTGCAACTTTCATTATTATCAACTAAACACCAAAGGTCTGGCTACTGTGAGAGGCACTAATCTTTTTAAACTTGGGCTGTGCAGGTATTGTAGATATTTTATGTATTTGTCACTAAGTTTTTGTGCAAGATATGTTAAAGAAAAAGCTCACAACACCGTTGAACTCTCCCTTTCAAATTTCATAGGACTGAGCCAACTTTGGTTTGATGGTTGATGTTTAAAGGAAAAAAAAAAAAGTAAAACAGGGAGTGTTGTGAGTCCTTGAGAAGTAGAAATCAGAGGTTAAACAGAAGCCAAACGTTCAGTGTCCTCTGCAGATGAAGATCATGTCCCTTCATATTAGGAATTCAGCAGGTGTTTCATTTTACACGCTTCCTCTTTCTCACACTCCTCCACTGCTCTGGTCAGTATTCATAAACAGCACAGTCACCCTCTCTGTTAAGCCTGAAACCTGAAAAGCTGTCAAAAGCCCTTTGCCTGCAAGTTTTTGGCCATTTTTGAGAAGCTTAGAAACAGAGTGTTTGTGTCTCCCTGGAGGCCGAGTGTCAAGGGACAAACAGCGAGCTGAGCAGTGCAGCACACAGCGTTTGGCTTTTAAAGGAAGCTCCTATTCCCGGTGTCCTGCTGTTTTCTTCCGTCCTCTTACATATATACACACACACACACACACACAAGCACAATTTAACCCAGAACTGAGACCAAGGAGTGGGGGGTCTCTAGGTACCTGACAGCCACTCACTGAGAACCATTAAGCATTTCCTTTCCTCTCTTTCAATCTTATTTACTTACTTTATCCCTGTGTGTGTTGTTTGTTCACATCCCAAACAGTTCAGAGGGATGGACGTGAACTTGAATAAACCCAAGTGAGTGCACGCTGAGCTCCAGAGCTTAACGTAGGCAAAACAAAGCAAGGAATTGAATATTAAAAAAAAAAAAAAAACACCACTGAGACCGACTGCAGTACACTGGATCAGTCGAATTGATATCTTGCTTGAGTGAGTGGAACTATTTTTATTTTCCTGGTTATGATGCGTTGTTATTTTGTTATGCAATGTGCCCAGAGAAAAATGTTGGGGTTTTTTTCTTTCTAAAGTGAAAATGTTCAACAAATACCTGGTTATGTTGATTGATGTAGAGAATTATATTATGCTGTATGTAAATTATACAAGCTTATCCAATGATTAAAGATATTTTAAATGTTTTTGCTTGTGTTTTTATTCCCATATCAGACAGGGAAGTGGGAGTGAGATCAGGATAGTGTTATTTCAGAAAACTTCCCATTCGGCGGTTTGACCTCTCAGACTCTTAGTTTGGGAAAACTGTTGCAGTGTATCACATATTTCCCACAGGAAAGGATGAAACACAAAACCAAAACCTCTCCACCTTCTCCTGATCAGCAGCTGTGTGTTTTTCTTTCCTGGCCTCTTCATCTAAACTGCTTTGAATGCATTCACTGAACCTTTTGTAGATTCATAATCAATACTTGGTCCAGCCTTCTCACAAAAGGTTTATCAATGAAGATCCATTAGCGCTCAGAGCACTCAGTGGTCATTTCCCAAAAGGACTTCGGAGATGTTACAATATGCTGCTTGGTGAAACTAGACCTATAGCATCATATAGCACATAAGTGAAAGGTATGATGGATGTAGGGCAGGCATGGGGAACCTATTCCACAAAGGACCAGTGTGGCTGCAGGTTTTTGTTCCAACCAACCAAGAACACACAATTTGACCAATCCACTGTCTGAAGACTGAGATCCGTTGATTGAATGATCCAAGTCTGGTGTGCTGCTGCTTGGTTGGAACGAAAACCTGCAGCCACACTGGTCCTTTGTGGCATAGGTTCCCCATGCCTGATGTAGGGAAACGATTGAACTAGATTTAGAAGAATACCAAAGTATGTTTTAGTCAGGACATCATACAATGTACACAACTTGTATTCAACACCACATACGTTGCCCATTACCACACATAACACGTTTGATCCGACAAAGACAAAGAGAGGAGACTGAGGTTAAATACACAGGGGAACAAGACACAGGTGGTGCAGTCAGGACTCAGCCCACTAGTTGACACAGGTGTGTGTCAGTCAGGGGAGGCTGAGGGTTAGGGTTTGGTGTATGTAGATGCAGTGTTAAATCTTCACTTTATACAAATACTCTAAAGATGAGTGATAACAAAGCATGACATGTAATCTTGCAACAGCCTCTCACCTCCTTTGTGTGTTTGCCAGGCGAGTATATCCACACTTGCTTGAGTGGGAAGAGGTTGGTGGGATTATAAAGGAGGGGGGAGGATGTTGGACATGCGGACATGCAGTGGATCTAAACATATACAGACTGAGGTGGTGACAGCTGGGTGTGTGGGTGAGAAGGTCATGATAGGACAGATGTGAGGATGCCCTCTGGGTGTGTGAGAGTCAGGACACACAGCTGCTGTTGAGGCTCAAATGTGCGGCCTATTAGTCCACAGTGAAACATCAACCAAGCCTCCATTCAGCTGAATCACTCCGACTTCAATCTGACTTCATCAAATGATCTTTGTTGCTTTCAGATGTCACTTCAGAGCTAAGTGGATGCAATCCACCTCCACATCCTTTCTCTTTCATCAGAGTCAGCCCGGAGTGTGATCTGACTGCAGATCCAGACTCAGGAGCTTCTCTACAGCCCTGAGAAAAATCTTTTAATCTTCACCACCACTGGGAAACAATGATTCACACTTGCACTGACTGACAGATGATCTAAAGGATGTGCACTGCATCCACTGGAACCACACACTATACATTACAGTTTCCATATAATCTCTAAGATATGGGCCTTCACTGAACCTCCAGAGTCACTAAACGGTACAACAACGGGTGGCTTTGTAGACATGATGTACTGCTGTGTTTTAGTGCTTGTTTGTAGAGTGTCAGCCACTGATTTTCACTGTCCGGGAGACAGTGGTTTTGTCTGGTAAAGCATTACTCAGTTAATTGAAGCAGGCTAAACATTTGCAGATGGTGTTGACGCCTGTGTCAGCAGAGATTTTCTATTTTACAACCAACAGCCACAAGAAGCCGTCATCATCAGGGGCTGGAGCAGACCGGAGAGCACCGCTGTTTAAGCTGCAGTTAATCGACTGATTATGTAAATGCCACTGCTTCAACCTGAGCTCCACTCAGCGCCTTGACGGGGCCTTTTTATTTCCATTTGAGCGTTTTTTTCGTGTGTTTTTTTCCACAGAGCTATGGAGTGTACACAAACACTGTGGGGAGCTGTAAAAGCACAGTGAAACAGTAGGAAGGAGGAAGGTTTCCTGCTAACAAGACAGGGTGTGTTTTTTTTTTTAAGATAGGGTGTTTTTTTTAAGAAACATGGTTGTCTGCTTTTTTCTGGGTGAGAAAATGTATATTTGTATGCTAAACATGAGGCTAAAGGCAGCAGGTGATTAGCTTAGTATAGTATAAAACATTTAGTCTGTATCACAGGAATCACAGCAAGGGAAAAAATACCAGCACCTAACTTGCCCTGAAACCACAAGTTGTCATTTTTGCTTTGGTTTAGGGACTGACGACTAAACTAACAAGATATATGTAACATTTACAATGAAAGAAAAGTAGATTTTTCCTCATAATGAACAAACATTTGGATTTCTCATGTCATAGAGCAGCAGCACAGCCAGGCACACCTGCCTTCAATCAAATGAATCACAGCCTGTGGTTCAGGGCCAAGGTGACATCGCTCCCTCACTCACTCACTCACTCACTCACTCACAGCACCTACGAATTAATGTCATTGATGAATGGTGATGATACAGGTTTTTCACAGCGATATCAATCTTCCCATTACACCCTCAGCAAAAATGTTTCTAAGTTCAACAAGACGAGCACTAAGATTAAAGAGCTCGTCGAAAAACAACTTAACACATTAACATATCGTAAAGTTTCCTTATATCAGTGTCTTTATTTTCAGTTGTGGGTTGTGTAGTTGTCAAATTCACTAAGATTCACGTCAGCTCCTGATGTGCACACGCAAACACACCAATTACCACTTACATATAGGCTTTAAATCAAGTGGAAACACATCTGCTCACTGATGCCTTCCCATTAAGTTAAACATAATGGTTACACTGAGCCACAAGCCTCAGCCACACATTACCACTAATCTTTTCAAGCACCCCTCAATGTCATGACAGCCACGACCACTCAAAATAGTTTGTTCCATCTTCTAAAACTAGAGAGAAAAACACCGCAGTGGCTCCTCCACTCAGAGAGAACCATAGGTCAAGACCTCCTTATCCTCAGGAGTCATCTTTTGGCCTCACGTGACAACAGCATGGATGAATTTCATGGACAAGCCAGTAAACATGAACAACAACAACAATAACAACAACCACAAATCAGCGAGAATCGACAAGCGATACTGATTAATCTCAAACAGTGACAGAAGGCTGGAGTGTGAAATACTGAGGTGGTTTTCATTTTGTGGTTTGGTATCGGGTGGATAAGGATGGCTGACTAAAAATAGACAGTATGAGCTCACCAAGTTGAACATAAGTGAAGCAGATGAGATTCGATGTGGGTTTTGGAGTCAGTGATTGTCTCACCCTGTCAGTATGATCACCAGCTCCTAAGACCAAATAGTTTTGCCAAGATGCAAAGATGTCATTGTTTACTCATGTGGCCAGGCAAATAAACCACTGATGACGTTGCTGACTACATCAACCTTGAAACAGGTCTAAGGTTTTTCTTGATTCTGCTAAGATTTAATTCGTTCATGGAGAAGGAGAAACAGACCTTTCTTGAAGAGCTGAGGCTTTTCTTCAAATCTAAAAGGTCAATAACTTGATCCAAGTTTGTGACATGGCAGCATCTGGATTTCCTACACAGGCACAGAAATCACACTCCACCAGTGCACAGACACACAGGCTGGATCAACTATTATATTGGATCATTTAGTGAAATTGTTAATGTGAAGGTTTACTGGTTTAGCCCTGTTTGGTGAAAACCCAGTGAGGCACTGGGTTGCAGCCACAAATCAAAACCTCTTTGGACAGCTGGTAAAACATTTCAGTCTCATCCTGAGCGCCTGTTTGGAGAAAGTGTAACCTTTTGATTGGTTCTATACATCTTTTCACTTCCTCACGATCATTTCATATCTGTGCTCTCATGTTATTTGTTGTCTCTTCCTCCTTCTCCTCACTTTAACTACTACTTGTATCCTCTGACAGTTGTTGGGACGTTCCCAGACGATGGAATGTGCTCGGCCGTCCCACGAGGTGGTTGCTACCGTTGAGTGTTTTTACTCCAGAGGTCCCCGGGCTCCACGGGATGACAAGGGAAACAAACAAAAGGCCAGAACTAGGCCGTGGTGTTCCCACCGAGTGACGTAATTCGACGTGGGTTGAGGTCACCAGAGGCCAGGGTTTTTCTGGTGTGGGGGGGATCGTTGTTGGAGTTTCCAATAGCTACCCAAAGATTTTGTGGTGGAGTAAAGTCATAACATAGTTGGGGATGGAGCCATCTGTTTTGTGTTAGTGTGCATGTGTTATTTCCAGCAAAGGCCCTTCTCCATTGGTTCATTGAGGGCATTGTGTGTTAACTGAAAAAAAATGCCAAACATAAACATATCTGTGAGCAGATGACACTAGTGTTAAGTGTTCGTGCACAGAAAGATAAAGCCAGTTACAAAAAAAAGAGAAAAAACGGACATTTTAACTCTAGTTTATACAGCATCATCTCCAATTTGTTTGAAGACTGAATGGAGTATCGATTATATAATCCCTGGTCTGAGTCAAAGCTCCTGGATTCATTTTTATTCCACATACATCACATATAAATCTCTTACACGGTCGATTTCACTTTGACGTCCTTGGATTGTCAGATCAAAGCTGACCTGCACACTATGAAGAAGGATCACTTGTCGAACCTAATTAGACCTCTGCTGAGGACTGTGTGAGTGAGACTCAAATTCTTGCACCTGTTAAAGGTTCATAAGTCTGTCTTTAAATCATAGTCAGATGCCCATGTGAGACTTAAGCAGTTTTTTGCATACTGTTTTAATTCCTTTTGTTTGCACTGGCCCTGAGTTCTGCTTTCAAATGTGATTCATTTTGTGCATCATGATATTCAGCTGGTGTAAACTGGAGTCTTCAGCAGTGTGTGTGGGTCTCCGCCTCCTCCTCCTGGCTGCTGCAACCAGCACACCTGAGTTCCATCATCTCATCAGCCTTGCAGTATTTCAACCCCGGTTTCACTCACTCTTTTCTTCGGTCTACCAGTGAGGTGTGTGATGCACCTTCTTTGTTAATACGTGTTTGCTTCCTTGTGATTTGCTTTGAAGGTTATTCCAACCTCACTTTCCCTGTGCCTCAGGGTTACTCCTTTCTTCTTACCTGCCTGTCCCCACAGCCTTCATCCAGACTGCGGACAACAAAATCCAACCACATAGCACCACTCTTTTGTGGTCTGCGTTTGGGCCCTAAAACACTTAGCTGGTATTGAACTGTCATCGAGGAATCCCCAACTTCACATTTTTTTTTCTTAGCTGTTACACAGCTGTATGGATCTCTGGAGAACAATAAACTGATGGAGCTTTCCAGTAATGCAAGTAATGTATTACAGTAAAGGAGGTGAGCTCCCCATAAAGAGATGGGTCTCCTGTAATGCTGACACAGCTCACAGAAATGTTTCACACACACTTCTATTCATGCACAAACACATTAGAAAGACAAATGGCTCTATATGACCATGTGTATAGATCTATATGCACTTAACTGTAGAACCACTCAATCCTGATCAGAATCAGTTGGTACTTTTTTATCAGTGAGCCAAATGAATCAGAGAATATAGACTATCAACCTTTTGGCTCAACTAATTTGGTTCTTCAAAGATCAAAGACATATTTCCTTGGGGGGTGGGGGGGATTAAAGTGCAAAGAAGCCTGGGGTGTTGCCTTACGACATGCCTATAGTGGACCCCAAACAATTAGGCCTTAATTGAGTGTCAGAGTGAAAGGGGGGCATTCAGCGGAGTCCCTTTCACCCTGTTAAACAGAGACAAGCATGCTTTGTGACACACGTACAGACTGATCTGAAGGCATTTCATTAATGTGGCCCACTTAACAACAGACGAGGTTGGGGAAAAAAGGCCGCCATAGGTCGCCTCCAGAAGCTCATGTGCATCTCACGTTGTTTTTTTTTTTTGTTTGTTTTTTTTCTTTTTCTTTTTTTTCTCTCTCTCACAAACAAGTGGACAAATGGGTTTTACCATGCAAATGATTGGGCTAATGGTTTTGATAGACAACCCATGTGTGCCCTATAAATATGTGGGCTAATGGTTGTAGTGAGCCAGAATCGACGAGGACGAGCTCTTTGACGTCTTTCAACACATGCAGCATGGAAGTTCATCACCATCGAGCTCCAGTGACCTAGTTGTTCTGGTTCCCAACAACAAGAAACAACAATAGAGGAAGTTAATGCCATGGACTTGAATTGTTCTTTAACTGCACTTAGGTTGATTTTAATTGGGTTTATTTGGGTCTTTCGTGTGTGGTATCAGGGAACAGATGTTTGAAATGTTGACAGGGAGAGTTAAAGAACTGCTCATGCCTGTAGCAATATGGTGATCATACCGTAGAAACCCATGTGGTTTCATACATTTTAACCACAAATTCAGAGCTGAATAAGTGTCTTTGTCAAAAGCTGGGTTTTAAAATGAATCAACTAAAGTTGGGACAGAACAGACTGCTTAAAATCAGCTCGGCAGAGGCTGAGATTGCCCTGAATTGAGTATCTGCAATAAGTAAAGCTTCAAAAATGCTGACTACAACAATTTCCACAAACTGTAGTATTTAGTGCAACTAAAAGCATCTTTCATGTGGTCTTTAGTTCCTGTCAAACAGTCAGATTTTTAATATTTCATGCAGGCTTTCTGTTATTTATTCGATTACTTTGGCAACACCACGATTGACTTCTCAAATGTCTGAGAGTTTCCTCCAGAGCAACAAAAGTCAGTATACAACTGTCCTCACAGATGTACACATGAAAACAAATTTTCATATATATATCTTAGGCTGGTTGGTCTTGTGTGTATCCCAGAAGAAGGGGAAACAATGTTAGGGGGCTGAGACTCGCAATATATGATGCTGAAAGTGTTTCTTCTCAAGCAGACCAAGGACAAAGTAAATTCTTGGTAGTACTCATCACTTGAGTTATAACATGAAAAGCTCCAGACTATTCATCAGTTCATCCTTCAGCTGCATTGCTATGAAGTACAGTCTTGCTCTAAAATGAAATATTGCCAGGTGTCTGATGGAATAAATCATGTGACAGACATCGAATAGCTCATATATTTAGCGACCTGAAAGCAATGGTGTGAGAGAGCAACATGCATGTCTTCCCAAATCCTCTCAGAGGCCTCCAGTGCAGAAAGGGCCCCAAGAGAGGGGGTACCAGGGGTCAGCACAGCTTCTGTCTATGTATTTTTTTTCCTTCACTCCCTCGTTCTGTTTGCTCCGCTCTCCTGCACCTGCTACCTTTTTTTTTACTTTCTACATCTGTTTTTGGCCAGTGCCTTATCACTCTAACTTGTGTTTTTTTTTCCTCACTTGTCTTTTTGTGTTTCCCTATCCTGACATCGATTTTCCTACATCAGAGCTGCAGCTGAGCTAAGATTACAGATTACAGGGAGTGAGAGGCTTTGCATTCCCAGAGAACCCAAATCTGTGCAGCTAACTGTGGTGCCTGGCAACCAAACCAAAGTGTTTTTTTTTTTTTTTTTTTTTTTTTATTTACTAAAAGAGGGAGTACAGCCAATACAGCATGCACATGCAGCTCTGAACCAGTAAAGACAGAGTTCCCTCATTTCCTTTGTGGTTGCAGAGTTTTGTAGTGAACTTGCCACAATCTGACCTTTACCCCAGATGTTAAGGCCTTCAAAGCTAACATGGATAAACATAAGTAGCTAAAGCCCTTCACGATTGCTGCACGAATTAAACCCAGGCGATCAATGAGGGATTTACAGTGTCAAGCTCCTAAATCTTTCTCCTGACTCCCATTTTAACAGGGTTGATGGCAACAGCCAGAGCATGAACAGTGACGTCAGTGCACCGACACACTCACAGAGTTGTCTCCTGGGTCAATTTGTCAGTTCACTGACAGTCAGGCTGATAAACTATTGTCTGAAATTCCCCCATTGAATGTAATAATAACAATAAAAAATACATGAAGCATGATAATAGCAGTTTGTCATAAACAAGTTTGTCTTGTTTCATGCAGCACCAGTGGACATGACACATGTTTGTTTATTTTGTCCCATGCTGTGATTTCAGAACATCTGGATCTTATTTACACAATTTCCCTAATTCTACCCATTATGTTTAGGAGAGTGGAGCAAATTCAGGAAAATTATACTATACAATTTCATTTTACATTTTTTATTCGGCTGTGGTGGGTGTTTTCTTACTGTGGCAGATAACCACAGCTAACCACAGAAAAACACAGCCCATCTACTTTTCTAGGAGAACATAACTCATCCTGGGCTAAGCTACCAACCCTACTGTTAACTCGACTTTAAGGACAAGAATTTAATGTGATTGCAATGACTATATTTAAGTTGTAAGAGTAAGAGTCTGAGTTTGAGATATAGTCTACATTTCAACTGAATCTCATTCAGTAAAATCGAAGCAGGTAAAATCACCATGGCAACCACTGAGACCAGGCTGATGCACAGAGCATAAAGAGCAACATCTAGGATGTTTGTTGTGTGTCTGTCTGTACAACGCGTGACTCCTGATGTTAAGATCGTGGGTTTGACTCCCATGTTGACAGATCACACCCTGGCAGCACCTGCTGTGGCACAGAAATTAAAATTCATCTTTCCATTTTCAAATTCAGACTTTTATTTATTTATTTTCTTCAATCTACGGCATTTTTGCCCATGTTACATAAGCACAAATTTATTTGCACAGTCTGCACTGCACAGTAATAACTTCACAATAATTTAAATTTACTGCACACTTTCCTACATTTTCCACTTCCTACCTCCACAACTTGGAGGTGATTCAATCACTTCCAGATGACAACAGTATGCAGCTCAGAGATAAATCAGTAAAGACACACAGGTTTGTTTTTTGAAGAAAGCAGACACGTATTTCCTGGGAGGTGAAAATGACTTCTGTGGAAGTGTTTGTGCAGCACAAGGCAGTGCATCCCTGGAAAAAGGTCAGGGAAGACAATCAGGGAAAAGAAAGGCATTTGTATGTATAAATATTCATGCACACATTGCTTTCTGGCGTGCCACATGCCACCAGAGAATATACACAAATGCAAATGAGGAATATGTGACCTTGAACCTGAGTATTTTAGTCTAATGTTGATTCATTAGCGCAAGCATTCCTCAACACCACGTTATACATTTGATCATTTTCTGAGAACATGGTGAAATTAAATTTTATTGGCTTTTTTTGGAAATAAGCTACAAATCTCTTTGTGTCATGGTAAAGTTCATGGATTTGAACACAATCATTTTGCGTCAGGAACACTCAATGGCTCATCCGCTCCACTAAAGGGAAATTTCAGTTATACATAATCTTATTTTTCACCAGAGTCGGTCTCAGTCGACTACTGAACCAAATCTCAATCTTAAGAACAAGATTACTACATTTCACAGATGCTTAATTTGTGTATCCCGCCTCATTGGCAAAGTGTGGTTTAGCTTTCAAAGTCCTAATCAACTCAGCCAAAGACCCAATCTCCTTTTTTGTTAGGTCATAAGTTGCAAGAAAGACACAGTAAGTTTACTATAAATACTGTTATAAAAAGGTCTGGCTTTCCAAGAAGGTCACCCACCTCCTCAGATGTTTAGACTGAACCCTGATGAGGTTAATTTGTCACAGCTGAAAGATCAGCAAAGCACCAACAACTCTCACATGCAGTAGCCTATTTCTCCTGCAGGCTTGTTTATCTCCTGGCCTCTTAAGCTGCTGGCTTTCAGATCAGAAGCAGGTACAGAGGTCTGCTGCTGGAGGGGACGGGGGGGGGGGGGGGGGGGGGGGGGGGTAACTGGGATCACTTGACTGGATGAGGAATCTGATCTGTTTTGATCATGAGTAGGATGCAATTTTGTCTGCATCTTAATTTGAAACATTTCTCTCTGATGGCTTTCAGGCCAGGCTCATTGAACTCACCTTGATGCTCCCTCAGCACAGTTTGGAAGACGTAGTCCTAGCTATAGCTCCCAAACTATATTCATAACCATAAACACAAGTTCTCCCGCTCTCTGAGGAGCCTCGTTCTAATACCATATCTGAAGCTGAGCATGGCGTCAGGCCCCAGTGCTTTTAAACCTCTCTTTGCCAAAGCGAGCAGCTCTCTGCACCATCAGGTCCTTCTATGGCAACTAGAAGAGATGAAACAGAGAGGCCCTTTAAGGATAAAGACGTACTGACTGAAGTGTGCCAAGCTCCATCGGTGGTTCATGTCCTTGTGGCTACAAAAAGTAAATAAATGACATACAGGACATACAGGACAGATCCATAATCAGTCCTGCAGCGTCTGCAAACATTTTCATTATGATTATCATTTCCTGATAGTACTTTCATAAAGATAGTGGAATCCTCAGACAGAGACTTTTAGTCCCTAATGGCGATAAAACTCCCAAAACTCTGGATTCTGCACTTTCCTTAATGTAACATGAAAGCGTCTTTGGCTGGCCTTCCCTGCCTGGGACCTGCTCCTCATACACGGATAACCAAGTTATCCAGATTATAATGTTGACAAAGTGACATAAGTCTGGATTTCAATTCTTTGAAGCAGTTCCAATTCACCTGGGAGTCTGACACTTGGATTTGTAGAGTGAAGCCACAACATGAACTTCTTTCCAGATACAGATGACTCACGTCATATTATGGAATCATATAGATACAATTACAGTTTTAGGTGAGCGATCACTATGATCCAACTGAAACTATGACAACTTCTATTTTCATAATGAAAAGTTACCTATAAAGATGATCAAAAATGATTTTCATATACAAAGAAAAAAAAATAGGGAAAAAAAAGACAAATTTAAATTTGAAATACTGGAGGAAAAAAGAAACTGAACACAAAAATCATTCTGATTCAAGTAATGGGTCACTGTCGGGGCAGATATGATCATCAGTAAGGGTCATAATCCTCAAAGTCACAGAGATAAAAGGTGGAAACACCACAGTACAATATGCAACAATAACACAAACACACACCACTTGAGATTTATGCGCATCCATCTGCTGACTCAGGGCTGCCACCTACATTATGTAACTGCACATGTCACATGATGAGCATTCAGCCAATCATATGTATATGTGGATCATTGTGTTTCCTAATTTCAGACTGTTATTCAAGAAAACAAACTTAAAGAAATTAAAATTATGTTTCCTGTTTAAAGAATAATCAATAAAATAACGATCATGTTGGTTGTTAAACTACAATGGGAAATGGAGCAACTGTCTGCAGTAGGTGGAATATCTGTTTTACATTTGCTGTTTTTGTTTTCACACTGACAAAAGGGAAATAAATCTCCCTCTCCCTCTCCCTCTCTCTCCTTTTACAGTTTTACAGTGACATCTAGTGGACTCATTAGGACGCAGCAATCACTGTTATGGAGACTGTACAGCTTGTTCCAGATGTCATGTGGAAATAACGACATCTGTATTATCTGATGTACTTGCTTCTTGCAGCCACAAGGTGACAGGATAGTAGTGGTGTTCAGGGAAAATGATGCAGTAAATGCACAGCTCTTGAATATGCATGACTTGGACAAAATATAATGTATATTGCATAAGGAAATGGATCTGAATGAATATTTTCACAAAATGGCCCAAATTTACTTCTGTGTCATGTTTGAAAATCCAAATAAAATCTGTCTAAAGAAGTGAATACAAACCGTGTCCATTTCTGACATCATGTTATATTTCATATTTCTTCTTGAATGGTGATTTTGTATATTTTTGTATGGACCCCTGGAGGACTAACTGATTGCTATGGCTCCAGGTAATGGAGATCCTTAATAGAAATGAATGAGTTTTATATGGAGAGGCTATAAGGTGAACGACACACTGGATGTTCAAGGAAAAATATATAAGAATATACAAGAATATACTGTTAAGTTACACGTCTCCTCCATGCGTCATTAATGACACCTCTGTGCCTGTAATGATCCCTTGTTCGCTTAGTGATGTTGCTGAGCAGGGTGCCTACTTTGGCCTCACACTAGGCCAGTTTTGCTGGTGAAGGCTTGAGGTTTTAGAGCCCCCAGGGTCAAAGGTCATATGGCCAATCACTTCCCTTCCATTTATATAGTCTTTAATTTCTGTCCAAATAAGGCTTGCATTGCAGGCCAGGCTCTTTCCAAGATAGCTAATGTTAGTTTGGTCGCCAGCCACATTATGTTAGGGACATCAGCTTTACCGCGACATCTGATATTTAAAATATGAGCCCCTATCAGTTATTCTTCAGGCATATTTAAGGGCAAGAGTAATTGTTGTGCTGTTGTTTGTCTTGATATGTCTCCTTTTAATTAAATGTATTATATTGTGTGTTGGTTGTTCTTAATGTTCAGCCATAAAAGTGCAGCTGGTTGCACACTGAACCAAACCTAGGTTTTATGTGATAGAATAACTTCTGATTGATTTTCAATTTCAACATTGGTTATAGTGGGATTATGTTAACTCTAATGTGAAATGTAGTTCCACTGATGGCGTGTGAGTACATCCTGTGCATGGTGAAATGACACCACAACACTAAATTTCAGCCTATAGGCCTGTATCCAGTTCTTTTTAATACTGAAAATGGTTCAAAGCAATCATAAGAAACTGGATACTGTAAGCTCTTTAAAGGTCACTGATAGTACCCATCCTTGTTACACAAACCACACACAATCACAATAAATACTTTTATTTTCACCATGAAAAATAGACAAATCTGATAGTCTCATAATCTCATAGTTCTGTGAGTTTCAATGTCTTCTTCCTCTGATTTCAAATATACATTCTTCTTTAAATTACACCAGACATCTGGGGGGAGGGGGTTTTCCATCAAAACCACTAAACAAAGCCAAGCTCACCTGAGAAAGCCAGGCTTAACCTAACACTATCTCCAAATTAAGCCTTATGGACCCAGGATGCATGACAAGCCCAAATGAATAGAGAGAGGAAAGCTACATCAATTCTTCAATTCTTCTCAGTGGCTGAAGAGACACTGTTGATGGAGATGTATTAAGAATATAAAAATACCATTTACTTTAAAAAAACAAAAAAAAAAAAAAAAAAAACTATTTTTGCTTTTCCATAGAGCCACTGGAGAGCTACATCAAGACATCACGTCATGCATCTCTATTTTCTCATTTCATACAGTTTTGATGAAAGTGACTGTTAAGACTCAAATGCTTTATCAGATTTTACAAAACTGACTCTAATCCTAACAATTTTCATCCAAATCTATACACGATGCTTATCTGAAATCTGCTTGGGTGTTTTCAGAAATGTGCGTTGTCCTATTGGAGCTTCATGGAATACCCCCCCAGTGTTTGTGTTAATGCCAAAAACACAGATAAAAATAGATATTACATTACTCACATACTGTAACAAAGTCTCAAATACATCACAGCACAAAGTACAAAAAGACATTCTTTGACTTGGTAGGTGAGTTAGTCCATGCAGATGATGCTGTTACAAACTGCCAATGAATGCAGTAAATCCTGATTGCACTTACTTACTGACAACACCTGTTTTCACCATCACCTGGTTTCGTTTAGTCACACCAGCAGCTCTGAAGTGACATCCAACTTTTGCCTTCACATCACAGTCAAATGTGCTTTGAGGAAAAAAAAAAGCCAGAAGTTTGTTTCGCTTCAACTGCAACCGAAAGAACTCAGCAGAGAATGAATTATGACGTGTTTTTGCACATTAAGATGGGAGCTGATGAGTTTATGTAGGCACACACGGCTACATGTTTTCAGATGCATTTAATGTGTATCCATCCACCTGTCGCACATTCTGCATGTTCAGGATGCCTGCTGCTCTCCAATTCCATGAAACTAACCTCCACTGAACATATGAGCTCACAATCAATAACTAATACTTCCTCTCCTTGCAGAGCAGCAGTGTGGCACAGTAGAAATTGGGTTTGAAGAGAAACCCATAAAGAAAGTAATGGATGCCTGCGAATGAGGCCTGTGCTCTCCTGATTTCTTTTCAGTCAGAACATAATAGCAGCATTGATTAATATCAATTTGCAATCATATTGAAGTCGAGGTATTTTTTTTTTTTTTTTTTTTTTTTACAGTTTCAAAGCTCCACACCTCACTATGTCTGAAGGAACAGATGTAAAATCTGCTTTGGTAAATGCTGAGTCATGACACAGTCCACAATACAATGGATTTAATGGAGTACATGTTCATGTACAAGCAGTCTGTACGAGGGTCACAGCTGGGGTTTGCTCTCATGTAGTTGCCTCGTGCATGGGGCAGTTCTGAACTGAGGCAAGTACAGCGGGGAAAAGCCACACGTTGATGCCATGTGATGCTCTGTGGGCCCGCTCAAGTCCTCGAGGCCGAGTAATTGTTGCGACTCTGCAAGACAGTCTTCTCTGTTCAAAACTACATTTTCAAGCAGCCCAATTTTTGTCTCCTCCTCCGACTGCTCTTCCTCACTCTCCTCATCCTCTACTGGATGGTCCATTCCCAGATAAAACAAGTCCTTCTCTTCTCTCGCCTCTCCTTCATCTTCTTGCTCCGAGGTTTCAGAAAGCTCTTCCACAGAGTTGTACGAGCAGGATCGCCGTGGGTCGTCCATCTCCCCACCCCGGCAGCTGTCCAGCTCCCACAGACCGCCGGGGAAAGATCCTGAAATATCAGAGTTGTTGGCAGAGAAATTGCCTTCGTCACTGGAGCTGCTGCCACTACCGTCCTTGTAGTGGAGGTGGATGGACTGTTGGTTCTGCTTCGGCTCAGACAGCAGTACGGTGGCATAGGTGACTGAAGACTGGGCAGAGCTGTCAGTGCTGCCCGGTGGCTGGTCTGCCCGGGGGTCATCTGCCTGTAGCACGTCAATCCCTTGGTGTGAACTGGTTAAAGCGCCAAGATTGATGACTAAGGGAGGAGCTCCACCCATTAGCACTTCACTCTCAACGAAGTGGGTTTGGTCGACTTCGGAGTCGAGCTCTGTGATGGCTAAGGCAGCAGCTGGGTCGGGGGTCAGGGACACCAGTGGGGTTTGGACCAGAGCTGTGGTCAGAGCAGAGAGGTCGGCTCTATCCACAATGACGGCCTTGGAGATATTCTCAGAGGGCAGGAGCAGCGGCCAGGCAGGCAGGTCGTCTCTGGGTTGGAGCAGGTGGTCCAAGGTGCCAGTCTAGAAAGAGATGCAAAAACAGATGTGAAGTGCTGATGTATAAATAAACATACATGAACCCAAGAGGGACATGAACCACATATTGTTATTCCCTGAGGGCTGCATTGTAAAATAACTCATGTAACAGCCCACAGATGCAGACAGAAAAAGTACATCACTATTAGAGTGAATGTGCAAAGAAAAAAATGATACTATTTCTATATTTATCAAAGTGATAAAAAGAATAAATTGAATGGTTTTTAATTGTTGAATAATAATAATAATAATAATAATCATTGACGTGTTAGATCTTGTTTTAACAAACAGAAACTTGAAATGAGAAGACGATAGAAGACTTTTCTTTTCTTTTTTTTCTTTAAACAAAAAATGATCTGATGGAGTCATGCTCACTACTTCCAATTGTTATTAATCTTTAAGTGAACCTACTCCTCACTCTAACTTCATACCATACAGACATGAGAGTGAGTATCAACCTTCTCATCTCTCTGTGAAAAAGTAAACCAGATTCATATCCATGTCATTACTTTAGACCTAATGTTGTGCACAGTCATCAGTTCACATTCAGCACCAATCTAATAAATACATACATTTTCAGATGCAGATAAACTCAGACAAAAATGTTTCCTTACCTTTTTGAAGTCTATTCCTTGAGCCCATGAGCACTTATTCGGGTTGGGCACATCCTTCCACACAAACCTTTTCATCCTGGGAATGAGAGGAGATATTTAGGTTGCTTGAGATGTACCATCAGCTAACATCAAGAGCAATTACACCCTTGTGACCTGTTAAATGTCACACTCTGAATTAGACTCAACCCCCAAGATTAACATCATCCATCATTTCTCACAGGTGTCCGGCTGGAACACAAACTGAATACACACTGTTGCTGTAGTAATGCTGCCGGATCTGTAAGAAACACTCAATAGCACAAATTAGCTTTTTACAGAATGGCTGCTTACTGGTTTTGGGAGAAGACCAGGATGACAAACAGTACGATGGAAAGGAAAGCGATGATCATCAGCATCACGTAGGCTGCAGGATCTCCTCTGGCCGCTGTAACAGGTTGACAGGGTAACGATGCAGTGAAAAGTGCTGATGCTTTATCAAAACAATATTGCTACAGCCTGTGAAGCCCTGTGAATAACAGGCATACCTATAGTGCGCACAGGCTCCCCTTCTCCATCAGCAAACACAGGGTACAAGTAGAAGACGAACTCCTCAGAGCCAAACAAATCACCTGAGGTAGTTAATAAAAAAAGTCAGAGGTCAATTACAAGAAAAATAATAAAATGAACAGACAGAGAGGAAGAGATCTACCTCTTAGATAGACAGGGTGGTCAGTGTAGGGAAGTCTGGCCCATGTGTTTCCACTGTGGACTTTGTGGTGATCAGATCCCTGCTGCCTCTGTGGAGACCACTGGACCACCATGGACAGAGGTACAGAGCTGTTGTCCAGCAGGCTCCAGGACAGAGACACACAGGTGTTGTTGATGACCAACACTCGAAACGAACGCACACAGAGCCCTTTAGACAAGAAAGAGAGGAGCAGGAGTCAGTGCAATAGTAGCTATATAGATGCATGAGTTTATCCCTGTGTGATATTAGATGCTCAGGGCACAAGAGGTAACTGAACGGTTAAGGAAAAAACAATGTGAACCATTTGCTATGGCTTCTTGTGCCAGCATCAGTTGTTTGGCTGCTGATAAAACTGTAAACATATTTGTCAGAAACATTTTGTCAGAATACTAATGAGACGACATCTAACCAACAAATGACAAACACCGGGCATCTTCATGGAAAAAAACATTTACATTCAACAAGTCAGTTGTTTAGCCTTCTCTGAATTATGAGTAATGAGGACACAAACATTTCTGTGTATTAGGCTACACGGGGTACTGTCAATGAAAAAAGGACCTTGTTACATGTGTCAGTGCCTAATAGGATCGCTAATGGCTGCAGGGGCCTGAATCAGGGCTTTTAAGGGGTCCCCAGAGACATACATGTTAAGTGTAATGCCTAAATGGATGGCTGTTAGTTTCACTAGCTTTGACAAAAAATGTCTGTGTCACGTATTATAAGGCACAGCAGATGCAAAGTGGGCACAGCAGCAAATTAAAAGACAAGAAAATATGTTGGAACGGTAAAAACAGGCCCAATGCATTACAAGCTCTCAGCTTTACACCAATAAAAACAGTAGCCAAAGCTGCATTTCTGAGAAATTAATACCAGAGTGAAAATGAAAAACAACAACAAAAAAAAAGTTGGTTCTCTTCTTCTTTTTTTTTTTTCTTCTACTACTGCCAAGTTTCACATAGTTTCATAAGAAATAAACGTGGTTTACAGGAAACTCTCAGCGAGTGCCTGTTTCAGCTGTTTCTATTCACCTTGTTTTCTTTCTACTACACATGCACCTGTGTCAGTGAATGTAAACATGGACCACAAGTGTGCGCTGATGAAAACCTGAGTCAGTGGCCGTAGACTGGAAAAGTGTTTCAACCTTTTGATCTGAGCAACAGTTTTCAAGGCTTTACAGGAAAACCAGAGCAGAGTTTAAATCACTGCTGCAGGATCCATCTGCTCTATTCTGGCTGCACGTTTTGTTCTCTGTAGCTCATGTCAGTTTAGTGCCTGTTTTGTTTTTCCAGAACCCGAATGAGCGGGGGAAAAAAAAAAAAAAACACATCTTACTGGTTTAAGAAAATTCAAAAAATGTTGTTAAATACTGAATAATACATGGCTAAAGCTAATGGTTAATGATCAATATTGATTTATCTCTGTTCCCAAATTATTAGTCTATTAATAAAGTAGAATTCATCAAGTTTTCCACTTGGCAACGTCAAGTGCTTGCTTTTTGTGGAACTGCTGGGTCACTCTCTTTAATAGAGTATTAACCCTTACCCTGTAAAGACTTTAAGATAAGGTGCGTTGAGAAATTGAGCTATACAAATAAAATTTCATTGAATTCAATCACAATCTGCCATTTTATGAAATTTCCAACAGCCAAAAACATCATTTTCATATTTCAGTAAATGACTAGCATTGTGACGACTCAGTCATCTCACTGGCTCTGGAATACGCACATTGAGTTTTTGATTGAATTTGTCCTGTAGTATTAATGTAATAACAATAATGAGGGCAGCAGCTCATCCTGAGGAACAGGCTCAGTCCACAGTGATGAGTGCAGAACCACTGACTCAAGCATGAGCTCACTCACGTTTGTTGTGTCTCGTCAGCGTCATGTTGATGTTGCTAGTGGAGCTGCCCACACTGTTGTAGGCCTCCACAGTCACAGTCTGGAGCTCCTGGTTCCACTCAAAGCTGTAAGAGGACACTGGCCCGATCAACTTCGTGGTCAAATTGTCATTCGATGTCTGGTGCTGGATGATAAATCCATCCACGCAGTAGGAGCGTCTGGATACAGGGAGAGTCTGGAGAACAAAGCATGTTTGATGATTAGGCCTAAATCAAAAAGCTGTTGTTATGCTGTTTATTTATTTATATTACTGTCAACAAATCCCATGAAAAGACAAAAACTAAGAACGCATTTTTCTCTCTCAGAACATTTCATCCTCTGAGCTTGTCTGTCACTTCCCTGTACCAAGTACTGTATATGCTAAAAAAAATAATAATAAAACTACACCTGGGGACTGTGATTTACTAATGTTACTCAAACATTTGCTGAGTGCCATGTGAAGTAACTTGACTTGCAAATTAGGTGCAGTGGTATTTCCTGCAGCAGGATGGTGCACATCCGACTGACCCACAGTAAACTGTAGCGCCTGTTTTCATAGCAGTGACGGCATGTGTTATCCAGGTGGTGACGATGACGACAACAACAGAGCTCGATGAGGCATTACGAGTATTCTGGTATTTTTACAGGATCTATTAATTAAAAAAAAAAAAAAATCATACGAGTGAACCTTCAGTATTTTTTTTGGTCTCTGTACCTCAAACAGCAGCGTGACATTTGTTTGGTTTCTGTATGAATCATCTTGAAGAATTCTCCAGAAGTCGGGGCCACGCTCAGGAACTGAAGAAGACACCGACAACCATGTCACATTTGCAGCTTTTAACTCTCCGTCTCTATCAGTGATGGAAGAAATGGTGCTTGTGTGCCACTTTCCATCAGAGTTAAATTCTAACAGTCAAATGAGATTTAAAATGTTCACACCGGGCGTTTGCCAAGGTTATCATTATCTTAAAAGACTGTTGGTAATTTTATTTTTTTTACCTCTGCTGTTTTGTGGCGTGGAGTAAACAGGGCTGCTCCACTCACTCCAGTAGCCGGTGTCGTTGATGTGCTTGCAGCGCACTTGCACCGCATACACCCAGCACATGTCCGGCACTGCAACCTCTGCCCAAGGAACCTGCACTGGGCTCTGGACCTGGAGACATTTGACATTTTTTGTTTGCAAAAAACGACAAATCACAAATGATACATGATGTGATATGTGGAGCACACAGCTGCTCATCAATCCATCCATTTCACTGAAGAAAAGAGAAAATGGTTGTCTCATATTTCTTATTTCTTACTTATTTGTCTTTCTTATTATTTTGAGTGAATGAAGGACAGAGGGTGCTATTGATAGTAAGCATCCAATTATCAAAACAATTTTTAATCAGCAGAAAGGAAATTGGTCTTGTCCTGTTACAACCATCTCATGTCAAGCTGATCCCATATCAAAGCATCTGTGTCAAATGAAATTATTTCTATTAACCAACAGAGACTGTGGAATTTAAGGTCAACCTAGCTGTCTTCAGAATAAAATGATGAAAAACAGAGAGTTTGTTCATCCTGTTTTCTATTTATCCAATGATTGCCAACAAATTGATATTTTGATAAACAAACAAATCCTCGTGTCAGCCTAAACTTTCAATCGGAGCCTGTGTTGAACAGAGAATCTGACCTTCCACTCCGGCTGGCCTCTGAGCATGGACGGTGAGTGGTACTGGAACTGACACTGCAGCCCCTCGACCGGCAGAAACGGACGCTCCCAGGTGACCCTCAGGACCCCACTGCTCAGGCTCACGGCCTTCACATTAGTGGGTGTGTGTGGTTTCACTGCAGAGGAAACGGCAGCAAAGAAGACGACAGTTTTGAGTTATATTATTTATGACTGGGAGCACTTTTTTCTTATATGTCAATACTTAAAAATAGCTCATATTAACATAAGTAAATTTAGTGCTAGTGTTTGTTACTTCAATGCTAGAATCTGTCTTCCTCACCATGGTCTATGGGTGACAGGTAGACAGGTTTGGACCTGATGGGGCCCATTGTTGAGGACATCTCCAGCCACAGCTTGTAGCAGTTCATCCTCAGAGGCTGGATGCTGCAGGTTCTTCTCATGGAGCTGACCTGCCGGCAAGCAGGCCCCTCCTCCCCCACTATCTCACCCGCTCTTTCCCTCTCCTCCATCACATAGCACGACATGTCTGACCACCTGGCATTAAAAAAAAAAAAGAAAATCTAATGAATTCATCTCATTTGATCATTTAAATCTGGCACAGAGCACCAGACATGGGAAAGATCAGTTCTGTTTTTTTATAGTGAAGAAAACTGGAGTAATGAATTCAGTTGTAGTCTTGCACAAGAGGTGTCTTTGAAAAGTATACATAAATCTGTCAGTCACTCATTGTTGTTTGCATTGTGGCGACTTTCTGTTGCTCTGAGATCACACTTCCCCTCACTTCACATTGTGTCAAGTTAGAAACGTTGTGGGTGTGTCTGCGGTTTGATTAAATGTGATGTTAAGTAACTTCCATATTTTCAGGACACTGAGTTCAGTGTGTTGATTTGAAGGCTACAACGATAACAATACCAGAAGACAACAAAGACATTCCAGTGCACTTTTCTGTTTGCTTTACCTGTACTGAAGTTTGGGCTCAGTCCACTGTGTCCTCTCCCAGCTGCATTCCATGGCATCAATGTCACCGTTGGTCTCACAGTTTATATTGATGGATGCCCCTGAAACACACACACACAGAAATGCTTATGATTGGGGAAATGAAAACTCACTTGACCTAAAGATAGCCTCAGCATTGGGATTGCTTTGGTACACATTGTTCCGTTGTCGCATGTCGCCACTCTCTTTCCTGTCTTTGTCCATCGCAGCAAAAAAAAAAACTACACAAGAGGAGGGTTTTTCTAGAAATTTAGAAGCAACTTTCAGGACAGAAACTCTGCATCCATCTCATGCAACAATAACAATAGTAGACTTTTTTTACCATGCATTATGATTTGCTGTTTTTTGCAGCAAAACTCACCTTCCACATAGATCTGGCTGTAGGGGATGGTCCAGTATTTAGTGCACTGCAGCAGGTCGTACATCCGAGTATCTGAAGGACGCACTGTGATCTGGCTGACCTGGTTTAGGTAAAAGACAAATCAGATCTACTTTAGTAACATATCTAAAACATGCTGTACTTTTCCAAAAAATACACAAGGGATGTTCATTCAGCTTTTTTTGGAGATGTTCCCAGAAACACACACAAAGCCTGGAAGGGTTAGGGCTAGGTTCTTACCAGCTGGTTGACTGGGTGGTACTGGCTGCTATCAAGCTGCTGCTCGAAGTTCAGCACCCAGAGGGCCGTGCTGGCATTGATGCTGTGGTCGTTGAACACGCAATACACAGTCACGTTCTCTCCCGGTCGTGCAACCACTTTCTCGGGATGTAGCTCACAGCTGTACATGCAACAAAGAATCATGAATGATGAAGGGCTTTTATTTTTGAAAAGTTTTTGTTACAACCAAAATTTCTGTCAAGCTTTGCTAACCCTTTTATAGTTTTCACAGCCCTTGTCTTTTTTTTCTGCAAAAGACAAAGCTGAACAAACTCCAAAAGCAATAAAGGAGATAAAAACAAAGACACTCAAGCCAATGGCTGAGTCATTCATTTTCAGCCACAATTTTAATGCGGATTTTGACAAAACAAAAAAAAAACTTTCAAGGATTTTGAAGACTTTCATCTTTGTTGTTGTTGGGTGGGAGACTCATTATCTAACCACCTCTTCAGATGTAGCATAAACATCTGTGGGGAGTCGGCTGCTCTGCCAGCAAAGGAGAAGGAACCTGAATCATCAGCAAAACAGCTGAGACCTCAACAGATAATGT
Source organism: Caranx ignobilis (assembly GCA_021432705.1). Taxonomy (NCBI): domain Eukaryota; kingdom Metazoa; phylum Chordata; class Actinopteri; order Carangiformes; family Carangidae; genus Caranx; species Caranx ignobilis. The sequence goes on from MU270014.1 coordinate 2,959,461, forward strand.
TCTTGTCTGTGCGTGTGCCCTTAAATTAGATGTTTTCTTCAAAGATGGTGAGAATTAAAAAAACATTACAAGTCATTAGTTCACTTTGCCAAAACTTCAGTCACATAATCTTTGAACTCAGTGATTCATATGCGCGCAAATTCACACACATACAGTTTCATACCAATGTCGAATTTCCTCATGTGTCACAGACAAAATACACACACACTTTGCATTTGTAAAAGCAGGTGAACACACACATGACCGAGTCAACACAGGCACACACATGCTGCCAAGAGTGGTCATTTACAGTTGGAACAATTCCCACTCTCATTTTTCAAGTCTCAGTTTCACCATTTTAAAAACTGCTGTTATGAAATCTGCACATGCTCACCTCCATAAACAGATTCTGCATTATCATGCTATTGTGTTGAATGGTTTGTCACTAACCATGAGAATGACCTCTAATTAAGAGTCCATTGGCATTGGCCACACTAAGGTGAGTTGTTGACTGATGGCTCGGGCTAATGAGCTGGACTCGTTTTTAATAGTTTAGCAGGGACATAAATCTACCTGAGAGATAATTGAGGTCAGTGTTTGAATCTGCTTCAGGGAGCAATGAATCCTCATCTGCTGGACCTCTCCAAGAAAATGGGTTGAAATGCAGCTATCATGGCTGGTTTAAAATGTTAGCCTGCCAAGTTGACTTCAAAAAGACATAATTGTCTCATTTTACTCCCTAATTTTAGGACCATCGAAAATACAAAATTATCTCTCACATTTATAACAGAGGTGATATAAATTTAGCTCGCATGTCAGTGTAGGAGTGTCTGTGTAAGACATTTTGATCTGTGATTGTGTTTTGGAGCTCCAGCTCACTCTTTCATCCCTTAGCATAGTGTAGCTCCTGGGTATAAGGTGCTTTCCAGGTGAAAGCACTGTTCATAGTGCATGAGGGGCAAAAACAGATTGGCCCAGGTGTCAATGTCAGTTGTACTTTTTTCTATTGTAGACAAAAGCCAGATGTGAGCAGGTCTTAGAGGATTTTTGTTTCTGCAAAACCATTGTCCAAAGTGTAGAAGTAAAACAAAATAAAAAAAAATTACAAGAACCACTTGTGTGTTTTTGTATGAGTGTATTCATCTGAAAACAATTCCAAGCAACAGCTCTTACTGTCAAGGTAGATGTGGTGACTTTCACTCCAGTTGCTCCACAGCGGCGGCTCATCTGGGCCAGAGCAGCGAACCTGGATGGTGTACTTCAGTCTGGGCTTCAGGTCCAGAGACAGTCTGGGCTCTGCAGGTGCAGAAACCACCTGGAAACACAGGAGAGCACACAGGCACACTCAACTGACTTGAGGATAGGGTGTGGCTTTCTGAGAAGGATGACTAAATCAAAATCAATCATCAAAACAACACAGGGGTTGCTGCTGGTGTCTCATCTGATGTGACTGTTACCAAAACACAAAAAACACCTGTAGCCATAATTGGACAGTGTGTAGACAAGACTGCAGACATGGCACACTACATAAAGGCTTCTTTGTCTGTGTGTTTTGTATGATACACACATACATGACTTAAATGAATGTGCATGTGGTGTGTACCAGGTCAGTATTTTACCTGCCAGGCCGGATGAGTGGTGTTGGAGGAGTATCGGACCTCGTATCTCAGCGGACCGGCATCAGTAAAGTCTGGTGGGTTGTCCCAGTGTAAAATCAGTTCCGCCTCAATGGTCTGATTGTGGGAGAGGTTGACTGGAGGCCCAGGTTTCACTGTGGAGCAGGAACAGATCATCGCATTAAAAACTATATAGTGTGGTTCACAACAGAATCAATATACATTGGATTATTTATCTTCAATCATCATGTTTCTTTGATCCTGCTCTAATATCCCTTTGCATCATCAAAGGCCACGGTGTTATATCCTATTTCTGCAATATGCATAAATAAAATTAGAGGATTATATTTTCCCTATGGTTCATTAGATTTGAATCCTCTCTGCAGCCTTAAGCTCACTCACTAATTCCTACTTCATGTTAGCGCTCAGTGTTTAAACCCACACTCATCAAGGGAGATATGACATACTGTAACAGCCCTTTACATCGAAAGGGGGCCTCATCTTAATAAAGCAAAGATCAATACTCTGCAGGGATTACCAATATTTAATGAACTTCTTAAGTGGAGAGTTGATGGAAAAATATAGACAGCGTGTAATTCAATTCCTTATCAACTACAAATTCACCTCACCTTTTGGTCTCAGCTTGTGCACTGAAATGTCAGGGAGTGAATTATGAATAAAGTACGCAGCTATTAATGATTTGTACAGTATATAGTAATTGTAAATGATCTTCTCAGGTGGAGCAGGATTTATATTCATTCTCTTATTTACTGCCTGGCTAACAAAGATGTCCCAGTTCAATCATGACATGTGTGCTATGACAAATCCAGCCAGAGATAATTGAGTCTCGTAAAAACCACAGAGAATCAGACTGGGTGAGGATAGATTACTCAACATTATGAGTAATAGCTCAACAATTTCCTACATGCACTACTCTAGCATCAGGGGCAAGGAGACATTTTCCCTCTGAAAGGATCATTTACACAGTCAAGGTGAAGCCTCGCTGATTACTTTCCAAATATAATAACAAATCACTCTTCACATCAGGTGCCATCCAGTTCACAGAAGCACACAAGAGCAGTTCATGGTTTAGGTGATATAAAAAAAGGAAAAGAGGAAAAAAGGCTTCATTCACACTCTTAATCCCTGAGTCACACCTTTTTTTTTTTTTTATATCAGAGCAAACAATGTTCTGTTTGTTGTCTGTGCATGGTTACAGTACAGACGGGCAAACATGCAAAATGTCATTCCTCCAGTCTCTCTCTGTTTTCCTGTCTCTCTACACTGTCCTATCAATTTTTGGGGCATTTTTTGCCTTTATTTATCTTGACTGTAGCTTGACTGTAGCTTGCTAGTACAGTTACTCAACTACATTCATATATTCAAGTTAAAAAATATATCCTCTCTGAGCAGCCCAAACCACTGTCACATGGCAATACATTCATTAGACAGTCACCACCACACACTTGGACTTTGTGTAGTGCATGCACAAAAGTAAAGCGCTGACACACACATCAACACGAAGAAATCAGCACTTTCGTCTTATGTCAATGACCTGTAAATAACACTTTTACAGTAAACTGTCATGTGACTGTTCTGTACTGTACTTAGTTACATAATGCTGAAGTTCAACTTCTCTCAGTGTGAAGTAAGAGTTTGCACAGCTGTGTTCAAAGCAGCATTGAAAACAGAAGCTGCAGATACAACAATCAGCTGCATAATCAATGATGCAAGTGATTGTTACTTAGTTGTTGACACATTATTACACACTATTGATAAATGTTTTTAGACATTATTCAGTCTGCAGCATGACTCATGACTTTCAGTAAAAGAGTAAAAAAAAAAAAAAAAAAAAAAAAAAAGTATATATTACATTGGTGTATTAACATGTAAGGACTGGACAGGCTAATCTACACCAATACATAATTTAACAAGATTTAGTGTTTTATATGTAAAATCTTGATGTGTAAAGTAACTAGGAACTAAAGCTGTTTGGCACTTAACAGTAGAGGCTGATTTTTACATCGAGTAAGTTTGAAAGCCTTGAAAGAAGAATGACGGGATTATCAATGACACTGTAACCTGGACAGAGGGGAAAAAGATAAAACTACAAAGTAAAGCAGTTTCACTAAAGATGAGAGACTGGACAAACCAGACCTTGTAAAGTCCTTGTCTAACACTGTGAGGACACACACAGACACACGCACACACTCACAGATATGCACAGACACACACTCTGCCTTGGCCCTGCTGCTTTCAGCTGTATTCCAGTCACAACAGCATAAAATTCATTCCTTTTATCTTTCATCACTTTGAAGCTGAACTCTGGTAAATGTTGGTGTTGAAATATTAAGGGGCTCTGCAACGTTTTCAAACATGGCTGAATTTATTCTCAGAGCGATAATGCCAGTAATTAAATTCTTTTAAAAAGGAGAGGATACTGGGAAGTGTATTGCATTGAACTGCAATGCACTTAAAACAGTGTATCTTTCTACTGGAAAGCACAAACACACACCCACATAACTGCTGTACAATAACAGGATGTGTATTAATTGTCTCAACCATTCATAGCTTCACATCTCCCAGAGGGGAATTCAGCATAACAGTTGTCCTTGAGAGGCTTCACAACTTTTCTTTGTACCAGTTGTTGTTGTTTTATGAAAAACTTACCAAATACTTTAAAAGCTGTAACTAATGAGTCATAAAGAGTAATAACTCATTAAATAATGCTTTCTAAATCACTGGTAAATTGACGAGGACAAGCTTAGGGCCACTCTGTCATAATTTCGATGGACCCATCAGTCAAAGCTTATACATAAAACAACATTAAATATGCTTTATAAGGCAGAACCCACTTGATATGACAAGCAAGCATAATATGCTGTTTGATATGCTGTTTGTCATAGCAAATGATGACTCATCTCCACCTTCCACCCTTTTAAAATACAAATCTGTCCATTATTAATTACTTTTGTATAAGCTTTTAGGTTGCTCAGTAAAAAGTAACTGGGGAATCCGATGAGTAATGGGGCAAGTTGTGTCACTCACTACAATAAATTGCTTTCTTACCAGGTCGGGCAGGAACTCTGAGCTGGATGGGTGGAGCTACGGCGCTGGAGACACTGACAGTCACCAAAGTGACAAAGCTTGTGGATGTGTCAAGAGCAAGTGAACACATGAAGGAGTCCTTTGCTTCACAGACAACTGGATAATTATCAGCCGCAGGCTTCCCAGAGTTCACCTGTGAATCCTCTGCATGGGGTCTAGAAATAGATAAGAAGATACTTTGGTCATTGTTTGCTCTGTGGATTTAGAACGTGATGAAATATTAACTTATTTTTAGCAGAAACCAGTCACATTCATTCACATGGTGGAGCTTGTCCAACTGAGTGTGACTAATACAATTTGATTCAATCAGTTCTTTTCACATTTTCAAAACTCACAAATTAATCTCAAGATAATTGTGTTAGCCTTTATGGAGCTTTTCATAGAATCACTTTATCTTCACTGGTGTGAAAGTGGAAACTGGAAACCTGGGCATCTTTATCTGCTGATGAAGACCGTGTGATATGATCAAAAGCTAATAAATGAACCAGACAAACATCCAACAGCAGTTTAATTCTGTACCACATGCACAATGTCTGGCATCGCTTATCGAGTGTGTCTGTGTGTTAGATCAGTGGTGAACTGGTCTCTTTATCCTCACTACAATAAAAGCCTGAAGCCACTATGATATCACACAGCTCCCCCTCTGCTCATCAAATCACATGCTTAACCTCCCCCCTCTGAGCAGTCAGGAAGGGACACACACACACACACACAAGCTCATTTACACACTAGCTCATTTACTCACTCAGGAGAAGCCAGAGCAGAATGATGATAATAGTGAGCAGCTTCATACTCACAACAGACGCTGTAAGCTGACCACCATCAGACCAGCATCCTCGATGGTGGACGTTTGGCCATGGGACTGGAGATTGCAGGTTAATTTTTCCCAGCTCTCATCAATGCTGCACAGTATGTCTAAACAGGAGCCTGACGAGAAATTACAGTGTCGAGTTAGCAGCACATTACGCACCATCCCCAGATGCCACACAGCAGCTGAGAGTGACCTCCTAACGAAGGTTTCCGTGAAACAGGCCTGGCCATTAATTCTGAGAAATACTGGTCAGCGTGAGATACAGTGATGTGGACAAGACACCTCCAGCCTGGCAATATAGTCATGAGGAGAAAAATGAATATGAATTAATTCTCAAGTCTTAGGTTAGGAACTTTGCTAAGAGCAACAGAAGCGTAAGTGACATTGCGTGGGCAGTGAGAAAACAGTAAGAAAAATGATGCATCATACCCTCTGGTTGTCAAAAGGCCTCCTGAAGCACTCAGGAGGCACAGTGAGGCCTGTAGCTTCTGTTTAATTATCAGTGCGTAGACATTAAGCTGGAAGGTCTCAGCTAATCACCATCGATCTGGATGTGCCAGTCCGCCTCACAGATCGATGCAGCAAAGCAAATCCCCCCTCACCTCCACCATGTCTCAATATTGCCTCACCTCCACATTGACAATATCAAGAGACCTTTCTGTAATTATTACTCATCTGCACTGGCCCCAATTTGCTTTTTGAACTGACTGACCGTGTCTTTTCTTCTGAGCTGACACATTTCTTAAGAAAAGTATCTGACATAAGAACAGTTGGTGTGGTTTTGTTGTGACAACTGAGAGAAGGAGCGTGAGATGATGTGAATTGATCACAGCACAAGACTCATGCGACCGCCCACTCTGACGTGAGACTGGGAAAGGACACCAGATAAAAAGCCATTAAAGGGTAATGAGTCCATCAGGTTTATCCTTGGGGGCGGGGGGTGTTTCTGTTGTGATGCTGCTGTAAGCACATCATCAGGCTGTGGCAAACAAACCCCACAGTTGATGAAAATGTATTTGCACCAAACCATCAGGAGGAGCATATATCACATTATCTGCAGGATCACCGGGGTCCGCTCACAAAAACACTCCTCCATAGCCTCACTAGTGATGAAACATTTTAGAAGCCACCACTCACAGTGGGAAGCACTGCATGAAGAGTTAGCAGCTCAAAATTTAGAGCCACTGTTGAGGTGCAAAGCCAGTACAGGACTTAGTGTACTCTTTAGGTAATGAGGCAGAGACCAGGAGCATGAGGGCTCAGTTGGTGGATGTGGTTGTTTGGCACCTGACTTTCATGCAGGAGGCCAGAGATTATGTCCCACCCTGTGTTTTTATTTACCATTACCAAGATCTGCCTTAAACTTGACCTGGTCAAAAGGAGAAAGTCTTTATGCATCACAACAAATTCAAATGACAACATAAAGAGATGTAAAGCTTGTTGTACATGTGCAACACTGACAACATGCACACAATACCCTGGTGTCAAGTCTCAATTGATAATCTTGTTAATAGCTTGGCTGACGACATTCAGCACAGAGCAAAGTTGCCTTTGGAGAAAACTCATAAGTTGGAAACACGGATGAATCATCAGCTAAGAGACATTGTGTGCTTAGTATTGAATGAAATCTTACCGGCGGAGGGCTCCTGAGGATGTGATTCAGTTATCAAGCCCCTGTAGCTGCAGCGGGGATACGGAGGGAGGTTTGATTCAGTGCGGTTTGTTCTGGGTGAGTGCGTGCCACCTGCCTCAACATTAAGGTGGGCTGAAGGTGAGTCACAGCACAGCTCATCCTGCCAAGGGAGGTCCACGGCACCTGCCCGGACAGACAATCCCACCTCAGGCTCCAAACTCTGAACACCTGCTTACAGAGAGGAAAGCACGTGAACTCAGGTGTGAGAAATGGGCAGAAAGAAAACACATATTTATGCTGTTTTTATCACTGGCTGCATGTGTCTATATCTCAGAGAAAGACAGAAGAACACTCCACTGGAGGTACAAAACGACCCTGACATGTTATTGATTGAACCCCAGGTGAAAGTCAGTCATATTGGTCTGCAACTACCACTGGATCACACATGGTACAGTTAAAGAAAAGGGGGGTTTCATTTTGGTAGCTGAAACCAAATGAGACATACACAGGGGAAATCTGCCCACTGCAACACAATAAATCTCAAGGACCCAAGTGTCAACAGTGGTATGAAGCTGTGGCGTCCTGTGTATCAGGAGATTACTAGATGTACTTACACACTGTGACCATTGTTATTTCTTCACACCCTGACTTCTACTTAAGGAGAAATGTCAAGTCCAAGATGAAATTCCTGCCAATAAGTGGAACAGGAATTTCACAGTTTAATGATTTCCAAATCTCAGAACTGTTCTAGAAAATATACATGTAGGTGATGTTACGTTGTTTAAATTGTATTACCATTGTCCAGCCCTCAGAATATTACATGACGAAGCTTCTTTTGAGTGTTTAGACAAAGTTTTAAGAAGAACCTTTAAACATAATTTATCATTTACTCAAAGCTACAGGATTCATAATAGAAGAAGTACACACAGATTTAGTTTAGGACTGGGAAGCTGCAATCTACATAACTGATAAAAATGCTCCATAAGAGAAGAGCTGGCTTTAGTGGAAGAGATTTAAAGTGGTCCCAAAGCAGAATCCTTTGGAACACCTTCACAGAGATTTAATAATATTTGACCCCCTCTACCATGGTAGCTCCTAGATCTAGCGTGTGACTGTATCACTCACATTTTAAATGCTTTTGTTTGTGAGCTGGAAATTTAACACAAATGTGGCAGCACAGATGTTTCTCTACCTGGGTATGAAAAGAAATTAAACCTACAGTTTGGTGTTGAATGCATTTCAGGCACAAGCCAGTTTACTATGGCTCAATTATAGATAAGAAAACACTAACACAGCAGTCTCTTCTTGTTTACATTGCAGGACTCTGCAGGACCCTTTCCTGACAGCTCTTTGACCATAGTCCTCCGAGAAAAATATACACACAGAAAAATAATGGTTCTTAATGGGCTCTACACACCAGTTAAACAGCCTGGCATTTTGGGGATGATTCTTCAGTGATCTTTATACTGTTCTTTACTCTTATTTGACCTTTTTATTGGAGGGTAACAGCTAAAAATGGCAATATCAATAATACCAAATAAAACTAACTTTTATTTTTCACCATTTCTTATCTCTGTACTCTTGCATTAAATTGCATGAAGGCAACACAGAAGACATGCTACAGCTGAGAGGTCACATCTGTTGAGTAGGAGGAGGAACTCACCATAGGACACCAGGGAAATATGCATCAGGGCTGTCAACATCACAGACTGAATCCTGTGGACAGACACACAGGGCATAATGGAAAAGAGATGAAGACAGAATTTATTAGAAAAACTAAGAGAGCAGCTATGCAAAGTAATATAGTAATATAGATGTGAGGTAAGAAGAAAGAAATGAAGTCAGACGGGTATCAATGTGAGCAAAAGTTGATTTGATCATGCCACATCAACATAGTGTGTGTGTGTGAAATTATCTCTTGATATCTTTTCAAAAGAACTGGTGTTTGGGAAAGCAAAAGGGGGGGGGGATCTTGACTTTGACATAGTTCTGAAGAACAGCAGAGGAACTAGTCGCACAACTTCTGTAGTGACTCATTTCATCCACAGAAAATGGACACACATGGTCAGCAGTTCTCATCAACGTCTTTTATCTGATCTTTATGCTGGAATCATTGTCTTTCTAGAGCAATCTTTTCAGCACGTACTGAACTGGATGTTACTTAAGTGTTGATTAAATAATGTGGTTACACAAGATGGAACAAGGCTTGGTCTCTTTCTTCAGTAAGTCTCGTAATGTGTTTGTTGCTCTTTGTTTCAAGCAGCTACCTATTTCAACTTCTTTGCCCATGTAGGTGCTTGTATCAGCATCTCTCCTCTTCATCTTCACTCACAAATGTGTAGGCCATATGTTGTAATCTATATGACGAATAAATCAGCATAGGTACATGGTCCAATGGAGCTGCATTAGTTCCTCAAGGGCATACGCCAACACCTTGATTCTGAGTCATTGAGTCACTTGAATAGAGACAAACTGGTGTGTAGGCCATATTAAATAATATGCTGTCACACCGGTGGTGAGTAAGTAAGTTTCACTTTTAGTTTGAGCAATCTGTCTGTTGAAGTGTATTTGATGAAATAAGTCCAGGCAATCCAAAAGCTGCCACTGGTTTTATTATTTAACCACCTTAAAGTCCAATTTGAATACATTCATCTTCATTAAAAGTTGTAATATCACCCACTTTTGTCCCTGAACTTCTCATGCTCTTGTTAAAAACTTAAACTCTATAAGTTTTCTTGGACGCAAATGATTCAACATTTAACATTTCATGACTGTTAGATGAACTGGTTGATGATTTCAGAGCAAGAAATCATGGTCTGCAAAATTTGTTGATTCATAATCATCAATCAAAGTCTGCAAAAGCACTTTCAAAATCCATCCTTTGGAGTTTTACACCCCGCTGGTGTTATTTTTTTCTCTCTGAACTCAAAAAACAACCAAACTCAGATGAGTGTTTTCATCAGTAGAAGGGGGAAACGGCCCATCATGATCAATCCAGACATCCGTGCTTTCACCCTTTGTCAATTCAGTTCAACAGTGCCAGCTCAGTATTGACAAGTTTACTGCAGCACTTACATTGTAGTGGTCATAGTGTGAGCATGGCCTGGCTGGGCTTTGGCTGGGGTGAATCTCACTGAGGAGAGAGACAGAGACAGAGAAGGTTGATCATACATAAGGATCTGAAGCAGTGCTGCAAGCGAGGTCAACATTCACTTAAACAGGACTGAACCTGACTGAATGTAACTTCAACAATTCTTGGTAAAGGAAGATGCAGTGAGATTAAAAAAAACAATCAGATGATGCATCCAGTTTGAGAGGCACATCTTTCACACTGATAGGGGCAGCTCCCTCTTTTCTGATAAGACGCTCCACAGCTGCTCTTCAATCATTCAATCATTCATGGGAGAAAGCTTATTCTGTCAAGCATCACAAGGAGGAAGTATAAACGCTTGAAATTTTCTCAGTAACACATGACAGAATTATTTCACAACAACCCACGCCACATTTCAGCACAACTGTACCTGCACCTGTTTTCCACTGTTATGCAGACAACACCCAGATTTATTTTCCAACGAGCGGCAGTGATAAATTTAACCAGGTGACAGCTTGTCTCCCTGACATCAAAATACAGAATCTGGAGCTTAGACACCCCTCCACTGTGCATCGCCACCCCAGCCTTTACCAGAGTTGGTCTACCTGTTTCAACTCGGAAATATTAGAAGAACTTCATGATGAAGCTCTGCTTTGTTTTGGTGCCAAACATGAGCAGGGAAGGAATAAGTGATTCCAGCAACAACATTTATTAATTCATTGATATTCTAGAGCAAGACAAACAGAGAGAGAGAGGAGGACACAGTGAAAAACAGCATCACGGGACTGTGTGTGTGTGTGTGTGATTGTGCCAGGAGTTGTCTGTTCCATGTGTGTACATAAAGTGAATCATTTGCCAATTAATGTGTAAATATGTCCTAAAATTTGTCAATGTGTCGAAGAGTCTGTGCTTGTATAACACACAGTGGACACAATAACAGACCAGCACAGAAGCATGTTGTATGGAGTAAAACAGGAGGCAGGTAATCAAATCAATAGTCATGTATGGGATATTAAGGAGCATCATCAGTGTGAAGAGCCACATCTGTCACCACCAACAGGTGGGCAAGACAAAGCCAGTGGGATGTAACGACCTGCCATGCAGTGACTGCTGTGAATTTCAGTTTCCATATTAACAGGAACAGAAACCTGAACAAGCATGTGTGATTAACTAAAAACTCCAAACTGCAAATGTTCATACTTTTGTTAATCTTTAAACCGTCTGAGGTTTGGTGTAAACACTTCACGGTGGACCATTAACAAGAGATGGAACACTTTCTGCTGCTTTTTGTGTTTCATGTCCCGAGGTGACAGAAAGGCTTGGATCTCATCTGTCACTTGCTCAGTTCTCTAAACTAACAATTATAAAGTGTTTTGCTTTTTGCCTTTCCAATACATGATCAGGAGAAACCAACGCAGGCACAAATGTCACAGCATTAGCCTCAGGCTGTGATAAAAAAAAGAAAACATTCTGCACCAGGTTTCATTTGCAGAGTCCTGAGTGTCTCACAAAACCCTTTCAGCCTCTGTCCAACCTAAACCTATGCTGTAGTTAGGACTACGGTCGTTGTATGTGTGATTTTATATAGTAAAATCATAATTTACTACCAGATAAACATGTTCTGATGAATCCAGAAAGTTCATAGATGAATTACCCTGATAGGACTTTCTATTTTGGGGCTACTCTCACACTTGATCCAAAGCACTGATTTGAAACGCTGCCTACGAATGTGTTGTTCAATCAGAGATATTAATAGGATCACTGTCACAGTGTAAACAGCATCACATCATCTCAGCCAAGTTCACATCGTGTCATATGTCACCATATTACTATAGAGCCTTTAAAGGACCAATCAGAGGAGAGAAAGTAAGATTCATGCGACTGTCACTGTCTCACTCACCACAGCACTGGGGTTTGGTGAAGAGTGACTGTAAAGCTGAACCACAGCTCAGCTGCTGGTTTACCAGCTCCTTTGTTATGTTGCTGATGTATAACGACATGGCTCATTTCACAGCAGGCCACTCGTTTGTTGGTGGTCTGTCTGTAAGCTCTGTTCAAGAGCTGCAATGATTAGCTGGATGATCAACCGATCTTGTCCCAGCCGTGATGCTCATGTTTCACTATTGTTTAGAGGGAATGATTAAGTAGGTAATGTTTATTTATGAAGCAATTTTCTCAGACATGAGTCACCAAGTGCTTTGCAGAGCCATATGAAGGAGTGCATAAAATCCCAGCGGGTCATGCAAACACATAGAAAAAGAAATATAGAATCCTTGAAATAGATAAGAAACAGAGCATATGACCTGAGAGTTACTGAAAGAAACAACTGCTCACACCGCTGCTCATGTCACCCACCACCACTTAATCCAACTAAGATGTCATGAGTCAGCCCCATGGATGTTCCAGTGAGCAGCCAGGATGTGACTCCATCCAACAAAGGAGTGAATGAACTGAGATAAGGGTCGAGAAGAGGATGTGCATCAAAGCTCTGGATCACTATAAAATGTGAATGAATGGTCACAAAACTATCAGCGACATGCAGGTGAGTGCCCTGGATCACAACATTAGAATGCATCTTAGAGCCTGAAACCGGGTGCCACTAACAGATCTGACAGCTGAGATGGTGCACACTGTACCACTTATGATCTCTGAGCCGCACAAGTCAAGAGGTGGGGGGCACTGTGCAACTTCAATAACTCATTCAAGGATCAGCAGTGATGGTTCATTCATCCACACTCTGCTGCTTCTGCTTCTGCCGTCTGGAGTCGCCTTCCTCGTCGCCTTTTGGGAACAATTGGGCTGGATGGAGACGACCATCTGAAACTATTTTCCACATGCAAGGGAAGCTCTGCCCCTCTGGCTCCATCTCACCAGCTATTCATCCTGCTCTGACTCACTGCCTCTGAGAGTCTAGAGTTGGGGCTGCTGCTGCTGGTGGTGTGCAGGAGAGGCGTGCCGGGGCTTGTCCCCTTCCCTCCATCATCATCATCAGCAGCAGCAGCAGCAGCAGCAGCAGCATGCATGAGCACCAACAGAAACTACTATTTTTCCAACAAGTTTGTGCCTCTACATAATAAACAAGTGCTGAGAAGTAGTTATCTAAAGTGGTTCAAAGTGCCCAAATCTTACAATATAACATGACAATCTTTGTCATTAGACATAAAAAGGTAAGAACTTTCATAAGGTTGATGTTTGGATCCAGCAGATATAAGAAGATAAGTCTATACACTTAGCTGACAACTTCAACTCTGAAAGGTCACAGCTTATCTGTGGCGATCAGCGGAGTTTAAAGAGTGGATAAAAAGCCTGTTCTTACATCGCTCCTCGATCTCAACGCTGCCTCCGCGTCCACGCTGCTCTTTGCTCCAAGTCACAGTTTGAGTCAAGTTGAAGTTTAAATCCTCACTGAGGCGGTCAGAGCGTGCGGTCCATGGCTGAGCTGAGGCTGAGGGCAGCGACACTGCTCACGGTTTCCTACTGAAAATCCTTTTCCCCTTCTCTCTCTCTCTCTCCCTCTCTCTCTCTCTCTCACTCACTCACACACACGCACACGCACACACACACACGCATACGCTCAACCCTCACAGGCGCGCCTCTGCTGCCGTTTCCCTGACGTCGAGCTCCGTCGGCTCGAGGCTGCCGGTAGGAGGAGGAGTGCACGAGGAGGAGGGGGAGGAAGAGCAGGGGGAGGCGTCTCTGACAGACGCAACACAGGACATGCCCTCGTGATGCGTTCAGGAACTCCTCCGGAAATCCTACCACTTGATTATGATACGAACAATGTCAGCCACACCAAAACAAATGAAACCTGTAGTGACTGGATTTCAGCACGGTTTAATAATTTGGTATTTATACTATAAGACTGATGCTTTAGGTTCAATACATTACATTGTATTTAGGATGGAAACGTCCACTTTGTTTATCAGCCAGTCATATTTGATACTGCAAGTTCAGATTTTACACAAGCCGAAGTATTGTCTCTAAACTTATGTATTCATCTTTGTGTACTGTTGATTGACAAGCATTTTTCTCTCTATTTGCTCAGTGAGTATGAAAATCAAGTCTTCATGAAGCCAGCCATTCATTTACTGCTTTATCCATCCATCCATCCATCCACCCACCCATCCATCCATCCATCCACCCCCATCCATCCATCCATCCATCCATTCCATGGTACAACTTTATCCATTTGTTGTGTCTCTAGCCCCTTATCCACATGCACATAAGCCAAAAAAAAAACGACCAGCAAATGTTCCTCTTGATTTATAGATCTCAAGAGTTTGCAGCTGTGCACATTTCTCTGTTGTATTTATTCAGATGATTGCAATGAACAGGAAACCCCATATCAACTTTTTATAGGCTTTTTTTGTACTCTGACAGGTCCAGTGCTCAACAGGAGCTTTTACATGATAAATAATAATTTCGTTGGCTAGCTAAACCAGAGACGTTTCATATTGTAAAGACAGAGCACTCAGACTCAGATCATTGTGAATGGGGGAGATCCGTAACGGCGAAGATGGCGCATATCCCGCCCCCTTTCACGAACAGCCAGTCACCAGCCGAACCAGGAAAATTATAGCCCAATCATGTTGTTTCACGAGCGCATGCGCAGACGTAGCTTTTTACGACAGCCCAAACTGTTTTCGAAACCGTATACTGCACTGCTAGTATACGTACTGGTTTGACCAAAATGTAGTATAGTTTGCAAAGAAAAGCAAAAGGAAAAGAAAATTTAATGTAGGCCGATCAGTTCATTGTGAAATATTTAATTATTGAAATGTGATTTGTGTACATACAGAGCCCCGAGGCAGCGCTGCTCTTTTTTATCCAGTAGTACACACCTGAAGCTTCACTATTCATTCAAACAAACTAATGTGGCTGCCACAATTGTTAGACTTCATCAATGAGACCAACATTTATCTTCCAGAAAGAATTTAACCAGCCGGCGTTAGACCTCTAAATACCTGCGGGTAAATTAATCGGCTAGCTATCTCTCCCGGGATGACGACGGAGGTTGACCGGCCGATCACCTCAGGAGATCGGCGGCTCGCCTCTGATATGACCCGCTGCTGCCGGTCGGCTAGTTCCACAGGTGGCTCTTCGCATCTCCGAAACCGTCGGAGCAAACTTCCAAACCGGCGTCATTTGGATAAACTGGTCAAATGGGGATTGGGGGCCTTTCTCGCATGAAAAAATATTAAAACTTAAAGTGAGAGCAGACCGGCATTAGGTCGGCACGGATTCAGCCGTACGGTTAAGAGTGTGTCGTAAATCCGCGCGCACGCGCAGTGGAGTACTCCCTGTAGAAAAAGAGTTTTAAACATCGATCTGCGGTAAACTCATTGTTTTTTGGGTGTAGCGTCCCCATTCATGTCCCCATTCATTCAGATAGAGGTCTGGTCTTCTTGGGCCTTTAACGGCGTCGCCAAGATGGCCGCTGACTGGCATGACTTCCCTCTAAGGACTTTGGCTAAACTCTGAGCTAGGCTAGCTTACACACAAACTGATACTACTGTCTTAGATTTGGCGTCAGAACAACATGAAACAACACACTGGTTACTGGCAGGTCCCATTTTCAAAATCAATTGAAACAAATGTGCCTCGAGCATATCTTTCTTTTCACAGTACCTTTGTGGATTGCCACTCCCAGGCAACTGCAGGTAACATGATGCTACGTGCCTCGTGCAAACGTGTCTGTCTCCTCGTGAAAGAAAAGCAGACTTGTAGCGAACTGTAAAGATGCCAGCGTCTGAGAAAACCCTCATCCAGCCTCACAGCTATGCCCCAAATATCAGACAGGCACCTGTTGTATTCACGAGTCAATGGATAGCAGTGGTGTGTGTGTGTGTGTAGGACAAACAGAGGGACAGACACTCAAGCGATGCAGGCTTCTGCGGACATTCAGCTTATTTTTAAAGATTCTGTTAAAAAGCCGTCTGTTTGAGTCTTGGAAAAAAAAAAAAAGTTTCCTACCAGATGTGGACCCTTGGGCACACCACTTGGTCAAGCTACTTTTCCAAATGCAAACAGACAGTCCAGTGATTACTCTTGTTATTCAAATGGAAATTTTGTCCGTGAGAAATTCTGCATAGGAACCTGTGCTGCACAGTGAATAGTGAATGATTTTGTTGTCCTATTGAATGTGGCCTGATATTAGAGTTATATTTAAATGTCAGACCAGTGTTTTAAATTTCCATGTTGCCCCAGATGCAAATACACACCCTTCTTTATTGCTGGTGTCCATGGGTCCCTCCTCTGCTGCTGACCTCATTATTATACCTTTACATCGCAGCTGGCGAACATGGAGCCAAACAGAAGTCGAGGTGAGAGACTTTTTTGCTGTATTCATGGAAATAGAGCAGCGTCTGGGTCACTGGAAAACACAGGTGCTGTTGGTTGAGTGCAGTGTGAACGTGGACATTTGCAGAAACCAGCATGAATAGAACAATATTCACATGTGCCCGGAGCTTATCTGTGGTTCCCATGAGCATAACATTTATTGGTGGTGTTGACCCTGCAAACAGCATTGAATACATCATTCTAGCACAGTTTAATTGGTTTCACTTTCAAGCGCATTTCAGAGAGAATCATAAATGTGAAGATAAAACATCTGTGATTATGTGCTGTTTATTATAAATATGGGATTGTATATATTCAAAGTTGTCAAAGTTGCAAATAATCATTAAATGTAATTTCTATGAGCTGTCTAAGGTTACCCAACACAAACAGTTGATGTCAACAGCAAATTATTACATGTGTGACGGATAATAAAATAAAGTGTGATGTAATTATTGCTGTATGTCACAGGCAGTCAGGCAGTGAGATGATGAATCATATGTGGCATTACAGGGGTTGTCATATATAGGTGTTGGTGACTGTGGTTGTTAGAATAAAAAAATATCAATCTGACAAGATAATGACTGGTTTGTCTGTAGGTGTGAACTGTGTGTGTGTGTGTGTGTGTGTGTGTGTGTGTGGGCGAATGATTCTCTTTTCAACAGGACACACCTCTAATTCCTTCATGGTGAACCATTAGTTTAATGTTTGTTTTAGGATTTATGATGAGGCTGTGCACGGGTTAGGTTACAGTGGCCCTCCAGGTAAGATTAGGGTTAGAGTTCATGTAGTTTAAACGTGTTAAAAGAGTTTAAGAGTGAGTTTAACAGTTTGTTTGATTATTGTTCAGCATGATTACACACATCTTGCATCACTTCCTGAGAGAGTAAAACAGAAATAAATGGGTTTTTTTACTGCCTCTAAGAGTACAACAGATTAAGGACATAACATTAAGGGCCAATGTTAGAAGTGACCTGTCCATAAAATGTTGTTATTCACTTTCACATTCCTGGGAAAATCGGTGCATGATTCATTGTCTGTGTTGCTGTGCTCTTGCCACCCCATAACTTGTTTTGTTCATCTACCTGTGGGTTCTAAGTCTTAATTATCAATGTCATGAAATTGCTCAACTAGCTCCAACCTGCCACTATTTGTGTTGTTTTTACTGTTGCCTCATAAACTGTGAATGAGGACACAACGTTGATGAATTTAGGCCCAAGGCTGGAAGGATCCAGTCCATGAAACGGTCGTCGGCAGACAATGACCTTCATGTTCACATTCCTGTGGGGAGTTCAGAGTTTCCAGTTCATCTGGCCTGCATACCTTTGGACTAAGGCAAGAAACTGGAAGACACCCAGGCAGACATGGGGAAAACCTGCGAAGTCCTACGAGGACACAGCCAGGTGGCACATTTGGATCAAGGACTTCATAGGCCTTGTGGCAACCCCACTCACCACAAAGCCTTCACCTTTGGAATAACAACCAGGCTGCGGTCATGTTATGGTTGAGCATGGGTAGATATGGTTACGGTTAGGTTTTAAGCCTGCAAGGAAAAGGTGCAATGCAGTGTCCTCACAGGTTTAGTACTACAGGTTCTCTTGGGTGTGGGCATCAGAGTGAGTTATGATGCCTGCAGCCACAATCAAACTTTGTGACGTAGACATGAGGCGTCATTGTGTGCATGCACGCAATTGGTTTGTGTGAAGGGGAGGAGATTAATTTGCAAATGGATCTCCTCAATCTGCGTCATTATGGAGGCACGACACTGTATTGTCACAGCCCACTGATTTTTATAGATGTGAATTTGGCTCATCATTGTGATATGAGCCTGGCATCGCATCATCAATGCTGTAAGGGAGCGCTGCCTGGGGCTTAGTAGCATCTTGTTTCACACAAATCCCCTCAGAGCAGCAGACAGCAGTAATAAAGAAGTCAAAGGACAAAAGATATATGTTTTGGTTTCTTTTGTTGAAGTGCCATCACAGACATTATGCTCAGTTGACAGCAAACAGGCGGCAGTGCCAGCTGCTTTCTCTCCTGCACAAACAAACATTCATTAATTTATCCATTTATCTTTTTTTTTTTTTTTTTTTTTTTTTTTTTTGCATTTTTTTATTTCTAGCTAATTTTGTGAAACTTTAACAAATCATAATGACCTACTCTGGAATTAGGCAAAAGCTAACAATCTATTCTTAATAGTGGAAAAACATCCAGACAGATGATATTACTCAGACTTACAGTCGACATGACTCATACAGACAACATACTTTGAATTCTTAAAAAAAGCCTAAGAAAACACAAATATGCAGCCATATTGAAAAAAACAAAACCAAAAAAAAACCACCTCAATTAGATTTTTTTTCCATTCTTCCTGAGCAGAAAGCAGAGCATTGGAGTTGAAGTAATTCAGAAATACAGCCACACTATTAGGTTAACGTGTACTGTGTGAGGGTCAGTGATGGAGCGCATGGAGGGGAAACACACCGTCACAGCAGCCCCACCCACAGCACAGTGCGCATTCAAAATGAGGGGGTGACCTCATTCTAACGAGTGACATCATCCCAACCTGTGTGCAAGAATGACATCATCCTCTTAGGGTAAGCCTCATGTGAAGTCTATCCATACTATTGTTATGAGCATGGGCGTCAGCATCAGCAGATGTTGATCTCCCTTGTGTTTGTTTGTTGCACATTTTCCTGTGCCATAATGATCTGATCTGATATCATCACCTTTGATGTTCAATCTTTGAATATGTGTTTGAAATGTCAATAGTGAAACAAAGAAAGAAAAGAAAAGGAAGAAGACAGCTGCTGTAGCTATAGCCTGTGGTTATATTGAATCATTAGCATATGGCACTGCAGGCGTCAACAACATGCTTTTGGTCTGGGGTCTTGTTCGTTCAGCTCTTATTATGAATTTATATCTCTAATTCAATGCATATTTCATATTGTAATTACTAGTTCTGAGGATGCAGGATAAAATATTTGCTCTTCTCATTCAGTCGCGGTGCTCATCTGTCTCCCATTCCCTGGTGTATAATCTACCCAGTCGTCACTCCCTCACCCACGTTTACCATTTCCTATCCAGCCTACAGAGCAATGTATCTACCAACTGTCTTTTTCCAGCCATTTGTCAGGTCATTGCATAATTCATCATCCTGTGCTGTCATGTTCCTGCCATCCCGTAACTTGTTTTGTTCCTCTACCTGTGACCAATTAGTCTTAATTGTCAACCTCCTGAATTTGCTCAACTAGCTTCATCCTGCCTGGTCTGTGATGTTTGTTAGTTTGTTGTTTTCTTCTTGATGCCAAGTGTCCATTATGTGAAAGGGGTTCAAAATCAAATGCAGAAGTTTGTCAGCTCTACTAATTGACCAGGAAGAAAGAGAAAAACATATTGCATAATATAAACCTATGCCATACAGCACAGCATTTACAGTCTTAACAAAACTGCAACGCCTTTCCCCAGATACATTGAAGTCAACAATAAAATCCATAAGAGAAAAAAAATCAAAACCACATGATGGTGAGATATCATCTATTTGTCTCAAATCCACCGTTCATCCACCAAGACACCAGTCCCAGTTTAAATAGTGCTGCATCTACAGTGATATCAGTTCACCATTACTCCCTCGTCATCATTGTTTAGGGACATGATTTGTCATCTACAAACTCTGTCATCGCTCAATAAATGAGTCAAGTGTTTTGCACTGTATCAACATTATGAGATGAATCTTTACACAAACAGCCCCCTGAGCCCTGCAGTGTGAAGGAGCTGCCTGCCTCATACAGGGAACCCGCTCATGAATAATTAATCAGATTTTGTCCCTTCAGGAAAAAAAAGAGAGAGAGAGAAATATCTCCACGAAAGGGTTACATACCAGAGAGATGATGTCATGCTTGCAAACTGGGTTGGATGATGTCATTGAAGGGGATGATATCATCTTCTTCTATTTTTTTTTCTTTTTTTTGATCTATGCATGTGTGCTTCAACTGTAATGTGATCCCCCTTGTCTATGTGCAGATTGAATTCCTGTGATCACTGAAGGATGCAGTGAAACCTGATTTTACATAATAAGCTGTGAAATTCTGACATGAGCTGGGGTAAGGGCAGATGGGGGTTCATTTTTAGAGAAGAATGAGATATTGGTTTCAGTCAGAGATTTCATATTACACTTCATTAAGGCTGAAAGACTTGAAATATCCTGTATTTTAGTTCCCAGTACAGATCTGCTTCCACCAACACTGAATCCTTTGTTTCTTATAGTGCAGCTCAACCTCCACACGATCAGTCTGTAAAACAGATGACACCAATTATTTGCAATAATTTCCATCCAAGATCATCTTTAAGATACTTTGAGACTCTCTGAAGATATTATGTAACTTTTACAGGATTAGTATTAGTTTACTATGAAAATAAACTAATTAAAAAAAAAAAAAAAAAAAGTGTCCATTTAAGGCTTATTTCTAGATTTCTCATGTGCTGACTTTGTGGGGGGAAAAAAAACCTGGCCAATAGTATGAATAAAGATGTCTGGTCTTTCTCCATGATGATTTATCACTTAGAGAACATAGCAAATGTGTTTTGCAGGGATATAAGTCATTACAAGGAGCTCTATCTGACACAAATGAGTTCATTTCTTTGGGCCAAGATGTCCCCTGTCCCCTGTCCCCTGTCCCCTGTCCCCTGGTCCATTCCAGGCTGTAAATTCAGACGACCATCTCCCTACAGGACACTGACCCTTGAGGCTATTGCATGGAATATTCCAGTTAGAGATACTTGCCCATGTTTACTGGAACTCATTTGCCTGTCTGTGTCTGTCAGGAATTTTAATATTGTGAAAATGCAAGAGTCCTTTTGTCCACTCATTGTGTTTTTGTGATCATGGCTGGAGTTTTAGCATCACACAGTTCCTTGTTTTCATGTTTGTGTAAGGTCCCTGAGCTGGATATCCTGATTTCCACTGGCACTCTGCCCAGGGTCACACTGTGAATTTCCTTATTCCTGAGAAATGCAGCTATACCAGTAACAAAAGTGTTCAATGTTGTATCAGCCAGATGAACCACAAAAAGTCCCAAGCCCTTTGTTTTTTGAGAGGACATAATTAACTTCAGTGAGGCCCAGCTTCAGCCCAAGTGCATGTGCTTGTTTATACCATGAATTAAGGTCATCATCACATAAGCACTGGTGAGCGCTGACAAAGTCAGAGTGTGATGTGTTTTCCAGAGCACAGCTGTATCACATGTCCCCTCACTACAGGTGCTGAAATATAAGCTGACCTTGCATTGGTCATGAGTTCTGCTCAATGCAGCAAATATCTATGAAATAACACAGATCAGTAGTTTGGAGCTATGCATCAGCCAGAAAACAATAAAAGTAAAAACCTGCTGATGTCTTCCACTTCAACACTGACAGTAGGTGACAACCCAAAATCAAAACAGCACATGACTGCAGGTCATGTGACAAGGTTTAAAGAGGGAGGGCTTGATAGATGCTTAGGTGGTAAAACTACAGCCAGCACAGCTGAGTGAGATTTGCACATTTGAGATTTTGGGGTAAAATTTCATTGGCTTTTTTCCTGGACTCTTTGTCGTCAATGTGAAGATGCCAGGAAATATTCCAGGAAGTCACTGCACTTGGCCAAGAAATAGTTACGCTACAGCCATGTAGTCACTGATAGACAGATACTTTTTTTGGACCTTTCACAGAGACCCACACTAGCTGTGTTCTTCTCCACTTTATGTTGAAATAACTTAAGTTGTTTCTTGGTTCTAGCTGCATACACTGTTGACAGATTTAGGATGTGAATCCATCAATTTGATTATGACAAATGTTCAAAGTCAGACAAAAAGCAGACTTTGTATTACAAGACAGAAAACAGCCATTATCCCAGTAACTTCTGTGCCATCACCAGAACCCACACAGCATGGGCAGGAGAGCCACAAGGTTTGTTAAAGCGATATTCCAGCATAAGTTTAACCCATGGTCTAACGCACCATGAGACCAAGTAGAACACCCCCTTGATAGATAAAGTGTGCCGACCGCAAACTTCTGTAGTTGTACCGAAATCCTGCTGCCAACCGTGATCAAAAAAAGCCACCCATAGCCACAAATAACGCTCAGAACAGCACCAAACTTCATCAACAGTAAAAAAAAAAAAAAAAATAGGGTCCCAGTGCATAAACAAGGAACCGAACATCTGCTACTTTTGCCGGGTTTCTATTGAAGAGAGATGAAAATAGAACTTCCTATTAATGCAAAAGCCGAATTCAGTAAAAAAAATAGGCTTAGTTTCAAAATACATGCATGCTTTGCAGACTGGGATAGTTTGAGCAACTCAACTCTGTTAATTTCCCTGTGAACACTCACTAGTAGCAAGCAAAGCTACCAGATGTTTGATGCCTCTTATTATGTGATGGGACCCCATTTGTTCTGTTGATGAAGTTTGGTGCTGTTCTGAGCATTATTCGTGGCTATGAGTGGCATTTTTGATCGCAGTTGGCTCTTGGCTACAAAGACAGCAGTATCTTGCTATCTGGCTGTCTGTGCTGAAGTCACTACAACTAGAGAAGTTTGCAGTTGGCAAACTTGATCTCTCAAGGGGGTGTTCTACTCAGTCTCACGGTGCGTTAGTCCATGGGTAAAACTTACACTGAAATGTCCCTTTAAGCTCCCAATTTTTTTGTTTGTTTGAATTGTTCATGTACTATTTGTGGAGAAGAAGAAAGGAGAAACAGCAAGGGGAATTTAAAAAGAAAAAAAAAAAGCCACCAAACCAAACCACCACATATTTCCACTGGACTACTTCAGTGTCAAGTTTGTGTCTATTTGAAGGTGGGAAAATCTGTATCTCTTCCTGGCAGCATGTCTGCACATTTCAAGAGATTTAGCTAAATTTCACATGTTTTCATGAGGCACGCAGTATTTTTCCACTGGTGTTTTCCACACAGTGGCTGTCTACTGAATTACAGGAAAACAGAGCTGCACATGAGATGCAGCACCTGCCAAACATAAACCCCAGTGAGACGCCAAACAGATGAAGAAAATGTCAGGGAAGCAGTGAGAGGAGTGAGTCAATGTAATGTGCAAATCACCAAATGGCAAAGCAACATTTATATTGTGCAAGCAACATTTTAATCTGTGGCCAAATTGTCATTTAAGTTTTAAGTTTTAGTTATTTGTTCACCCAGAGTGGTCCAAATCATCAGAATCACTGATCCAAACACAACACAAGGCCTCTAGATTAGACACCAGAGGACTGTGAGTGTGAGTGAAAGTGTGCGTAAATACAGCCTCAATGCCCAATGAGAAAACCACGAGTAATAGATTTAATGAGTCTTATTAGTGCTCATCAGCTGACACAAACACCAGCCTGGGCTTTGTGCGTGCACAAGTGAACAACACACATTACTGCCAGATGTAGGCGATAACATCTGGTGGTGGTCCTGCATGGCAAAGCTTCGAGACATGTTTGAACGGTTTTGTCTGTTACTCTTTAGCATCAGAGGCTGAAGCTAAAGGCCCGAGGGGAGAGATGAGTGTTTCCTCATCTTACAGGCTTTGTCTTTTTTTTTTCTTTCTTTCCTCTTCCTTTATTATCTTCTCTGTGTCTTACGCACACACTGACATAAACGCACAACAGCACACAGTCTGCAGCAGCACTCGCCGATGATGTGATGAAATGACAGCGCTGTATTGACTGTGTGCTTGTTCCCTGCTCTGCCATAACTGCATCATCACAACATGATGGAGTCACTCATAAAACCACAATCACCGCCTCTCCCTGGGATACAATTTCAACCTTGTTTCTGCACACACACAAACACACACATTCAAGTGCTCTGTCACTTATTCCACATAGTGAAGATGATGAGGGCTCACACAGCTGCCCTCTCACTTTCTCCTTTGAGAGACAAGTTAAGATTATAAGGGGGTACTTCTTCCCAGGCTAAGAGCAAATATGGAAAGAATTAGAGACGAAGGCTGAAAGAGAGAAAAGTGCTGAGGTGTCCCAGTGCCAAGCTTGTGCGTCATCAGATTTTATTGTCTTAAAACCTAGTGAGCCATCTCCTCCTACCCAGCACAGTAAAGACACAGTCACAGTGAGGGCGTTGAGTAGGGGTCTGTTATCTGTTTCAGCACTCATGTCACCTCAGCTTCTTTAAAAAAAAAAAAAGAAAAAAAATGGGGTTTTAGAAGAAATTGAGCCGTTTCAGCAAATTGTTCCTCCCTGGTGGTTTTGATGAATCATCTTACAGTCAGTATTTTTTATTTTTCTTATAAATATATAAATTGCATTGTGGCATTTTGGTGGGATTTCAAGGATTCAGAGGTTTCATGTCATGTTTTTAGAACAGAAGAAATGCAGACAAAAGAGCAGTGTGTATAGACACAGAGCAGTGTTGATGGTGACTTTGACTGTAAAGAACTAATTTACAAGTGACAGAAAAAAACAACAGATGGAAAAAGTGCTCATAGATGTGTCAAAACGAATGTGGGAAAGATGGACAACACCTGATAACTGTTCAATTATCAGCACTTGGTTGTACCCTCGAAATGTCAGCATCTGCACTTGTGTCAGAAATGAGAAAAGGGAATGTAAGAGAAGAAAGTTCACACACACTCTCTGGTCTCTCGTTATCAGGACACTCACCACATAAACCTTTCTCACTGGAGATTACAAAACCTGGCTGTTTGATTCAACAAGCACTTCATTTGGAGCATAATGGCACATTTCTGTGTTGCCAGCAAGCATACTGAGACTGAGTCATCCCTGCGTGACATGGAAATCTGCCTCACCAAGGTTATCACGGATACTGAAATGCCATCAAGATCGTGGCAGAAAAAGTCAAACTATCAGTTTATCTGTGGTCATCTTTTCATGTGATCGACACATTTTGCAAGTCACGCAAACACGTTCACACCAGTGACAAATGCCAGCTATGGAGTGTTATCAATAATAAACACAATCTTGTTTTTATCAAATCTTTCATGTCTATTAAACCTAATTATATTAAAGAGATAATTCATTGATTGTTATTGTTGTTTGATATTGATAAGTGATTATTTTCCAACCTGGACTTTCAAAAACCACTCTCCCACCATACTTGCGTCTGAGATGTCGTAGGTGAATTGCGATTGGTGGTGAGGTAAACAGAAGAGTTCAGAAGGTGCAGAAATACAGCACGTTGGTGTCATAATAACACAGGAGCAACACATGGGGTTTCCAGACCACTGTGGGTCTCACATTTCTACATAATGTGCACAACTCCACAGCCGCCCACTGGTGTCTGTGCATGATGTTTTTTATTCAGCGCCCACTCAGTCTGAAGCAGCCCATATCAGTCAAGCAGCAGGCAATAAGATCCAACCCCCAACCCCACCCCCCCCCCACCCCATCCAATTCTCTATCGTCTGTGCAGACATCGGAAAGAGCATCATTTTGGCACCTTGAGCCATTCAAATTGTTTTATTTTTCTAAACAAAAGCTCTGAGGTCATAAAGTCTGACAGGAAGAGTCAGCTGTGTACATTGAGGCAACGGTTGTCAGTGTTATCCCGAATGAGAGCGCTCCATCTGCTCTTTTTGAGTCTGGAGCAAAGAGTGACAGATTTGATTTTATTTTCCACTGTGATGCTTTCAGGTGAAATGTACTTTGAGCTGCTTATTTCCAGCCTGAAGGCCATTGATGATTATTTTTTATTTTTTCAGGACTAAGGGATGAAATTTCATCTTTGTGAATGAAAAACTCATCTTTGTGCAACAGGTGCTCCACCGTCAACTGCTTAATTGTGTGTAGGGAAAGACTGTGACATGATTGATGTTCGGGGTTTTTTGTTAAGATTCGAGGATGATTGTAATGACACGTCCCCTCTCACATTACCACTGGCTTTTCTGAGCAAAACTCAATCTATCTGCTGTCTTCTCCTGAGTGAAATCTCGTCAGATTGGGCACCATGTTGTAGCGAGAAAGCTAACAAAAACAAACACACTCACTGATGCAGGTGCAGATGCAGCAGGAAAGATATTACAAAGGTTTAAGTGTTTCCTCTGTCAAAACATGTCCAGAACCTTCTAACAGGTTCATGCATGGGCCAGTGAGCATAAGAATTAATCATTTTGACATAAATGTTTTGTTTTGGAGCATTTGCTGAAATGACTGCCGCCATCTCACACAAACATTATGTGCACTTTAACAATAACTCATAATCTGCTTGTACATATGGGGTTGTTTTTTATGTGAGGCTTTGAAAAGCAAAATGGCCATCTTGTTTTTCCCAACTTTCTATTCCTGCCACATCAATGCACATTTTTTAAACAAACTACATTGATCCAGCGCTCAGTCACAAACCTGTATGTGCAAGTGTATGTCCATGTGTTCATTAAGGTGTGTGTTTTGTGTTCCAAACATTTATTACCAAAAAAAAAAAACAAAAAAAAAAACAGCACATCACAAATCAATGGTCAGGGAGGGTGAATTACTTTGAGATAAACAAGAACAGTGAGAGAGTGCTGTATGTTCGTTTTAAATAAAGATGACAATAATGACAAAATGGGAAAAAAAGTGAGTAAGCAACATTGCAAATGAAGCAAAGCGGACAATCTCATTTCACTGAAGGTCGGACGTATATATTTTTTTCCACTAAGTGTATCTTCCAGGAATATTGTCACCACAGGAAAAAGCATCATTATCATCATTAGAGACAAAACAACAAGTGAAGTAAAGCAGTGTGTTGTCAGACCCACTGCTCATGATTTGCTGCTCAGCTTTGTGGATGGTTTGAATCCAAGCTGGTGATTCACCAGAGCAGACAGGCTGAGTGACAGACAGAGTGGTTTGAAATCACAAACACAAAACAGGAGTGTTGCACAGAGATGTCACATGTGAGACCTGCAAAGCCTCATGCAATGTCCAACAAAGTCTCTTTTTATACCTTTAAACCTTGAACCCTATGTTGTCATGGTATTAGAGGACATCTGCTGATTGGGCTTAAGTGCAGTAAGTCCAAGGATATGAAATGTGACTGTAAGTGCTCGCATTCATGTGTGTGGTGCATGCTGGGATAGGCTACAGCAATGTATGGCACTAAGCAAAATTGACAGATAGAGCCACTTCACGATAAAAGATGTTTTGTTAGGCTTTAAGGAATCTTTCTGAAGAAAGAAAATATTAACATGCAGTATGGATAAAGTTTCAACTTAATGTAAACAGCTCCTGAGGTTATTAATTCTCACAAATTCCCTCCGAAAAGTATGCAGCTCAGACCTCAGTACCTTTACAGGTAACTACAGCATCAACTTTAATAGCACAGGGTTCAAAAAACATTAAAACCTTTAGCCTCCTGTGTAGATTCAGGCTTTCAGGTCCAATAGAGTAAACAGGCCAGGAGCCATTATCACCATGGAGACCTCTGTGACCATAATCTCACCTTTTATCCTCCTAGTTTAAATAAAGCAAATGGTCAAACAGGCCGCTAAATGCCTCCTGTGATACAACTACGGCTGTTAGCTCTGACACAGATTGAAAAATAGGAGTCTCGACCTCTAAGAAAATCTGGTATTGGACTGTCGATCGAAGCTGCTCTGGTTGGTTTTTTGCCTGAGGCTCAACCGAAATGTGTCTGTGGCCAGAGCCTCTGATCTCTGCTAACAGTGTTTAAGTGAGGCCACTGACACTAGCCTAAACATAAAGAGCTGTGTTGACTGCTCTGAAAAAACGGCCTATTAAGAATTCATGCACAGAGCCAAATTTATAATAAGAGTAAATATAGAGTCTCTAGTTTTCATACTGACATACAGCTTTGAAAGAGCTTTGAAAAGGAAAAGATACATTTGAAATATGCTTATTTGCCCGCTAAATATTCTTGTCCAGTAAGAAGTTAGAGCCAGCAGACAAGTAGAGGAACCAGTCACTATGAAGACCAGCACAAAAGCCAAGGTGATGTGTTTGCTCCCCCACGTTTTGTACAGAACAGATGTATATAGATATGATTGACAGGGAAGTTGTAGAAGCCAATTTACAGTACATGACAAAAGACTTATGCTTATGATGCTGCATGAGCACAGCTTATTTAGGTTTAGGTTTAGTTGCATGAGACACAACCCAAACCAAAGCCAAGAAAGCCAGTCATCAGCTTAAGCAATAATAAAGTCATCTTCTGTTGACTCCTGCAACATAATTGCCAAATACATAACACTGACTTGGATTCATACCTGAACCTCTGTATCCAGAGTCAGTGGTACCTACTGTACCTACTGACCTATACAAGGAACTCCGCTGACTCTCCACGAATACTGTACAGTACTCATACAAATGCACGCAGACAGGTTGACAGCTCCTACATGTCATTGTACAGAGAGAGAGATGGTCATGTGTCTGTCAGATTAGCTCTGACTGTATAGTGTGTCACTGCTGATGTTAAGATTGTGGATTCATTTCCCATGTTGATAGAGATCACATAATGCCCTTCATTGCACTGTGAAAAAAACTGTCTTTCTCTGGGCTCTGGTCACCCTACTGTAAACATGTTTTTTTTACGGTGTCTCCCATGTGATTTTTATAGGCTTCTAGGTCAAACATGCACCACTCTGGCAGCATGCACCTTTTTGTGTTTGATCTCTGACTACACAGAAAAACAACAGTGTTATGATCAAACATTTAAACAAAAAAATATGGAGGTGGAGGAACAGTGTAGGAAGGAGCAGAGACATGGCATTTTATCATAACAAAGAGAGTGCTATTAAGAATTAGAGGAAGGGAGGCAGACAGAAAGACAGCAAGTGATTGAGGGAGGCTGTTTCAACATGACGCAAAACACAAGGTTGAGCCAGCAGTGTTTTCTCCTCACAAACAAACAACTAGCAATACTAGAACAACTCCAGTGACTCAGGAGGAATCAGAAAACTAGCGACTTTTTGTGTGTTAGCTCAGGTGTGAGTCATTGTGTTGAGCTTACATACCGTTGGCTGTCATCCATCTCACCGCTTTTGCCCAGCGTCTTATGAAATGTTGTAATATCTGAGAAAACCTACTCACCAGCTGTCCCACTCTTGAAGATCCTCACAAGTATAACATGAAAAGTAAAGATCCGCCTGATATCCTGAACATTTGAAGTTGCAGACCTGGGATCGAAATTTTAAAGTCCCACAAGGCAGGCAGCTTTAAGTGGAGCAGTTTGTCTCTGGGCATGAGAGGTTATTTCTGATGCATGGTGTCAGAATACACACCAGTCACTCAGGCCTGGAAGTGCATACAAGTGTTTGGGCTAATCTGTGTATCTACAGGTGTGTGTGCACTGATGTGCAGATGGCATGGGTGTTAGGGGATTAGATTTTTATCTGGCATTTAAAAAAAAAAATCTATTTTGAGTGTATGTACATTGACTGGATGTGTGTATTTGTAGTTGTGGTTTTAGAGAGAACAAGAGCTTAGTGACAAGCCTGCCTGCTGCCAGTGGTCAGCACACACTTTCCATTCTGGTTAAGGTACAAAGGGGTTTTCTGTGTGTGTGTCTGTGTGCGTGTGCACAGTATGGGACAAATGATATGTGATCCTATAATTCCTCTGAAGCTGACGCACTCTAGCCAAGAGCTCCCTTTGAGTTTCAATGTCACCCCATTTACAGCAGCGCCCTCCCTGACCCACCCTGATCTTGACCAGGTCCAAACAAACTATATGGGACACAATCACCGCTTTATCAGTGAGTTAAAACCTGTTCCAAATACAGAAATAAACCCTGTTGCTTAGGGTGGAGTGTCCAATGTGCTATGGAGACAGGACCCCCCCCTCCAAAAAAAAAAACAACCTAAGATTGCTATAATCAATCAGTTCTATTAGGCTAGCACTGGATCAAATGATCGTGTGTAATATGAAAGCATTCCCTCATGATGGTGAACCTTCAGAGAATTAGCTCCACAGCTCTACAGAGCATTTTCACTTGATTATTTTTGGAGTATTTGGTACAATTTTATTATTTTTGGTTCGGTATCTCCACTTTTATCAAACTTTTTCCCAGGTACGTTCCAGTAAACATCTCCCCAAATCCATCAAGCACTATTTTCTCAGCACTTTCTTCAGACAATATTAATGAGTAATCATCTTGGCGTGGCAGCCAAAGAGCCACAAAAGACCCTGAACAAGGAGCCCAGAAACAATCCAAATGCATATCAGCATTGTTCTTTGTGTGTTTTATGTGTAGATGGACAACAATTTTAATGCGATATAGCTTTTTGCACTGTGCCCAAGATG
Organism: Caranx ignobilis; assembly: GCA_021432705.1. NCBI lineage: Eukaryota > Metazoa > Chordata > Actinopteri > Carangiformes > Carangidae > Caranx > Caranx ignobilis. The sequence goes on from MU270014.1 coordinate 2,990,283, forward strand.
TCGAAATGTCAATTAAAGGGGCTCCATATACGTTTTCTTTGCCACCAACTGTGATTTCTCACTGGGAATGTGATGGTGATTGTCGCACAAGAGCTTATATATAATGCGCCCCCTGAGCATCATCACTACGTCTTCAGGGCAGATTGGAGGCTATAGTGAGTCGCTAATATAGGAAGTGATGAGACATGCCTTGGCTAGCTGGTTAGCATGCTAATTTCAGTAAAAGAAACATGTGACAAGAGACAATGGTCAATGGTGGTGTTGCTTTCCACAATTAGAGACAGCTTTCTATGAATAAAGCAATGAAGTTTGATCCTTAACTCATAAATAAACAGTTATGCTAACGTTAGCAACAGCAAAATGCACAAAAACGTCCGCCAATGGCAGCAGTAAACCCCAACAACAGCCAGACTATTTTAAAAACAGCTTTTAAATCCCTGTGAAAGTTATTATTATACAGTGCCACTGTTTGTTTTCACAGCTACAGTTGTATAATCCCATGGTTGTAAAGTGGAAGGCCCGAAGTGGAGGCTGGCTTCCTATTTTTAAACTGCTGGTAAGATAGTAAGAGTTTGCTGAGCTGACCATGGCAGAGTCAGGAAGTTGTACAACATGACACCTGATCAAACGCCAAACAGTCTGAAAATTTCCCCTGCAATTTTATCGTTCTGGGTATGATCTTGTATCAGTCTTGCAAAAATGCTTAACACCACAGATAACTGCCAGCACTTTAATCCGTATGCAGTATGCCTGTGTTTTATTTTCTTTTAGTATGAATGCTTGTGACTGAATAATGTCTGTTTTCTTTTAATGTATTCTGAGCCACACCAAAGATGATTTTCTGTGAAGTTCTTGTACTTTCTACTTTATGGTAAACATCAGTTCCTGTTGTACAGGAGCTGATGTCAGATAAACAGTCAGATAAAGCTCTTATGATCTGTAAAGTAGCAATACAGTATAGCAGCAAGTGCAAATAAAAAATAATATTAAAACAATGTGAAATGTTCTGTTTCAGCTTCCTGTGTAAGACCCACACACCCACACAACAGAGAATTAGTTTTGGCATGCAAAATGTACATTCCTATACTTGCACGCGCGCACACACACACACACACACACACACTACAGTAACCTCCCTCATTCCTATTGCATCACATAGGACATGTAACAAAATGTTTCCTGCCATCAAGTCAGTGCATGTAGTGAAGATGGTCTAGATAACATCTTAGGAGTGGGAAACTGGAGACTTTACTGTATGAGGTATGTTTGCCAGAGGAAGAGCAGTGTGTGAAATTCAGAATAAAGAAATCAGCAGCAATAAAACTATTTTCTTATAATGGAGGACATCATCTTCAGGAGTGTAAGAGCAATAAAATGACAGTCTTTACTTTATGATAACTGATGTAAATGTAAGCAGTCTCACTATATTCTTTGGTAGTCAACAACTTTTGGTGACCCTCGGAATCTCTACCTGCTTAGCAATTTCTTTTTAGCTGCTCCACATGTGTCCACTCACACTATTAGAGATCCACTATCAAAGAGCCTTGAGAATGAAATGTGTGTATTTGTATTGGCTGCATTTTTCTCTAGATGCAGTGTACTTGAGTTGTCACTAGTATAGCAGACAGGGCACAGGTCATGGACAAAACCAAAACATAAGGGCATGAGCACATAAAATACATGTTATGAACTCAAACATGTTTATATTCGGCAGCCATTTAAAACAGAAGAAATGGATTTTAAATTAGGCTGCTTTCCTGTGTCTCAGAATTGATTCAATATCATCATCATTATTATTCTGACCTTGAATATTGATAATCATCTTATAGTCCAACACTTTGGTCCAGGCTGAAATATTCTCCACACAACTACTGGATGGATTGAATGAATTTTAATAAAGATAGTGATGGCTAAATCTTGCTAATGAAGCAATTCCTCTATTCTCAGTTAAAAATGAACATTATAACCTTCATGGACTCTGACATTACATTGCATTGGTTTTACAGATGTTCCTAATAAACTGACAGCTCATTCCTGTTTATTTCTGTCCATTTCTGCTGTCTGCGATGTTGTAAGTAAATCTACACTTATGAGCGTATCATCTCTGTAAACAAATTGACAAATGGAGGCATACAATAAACAGAAGACACATAAATATGAACTATCAAATAATTGTGGTGATCCTAATCAGTCCCCAGCCTGGAGAAGCAGGATCTTTAGGGACATGAACATTTCCCAGACAGTCAGCTAATTTAAAGACAATAACAGTACATGGTGTGCACATAGAGCATCTCTAAAGTTAGATTTTTGTAAACAACATTTTTAGATATTTTGGCCATGAGCAGAGGAGCTGCACTGATTCCCAGACATATTCTGTTTCAGAGGAACATAGTCAGAGGCAGAAGGTTTCAGCAGGGGGCCTTTTATCAGGTCACCTCTGGAGCACTTGGGGGTTAAGTGCTCTCATGAGTATGTTGGCAGTTTGGCAGACTGAGTGAGTGAGAGTGATTATTTATTCAGTTTCCACCTTCACAACTCCACAGCTTCTCCAAGGCAACAGTCCCGTTGCATGAAAACAATGTTCTCCTAGTTAAACACCGTCTGTCATTTAGCGAAAGCAAGGCATGTGATTTCCAGGTGAAGCTTGAATTTATTCAAAACATGGTTAACGCTGCCTCTTTGCGAGCAGCTTGTCAGTCCATAGCATTGCTGAAAAAAAACAGCCTAATCGAGGAAGTCGGAGGAGGAAGCTCACAGGCTTTCATTGCTCTGCCCTGTGCAACCTTACAAGGTTATTTATGTGCGCAGTGAATTCAGCAGTGCCATTAAATGCATTAGTAGAAACAGGTTCAAATACGCAAAAACAAATCAAATACACAACAGAAGCAGGGCACTTAGAGCTGGGTTCAAAACAACACAACAGCCTCCCGTGATGTCCTCAGTTTACCTCCAAAGGACATCTGTGGTCCCTCAAGCAAGATGTTTATTTGAAAATCTGTGTATGTAATATCTTCACATGTACATGAGACTTGAGCTTAATGATGCATCATAGAAAAAAAACAAACAAAACAGCCTGCTACTGGTCTCCATCCATCAGCCCCCAGCCCGTCTCAGGAAGTACGTAAGCACTGTCAGCAGAGCGAGTAAGAAGGGGGAAAAACTGAGGAGTGCAGTGCAGCAGTAACCTTATTTTACTATGAATCACTGATCGAGGGGGTTATTTTCAATTACCCTAAATTTCCTTCTGGATAGTCGAGCACTGACACCGCAGTCCTGTTCTTCCCGGATCTGGGGCCCAGGGGAAAACTTATCAACCCTCTAACTAGTCACATATGAGAAGAGTGTAGCCAGAGCAGTGAACAGCAGTGCTGTCTGTAAGCCAGCATAGTGAAATAGTCTTTTACAGTCTGCAAAGGCACGGTCTGGTAAAGTCTTTTTTTGGGGGGGGGGGGTTGAACAAACAAATCAAAGCTTGAGATGATAGTGAAACTTTGTTCAACATGAAATCCTTCATGTTGCCCCCTGAGATCTGACTCTTTTGAGAATATCAGCCACATTTTTCCACAGAATAAGTGCATTCAGTTTGACACTGTTTATCTATGTAATAGATGAATCTTATGCATGTCTGTCTAATTAAGTGAATATTTGAATGTTGCCTGCATCTGCAACCTTGTAAATTTCCCCGCCATGGGACGAATAAAGGATTATCTTACCTCATCTCCAAACGTGAGGAGAGGAGCAGGTGAGCAGGCCTTTGGTGTATGCTTTCTCATGACAAGCGCACTCATCCAGCTGCCACTTGTGTAGAACTTTAAGCCTTAATAAAATTTAAATGAGTGAGTTAAATAAAAATTCACACCTGCTCTGTCATGAAGGTTTACTGTACCAAGACTTTCGGTGCCTTTACTTAAGAGAATCTGAGACCTTGCTCTACTTGATGGGTGATTATCATGGGTCATTTAATGCTGTAGGACTGTAGCTCATGGGTACTGTGCTGCTGCCCCCTAGTGGTCAAAAGGAGAAACCACATCTGTGACATTTATCAAGAGGACTTTTTCTCTTTTTAGATACCCACTCTCCTCACAGCTATTCAATAAAATAAATAGAAAGGGACACATAAAAATTGATGGGGACTGCTCATGGCTTGAGTTTCTGTTTACTATTTATTTTTGTGCACTGCACTTGATCATTATGTACATCCTGTAACGGTAAACAGAACTGAAAAGGAACACATGAACAGAATTTTTACACAATTTAGTAATACTTGAACAGCAGACAGGCAAACACATAACGTACAGTAGTCTGTATCCAAATCTGATCACTTTCATACATACCACAACTTCAAACAACACACATCCATTGACTACAATATAGAGGTTAGCCTTTTTAACATAGCCGTAAGATTGCAGATAGAGAATTCAGTCAGCGAAGGAGCATATGAGGGTTATTTCACATGTAGGTCCTCAGTGTAAATAAGAGCACAGAAGCACATAGGCCTACTACACACACTTCCTGTGTCTGGTAAGACACCAAAGAAAGCAGGAGCCTCAAGGTCAGAGTTCAGTGTTTTGAGATAGAGACTCTGGAGGAGCCATTTCAGTCATGACACAACTTTTTTCATATTGTTTGATACGCTCTGGGTTTTGAACCAGAAACAGCGCGTTATAGCAGTCAACACTTTTTTCCAGTGGTCTGAATTCAGTCAGCATCCTCCAAAACAGAGGGACAAACTGGGAAAGAATGAACTCCAGTAAAGAGAAGAGACATTATGATGCTTTTCAGAAAAGCATCTCATCCTTCATCTTCATCTCTGAAACAATTCTGCTCAATGTGCATGTGTTGAAATGGACATATTTTTTGAACTGATAACAAGGGTCAAACATCAGAATGAAACAGCTGAACTGGATTTCACAGTAGAGCTCGATCAGTAACACAAAGGTGAAAGACCAAGACGTTCTAGGATCATCTTATTTTCCTGTGAAGATCTTGAAAACCCTAACAGAGATAACAGATTTCTTCTGTTTCCTTTTCAATAAACAATAAATACACATTTTCATTTTTTGCACATTTGTCAACTGGCTTGGAAGAAAGACCAGAGAGAAACCATCATAAAGAGGAACAATCACATCTGTCAAGTTCACATCAGTTCTGGGTTTCAACCAACAGCACCTACAACTACAGGTACTGAAAAACAGCTGATATGAAATAATATCTGTATCATTTATACCAAGTGTCAGTGCCGTGACAGGATTATATCACAAATACAAACAAAATAATTCAAATACTGAATGAAACAGAACTGGTTATAATGAAGTCAGGAATCTGTGATATGAAGCAGTGAGATAAAATCAAAGTGGACTCATTCACACATCACTCTGACGTAGTTTACTTCATCATATCATCTTATGACATAATCGTCAATGTCTGTAAAAGCATCCCATGTCTTTTATTGCATTGCAGGAAGTTTGTGGGGCCTAAAACGTGCAGTGTTTACACACGTCAGTGTCCTTTTCAGGATGGAAAAGAAGCACACTGTAAAAGGCCATACACACGAAAATTGTGATACAGTCTGACGAACTTCTCCATGGTGTTTCCAGCTCATCAGTCAGTTTACAGTAGCTTACGTTACCTCATCACAGGTGTGCAGTTCATGACAACAACAAAACGACAAAATGAAAATGAATGTAAAACTGATAAATAAGTAGCCATGGCTTTCCTTTAAAGCTGCCCCCAGTGAAGTGTAGTCAGTTTGTGCTTTCACAGAGCACCCATGTAAAAATACATTTACAGTATGAGTAAGTATGCATGAGACCTCAAGGTGCTTTATGTCTGAAACTGTACATGTGCTCTTCCTAAAGTATACAATCCCCAATTCCCTGTAATTACAGAAACACACATGGCTTGATTATATCAGACACACCGATGAGAGACGGCTCTCCTACAGTACAACAGTGTTATGTGTTGTCAATGAATGGGATTTAAACTAAAGCAGCTTTCTCTCTAAAACCCCTTGTTCAGTTTTAATTTGTTTCTCATCTTGCATCTTAAGGCTAATGGGGACAGAAGCCAACATTTTATAAGAGTAACTGTCAAAACCAGCAACATAATTCCTTCTAAATTACACAACAACTCATTATTAACTTGTACCACAGGCCAATTTTCTGGACGATAAAACATTTGGCTTCAGTTCAATTCAGTGAAAAACATAGAATAAACTGACACCACTGCTCTTTTTATTATTTCTAGGAACATTCAATCGCATGGAAAAGTGGATTTGATATGACAGAGCTGATCATGGATCAAACTATAAAGAAAAATCTGCTTCACCAGCTAAATATCTTGTGGGTCAATGACTATCTGATGCTCTGAATCTCCAGTTAGAACAGTCTGCTTGTTCAGTTCACTCCCTGATGTGTTTTTCTCTTATCTTGTTGACCTGCCTCCTCACAATCAGATATTTCTCTGTTTTGCTAGTCGTCCCGGTGGCTCTGCTTTGATTGGTGGTTTGGTTCAGGGCAAAGGACACTCAACAAGGAAGAACAATGCTGCACCACATACATACAGTAGGTAGGTACATTAGAGCTACAGGGGGGGTCATTTGTTCAGTTACACTGTTAGTGTAGAGCGCTGTAGCTCTGTAGTTTTGTGTCGCCTTTGCAGATCAACCGGCTGTTGTGTTGTGTGTTTGTGTGGAGGTAACGGGTCAAAGCACAGGTATAAAGGCAGATGTTGTAGTGTGTGGCTGTAGTAGTTTGACCAGAGATGGTGACATGTTTTTAGGATTAGGTGACAGAGTCAACAGATTCACACCTTCTTCAGTAGAGGGGCTTTTGTCCTTGGCTTTCAAATTCTGACCAGGCGTCATTTAGTTCCATGAAAATCATCTTGGCATATTGTTCATATGGTTGTCCAGTCGCCTGCAAGGGAGGTAAAGGGAAAACAAACACACAACAGTTAAACCCAGATGAAAAACCACTTCTGTACTCATCTACATGAGGGATTCAGAGCAGGTGTTTTGCTCCTGGCAAACACTTGGATATAAATTAGAGAGTTCAGATTAAACATCTCAATCCAGGTCAGGAAACGTTAAAATCTGAAGCGTGCTCTCAAATTTCAAAAGACATAATGTCTACCCATATGTGATGAACTGTCGGTTTACTCAGTTTTTACTCTCCTGTCTCACACACACACACACACACACACACACACAAATGTCATTACATTACACGCAGGTGAGACATGATAAAAAATAAAAAAAAAGAACAAGTGACAAATAGATTGTAGCCAACCAACAGAACTAAAAATAGACTTGGAACATAAAAGAGCAAATGGTCAGAAATTTAAATCTATAAAAAACCAAAGTATTGTTCAATTAAAAACATTAAACCCTTTGCATAAAAGCAGAGATGCACAGCCCTGCTGACACATCTCATTTCTTTCATCAGTAAAAAAACTAAAAAAAAAGACTCCCTCTGTCGCCATGATTTATTCTCATCTATTTTTATTTATAACTTTTCAACATTATTTCTCTTTTTTATGCTTTGAATGTGTCTTTGGAGGAGCACCTGGGATAACTGATCTAAAACTTTAACATTACATTTGATTGAAGACCCCTCAGTGCAGGCCTTTGTGCTGTGACTGAACTTTACATCGATAACACAGTCATCTAACATCACTGTGTGTTTAAATGCTGGAAGACTGTGACAACTTGGATGCTTGTGTTTTTGCATTTTGTTGCATTTTAAGGGGTCTTGTATTTTTGTTGTCTCAAATGAACAAATGCACCTGAACTAAAGCTGCCACCAAGTCTCCCCTGTTTTAATGATTGAGTTGCGATTGATCAGGCACTATTGATCCTGTGATTCGATCTCTTCACCCCAGTGATTGCCTGTGTATTTTTGGGTTGTGCCTCTGATTTTGTTCTGATAAAACAGAGGTTGAATAGAGGAGTGAGAGGCTCTGTATTTTCTCTCAGCAGGGAAAACCACAGGGGAGGTAATTTTACTGGTTGTTTTTAGGACCCCATTTGTGAGCTTCATGTTTTATTTTTGAGAAAACAGTAGACAGTCTCAGTGAAGAAGGGACTCATTTGTGCTGTGTTGTCCTGCTGTGAGTCATTTTGTTCACTTCCTGCACTTGCCAGGCACAGACTGGCTTTCACGCTCCAGATGATGGCACTGATGTTCAGCTCGATTCAGTCTACATGAGGAGGGACTTCTACAAAGCAAAAGCTCTGGAGGCTCCAGTGGCAAAATGCTCCTCCTCATCCTACATCTCCTGACACTGATCCTGATGGAGTCCATCATGGGAGCTCCACAGCTCAGGAAAGCCCCAGATGTACGACTGGATGATGTCAATATTTTTCTGACAATGGCATGGCAAGTAGCCAACCACATACACCCTAATTCGAGCTGTTATGTATGCGGTCTAATACCCTACACAGCTGGAGAAGGTTTACCTCTGATGGCCTTGCCTGCTTCTGATTGTGACACCTGCCACCTGATGCATATTCCTTTGTCTCAGTCATACTCACACCCTGACTGCCCGAGTCTCTCCAAAATGAGACCTCTCAATTGCTCTGGAGGACATGCAAACTGCTACAGGTGCTTCAAAACCCCCAAACCTGTCCCTGTGCTTCTCATACCTCAGCCGTTCCCTTGGTGTCTTGAGAATAACGGTGAAAGACCTGTAGGAGAATCGGACTGCCTTCATACTTTTAAATGGAGTCCAGAACAAACCAACAGTGCATTTAAGTCTTTGGATTCTGCACCTGAGCGATGTTTAGAGGCAGCTGGCCAGGCTCGCCTCAGTGCCTTGGCTCACCGCACTGCTAGCTGCTCCATCTCCTCTCCTGTGGGAATGTACTGGGTATGTGGAAACCTCGCATATCCGTACCTGCCTGTGGATTACAAAGGACGCTGTGGCTTGGCGTACATAGTCCCTGCTATGAGAGTGGCTCACTCTTTACCCCAGAAATCTGCTCTTAAACGAGGACGGCGGGGAGTTTCAGACATCTTCGGAACGCATCACCAGTCACCTTTTAAGAATGCACTCGGCCCTCTTCTTCCTTTTTATGGCGTTATGTCTGCTTTAGATCAAATTTCCGACCTGTCTCGTGCAGTAGAAGTTATAGCCAATGAAACCGGTAAGGCTCTCATGCTCATGTCGAGTGAACTGGCTTCTGTTAGACTCCTAGCTCTACAAAATAGAGCAGCTTTGGATTTTCTTTTAGCAGCTCAGGGAGGAACTTGTGCTGTCATTGGTTCTGAATGTTGCACCTTTGTACCTGAGTATAATGCTACAATTGGTGATATAATCACTCACCTTCATGACACTGCTGCCTCTGTTCACCAGGATCCTACTTCTCTATTTGACTGGTTCAGGTCAACTTTTGGATCAATGAGATACCGTGTCATTGAAGTTATGATTATTTTGGCTGTTTTCGCTGTATTGATGTCATTGTTTACATCATGTGTGAAAAAGTTCCTTTTCAATATTACTTAATGTTTAGACAATAGTCATTTTTTCTGTCTGTTAAATTAACAACAGGGGTTGAAGAAATATTAGATTCAAACTGTGAATAACTGGGATTAAAAAACCTGATAACCTATTTTCTTGTTTTCCGGTCACTGGATCCACACACAATTTTCTGATGAACTTGAAATAAACTATCAGTGGATTTTACACTCAATGTTTTCGTTTTTGTCTTTACCTTGTACTCTACTCACAAGCTGGTTCGGTTTGAAAAAGATTATATTTCAGTGCATCGATCATCAATCAAACCCTGATGATACTTATCCCCACCTGATGAGAGTTTGACTTTTAGATGTTTTTATTAAAAGTAGTACCCCTGGGGGGCGCCAGCTCCCACTATGAGAATCACTCTCGAGAAGAATTTCTTAAACCTATATTCAGTGAACAAACAAACTTTGAGAGTTGAGACCATGTTTTCATACGCTTTAGGCTCATGGTTTCTGAATAATTTGATCTAACTTCTATTTGCTGATCAGTTTGAATTCCCTGTTAGGACAAATTATTTCTTGTATGTTGCTTCTGTGATTCACTGTATCAACTGAGTGGTTGCTCAAACACTTTTGCATTAATGAAAGCAAACTTTATAGATGTAAAGAGAGAGAAGTCTTGTTTTCTTTCTCCCTATACAGATAAGGATCCTCTCTTTACTAGGTCCACCTATAAATCATCATCTGTCTCACCTTATCTGGGTGGACGACCAGGACGGCTTTGCGGTAGACTTTCTTGACCTGCTCGGGAGTAACCAGGTCAGCCATGCCCACAGGCTTCCAGCGCGTCTCTCCCTCCCACAGCACGGTGTGCATGGTGGACAGCAGGGCACGGATGTTACGTTCCTTCCCTTCGATCCAGTCCAGAATCTGGGTCACAAACAGAGGATGGAGAGAAGGGAAGCCATTAGCTGCTGATGGCCAGATTTGGAACCATTATTAGAGGAAATGCTTTCATGCTATTTTGGCTCTGTTGAAATGTTTTTAAAGGACTAATTAGAGGAACCAAAGTTTGGTCATGGTAGACCAACATCGGCTGCCCAATTAATTCTCAAATAAAGAGAGATGCTTCAACAGCCAAAGGTTTGGAAGTACACTATCCTACTTTTGGGAATCACTGAATTGCTTCTATTGTACTACACTGGGACCTTGTGCAGTTTCTCAGAGTGTCTTTGAGAAACCGCAAACAGAAAAACAACAAACTGCTCATTGTTTCACTTCTATGCAGATGTGACTCAGAAGCCCCTGCCTTTAGTTTCTCAGGGTCCATCTCTTTGGCCATCTCCTCCTTCCTCATCTCTGCTATAGTCCTGGGCCCTTTCTTCTCTTTGGTCCCTGCAAAGCCCTGACCCGACAGCAGGTCATCAAAGTTGGCATCCGAAGCCTTGGGCTTCGAACCTAGGAGAGAGGAATACAAACAAAAAGAGAGAAAACATTCTCAGCCATTTGGCATCCCTCACCTCACAATTGTAAGTCTAATTTGTAATCCTCACAGAGAAATGAATGTGACTGTATTTTCAACACTCTGCTCTCTCTTTTAATATGTCATTTAAAAAAGTGAGAGCCATTTTCTTAAACTTCCATTTAAACCATAATTTAATGATATAAAATTATGAGATATTTCATATTCAAATATGATTTTACCTATATATATAAAATGGGTGTGTATCAATGCAAACAAATTCTGGGACAGAAATGTCAGTGAATCCAAATCATGAACATCTAAATTCATCATGTCACTGTGTTGCCCCCTAAAGGGGATTTTTGTTATAAGATCACATACACTTGATGTTAGTGAGTGTTATGCATTCAAATATGGCACTTCTGCAAAGATGTTAGCGAATTTGCAACAAGACCTCGACAGCTGCAGGTAAAAGTGAAACTGCTGCTCACCCATGGCAGCCTGTGCTTTGCCCCCTGCACTGGGTGAGCCTCCTCCCATTGCAGAGAAGCTGACATTGTAGTTGGGTCGATTCTGTGGCGATGTGTGAGGCATGGGGGTGTGGCTGGGGCTGGGCTTTGGCTGCGGCGCTGGGCCCTGTCCCTGGGGTTGCCATCCTCCACCGCCTCCAGCACCTGGCTGCCATGAGGGGAAGCCAGCACCTGTGTGGGCCTGCCATCCTCCTGCATGCTGGGGAGATGGAGGGGGCCGCGATGGGGAACCCATGGGAGGAAAGGAAGGGGTTGTTCCTGTAGGGGTGGTGGGTTTGCTAGAAAAGCCAGAACCTCCTGAAGAAAATAGACATATAGATTATGGTAGAGTGATGGTGCAAAACTAACAAAGACTTGAGAACATTTTCAGTCACTGACCTCCAAGGCTTCCCCCCAGGTTGCCTATGTCAGCGAATGGGTCCAGGGTGTTTGGCTTGGTTTGGTGGGTGGGGGTGCTGTGGACTGAGCCTGTGGGGCTGGTTGTGGCTGACCGACTCCCCATGCCAAAGCCTCCTCCTGAATTAACAAACAAAAAGTGGTTCCTCACATCAAATAATCAGATAAACAGTCAATGCTGTGTGTTTGTGTATTCATGTGTGTGTTTGTGTGTGTGTGCTTGTGAGTACCTGTGCTTGTGGTAGCCGGTCTGTTCCAGTCCCATCCCCCCATGGCATTTTGCTGTTGAATGTTGACAGTTGGGGTGGTAGGCGGAACGGGGGAACTCCGGCCTATTCAAGCACATAAAGGTTAGTCACACTCGGAGTGCACAGTGAATGAACGACATGAGCCCACACAGTCTGAGAAAAAAAAAACAGGCCACAGCTCATCAAACCACTGTCCAGGCTGTTAAATCTGAAGAAAGGTCTACAAGTGTAGCAGAGCTGTCCTACTTAACATTACAATATTGGCTTTGGGCTGAGTTCAGGTTGAATAAAATGCTGTTAGACGAGGAGGAACAACTCGTGCTGGGAGCAAAGCATCAGATGTGCGGTCTCTATGCAGAAGCGGTGATACATCATGCAAACTTATACACATACGACAACAATTTAAAAAGTGTCTGCGTAAGCAATGAGTAAAGCAAAGCTTCAAAAAATAAAGAAAGATATTAAAAACATGAAGCAGTCAAATGAGTCTTTACAAAGACAGCCAGGTTTGTGTGTGTGTCATGGCCACAGGCTTGCAGATGCTGTAAAACATGCCTTACCCTGATTTAGGCAGACAATGCTGTTAGACAGTGTGCGGCAGAGCAGCAGAAGCATGCCTTACCCAGGCTTGTGGGCTGCAGGGTGGGTGATGGAGAGCGAGCAGCATGCAGGAAGGGGTCTGGCTGCCCCATGTTACCTGGTCCAAGGAATGAACCCATCATGTCCTGAGGCTTAGGCATTGGACCTGTCCCAAAAGGGTCAAACGCTGCGGGAGACATGACAACATGCCATTATTTGTTTTCATACTTGCAATACATCAATCTCTTATGAAATGTCCTAAATTATATTCTTTTTCTTTTTGCGTAAGGACTACTGTTTCACCTTTATCAAATCTATTTAAACATCTACTGAAATCCGAAACATGTGTTAAGCAATCTGCTAAATCACATCTGAAGTCTGTTTAAGGTCATGTTTTAACGTCCAAAGCTGTTATCTCACCTGGTGGTGCAGGAGAGGGACACGGTGATGCAGTGTTGGGAACTACTTTATGTGGGGTGGACTGGGCGGATGAAGGCCCACTGGCAGGTTGTGGCGGGCCCCCAAACAAGTCCCCTAGAAGGTCAGTTGCTGCGGCTGCAGTAGGCGGGGGTTGAGCTGTAGGGCATGGGCGGCTGATGTCCTCTCCATCCAGGCCAAGAAGATCCACCTCTTCAGCAGGGGCAGGTGGCGCCGGCGTTGGAGTAGGGGGTTCTGGTTTCTGGGGGGCTGTGCTAGCATTGCTTCTCTGGCTGGAGAGAGAGAGCATCTCATCGTCAGAGGGCTCACTCTCCTCACCGTGACCCCGACCGTCTGGGCCTCCGTGGGGCCGGCTTGGTTCTGCAGGTCGATGACACAGAGACAGAAGGAAAGAGACAGAGACGTGAGATAGAGACAGACAAAGTGGAAAAGACAGCGAGTGATACAGGTAACAACGGTGACACGGGGCGTTAACTGGGGCAGACAGGAACACAGAGCAGGTTAAGAGCAAAAGGGACAAAAGTGAAGTGGAGGAGATAATGGGCAACTATACAGGTCATCACTGCTACAAGCACCAGCTATTCTCCTAACACTGTGTGCTGCACACAGTCTGCCAGTAGGTTGGTAGCTGCTTTTAGCTAATTTAACTAATAAATCAACACAATTAATTTGCATTTACGAGAATCCAATCAATAAATAGTATCCTTTTAAAGAGGGTACAGGATATACAGTGAGGCTACATTAGCTATTATTCATTCAGAGCAATATTTCACCTTGGTAGAGCATTAGGATCCTGTGTTCTGATTATCTACTTCTCAATATCCATAAATATTATTCAAAAACATTTTCCTGTACACGTACAAATGTACAGGAAAATGTACACATGCCTGCTGTTTTAGCATATGTGTAAAATGATAGCAGTTATTTATTCATGTCCCAAGAGCCGTGATATTGATGCCAGAGGCAAGTGTAGAAGTATCTACCAAAATGATATATCACTGCATAACAAGTAGGAGGTTAGTTTCAATTCAATCAGTGCAGATCAATAAAGTAAATAGCAACATGATATTTTACAGTAACATAATATATATTCATCAATAAGATCAATATTTCAATAAAATGCTCTCAGCCTCATGCACTTTAAGGGAGATATGATTGAATTGAAACGAGCCCTGGTTAATAAATGTCACTGCCCTGTACAGTTTCTCCTCTACTGTCTTACCCTCCAGATCCAAGCCCTCCATCTCATCTTGTAGGAGCAAAACATAAGAGGCACATTAGTTTGTTTGTGTGTCTTTATGTTAATGAATGTAAATGTGCTTTTGCAGACGTGTGTTACCCTGCCTAATCCGTGATATTTTGCTCCTGTACCACATTTTACACATTTGTGCATATAAATCTGTGGAGGAGTGTGTACATGCATAATGACTTTGTGAGAGTGTATGTGCATGAAATTGTCCACTTGTTTCTCTATTCTTGTGAGAACCAGTCTGATTTTTGCACTCATGTCTGTCCCTCACTTTGACAGTGGGCCACAAATGCAGGGTAAAGTTGTGTGAAGTGTAAGGAGTTAGCTTAAGGTTTGGACTCATATATTCAGCAACACCTGTCACAGAATAACATAACAGCAGCAATACTTATCACTACCTATTTCGATTTTACATCATATTCAGGATGGGAGGTAAAGAAAATGTCCTAATGTGTGTAATAAGATCTACTAAATCTACTTCTGACAATGGGTTCAAATTCAAGTATCCAGTATGAAAGTGATACCTATTTAAGTGATAACAGGAAACCCTGACATTGAGATTAAAGTAAAAAAAAAAAAAAAACAGATGATGAAAGATGAAACCCCCATATGAGGAAAATTACACAAAAGCTAAGGAATGACTCATTTTTATAAATGAATATCATCATAATAACGATTTCGATGTATTTTTAAGTGTATGACTTCCACATAGAGTGTCCCACCTCAAACATTATACAATATTTAAAAGGCCCACATTGTGTCAAGTGAGATTTCCATGTCTCTTTTGAAGGTCTAGGCCACTGTGAAAGCATCAAACCATCAAACCGAGCCTGAAAACAAGCTGTCAGCACATCTGTAACTTTGTAATGTCACAACAAAGCCCAAGACCAACCATCCAACCTGGCAGAATTTAATTTCTTTGAGCGTCCACCTAAAATCTCTGTTTTCATTCAGACAATCAGAGGACAAGCTGAGGATCTCTCTTCTGATTGGTTCACCAACCTGTTTAAAGAGCTATACAGAAAAGATGTGTAAATAACTATAATGAGATGGTTTTTGGTATTTAAAACCACAATTATGGGACCTTAAATGGATGAAACATGTGTGCTCATGATAGGCCCCAGTGTACTCTCCCCTACAGTACCAGCAATAGCCAGGGCGTCCTGATGTTCCTGGTGGCAGGAGAAAAGTACGTTGGGGCTGAGATCTTTACAGGGAAACTGCTCCCATGGCGGCGTCAGGTCTTTTTGTTTGTCCACCCCCTCCACCTCCACATCCAGTATGACATGGAACAGCTGGGGATACTTCTCAGGTGAGTCGCATGCATCAAGCTCTGGTCTGAGAGGAGAAATAAGGTGTGTATAATTAAAGAAAATGTATGTGTGACAGTGAGAGGTAGTAAATGTGAGAACTGTGCTCATACATGTGAATAAACACAACAAATGTTCTTACTTGTTAAACTTTAACATGGTCGTCCCAGGAGCAATGAAACCAGTGTGGAACTGGATCTGGAAGATCTGGGTGTTGGACACCTAAACACAAGCAGGACAAATTTAAGTTTTCACCATGTTCGATTCCACTGCACCAAACAGTTACTGAGTGAAATCTGTAGTCTCCAAATGACTACCCTAGATTAACTAGTAGACCAATGTAAATGTGCTGATGTTTATCGAAAGCATTTTTACCCAGTAAAGAATTCAGTTTGGTGATACTATTTAATTTCCCAGTATTTTTTGGTGTATTACAATTTGCGAGTCATCTACTTTGACCATGGATCTATTATAAGAATTCGTATAATACCTCCATGACTTTGACTCAATGTTTGATTTGCTGTTTTACCCAGGTGAGTTCTGATTGGCTGTCTCAGGAGATTATGACACGCGATTGGACAGAGGTCACAAGTCCCACCCCTTCCAGCTAGCTAACATCGCAGGACGTAAGAGAAACGTTGACAGGTGAGCTTACTAGCTAGAGGCAGAACAGGTGATGGAGGTGAATAATTTCGCCATAAATACCAAGTATACACTCAAAGGACATTCATCGCGATGTGAAGGCAGAGGCCGGAGAAGCTGAGCGTCAGGAGTTACGTACTTTCGGCAGCGTGTTGGTGAGTTGAGTGAGTTGTGATAGCTAAGCCAACAGTAGTAGGCGATGTTGTTGTTGTCTAAACGGGGCGCCATGACGAAACTGTATTTACTTTGCAAGCGTATGAACATGACTTTTATCTAAAGCTGTGATGTCTAGAGTGTTTGAGATCTACCGTAAAATTCGGTGTATAAGTCGCACTTTTTTTCCCTTTTTTTTCATCTTAAAAGTTGGGTGCGGGTTATACACCGGTGCGACCTATACACCAGTGATCAGACCGCAGTCAGATAGCGCCTGACAACAGAACGCACCCCAGACGCATTGAGGACGTTTTGTGATCTGATCGGCCAAACCACACAAACGCAAGTGTAAGCGGTAATGCGTCCTGTATCTGCATGCAACTCCGCGGACGGAATGTTTCCCACCAGACTCGTTTGGGTCTGCCATCGTCTCTCAAAGAAAATAATATTGTTAACAGTGTTTCACCATCTCTCATCTCTGTCGGGTCGGTCGCGCGTGCACGCACATGTGCATGGACAGGTCGCGCCGGAACGCTAATAAACGCTAAATACGCGATATGGCGCTAAATGTACATGGATATGAAATATACATGGAATGAGTTGTGTAACATTTTATTAGCAAATAGCAATAGAAAACCTTGTTTTCCCACTTTGAGACCCTGAAAAATAGGCTGCGACTTATATACCGGTGCGACTTATATTCCGAATTTTACGGTACTTAAAGATGATTATTTCTGGTTTGTTAACATGGAGTTGTACCTATTTTATTTGCTTTTGCTATTCCACATACTTGGATTTGAAGACTTCTGTGTGATTTCAACTTCACAATTTTGAAGATGTGAGTGAAGTATAAGCTGATTTTATTTGAATACATGTCACTACATGGTTTACATGTGAAATAATTATAATTAATAGTTTAAAGTTAAAAAATAATGACTAAAAGGGAGAAAAATAGCAACGAAATGTTGTACAGTAATTCATTCATTTATTTTATGTATCTTAGAAAAATATCAGGTTAATTAGATGTGATGTTCATTATGGCCATAGAGGATTAGTGCTTGCGTAGAGTTTTTACATGCTCTGGAAATACCCTCAGATTTGGATTAAGGACTCTCCCTGACAAGTGAGATGGCTCACTTCCCTCCTTAACTTACACAGTCGGACTATAGGTCATCTTTTTCCTCCCCCTATCCCCAAGTATACCAGTGTTAAAGGAGTGTTCAAGTCCACAATGTACTAGTTGACCAGTCCACTTTGGCCCTGAACGCTGCCTTGACATTGTTGCATCAGACTGAAACAAGTTCAACAGATCAACACAGATTTAAACAAACCTGAACTTGACTTAATGGAGTTAATTAATCCAGAACTCCTTTTCTTTTTCCCTCCTTTTCATTTTGTTAATTTTATTTGTCTTTTGTAGATTGCAGTGAAACAAGTTATAACTGTACTGAGGCGCATTAGCTTATTTATAAATACTGATATGTTTTCCTCTCTGTGAAGTGTTGGTGATGGTGATACCAAACAACTTTATCCACTACACAGGCCCTAAAATGATTCAGTAGTATTTGGCATAGTGGAGTGCATGAACTCTACCTTGGCCTGAAGACGTCCCCCTATGGTGGACCTCATGTGGTAGACAGAAACCACGACATCACCTTGCACGCTCACACCCAGGGGGAACACCACCTTCCCCTCTTGCACCCTGTGCTCTCTGTGGGAATGTGGGGCATACAGAGACAGTAGGAGGAAGGGAAGTGAGGGATCAGGGAGACATGAGGGGAAAACAAACATGGTGGTAATTGGGTAAGAATAAGTGCACATGATGAAATGAGAGAAAATAAGGAGGGAAAAAAGACAATTTTTTGTTTTTGACTCTTTGACTGAGCTGCTGTATATTTTAATATCATAGTGCATTACTTCAAGCATCAGTCATTACCTCATCCTCTCATATTCCTGTGCAGTGGTGAAGATCTTTGTCTCTCCGATGAGGACGTCGCAAAAGGGCCGACAGCCGCTACGCTGTTTGTTGAAGCAGGGGACCGGACTAATGGTGAGTGCCTTGATCACCAAGGGCTTGGAGTGGGGTAGACTGGGCTTCTCTGACACCATGCTACACACATACCCGATGTACCTGCATGTGGACAAGAAGAGTCAAAATCATTGCTCCTTTTCTCAGCATCCTGTATATCCTTAGATTAACATTACACCTACATCATTTCAATAGTTTTTTGATGATAGAAATCTGTGCAGGGCAGTTACAGGAAGGTGACACAGTCTTGGATGTGCAGCCAAATCAATTTAAGGGCTTTGTGCTCTGTCCAGGATGAAATTACTGCTGCTATTTCCATAAACTCTCATTCAACCTGCACTAAAACTCTGACTCATGAGAAAATTCTTGCATTACCATAGACAGATAAATACTACAGCTACTGGCTGAAAGGGTAATAAAATGTCCATCCTTGGGTGCGTGCCAGCTCTGCAGACTCAGATTGTTGTTCCGGCTGAGGAAACAAATGACTGTTGGCTCCAATGTTGGGCTTCAGACGTTTTCTACCTATTCGGAGTCACCCCCCCCCCCCCCACCTGTAACAAGTAACAAGGAAGTGGTCTAGAAATATGCTGTCATTTCCCTCTGGATGAGTACATAGGAGAATAATTGTGGATCATGGTGGAACCGCTGATGCTGTGAAATTGTTTCTAACCTCAATTTATTGTCACTAGATAAATATTTATCAGTTAATTAAATAGCCATATTTTAGTGCAACATCTTTCATAAAACATTGATCAAATACTTCCACTTCCCACCCACTTGTAATTGTGGTTCTTGCGTTGTTCCCTCTGCCCTTATCAGACTCATAAGCCTTTCTGTCAGACTCTTAATAGGGGCGTTTCCACTGCAGGAACTTCAGGGTCATTTTACGGGACCGGGTGGTGCGTGTCTCCATAGCAGGAACCGTCCCTGAACTTTTATGGGGGCTTAATGAGGCCCTGCCTCAGGGTAGGTACTCAGATTGGCTAAGAAAAACTCCCGGGTGGGGCTTGAGGTTTCCCCTGTGCTGATTGGGTATACTCAGAGCGGGATGTGACACCAACAGAAAGTGCAAAAATAAGCGCCCTTTTTAAAACTCTATAGAATAGAGGCACTAGTAGAAAGCATTTACAAGGCCGGGAAAAACAACAACAACAAGCGCAGTGAAAGGAGACAAGATGTAGCCTATGATAAGTGGGCAAAGACTACGAGATTACGAGACCACCAAAACTATTACATAATGATTGTGTCGCCTCAAGAGTCCAACGTCCTACTCTGCTATGGAGACACTGTGGCTGAGACGGCAGAATGAGAGGACGTTCCTGTAAAGCTCCTCCCACCCTTTCCTTTACCAGGAACTTCCTCAGTGGAAACGTGGCTAATGTTGTTTTCCTTTTCTAGCAGCTTCACTGGGTGGTTCATGAAGCAATTTAACTGCAGAGGTAAGAGGTTTGTAAGAGGTGCTACAGAGAATTGCCTCTCTTTTCTTCCTCTCACTTCCCCTCTTTTCTCTCCCATTCTTCTTTCTCACCCTCACACTCATGTGGGTGAATGCAAACCTGCGGTGTGAAGGCCACAGACCGGAACCTGGTCTCTTGGCGCTGAGCAGCTGCATGGCAGGAATTGGGTTGTTGAAGAGGTGGCAGAAGCAGAACATGGCACAGACCAGAACACCCGAAGGAGCACGACCATCCTGAGAGCAGATGACAAAGGGGGAGACTCAGTCTTCTTAGAAATTGCTAGAGATTTTTGAGCTGAAATGAGCACAGTGACTCAAACTTTATTAATGATGCTTTAACTCTAACTTAAAGACAAAAATGGGTACTTCCATTTGCACAAACTAGTAACTAATGCATGCAAAACTAGTAGTAGTTCTTTTAATATACTGTGATGTCATGAGAGGTGGTCTCATAGAGAGGCATTCCCTCCTGGTGGTGCAGCAAGGACTAAAATCTCTCATGGCTTTGAGCAAAAAGAACGACAAACCCACAGTGAGCAGAGCAGCCAGAATTATATGAGGTGAGTATACGAGAGGCAGAAAAAAGTTGGCCTATTTTGAGACAACTGAATAAACCGAATTTAAGTCGAAACACAACACTCTTCACTTCCTGTGCCCATGCCTCAAAACTTTAGGGAGAAGCTCCATGCCTTGCTTGAAATCACAGTATTTACTCCAGTTCATTTCAGGTCACAGGGAGACAAAGACATTCTTGTGATCTAAAGCTGAGAAAACACATTTTTTTAAGAAAGGAACTGTTTGTTGAAGATTATGCAAGATGGAGCAGTTCGCCAGACCACAGCCAAAACCACAGTGAGTTGGCAATAACATGCTCAACCACATGCCAGTGTACAGTAACACTGTCACTGAATTGGAACAGACAGAATTTTCACTGAATATTTCAGTGGCGGTGTTATTGCAAAATATTTGGGATTTTTTAACTTGGCTGCCAAAATCTGTCATGTTTCATGACGCAGTGGGTGTGTATTAGAAATGCAGATTGTTGCTAAGGAGATTTGGTAGATTTTTGGGTTTGAAAACCTCTTGTACATATTTTAACTCTTGTAACTGTTAAAGAGTGTTTTTCCATCAGTCCCAGTTCTATGACCAAATCAGATCCACAGTTCTTCAATTATTTGATAGTTTTTCTTACCGAGCAGGTGATGACACACACATTCTTGGGATTTTGTTTGAGCCAGTTGTGCATGTTCTTACACACAGCAAACAGGTTGTGAAGGCTGGGAGCCTGGCGAGAAGGCCAGCTACACTCTGAAACCTGGAAAAGGGAGGATGCAGGGGTGAAAAATAAGAGAAGAATGAAGGACAGACATAGGCAGAGCAAAAGGGCAAAGAGGAGGCAGAGAGCAAATGAGTTGGAAATAGAAAAATAGGGAGGCGGAGAGACGGGAGAGAGAAGAGAGTAGAGGAGGAAAAAAAGTTGGTAAAGCAAAAAAAAGATATAAATCAGAAGGGAGGAGAAAGGAGAGGTGGAGGTTAGCAACAACACTGCAGCAGCAGCAGCAGAGCAACACAACACACTAGTTGCCACGATGAGTCATCTGTTCAAGATACAGCAACTTCCACAAGCAGACAGGGGGCCATCTTGGCCTTGTTAATGGCACAGCTTGACTCCTCAGCTTCCTCGGATGTTATTGCCAAAGGGTGGCAGTCTTTAATGCAGACATCCCACACGGGCCTTCCCTTGAATTTAAGTCCAGCTGTGCATAAATGCTGAATGACATGACTCAAGGCCCCCCCCCCCCCTGCTGGAGTTATACCCATGTCATAACTATAAAGACGTAATGAGACAGATTAAATTGAGCATTTGAGTTTTATTTTTGAATGTTACTTAAGATGGGACACTTGGGACCTATGAATTGAACTTATGACTTTGAGAATTTTTTGTTGTGAATTGTGTATAAACTAGACTAAATACATTATTTCCAGATACTAACTTCTTCAAAAGGATTAATTTACATAAAAATACACCCCCTGATGTAGTTATAGCACCCTGAAGCACCCCAAACATCCTTCAAGCCCACGGTTTATTCACATTAACTGCTCAGTGGGAAGTTGTGGTTGCTACGGGGGTGTTCAGTAAATTCAAAGTGTATAATTGAAGCATTAAAGGCTCTGACTGTATGGGGATATCTGACTTAACCCAGTGCACATCATGTCAGAAAGCTAAAACAAGTTTTTGAGGAAGCAGATGATATTAGATCTCAGACACACAGACATTAAAGATCCAGATATTTTTCTCAGGATTTGATCGACCAAACCGGGAATAGAAAAAGTCACATCTTCCCTCCTCCTTCCTCTTATTAGGTAAATCTAATTTGAGGCTTTGCTTTCGGTGCTTTCATAGTTTGACAGCACATATCGCAGCAGCCTCCAATTTTTAATACCGGCAGACCAAAAATAACCAGCAAATTATAAACAAGTCCTCATCCCACTGTAATGTTATAATAAGTCAGGGCTTGAAAATGCAGCAACCACTGACAGCCAAGTACAAACTATTAAATCTGTCACAGCTTCATCATCTGTGGCTCCATGAAACATTGTGGGACATGCTCACCCTGTTGGAGAATTTGGCGCCGCGGTAGTTGCGCTGTGATAGGTTGAAAACAGTGTAGTGGTCGGCATGGCGACTGTCGAGGAAGGAGCGTATGTCCTCCACGTGGTTCTGGTATCCAATCTGCACTGACTCGGCTGGATAGGTCATCACTGCAGGACGACAACAACAACAACAAAAAAAGAGATACTCAGTTCATACTCAGTTGGTAAATATGTTTATGTACTCAATGAGTAAAACTGCTTATATATTCTACTGCTGTTGAGTGCAGGTTTGTGAAAAAGTGAATAGAAAATTGAAATATGGGATGTGGATCACACAAAGGTCCACATTCAAGCATGACTGACTGTGGCTGCACACAAAGCAGGATTGTATGGAAGCCCTGAGGTGGCAAATGTACAGCTGAATGTGTCCTCTACACTGGGATACATCCTTACTCTGTGTGTCACACTGTTAGCAAGTGTGTAGAGAATGAAAGAAAAGGATGGAGGGAAAGCTTGTGTCTATTGTTTTTATGTGTTTATTTAATTACACACGAGCTCCCATCCCATTTTATTGTGCTAATGGAAAGTGACTCAACCATCTCATGTACAAAGTGAGTTGTGTCTGTGTCCTTGGATGTTGTAGACAAGTAGAAAGTATGGTATTTAAGTTATTTTGTGTTTACCTATGATCCGTGATGTGATGTAGGCAATGTCCAGCTCCCCTTTAGTGTACCTGAAACATAGCAATAAAACCTTTTTAAAGGATTAATTTGGATGAAATTAGCAAGAAGAGGAAAGATAAGAAGCATTATCACAATTAGACTGAATGCAATCAGTGATACTCAATCAACTCTTTTGACATTTTATTGCACAGTAGATATAAAATGTGACTGTACTGTACTGTACTTATGTATCCAATATAGCAGGACCATTTCAGTATAGTTGTCAGATAATTTGGGGTTTTGCTTAGGATGCAAAACATGCTCTGTTCTTGAAAAACATCAAATCAAATGTGGACATGAATGTCCAGCATCCAACAGGCTGATCCAGGCTGCATATCACACACATCCAAGAAATTAGACTCGGTGGCAAAAAAGCATCCATGAGTTTGACTGTGGGGAAGTTCTCCTTTTCAGGCTGATCGCATTAGGCTGAACTGTCTGGGATCAAAGGAATGAGCCATATGTGATTTCCTCAGCTGAGCAGCATTGCCTTTCACTGCCAAATTAAGCTTTTCCATAATGATTTATTTTTTTACTGTGAGCAGCTGCAGCGCACACGCACACAGATGAATAACTTTGTAGCCCACTACTACTGCACCATGGAAGAGATGGTAAACAGCATTAATGAAACTGAGAAGGTGAAAGGTGGTTGGAGTGGGCATTGTTTTAATGGATTAGGTTTTCAGAAAATTAGTATTATGTTTTTGTGATAGTGGAGTTTATTTAGTTATTTATGAAAATGTGTTCACACAGTAGCAGCAAACAGCTTGGCTACCTGCCGCACTGCAATTATCATACACGCTACATTAGTGGGCTAATGTGTATGAAATTGAGGTGACTTGTTGCAGACTGTGAAAATCCCCCAAGCAAAGCTGATCTGAGCCAGTCTACTCTGTGTGACCGGGTGGGTGGGTGGGTGGGTGGGCAGGGAGGGGGGGCTTGTTATGTAATGCGGTGCTAGACAATTAGTTTGCTTTCACATTACAGCAGGTTAAGTATGCCTTGCTATTTTTTTTTCTTTACATGCAATTAATATCTAATGTTATGTGGCCTGCCCTTTAAAAAGTAGTGCTAAGGCATACAAGCCAGAAACCAAACCAAACCACAGAGAAAGGTGGGAGAAGATTATTTGTGTCCTAAAGCCCTCCATAATGAAGTAACTGGACCACAGGTCATGTTTCTATTTTGATCCAACTCTATGTGTTTATCCCAGACTGAACAGCAAACTGTAGATTTCACAGGCAGTGACTAGAATAGTGAATAATAGTGAATATACTTATCTAATATTGTTCAATGTCTTGAAAATAGAAATGTTCGTAAAAAATATTTTAAGGAACTGAAATCTAGCAGTCATTACCACTCTGTCTTGTCCCTTGTTTTTGTCCCCAAAATATCCCAAAAATATACAATACGAGGTTATTGGATATATGCTCTGTGTAAATCTGTGGTTTTATCTGCTTCTGCCTGAAATAGCTAGTGGGCTATAAGAGGAGAGAAGCAGGTCAGATGTCAGGCTTAAATGGTCACAGCCAAGAGCCATGCAGTAAACAATAAGCACTATCCCTGACCTCTGAGGATAGACTAGCAGCCAATTAAAATGTACAGCGCAGTAGTAGTACATAGCCTGAAACCAGGGGGAGGACACGAGAAGGGGAAAGTTGCCACTGGGGGAATTTGCTGTTATACATTCAGTCTGTTAGATATCATGTACACACAGAGAGTTTTACAAAATTATAACTTCACAGTAGAATTCAAACCTAAGCTCATCTATCAAATCAAATACAATCAAATACACTGAGCAGTAATGTTTATCCAGCAAATGTGTGCTTGTGTTAATTTACTGTCAGGCTAACTGCTTCTTCACTTTTGCTAATTATGCATATATGTTTACCAGAGGAACAGTGTTGTGCCTTCTATGGGCATTTGAAGGAACTATTTGTAATATTTCTTCTTACGTCTTCAGGGCAGATGGTGGCTGCAGTGAGAAGACAGGCCGGGGCTAGCTGGTTAGCATGCTAACTTGTGAAGAAGAAAAGACACGTTCTCTCCACCACTGGCGATTGCTCTCGGTGAGTAAAGGAATGAAGCCTGATGCTAAACACACAATATTTTTTCTGCACTGAGGAGTAAACATTAGTTTGGCATGTAGCTCCCTTTTAATGGTGATGTTTGCTCATGGCAGTTTGCCTCTTTGTAGCATTTTTGACAGATTCTGTCAAACCAGTTTTATTGTTGATGTGCAGGTTTATTTTTATTATACATTTATGTACCTATTATATCTCACCTTTCTAATTTTTAGTGACTTGACCATGTACTCACAAACACATGGACTTTAAATTTTAGCTTTCCTGTATTCAGCACATGCTCCTCCCCAGTTTGAATAGCATTTCTACATTAATGCACAGTTTCCAGAAGTTTCCAGTTTTTTAGCTGATCCTGAGTCATTTCATCAAATTTCTCTTAACTTGAGAGCAAAAAATCCCCCAAACTTAATGTTATGATTCATCTGAGAGACAGGTAGATATGTCAACGGAGTGTAGTGCTAATGACATTGGGACAAATGAGTGATGAAGGATAGATGAAAACCATTGAGAGAGAGAGAAAGTATGAGACAAGGCAGAAAGGAGCAAGAGATGAATGTATGTCTGAGAGGGTGCAGGTGGGGGTGGGGGTGGAGGGGGGCAGTCTGGGTACAGACCAAGGACACTGTGCCTTTCAGAAAACCAGATCAGCCATCCGTACTCCATCACCACTGTGTTTCTCAGACAGGGGAACACACTGTTGAGTGCCATTTCCAGATTGGTTTCCCTGCAAAATCTCTCTTCGGCCAGGTAAACAAACAAGCTGGTTGCTTTAAATAATTCAGCAATAGCCCTTTGCCTTGAATACAGATGAGACAGAGGCAGAGAAGAACCAATCAAACCTGGTCGACGTTAAAAGCGGGACTGGTTAACATCTGTGTTCACAGCAATTTTAGCATTAAACAAGCTTCTTTCGTGTTCCAACAGTTGCTGTCGATATGAAACAGACTTTTTAAGCTGCTCAGCCAGAAAACCTTCAAGCTCCAACCCCTCCCTCTACTACATATAAAGGCAGAATAGTATGTAAATCTGGAGAATTATCTGCCAATGGGTTAAATCAATCACTTAAGGAGGAGAAACGGCATATGAACAATGGAACTTTTTGTTGACAGAAGCTTTACAGTGCAGCCGACAGTGAATCAAAACGAGTAAGTATGAGTATGGACTGTCCAAGAAAATAATAAGCTCAAAGATGCCAAAAAGCTCCTCAGAGCTCAGGGAAGCTGCCCTTCCCACCTTTCCAAAATTAACAATAACAGGAGCTTTAACCAATTCTACAAAAGAGAAGTAGAGGAAATAAGATATTTACAGTGTTGTTTTTCTTCTTGCTTTGTTTTTAGACTCGCCTGATTCCTGAACTGAGCCAACTTGTTTTCTTGTGATAGATGTGTGGGATCTGATCTGTTAAATTTAAGCTTCAGACATTTTGGCTTCTTGTCAGTTTCTAGCTGAAAAAAAGTCAGAATATGTTATCGAGAAATATCAGGAGCCATTACGCTGCAAGAGGTTTAACGATCTCAAGGAAATGGCGCTTGACTAGATTATTTATCAGGGGTAAGAAAATTTTGATGTACAATTGTGAAAGGATATTGACTTTGCTGAATTGCCCCTTTTTGCAGGGTGACAGAGAGCAGCCCCCCCCCCCCAGGTTTCACCTTCACGGACACAACACTGGCTAAGTCCTGATACTAAAGCTGTAAAATACAACCGTAACGTTTGGGACAGATCTGTAGAACCATTGTACTGGATATTGACTGATATAGCTCTGTTCCCCTGATGCTTATTTATTTACTTGAGCCAGTTGCCACGGTAGCCTGCTCCCCACCACCCCATTATGCTCACCACCCACTCAAGCATACATATACAGTCTGCACAAACACACACCACCACACGCTGGGCCCTGATGAAATGAATCCTTCTGGATCAGCACTGCACTGGCCATTTGGCACAATGAGCTGCCATGAATAATTCACCAAGGAGAGGTGTGATGGAGAGGAGACGAGAGGAGAGGAGAGGAGAGGAGAGGAGAGGAGACGAGAGGAGGGGAGAGGACAGGAGAGGAGAGGAGAGGAGAACCTGGAACTTTGCCAACATGTGAGCAGCAAAGGAGAGGAGACACAAGAGAGGAATAACCATGATCAAATTTGCTGAGTCAATAGTGAGAGCTGTGTGTGTGTCTTGAGTGTGCATGTGTGTGACAGCACAGAGGTCCCTTTGTGCTGCCCTGTGCAGATGCCTGTGCACAAACACACTGGGACGACCGAGCCGTGCCAGACTCTGCTACCTCCCTCTCTTCCTCCCTCCATCCACACAGCTCTGTTTCACTTCTAAAGCTGCTGGACACTCACTTTAGATTGTTGTCAACAACAGAAACAACATTTAGTTGATCCACTTGATATTAATTAGATGAATGCATCTTATATACTCATCAGTACAGGATTACAGTGTCCCATTACAGCAGTTTCAGGTGCAAAGAATCCATGTTGAATATTGAATATAATAGAGACAAAGGATAAAAGCAAAAAGGTTATCTATGTTGTCATTATAGCTAAAAAATAAATTAAATCTAGAGCAAGAGGGTGTGTGGATCCATATGCTGATTCTGCACCATGGGTTTGAGGTAAATGTTTTTTAGAGTGATTTTTCAGAATAGTCCATTTCTGACTTAACTTAACTTAACTAACTTTGACAAAAACTCTCTTTGGTTTCTGAAGGTCTACACTGGCTACAGTTTATTTCCCCTTGTCTTCTAGTATCTTTGACAGTGGAAGGCAAACACCCAGTCTGGACACACAGCTGTGGCACTGGCACTGAAAGATCTTATGGACCTTTACACACTTTCCAGCCTGAGCCTAGCAGATCACAGGTAAAAACAACAATACTTCAGAACTGAAACAGTTTCGCTTCTTGCACCACCAGCTGATAATGAGGGTCAACCTGTGTCTCTTTTCCCCTCAGGCCACTTTGACTAATATAGGAGTGAAAGGAAAGAGCTCATGAGCAGATTTTAGATATCTGACTAAGCAGAGGCTGAGAGAAAAAATACAATGTACGCTGACTAAGTAGCCAAAGTTTTGTTTCAAAGTACTAATAGGAGAATCCACATAGAAATTTTCTAAATATAGATATTGCTGGTCACATCTGTGACTAAACACAAACCCCAAGCTAATGGTTGTTGTTGTAAGTTGTGTTTTCAGAAGCATTTTTGTGAGTCACAGATCGTTCTGGTCAGTTTGTTCGATGAAAAAACAATTAAAATCCATCCTTTCCCTATCCTAATACCTAGTAACAGTGATGGCATTATTGTTTGCTTCCTATTATGGAATTAGACACAGCAAAGCTAGGGTTTGTCATCCCATTTTATTTTTTAAAATAAAGCCAAATTCTCAGCCAGACCAAACACCAGAAGTGATGATATGACCACATTTGGTGAGTCAAAACAGTAAAAACACTTCGCAACCTTAAGTGTATGAACACAGCAGTCACTTACGTGGCAACCTGATGCATGACCTTGGTGGACGTGTCCTTCAGCGTGTCCTTCAAGTTGTCCTTAAAGTTGCTGAAGAACTTCCCAGCTCCTCCCTTCACCATATCCAACAGTCCTCCACCATAATTGGCATCTAAATCTGGGAATGAATCAGCCAATCAGAATCCAGGGGAAAATAACACACTCATGAGCACACATAGAGACACACACTGAGAATGCAGATGTTGAACACTGTTGAAAACCTGACTTACTATAACTGTTCAACACAATTAAAAGTAACTGTTTTCTATACAGATGATGGATTTCAAAATGTTTATTGAAAATATGTGATTGTTCAATTCTGCACTGGATTTTAGAGGCGATGCACGTATGAGTCAACAGACAACACAACAAGTGCATATGTGTGTAGGTGTTTGTGTATATCCATGTCAAGAGTAAGCAAGTATTGGAAGAGAGCCAATATCTGAGTCAGCATTCCTGCACTGATCTGAGATTTCTTCTCTCTTTCTGTCTCTCGCCTCTTTTTGTACCTGCATACAACAACCACAATGGCATCAATTGAGCTATAAGTTGGCAGTGCTGCCACATCAGCAGACATTAAACATGATGCAGCAGAAAATCAACCACTACTGGGATTTTCAGGATTTTCAGAGTCAACCGTCTCTGAAGCACCTGGGTTCATTAAGCACTTCTCGTTCTCTTCTCCAGACCAGAACACTTAAACACCTTGTGCTCCTCCTTATCATCTGGAGCTAGCTGACTGGTTCTTTGAGTTACTGGTTCTCATAGTGGGTGCCTCGAGGATGAGGTGCCAAAAAAAATCAAGTTTCAGGTCGGTCTGGGCATTGTATAGGTCATTGGGTTGAGCAGGCGCCTCATGTACAGAGGCCATAGTCTTCGCTTCCTGTCTATCTCTACTGTCCTGTCAATTAAAAGCAAAAAGCCCCAAAAATACTTAGTTGGAAACCAGCCTCTGGCTCAGGTGGTGTTTCAGTTTGGTTATTTTCAAATGTAATTGTCTGCAGTCTGTCTCAGTTTGTGTGAATGTCAAATAGGGAGATAACACAAGCAGCAGCCCACTCTGACCATAGTATCCCTGAAGCATAATACACTGTGCACAGCTGCAGCTTCATGGATCTCAGAGCAATAGAAGAAATAAAGCAAAACATCATCCAGGAGAAGAATCCCTCATTGTGACAATATTAGGACCTTGTGTGTATACACTGCTCGATATGATATCAGAGTGAGGCAGATGGTTCATTATGACGAGATGCTACTGTGTCATTAGCTGGTAGTTGGCTGCAATTTGTGTAATGTTATTGCAAATGAGGATATAACCTAAGAGGAAAAGCTAATAGCTTATATTACATGTCATTTTTGGCCCATAAAACCTGCTAGTGGGTCACTATGGTTTACTGTGTGAAGACATGACCATGATCACCTCTCCCAGGATAGCTCTTCTTTATATGTGGAAGCATTTCTGTGTGTCCATCACATCTCAGTGAAACAGATTACGTCTGAATGAGTGGGTGCAGCACAGGCCCCAGCAAAATTTAAAGTTGTACCTCCTCTCTGAGAGTGACGTTATCTCACATATTTATATTTTTTTCAAGATATCATTTGTGGATAACAGCAGACATTCATACTTACAATCTGTCTAGACGGAGCTGCAGGCTGTTGAGATAAAGTTTCCTGTGTATTCATTCAGCGAATGTTTCTCTCCTCGCTTTATCACATGCTGATCTTGTCTGTTCTCGATCCCTCTTCCCTCCTCTCCTTCCCTGTCTTGCTCACTCCATCTTGCCCTCCTTCACCATGTTATATTTGAGACGATTCTTCACTAAGTTCCAATTTTAGACTTTTCATGTCTGACTGCAGAGGCCTGATGTGTGCGACAGCGATTTATTTTTTCTTCCAAGGAATAAAGCTCCTGCTTGTTGAGCTAATGCTGAACAGCATATGATCCACAGACATTTTCTAAACTCTACTGGAACTTTGCCTGTGGCAGTCAAGATTACCAGCGTCAAGACGAGAGTACATTACAGTGAATGCTTTTTTTTATTTTACTGAACAGAAACACACTGACTGAACAAATATTTATGTAATCCAGGTTGTCTCAGATTTGGTTTGAAAACTTAAGCAGAAGATGTTTGGGGAACCTGGGATGTGAGTTTATGTACCAGACATGAGAAGTCCTAAAAGTCAGGACATTTCAACCTCTGTGGATTTCACTATTTTTTTTTTTATTGTGAGTCCCCCCCAACTTACTGAAAGTGCATAAATAAGTTTTCTCTGCTTTCCTTCCAGGAGCAGTTGGATGTGGTGGTTGTCACTTGAGAATACCTTCAGCCATCATTGGTAAGAAGTTATGATTTGACCTCTGAACAGCACTTTATCTTCAGGGCAGAATGAAAGCTATGGTGAGTCACTATCAAAAAATAAGATGGGCTGGGGTTAGCTGGTTAGTGTGCTAACATCAGTAGAAGAAAAGAGGCAGCTTGTTGAACATGAAATATTTCTTCCAGACTGGTAAGAAAATGGCTGTTAATTCATCAACAGGTATTAGATGAAAAATATTGTCCCTTTTTGTTTTATCTGTTAAGACTAGAAGGGGCTTCACTTGGCCAAGGCCATCCATTCATTCTGAAATGAATTGCTGAAAACCACAACAACAATTAAAGTGTTAGTATTTTAAAAGGACCAAGAAAGAATTAAAGTAAATTGCATTGCTGACATTTTCTCATCTGGCCTTTTTAAACCTCACAACCTTTAGCGGACAGCAGGCCTGATTTTTTTTTTTTTTTCCTCACATCTTGTGAAACTGCACAGCACAGATGTACTGTCCTCACCTTTATGTGGTGAGTGTTTTATTGTGTGACCTTGGGGCATTTCATCTTTATTCATCTGTACAGCAGAGTGTCAACGGGAGAAAAAATGAGAAAGGACAATTTGCAGCTAAGGCTAAACTCCCCTCAGCAAACATACTCCATGTTTTTTAACAACAAATTTGTACAGAATAACCCTGTTAACCCTGGAGCTACCCTGAGTGAAATCTAATTTATTAAATTTGTTTATTGCATCCCGTGCCTACTGCCAGATGCACATTATCAAGATTTATTCAAGGGATGGTTTGGGAAATGCCTTCACCAACTGCTGCTGCCACTGGGAGCTTCATATTTAGTGTACAGACATGAAAGTGGTCTCAGTCAATCAATTACCTCTTAGCAGGTGAGCATATTTTCCCAATGTGGAACTGTTTTAATATAGTAGCCCAAGTGAGAAGGTCTGTGATGAGAAATAAAGTCTGGATTCCTTCCCTGGCCATCACACTGTAATTTCACCAGTAGGTTTTGGTCTATTTTAAACCTCCTTACTATGCAGATTTCCCAGTCAGTGAGCATGACAGGATGTATTAGGAAAACCTGGATCCTGCCCTGCCTTGAAATCAAGAGCTAAGTGACGCTCAGCCTGGATCTGCCAGTCATGTTTGATACCTGTGCAGGTAGAGAGGTGGCAGTGATGATGAAGGAACTAATGTGCTTCAAGGGAGTCATAAAAACTGAAAAGAGATGTTCCACGAAAACAGGGCCAGGCCACTATCCAACACCCTCCCTCCGCAACAGCCTTGTATCACTCTCACTGAGCCGACCAATAGAAACAAAGGGAGGAAGAGAGTGGGGCAAAGAAAAGAGAAGGGCAGTTCCAGTTATGTCCAGAGGGATCAGTGGGCTGTCTGAATATGTCTCCCTCCTCCTACAGCCCCAAACAATTCGCCCTCAATATCCAGCTCAGACTGAGTGATACACACACATATGTGCAACGATGAAGCCTGACAGGCAAACATGCTGCACTACGCTGGATCTCTCTGCTACTGCTCTGGGCCCTGGGCCTTGTTGTGTTTGTGTCCAGGACCTGAATGACTGCAGCATCAATCTAGACTCTAATCTGCTTAATTATAGATGCTGCTGATGAGACAAGGAGTATGAGGAGTATGATTAATCCTCTACTATGCAGCTTAACCAGGGGTGTATTACGCTGCTTTGAGTTGCATGAAAGCTGTTACACGCCGGTAACAAACTGTGACAAACAGGTACTAGCTGACATTAAATAGTCCGAGTATAAAAGGTCTGACGTTGCTGTATTATGATCAGGAAACTACTCGCTCTGTGTTTACATTGATCATCATAAATATATTTGCTCTTCTTGATTCAAACACTGTCCTCAATATGTAGTGTCCAAATTGGCTCATAAATGTCTCTACTCCAGATTTTACCATTGAGTATAATAGGTTGGATAAATCTGCACTGACAAACTTCAGCAACGGATGAATTATTTAACACGTGTAACAGTTGGGTCATGTCAAGGCCTGTATAACACACATAAAACCTTGTGTCCAACTGAGCCACAGCAGTGTGACAGGGAGTCATCATGCACTATACCAGGACAGCGAAACCGAAGACGCTAAATGTAATTTAGTCATGATTTATTTTATTATTAACACCCAGGGCTTTTCTGACACATCTAAATGCCTTCTGTGCCAAAGGCCTATTGAAGCTCTGGTTGTTTTATCAATCAGAATATAAATGAGGCCACTGAAAGGGGAGACACTTTGCTTATTTGCAGGAGCATGGGAAATAATATATTCAACATTAACGAGAAATGAGCGATACAGTGATCACGCAAGACTGCAGCGAGTTAAAGCCAGATGAGCCTCTTTTCTAGTTAGTACCGTATTACTTTGAGTGGTGACAGCCATATCTAATTATTCTTATTTGTTCTTACATTCAGCAGCATTTTTACATAGTAGAAAACAGAAATAATAGGTCATGAATAAATCCTGATTGCTGCTTCTCTTTGGACAACTGTCTGCTAGTTAACACCACATGATGTCTAGGAAATAGATTCTGTCTGCCTGAAACACTGAAAGTGAAGCTGTATCTGCTTTCAACTCCTTATGGTATGTTACTTGTGAGCAGTTTATTTTTTTGTTGTTAGAATAACTGTCAAAGCCCCAAAGGGTGAGACTTTATAGTTATAATAATAAGAGTTTCATGAAAATTATCAAATATGAGCAGTAGTATAGTATAGTTTTCCTTCCACTGATCATCTTTGGCGTCCCAGTGATATACTCATTGTTAGACCACAGTACAAATACTAAACAGCTTCTAACTCCCTGTCAATACACTTTCAATAAGGAACTGTTTCCTTTGTCATCACCATGATAATTCATTTGATAAAGATGATAATTTAATCAACATTGGCTTCTCTGATCATCTCCAAACAATATCAATGATTAATTTAGTGGATTTTTTGTGTTTTACTTAACTCTGCCCATCTTATTTTCTGTCTTTGTTGTGTTGTATCCCATCCAAAATGTGATATAAATGAATTTTGTCCACAGTGGGACACCATACCTTTGCCTTAATGCTTTCCATTCTTTGCCCATCCCAGCTGTATCTTGTATCTACAGTATGTCTCTGTATGTCTGTGTGAATCTGCCTGGCTGCTTCGCTGTTGGTCTGTTAGCCAGTCTACATGTCTCCATGTCAGTGACCAGATGGATGTGGGAGTGTGCAGGCTGGTGAGCCAGCTACAGTGACAAACTCTGCTGATACAGACACCAGAGGAGGCTCTGATATGGACTCCCATCGGGTAATACAGCCGCAGAGAGCCCAGGCACTCAACGGTAAGAGAGAGAGTGCTACATTAGCAGCACAGGGAGCTCGAGGCTTTGCCAGAAAGATCAATGGTTTGTTTGAATGTGTCTCCCTCCTCCCAGAGTGCCAACCTTTACCCCTCTAATGCCGTTTTTTGTGAATGGGACAGAGACGGGTACACTTGTACATCAAAAGAACCAGCCTGGCAGGCCAGACAGACATCTGACACTGGACTCCCTCCTC
The DNA here is from genome assembly GCA_021432705.1 of Caranx ignobilis. NCBI lineage: Eukaryota > Metazoa > Chordata > Actinopteri > Carangiformes > Carangidae > Caranx > Caranx ignobilis. The sequence continues at coordinate 3,025,024 of MU270014.1, forward strand.
CTCCTCCTCCTCCTCTTCTCCACCACCAATCCTCAACCCCAATCCCCTTCCCTCATTGACCCTCCCACCCTCCTCATCCAGCTTCTTTTGTTTCACACAAATGTTCATCCCTGGGGGCCGGCTGACTCCACAGAGCACTGCAGTGAGGTGATCACAGGGCAGAGACAGGCACAAGCCTCACTTACTGATTTATTGAGACTGAATTCAACAAAGTATGTCAGGTATTTGTCACCAGATAAATGATGGATAACAGATGGATTATAGAGTAGATTTTTGTTTTAATTGAATACATTAAGCTGATAATCCATCACTCATAGCCAGGCAGAGAATATTTTTCCACTCCCGCTCCCAAAAATCCAGGTATAATTTAGTCTATGAGCTGCTCTAATTGTGGTGATATCGAAAACTAATATGGAAAAGGCTAATAGGCTATCAGTGTGGTTTTTAAACAGATGTCTTTAAACACTGACTTACAAATGAGTTTGTGTATTATGCTTCCATGTGTGTGCATATTAATTGAGATATTACGGACACTCGTGCAAAATGAAGGTCTACAAACAGTTTTGGACACTGAATGAATGCTCAGTGGATTTCTCTATGGGCAGATGTATTGACTGGGTAGCACCTCATGTAAGAACAACAGTTTTACACACTGGGGCATGTCTTCATATTTTTCCTGCAGGTAACAACCTAGTGGTTCCAGTTAGGTGGGGTCTGGACACCACCTGAAGCCCTGGGGAGTAGATTCCGGTAGGTGCATAGCGTCATTGCATACTTTCAGTATTGTTAGCCAGTGTGCTGCTGACCACTGCTACCTCTCCAGCAGCAGGCCGCGTTATTACCGTGCAGCCTGAAGTCATCACATCCTATTGGAGCAAGCACTCTTAGGTGCCCCGCGTCAGTGTTGCACACACCGGCGGCGGTGAGGACTCTTACCTGAGCTGTCCATGGTGCTGCAGTCCTCCTCTCGCAGCGGGGCTGCCTTCGGTCCGAGGGTGGCCACAATAGAGCCTCCGAGTGTGCTTCCTCCTCCGCCGCCGCTGCTGCTCCCTCTGCCGATACCGAAGCTATCTCCGCTGCTATCGACCAACTGCAAAGATTCATAGCCATCGTAACTGGTCTTTTTCTTGTAGGCCCCCAGCAAGCTCATTACCGAAGGACGCAAAAAGAGGAATTAAAAGACAAAAGAAGCCCCAGTAAAGAGGTGGGAGCTGCACCGAAGGCGCCGTCACCACCGCCACCACCACGACCGCCGCCGCCGCCGCTGCTGCTGCTACTGCCTATGCTGCTACTACTGCTGCGGCTGCTGAGTGCACCACATGTCCGAGGGGGAGAGAGGACGACCGGTCTCCTCTGTTCTCTATGGAAACAAATATTCTGGGTGGTCTCTCTATCTTTCTCTCTCTCTCTCTCTCTCCCTCCCTCGCGCTCTGTTTCTATCACCTCCTCTTTTCCTCAGCTCCGCATTTTACTACGACGACGACGACGATGCTGCTGCTGTCGCTGTAGTCCCCGACTGAGTGTAAGGAAAATCCACACGGACACACAGCCACACACAATCTATTATGCACAAAAGCTTAATAAAAAAAGTCATTTGTACAAACAAGACCTGTTTTGACCAAAATAGGTCAAACGTAACATCCTCCACGTAAAAAAACCGACCATAAATACATTTTAAAGAAATATCTACAAAATACCACGTCAAAAAGTATCATGGGAAACTTATTATAATGAAACTATTAATAATTCATGGGAGAACAAAACGATACAAAGGTATACATGCTACACTGAACACACATTACAGCCTGGTCTTGTTATCAAAGAAATAATACGTTTATCTCAATGTGTGAAGCCACATTGTTTTTTTTAGATTGGAGGTATGATCCCAGGACTTTAGGTTGATAACAAATGTTCAGTTGTTTCACCTGCACCTCTGTGCTGCAGAACAGTGTCACAATCGTTTTCTCATTACTTATGATCTTTTTCAGGTCATTTTAACACAAATCAAAAGTATGCAAAAAAAAAGTATGCAGATATAATGATGCCTAAAAATGGGACACCCCAATAAGCTGATTAATTGATTAATCGATTAGTTGTTTAGTCTATAAAATGTCAGGAAGTTGTGAACAATGGGCAATCAAAAGCCTGGAGTTAAAAGGCTTGAATTGCTGGTTTTCTCCAACCCTAATCAAAAACCTATAGTAGAAACAGTCGTTCAGAAATGACGCGGAGCTTCCCGGAAATCATTTGGATACCTTTGGCTGAAAGTGACTCGATTGATTTATCAGAGTATAGCTGCTGACACATTGTCTCATTTTTAAGTTGACAAGAAGAGTCCTCCATCCTAAAGCAGGACAATTGTATGATAGTGGCATTTTAATGGAGGGTATCTGCATTAACAAGGAGTGCACCTGCTCAAGACTAGTTTTTCAGTGTCATCTATTTAAAAAACATAAGTCCCATGGAGGATAGTGCATATAAATGCAGGGATCCCTTGAGCCCATTTAAAAAGCCCCTCCTGCTATAGTGATACAGTGTGACCTGCTTTCTTGGGTATAAAGAAGGAGCTGATTATGAGTGTAGGCCAATAATGGAGCGAATTTCTCATATGAGACCTGCACTGAAAATGAATGAGGACAACCAGCCTTAAGATGATATTAAGATCAGAATAAGAGGAGCATTGTGGTCAAAACTGCAAGACAACAGCACCATGCATTGTCGAAGGAAGGTAACTCACTCTGCATCACAGGGATTTTTCTCACTCTCACTCAGTCAGCAGCTGTAGATTTTAACATTGTAATGACATTAAAATTGAACACATCTGTAATTCTAGCTCCAAATTTTCATTTTTATCTCCATTTTGTTGTTGTTGTTGTTGTTGTGATGGTGGTGTTATTACAGAACACTGACCACTGATGGCATGCTTCCTCCTTTAGCCTTGTCCCCTGGCAACGGAAACCCTGCATGGTTCTGAAAAGAGGACATGAGCCTGGGAAACTCTTTTTCGGAGAGCAGACGGGAGCTCAAAGCACAGTGGGAACTGAACGTCCAGAGGGAAGGAATGATGGACCCGGCATAACCGGACGTAAGTGCTGCCGCTTCATTGTTGCAGTGGAGCTTCCTGTCTTGTTTCTAACCGTGCCTACTAATGTTCACCCCTTGATGCCCTCATCAGTGTGTGCATGTTATATGATGCAGCAGGGCATCAACGTCTTTGCCACATCACAGCAAGATCAAGGATTTAGAACAGGAAGTGAAGACCTTTCAAGCCCAAACCCACTTAATACAGAGCCATTTGGTGCTCGTCTTCATCATAATCAGTTTTATAGAAACTTAAAGTAGTTGTTTTTTTGAGTGTTGGTCAGAAAAAATAAAGTATTTAACTATAGCCCACTTTGGCATTGAAAAATGGTGGGGTTACCTTCATATTTCACTGTTATCTGATGCCTTTAGGCAAAGGAAAAAAATAATAATAATCATCATCATCCTTCAATCAATCAGTAATGAAAAGCATAGCACAGCATTTCCTGGCTATAGAGTGCAGATCCTGGTTGAACTTTCATGGACTTGGGGCTATTATTGAATAAGAATGAACACCAGGGTCTCAACAAAAATGGAAATGCCCATTTGGCTGGAGGAGACCTGATGACGACTTCTATTTACATCTCTCTTTAAAAAAAAATGCTAAGAAGCACTGAGGGGCATTTTAACTGTCTTATGACATTGTTGTGATGTGACACTGACCATAGCCCTGTGGCTCAAAAAGAAAGCTATATCACTGTTGTCGTTGGCTTTATATGGTCATCCTCAAGATATATTGAGGATTAATGATTATCCCCATGACAGTTAAAGTAGAATCCAGGAATCTGCTGGATCAGCTGCAGGACTCGTTTAACAACACTGACAAGAGGACTTCAATCTGTGGAACGGAGTCTGAAAAGACTCTGATCCTGTAATCCACGGATTCTTAGTAAAAACCTGAAATGTCACGATCTACAGAAAGCAACAGTGACAGTGTCTACATTGTACTGGTTTACCTGTTCGCTCTCTCTAAGAAAAGTTTCTTTGTGCACCTGCTGCTTTTATCACACCACAAAGTGATATGAACACGACTCTTGAAGCTTTACAGTGAAATCACCTGCTTTTATTTAGGTGTCTATACTATTTGCCTGTTCTAATCCAGTGCACCTTCATGGATGAACACCATCTCTGGGGCAAAAGCTGACTCAGTGGCTCATGATGGGAACATGAAACCGCACCAAGCTGTGTTAAGCTGCTCACGTGACGTGCCTGACGTTGGCCGTGACGTGCCTGAGCCCTATTGGTCAACACGGGAGAGGAGCTGTCCTCTCAATATACAGGCTGTAGAGCCAGCACTCGGAAGATGAAGATGGTGATTCTGATAATACTGATGATGAAGGATCAGGAAACATAACCTGGTCTAAATCTTCAGCACTCTGGTGTGTGTTCAGGATTTGGATCTTAAAGGTGTCTTGAGATGCCTTTAACAAAAATGAGCAACTGACAGAAAAAAAAACAACCTTCCCACTCATTCATGTCATTTATCGTTAGAATGAAAACAACACTAACAGCGATCATCGCGCAGCAACGATGGGATATGTTAGTCTATTAATGATATGAAAAATACGATGTAAAAATAACCGACGTGAAATAAATCGACACCCCTGACAAAAATAACCCTAAATGATGTCATTCGAGATGCTCGTGCGCGCAAATAGAGGCCAAACGGAGCGCAGAGACAAGTTTGTGATTTTAGATGAACGTGTCTCGTGATAGAAGAAGAAAAACAGATCATTTCCCGCTGGAACCTGTGCACATCGATGATAACCTGTGTGTCCACCGAGCACAGATGCACTGTGGGGGAGAAGTGGTCAGCATTTCTAGAGGTAGCCTGATATTATGTAACATCCACACACAGATCGTGATGCTCTCCTCCACTCAGCCTGGTACCAGGCTCGAGACACCCTATAAAACATGACCCTTGAATCGCATCAAATGAGTGAGAGAGAAAAAATTACATTTACAGACTTTACCTTGCAGAGCGCCTGCTACCATTCTCCCGGGAGCGCCGTCTTGTGCCGTGGTGGAGATGCGCTTTGAACCCCGGCTCCGCTCACAGACACCAACCTTTGATTTGTCATTCGCTGCCAATCAAAGGTCAAAGCCTCAAATGTCCCGCGAGACGCGCTGCGATTAAGGAATCCCCCCCCCCTCCTCCCTCCTCCGGTTGATCCCAGTTCACCTGTGGGTGAATCTACAGAGGTGGCACCAGACTACCGCATCACCACAAAATCACATTTTGGCATACGAGCTGCGAACAAGGTACCGCGATGGCGAGCGGTAGATCTGTAGAGTACGTGGATGGGCTGAAGCGAGGCAGGAATAGGGCGTGTGGATGTTCGTGGATCTGCAGAGTAAGAAACTGCGCCGCTCAGCGCGTCCTGTCAAAGCTGAAGCAGTCCGGTAAAACCCGGGGTGGACTCCAGAAACCAGCTGTCATCATGTGTCATCATGTAGGAAAATTTTTACTAATGGAAAAATCAGTGCCTACAATAAAATCACTATTATGCAGACTGTGTTAGGCCTGGCATTAAATGATTTTTGAGGTCACATGAGAGGAGCGCCACTTTTCTACAGTAGAGGTCCCCATAACAGCAACGATCAAGAGGGGATTTAAAATAAATTAAAGCCGCAAGCGGCGTTGACGGGCCCTCGCGGTACCGACGCTTGATCGCGCCTACGCCCCACCGCACCCACGCCCCACCGTACCCACTGCCCTTTGCGTAACAGCCCCTGTGGCCCCAGAGGCACCTGCAGGTGCGTTCAGGGCTTAACCCTCATCACACGTCAACAGCCAAATCTGCCAATGCACGATGGAGTAACGACAAGGTGAATATTCATCCACCAGGTGGCGCTAAGAGCATAACCAAATGTGTGCAGTTACATTCAGGGGCCGTCCGTGATCACATACGTCAAGTCTGGGCTGAATCGGGCAATGCAAAGTTATGATAAGGTGAAGGCTCATCCACCAGGTAGCGCTAGAAGCACAACCAGACATGGGCAGTTGTGTTCAGGGGCTTACCCTCATCACACATGTGAAGTTTCAAGGAAATCAGACAATGCATGATAGATTTATGAGGAGTTGATGCTCTGTGGCGAGGGATCCGAAGCCGCCACTGCTTCCACGGGCAGCCTGTCACATGACACAAGGCTTGTGTCACTGTGGTGATTCCGTCTTGACCTGTGTATCAATTTTCAAGACGGTTCGAGCTTGTTAAAGCCATTTCAAGGCCAAACGTAATTGGTGGCGAGGGATCGCTGTTCGTTGCAACGCCATTAGTCGTAGCTTCACAACGTCCATAACATAGCTTCACCAACTTGTTCTGCATGTACTAGGAGTGGAACGATGTTGTTGGGGTCAATTGTGTAGGATTTATACGTGTTAGAATGAAGCTGGACACTTCCTGTTACCAGCGGGGGGCGCTATGAGTAAGGTGGGAAGTTAATATATCAGGGCGTTCAGGGCGCAGCCATCATCATGTCCAGCAAGTTTGAAGCTGCTCGGATAAAGTATTTGGGCGTGAGAGCCGTTCAAAAAACAGGATAATTCGCCAAAATCTGGCACGCCCTTACAGCCACGCCCTTTGACCTACAGACATTCTTTTGATAACTTTTGATCAGCATGGTCTCTAGATGACCTGTACCGAAATTGAAGCCGGTCGGGCGAAATCTCTAGGAGGAGTTCGTTCAAATACCAATGGTGGAAATCGACAAAACGTGACCAATGAAATCAAAATGGCGGACTTCCTGTTTGGTTCTGACCATTGGTGCAAGAGACTTTTTTGTGCGTCTGGACACGTTACACATGTGTACCAAGTTTCATGTTGCTACTCCAAAAAAACCCCTATGGGGAGGGGTTTTTGAAATTTTCAAGGTGGCGCTGTTGAGGCGTTTGGCCCCGCTCATGGGCGTGCCGCATATCAAATGAAAGAGCTCGTCAGTCTCAACATGTGTATCAAATGTCATGTGGATACGAGTTCTTTAAAGCCATCAAAATGCCAAACGTAATTTCACGACGAAGGGTCGATGGTCGTCGCACCGCCACACGGACGCTATTGGTCGTAGCTTTGCGCCATTCATAATGTAGCTTCACCAACTTGGTCTGCATGTACTGGAAGTGGAATCGAGTTGATGGGGTTAACTATGTAGTATTTATACATGTTGGAGTAAAAGCTGGTCATTTCCTTTCGTCAACAGGGGGCGCTATGAGTAAGGTAGGAAGTTAATATATCAGGACGTTCAGGGCGACGCCCTCATCAGGTCCAGCAAGGTTGAAGCTGCTAGGATCACGTATGTGCGCGTGAGAGGCGTTCGAAGTTTTACGGCGAGAAATCGAAATTCGCCAAATTTTGTCGCCCCCTAGCAGCCATGCCCTTTGACCTATTGACATTCTTTTAATACCACTTCATTAGGATGGAGAGTAGATGGTCTGTAGCAAATGTGAAGTCAATCACGCGAAATCTCTAGGAGTAGGACTTCAAATACGAAAAAAATTCAATTCAAAATGGCGGACTTCCTGTTGACATTTCACCATGACATAGGCCGACTTTTTTGTGCGTCTCACTCACGTACACATGTGTACCAAGTTTGAAGCTGCTAGGATCAAGTATGTGCGTGTGAGAGCAAAAGGAAATTTTAAAGCTAGCATAAAAACTTTGTCGCCCCCTAGCGGCCACATTCTTTCACCTGCCGAAATCCTTTTGATGCGCTTTTGATTGGCATCGTCTCTACATGATCTGTGCCAAATTTGAAGTCGATTGGGCGATATCCCTAGGAGGAGCGCGTTCGCAGCGTAAAAATTTCAAATCAAAATGGCGGACTTCCTGTTGAGATTTGGGGGGTCTTTCTAGAGACTTTTTTGCTCATCTGAGTATAATACACTTGTGTACCGATTTTTGTCCGCTTTTGTGATCTCACCTATGGACTTTTTCAAAATTTTCAAGGGGGCGCTGTTTCACCATTTTGTCCTGCCCATGTGCAACGACCATAAAATATCAAATTTTTCGTGTGAGCGCAATGTTTCCCAGAATTCCGTGAGTTTTTGAGCACGGGAAAGGCTCCGAAAATGCGATTTTAGAGGGACTTAAAATAATAATAATAAACCTTACGATTACAATAGGTCCCTCGGGACGACTTCGTCGTACCGCTCGGGCCCTAATAAATAAAACAACACCAGTGCTGTTGTATTTCCGGTTTTGAACACACCGTTATAATAATCCTGTCATGTCAGGTGAGACAACTGTTCTTGTGCATCTGTCTCAGTTCACGCATGCACAACAGCGCTGCAGCCGCTGTCAAATGTAAACACAGCTGACCGTGGCTGTAATCCGTGACAGTGGAGCTGGAGTTCCTCCCCGAGCTCTAACGCACATGGAGTTTATTTACAGATCTGAGAGGATTAGACCAGACAGGAAGATACACAAACTATCCCTTTGTACGTGCGTGCGCGTGCCTTCAGGGTGAAAACCACCATGACTTCTGTGTTAAGTGCAAGCTTGCACGTCCTATTGCTTCCTGTTTTTCGCATATGAGAGATCAAGGAGCAAAGAAGGAGGAGGAGCAAAGTGGTTTTCCATTATTTTTAATGTGTCCCGGAGAGAAAAAAAGAAAAGAAATAAACCTGAAGCAGAGAGATAGAGAGATAGAGAGAGAGATAAGAAGAGAGAGATCGATAGCATGGGCTGAGAGTGCACACTGAGCCTCACAACAGAAACCACAGTATCAACGAACCGCTCTTTACAGACATTGTCCCAATTTATCAAGTGAACATCTACAGACTTTTGCTGCTGACGACACTGAGACAGGTGAAGACAAGTTATTGCTCGTATTTTGCAGGCAACAAATGTCACAAAATATCAATAAGTGAAAGAGTATTTCCTTCTGAATTTCACCTTCATTCCACAGTATAATAGTCAAGTCGTCAACTCGACTAAAAATCATCTCAAAGGGCTGTAAATTCTGTAAACAGCATACTATACCCATGACCCTTTGACCCTAGATAAGTAAAAAAAAAAAATAATAATAATCATAAAAAAAAATGATAACAAAAATTTGGACTAAAACATTTCACTTTTTGTATCCTCTGAAAAAATAATCTCATAAAGCAAATGGCAAACAACATCCTCTACACAGTGCAGTGTTTGTATTATAAAATCATTGGTTTAGTGTATGTCGCTGTTTATGGGTAGAAAATTTCAAAATGGCAGGACCAGCGTGGACAGAACTGAGCAATGGTTTATACATAAACAATCAGAAAAAAGAAGAGCTTTACAGAAACGACCCTGTCAGAATCATAAAAGTGACCTTTTAACTCCCTAAACCAACGTTTTTTTTAAGGTGACAAACACTAAATTTTACCTTGTAACAAAAGTATCAGGTCAAAATCTCAAGGCAACCCTGGTCTTTAAAGGAACGTAACAGTACTGATTGAAGGCACTCTATATTCTGTGCATTGGTCTTCATCCCAGTCACAGAGTGTGCTGCAGAGTGACAGTGAGCGCTCTGTGTATCAGCGCTTTATGTATGACTCCATATGGCTCTTTAGCATTCCAGCACAAACGTAAAGAATAGCTGTTTACACAGTGCATTATCTGACTGATAAATGTATATAATACAATGAGCTGGTGAAGCCATAGAGTAAAAAGTAGGACCTGTGGGATGGTTACATGGGTAACAGCTGACTTGTAGGCATTATGTACAGCCCACAGTCTTGCAAAAGTTTAAATTTACCAAGGAAAAAAGATTTTGGTTATAGATTCGACACAATACAGTGTCAGCATTGCTCTCAACCAGTTCATCTGTAACTTCAAGGTGTAGCTAAAAACTGAACTTTTATATAAATGAATTTGTTGTGCGTTTTCTACTCAGTTAAAAACTACAATTTCCTTGTGTCAGTTTGCGCATCAAGCAGGGATTTAAGAGCTTCACTCCACAAAAGTATATTCATAGAGGTATCAAACTGATATTATTTGCTTCAGTATAAAAATATTATTAAAAGTGTAATCGATGATTAGTTATCTATTAAAAAAGAAAATTGAGCGTGTCAGTAATATTTTCTATTTTCTTTCATCAAAGTCTTATTTTTATACTTTGGCAACAGTTTTTGTTTACATTTCCTCTCTGCTGTTTACTTCCTATGAACAAAATATCGGTAAGTATTCCCTTTTTCCTCTGCATTTTGCCTGTGATTTCACCAACTGCCATGTTGGACTGAGGTTTGTATTCAGTGTAATTTTCGACAATTAAAAACAAAAAGTCAGTTAAAGGCATCGCTGGATCATTAGTGTTTGTGTGAAATGAATGATTTTAGTTATGTCACCTTGAAGAGTCTTAACGTGGAACCCAACATAACACACACAACATAAACCTCTTGCATACAACCATTCACTTGAAGAAAAGAAAGAAATAGTGACTGGTCCAAACCAATGTTGGCTGACAACAGTTTTGATCAATGTCCTGGTCCTCTTCTCTAAACTCCAGCATTAAGGACGAAGATGAAAGCTGACACTGAGGCCAGCCTGTAGAGACATATACCCACTTCTTCTGACGGCCTATTGATGTCTCCCTGTGGTCTTTTTCTTTCAGAGTGCTGTCAGGGCGTCTGGGTTTGGCGGGCGTCTGACGGCTGCGTTAGCATCTTGCTGCTGAGGAGAGAGTTGATATAAGGCCAAATCCGATCCGTCTCTGTACCGGAGAATGAGTGCAGGATTCCCTGTGACCTGAGTGAGGAAACCGCAAAAAAAAAAAAAAAAAGAAAAGAAGTAAGTTTTGGTTACAGTTGCAAAATCATGTAAATGTTAAAACAGCTGAAGCCCTGAGAGGTGTGAGACTTAAAAGACATTTATCACATGATATATTTCATGATAGGCATATCTTGTTATTGGTTGATATCTGAGTTTGATTCTGTAATTGCACTGATGCTCCTGAATGCACAATTTTCAGCAGCCGAATCTCAGTTCTCCCAGGCAAAGATTTGCTGTTTTGCCCTGTTTGTAATTTTTTTTCCAACACGACTTTATTCAGCATTATTTACCATGTGAGCACTGGGAACATTGACGAGATAAGATAAGCTAATATAGTATCGGCCTTAGTCGTAATTAATGACCAAAAATCCAATTAACACACATTATGCTAAGGGCCCTTGGATGTTTAGACAGTTGGCTGCTCAGCCTAGATAGCAGTCCACCCTTCACTCTCTCTCTCTCTCTCTCTCTCTCTCTCTCAGTGGTAGTTCAGTCTGAGTCAGCTAAGACTTCACTTTGTCTATTGAAAATAAGTCTAGAAATATATGTTGCATTTTGGGAACTAAAAATAATTGACAGATGCTCTCTCTGCAAGGTAAATATCTACTAACTTGTATAAGTCAATGACAGGCTTGGCCACATCCTTGTAGTGTCTCAGTCTGGCCATCAGGGCTTCTGGTTTGTCATCATCATGCTGAATCAGTGGCTCCCCAGTGACGTCATCCTTCCCCTGAGGAAGGCAACACAAGGTCACACATGCAACAAAGGTAAAGACAGCACTCCCACGTCTGAGAGCAGAGGATTACAATACAAAACAGTAACTCACACATGTCTACAGTCCTTATCGTAGTAAAAGAAAAAAATAAATAAAATTATGACAGTTTCCCAGCAGATATGTAATTCCTCTTATCTCAACCTCACATGTATGTTGTGTATAAATACTATTGTCCCCCTTCAGTACAATAATAAACAGTAAAATACCATTTTCCTTTTTCCTGCCTTTCTTTTTTGCATAATATTTAATTTAAAAACTGTGACTAATTCCTGTGAAGCTGTGTAAACCATGCTCTGAGGCAAATGGTACATGGCCTTATAATCAAGTATAACCAACAAGTGGTGCTGTGAACAGAGGCCATTTGCTGACAGTTCCAGGAATAACTGTCAAACAATATCATTGACATCTTTAAAAATGTCAGGTTTATTGTCACAAATTGGCCTTTGCTGTAATTAATGGTAATGTTTTTCTTTTACAGGCCTGCTATTCTCTAATAATTTCTGCAGCATTTTTTAAGTTTGTTTTAAACTATGTATCAATAACAGCTGTTAAATTGATTTAAGTTAAGTTATATGACAACAACGACTCTGCACAGCAGCAGCAGTGTCATTGTTGTGTAGGAGGGCGGGGCAGTGAGTATGGACGTTGTCCCTCATTTGATGCCAGGGTCTGATTTTGAAGCATCTAACCTTCTGAAACAAAAGAGTAAATCTCTACCAGCATTGAAACACACTGACACAGATTGTGTGGCGGGATAAACTGAAAGGAAAAAATGTCCTGAAAACAATCAATGTAGTGTGACTACACTGTCACATCCATCTAAGCTTGTGGGACCTGTACTCGTGGCGGATTGAAGCCCATGTTGTAGACTCTACCGCTGGCTGGATGGATCCAGCGGTCACTCAGTCTCTCTCTCAGAGTCTCGTAGGGTATGTTGAGGCTGATAACCAGGTCGAGCTGATACAGACTGTTCAAGGCCTGGGCCTGCGCCAATGTCCGAGGAAAACCTAAACAGACAGCAGAAGGACGAAGGAGAACGTGAGTGTTACTTTTCTCTCAGCTACATTCAAAACTGTGATGTGTGTGTCTTTGTTAAGCTCTCATCATCATTAGGAGACACACTGAAGGCCATTGTATAGTTTCATACGTAAGTGGTGATACTATCAGGAGCTGAGAGCAAGTCATTTAGACTCAGGCTTATTCCAGATTTCCAGTGAAATGGTCTGTAGCCGTGTTATAATAACAAGATAATGTGCATGTGCATTAACTTTCTGAAAAACACAATGGCCTCAGTTACATGACCTGGATGAACCACCAGTAGCAATAACAAGACAATCTACAGTCTCTGCAGCAGCAGCAGCTCTGTGAGGATTTACTTTAAAAGGTACATGCTAACATGCAAATGTTCAGCAGGTGTGATCACTAAGGTTAAGTTTAGTTGCATTAGTTCAGAACTAAACACAAAGTACTCTTTAACTTAATGTCTTCAGCTTTACTTTAATCATAATAAAATAGCTTGACTTTGACTTGACAACAGCACAAGAATATCTATACATCCAAATGAATCCCAACATTGACCTGGGATGTTTAGGATTCATTCACCAACATTCACCTGCTAAGTGTGGTAAGATAAAGATCAGGTCACCATAAATGACCATTTATTCAATTATTGTCAGTTATTGAGGTATTTTAGCCCCCCCCAAAACTCATGGTGTCATTAGAAGAAAGGTCGGCTCAGTAACATTCTTCCATGGGGCACCATGAGGGTCTCTACAAAATGTCCTGACAGTGACCAAAAGTAGACGCCAACATGGAAAAGTAGTTTGCTGAAATGAAAAGCATTTTGTACATTTCCAGTAGGTCTTCCATTGTCTATGTAAAAAACCACACAACTTATGTTTTTCTGTTTTAGTAGGGTTTAGTGTATGCATGAGTTTGGGCTCATCTTTGAGGTTTATTGCTTCCTTATGCATTGGAGAGGAATCCAGCAGTAACTCTGTATGTTCCTTTGTCTGGTCTATAAAGAGCCGTTAACCACCAGAGCATCATGTTTCCAACAAGTGAGTGACAGGAAGGCCCACAACAGGGAAAGAGACAGAGACCTTGCAATTATGTCTGTTTAGTACAGTATATGTTGGGATGGTGTACTGTAGATGTGTCAGTGATAGGTAATGGGAGCATCAAAAATAAACCAATTTGACATACAAACACTGGACAACACAAAATCTTGGTAGAAAAATATCACATAAATCAATCTGCTAACACTAATAACCAACCCAGCCATGACGAATGAGACCAATACAGATGTGTGTCTGTTATTTTTGTGTGTATGGGTGGGTGTGTGTGTGTGTGTGCATGTGTGTGCACGTCAGTGACCTAGATTTCCCTCCGCCCTCCTCTTGCTAAATTGTTTGTTTGCTGATCATGTTTCAAGGTTTAAACCAGTTTAACACCGGCCAGTTTGTTTCATCTCTATTTGGCATCTCTCTTGAAGATATTGGGTAATATTTAACAGTGAAAAAGGCTCAATGATCTCCAGTAACTTGCCCCGTTGTTGCAAAAAATTAAGTATTAATTAGACAGTATATTGTAATTAGAGTGTTGTCTGTTCATAGTGAATTGATTTGTGCCACAAAGGGAGACCAGTAGGTAAACCTGTTGTCTGACTCACTAATGTGGCACAGGTTACTGAGTGAAACTTGGCACTGGATGTGAATACATTATAAATGCAGAAATTTGCAATAGAGATAAAAACAAGCAAAGATATAAAATTGGAAGAAAACTGAACCCTAAACCCGCTGTGACTCCTGTAAGTTGGGAGCATACATAAACCTACTGGTAGCTGGGTTCAGTACTTCCAAGTACTAACTACTCACAGATGTAGGATAATGTAGAGCATATTTTTCCAGGCTCGAGTAAAAAGGGGGCACTGCTTATAGCACACTGGAGGCCATGTTCATGTAAATGCAGTGGTGTAAAAAAAAAAAAGCCAGCCTAATGGTTCTGCCTCAGGATTTCTGGTGGGCGGTGCCTTAAGTGGCCAATCAGATTTGGGGGGTGGCTGGCAGTTCAATCAGCAATCAGAGTCAAAGGGTGAAGAGAGGTGTGTTTAAATTTAAATCTGTTTTATCAGGTTCATCTCTACAGTGCTGACCAAACACAATGACTGTTATCAAAGCAAAAACATTATATTTTACTCACCGTCCAGCAACCAGCTGTGGTCGTTCAGCTGTTCCAGTCTGGGCAGCATCAGTCTGGTCATCACATGGTCAGGAACCAGCATGCTTCTATCTACATAGCTCCTCACCAGCACACCTGCCTCTGGTACACAACAGACGAGTACAGATAGACACATGCATATAATTCTTCATTATTTGGTTTAATAGCAACTCAAGGATTAAACTTTGACGGCAAACTGCGGCCTGTGATCTTATCCCCGAAAGTGACACCACCTACTAAAGTTCACTAGTTTATAAAACCTTGAACTTAATTCAAAAGGGAAAAGTGTTGGTTACGTTACAGGACCCATCAAGTCACAACTTTACTGTAACTGTTCAGTTTGCCTGGCCCACACATGTTTATACTTATGCTCTCTGCACTGAGCTCAATCTCACTATACATGAGTTTGGCACATGCTGGGGGTTAAATGAGATCCAGTTGGTGAGGAAGTGTAAAGAGACAAAGTTTCAACATTTGGAGAAAACATTTTTAAAGCAGCTCTGACAGTGTGTCAGAGCTGCCTGGCACCACAACCTCCTTCAGCGTAGGTCTCCACCTAAACAGACAGTGGGGAAAGAAAAGAGAGTTTGCTCTGGTCCTTGTGTCTTGGATGAAGGTTTCCTGTCAGATGGGCACTTTAAACAGGAAACCTGAGCTCAGTCTTGATTCCCTCTGCAGATTTCTCCACAGATAACACGTTTTGTTACAGTATTAGTGGTGTTAAGAGGGGTTGGGGCATCGCAACTGTTAAACTCACATACGCAACATAGAAAATGACGCATTTAAGCGACTCCAGTTTTTGCTCCCCCAGCACAGTCGCTCTTCCTGGTGACACCACGGGGCTGCTGAGGCTATGGCCAGATGTGTCCTACAGTACCTACCTGTATTTGCTGCTATGCTCTCCCGTAGGTAGTGGCCGCTGGACAGATACTGCAGACCAAAGCTCTGCGCAATCCTCTTGGATATCGTCCCTTTCCCTGATCCCGGTGGACCCATGATAGCAGCTCGGAATAACTTAGCCATGTCCTCCTCAGAAACGGTCTGCTGCTGCTGCTGCTGCTGCTGTGAGCCGTCTGAGAAATGCAGCACAACAGTTGTGGGGTGTTTCTTCTTTTTTCCTGTTTCTGACTCAAGTAAATTACCCCCCTAATTAAAATCCTAATTAGCTGCGCGTATGAGGCTGTCTAACTGCTCTAAAGCCTGAGTGAGTGGCTTACTCACTAGTCTTGCCAAAGTAAATTTCAGCTTATCTCCGGCGTCGGCTCTTTATGCAGAGCCTGCCTGTAATGGAGCTATCCTGTGCTGCTCTGTGACTCGGATCAAGTCAAAACGCCCCCCCCCCCCCCCCCTTTTTTTTTTTTGTTTTTTTTTTAGATCTGCTGTAGACACATTAAATGGACCTACGTCTTTAAGGACGGAGACTTTTCTCTGCGAATGAATGAGGGAGTCTCCACAACGCCCTACTTTCCTGCGCGCATCATCCTGAAAAAATGCGGATGACTGATACACACGAACTCGCGGGGTAAACTGGTAACTGTAGTTTTTTATGTGACTCGTCAACGATAGTGTAGTTTTTCTGAAGAGATGGAAATCTATCTATCTATCGATCGATCTATCTGTCTATCTAAAGACAAAATGATATCCTAATGCACTTTGTGTGAGAATTGTGTGGAGAATTGTTCAATTACAAATCGATAAATAATTAACAATGTCATGAATTCCAGCTCCAACATAGCCTATGTTAATGTTTGTAGAAACATCGTGTCATGCTGCTACTTTATAAGAAGCCAGAACCAGGGGGGCGTGTCCACACGTCACCTGATCCCAGTGGGGGGAAAAAAATATTTAGCCTATATTTTGGTAGGAATAATTACACCACACGAGAGATTAACTTTTATTATTGTTGTTGTTGTTTGGCCTCTTGTAGTGCTTTTTAAATGACCGCCTTTGGTAATCAGAGTTGGTTGCATGTGTTATCTCATTAATTTGGAAAGTGGACTATTCTTGGATGCCACCACTTGTTGACAGCGCTGACCTCAGATCAGAGCTTTAATTATTACTCACGACCACTGTTTCTCATGTTTTTGTTTTGTGTTTTCTCGTCGTTGTTGCTTTCTTTTTTTTTTTTTTTTTTTTTTTTTTAGCGCGCGCGCGACTTTGGCAGCGAGCGCAGAAAAGCACATGAGTCGCTGTCATTCCGCGCAACATTTTGCGGACGGGAGGAATCTAGTGAGTTACTTGTTGCGAGTCATAACGGCGGCGGCGGCAGCAGCGGCGGCGGCAGCGGCAGCGTCTCGTGGCTGTCAAACATTGCGCACAGGCTTCAGTCTCCAGTCAGTGGAGTAGGACCGGACTAATCCATCAGAACAAACAACTCGCGAAGATTAACCTATTTCAACCTCGCGAAACTAGTTTTTGTCTCCGCACCCGGAAGCCTGTTTAAAAAAAAAAAAAAAAAAAAAAATCACGATCTTTTTTCTTTCTTTCTTTTTGTCACATGGCTTTGGAGAATTCAATAACAACAAAAAATGGCGACAATCACGTTGCTCTGTGTGGTCTTGCTGCGTCATTAAAAATATTCATGTAAACACAGGGAATTAAACGGGGAAATTGCAGGTGAGTCAGCTTAATATTTGTTCCCGATTTAACGTGGAGTGTATGTAAATGAGAATAAATGGTAATATTTGGACCCTGTACAGCATGCTGTTTGTTTTTGCCCAGAAAAAGGGGTGTGTATGCAATGCTGGGCGTTAACGTTTGGCTGCACAATATTCAATACGAACATGGCACTTGTAGGCTGTTTGTTACCTGTAGTCGATTTTTAACGGACGCGCTCAGGCTTTTTAAAGTAGGTATGCATGCTATTGAGAAATGACGTAAATGACGGTGTTGTTTCGATTTGGCTAACTTTTGTTGATTTGTAGAAAACAGCAACAAGCATGAGCTCGGCTTATGTCTGTAGGAGGCTACGTGCTGTTGTCTTTATTCCTTGGCGTGGCAGTGTGTGCGTGTGTGTGCGTGTGTGTGTGTATGTGTGTGTGTCCCTGTGTGAATTGATGCCTTCGCTGATAATAGGTTATGACCCATTCTCCAGTTATTTACATTGAAGGTTTATGTAATATGGACGCGCTTTCTTCACAGGAGGGGTCTCTCTCTCTCCCTCTCTCTCTCTCTCTCTCCCTCTTTTTTTTTTTAACCAGACACTGGTGGCCATCAAACGCAGCACGTAGCCCTGACAATGTATTTGTCCTCTGCCCTGTTCAGTTATTGCACATGTTGCTTTGCTGTCTACGTCTGACATGGACATTTTTGGCCAGTGCCCTGTGCAGCGGGGCTAATGGAGTTGTTTACAAGAAGTGAGGAGGGTGGACTGACGAGGAGGAGGAGGAGCCGCTACGTCGGCCAGCGACGCGACCGGACTGCTCGAGAGGGGGGCGGAGCCCGCGAGGAGGATCATAACAAGTCTGACGTCACTCGGCCTTGTGGTTGGTATGAATAATATACAGTTGTCACAAAAAATACATTTGAAAACAGTAGTATTCCTCTACAAATCCCTAGAAGTAAAGAGGTGAGAAGAAAAAACAGGCGTATCTTGAGCTGTTTCATGAGTTAGAACCATATGTGCAAAACAAAGAAACAGCAGTGGAACTAAATACTTCTTTACTGACACTGCCAAACATGGAGATCATGATGAAATACACAAGGCTGAAAAGCAAATGTCTTCCTCCTGTTTCAAGAATCAGACAACGCTCTTTTCAGATTCACAGTAGCTCACAGAGTTCATTAACCGTCCTCTCTTCAGACACAGGTGGCAGTTTCCTGAATTAGAGCTGTAATCATTCATTTGATTGATAAGTCCACCAGGGACTAACCATTTTGATATGCAATTAATTGTCAAGCAGGAAATGCACTTTTTGTCAGATTTCAGTCTCAAAATGAGAGGATCTGCTTTTTCATCACAGGCTAATGTATTACAATAAATCTAATTTCTAAAGGTTGTGTTGGACAAAATAAAATTAGTCACCCCGAGAGGTTAATGAAAATGTGTTGCAGACTGAATGACTAATCAGTTATCAAAACAAAACAAAAAAACCAAGACCGTCATTATTAATAACTCTAACACAGGTAGGATAGTTCTCCATCATAAAAAACATTTTCAGTCATCATCAGAGTGATTCATTTCCACCATTCAGGTCCTGTGTGAAATGGGGTTTCATGCGTGGTTCACAGCATTAGACAGTAGTTAATGTTTTCATCCCAAATCCCATATAACTGGGTGATAAGAAACAGCCTACAACATGATTGTGGTAATGTTATGTTAACCACTGTTAAAAGCATTCATGAATCAACAACATCCATTTTACCGTATATGGACAACAGAGTCTGTGTTTTGCAAAGACAGGCTAAGCTAATGACACAAACTGAACCAATAAAATCTCTGAGCCAAGTTCTAGAGTCAAATGCATGTGGGTGCTTGTATCTATAACTTCCAACATTTGCTGGTGAGCCACTCTCACCTTTTGTTTTTCTTGACAATAGCAGATATGATATACAGGAAATCGAGATAAAGAGTACAAGGGTGAATGTTTGATCACCACTTTCACACATCCATTATTATTTCTGTTCATATGATTAAATGTATTTTATATTCTTTACCTTGAAGGGTAAAACCTCAGGGGTGGAGAGTGAAAGACTTGTCAGTGATTGAATGACTTCATAAAAAGCTTCTTAACTTTGTTAATTTTTGCACTTGTTGACCTATAGCACGCATAAACACATGGGTGGATGACGTGCGCAGTGAAGCCATGGGCTGCTAGATTTGACAGGCTGCCCTGGTTCAGTTATCACAGTGCTGATGCTGTCCCCATCAAAGGTACAGTACTGTGATAACTGAAGGATGGCTGCCAACTTGACACTAGTGCAGTGGATGGAGACTCATTCAAGCTAATGAGCCAGAGGACCAGAGAGGAGGTCGACAAGACAGTGTGAGTATGTGGTAAGACAGACGTCAGTTAACCTGTTATTGTGTATTTCATTGGAAGACATATCATGGTCAAAATCTGTACATTTCTTCATGACTCATATGTACTCATATATGTGTTATGCTTAACTGCAAGAAAAATAAAGTGAATTTTCTGTGATTTAAACGTGTATGTTCTTCTATTAACTCTGCTTTTGAAAAATTCAGATGGTCAGTTAAGTCACCTCATAAATGATTGACACAAATTAATAACAATAGAGTTATAATGATGCCCCATGATATCTGTTTTAAGGTTGAATTGTTTTATTTTTCATATTAAGATCCACGTGACATTTAAACAGGAATATGACACATCTGGAAACCTTACAAATTGAATCAGAGTCTAACCTGATGATTCACTATATTTTTTTCTCCCTCACTTTACTGCTTCGGATTCGGTCCTGTCCCTCCATGCCAGTGCAGCTCTAAATGGTTTTGCGCATTGTTATCAACAGAGGGCGCTAAAGATCTACTACTGACATGGTGCTTTGTGGTCCAGAAAGCAGAAAGTCTGCAGCCCTGAGCTGTTGTGTAACCTGTGTCTGAAACATCAATAATGAATATGTTTGGTAAACTTGTAAGAAAACAGGTGTAGTGTTCATTTGTCATGGTTCATGTAAAGCATGGCCTATTTTTTTTCTTGCCAGTTCCATCCAGTGATAACAAAAACAAAGAACAGGGGCTTGTGCGAATATGGATTTTTTTTTTTTTTTTTTTTAACTCATACAGATGTTGTGGAGCACTGTCAATAGCAGAACTATTGACAGTGCTCCACAACATCTGTATGAGTAACACCAAAGACAGCTATGTTCTCCTTTTTAGTCATTGTTGTTTGGGTATAATGATAGACCGACGTCGGTATTTCATAGAGCAAAACACACTTGCACTGTGTGATCTGTGATGCCAACAGGCTGAAATGAATCATATTTCTCAGAGTACCGTTATGAATATTGCATGCACAGTTTGACTCATGTCTGATAAACCACAGGTCAATCTGCAGCTGTCCTTAGCATGTTTCACTCATAGGGCACATACTGTAGCTGATGTGGAAATCCCCAAAGAGTCATGATACTTACTTTGTTTTTGTCTCACTCTAACCTCAATGTACTCAACTCGCCTTGTCACATGTTTTTCTGACTCACGGCGTCATGTCTAGGTACACTGTGGTAAAGAAGAAAAAAAATTCATAATAATGAAATATGAAAACTCAGGTGAGTTCGACACTACATGAAAGAGTTGAAACAGACCCACTCAATTTCACGATGGTGCACTCAACAGCTGGTTTTGCAAACACCCAGAGCTCAACTTGCCACTGACGGCCATGATCATTGGGAATTTCTGTCGCACTTAATGCAAGCCAATAAGTGACTACTGGGATGTGACCTGGGAAGTCCCTCCCTTAAAATGAACCACCCACTTTTTTTCTTTTTTGTCTGATACAGAAATCTTCACATCCTTGTTTTTGTGTAGCAGGAAGAGAGAAATTTCCCTGTTATCACCCCGTCTATTCCCTGAGCTACAGAAACAATAGACGAGCTGACATTAGAGTCAATTACTTCTGCAAACCCAACCTGGCAACACGAGGTTTTCCTATCCGGCATTCATAAACAGAATATAAACATTTGATAGAAGTTTTAGAAACCACAATAATGTTGTTGTTGTTCACTTAAACTCCTGTGGACACCTGCAGGGTCATAGATGGATAATGAATGACAATATAGTAAAACTCTAGAGACAGCAGAGACGCTTAAAATGTTGTGTCCTTCACCATGTATTATACACTGCTCAGTGTTAAATAGAACAACTTAAAGAAAAGTCTTACCCTAAACCCATGGCAGAGGATTGTAGGTAACTGGTTGAACTGGGATGTACCCTTTCAAGGAGGCTACACGTTGCCCATTTTAACCACATAAATGAATATCATTAATGTAAGAGACCTGTGTTTTTTCTGTCTACATTCACGAAGTGCTACATATTACAGGACTGTGTATAATGCATGGATATCTTCAGTCATCTTGACTCTTTGTTTCATCTCTCATCGGCAGTCAGTGCAGGGAAACTCCATTATTTGTCTTGTGATGTCATCACCCACAGAGGCTGACCTGCTGCGTTAAAGGAGACTCATTGTTTCATGTTTTTACTTTCTTTCTTGGCTCTTTTATTCTCAGGGTTTTGGGTTTCCCTTTTCATTGGGAGTTCTCTTGTGGCAGCTGAAACTGTCATGTTGCATGACTTCCAACAGATTATCTTAGAGGAAACAAACCATACCCAGAAAAAACAGTTATGCAAATTTCGCCGGAGGTAGGGCTGTTGCATCTGTAATAACAAATATAGCCCAGCCCAGGACTGCTGTACATGCATTCAGGTTTTGGAAGCTCGATTACACAGATGGTTTAGATAGCTCAGGCAAACACATGGAAGGAACTACCTACACGGTTACCACCCACAGAATGGCAAAGATGAATGATAACCCTCCTTTGTACCTTGATGATCTGAAGCACACAAGAGGGAAATGTCCTTACATGCTCCACCTGTTTTCATTTCTTATGCTTGTGACTTAAAGAGCTCTATCTACATTAGTGCCCCAGGGGCTTTCCTCTGTTAAGGTCCCCCTACACTGTAAAATGTAACTTCACTTGAATATTTGTCCTTCAGATGACAGAATGATGTTTGTGTTCAACACTACAACTTTGTGGTGAAGAAGTAAATGTTTTTATTTAGAATATTTGTTTGTTTGTCACTGATTGAATTGTGTAATAAAATTATTAATTTTGCAGATCAAACACATCAAAATAGGTAATAGTGTTTATTTCCAACAAGACCCTTAAGAGTGTCTGTTTTTTTTTCTTTTTTATTACTTTATTTACAGAATGTAACCTTTAGATGTTTACAACAGTGACAATGTGTTGTATCCTAGATATCATACACACACACACACACACACACACACATGTATATATATATATATATATATATATGTATAGCCTAGTAAAACACCATCAAAAATGTTATAGATGAAAAGCAAAAAAACAAAAAATAAAAAAACAAATTACATTTTAAATGCATTACATAAGCCTATAGTTTTTATAGTTTTAGAGTTTCTGCAATATTGTAGGGCGCAAAATTTGTATTTGATTTTTGAAGATGTTTATTAATCTGTGTAGCAAAAGAAAAAGGAATATTGCAGCTCTCACCAGTTAGATCTAAGTTACAGTGATCATTTCAAATTCATTGCTAGCAATTAAATAATGAATAGATAAAGACTTAAAAAATAAAACGAAAGATGCACCAAGGATTATGCAGCTTTAATTCATGTATTTTAGAGCCATTAGAGATTGAAGAAGAATGGATATCTGTTCATCCACAGCAAAGTATAATGTTGCCTACGGCTCTGAGCCATGAGTGGCTGTTTTTCAGGACTGTGTATTTTTCATTGGTTTTAATCTGTTTCTGGGTGGGTGCTCCTGCTTGCCATGAGAACAACTAAGAAATGTATTTTACTACAGTGGAAATTAGATAATATTACACCTGAGAGGAGTGTTGGATATGTTTAAAAAAAAAATGTGGTTGTGGTTCTGTGCTGTCATTTCAGTGAAAGGACACTTTTGTTTACATGTTGGGATCAGTATAAGATGAAGCCCACTAATTGACATTAAATTCCAAGTTCAAATGAAAAATAGCAATTTAACTTATCTGGGGTCTTTCTTCCTATCTTTGATTTACTGAGTTCAACAATAAAACTAGGGAAAAGCATGATCAGAAGACAGGCATCTTGGATTTATGGATGTGAAATTTATCAAGAATGACATATTCACTTCCATCCCACTAACTACAAGACAACAAACTACACCATCACATCCAATAACCTACAAAATATATACATGCATCCTTCAGTCTATTCCATACAGTGACAAAAACTTTGAGAAAAAGTGTCTCTCAATAAGAATTACAAAACTAGAGGACTAATCTATTGTGCCTAAATCATGTAAATGTAAAACCATGGGTCAAACAGACAATTATATTGCAGGAAACACGAGAGCTCTGGTGATCACTGTGTGTCGCTTCTATACAATAAAGGGTTAAAAGTCGTCGTTTTGAGTGACGGGTACAACAGCCAATCAGCGACCGTGTTCTCTAGACGGCCACTGCGTTGTTTTCGGGAAGGGGGCAGTCACTTGTCAGGAAGGGTAAGCACGAAGAGAAGAGGACCGTGTGTGCACATAACCTCTGAATTATCGAAATATTCTGTGGATTTAACCTCACGTTTTTCACTTCTGGATACTGGATACTTTTCTTTGAAAGTTTTGGAGTCAAATAATCGACGAGTCATACATGAAATCCTTGTAGAGCGGGAGCTCCAACTTGGTCGAAGCGTCTAATGTACTAATCGAAACGGAAGTAACTTGCCAGCTGTCTGGCTACGCTCGCTAGGTGAGTCAATAACCGTTTATTAAATGTACTCATCGATAAAAAAAGATTGTCTTATGATCCACCGATCACACACATGCGTTTGTTGTTTTTCTCCTTTGGTGTCAAGTGGGGAAACATCGAGCTGCTCTTAGCTTTGGTCATATATACCTCAACTAACAGGCTAACAAGCTAATGTCAGCCCGACGTCAGTGTACTTGGATTAACAGTAAAAAGAGACTTCATCGATGTCAGATATAGGCAGATAGATGCTGATCTATTGTACAACCTGGTTAAAAAGTAATCGTAATAAGGTTTCAGTTTGTAATAGATAATTTTACAGTGAGCAGATGTAGGTCAAAATATCATTAAGGTCCTATATTACAATGCAATCCATTAAAATTGTGTCATCACACACGAGGGCCTATTGGACTTGGAGTAAAGTTTGACTCGCCTTGAGAAAAAATATGGATATCAATATTCACAACGATAATCTGTACTTCAGCACTTTGTTATTGAAATGAATCACATCGCAGTTTTGTCCACCATAGGCCAAACGGTCTCCCCCACCGTACAAGAAGTGGCGAAACCGAAAACCCTTAATAATTGTGATGTGAAGGCAGCGCTGTCCAGGCACGTATCTGCCTTTGGTTTCATCTGTCTGAGGCCAGGGGAACCAGGGGGACCTCAGTTTAGCAAAAATAAAGGTAGACTTAGGCCTAGTGGTTATGTATTATGGCTGCAACTGAAGAGTATTGTTGTTGAGTCTGTCTCTTTTGATTGTTTTCTCGCACATCAGATCAGCCAGTTGTCTGTGATCTGTCAGAAAATGGTGAAAAATGTTCATCGCCGTTTCCAAAAAGTCGAAAGTGATTTATTCAGACTGTGGCACTGCTCATCAGTGCAAAAGCCCCAAATACTCATTTTCTATTAAAACTCAAGCAAAACAGTGTATTTACGTTTGAGAAGCTGGAGGCAGGGACTTTTGGCATGGTCACTGGTGGTGGATTATGAATACAGGATCTGAATATTGTTTTTGGAGCTTTTTAGAGGTTCCTGTTCCAACACAGTAAAGACGGATGTTTTTTTTTTTTTTTTTTTCTTCTCAGAGTATAATTGTGTAATTAGCAAAACAAGCAGGTAATGACAGTTTCGACACGGTACAGACATGTTTATAGCTGCAGCCATTTGTAGGTCAGTTGATTGAATGTTAATCTCCAGTTATTAAATAATCGGTGACTCATTTCGAAATTCACTTGAATACAAGTATGTTGTTTTTTTTTTATTTCTTACTATAATTATGAATCACTGCCACTTGTTTGTGTGTGTTTTTCTTTTTTTAACAGGCGAATGGTAATCTTTCATTGGAAATTACTTCATATTTCAAATGACCAAAATGAAACTGAAATAATGCAAATATGCACTTTTTAGATGTAGGATAATTATCAAAGTTGATTTAAAGTTAGAATTTCCCTTTTTTTTCCACTTACATTACTTGAGTTGAAGAAAGGAAGTGGGCCCACCTTTTGGTACTCACCATGATAGTATGATATTTAACACTAAAGAGCAGCTCATTACTGCCCACTTGATCTTTTCTTGTAATAACCAAGTGATCTTTGCAATGTTGATGTTTTGTCAGCTTATTGTCTGTCTACTGTATAAGGCACAGAGGGAAGGAAGTGAGGAAGTGTTACCACATTTTGCTGAGATATACTGACCTATTACAAAAAGTGTTAACTATCTTCTTGTCCTATACAACGTTTATGTGATTAAAATTAGAAGAGAAACCATGTGCCGTGGCTTTACATTCAATCTGAATATTCCTCCATCACATGCCACCAGAACAGCACTTGAACATGGAGCTCAGTCATAGCTAAAACCCTACAGGATGCAAGTATATACATTCTTGATATGCTAGTTATGGAGAAATTAAACTACATATGGTGCAGGCTCGGATCTTTCCAGAATATGGTGTATACTTTCGGTCCTTGTCTTCAAAACTCAAGAAGTGCCCGTAAGGTTAAAGAAAATTTGGCCATCAGGAACGTGTTCAAAAGAAGCCAATTTCATGAACAACTTATAAAAACAGACTTGAGTGGCTGTGCTGTCAACTCACCAGGGTGTTGAATCATCAAAAACCATTTCAGGAAAATCCCCCAGATGTTTCAGGGTACGTCCTTTCACACCACCACACAAAGCACTGATCTGTCTTATAAATTTAATGAAGTACAGTAATAGCCAGTAGCCAACTGGAGGGCCTTAGTACGAAGAGAGGAGAGTACACAACACCTAAGATCAAGGAGGAAAATGATTACAAAACTGTCAGTATCAAACAAAAAATAAATCAAAGTAAGAAAACAAGTCCAAACATTTATTTGAGAGAAACACATTAAGGCCTCTGTTTGTCTGTTATTCAGTGCAGCTGAATCCTTGTTAAGTGTCAGTTCATTCAACGTACTGTAATATACACTCATTACTTGGACTGCTATGTACTTATACTAATAATCACAATGCGTAATGACCAGTGCAGTTTCAGTTGGCAGTTTGTCAGCACAAGCTGGCTACAGCTCCTTTTCCCCTGATAACATTATTAGTCTTAAATTGTACTGTATTTATTTATGATCCAAATTATAATTGCTTTTACCAGTTGTTGGATGACAGCTGTTGGGATACATTTTAACAACTGGTTAACTCTCATTCTTCAGTGGTTGGAAGTTATTCTTCTGTTTGATTAAAAAATATTTTCAGATCACACCTACAATCAGTTAAGGGTGTGGCGCAAGTGAGAAATATGTTTGATGCCAACAGCTTTTATTGCACTCAAGTTCTTCTCTGTGCCTTTGTTTAATTGCATAGAGCTTTAATTTGATCGTTAGATGAGATCACAGAGTACCAGTATCACTACAGCTGTTTATCAGCTGTAGACACACAGAGCACGTTAAAGAAATCCAGAGAATAGACAGTAGATTTAAGTAAAGAAACAGTAGAGTACAGTAGAGAAATGTAGTACATTGCATAAAGAAACACAGCAGAGTAAAGAAATCAGAGAGTACAATCAAGAAATGCAGTAAAAAAGCACTAAAGAATAAGGAAACAGTAGAAAAGAAGTAGATAAAAGAAACAGAGAGGAAAATGCCACAGAGTGAATGAACACAGTAGAGTACAGTAGATACAGAATTTGATTTGAGAGGAATGTCGTGTTAAAAGCCAGTGTTGCAGTGTATTATGTATTGTGTGTTTGTTTGAACTTGAACTGTGATGTCAAGATAACGTGACTGTAAAAGGGCTTTGTGAAACACAGCAAGATGTTTTCTGTTGTCTACCACAGTAGGAAATGAGGCCATGACCCATCCCTGTTTTATAACCCCTTATTGTAAAATTGCTTACCTTTCTGCAGGACTTTGTCCCTACAATGCTTTTGTTCGGGGTTTTTTCCACTAGTGTGCATGTTAACACACTCATTTGAGTTTGAAAAGCTGTTCGAAGTAGGGATACACGATAACTATGGGTACAGATAATAATCGGTCAACAATCATCGGAAGATACACAGGTAAGTCCGATAATGATGTTACTAGATCCAGTTATAATTAGCCAACATTGCCTTGATTTTGCTAGATTGCTAATAAATGCTAAATGCGCTAAATCGCTAATTGTACAGCGTTCAGTCTGACGCTGCTGCTGTCTCCTTTGTTCATGGCGAAAGGACGAAACTTGCAGTATGCCTCGCTGCAGCGGATTTAAGGGCTTTCCTCCCTCTTTCCCACTTGCGCAGGTAGGAAGGACGGAGGTGGGAAAGTGGAGTACTTGCGCCAGGGTGCGCAGTGTGCCAAACTTGTAAAATACAGGTGGAAGCACCTGCGTTACGCTTCGCTTGCGCCTGGTTTGCGAAACTAGAGCCTCCTGTGTTAATCTGTTGGCTCTGGATTTAGTAATCTGTCCACACAGTTTATGGATTCATACTCCGTGCTCTCAGATTTGTGCCCTTGGATCCATGCACCCAAATGACGTGATGCAAGTAAAAGTACAGTAAATACAACATTACACAATTAAAGGGGTGAAATGTCGAGTGCGCTAAACACTATAGTGTACAGCTACAGAGATCCACCTGTCTCTGAGCTCTGGTGTTTGTACACTATATATTGCCCTGCTGCTGTGCGTCCCTCATAGCGCAGTACTACCTTTTTTCTCTCATCAGGTAACGCATAGAAAAGCGAAAAGCTTGTGTCCATAGTGTACTATACCTCACACATGTAAAGTCAGAGATCAGACACAATCATCAATACACATCATCAATCTAATCTTTTAAAAAACACCCACAAGTGACGGCATATTGATCACCGGAATAATTATGAGAAATTGTGCTGAAAATTGTAATTTGTTTTAAAGAAAAACATGAAATTGCTTTGTGCTGGTCATTTGCTGGTCATTTGCCTTCAGTGCAGATGTCTGATGTCCAAACGAAGCAGATGGACCCCACAGGGGCAGAGAACCATCAACATCTTTGTCTGATGATTGCATGACTATAGCGCCAGTAAAACTGGCGTCAGATGGATCTCAGCTGTGTAATTTGTGGGTGTATGGAAAATGAAGTAAAATTTCCTGTGAAGGACAATAAACTCAATCTCTAAAGATAGCATCATTGACACACCACGTTATATCATATGTTTATGGTTTATACAGGAAAACAAACTATTTAATGTATTTTAATGTCAGAAGTATTTTGTTGAAAGTTGAAAGAAGACAAAAGAGAGAAGCTGACGTTGTGATGAGCTCACGCACTGTTAAGGGCAGACTGATGACTCACTGAAAAGCTCTTCTCAAGAAATTCAGCTTTAAGGAAAAGACTGTTGAGAAATGATGACTGATGGTGGATAGGCCACTTAACAGTTTTGTCACATCATTTTAACTAAGGTTTAATGGAATTTATTTGTCAGTTCAATAGGAATCAGACTTAACATGACTTATGACAAGCAAAAACGGACAGTGATAAAGTGGATGAACAAAGACAGTCTGTCACTGTACTGAAGTTATTTAGGTCACAGAGAGCAGGATCTCTCTCTTTCTCTTTCTCTTTCTCTCTCAATTTTCTCCTCTTTTTACATCTGCATGGACACACCAGTCAGCCACAACATTAAAACCAGTTGACAGTTTTATTGTAAGGGCTGATCAGTGTCGGATTGAGTGTGTGTGTGACATCAAGATGGCTACCTAGGCAGTAATTATCAGTGTTTGGTTCTAGATAATGCTGGTAATCTTTGTCAGCGTAGTTACCTGTCACAATTATTACATATTGCCTGATCTCAGTTATTTGAGCTGACCGCAGTCATTTTGCATAACTGTTCATCTGTATAAAAACAGATGGATGAAACTTACAGATATGTCATATTTCCATCACTATTTCCTCGTCATTTTCCACCGCTTGAGATTTGACTGGTGCTCTTTTAATGCCATCATCACGTTGTTCCCCCTTCCTCTTCTGCCATGGTTTAATGAAATGCCGTTTTTATTTATTTGTTCCAGTGTTTGATTGCCAAAGAATGGCTGTTTTAGGGGGGTGCTGTATAGCTCACAGGGTTGAACAAGCACCCCATATACAGAGGCTACAGTCCTCACTGCAGCCGGACCCGGCTAGATTGCCCTGGTGGCCCTTCGTTGCATGTCATTCCCCCTCTCTCTGCCTCCTCATTTTGTGTCTCTCTCAAATGCCTTAGGCAAAAAGCATGTTCAGGCTTATACCATAATAGTGACAGAAAATGGTCAGAAAAGGACAATTAAAGCCCCTACAAAGAACTTTTAATTGGAAAAGTCTCTCGTTTCTGCTGATGTCTCTGTATGAACTACAACAGCAAATGAGGCCATTGGTCAGACGATAAGCTATTTCTAAATAGCGCAACTCTCTACCTTCGGGAGGCAGTGGTCAAATATACAAGCAGACTTTTTTATTAATTGCCCATTTATTCGGCTGGGGCGGTGTGCCTACGTGTTCCCACACTACACACACACCTTTTCTTTTTCATCGATCGATCCGCAGACCACTTGCGTACCGATCCGTGAAGAGCGATCGGTTCGGTGCAATAGATCACGGTTGATCCGTGATCCATAGCAACACAACTAATAAATAAATCCAGCCTCTGCACAGTGATAATCTGTCGTCCGTAATGATGTCATCCGCTCATTTGATAGGCTGACGTCATTTCACTTGCGCTGCTTGAGTGCATGGTGCGTCACTGTGTACTGTGGGCTTGTGTGAGTCGGGGTTGTACAGTTTTATTATGAGTCATCAGGTTAATGAACATTGAACTCAGACTCTCTGAGCTCTTTGTTTGCCTGTGCTCAACACACAATAAATCCTGCCAATTGTACACAACACACACTCATCCCAAACACACATGATTAAAAAGGTATAAACCGAAAGAGGACACTCGAGTGCACTTGTTCTTGTCAATATTGTATCTCAAATACTTGATACACCCAAATGTCCTTAATAATGTTAGATAAAATATTGATGCTATTGATGGTGCATACTAATTACTTTTAAAACAACTTTGATTATTATTCCTTCGACTGTCAATAAAAATGTACAATAAATTGTTTATTGGAGAAGAATGAATTAAGTTAAGGATTATGTGACTATTAATGTAATTCTCTGATTTACTATGACATATTTCTTCTCCTTTGTTTTTTATATACTCAGCAGAATCAAATGCAGAGCTTGAAGCATAAGGCAGGCGGTACTTTTACTTTCCTTATTGTCAGGCAGCTCGGATGTTTTCTAACTTTCTTGTCCTTGTTAATCAACCACAGACTCGGTTGTTCTGACTATAGCCATAAGTGGTTCAAAATGGTGTGCGGATATGAAATCTAATTTATAAAAAATAGATAATTTCATGTAACGGTTGTGCTCGTACATTATTCTAAAAGGAGTCAACAGTGCATTAGTGGGGGACTGTTTGCAAATCAATGCACATTTGGTGAGTATTCATGGCAGCAAGACAGTTTATATGGGATTCAAGCCACATGAAGGATAGTGCCCATGATAGTGGCCCAAAACATATCATCCAGTGCAGCCATTTGTATCATTGATTTGTTTTTATTTTGCAAAACTTGTTGGATGAATAATCAAAACTACAGAATGTTGCTAGAATTATCCTTTTAATTGAGTGCACAATATGAAAGCTAAAAAGTTGCTACATACAGAAACTGACAAAAAAAAGTTTAACGTATTATTCTCACTTCTCCCATTTCTCTTTTTCACTTCATGTATCCAGTGTCTGAATGCTAACTCTGTGGCCGATGGAGTTAGGCAGGCAACTCTGTGGGAAGATGAGGAAGTCCAACAAGAGGGCTCCACTGTCCTCTCCTCCTACTACCACTTGGGGCCTGGAGATCCACTTTTACTTGCCGGACGTGCACCAGCTAGAGTACTTAAAAGGATGCTACACTGCTGAGGAGCTCTGTGTGGATGCTGCCAAAAAATGCTGTGAGTTAAAAAAAAACAAAAACATGTTGGCAAAGTTAGCATAGTCTTGAATCTCTGATTTAGTCTCTGTGTGTTGCCAGTATTGAGCAGTTTGTTGGAAATTGTACTGTTTGCCATATGTGACAAGTAGGTGTCCAATGAACTGGTGCATCCATACTCTTAAAATCAGGTCATCATCACCCAAGGTATCAATAATTAGCAGTAATGTTTTACTGTTTGGTTTGCTCTAACATAAACAGATAACTATGCACCATTAGATGATGCTAGAGTCTAGCTTTAGTTAAGAAGTTTAGGAACGTCTTAAATAAAGCAAAACAAATAATGAAATTAAGTAAATGAATAAAATGAAGATATTTACAGCAAGTACACAGAAAAGACACATCGACACCAGGGGTAAGGAAAGAATGGGGCAGAGATAGTAGAGACAGTTTCACTCGTCAATGTTTATTATAATAGATAGTAACTAGTAGTAAAACTATCTGGTTTACCATCAGCCACCCTGACAGGTAATAGGGGATCATTTAAATGTCCTGGTCTGTAACAAATGGTCATTAATTGTTAATGAGTGTGCAGTAACATGCAATATCAGCACCACTGATAATCCCTACTCTGGCCGTCTGTGATTGGTTAGAAAGACAGGGCTGCCATTGCTCCTAAATCCTCTCTGTGGACAGGGGCTACAAATCACTGCTCCCACTCTAACAATTGGTCTGAATATTGATCTCTTTTCCTCTTTTCTCTTCCCTTTCCCAGCAATCTCTCCCTTGTGCCATAATCTGTTTTCCCTGTACGACGAGTTAAATGAAACATGGTACGCCCCCAACCACGAGTTCAAGATCACAGATGAAACCAATATCAAGTTGCACTACCGGATGAGGTAAGGATGTCGTCATTGGTCATTCATGTCTATAAAAATCAGTTTTCATCACTTTTAATTACAGTGCACTAAATAGGGATGTCCCGATCAGGTTTTTTTGCCCCCAACTCTGAGTCTGAGCCATTTGATTTGGAGTATCTGCTGATACCGAGTCCCGATCTGATACTTCTATAATACATTAAAAAAATGAAGAAGAGTGAAGAAACAGATCCAGAAAGTCCCAGCCCCTTTCCGCAGACGTCTCTCTGAAGCCACACCTCCACTTTCCCGCAGACGTAGGTGAAGACACTCAATGCGCAGGATAGAAGGACCATTTCACCCAGTATAACAAAAAGTGTTTCTGAACATGATTAACTACCATAACTTTAACACTTATAAACAGCTGCTGCCATGTGTTGTTTCTGTGTGGAGTTGAGATGGTCTGACTCTGTACCACCGTGTAACGGTAGTAAATACTAAGCTGTTATTTTTCCCATCTGTTTTGAAATATTATAGGTCTGATAAAAATAATGAGAATGAATAAATATATATATATCCGATCCCTGATCGGGATGTTACGTCCGATTCTGATCGAGTCTGAAACCGCGTGATTGGCCCCGATTTCCAATCATGTGATCGGATTGGGACATCCCTAGCACTAAATATGAAGTCTACTGAAGTAGAAATATTATTTTAAAAAGTAATGGGAGGGAAGGATCCAAAGTAGGAGTTATAATTTGAATATCATTGAAAAAAAGGCAATCATCTGAACTGGTGACACTGGGACCAGTATGCCTTATTCTGTCCTGGGTTCCCAGTCTAACCCTAACCTCTGCACCAAACCCACATGATTAGGTGTTGCTGTCCCCTGGCTATGAAAACTGGCTCCAGGGGTGTGTCATGTCTCCTGTGTGGAGCAGTGCATAGAGCTGTAATGAATAATGTCAACCACTGGGAGTGTTGTGGCTACTCTGAAGGCCACTTCAACCCACTCTAACTCATAGATAGGCAGGGCTCTTTCCTTGTCTCACGTTTTCTTTCTGAAGTGGGGGTGATAGTGGGACTGAGTCTTAATGAATTTCAGGATTCTTCAAAAGAAACTGACAGACTGTGCCAAATGTGGAATATGTATATTCTTTTTGTAAAGTATTTGTCAGTCTCTGTGGATATATAAATGATTTGCAAGCAGAATCAAGTACATGCCACACCTTGCAAATGTTGTTTAGTCACCTAAAGTTTTATTTCATCTAGAGGCCTCAGGCCTTAAAACCAAATGAATAGGTGAAATATTTCTTAGGTGAGTGTCAGGTCAGGTATATTAAATGCCAAAGGTGTTACGGATGGAAGAATCAACAGACTTGTTAGATCTGGATTCACTCTTTTTCTTAATAAGAGGAAAGGAAAAACAACAGATCTGACAAATCTGTCGAATTCAACTGAAAGATGAAGGTTAACAGTCCCTCAGAGAGTGGTGTTTTTAATATTCTGTCATGAACTGATGCCAGGAATGGCATATCTGGTTATAAAACAAGTTAAGTCTCTATTCAGAGAATCTGTTCTACAAGTTTGGTAGCACCTCATGCAAAGAGGGAAAACACATTGCTGTGGTGTGAATTACACTTCCTCTTTCTCTCTGCTCTGCTCTGACAAAAGCTAGTGGAGAGAAAAGCGAGTGTGCAGAGAGCCTAACTGTGGTGTGTGTGTGTGTGTGTGTGTGTAGTGTGTGTAGTGTGTCTGTGTATGTGATTCTTGCTGCAGCCTGCTTTGCCTACCATAGTGCAGTCTTCCAAACAAGGTTATTGTGGTCAAGTCCTGACATACACACAATCTTGAGTATAAACGAAAGTTCAACACACACACACACACACACACACACACACACACACGCATAGGGATGCAAGTGCCAGCAGAATGGATCTCTGTCAAGTGGAAAAAAACAAGTCTTCACCGTGCCAATACTCCTCCTAGCTTAAGGCTATTGTCAGCATGCTTGTACTCTTATTAAGGCAATGCAGCACAGTAATGTTGGTCTGTATGACATCTGATTTTAGTTTGCTAGAATGCGTTGAACAAATATATTTTATTTTTTATTTGACCTCAATGTAGAGCCTGACTTCATTGTAGCTGGCCATTTGACTCCATATAATCACTTCCCATCATTTTAATTAAAGCGCACTGAATATGAGGTTTGTTGACATTTGTTTGTGCACACCCATTCCATGTAAATGCTTTATTCAGTGTTTATACAAGTTTAAATAACCTGATGTGGTTGTTTTGGAGAGGAGGAGACCTCTGCAGGTAGTCTGGTGTCTGGTGAAACCTCCTGAACATTTTGTATTGTTTTGATTGAGAGACCGTCAGTGGCAGAAAATAACATGCTGTGCATATAAGGCAAAAAGAGAGGTGTCTTCATTCAAGTAAGTGTTATGTTATGAAACAGAGGAACAGTGCGTGCCACTAACCGTGTTGTTCTGTTGGTCTGGGAAGGTGTACAGACGTCAGATCATATATTTCCTCTAAAGAGCGCAGGCTAGCTGAAAAATTGCTTCATTTCAGAGAAAACAGGAAAATGGGTCAAAGCTTGAAAGAACAGTCAGATGTTGCCCAGCACTGAGAGTCTAATTCACTGGGTAGGTTTTGAATGAAAGGTAAAAGTAAAGTGGAGATGACAAAATGAGCATTAATGAACATTAACTTTCAACCACTGACATGTTTTACACCTAAGTAACTGAGCAGAATAAAGGAGGCAAAAGAGCACTTCCTCTTGAAGGCATCTCTTTCATCAGAGGCTAAATTGCTATCAGTGCAGTGACAATGACTCAAGGACTTCCTTGCAATATAGAAATTTCAGTAATTTCAAAACTTGTTAAGTTTAGGGTTCAGGTTTAAGAATAACTGGTTCAACCATGCACACACACCTCGTACTCATTTGACAAACTGTCGTCTGTGTCTTTCCTGTCAGGTTTTACTTCAGAAATTGGCATGGCACCACTGAAGGAGAATCTCCAGTTTGGAGACACTGCATCAGTAAACTCAAAGGAGGACTTAGCCCACAGAAGACGCCTGAGGGAACGCCCCTTCTGGATGCTGCCTCACTCGACTACCTGTTTGCACAGGTCTGTCTTTGCCTTTTGCTGTAAAGGACCTATTCTTGAAAAATTTCACAACTATTATCACTTAATAATGACACTTCATCTTGTCATGGGAGTTTTTTTGGCCTCATAAATGTGTTCATAAAGAGAATATATTCAGCTCAGCTAAAAATATTTGACTACACTAAAAAAAAAAAAAAATCTATAGTGTATTTATTATTTCTTCCTTTTGACATACTTTTGAAAGTACATTCTGTCTGAACTGAGTTCACAGTTGAGTTTCAAAACATCAACAACTAGGAGGAAATGTAACAATATCAGGAAGTGTACTTAAGGTCAGCAATAGACAGCATGCTGCTCTGTTTAATTTAGAGCCACTGCTGAGAGTTTAATTCTGTCTTCATTAAAATTAAACTAAACCACAAATAACAACTTTACTGACCTATCAGTTGGTCAAAATATAAGAAGCAACACTTGAATATCCTGTAAACGCTTCTTAATTTCATCTTGACAGTATCTGTTCAGCATCAAGCACCAAATCATAGAGGATAATATGCAAGCTCTATCTCAAAAAGGGGTGGTTATGTTCATATGTGTTGGATGTGTCTCGATGTTTACTTTCCTTCTCAACACAATAAATAATCATTTGTTTATTTCTTAGGGACAGCACGACTTTCAAAAGGGTGTGGTCCGTTTGAGGATGTCCCAGTCAGAGGCTGAACAGCATGACATAGAGAATGAGTGTCTGGGCATGGCTGTGCTCGCAATCACTCACTATACCATGAACATGCCCTTGCCCAATGCCTCCCAGGAAATAAGGTAATAAACACACATACACAAACACCCCAATACAAATTCAGTATGGCATGTGCTTGAAATATTGATCTTATAAATAAGTGTCGATCGTATGACCTCCACAGACTTCTGATTAAGATCCTAAAATTACAATCTATATCTGTATCTTCGAGAGAGATGGCAACATGAGCCTTCCAATGCCATCATGTGAAAGTATTTGACATGTTCTTTCTTAGTTGTGTCGTTTTTCAAGGACAGATGACTCTGCACTCAGTGGCACTGAGCCTACAAGCACATTTTGTCCCCCAAAAAACAGACATTTTGCACCTCCGCAGGGGGTGAAACAACAAACGCTAACTCTCCCATGAGTTATATCCAAGGGCTTTATTCACTAGCTGGAGAAAACAGATTGTTGTTTATTTCAGAGCATTCTCTGAATTCCTGACAGACTTTTGAGAGCAAAGATCTTGTGTTTGTTTATGGTGATGGTGCATTCTCAAAAGTTGGCCAAGTAAACTTAACAAGTCAGGTGGCACTGAGCTCTCTTTCTCTATTGGTGTTGTCTTGGTGCACTTCTACAAACAGAAATGTTTTGCTTTTGAAGTGAAATGAGACAGAGATAGATAATGAACTGAGATATTTGATAGGGACAGTGCGTTTCCAGGCTAAAGTCTGTGCATGGTAATATAGCACATGCATATTATACTCCATATTTTGTCATTTTACAGGTACACCT
This sequence comes from Caranx ignobilis, assembly GCA_021432705.1. NCBI lineage: Eukaryota > Metazoa > Chordata > Actinopteri > Carangiformes > Carangidae > Caranx > Caranx ignobilis. The sequence goes on from MU270014.1 coordinate 3,062,227, forward strand.
TACACTGTTTTGCTCATGTCCCTCACTTTATAATTCTCCACATGAGACGTCTAGCTGTTAATTAATGACTACTCTTAGTCCATAATCTTTTCGAGGGAACAGGACAGATTATCTCTCCTTACCTTCAAAGCACTTGCACAAAGCTTTTGGATGTAAATGTTGCAAGTTGCTCATACATTTCTGCCTGTCTTTTTGTTTTAATCCCATCAGCTACAAACGCTTTATCCCTGAATCCCTGAACTACAACATCAAGCAGCGCAACTTTCTGACACGCATCCGCATCAACAATGTCTTCAAGAAGTTCCTGAATGAATTCAACCGCCGTACTGTGAAGGACAGCAACATCACACCGTATGACCTGAAGATCAAGTACTTGGCCACCCTGGAGGGCCTGACCAGCGGCTTGGGCAGCGAAGTGCTTGAGCCTAAGTCGCTCAGTGTCACACAGGAAGGAGATATCTGCAATGGCCATGGTAAGATTTCACAAGAATGATGAGGTTGTGTTCATGATTTAAAGTTTTCAACGAGGGCTGTTTGTAATTAACAGCTTACCCTTTAACCTACAGTAAGAATTTTAGATATTATAGGTCTCCAGAGTTATACAAAATGAAGACAACTTCTTGAGGTTTGCTAACAACAGCTTTAGTCACAGCTGCCAAAAACACTACAACGACCTCAGCAACGAAACATAACCCCCCCCCCACATCCCTTTTTAGGACCTTCACAATAAAAGTACCCTACACTTATTAATATATGGCATTCTAACACATGCTGTTATCAAACAGAACATAACAACCAGCAAATAATTGGTTGAGACTTAACATCCAAGACTGTGTAGCAGACTGTTTCCAACAGCATGTTGACATGTCTTTCTGAATAAAATCCAGTAGGCAAGCTGTCCTCTATGCTAAGGACTGATGTAGACCTGATCTGTGACTATGTGCAAATGGGGAAAACCAAAAGTGAAAGAAACAAGATTGTTTACTTGTCACATTGGCCCACTTATCACAGAGTACACCAGACCCTTTATGAGTCTAACCAGTGTGTGAAGCTTTCAACCACTGATGCAGTACTGGATGGTTTGAGTAACCTATTTAAAGATCAGGATCTTCTTTTAACAAAAACATGCAGTAGCCATTTGGCTAATAAGACATTTCCCTGACGTGACCTGTCGCTGCATAATCACTGCAAACAGCAAGCATTTAAATATTGAGGCGTGAAGTGTAATTGCTGCATTTTAATGTTTTCTTTCTCTTTCTAGGGTACTACAACCAGAGCCAGAGCCAGAGTCAGAGTCACAACATGGAGACAAGCAGTGACATGCAAGTCCTGGTTACTGGTACCACTGGCATTTCCTGGAGGAAGAAGCCTGCTAAAGTGAGCGAAAGAGTGTTTGAATAATACCCCAGGGACCTGTAGTTTCACAGTGGTGAACTTTCAGTGACAGATGACTGTCAGGCAAATCTCTGAACCCTAAATCTAGAGAGCATAGTCCCAGAAATACTCTACTGATAATGTGTAGAGCTGAGGCGTATATACTGCATATCAAAATGTATTAAAAGTATACTATCACTATTTTCTTACCTTTTCCTAGATCAAATGAGGAATTATGTAAACTTATAGATTGTTTTTTTTATATGTAGTTTAAGATGGTTATGCCTGTGTGACTCGTGTAATAGCAGTTTGGTATGTGCATTTCCTTTAACAATTTCCTAATAGGCACTGTGGGTGACAACTTTAACATATCAACACAAAATGTGTGAATATTTGGAAATATTCATGAATGACATCCTTGCTTTACTTATGTCAATGTCTGCTTTGTTTATCTTTTAAAATAGACATCTTCAGTCTCCAAAGAAAAGGGCAAGTCAAAGAAGAACAAGACGGATGGAAAGCAGAAAAACGACAAAAACAAAGAGGCAAACGAAGGCTGGGTGGCGTTCTGTGACTTCCATCAGATCACTCACGTTGTCATCAAAGAGGAAACAGTCACCATCTACCGGCAGGACAACAAGAGGATGGTGAGACAGATAAATCAAAGCGTCATTTGGAATCAGCCTCAGTAATGTCAATTAGACCTGAATCTACTTTTTTGAATGACATTTAGATTTTTCAAATAATAGTCTGTAAACTATTTATGTACAAAACTCAAACCTGCTTGTCACCCACTGTAAAGATCAGGCTTCTTACTATGGCCATAATATGCTCACTTATTGGCGGTAATTTAAACAGCCTGGGCTGCTGCGTCTATTTGTATTCCAACGTTATGTGACCAAAGGGAACATTAACTTGATAAAGCAACATGTTGAAGCACAGCTCCCTCTTCCTGCATACCATTAGCTATGACTAATGGTGACTTAAACCTTCATTTGAAAGTGGGATCTAGTTAGGTAATACGTCACTGCTCTCAGATAGGCCTCTGGAGTGTTGTGGCTTTGTAATAGCTGCTACTCTGATCATCATCTTCTGGTCTGTCTTCCCCGGTCATTTCTCTTTTCAGGAGATGAAAATGGCTTCTCGATCAGAGGCTCTGGCCTTCGCTGCCCTTGTGGATGGGTACTTCAGACTGACAGTGGATGCCCATCACTACCTGTGCAAGGAGGTGGCCCCAGCTTCAGTGGTAAACAACATCAACGACGGGTGCCACGGGCCCATCTGGTTTGTACCGGCAGCTTTATCAGTGGGATGTGTGTGGTTCTTTTTAGACACACATACATCCATCATAAATAATCTGTTGACTTGTTGCTTTTATCCTGTTTGGCTTCTACCTTCCCCTGTATGAAGATCACACTCAGGTTTTTTAAAGTCAGCCCAAATCAAGGTCTTTTATGATAAAAGCTGATGTCATCCCCTAAATATTTTTTTCATCGTAGCATATTATTATTTTTTAAATGTTGATTTCGTTATTGTTAATGCTAAAGTGGCGTAGTCGGCAAACACTTTCATCAATCATTTTCATCATCTGTCTCTGTTGCAAAATTTAACCTACTTTTGATAAAAAATGATTTATTGTGTTTTACTCTCTCCAGTACGGAGTATGCCATCCACAAGCTGCGTCAAGAGGGCAACGAGGAGGGCACATACATCCTGCGCTGGAGCTGTACTGACTACCAGTACATCATCATCACTGTGGTCTGCACTGAGGTGGAGTAGACTTCCACATTTGCTGTAATACTCATCTGTTCCCATCTTTTATCCACTATACTTGGGCTGCCCTCTTCTCTTGAGTTTCTCCCTCTGTACATTAGTTTTTTCAACCCTTCTCCCCCTTACTCTCTCTCTCTCTCACTAGATTGACCTGAGGGACTCTCGTCCTGTGCGCCACTACAAGAACTTCCAGATTGAGGTGGCCTCTGATGGGTACCGTTTGTATGGCACTGAAACACTGCGGCCCACTCTCAGGGAGTTGCTTGAGCACCTGGAGGGCCAGAGTCTTCGTACCGACAACCTCCAGTTCCAGCTGGTTCGGTGCTGCCCCCCACAGCCTAGAGGTACATGACCTACTCAAAGGCACATGCATTTTTGTCGAATACCCAAATGAACAGATGCTACAGAACTGCACAGGACTACAAATCATCTAAGCACGGACCATCATTCTCAGGCGAACCATCAATGGCTTTGAACAATTACATTTAAACAGGCTGATTGACTAACAGCACAGCTGTTGTATTTCTGTTAAGACATTCCTGCACACAGGGATGTTTGTTTCCTTCTGTTCAGATGGGAAAATGACCAAATACTATTACAACAAAAAAAAGCCCAGCCAACCAAAAACACTCAAATGTGCAGTCCATCTATTGCAGTATAATCAAGTTTAGAGGAGATAAAGCTAATCAGCATCATCAGCCTCAAAGAAGTATCATTGCTGGATATTGAAATAACATAATAATGATAAGTAATTTACTTGTGTAACCAGGAGCTTTTGTTCTGTGTTATATAAGCTCACCAGAGCCAACAGTTGTTATCAACACTGGGTATGCAGTAAATACAATACAAGGATGTAGAGTTAAGTATAGAGAAAAGATATCCTGACAGTGATCAATGCCACAGCTGGCTGAAAATTCTGCTTGGCAAAAAAAGTGGTCTCTGCATCCTCTATCTGTGCAGTACATCAATTCTCTATGTACTCCTTTGTGCAAAGCTTCATCACAGCTAGGTGTGGTAACAAGTACAACAGACCACACCTAACTGCAATGTTGGGTGGGGTCAGAAGTGCAACATACCCGAACCTTTCAACCCACTGAGGTCAATGAAACAAAGCTTTACCCCACACACTAAATTTTGAGTGTGGGTGCCTCTTTAAGTGTAAGGCTGTGTACTGTGTCTCTCTCTCGCTGAGGGTAGGTGAGGCAATGCTGGCAGGAGCAATGTGTGTGTGTGTCTGTGTGTCTGTGTGAAATGGTGTCAGGGAGGAAGAGAGTTGTAAATGTGGGTTTCCGGAGCCAAACTAGCTCTCATGTTTACTTCACTTAGGGAAAGGTGGAGCCATGTATGCATGCAAACATGGATGTGTTGAGCTGTTTATGTTTGTTTGTTTGGTGTGGCACAGTGTTGATTATTATATACAAAGCTGTATTGGTTAAGGGTGTGCCTTATATTTGCTGTAGAGGAGGAGGACAGTACTTCTTACTTTTGTTGCCATAAAAACATTTATGATGTTATGCAATATCCATACTTTAATGCCTGTCATGCCTACAACCCCAGGATGAGGGATGTTTGTTTTTAGGGCTGCACAATATGCAGAAAATCAACAACAAAGCATTGTGGTAATATAGGTTGTGAAATGCAATTGCAATTTTCACCTAAAAAAATAAAATAAATAAATGATAAAGGTTAGATCTAGATCAGGAGTGTATGCAGTGTGATATCTATTATTGGATGGTTGGTGTGGTTGCATGGTGTATTTGACTTTTATCATCATATCATGGGACACGTTCTCTGTAACAACTCTTTGACGGTGAATGTAGGATAAAGCTGATCGAGTGCAGACACCCATTTCTCTCTCTCTCTCCCTGAAACCACAGAGCGCTGTTTTTTTCACAACATTAGACAGCCACAGACACGCTCAGACCCACATACATATATAGTACGGTAACAGGCACAGTCCCATTTTAAGTTTGTCCTCCCACACATTGCCGTCTATATACAAAAAATAAACTGAATCAGTCTAGTAACCTAACCTGAGTAGCTGTTCACATCATTGCCACATTGACGTAATTGTTGAGTGCTTGTTTTACCACATTTTGCTTTCATGTTGTTTGCCAGTGTGTATATAAATATAGATACATATAACATTGCTGGATGCTGTGAAACACACTTAAACCCAGGCTTAGCCTACTCTGAATATTAGTTCTGCTTTATTTGTTGTCAGACTTGTTGTTGTGTGAAAACAGTGCAGACCTTTCAAATGAACTGAAGAACAACCTTGACAACAATACAAGAGAACTTGACATCCTCTGTGAGGGAGTTGATTGTACAGAGAAAAATCAAAAACACCAGGTACAGTTAGGTAAATAAATTATACACCCTATGGTTTGCACATATTAATATGATCATGTTTGTGCTGCAGAGGTTTCTAACCTGCTGGTGGTCACTAAAGACGGAGAACAGGCCCCTCAGAAACCCATGGTCACCTTTGATCGTATTCTCAAGGAGGACCTTGAACAGGTAAGCCATCTCAAGTTCATATCTATCTCCCATGTTAGAAAAGCAATGCAGTTCTTATAATGGCATTACAGGATTTCAACATGTCACATGACAAAATATAAGTTGTACAATTCTCAAAATAAGTAACTTGCATATCTTATTTACACTTAGATTATTCGAAACAAAAAAAAATGCTAAAATTAATGCAGTATATGTGATGTAGTTTAGGCTGCTGTTGTGTTATTGTACAGAGAGATAATACAGAGAAGTGTTTCTGTTATTACAGCCTGTTATTAGCCTCCTCTCACTGATGGAAATGGGGTGGAAAAAATAATAGAAACATCTGTCAGCATAACACAATGCACTTCAGTAAGGGTGCAAGAGCAGACATGGTTTACAATGAATAAACAAACTTGTATGAATACAAAATATATATTGTATTAGAATATTGTGTTCAGTGGTGGAGTTTGTAGAAAATAGGCTGTAGTTTAGCTGCAGAAATCCTTTTCTTATGAAGCCATAGTTTGAATTATGGATGTCGATGTTTAATGTAATACCCTGTGTTAACCAGGAGGAGCACCTCGGCCTGGGCACAAGGACCAACATTTACTCAGGCACACTGAGGGTGAAGAGTGAGGAGGACGACGATGCAGGTTACTCATCCTTCCAGGAGGTCAAGGTGGTCCTGAAGGTGCTGGGTTCTGGACACAGGGATATCTCCTTGGTGAGACACACTTTGAGATGCCATTCTCACACACCTGATCGAATTATGACTTTGATTACATCTGATATTCTAACAGTGTTCATCTGTCCCTTTGTGTTTTACAGGCCTTCTTTGAAACAGCCAGCATGATGCGACAAGTGTCCCATAAGCACATCGTGCTGCTGTATGGAGTGTGTGTCCGACACTTGGAGAGTAAGTGCATATTATAAAGAGTGAAGGTGTGTGAGTGCGAATGTGGCACTGTGTCTTATTCTTTTGTTTCTTGTGTGTGACAAGATATCATGGTGGAGGAGTACGTCCAACATGGACCATTGGATGTGTTCTTGGGGAGACAGCAGAGTCAGCTCGAGACAGCATGGAAGTTCCAGGTGGCCATCCAGCTGGCGTCAGCTCTCAGCTACTTGGTAAGAAGGAAAAGCATAAATACAGACACACACTGGGATTGTAATGTTGTTTGCAGCCACAGCCTCACCTGCACAATGTTATGCTTCCTCAAACATAATCTGAAAATATAACCTCTTGATTATGCACTAATACATTTGTTTTATTCTGTGTGTGTGTTTGTAGGAGGACAAAAAGCTGGTCCATGGCTTTGTTTGTGCTAAGAACATCCTGCTGGCCAGAGACGGACTGGGCACCGATGAAGGAGGACCCTTCATCAAGCTCAGCGACCCAGGAATACCAATCACAGTTCTTACAAGAGAGGGTGAGACCACACACACACACACACACACACACACACACACACACACACACACACACACACACACACACTATGAGGTTGAGACTTAAGTCCATGGGACTGATGACTGGCCTCTTCTAAGTAATTACACACACACACACACACACACACTTGTCTCACTATTACTAAAATTGAAACCTAGATGATAATGAAATAGTAGCCAATGGAAAATTTCCCAATAGCTTCCGCTTTCTGAACAAATCATATAGAAATGAAAGTAAAACTAAAATGAGAACACATGCAATTAATTTTAACTGGAATGATTTGGAAAAGCAGTTGATCAACTAAATTCTTAAATCTAAATAGAAATCCAAAGATATAAAATTGGCTGCGAGGGCAGTTAAAATTAATTTACAACTTCACTGAATATGTAAAACTAGTTTGGCCATGCTGATGACTGGCCTCTTCTAAGTAATTACAAAACATGCAAGACCCTTTAACCTGTATGAACTAATAACATGAGTTATAATAACTTCTTCTTTGCACTGCCCTATCTGACAGTCTATCTGGTATTGTTTTCACTTTACGAGTCTTTTTGTATCACTGTGGGAAAATGATTTCTACAGACATGAACCGTGGTGGGAACTACCACAGAGGCTGTTTCGAGCACTGACAGGTGTCTATGTGGACACATTGTTGTCACAGCGATAGTGTCACAACCGTACGAGGTGCACAAAACCTCACAGGTGTTAATTGAGTCAAGTTTGAAGAAGGGTGTTGTGGAGAAAAGAGAAAACCCCAATAAAAATATATAAGAAAACATAAAAGGAAAGAACATTTCAGATCAAGCAGGTTGTGATAGGAATGATATTTGTCACAAAATCAATAACATTGCATTGGGTACATTTCCCTATTAGGCTGTAATTTGGTTTGTGAAAGCTAAATCTAAGTTCAGGGAAGACAGCACAACAAGGACATTTCTCAGATTGCACAGTTCCCCTCAAATAGCCGCCTCATGTTTCTGTTTGTCTATTATAGCGTGAACTTGTGGGATGTAACGCAGTGTGGTTGCACAGATGTATACTGGCAAACCGCAGGACGGACTGGAAATGTTTCTGTGCAAATGTCCATTGCTGCACACTCTGGGGGATACTGCTCTCTCGCTCTCGGTTCCCAGAACTCTTCCTTCTGTCTTCATCACTTTGCAGATCAACCAGTCTTCCAGTTACATATCGATGGCCTCATACATAGATCTGATTGAACACATAGTGGATAAAGTGCTCAGAAACCCACCGGGAGCACTCTTCCTTTCTTCCCAGCATTCTCTGATTGCTTTACTTCAACCCCTTTAAATCTATGCATCACTTCATCACTGCGTGTTTCCTTTGTCTGTTGTCCTTCTTTCCTCCTCTTACACCAAATTATCTCTTTTCCCCACTACCGTTCCTGTCTCCATTTAGCCTCTTAACCGCCTCTCCTCCTCTTTACTCCTTGTCAGTCCTTCTGGATTTCAGAGCTCCCTGCATTTGCTAACACACACACACACACAACTTCATCTGATGTTATGGATTTCTGAAGCCAAGAGCCAGATGTGGAGAGTTGCCTTTGCTTCCAGTCAGTGGTATTTTCCAGTCAGACCCCACCAATGCTTTTTAGATGCCATGGAGCCCCTCCCCAAGTCAACCTGTCAGAACTGCACTGTATCTTTACTGTTCGTGTGGATCATGGTGAGAGTATCCATGCAGTCACATCCCATCACAAGTTTTCAGCGTGGAGGTTTTGTCCACCTGTTGTTATAGGGACAATTATAGGGATCATATGGATTTTCTTAGGCACTGTTATTTTAAAACCTGCAGATGTAGTTTTTTGGCAGTAGAGACGAGTTACACAAATAACACTCACATATCTTTTAAGCTGAATGAAATCGTGTATTGCCAGAGAAAACACAAATTGAGAATTTATTTTATTTGCTTGTCTCACAAGTGGCATCATTTGTTGTTTGGGGGGGGGGGGGGTCTCCTACAGCTAATACAGCCAACTTGACTGTAACAAATCTGTGCTTAGTTGTTTCACTGTTGCTGAACTTTACTTTATCAACCTCTCCAGAGTGTGTGCATCGTATCCCATGGATCGCTCCAGAGTGTGTTAAGAGCTCATCCACCCTGAGCATTGCAGCTGACAAGTGGGGATTTGGTACCACCCTGTGGGAGATCTGTTATGATGGAGAAGTTCCCCTCAAAGACAAGAAGCTCACAGAGGTATGGGACACACACAAGATAACTGATACGTCAGTGCTTGTCTGTGAACATTATGAATTAATTATTATTTAATAATTATTAATCACTTTGATCTCTGTCTGTGCCGAGCAGAAGGAGAGATTTTATGAGACCGAGTGCCAACTGGCCACCCCAGACTGCACAGACCTGGCTGAACTGATGACCCGCTGCATGAACTACGACCCCATGAAGAGACCTTTCTTCAGGGCCATAGTCAGAGAAATTGAGTTGCTAGGAATAAAAAGTATGTATATTATATATTATATGCATTGTATACACATGCATGCACACACACACACACACACATATGTGTGTGTGTGTCTTTTTTCTGCACTTTTGATTTTATTTCCCATGCGTCAGGCTTTTGCGCCTCAACAGTGTGCAGAGATGTGAGCCATTAAGATTAAGACTAAGATTAAGACTATCCAGGAATGCAAAGTGCAGGTCAGGATACAAGCAGGTTACAGGGTCAGAAATTCAAGACGGTTGTTTTCAGTTGGAATATGAGCTGAATGTTTTGCATGTTTTGTATCTCACCTAGCAGCAGCAGCAGCAGCAGAAGCTCATAAACAGTGCAAAAAGAGAGAGAGAGAGTTGTTTACTCATGTTCATGAGGAAGTTCACTGGGTGCATTATCACTGATCTGCCCCTCAGCTGGGCCCCATGGCAGCTACATAGACTCTTTTCTTCCACCTGCTGGCCATAATTAGATTCTGCAGTCAGTCGTACTACAGCTTAATACCCCTTTGCCTTCTTATTTCTAAGTCCTAAGACAGGTGCAAAATCACCTTGTCTCTTGCAGATTGCTCTCAGAACAGTTAAATAAAGTGTGTGTGTGATGATAACAACACCTAATTGTTGCTTGAATAATAAAAGTGGCCACATTTGCAGAAAGGAGAACAAGTGAGCAGTTACACAACCAAATTCTAGTGGAAACTTTGACACTGTCAACCACAATAGACTTCCTATGATGCAAGTGAGCTGTTGCTGAAGAACAGAGCTGCCAGGTTGATGTGATTATCTTTTTTTTTTCACATCTCAGACCCATTCATCAGACCGCAACCTACTGCTGAAGTGGACCCTACTATATTTGAGAAGAGATTCCTGAGGAAGATCAGAGAGCTGGGAGAGGTGAGGTGTCTCTGCTGTGCCTGTGTTTTAATCTCTGCACAATAGATCTTATCATTTGTAACAGTCATCGTTTAGAAAAACAAACAAAGCAGGTGATTTTAAATTTTGTGTTTGTTTTTTTTTTTTTTTTTTTTGTGAAGTTAAAAAATGCCATCAGGATAATTAGCATTCTTGTAGTGATTCATGTCCTTGACTGAGCTATAAGGATAAAAGAAAACACAGTTATTATCTACAGAACTAGAAGCAGATGCAGAACTGAAAGTTTGTGCCACATGCAGAGCAGAGCTAATAAATGACTCTTCAAACATCTTCAATTTTGCGTGCTCCCTGTGCAGGGCCACTTTGGGAAGGTGGAGCTGTGTCGCTATGACCCTCGGGGAGATAGAACTGGCGAGCTGGTGGCAGTGAAGTCGTTGAAGCCCGAGAACCGGGAGGAGCAGAGCAACAACCTCTCAAGCGAAATCAACATCCTAAAGGCACTCTACCATGAGAACATTGTTAAATATAAAGGAATCTGCCAAGAGGAAGGTAAGACTGGTCGAATGTACACACAAAGATGTACACAGACAGACAGAGAGACAGAAAGACAGATAGAAGACAAACACAAAGTATATGTCATGTATTTTTAGTTCACTTGTTTCATAAGTATCATGTTGATGAGATGTGCATTTAGCATGTAAAGTCAGACGACACCAGTGCTTTCAGCTTTGTGATCTAACTTAAAAACTTAAGGAACAAACAGGAAGAGCTCTCAGTTACTTTTAATGATGTTGGTACATTTACCATATGATATAAACAACATTTACAACATAAAACCTCAGACAACATGTTGGCAAACTTTGTACAAACCATAGGGGCATCAATGAAAATTCCTGCTGCTCTAGACAAATTTCCTACATTCCTACATCCGCATTTCTTATAGAGGAACCTGGAACTAATATGTCTTCAAAGATGAACCTGTTTTTCTCTCACTTTCTCATAGGTGGTCAGGCCAGTAAGCTGATCATGGAGTACCTTCCACTGGGCAGTTTGAAGGAGTATCTCCCCCGACACAAAAGCAAGACCAGCCTCAGCACCCTGCTCAGCTATTCCATCCAGATATGCAAGGTAACGCAGTTACAGTGTCCTCAGAGCTGTTTCCTCAGACCTGCTGACATTTAACAGTGAAACACCTGCCTGAAACATTTAACACCTGACCGCTGTGGACCTGCTGAAAATAATAAGCCATGATCACTTCTTTAAAAATGTTTCAACACCTCCTGTGTGAAGGGTGTGGGGCTGAGCATTCAAAGACTGTGGTCATGTGATTGTCACATCATTTGGTTAAGGTATGAACAGTAGAGTTATTGTTTATGATCAGAAAAGAAGGCTGAACTCTAATGATCTGATGACAATAATAAACTTTATGTATGTGGCAGTTTTCTTCACAAGGTTAACAATGCTCTACAAGTATTTTAGAGAAAAGGAGAATTCAACTCAACATCACAGAAGTATTGGACAGCATAAAGACATCACAAAATTTAAGTAAAAGGCTCTGACAATGGGTTAATTTGACGTTCGGTGCAGAGTGTTTTAATCATTAGATACTGCATCAGGTTTTAATCCACAAACATTTCAGGTATTCTCATCTTGTATAGAGACCTTGACTGTGTGTTTATTTTTCTTTCTCAGGGAATGGACTATTTGGGATCTAAAAATTACATCCACAGAGACCTGGCTGCCAGAAATGTGCTGGTGGAGAACGAGAGTACGGTGAAAATCGGAGACTTCGGCCTCACCAAGAGCATCAAAGACAACGATGGATATTACACAGTGAAGGACGACCATGACAGCCCCGTTTTCTGGTGAGTTCAGGGGAGGGGGGATAAAAGAGCGCTGTCAATTTGAAACGTCTCGTGGTACTTTAGATGGCATTGTTAAAAAAAACCCTTTAAAAAAGGACTGAGGGAATAATAGGAAGGGAGATTGTAAATGAAAATGAATTAATTGCAGGCGGATCATAGTAGATGAAGTGAAGTGATGAGAGAATTACTGTATAATGAATTCTTTTCTGCGCTGGATTGACTCTGGTGTCAGGCGACCGAAAGCAGTGGAAATGAATGTAAAGAACAAGGTGTGACTGAAATGACAGGTTAGAGAGGAGCCGCGTCAAGCTGCCGGTTCAGTTTCCAGACACTGGGTTTGTGTCTGAGCTGGAATTGTTACAGCCATCGATAAATTAAATTAGTGTAGTGTAAAGGCGAATGAACTGTTTGACCTTGATTCACAGGCCTTTGAGACAGTGAATCAAGAAGAAAGTATTTCCGTGTTTCTAGAAATTTTTCATCAAGTAAAATCTATATGAACAACACTCCTTTATTTCTAATTGATTTTAAATTTGTACAGTGTAAATATAGTGAAGCACCGAGTCTGAATTTTGGAGTTATGCTCACCAGATGTCCAGAATAACAACTCCAAATAAATCATGTTGTTTCATAGCTGCTGGATGTAAAAACAAAGAACTGTGTGCTGATAATTTTGACTAAGGTAGTTGTTGGCAATATTGGTGGTTTAAGAAAATCTATTTTTTCCACAATGCACAGCTAAGACATTGAAATTTCCACTGTCTGGTCGTCTGAAATGAGTTGTTTCTCAGTATTACAGATCATAGAGGTGTTAAACTGAACAGGAGCTGATGCTGTTACACCTGATGTCTGTGTTGTGCAGGTATGCTCCAGAGTGTCTGACCCAGTGCAAGTTCTACCTCGCCTCAGACGTCTGGTCCTTCGGGGTGACGATGTACGAGCTCATCACCTACTGCGACTCGTCTAAGAGCCCGATGACGGTCAGTGTGCAGCTCTGCTGCTCCTTCCTCTGGATCATCATGATGACACATTAAATATATACATCCAACACACAATGAGTCGGTCCTGTAGAAATAGAGTAATGAATACATCACGGCAACAACAACAAAAACCACACACCCACAATCACACAGCCACACAGCCAGTGTTTGTGGCAGATGGTGTTGGTCTGCCGCCAGAGTGAAATATGACAGACTCCAGGAAGCTGTGCCAATAAATAAGAGCTTAGCTGAAGCTCTGCCACTGTGGTCCATTACAGGGAGGCAGGTAGTGACACAGGCACAGGTCAAGAGAATGCTAATGGTGAAGTGGATGAAATAGGAAAAGCTACAGCATGTGGACCACACAGACTGGAGCCAGTACTGAACAGGGTTGTGTGTTGTTTTCTTCTCTAACCTCTCTCGTCCTCCTCCACACAGCTTTTCATCAGTATGATTGGTCGAACCCAAGGTCAGATGACCATCATCCGCCTGGTGAAGGTGCTGCAGGATGGGAGGAGGTTGCCACGCCCAGAGAGCTGTCCCGAGCCTGTAAGAAACCATCTCCTCATGAACATAATGTTGACAAGGACACAGGTTTTATTTAGAGGTTTCTGCAGGATTGTCTTTATTCACAGAAAAGTCTAAATGTTTGGCCTTTAAGAGGAGGAAACGTCGGCATATTGGAAAAAAACGGAACAGAAACAGATTTGCTGAATAATTCTTGACATAGATGAAGCACATGGTTTAAATGTCACAGTTAATTTCATGTTCCTCACACGTTCTCTAGATCATTTTCAGCTGCACTCTCAGTCTCACCATAGTTGTTCTTTGTAATTTATATTTTCCTATGTTTCTCTCCACTGTCAGCTTTTGTCTGAAATTTTGTAGAAACTTTAATAGTTAAACAAACTCCAGGATGATCAGCGGTCAGTGTTAGGAAGTGAAGCAGTGAACCTGGGCCAGCGCTCGTTTATTTGAGTGGAGCCTCACAGCACGCACAAATCCAGTTTCCTTTATTTATTTATTTTTAAATATTTAAGATATTCAGTTACCATTTAACACAGAGTGTTAGATGCTTGAAGTTCTTAAAACACCTGAACATTTACAGGTGCTGACGTCTGTATTGACCTTAAAGAGCAGATCAGGAATCAGCCGAACCAGACTGATACACATCAGTCTCTGAACGGCTCACGCTTCAGTTAAATGTCACATTTGCTGAATCTTTAGCCACATTCAGCTTTGGCTCATGTCACATTTAAATAAAAATATGAATACCACAGAGCTAACATATTTAAATTTGGGGAAACCAGAGTAAGCTGCTTCGAAGGTTGTCACATGTGCAGGTTCTGTCTCTGTCAGATCACAGGAGTGAAAACATAAACACTGACACTGTGTGTTTTCGGCAGGTTTACGATCTGATGCGCAAGTGCTGGGAGCAGGCGCCCGAGAAGAGAATCTCCTTCAAGCGCCTGATCGAGGAGCTGAGCAACATGCAGCAGCAGCTGCAGCAACAAAACTTTTAATAACCCTCCAGCTGTGTGAGGTTCTGGGAGCGCAGTGGACTTATTTGCATGCGGACCTGGGAGCAGATGCAAATGCCAGAACTGGCCTGAGATCAGCATCAGCTTATTGCTGCTTTGATTTTACAGCAGGACAGCCCTGAAGGGTCAGAGCTTCAGTCACGCATCTTCACATTTAACCCTTACAAACCCTCATATAAGAATGTCTAAGTCCTAATCAACTACCGTTTAGTCTGCTATATTTTTTTATATTTTTATTTGCTGGGCTGATACTTTTCAGTTCTTCTTCTTTACTTAACACCTGAATATTGTTAATGAATCGAGTAAATAACCTTGTAGCCTTCACCCATACTTAATGTGACCTATCTTCCAAAAGACTTCCAAGGGTATCTAACACATAACTGTATTGTGAGAAGTGTCAAACTTGTGGACTCGTCACTCGTATATTCTAATGAGCCTTTTTAAAAGCATGGACTCCAGACTGACTTCAGTCTCAAAAAAGGAAACTGAGCTGAGAGAGGAACAGTTTTTATCGCTCACAGTTGTGCAACAGCAGCAGCAGCAGCAGCAGCAGCAGCAGCAGCAGAGAAGTGCTCCAGCGGATGGAGCACAGGCATCGACAGATACTGAAGATGTGGTTTCCAGCGTTTCTTTTTTTTTTTGTGCCGCTGCTGTTTTGTTTCATGGACTCCTCTGTTTGGGGGAGGAAAAAAAATCACCTGATTTGTATCTGTTTTAGTTTGTGGAGCCATATGTGATACATGTTTATCTTTTAAGTCACTGAATTAGCAGCAGCGTCGTCGTCCTCGCTGCTCAGTTGCCGTCATTTTACAGTTAAAACAATGAGTCGATCACCAGAAAATCACTCAGGAACACTTAATGATAACCAGTGTTTCTTTTTTTTTCTTTCATTCATTGATTCAGTTTTGTGTTTTCCTGTCTTTTTTCCTGTAATATGAGTTATTGTTTAGATTTGAAGACATATTTTTTTTGGACTTTGAGGACATTTTTAACCATTTTCAGAAAATATAATATTCTCACAGATTCATCTTTATTTGCAGCCTACGTTGTTTAAATGTTTTAGAATTTATTTTAGAGGAAGTGTGAGCTACTTTAGAACCAGCACAGAAAATCTAATTTTCTTTTTCTTCTTTTTTTTTTATTTAAGGGTTCACAAGGTTGCAGAAGTTTTTTTTTTTCCTTTTGCTGTGTAAAATCTTCAGCAGCTGGAAATCAGATATTTGGAAAGTTCAGTTTCTATTGTGAAAAAAGAAAAAAATGCTGCTGGAGAATTAGAGACCACACCATGCAAGTGAACACGTTGGTGTTTCGACCAACGAGCAGTCAGTAGTGATTATTACAAACACTGCACTTGACGCTCACGGGTGGAAATACGACCATCTCGCCACGTTTCATGACTGTCGTTCACACTTCTGATGACAAAAACCTGTTTATAGACACAGAAGCACCCGGCAGATGCTAATGCACTGCCTCTGTGGTGGTTTCCTTTATGACAATTTGCCATAAACACACACACACACACACACAAACTTGATTTATGAGTCTGCCTAAATCTTTAAAAAAAATAAAAAATAAAAAAAAAATAAATGAAACTTGTGTGGCACAGGAGCGATTAAGAGAAGTACCTGTGAGATACACTTGAGGGCAGCATACATACACAAATAGACTTTACATTATTTTTATATACATGTACTCATATACACATATATATGCATATGTATGTACACAGATATATATGTTTGTGTAGTGAGAGAGAGAAAAGGATTGTATGTGGAAGAAGTTGAGAAGATTTTCTGAAGTGAGAGATTGAAGATTATTAGTGAATGGCATTTATTATTTCTGCAAATATTTCTTTTGTTGGCAGACATCATTACATTTGCATTTTATTTGTAAAATATTCATTTTACTCCTCCCCCATGATAGAATCATATTTTATCTGTGTATAGGCCTTGTGGGTTGAGCAGAGGGTTTGTTCTGTGGAGCTGTCAAAGTGACGCTTGGTCACATACTGTATCACCATTTGTAAAAAACGGTCAGTCTAGTTGAACGCAGCCCTGCAGCTTTTACTGTGAATGTTGGCGGAAATTAACAACAACAACAACAACAAAAAAGGACTGAGGAGGAGGCAAAGTTGAGCTTCAGTCCACATTTTATTTAGGAATGTAAAAGACAATTCCTTCTGCTCAAAATAAGAGAAAAGAAATATATTTTTCAAAATATAAGACCAAAGTATGAATTATGGAAGGTAAAAGTATCCATAAATACACAATGAAAAAATAAATAAAATCAATGTTTGTTGTGTTCTGTCTGTGTCAGTCCAAATGCAATATCATTATTATTATTATCATTATCATCATTATTACTGAAAACAATTTGTTCTATATATTACAGATCTACGTAGGCATGCTGAAATTTCTCTAGAAATACCTTATTCACAGTAAAACAATATCAATGTCAGTGTGATATAAAATTTTTGCAAAATCTACAGTATATTTCAGGTCAGAGGAAAAAAAATCCACATACTTGAAAAGGAAAAAAATAACTGTTTACAAAACAAGAAGCACAGCAAATCTAGATTTATCTACAGCCAATAAAGTGTGTCAGAAAATCAGATCATATTCAGTATTGCAAAGCTTTGTGGTCAACACACACACACTCATACACACCATGAGTGGTTCGTCATTCAATATTGCAAATTCCAGCCTCACCACTGATGAGTAGAAGTTTTCACACTGGTCCAATGACAGCACACTGAAGCCGAGAGGAGGCTCTGTTTACACAAGAACTGACAACTCTGGGTTTTAACCTGAAGTCAAATCAGTCGAGTTTGTGTTTATCAAACACAGACATACAAAAAATAAAAATGAAAAAAATACACAGAAAAATACGAGACTACATAAGATTTTCTACTCTGGTTTAAATGAAAACACAAAAATATCACCTATGAGATCCAAGAACACCCTTCAGCCTGGCTTTGTTTGTGCTGTTGTTCTAGTGTACAATCATCATGAGGACACCGCGTCTCTACAGAAGAGCATTAGGGCCAAAAACTGAGATTTTTTTTTCTTTTTTTTTAAGGATTCTGAGATAAAAGTCAGAATCATTTCTGAGAAGAAAGTCAGAATTTCTGAGAAGAAAGTCAGAATTTCTGAAAAAAAATCTGAAATACTGAGCAAATAAAAGAATTTCTAGGGAAAAAGTAAGAAATTCTGAGAAAAAAGTCGGAATTTCTTAAAAAAGAAGTTAGAAATTCTGAGAAAAAAAAGAATTTCTAAGAAAAAAAGGCAGAACTTTTGAGAAAAAAAAAGAATTTCTGAGAAAAAAAAGTCAGAAAGTCTGAGAAAAAAATCTGAATTTGTAAGAAAATAAGGCGGAAATTCTGTGAAAAAAGAATATCTGAGAAAAAAATCTAAGAATTTGAGTTTTTTTCTTTTTTCTCAGAATTTCTGCCTTTTTTTTCTTAGAAATTCAAACCTTTTTTCTCAGAATTTCTGCCTTTTTTTCTTAGAAATTTTGACTTTTTCCTCAAGATTTCTGACTTTTTTTCTCAGAAATTCTTTTTTTTCCTCAAAATTTCTGCCTTTTTTTTCTTAGAAATTCTTTTTTTTTCTTAGATTTTCTGACTTTTTTTCTCAGAAATTCTTTTCTTCCTCAGAATTTCCTTAAAAATTCTGAGAAAAAAAGGCAGAAATTTTGAGGAAAAAAAAGAATTTCTAAGAAAAAAAAGTCAGAAATTCTGAAAAAAAAGAGAAATTTCTGAGGAAAAAAAGGAATTTCTAAGAAAAAAAAGCCAGGAATTTTGAGAAAAAAAAGAATTTCTGAGGAAAAAATCTAAGAGTCTGAGTTTTTTTCCTGAGAAATTCTTGTTTTTCTCAGAATTTCTAACCTTTTTTCTCAAAATTTCTGACTTTTTTTTCTCAGAAATTCTTTTTTTTCCTCAAGATTTCTGCCTTTTTTTTTCTTAGAAATTCATTTTTTCTTAGATTTTCTGACTTTTTTCTCAGAAATTCTTTTTTTCCCTCAAAATTTCCTTAAAAATTCTGAGAAAAAAAGTCAGAAATTCTGAAAAAAAAAGGTATTTCTGAGAAAAAAGTCAGAAATTCTGAGAAAAAAAAAGAATATCTGAGAAAAAAATCTAAGAATTTGAGTTTTTTTCTTTTTTCTCAGAATTTCTGCCTTTTTTTTCTTAGAAATTCAAACCTTTTTTTATCAGAATTTCTGCCTTTTTTTCTTAGAAATTTTGACTTTTTCCTCAAGATTTCTGACTTTTTTTCTCAGAAATTCTTTTTTTTCCTCAAAATTTCTGCCTTTTTTTTTCTTAGAAATTCTTTTTTTTTCTTAGATTTTCTGACTTTTTTCTCAGAAATTCTTTTCTTCCTCAGAATTTCCTTAAAAATTCTGAGAAAAAAAGGCAGAAATTTTGAGGAAAAAAAAGAATTTCTAAGAAAAAAAAGGCAGAAATTCTGAAAAAAAGAGGAATTTCTGAGGAAAAAAAGGAATTTCTAAGAAAAAAAAGCCAGGAATTTTGAGAAAAAAAAGAATTTCTGAGGAAAAAATCTAAGAGTCTGAGTTTTTTTCCTGAGAAATTCTTGTTTTTCTCAGAATTTCTAACTTTTTTCTCAGAATTTCTGACTTTTTTCTCAGATATACTGTCTTTTTTCTCAAAATTTCTGACTTTTTTTTTCCTCAGAAATTCTTTTTTTTCTCAAGATTTCTGCCTTTTTTTTCTTAGAAATTCTTTTTTTCTTAGATTTTCTGACTTTTTTCTCAGAAATTCTTTTTTTCCCTCAAAATTTCCTTAAAAATTCTGAGAAAAAAGTCAGAAATTCTGAAAAAAAGGTATTTCTGAGAAAAAAGTCAGAAATTCTGAGAAAAAAATCTAAGAATTTGAGGTTTTTTTTCTCAGAATTTCTGACTTTTATCTCAGAATTTCTGACTTTTTTTCTTAGAAATTCCTTTATTTTCCAGAATTTCTGACTTTTTTCTCAGAAATTCTTTTTTTACTCAAAATTTCCTTAAAAATTCTGGGAAAAAAAGCCAGAAATTTTGAGGAAAAAAAAAGAATTTCTGAGAAAAAAAAAGTCAGAAATTCTGGGAAAAAAAGGAATTTCTAAGAAAAAAAGGCAGAAATTTTGAGAAAAAAAAAGAATTTCTGACTTTTTTTCTCAGAATTTCTGAATTTATTCTGAGAAATCATTTCTGACTTTTAACTCAGAATCTTAAAAAAAAAAAAAAAAGAAAAAAGAAAAAAAAAATCTCTGTTGTTGGCCCTAATGCTCTTATATACATTTCAGTGGCACAGAGGCACAGAAATGAAACAGATCGAACCTTTCTCCCTCAGTCTGACCGCTGGAAAACATTCACGGGTAGGACAATGGGCCCTGACATCTATACATACACACACACAAACACACACGTCAACAGGCTAGTTTGTATTTTATTATACAATCAAACTGTGGGAGCCACATTAAAGATATAATATGAGGTCAACTCTAAAAATGATTCAAAGTGATACTTTGATGATGCACATATTTGGATATCGTCTTGTAAGAAAAATGCTGCAGGTTTGGACATGAAAAGGTGCGAGAATGAAAAACGATCATGTGATAAATCTGAGTGGATGGCACAAGAAAAAAAAAATCTAAAACATCCTTGGTGATGTGATGACATGACAGGAAGTGTCATGACTGTCTTCACATCACATGACGTCCCTTAAAGGTGTTTCCACCAATGATATATGATATGAGTGGAGGGGTAAAAGCTCATCAAGGAGTTGTTGTGGCATCTGGGGAGAAAAAAAAAATCAAGGTGGATGCCTACAACCAACCCCAGAGACATGGCTGAAGTGAACTGGTGGTGACGTCACTGTGTCGATCTACTGAAGAACATTTCTGATGTTTTTAGGAGCTGTTGTTGTAATGGAGTCATTTTACATTGTGGTTTTTGTTGCCTTGACGATTCTCACTTCTGCTTCTTCAACCACTGATTTATATTCTGCAGGAGCTGTTTAACATTGATCTGGTTCATGTGATATTTTTGATGACCACCCTCTCTCACACACACAGCTTTTCCCCTGATCAATATGTTAGGATCATAAATTAAGAAGAACAAGCTGAGTGCCTCACTAGTGATTAATGTGCGATAGTTTCAGGGCCGCTGAGACTCTCTGTGAGTGTATATTGATGTGTAACAGAGGAGTAAATGTTACGGCACCTTTCATACCCACTTATTTAGAGGATTGACTTCATCTAATAATTAAATATTCAATTCCAGGTGGATTTTGCTGTAACTCTAAAACATTGGTGATATTGATATTAATATTCTTCTTAATGACAACAAATCAAATGACAAGTTAAGAATAAAGAATTAAGAATAAAAGCCCTCACTGAACTGTGGCCTTTCTTCATTACCTGAATGTAGAGACTGTATCTGAGTGAATCTCATAAACACAGAAATTCTCAATAAAGCCCTCAAATTAAGATTCATCCGCAGCAGAAAATAGTCCCTGGAATATGTCTTGTTTCCCACTGCTAAGAAACGACGGCGCCCAGCTTTAAAGATCGACGTCTTCAGTAGGAGCTGGTAATCACTTTAGCAACAGGAAGACAGAGGGCGTTAAGAGACGCATTCGGCCATTGTTGGATTTCGTCCTTTCATGGGATTTGTTGACAATAAACAAACAGACAATATCATCAGCTCTGTCCTGTGGATGTGATTGATGCAGATTTTGTGGGATTTTTCTGCACAAAGCCACATTCATTCACACACACACACACACACACACACACACACATGAGTGACAGGTTTGGGGGCTTGATGCCAGCTGTGACCTTAAGTGTTTGTATCTGAGCGTCTACAATTAGACTGCTGTCAGATATCTATCCAGCAGTGGGGGAGGAATGGTGTTTGTCAGCTGGCCTGCGGTAAAAATGCAGGCAGAGATTGTTTTCTCTGTTGATATTGGAGAGGCAGGACAATTTACTCCACAGGAGAGACAATAATAAGCAGAAAAAAACACAAGCTTAATAACATATTCATATAGTTTTGGCTCACGCTCAGAGAGGCTGTGTGAAATGGTCTGTGAGAGTCCATCTGATACTAATACCAGAGCAGGAGGAGAGACGTTTCCCTTGTGTGTGTGTGTGTGTGTGTGTCAGCTCTACAGGTATTTCAAGATGCAGGACTGTGCCAGACATAACCCAACACTCCTCAGTGAGCAGGAAGAAGAGAAAGAAAAAAAAGATCCCTGCAGACTGAGAGGCTGAAGGCAGCTGGAGTTGTTTTTCCATTCCTCTGTCTTTCAGCCTGTCTCTCCTTACTGCCACTACCTGCCAGGAGCGGCACATTTTTAGAGACACACACACACACACACAAAGAGCAGCCCAAGCAAACACCAGTTCAGCTCTCATTATCTGGTGATTCAGTGGTGGAAAAAACTCAGTATAACTCTAAGTGATAAACAGAAGCTGTAATGAATCTGCAGGTCTGCAGGAGTGTGAGAGTGGTGAACGTGTGAGAACACGTTCTTAAGCACAGGTTTCTGATCTGATGCAGACCCCTGAAGGTGTTTGAGCCTGATCTCTTAGTGAAATGCTTCAGCACAAACAGTCACATCTGTCCAGAGGTGGAAGTTACAGGAAATCTATGTGCATGTCATTTACATGTGGGCAAACAAAACAAATACATTTTTCTCACTGAAATCCAGATGGCAGGAGAGCACAGGTGTTTCTATGGATACACAGTCAAGCAGATGAAACAAATGATGGGAAAATAACTTCAAGGCCCCACCACCACCACCACAACAACAACAACAAACACAAAGACATGTGGCTTTTCACTGCTATGGTAACATGCAAACATGACCCACAGTAGAAAGTGAAGGTAATCCCACAGCTGTCAGCTGCTGGTTTGATCCAGCTGAGCTAAAGTGAAACCACGAGACAGAAGCTCCTCTAAGGCCGCAACTACTGGAACGATTATTTTCAGTATTGATTATCTGATAGTTATTTCCTTGATTAACTGAAATTTGTTGGGTCTATAGAAAATTCAGAAAATGGTGAAAAAAATGGAAGTGTTTGGCATTAATTGACAACAATAAATCGATTGTCAACCAATCGACTAAAGGAAACTAATGTCAAGTTTGTCAGCTGGAACATGAACCTGAGACGTCTTCACCTTAAACAGACCAAATCAATTCAACAAGTTCGTACTTCAAGCCAAATATAAATGTCTAGTTTTTCTTCTCTGGAAATGTTTCTGGTCAATTTCTACACAATGTTTTCTCCTGTATTTGTTCTCACACTGTTTAAACACCACACGGATGTTGGGAACTGTCCTAACAGGCTAATTACACTGATGTCTCGTCAAAGAGGTCACACGCAGGAAGAGCGCTCTTCCATATTTGGACATTTCTCTGTCAATGATTAAAAAGAACAAAGGAACAATTAACAGTTAATTAGAGGTGAGACATGCCGCCAAGACCATTAACGCTATCAACAGCTTTTTAGTTACAGTTTCACACTTTGTTTCCTGCAACTTCAAATGACTTCAGACCAAAGAAAAAACTTGAAACGTGGACTTGAAAACTTACAGACCAGCATTAAGCAGGACGACACTTCACTTCCTGTCGAGTCCAGTAAAGTTCGTTCTGCTCTCAGTTTGTTTTTACATGACAACGGCTCATTCAAGTTCAGTTAAATGTCTGTTTGCAACGGAATCCTCACTCATCCTCAAAACTCAATCCTCATGTTTGAATCTCTCTCCACGTGCACTTGAATCTGATTTTTATACACACACACACTCTTACACTCTCACACACAGCTCAGCAGTATACTGTATAAAGTAATGGCTTTATAGAAAGTGAGATGTACCGTAATGCAGAAAAAACGCTGATACGACTGCTGAACTATCACTAAAATAATTCAGGTAGGACTGACATCAGCACCTGAATCTGTCCTGGCAGATAGACCGACAGACAAGTAGACAGACAAGACAACAGAGAGACAGACAGGTAGATAAGAAGTCAAAGAGAGACAGACAGAGAAGACAAGATGAGAGAGAGAGAGATAGACAGACTGGACAGTTAGAGAGAGAGACAAACAAGAAGACAGACAAGAAGTCAAAGAGAAAAGACAGACAGACAAGAGGTCAGAGAGACATACAGACATGACGACAGAGAGAGAGAGACAGACAGACAGACAGAAAAGTAGAGAGACAACAGAGAGATAGACAGCCAGACAAGAAGTCAAAGAGAAACAGACAGGCAGGGAGACAAGAAGACAGACAATTAAAATGAAAGAGATAGACAGACAAGAGGTTAAAGAGAGACAAGCAGACAAGAAGACACAAGAGAGAGACAGACAGACAAGAAGATAGAGAAAGACAGAGACAAACAGACAGAGGAAACCAGACAGAGAACAAGACAGGCAGATAAACAGACAGACAGGAAAAGAGACTAGTAGACAGTGATTTTTATACTCTGCTGCCTCAGCTGTTCATGTCCACAAACACTGAGCTCCTGTCTCTGGCCTGGACACACACAGACACTTGCACTGTCAGAGAGAGAGACAGACAGACAGAAAGACGTGACAACCTTGCCATTCAGAGAGGTGGAGGAGGAGACAGAGCCGACCACTTGTCATCCACTCACAGCAGGAAGCAAATCAAACAGTGTGTCTGAACCTGGTCGAAGGCCTCACTAGTGCAGAGAAGCATGTTCACATGTGAGCATGCACAACTGATACAGCTGAGGTCAGGGCCCACTAAAGTGTCAGAATGGAGAGTTGAAACAAGACTGATGAAAGACAAGTGCCTGTGAGAGGAAATACAAAAAGCCTCTGACAAGAAACCACAAATGGAGAGAGAGACAGAGAGAAAGAGAGTGTGCTGTGAAAGTAAATTTGACTGCAGACCCCCTTACACTTCTTTTACAGTGGAGCTGTTTGTGTGTGTGTGTGCACTTGGATCGGATCCCTGTCCTTTGTTCAGAAAAGAGTTTGTTCAGTTCTTCCTGAAATAGCAGATCAAACAGACGGTTTAGCTGTCGAGGCAGCAGCACAGAGCAGAGAGGGGCGGGGCTTCAACATGTCTGACTGAGTCAGAGTGTGAACTTGATTTGTCACTGTATCTGTAATCTGCAAGATGAGTAAAAACTAACCTGACAAATTATTGTGTGGGTTATTTAGAAATTCAAGCTGCATTATTCAAACTCAAATGAGACTTAGAGATAAAATTCAAATGATATGAATGGATTTTCTGCAGTGTGAAGGCAGTTATTTATTTAACATGGTGGAGTGTTTTGAAACCATTGCTGAAAGGAAATCGGTTATAGAAATATCATTTTGTTCAGTAGAAACAAAATTGAAAATTGTCTTTTATAAATTTCTGTTTCTTTCAAGAAATCGAATCTAACTCTTTCAATTTGTTTTCACATTAATAAAAGGCAAAGTTAAAGCATTTTCAATAGCACAAAAAATGTCACGTGTCAGAAAGGACACACGCCACAACAGGGCAAAGATGAGTTCAATCAGATTCAGTGGGAACATGCCAAGTACAAAGTATTTGATATTTTAAAGAAATAAATGATCGTGTTTTATTTATTGGTTGTTGTTTTTTTTTACAGGTTAAACAGGATTAATCAAGCAAACAGTTTCTATATACTACATGAATCCACATACAGTGGAGACGTTTTCCCTGACAGCTCAGTTTTAAAATGAAGAGAAAACAAAATTAAAAACAGGAGAGGAGCCACTGAATACAACAGATGTGAGAACATTTATTTTGTGCGCTTGTACAGACAGAGAACTGAAGAAAAGGCTTTGGCTTTGTGTTCGTCTTCCCGTCTGTACTCATGGAAATACTTTGCATAATAAATGTTCTCACTTTTTTTTTTCTGTTTTTTGTATTCGATGACACCCCACCTTCTATTTTTTGTTTTGTCCGTATGTTCCCTAAAATGTCTGACAGATTTTTCCGACATGTGTTAGTTACATGTTAAAAATGAATCTCGACTGGGTGAGAACAGGACTACGACACAATGATGCACAACACAATCAACAGGAGCTAGAAAAGATGTAAGTGGTTGAAGGACAAACAGAATAAGAGTCAAGATAAGGGAGTATATGAAAAGAAAGGTGTGTGTGTGTGTGTTATAGTCGCAGTACAGAGCATAGAGGGAGATGTATTGCCTTTAATTGTAATCAGTATTTAACAGCGTACCTGCACATCACCACTCCCACATTACCACTGATGCTCCACTCTTGTAAACACCTTGCACATCCTGTTTACAATCAGCCATTATGTGAGTTGTACGCTTTATCTGATCTCGCCCCGCTATTGGTTTTCACAGTGTCTGAGCGTGGTTGCTATGGCGACTCAAGTAATACTCTGCTCTGTGATATATAATCATGAGCAGATAACGAAAGAAGAAGCTTTTGCTAAACGAGGGCGTAAGCCGTTATGGTAGAAATGTAAATATAATGCAAAACATTTTACATTCAACTTTCTACATCAGTAGGAGCTTTATAGTTATTGCCGGTTTGTTCGACACGAGGCGTGATGTGCACATCACCAACCTAATGTCCAAACCGTAATATTAAAATGCCAAGCCCTCTCTCCTAATGAACATAAAAACCTCCAGGACATGACAGACATTTCAGTTCACAGCCTGTGCACTGGCAGTAATAATGGCAGTCATAAAAACGGGATCGAAAGAAGAAATAATTTTTTTTTTTTTTTTTGCAAAAGATTACATCAAGGACTTTTTTTTCTTTATGATCATTTGTATAAACCACTGGAAAGAAACCAGCTAAACATCAATAGTTTACTTTTTGCAGAAATCCTCCCAGTGTCCATGAACCTCACATGCAGATGTGTGTCACACTGAAGGAGCGTCTGATGAGCAACAAAGTGCTCATGCTAAAAGTCTCAAACTCTCAAATGATAAAGACTCTGTCCCAATGCCACACTACAGACTCATTTTATACAGCATAGACCAACATAATCATCATCGTGTCACATTTCTAATCAAGAAATTTGCACTTTATAGGAACAAGAAATGATGTAATACGTGCACAAATGGCATAAAAATGTGACTCTGGAGGTATCACTGCCAATCAGCTGAATATTTTTCACATGTTATTTTGACTGTATGTTTTCTGTGGTGCTTGTGCAGCCATTTCACCACCATCCACAGCAGCTCCTCCATTTCCTCCTCCTCTTCCTCAGTGTGCATCAACAGCAGAATAAATATGTGCCGTTATCAAGTGCAAAACAAACAAACAAAAAAAAAACACTGCATGCTCCAAACCTGCTTGTAATGAGTATGCAGTATGGGCTTGGGACAAACACAGAGTCAGAAACCTTAACGTTTTCACTGGCAGCTGGAGAAGGAAGAACTGCTCCTCTTTCTGAAAAACTGCCCACTGCCTCAACACAACAGGAAGAGAGAGAAGAGGCAAGAAGAAGCTCAAATGTTAAGGACCAAACCAAATAACTACATTTCAAAACCTGTTGATTCAAAGTCAGTAAAATGACTTGAATAACCTTGGATTATTATATTACAAATATATAACAGTATAGATTGAAAAAAGAAAAAAAAATCTGATGTGTAATAAATGTTTTCCTTTCATTCATGTTGTACAATACGCTCACAACAGAGCTGGGAAACGCCCATTATATAAGATATTGTCTGTTACGCATGGCTTTATATATTCTCTGATAAACACTGTATATACACCAGCCTTTTCTTCTCTGTCCAGTCTCTTTAAGAAAGGTCCATTCATTGAGGGAAGCTTCTGTTAAGTCACCACAATTAAGAGCTTTGATTTGTTCAGGCCCTTTTTTTTTTCCTGAAGTGCTCCCAACCTTGGGATTGAAATGGCTGACACTTCCTACAGATACAGCATATCAACTCACACACACATGCACACACGCATACACATATGCACTCTAATCCTCCACAGATAGATATAAAACAGGAATCTGGGCAATAAAACGCAAGGAGAAGAAGAGACACTGAAGCGGGAACAAACAGATGTCAGTTTGACTGACGAATCAAAGCGCAAGTGTGCGACACCATTTCGTTATTTGAAAAAAAAAAAAAAAAAAGGAGTCACAGAGGAAGAGAGAGATCTGACTGTGAGACCAGTCCTAAGACAGCTTGAGCAGACAGACAGGTTTGCCTGGCTGGGAATACAAAAGCAGCTTATACGTACAGATACAATATACTTTAGTTTACATTATACTAGAAAAAATGTACAAGTTAATATTAGTTAAGTACAGTTGACACATTGACTGAGAAACAATATCTTAAGAGTTAAGGCTTGAACAGGACAAAAGCAACAACATGTTTGTGTCTGTGTGTGTATGTGTACATAAGTGCCAGGATCAAAGAGCACTATGGCTTGCTTTAACTTGAGCCATTTGCAACCCTAATTCTACTCAACGCGTTACCTACTGTAGGGATGCAAAATGGCAGCCACAGAAAGGCCACTAGAGGGAGCTGTGACATCCAGCAGACGCTGTTTGTGCCTTTATCCATAAGCTTTAGGCTTTAAGGTGGTTTGGTTCGTACTAGAGCCTCTTCCTCTTGAAGTAGTCGGCGTACTGCCCCCCCAGGCCCTGGGAGTGCTGCCCTATGTAGGCACCGTCTGATGACGTCACTTCCTGAACCGCCAACTGGGGATACTCCCTCTTATGGCCCCGTGTCTGGTTCTGGAGAGGCGGAGATGAGAAAGAGGAGGGGGTGGGGGGCAGTCAGAGGTGAAGAGAGGGTAAGTCATAGCATTTACTGTAAAGGAAATGTATTGACACTACCGGCTCCACCAACTTCCCTTTAAGACAAACATGGTCAATCCTCTCATCAAATGTCAAACTGTTCCTTTAAATGCTCACAAGTCTTTCATAGTGTTTCTTTTCGCAACAGTGAAAATGAACATTTGCTTCATTAATTTCATAAATATCCTCCTCGCGCTAAGACGTCGCTACTTGTTTTTATTGGTTTCTTTACACCTTTGATCATGATGAGATGAATCAAATGGTTTTTTTTTAATAACTAACTATACAACTCCATAAAAACTTCTGTGCCAACTGAAAAACTTTCATTTTTATAAGATGACAATAATTAACTCTAGACAATTATAATCAACCATAAGTAGGTTTTTTGATAGCTATTAAAATGCCTTTTTAGAATAAACATGTAGGAGTGTGGACACAGCCTCAACAATTAGGTTTAATGGATGAAAATTTGAAGATAGGTTTGAAGAAAAGGAAGTGGGGGGAAAAGCTGTCTGAGTGTGAGTGCAAGTGTGTGTGTGTGTTTCAGGCTAACAGTCTAAAGGTCTTATCCCCACTAAGACAAGGCTACAGAGGCGTCTGTGCAAACAGATGTAAATCTTTCTAGAGACGAGGCTTCGCTCACACGTCTGGATCCTGTCTCTCTTGTTCACGCCTTCACACACACTCTAAATCTCTTCTTCCTCTTTTTCTCCCTTTGAGACAAACTATGACACAACTTAAAGATGACAATGTCCCTCAGAAATAAACAGATAAGCTGCTCTCATGTACCTGCCCATCACAGCAGTCTCATATACAGTCTGTTGTTACACAGTTGTTTTCATTCACTGATTATTTCTTATTTCAAGTCTTTCACAGTAAAATCCTGAAAGGGAAAAGTACTACAAAAAGTTATGCTGTTGAGTTCCAGTAGCTTATTTTACTGTATGACCTCTACTCAAAGTCATATACTACAGATTTATAAGATAACAGTCTGCTGCTGATATTTTTGTTCTTTGACAAAGAGATATCTCTTTGTTCACAGAAATGTGCCTTTCCTTTACATGAGGATTTGTCAGTTATATATAGTATAATCCATCCAGAAGTGGTTTTTGTGAAACATTAGATTAATTTCATCGTGAAGAGGAATGATCCTCTCCCACAGATCCCTGCAGTCAACAAACAGTAATGCCCCATTAGCATGAATATGAAATGTTTGGATTTTGTCATTTCACTTGGGTTGAGCTCGTTTCACTCCCGACTATCACTTCAAAACGTGTGAACAGTAACGCAGCAGCCAAGAAGGGTCTGCACCCAGCTTCGCTCACCCAGTCACTTAAAAGTGTCACATCCTGTATTAGAGAGACTGTGTGAATTTTCACCACTCACGTAGTAGTAGGTGTTCCAGTCGGTGGCGGCAGTGTGTGTGTGCGTGACGGGGCTCGGAGTGGCCGCCGCTGGGTGTGGTGCCCCAAGGAAGCCGGGCATTAATGGCAGGGTGCTGTAGGCTGGGAGCACGGCAGCAGCTGGTAGGACGGCCGGCGGAGGAGCCGCGCCGTTACTGACTGCGTGCAGAGAGACTCCTAGAGGCTTACACACATCAACCTCCTGTCAGACACAAGCAAACACATGGTAAATGTCTCATGAGCTTCAAGCTGCATAAGCCTCTAAATCTTTGGGTCTTTGTCTGAGGGCTGACAGCCGCTCATGATTTCACAATTTTTACTTATTCATATCAAATGTTTCTACCCCTAGAGGCCACTGTTAAATATATGCATGTTTACAGATGACACCCAACCATGATCACTCCTTCACCTGATGGGGTTGTTGCTCTTTTCCTTCAAGACAATCAACCAAAACAAAATGCTACAATGTCATGACAACATATTTTTCAGTCGATTCTGATGCCAGGACGAAACTTAATCTCAGAAACTGGTCTTGTTTTCTCCAGGATATCAGTTTCTGCACGAACAGTGAGCTCATCAGACCAGAATACAGCTCTTCCACGAAACGAGACCCTAGGCCGCATCTTCAAGCAGACACTTGTATGCACACACACACACTCACAAACACACACACTGATACAGCCTCAGGCAGCAGCAGATAAGCCAGGACACGGCCGGTCAGGGTGTGTGGAGATGGCTGGTATCAGCTGCTGGGTGCAGAGTGATGTGTTCCCTCTAACAGGGTATCAGTGTCTTAGCGAGAGGTCACACTCTCCAAATAAACACACAGACAAACTGCATGTAAATACCAGCATGTTGCTCTGAGGGCTCAGATCGTTTACACTTCATCTGCAGGACAGGATGACTCAAATATTGAAGAGTGAGATTTTAAATAGCCCCGGTTTATCTGGAGCTCAGCGGGTATCATGGATCAATCAGTGATGTAAATGCTGGAATTATTAACTTCTGCTAATGAATTAGTGCTTAAATGTTTCATTTTACAGATTATCATTCAACCTGTCTTTGTCTCCTTAAAGAAAATACTGGTTAAAACACTATATTGGTCGTTGTCTATAGACAAACACCCTGTTACAGTCATGGAGATTTAACATGTCTGAATGAGCTGGTCACAATGAGTGGGTGGAACCTTATAAAAACATCACTCTCATCAAGGTACCAGTCACAAATAAAGGCTGAATCATCCGGACAATGTAAAATGTGCAGATACATTATCTTAATCATCTTCTCTTGTGGATAGACAAAATAAAATCTGTTTAATTCACTATAAAAAACTTTGGAAAACCAATTTCAAGTTGAGGAGGAAAACAATAAAAACAATGCTGGTGCGACTGGAGCAAAACTCATTAAAAACTTCTCATACAACCAGAGTAATAATTTTTTTCACCAGTCTGTCTGTATTCTGTGGATGAACCAATTAATAACCAGCAAAACACTTTTCATAAAGTATGTGAGGACTTGAGAGTCCCAACTTAATGTTCAGCCATTCAATGTTGTATATTAATAAAACAGCAGAATTCACCGTCTAAAAAGCAGGATGGTGGTGACTGTCCTTCATGTTCGTGATGGTCATTAAGGCTTCAGCAGCATAGGCAGAGCACTGGCTCTCTCCATAAATAACCTGCCAGGTCTGAGTAAAGCTTTTAGGACCACTGGAGAAAAAGTGACCCATGTCTGACTGTCAATTTACCAGACAGATGAAGCAGCACATCTGAAAAGAGCTGTAACATTTTATTTTTGTCCATCTCTGTAGCCACTGTCCACGTAGCATACAGCTAGAGGACATTTTCAAGTTAGAAGACATCTTCTGTTGAAGAGTTGAGACTTGTTTTTAGGATTAATGCTCATGTTGTTGTTGTATGTGTCTACCTTGGTGGCGTAGGCCTGGTTGGCTGTTGCAGGTTGAGAGTAGTACTGAGTGACCGCCTGCATGTAGGAATTGTAATCCCCGTAGGAGGACACTGGTGGAGCCTGGAACACAAAAATGGTCTGATTACACACAGAGTAGAGATGATTATTCTCAGGTTTTATTTCCAGCTCCAGAAGCTTCAGCTCGTCATTCTTGAAGGGGTTCATGGTAGATTTTGAGCTCTGCATTGGGTCATTGTCCTCATTTCACTTTCCCTGCCTTGTCTGACCGCAGGACCTCTGCATCCAGGATGTGCTGATAATTAGATGAATCCACTCTTCCCTCTGTCTGTGCCACTGGCTGCCACACAACCCCAAATAACAATATACTTACACCCCCATTCTTTACACGCAAAGGGTGGGTATCAAGTCCTGACTAAGAACAGTGCCCAAAAACAGCATGTTAACATTTGAAGCGGGCTCATTTTCAATGCTAATTTTCTACAGGGATTTTATTCATTTATTTCCACATCAAAAAACATCAACAAAATGTTTTGTGCCCAGGGGTGCCCAAACTTTGAGATATGACTGGTATTGATAACTGTTCTTACAGAGAGCTACCCGGTCATCAGAGGACTACTGCAAACTAGTCAATTAATTGAGTTGAATAGAATAGAAAACAGACAGAGATTTGCTATTCTCATCTCTTTAAATATGAAGACTTCACACTTCTTCTTATCATAACTCTGTATCTCTTTGTATTTTGTACTGTTTGGTGGATAAAACAGGCGGCTGAGGACTTCACCTTGGTGTGTGGGAGGATAAAAATATAGCTTTTTTCCTTTTTTTTTAATTTTCTGTTTTTCTTACGCACAAGGATTTAAAAATAAGGCTACCACAAAGTTGATGGGTAAAGAAAATAATTATTAGTTGCAGCACTATTGGGTGAAATGTTTTGGAGAAACACCACCAAACACACA
This sequence comes from Caranx ignobilis, assembly GCA_021432705.1. Lineage (NCBI taxonomy): Eukaryota > Metazoa > Chordata > Actinopteri > Carangiformes > Carangidae > Caranx > Caranx ignobilis. The sequence goes on from MU270014.1 coordinate 3,095,115, forward strand.
CAGACACACTGGAGTGAAGTGAAGTGAGTGTGTGAGTTACCTGTGTGTGCTCCTTGTTGTAGTCTGTGGCTGTGTTGTCCTGTGGAGCAGCAGTGTTGTAGGTGTGAGCTTGTGCTGCTTGGTAGTGCTGGTACCACTGCTGCATGGCTTCCTGTGACACACACACACATACAGCTGCAAACATCAGCTGAAGAGCAACTGGAGCAGACAAGTGAATGTTTACGCAGTGCTTTTCTTGTCTTTGCAGATTTGTCTTTCTTTCTCATTTACTCATTGTTGTTCCTGAGGACGGCTCTCCCCTGTTCCTCTCGTTTGTCCTTGTCTTTCCAGACAAATTAAACCGACCGTTTTATTGGTTATCTAATCGTGACTCATTTGTTTGGTTGAGTAGATTGTAATTAACATTTAAAATTAGGTTTGCATGGCACTACAAATATCAGATATGTCGCTTGCTGCTGCAGGAGGCATGAGGACAACAAGAGGCAGAGATAAAGAGGAAGAGAGTGACAGAAAGAAAGAGAGGAGAGACAAAGACAAACAGCCAGTAGGGAGGCTTCACGGCTTGTTCTGAGTGTTATGAGAGAGGAAGAGAGCAGGGACAGATGAAGACGCACAGCGCGCTCTGCCAAATCCTCTCTCATTCTGTCTGTCCAAATATCCACACCCGTTCTCATCTCCTCCACCTCCTTGCCTCTTCTTGTTACAGCTCACTCTGTCACTGCTGCACTCATCCATCCGCTCATTATGTACCCATCCATTGATCATCTTCTCAGTCACCATCCCTTTTTCTCACATTTTAGGCCCAGATACACCGGGAACAGACAGACCCACATCACCATATTACTTAATTTGTATCTCTGCATTGTACCTGTGTGTAGGCCTGGTTGTACTGGCTGTAGTCAGTGGAGGTATCAGTGCTGTATGGAGCAGCTGTCGTAGCTGCAGCGCTGTGGGAGAAGGAGCTGGAGCCCTGGGAGGCCACAGGAGCAACAGAGCTGCTGTACACCCCAGCGCCAGGCTGTCCTCCCTGGGCTTTACTCCCCACTGATCCTGCGGAACCACGGAGAAGACACAGTGTGTTAGATAATAATCAAATACTCACTGCTCGTGCCCTTGAAACGTGGCTCTGAATAGTTTCTACTTTGTTCCTTTGTGAAGGATGGCAGCTGTAGTCAGATTAGATCAACAACAGATCATCACTCCTGCAATATAATCACCTTCTCTAAAGTTTTTCTCTTTGTTTAGCAGTTTTGTTTTGAACAGGACGACTTCCTGTCACCACTGAGAGGTTGAAAGAGTATGACCCAAAATACAGAACTAATGTTTTGAGGAAGTTTCTATGTACACACATTTTGCTTTGATGTAAATTCCAATTTATTTTAAGTACTGTCTATTCAAGCTGACTGTTCTTCCACAAAGAAGCACACTTTGCCAATGCACCTTTCAAACCTTAAGGCATGACACATGACACTGAAAGATAAATGTTTGGTTGAAAATCCTTTGTGATTATTTTCTTTAGAGAGAAAGGCTTCGTCAGTGAGCCAGTGTAACTTAATTTGTGTATAAAAAGTGAATACAAAACTTTAAGTGAGAGTCATTTTAGTCATATATGCTCATGAACATGAACCTGTTTGAGGTTGTGTACCTTGCAGCACCACCCCTGGCATCACACTGGCCAGGTTCAGGTAAGGATTGGAGGGCAGTCTGACCTCTTTTGGAGGATCGCCCAACAGAGAGCTTTGACCACTGCTGACCTGAAGAGAGAGAAAGAGATATTAATGGTATTATTCACAGCATCACAGTGAGGAGTTTTAAGTCAAAGTAAATTGTCTGTAGATGTCTGAGGTGTGTTTGGGAGTCTTGTCACAAATTTAATTACCAGTCAGTCAGCCCTTCAACCTCAGATCCACCTTCTTGAATCCTTTCATTCCTGTCTCTGAACTTTGATTTGGATTTGCTGCTACAACAGTGCTGTAGCCTATGCTGTCAGCTACAACGCCAACATACCAACTTCAACGCAGGGTTATAAAGTTGTAAAGATTTTGATGAAGTGCTGAAGAGCTGACAAAGCTGTGAAAACCTTTGAGGACTGTTCTCTCTGTTAATTGCACTTTCCCTCCATTAGAGAGACTTTAGAGAAGACAGCGCTGGGACTGGAATTAGTTCCCCTAAGAACTTTAGAGCTGTGATTATCTCTGTACACTGACTTGTTATATGGATGATGCTGTTAGCGTAGCTGTTATTTAAAGCAGGCTGTGTCAAAGAGGTGTATTCGGAGTATACAGAAATGCATACAGGTGAATAGTCTGGTTAGGCTGAGGGAAGCCTCATCAAGCATCTGTAAATAGGGGTGAGACAAAGGTGCATTATGAGAGAGTCCCAAAGGAAGAGCACTTCAGGGGACTCGGGCTATTTTATTCATACACTCATTTGATGTGTTTGTCTTGAATGAGAGTGAGACCCAATGGGGCTAAACCAGGAATAACAGACAAACAAAAGATGGGAAGAGAGAGTAGTGTCAGACCACAATAATTCTTCAATAATTACACAATATTTTTCTCTAAAATTATTCAGATGAAGGTTTCAAACATAAAAATATCTGAAAATACTGAAAATCACAGCTGAACTCTTCACTAAACCTGGTTATGATAGTCAAGTCAAACTGGTTTTCTTCACGTTGAAGCAGTGTCAGTGAGGTCCAGTAAGTGTAATACTGTGTTTACTTGTAAACCTTAAACATTAGCATGTACAGCTAACTAGTTAACCACACTACACTGCACCAACAGTAACCAAGCAAAGACTACATTTGTTTGTGGAGTTACAGGTTATATTAAAAATGTCAAATTCACAGTTCAGCAAACTTAGCATAATTAGCTCGTGAGTCACAGCTGATTAAAAGCTACCAGTGACATTCATTTTTTTTGCTAGAAAGCTAAAAATGAGTTTCTTAAATCTACTGTCTGAAATGAAGAATCCATTATTTACAGAGTTATATCTAAGAGGGGTAAACCTGCCATTAATCCAAAAATATATTATTAGTTATGCTTTAGTAAGATTTTGTAATGTATTGTCATGTTTTTGTTCTGTCTTAGGGATGAAAGATACAAATTTGTTGTCTGCTAACTCTGGTGCAGTTCTCAATTGTGCAATATCCCTGACACAAAAATAATGAACTAAACTTAACTATTATCATAAACAGAGGAAAGAAGAATCAAGTAATGACCTGATTATCAAAATGGGTGTTAATATTTTGCTAACCTACTGTAGTAGAGTAAACCAACATAAGTGTTTGAGTTTTGCACATGCACATACATGCAGGTGGTGTTTGCAGTGCTCACCATGGTAGCCAGGGGGCAGCCATCTGTGCTGTTGTGCTGGCCTGTTGATGTATAAACTCCTCCAGGGGGTTTAGGTGGAGGCGGGCCAAGGCCTGAGTTACTTATACCCAAGGAATAGCTCTGTCCCTGCAGATGGGAGCTCACCATTGTCCCAGGAGGAGCAGGCTGTCGGTCACAGGAGGTGGAGGAGGAAGAAGAGGAGGAGGAAGAAGAGGAGGAAGCAGAGGGGGTTGTGGAGATAGAATGGGCGTTGTTTTGTTCTCCTGTTCGACCCTGTAGGTATGGCATCACACCTGCTGCTGATACCACCACTGTGGGATTGTGGGTAGATGGAGGCACCGACTCCTGGCCCAACTCTGTCAGAGGAGAGGGAAGGGAGAAAAACGCAAAGAGAGGAGGAGCAGAGAAGTGAGGAAAGGAAACAAAGGGAGGGAAAATAAATGAGTTTAGAGGAAAAGGAGAGACAAGGGAAATGACAGGACAGAAAAACAAAAGCAACAAAGGAAAATAAAAGAGAACAGGGAAAAAGTAAAGTCCAGGAAAAGATTCGGAAAGGCACAAAAAACATCACAGAAAAACAAAGTAGAGGAAATTATATGAAGGGAAATAAAAGGATGGCTCAGAGAGATGCAAGATAAACACATGTAATGGCTTCAGAGATGACCATCAGTGTCTCTGTCTCCTTTGGACAGAGACAAATCACTCAGATGGCTGGAATCTGAGCTCAGCCGGCCCGTCTCTGTAGAGCCAGTTGTAATATTTGAGAATGGGTTTCCTGCTCATTCATCATGGCTCATCATGTTTATTTACAGCCCAGCAGTTTGCACCACACTCCCAATATTTCACTCACTCCAGGGTTTAATAAACACCTATGTACACACATACATAAACACGAGCACAAAGAAAAGACACAGGGACATAAAAGCACAAGCGCACATAATTTAAAGATGCACATACACAACAGAGGTGAACTCGCTCGCATACACACTCACACTTATTATAAATCCAATATTGCTGTGAAAAATGGGCTCCATGGCACAAGAAAACAATCAGCTCTCAGAAGCCTTAAGCCAACAATCCCAGCAGACACATGCGCTGATAAAACTGCAAACTCATACTCAACTCACACAATCAAAGAGGCACACACACACACATGTAAATATAAATACATCAGTGCGCACAAACATACACAACTGCTTGTGTTTGTGCGTAGGGTCTGTGATATATTGTTTCCATTTAAAAACAAAACAGTGTTTCTCAGCTGGATATTTGAATTGTAAATGCGCTGCTGTTTCCTGGGGATGTGTCGTACAGTAATGTACAACCATGAGATGCTTAGGAATCTGCAGAGAGACGACCCTGACACCTGACATTAACATATTACTCTGGGGTTTGCTTCATACACTTTCACATGTTCATCACCCTCCTTTTTCATCGCTGTTTTTACACCAATTACTTTGCTCTTCTCTCAGATGCTAAACGTCAAAGTAGCAATTCACACAAATTCGGTTTTGTGACAACAGGAAATACCTGAGAAAATACCAGCTGGGATACTGGGATTTGTTTTTAGGAACAGGTGGTTTTGTCTTGGGGTTAGGTAAGATTTTTCTTTTTTTTACAGCCCTATATTCTGTCTGTGTTGGATATGAAATTAAATGTGTCTGTTATCTTATAACAGGATACAGGATATTGGCTTTGACTCAAGGCATATTCAATGAGGAGACAGCCTGGATTTGAGGATGTGCAAGAATTATTAGATTATTTTTGGTGGAGATGAGGAGGTGAATTGCTTGATATCAACAAAAAATATTTTGTTAATTTCTCAGTATTGTGGTGGTGATGTTTTACAGTATGTGCTGGATGGATGTCATTACAATCCCCTTCAAACACATTATACATGGATCAGCCCTAACATTAAAACAGTTCGCTGGTTCTAATGTGGTGGTTGCCTGGTCTATATTTGTGGCCTGTTTTAAGAGCTCAGTTTGAATTATTAGTCATTTGATTTGAAACTTAATTTGTAGTTTCAATTATCTTTCCACAGCTTCCTGGCTTGACTCCAGACTGAAGCACAAATGTTATTTCAGCTCAAATTAATCAACAGTTTTCCGATGTTCTCAGGAGGAGTAGGAGAGAAGGAAATAACTAGTAACTTGTTCAGTTAAAAGATTGGTATTCACTGACCTGACTATATGGTTCAATAACTCTGCAAGTCAAGCAATCACATGACTGCTCATTCACCAGTATAACTGTGATTGTATATCTACTGGGACATTCAGATCCCATTCTGATTTCAGATTTAAGCTAATAGCTCAGCAGACATCTTTTTGCTCTTTTTCCAACTATCACAGCAAGACTGCAGTGACTACTATATAAAACTACTACTGTACATACAGTGCAGTATACACTTATATAGTATATGAGCAAGGATGATGACATCATTTCCTGTCATGTGTGAGAGGAGTTGTGCTTCTAACAGCAAGTACCAAGTCCCAACACTCAGCAGCCATCCCACCAGGACATTAGAACAGTATGTGCGACAAAACCAGGCTCCTATCTAAATCGATAGGGAGAAACTTATAACTACCACTTGGTCAGTGGGGCTCAAAAATTAAACATTTCCCCACAGGTTTCTTCATATATGTCTTCCATGCAATCACAAGGTCTCGCTTATCCCATTGCAACAATATGATTGATTGGATATGTTTCTCATTTGATTTGATAAAGCAGATGATTGGTGTGTTGGGGGGAGGGATGGGATGTGTCATACAACCAACATCGTTGGCATTATCGACTTCTCTGTTGAGGACTCTGTAAGTGTTTTGTCTCCATCTTATATCATCTCTGCTATTGTCAGGCAATCTTGAAGATTATGTGTTAAGTATTGATTGGTATATCTAATAAACACCTCTAAATGGTGAATAATAAGCATGATAAACACTTGAGATAAATGCAACATAGCACAGGTCAACAGGTTCAATTTACAGTGACCTTACTTCTTTGCCATTTCTGAGACACCCAGCCCTGCTCACCTGTGGGGGAGTCTCCAAGGAGGCCTTTCCCCAGTGGAACAAGGCCTGGAGGTCGCAGAGACAAAGCTTTCTGCATCAGCAGCCTGGACGGGTCCCCGAGCAGACTAGAGACCTGAGGGGGAGAAAGAGGAGAGGAGGATGAGGAGCATGGATGACAGAGAAGGCAATGGACAGAGGTGATCTGCAAAAATAGATAAGACAGAAGGGAGACAAGGGAAGGGGCGGAGGAAAAAATAGAAACCAGGCTAATGTAGTAACACCGTTGTATACAACACTTGGGTGTCATTTCTGGAGGATCAGTATCCAGTTTCAAAAATAAGATCAACTATAAAGTATCATTGCAACTCAACTTAGACTTCAGCAACCATGCAAATCTAAATTTAATTTAAAACAAGGCCAACAGGCTGCATTTAGTTTCATTATACATTAAGTTCTGGAGATGAAAAATTAACAGCACACATGCACATGCCCACAACTACGTTTGAACCTCACCACTAACCTATGCAAATTATCATTCACATATACACACACACAAACAAACAGGTGTCTTACGCTACTGATGCGTTTGTCTTTGATGTGAAGAAGCTGTTGTTGTGCGAGCTGCATATGCAAAAGGTTTTGGAGGACGAGTCCATTACCAAGCATAGCACTCTGCAAAGTAAAAGAAAAACAGACATTACTATAAACCAAAAATATACACACTGTAAAAAAAACATAACAAAAAAAAACCAAAAAACATCTTGCACAGATGTTGATGTGGTTGTGACCTGTTGGGCCTTGCCCAGTGTGAGCAGAGCTGTGGTGAGTGGAGGTCTGAGGAACGGCAGGCTGGTGTGACGCCCATATTTGCCTGAAAATACATAAGAACAACAAGTAAATTAATCACTCAGCGCCTTGATGTGATTTTTTTTTGCATCAACTCTGGTTTAATCAATCATCATCTGAACACATGCACAGGCAGAATTATTAGTCAGACAACTGATCCATCAGTCATTTGCGGCACTTTTCAAACAATTACACAGCCTTCTGTTTTATAACATGCACAAGTAAAGCAATACTGAGATATTATGTTGGTGCACACAGCAAACAGCCTCCCCTCATACTTTCTCAAAGTTTAAATTAGATTTTGATGTTTCAGACTTCATTGAAAAGAGCCTCAATCAAAAACAAAACAAACAAACAAAAAAAAGACAGATACAGCAAACAAAAGCAGAGAAAATCCAAATTCAAGCTCCTTCAAACAGTCTGTCTTTATTTAATCTTAATGCTCTCGACAGTCTAGTCAAGGAAACTGTCTCTAGCTTCTTTACCTGTCTGGCACTTTTTCACAGTCAGTGTGTGTTGATGTACTGATGAGGTGGTTATGAAAACATTCCTCAAACTGTAAACAACTAAAAAGGCTGTAAAATGCCCTGGAGTGAGGCATGACCTCACCGGATCTGCTTGTCAGCTCAATACAGAGTCTCTGTCTGGTTCAGGGTCAAATACTTTATGAAGCTGGTTTTAAGGTGTACCAGTTGAGGCCATTACTGTCTGTTCAAGGCTGTTTGTAGTCTGAGTGTGTAACTCAGCTGATAGAGGAACAGAGTGGTCGCTCGGCATGGAAAATGTATCATGATGTAATAAGAGGGGAAAAACAGGCGAGTAGAGTTTCTTTTCATGAAAATGGCTGATCAATTATAAACTATTTAAATCTGCATTAACACAGTTTGACAGGATGCCTGTTTACACTGTGGTCACCTATACTGGAGGTTTTGCATTAATGTAGCACATCTGATATACAGTATATCCAGTGTCTAGTCTACCTTGAGGAAAGAGCAGATTTTCATACTGAAGAATGGCTGAGTCTGAGCTCAGCAGGTAGCCTGCATGCGAACATTAGTTTTGTGTTAACATTAATGAGTGTAAGGAAGCATTTGTGCTTTTATCCCTGGCCATTATATTAATGTATCTGGACTCATGCAGGTCATTTCTGTCCAGCTGCAGAGCTAACATGATGTGGTCTGTGTTAGCATTAGCCATTCCCCACTTGGACATGTGTCAGGTGCCATGACTTAAAAATCTGCATTAATTGTATGTGAGTCCTGCGAGCTGCTTTACTCCACAATTGTGAAAATGCCCCTACTGTAGATAAACTGGTATGACATTTCTACTAGATGCACAGATCAATTTTAAATGATTAATAACTTACAAATCAGCACTTTCATTTTAATTTCTGAAGCAAACAGCAGTGAGTAAACAGCCTACATACAAACACATGTTTAAACTGATTATGGCAGGAAAGAGACTTTTATTTAAGACTTTTATGTTTTAATTTTAACATAACATTGTTAATGTTAAGATGATGATATTGATGGAGATAGTGAATAATCCTGCTTTTATTTGTGGTTCAGGGATGTTTGCTGCCTAACTGATAGTTCAGCTCCACAGAGGTGATAAAATTATGTACGGCTATCTATTGAGCTACTCTGTGAGGTGTTTTGCTTCCTATTTGACCAAAATGTTGATCTTGGATTGATGACAATTTGTTTGTGTTATACATACAGTATAACAAATTTTACAGTTGCCTACACGTTTGCGAATGCAGTTCTCCTACCAATGTTTTATTTCATTGCCTTTGTTCTAACTGGTGTTTATGGTATGTCATCTTTCTCTAATTTGTAATCACTACCATGATTTTGTTGTTCAGTACTGTTTCACTGCTGCTCTGAATAAAAACCTCAAAGGCCAACTTGTTTTTAAGCTTTGATTGGAGGTGCGTGTAGCTCGCTGCATTGCTGCAATAAAGCCAAACTGGTTGGTGAGAAATCTAGTGAACTGGTTACAGCCCCAATAACTGTCCAGTCATGATCAAACAAGTGTCCTGCTGCCTACAGAGCTACAGCTATCTCAAAACCTTCTGTGGTTTTCTCAAATACTTTTGATTTTAAGTACAATGGTTCATGGTTTTCCAAAAATGTAGAAGAGTTTAGCTATATTCACAAACCTGAAAACATTTTCCACATTCAGGGTCGATAGGAGAAAAAATCAAAGCATCTCTCACCTCGACGAGCGTCACCATCTCCTACTTATACACAGTACACACCCCTTTCTTTGGTTTGTGTGTGTGAGCGTGTTACTTCTGAATCACAAGGCCTCGTCATAATAAATGTAAGCGTCAATGCTAATGGTAGCTTCCTCCAGAATAGGTAGAGAAAGTTTAACATTTAATCAAGGACCTAATTTTAGACTTTAATTGTGCTTGCGCTTCTTTAAGAGAGCTCCCCCACCTCTCCCATCTTCTCTTCTTCCTGTTCTCATTTGTTCCGCTAATGTCACACGATTTCATTTTAATACCTGATTAGCCATTCATCAAATAATGAAGCCGTCGAGTAAGTGATTACAGTATATAGGAGGGCCTAACAGAGGGACAGACTTGTACAGTGAATCTCTGATTACAACTCAAGCTCCTCAGTGGAAATGCTACTCAAATGAACAAGTTCAGGACATTGATATGCATTGAAATGTATAAGATTATTGCAATATGCAGCATGAATGCAGGTTTGATCCCAACTGGACAGAAGAAGGGTATTATGAAAGTAATGCTTTTACTTTTGAGAGAATTACACTAAAATCTGTGTGAAGCAGAGAGAAATTTTTAAACAGTGGCATAGAGCTGTACACTAATGTGGGTATGTAATTTTTCCAATTTAATTTTTATGGTAACATATTCTGTCTGAAATCAAACTTTCTGGAATGAAAAGTTCATCTTCTGTGTCATATTTAATATAACTTATTTCCATTTTTTCCACACTGCACTTTTGTTAACTTTGCTGAGCCTCCTCTACATCGCTGTGAAATGGAAGAGTTTTTTTTTTTTTTTTTTTTTAAACAGGCATATATAACTTGGAAAGTACAGGTTTTATTTTACTGAATGTTGTTGAATATTTTACCAGTTGGTTTCACTTGGATTAAAATAAAGTGTCAAATGTCACTGCAATTCACCCATCATTTTTGCTTTCTTACATTGACACTGCTCTTGTTTCGTTGTTAGATGACTATCTGACCTAAACACCTACAACTTTAATTGGATCTGTTATATCTATAGCTGCACCAGCTGATCTGTACCAACACTCCTCTCAAGAGCATTACCATCCATCTCAGCTCTTACAGATCCTGTGTGTCAGAGCATGCTATGAAATTAATACTAGGTTGTTGCACTTGAGCTATACTTACAAAGGAAAAGAGCCATGGAGATGATATGATGCTGATTAATCTATATATATAACAACGATATAATATCCTAATAATATACAAAATCGATTAATGTAACCTAGACTCATGCAACAATTATTGAACTGGTGTATGGGTCATTGGCTCTGAGATCATGGGCTCCCCTGGGCCATAGAGCTCAGTTTAAAGACCAAGCAGACAGACAAAACAACCACAAAGAGACACAGAGTCTTCAGTTTTTTACTTGTCTATGCCCAGGGGTCCACTCATAATCAATCAAATGGCTGAACTGAAAGCAGCAGAAAACTGATGGATAGATAAACCAGTTAAAAAAAATAAATCCTCTATTTGTGAAGACCTGTCCATTAAGTGAATGAGCTTCCAAGATGCTGTCCAACTGATATAAGGTGGCAACCATAAGTTCATTCTATACATTCACTCACCTGGCAGATGCTTTGATCCAAAGCACCTTACATGTAAGGAGCAACACCGAAGCTTCAGTGCAGTATAAGATCTTAGTTTAAGTATTACATGTTACATCAGCAGCCTGATTATATATTCAGATTGTATTTAAGTGAACCAAAGGTTTTAGTTTTAAGACTTGAAGTCAAATGATTAACTGTGCTCCAAGCAACAGCCCTTGTCACAGTCATACCTCCTCTTTTCCCAGTGTGGTACGGCCTCATGAGGATCTGCAGGGCAGCAGGGTTGGTCATACTGGTCAACAACTGGGCCAGGTTTGGTTCTGGTAGCAGACCTTTCCTATTACTCAGAATCTGGAGGGGAAAACAACACATACACACACACAAACTGAAAGGAAGAAAAGTGGGACTGTGTGTGTATGTATGAGTGTATTTATGCATGTGGCTGCAGTACAGTATGTGTTTTGATCTTGTCATTAGAATCCCCTGATGGCTGTGGTAATCCTTACACTGGTTTACATCATCAGAATATGTCTGCAATGTCAGCAGTGGGAAGCTGATCTGTGAGACAAAAACCAAGCAAGAGATGGAGGAAACGAGTGGGGGGTGAAACAAGGGAGAGCAAGTTTGGAGTGGTGGTGGCGGTGTGTGTGTGTGTGTGTGTGTGTGTGTGTGTGTGTGTGTGTGTTGAATGTTAAGAAAAAAATATAGATCACTATTCAGACATGTTCTGTAATTCATGTCTGTCCTTGAGCCACTATTATTCTGAGGCTGAGTTGTGAATACAAGAAAAAGAACAGAGTATAGTGTAAACCAGTGGAGAAGTGCAGCTTTAAAGGCACCTCACACATAGTGTCAAATTCATTTCTGGTAAAAAATGTCATGGTTATTACCAAATGCACGATAGAAAACATCAACAAACAACAAATATGTTTACTGAGAGTGTAATACTCAAAAGCTCTGCCTCTGAATCCTTGTTTCATCAGGAACTGAGTGGGTGCGGTTTGAGCAGATACCTGTGGCAGCACAGGAAGCCAACCACCTTACAACTGTCACCACATTTACATCCTTATTGGTGCACGGAAATGTGGCATCAGCTTGTTTCTTTATTCCCCAACGTCTTCAAAAACAGTGAGACAAAACAGGTTTTCAAGGCGTTTCAATACCTTGCCTAGATCACATCACAGACTTGATCGCAAAGATACATACCGTGACCCCATGAGTGAAGAGGAAAGTTTAAAAAGATAGAAGTGTTACAGGTTTCTCATATGAAAGGGCGATATCAAGCCAGAGCGGTGCTGCAATTTCATTTCTGGGTTGGACAAATTTTCTATTCTTACAAAAGTGTGTCGCTCTCACAGCTCAGAAGTGACTCTTCAAAGTCACATGCCACTTCAAACTGATCTTTGATCAAAGTGCAGCTTCAATCTTGTCACTTGTGATCAGCTCACAACGTCTGTGCATATACAGTCTTTGGGGTACTTTCACTGCACTGTCGCCGTTTTTATTCACCATTTTGAAGAAATTTCTCTTAAGACATTTCCACCTTTATTGGACAGCTGACAGGAAAGAGACAGATGATGAGGGGAGCATGTGGTTACAGGGTCTTTGGCTACCAGAATGCCCCACTTGTACTCACATCTGAGTCCTAAATTAGAAGAGGAAATAAATGTCTGAACCACTGGTAGAAGAGTTATTGACATGTTTCCAGCCAGCAGGTTTTTCTTCCCTCATGTGTTGCATTTAATATGTCTCACAATGTTACTGTGGCCGTGTGTCTCATTTAATTTCTCTCTTACTACACATAAAATACCTTTGGAGACAGACTCTGTGTTTCCCCTTTTACCAGTAAAGCTTATATTTGATTTGACATGGGCTAAATTTCCTGGAACTAAACTGATCTCTGCTGACTTACGGTGTAATGGGAAGACATACTGTAAGGCACATTCCCAAATATGAATTCAATCACTCATTAAGCTGCAGAAATTTGATTCAACAGACTCAAATGAAATCCTATTGAATTTGTCTGCGTCAAATCAAATGGAGCAGTGTTTGCTTTGGTAGATCCTCCACAGCACTGACAGTGTGACAGCAGCACTCGCTGACTGGCCCAAAGATACGGCTATTTAAAACAACATTAGCAGGATGGTGGTGATATTTCCTTCTCGTCTGCCCCTGAGCCACAGCATGACCGCAGCTCAAGTCAACCTTGTTTCCTCCCTGTCACATCCGGAGGAGAGAGCATTACTGACGGGGGAAGGAGTGTGGTTGACTCCAGCCTGTCAGTGAGAGAGGGAGACGAGAGTGTGGAGCGCACATACAGTATGTGTTTCTGTGTGTTTCAGCAATGAAAACTGGTGTTTGCATGTGTGCATGCATGTGTGTGTGTGTGTGTGTGAGTGTTGAACAGGGCCAGTCATAGCTGACAGCGTCTTTCAAGGGAAGGCACAGAGAGAGACGGGAGGATGACAGGAGGAGGAGGAGGAGGAGGAGGAATGCTCTCTCATGTCTTTTTCTTTCGGCTGGAGAAAATGTCAGCATGCATCAGTCTGTTTGGCTACTGGCACAAAATCCAGCCACACACCCACACACTAACACACACGCCAGGGAGGTAAGGAAGCCGCGAAGAAGGGAAGGTGAGAAGTATCACCAAAGGAGAGGGATGGAGGGAGAAGAAAGGAGGAGGGAGGAGGAGGCCATCTGGTCCTCTGCGTTTACACTGCCTCAGAGAACTGTGTAGCCGGGAGTGGGCCTTGATCTCTTTCTGAAGGTCTGATGTTTCTTTCACAGGCTGCTCACATTCACTTCAATAATCTTAAAGGAGCCTCGGAGCACCAGTGTAACCTCACAGTTCTCTCAGGCTCTAAACACTTTCCATTTCTCCACCTCTTCCCTCTGCAAGTCCATTTCCCTATCAAACCTTACTTTTCTTTCACTGAATTCATGTCTTCCCTCACGCTCACGTCAGCCTTATCTTCCTCAGCTAATTTATTCGGAAACACATTTTTTCTCTCTGTCTTTTCATCTTCTTCGTTGCAATTAGGACTGTGACCGTTACTGCTCTGCCTTTCAACCTGTAATTTTCAACCCATTCATCTCAAGGCTACGACCTCTTAAACTGCACCTGACGATTCTTCTTCTGCAACAGCTGTGGATAAAAAAGCAGAAACACCACAGTCTGTCACTGTCCATCAAAAATGATGGTGCAGCAGTTTTGAGGAAATCATCCTCTTTTTACTGCTTTAATGTAATGTGTTGACCTGGTCAATGATTACAGGACATTTTGTGTAAATCAGATTTAAGGGGCTGGAGTCAGAGACTTTCAAATGACTCTGACTCTTATTTGTAGCCCTCCATGAGCTCAATTAATGTGATCTAAAATATTTATCACCAGATGTGAGTCAAACAGTAAGCTGTAATGGTTTTCCATTGCCTATGGGTAAGTCATAATGAATCATAAATCTGCAATGCATGTGACAATAAAAATTGAAGATTTCCATGTGACAGGAGCAACACTGCTGTATATTTTTCTGCTTATAGGCTGCTCAAGAGAAAATATGCAAAAATATTCCAAATCATTATCAACACTCTGAACGAGTGCCTTTATTAACTTTGGGTTATTAGACTTAATTGGACTTGATGGAAGGTCATATTGGTATATTGTACTGTACGGGTTGATGAAGCTGATTAAAGGAAGCCACCTCTTGCAGATGAGAGCTGCTTGGACTAACACAGTGGCTCCATGTAACAAGTGACACAATGAAATGAACTAACTGTAATTCCTAACAAAAATGTGGAAAGTTAAAAGAATAAATTAAAAATCTGAAATGAAAATTAAACTTAATAACTGATGAAAGATAGTCATGAAAAAGCATCTTAATGAAAGATCTTGAGCTTTAACACGTGTTTAAATGGGGAGTTGTGAACAGGTGGCTAGATGAGTGACTACAGAGGTTGTCAGGATGTTAAACATCATCATGCTAAACATGAAAACTGATCCTCTCACTTTTATAGCCTTGTTATGTTTACCCTCCCACTCCTGTAAACTAGTAGTAACTTTATAAGAGAAGAGGCTTGTGTACGCAGCACACTGAATCAAATGACAAGTTGGAGTCCTCGTGGTGGTGACACTGAAGTCATGAGTCTGTGGTGTTGTTTGTTTATAGCCTAACATTATTTTTTTTGCCTCTGGTGATTGCATTTAGACTTCAGGATTAAAAAATCTGTGGCACTGATTTGTGAAAATTATCTTGCTGAAAAGTGTCTAATTCTGTTTTTTTATTCTGTTCTCCAAAAGGCAAAGCCTGAGGTACAGAGAGAGAGTGCATCAGGATATTTATGTATTGTCCTCGAATGTAGGACTGCACCATTTTTAGATATAGTTTCCAGGAAAAAAATGTCATTTTCGATTTTGAGCCAGTACAGCAGTAGTCTAAGACCTGTTCACACTGTCTCACTGCCTTACATAAACATGGAAACACATTGCTGCTCTGACTGTTTTTGACTGCAGAAGCACTGACAGTCTGTAATGTTTTTTAATCCACTTCTGATTTGATCTAAATTATGTATCTCTGCATTCACAGTTATACATAAACAAGTGCAGTTGCTTCTCTTCATAGGATTGGACACTCTCAATTGTATTTGCATCTTTATGAGCAAGTTTGTAGGGGTGCATCTATTTGAATGTATGTCTGTTTGTATGAATGTCATACTGTGTCGCAGGCTGTGAGTTTGGTTTATTTCAGGCAGCAGGAGACAGTGGAGGAGCCCAATCAGTCTATACAACTATAATTATCATGTCAGCGCTTCTCCGCTACCACAGCACTGTGTAGGAGGGACACCACGACTACAAAGACTATCTCAGCTGGCGGGTGTTCATGCATGTGCACCATGTCAAACCTCCGTATATCTCAACATTGGATGTGCAATAACCAGTTGGTGGCAGCGTTACAATTAGATGTAGCTGTGACAGTGTCAGGTTCATGTTCATGTTCATGTTCATGGGGAAGCCTGTGAAGTCTGATGTTTTGGTGACACCATGTATGGAGTTCCAGATTTGAGGAAATGTATGAGGGTGTTATTTTTCTTGAATATATCTACTCACATAACAGTGGAACTGAATCATAAGTGTAGCTGGATCTACTCATTTTAGATGCTGCTTGCAAATACCACTGTTTTGCATGTAATGTAACAGCTCTTTAGTCTTTGCTAGTTAAAGCAGGCAACTTGTGTGCACCACTATACTATACTACTACTGTATATATCCAATGCGACCTTTATATTTAGGCCACATTTCTCCTATCTTCCTTTTTGCCTTGTCAGATGCTACATATCTCAGCTCAGCTATAATTCCTGTAATCACTTACTGCTACTGCAGCTGCTCCTATTCATGAAGTGTCCATCTATAGGGTCAAAGTCCAAGTTCCCACAGGAGGAAGTTCTTATTGCCACTTATGGAAGTTTCCGACAGGATCTCTGGAGCTCAGCCAGTCAGACTGTCAGGTTCTTGGTGAACTCTTCTCAGCCAGTTTTAAGAAGAGCGCTGGCTGTTCCACACTTTTTCCACTTAAGAGTTATTAAGACCAATAAAACGCAATATGTCCCAAAAGCAGATCTGTACTGTACCTCAACACAATTCTGTCTCTGATCTCTGCTCTGCAGGAAGCTTCTTCCACCTCATAGTTTGGTTCTTACTCTGCTATGCGAAGTCAACTGTGAGACCTTATATGGATAAATCATGTCCAATCAATTTATCTCAGGTGGATTCCAATCAAGATGAAAAAACATCTTACAGATGATCAGGAGAAATGTGAGCAAAAGTGTCACAGCACAGACACCAAAACTACATATGACAAAGTGATGTTTCAGTTCAGTTCAGAGTAAAAATATTATTTTAGCACAAAGCTGCAACATAAGGGGTGTCAACACTTTCTAAATGCACTGTTTACAGTATGTGATTGTAACAATGATGGGCTGTGCCACTCTTGTGCGCTTCATACTCACCATACCCTGGGCAGCGATGAGTGCAGCCAGGGTGCTTCTCCCTGAGGTGCCAGGGGTGCAGAGTGACAGACGAACCTCCTGTCCTCCAATCAGCGTTCGGTCCATCTCTATCAGCACGGCCTCAGCCTGCTCGGCGCTCTCATACTCAACCACACCGAAGCCCCGGACTGGGCTGCCCTCATCCTGAGCAAGCTGGGAGACATAAAAACGCATTGAAATCATCAAAACAAACTTTTCAGTGAATACTACAACTTTTTAAATAGAAATCTGCAAAGTACTTCAAACTAAAAAAAACAAAACAAAAAAAGCATTTTTCGCTCCTTTGGTGGGACCAAAGGCTAGAAAGGGTGTTTACAGAGTCACAAATCTCAGCATAGGGTGAAGTAATTGGTATTGATTAGCTCCACTGTCAACCTCTCACTTAGTCACGCACATACACACAATGAATTGCGCTTATTTTGTGCTTCAAGGGAACTTCACTTACAGCCCAGGTTATTTACCCAATAACATTATTCATGCTTGTAACAGCTCTGCCTCCAAGCAAAGTTTAATTAAACCTCCACTGTTTTATAGAGAAATGTTCTCGACCTCCGTGAGATGTGGTTTGATGCAGGACATGTACATGAGCCACTGCCTTTTTCTGCTTTTCAAGTGTCTGATTAGAATGAACCCACTCTTATTTTGCTCATATGAAACCTCACAGACTACATATTTTCACTGACATACAGTACAATTTGCTGTTTTCACTCCCTGTGGTGGCCTTGTCCTCCTCTCAGCACAATGCCATGTCTTAGAATAGTGATAAGCCTGCTTTGTTGGGCTCCTGTCTCGTCATGTATCAGAGAATCTTTCTGTTTTCAAGTCAAAAAGCCTGCTTCCCGAAGATGTGTTGGCTTCCTTCAGAGGGTAAATTAGATATTTAAGTAGATGTTAGATGCTTTGTTTCAAGTTGGCTGGTGAAAATTCAAGAATTAAAATAAAAAAACTCATTAACATACACAGCAAAGTTGAACTATGCCATAATGAAATCCAACTTGCATCCTTTACTGCTTTTAATATCTTTTCCCCTCTCTCTGTCTTCTTGCCATCTGCCTCCTAACAGCAAAAAGGTCCAGGGTTTGAATCTGAATGTTATTTGTTGAGCTGTGTGTCTGTGCGGAGCATTCAGGTTCTCCTCATGTCTGCATGGGTTTTGATTTCCTCCCGTAATCCAAGAATATGTAGTAGCACAACCTGTCCAGGGTGTATGTCATCTCTTAGTCAGTGTGCTGGACCCAATTCAGCACCCCGCAACTCGAAGCTGATAAGCAGGTGCAGGTGATGGGACTGGTGAATGATCTGAAGTGCTTTGCTGGAGTTGCTCATTTGGGAGTAAATGGACTGAACGCAACTTGTGACCATCGCGGATGGACACACCGCAGTGCGATCTTTCATTGCCAGCAGTGGAGAAATAAGAACTATGTCCAAATACAAAACACCACATGAACACCGAACAACTCTAAGTGGAGAGGAGGATCTTTCTGCCTCTATGATGGATTTTTTTCTTGTGTAATGTTTGAATCTTTCGAGACCATATTTCTTATTAACAGATACTAGAAACTAACGTCTAATACCCTTTTTTTTTTCATTATTTCAACCAGTTATCTGCAGAAATAAAAAATGAACACACTAAAGGCATTATCACCAACAGGGGTTTTTAAAGCATCAGTGTGTATTAGACTGGATTTTTCCTTCAATTTGAAGGAGGAACTGTCCTCACTGATAATTCTAATTATCTAATATAAGCTGCACGCCGCTTAATAGAAAGTCTTCCTTTCCTCATCAGAGAGAGTAAAATGCCTGGAAACACTACTTTAATTTACTCTATCTTTTCATACACGGCAAGTAAAGGAGGGCCCTGCAAACAGCCCACTTTCTATTTCTGCACCCAGTTTATAGCACAATCTAGGAATAGTAAAACAAGTTATCCAGAAAGGTGATCAGTAGGGTGCTTTATTTTATTGTTTGGATTCAAGCCCAAAACACAGTCGCCTCCAGAGTCCGCTATCCATACGGGCAAAGTTACCATGGTGATGTACTCCGCTCTAAAGTGAGTCACCAACTGCAAACCCAGCACCAAATCGAAAGGTGCTAGCCAAATGCTTATCTATTCCGATGTACGAGAGCCTTTCAAACACACTGCAAAGAGCTGAGAGAGGATCAAAGTTACACAAGTTAACAAGATCCTATACACTTCAACATACAGGTATGTGTGGGTTTTTGTGTGTGTGTGCACATTACTGACAGTCACTGACAGATAACTGTGTTGTATTGGAGGTAAAAGAGCTTCTCTCGGCTCTCTCTTTGACTTAACAAAAAACAATAACAAAAAATAACATGATGTAAAAGATACATTCCCTTGCTCTTCCTGCCCTACTCCAGGGAGTAACCATGTACGTACGTACACACACACACACACACACACACACACACACACACACACTACCTTCCACATCTGTGTAAAAGCAACCAAACAGGGACTGACCTAGACCAAATAATCTGCCTCCAACTTAATGGCCACCTCCAATAAAACTGAACCTGGCCTTTTTCCAATGTTGAAAGTTGATGGAATAATGTTCTATCACATTTTTTATGAGGATGGGTCAATATACAGACCTCTTAAGGCCAGAGTGCTGCTGACCAGTACCATTACTTCCTAAGAAAATTGACCTCTCTTCTTGTCAAGAATGTTCAGTCATTTCCATTGTGTGAGGAGCAGCTAAATAATGCAGGCAGGGTAATACCATAAGGAAAATGGATAGTATTGCATAACGACAATGGCTAAGAGCTAAAGTCTTATGGTTAAAAGACATCCCATGCCATGGCCTATTGTTAATAGCAGATCATTTCAATTACAATACTAGAGTAGTAGTAGTTGAGGGTATTTTAACATTCATCGGCCTGAGGGGGAAGGTTTCTCTGTGCTCATCTTTATCTGTGTTAAAAGCACCATTTTGTGCCATCAGAACTAGTTTTGAAGACCAATCATGGCTGTGATGTGGAAAGCTGAAAACCTGAAACCTCCAGTGCACGCACAGTGAGATTGAACTTTTCAGGAAGGCAGGAGACGTCTTACATCCTGCAGTTAATAGTCACAGATTGTTTTTTAAGTGCGGGATAAAGGCAAAAATCAAATTATGACAGACACATTTTGTGCCAAAACCATGAGTCAAAATTATTATCCAAAACAAAGTATTTTGATGTCTTTAACACATCTGAAGGCGCTCTTTAAGTACCATTCAACATAAAGGTAAAATCACAGTACAGTATGTTTTCTGCTGTAACAATGTTGATGTTTTCTGCAGCTCAAACAAACACTAATAGTGATGGATCACAACTGTTTTCATGATTAAGTCAGCATCTAAGAAAAAACATTATCTTTGACCAGAGGAATGAAGAATGAGACGTTACAAGAAAACACTGGTTTTTACTCATTTCTATTGCATTCGTTTTTCAAACATGATCTGAAAAGTGACTGCACTTTTTCTCAAAGGTCTACAGTCACAAAAGTCTGTGCTGCTGTCTGCTGTTTCACTGCACAGAGTCTGGAGCTGCCATGGCATATTCACTCCAACAGCAGGCAGTGGAACAGACAAATTCTTAGTCACAGCCATAATGTGCTACCATACGATGATGGTGTTAACAGGTGGAGAATTACCATAGTTTGTGACTCAGTCCAAGACTCTACAAACCACTCACATATTTGCCGAGATAGAAATTACACTCTTGCAATCACTTCATTTGACCATATCTGGCAATGAGTGGAGCCCAGCACATAACAGTATCACAGTGACATGAACACCCATGACACACAGGGCACAAGATGTTGTGGCATTCATGGCTAATAGGAAAACAGAACAGTAAGGGCTGGGGTGCTGGAGGCAGAAATAAACCAGCAAGCATTGTGTAGCAGGTGGTTTGATAACAGCATGATGTGCATGACTTTAGTGTTCTGCCTGAAATAATGTAATGCTTGGTTATCCATTAGACCAGTGGTCCTCAAGTCTATTTCCGAAGCTACATCCATGGAAATGTTTGGTATTTTCCGTTATTAAACAAAAAAATCAATTATCAAAATTGTTGCTCATTAAGTTTTTTTTCCAGCTGATTAGTCAACAGTTTCAGCTCTGAAGTCTCTTAAGTAGGCCACCATGTCAATAAACACTGAAAGCATTTACAGCATGGTTCACAAATCAATAAGTTTCAAAGGATTTGTAATTGCACTTTAACAATTTAATCAAACTTTAACAATTACCATATAATTACACGAACATGCAATACAATCAAATCTACTTTTACTGTAAAAGTAGGCAGATTACAAACCAGTGGGAGACAAATGTATTTGCACTTTCTCAGCCTGAGCTCTGGTGCCTGTTACCATCAGTGTTCAATCAAGTGGCCCTCCACTTCCTCCTCTCCTCCTTCCCCGCCTCTCATTTGTCTGCAGTTCCCTCCGGTCTGAACAGAGGATGGATGGAGGAGAGCAACAAGGGAGGAAAATGGATGTGTGTGTGTGGAGGAGTAGGTCGATAGGCTATTATCATCAGCATACATTAAGCAAACTGTATGGAAATGACCTGAACCACTCTAAGCACATCCACTCCACTGGATGGATGGATGGATGGATGGATGGATGGATGGATGGATGGATGGATGGATGGATGGATGCATGGATGGATGCATGGATGGAGTGAGAGGAGGTTGAGAGGAAAAAGAGGAGGACAGAGGAGTGAAGAGGAAAAACATTAGTGATTGATTGACTGGAGAGCTGGAGGGATGGAAGGATGGAAGGATGGGGGATAAAAAAGACAGGAGGGAAAATAAATAAAAACTTGCTAATCATTATTTTTGAGTACACACCACAAATAAGACGGATGTGGATGTGGGCAAATGAAACCTGCACTGTATGTTCTGCGTATCAGATTGGATCGTGTGCAAATCCTGTTAAAGCTATCATCAACATTGCATGTGTGAGTGTGCGTGAGAAATGATGCAAAGACTGAGTGAGCCCTTGTACTCAGATTTTTACTCCGGTTGTTCTCACACTATATAAAATATTCAATCATAATTCATATCTGCACAAACAATTATGCAAATTTAAAGGAGGCAGTGTGGACTGTATGTGATCCTTGTATATCCCAGCTGTTGGCTGGTTCTCTCTCTTTCTGTTCATGTGTGTATATTCTCAGAAAAAGAACAAGTCAACACATTATTGTTGTGTCTGTCTTATGCGGGCAGTCTGAACATCTACACTTACAGAGTGTTCATGTGATTGGTGTTCATTACAGGTGAGACATGTAGATGTCGATGCATGGCAACTGAAAAAGGTGCAGAGATCTTCACAGGTGCTAGACAAAGAGAATGCATATCAATTAAAAAAAAAAAAGTTTGAAGCGCTTTCTTCATCCAACTTAATGTATGAAATGTCAGGCTGGACAAATACAACACTGTAAATGAGTCTTTCCAATTGGATGATCCAGAGTCTTATATCTTGTATTTTTTACCACAGTTTATGGCTCTGCCTTGTCCTAAAGGTATGATTTAAAAAAAAAATTAAAGAGTAATTAAATGCATGAATCAGGCACTTCATCTGTCATCCTGTAAATTATCCCTGATGTAAATCAAAGAGATTGGCCCAGAAGAAATTCTTCTCCTGCAAAGTGTAATTACCCTGCATCAGTCTAATTAACAGAATATGTTGGAATAACAGACTTAACTAACCCTGTGTGCTAAAAAGGCCCAAAGTGCAGCATGATGTCTGAAAAACAGCATGCTCTTCTGTCATGATGGATGGGGCCAGCGTCTACAGCGTGTCTTTGTGTAGGTCACACTGTGGCCTTCAGCATAGCACTTAATGTTATAACACCAACGCCTGTCATCACTGTATATTTCACTATCCACATGATGGACATTGTGATCACTGTACTTTTGTGGACTGGACAGATTCATGTATAATTGGTGTGTGTGTAATAAAGCCGATTAGAGAGGCAATGAGGCAGTTTTGTAAACTTTGCTCAGCTAAATTCTATTAGACGTCAAACAATCAGTTTATTTTGGCCTTTAATTTTGACTTTCTCTAAAGTGGTGAAATAAGGCCGTCGCCATCCACAGTGCTGAGTGCTCGCTGCTTCTGTAGGTCCTACAGCAATCACAGGGCAGTGCATGGGATGTGATGAATGTGCTTTGTTACATAATGTCGGGAGTGTATCCTGACATCATCACACTCAATGTTAACCTAAAGTGCTGTGAGATATTATGTTACATGAAACTGAAAACTGAGACATTTTAATGCTGGTCTTGACAAAATAACAAAACATCACTTCTATATGAGTGAAGCCATAGTGCACTGGCACTGAACAGAAATCTCAGCATAATTAACAGAGGTTGACAAGCCCCCCTCTCTTTCTTTCTTCAGTTTGACAGCTTGCCTTAGAAACTCATTTCACGGTTATAAAATCTTTTATGCAAAGTCCCATATGGTTGTGGTACTTAAATAATGTGAAACAGGTTTTTCTTACCCTGCAGTAAGAGATTACATTAAACCATGAGAATCAAACCTAAAAGACAAGCTGATTATTGATTTCAGCACACACAACATACAATGAATTTTTGAATCATTATCTGATGTTACAGTTGGTCACCACGAGGACTAACTCTCAGAGCCATTTGAACAAAGTAAATACAGCCTAATTATGTTTTTATTTAGTCGGAGATTGTCGCACACGCACGCGTGTGTCTGTGGCACAGCAAAACCAAAGACACTAAGCTAGCTATCAGTGTGTCTGACAGCTCTTGACCTCAAGTTGTGGTGCTGAGCCAAGAAATGCTGACTGAGTCAGTGGCAGGGCTAAGACCCGGAGGACCCCCCCCTGTCAGTTGCTGCTCCTTTATTGTGCATGTGGTATGTGTGTGTGTGAGTGCAAGTGTGACACAAAAACAGTTTCAATGGTCACATCAGTTGTCTGAACCGAGTGATGAGGTCACGACAGCCCTGTCACAGCTGACTGTGACATGACCTATCACAGTGGCAAGTTTCACTGTACAGATCTTTATGAAGAAGGCAGAGGCTATGTGCATGTACATTAAAGAAGGGAGACAAAGTGGGTGAAAGTAATAAATAATACTAAATAATAAAATGGGAAAAAAATTAGATGAAATGTCGTCCAAGACAAAATTCTATGAAATCCAGGTTGAAATCTTGAGGTTTTTCCATCAGCTTTGTTCGCAGAAAAATATGCCATTAAACATGACAACTGTCTGAAGAATTATTCTTCCTAAAACTTTGACGCACTCGGGGTTTCACCAAAGGGGGCAATAATTATGTCAAGCATCTAAAGATTGTACTCGGGAAAAGACTTTAATTAGCTGTGCAACAATGAGCGCCGATGATTGTGAGGAACATGTTTTCCAGAGTAAAACACATTTCATATTCAAAATGTGTTGTTTACTTTCGCTTCTGAATAAAACAATGCAACTGTCTACATTATACAGCAAAATAAAGATCATTTTTGGGGATATATTTTCATGTTTATAACCATTTATCCATTCCATGTAGTAATCTGTTTTGCATATACATGCATGTATGTGTGTGTGTGTATGTGTGCGTGCCCTCTACAGTACATTACTGTAATCTGCTGCTTGAAGAAAATGGTTGTTATGAGAAATAACACAAGGATTATAAGTGTTATGTTGTCTACTGTGTGTGTGCTGTTTGTCACTATGCCAACATAGTAAAGACATGAACAACTTTACTGAACTAGATAAGAGTTACTGTCTCTGCTGAGTCTGTCAGTTTTCTGCGTGGTAGTGGTACTCTTTTCTTTAACCTCTCTCCATCTGTGCTCTACGTCTGTAACATCCTTCCATCCATATGTTCCTCCCCAACTTTGTTGTTAATCCATCTTCATCTTTTTGCAGATCCTGCTATATTACTGATACAATGTTTTCTTTTTTTCTCTCTGTCTGAGCATAAATGTGAGTTTTTAACACGTGAGCCATCATCACCACACTTACAGTTGCAAACATGCCAACAATACTCTTCCTGTGACTGACATTCAACACATCTCCACCATTTCACTACAGTGCTCCCTCTCTCCCCGTGTCTCTCTCTGACCCTCTATTAGGCCTGATGCCATCAGCCCTCTCCTTCCTCCCTCCATCCCCTCTCTAATAGGTCTGGCATTCTCAGCTCCACCCTCCCTCCTCCCTTCTTCCCATCCCTCCTTACTGTCTCCATCCTGCTGTCCTTCTCTCTAATATGGTTGACATTCTTTACCCTCTCCTCCCTCTATTTCTCCTGGCTGACTCAAGCTAAAGTGCTGCCTGGAGGGCCCTTTCGTGGGCAGCAGAATTATAGCGCTCAGGCCCAAGGCCACAGGTTAAGTGCACTTTGAACAGAGGAAAAGTGACTAGAGGGCTGAGTTTTACCTGTGTGCACGAGGGAGGATGAAGGTTTATATAAGACACACGGAATGAGCCTGAAGACATTAAGAAATGATCTAACTAGTTATTATGCAGCAATCAAAGTAGACCAATGCCTTCCAATGTATTAGAACTATTTAAGTGTCTATAAGCAATTTATTTCTAAGGAAGGACATTACATACAGTAGCGGACACTGACCTCTGGTCTGCTCCTGGCATTTGGAAGTAGAAGGAAGATAAAGGTAGATGTACAAAAAACATTTGCATGTCACTGATCCAAAGATGTTGCAGTTTCATGCTCAGCATCTCAAACACCTAAACTGCCAGATGCCAAAATTCATTCACCATAACAGCAAAAAGTGTTAAACCAGACAGACTGCAAGCATATCCCCTGTAGTATCACAGTTGACTAGATGACAGACTTTTACAGAAAACAAAATGGCATCAGCCTCCTGAATAATAATGTCTGCACAAAAATTCACAACAGCTAAATACAATATAATGGTTTATTTTTAGACGTTTCACAACTCTTCAGCTACTCTGTCATTTTAATTTGTCTGGTCTATCATTCACATGTTATAGTTCTCGAAACAGCTGAAGATACCAGTATAGGACAGGGTAAATGTGCCAAAGAAACAGGTCTTAAGATAAGTACTATAGTGACAAACTTTGAATCTGAATTGATTAGAATATCTTCACATTTTGTTGTTAAATAACTCAGTGGCTCAGTTCAATAGTTAGGTGCACTGGATGGGGCATTTTACAGTTTAAAAAAATGAACTTGTCAGTGCTCTCTGGTGGACACATTATGTAATAGAGAGACTACTTTCTAAGTGACATCTGCCCTCAGTCTCTGAGTTCAGCAAATATTGGCCAACGTAAAGGTGTTGCAATTGTGTTGTCTCAATTTGCCCAATACTTTGGTGTTGGTGAGCAAATTTTAACATGTTGAAGTGCTAAGCTAACATGGCAAACACATTAAACATTATTTCTGTTAACACACTGTTAGCTCTGTCATCAAGCCCTCAAACCTGCAGCAGCAGTTGTAGTTAAAATGCATTTGCTGCACTGTCCCACACAAGCAAGTTAGTAAAATAACACTGTTACTCCAAAACTATCTATTTGTATATTTTCATGTCCTTATCTACGGTGTTCCTGCATCACTATAAATGGTGAAGGGTTTCATAAGCTCTGTGCTTGATGTATTCCAGGACATACATGGTGAGGTGCAGTAATACACACTTTCACAAGAACATACTGTACTGTACAAAAAAAAAGAAAAAGAAAGAAATGCTGAACCATAGGTCAAAGCCTGCTGGCTCTGCAACAGTGAAGCAACATGAGCTAAACACCCACAAAGCATCATGGGACCAGGATGATGTGGGTGTATTGATTTCTATGTGGGAGTGGGGCAGAGGGGTGGAGCTAAAACTGGAAATGCAATAGATGACAGATTCCCATTGAGTGATGTCTAAATGGGCATGTGGGGGTGGAGTTGATGTAATAGAGCAGGATGGTATATCGCGCAGCTGAGTAACAAAACAGAAACAGAGCGGGAGGGAGCTGAAGGGTGGGGCCTGTGTCACAGCAGCCACACCTCACCATGGAAACAGTTGCTTAGTGATACTGTCAGGTCTGCCAATAGGGACACTGACCCCTGATTTTTTTTGGTGGTGGTCAATTGACAGAGGGAGGGAGGAGGGGACAAAACCCAGGTTCCTCAGTGGTGGAGTTTATCTGACATTATCAGTAAAATATTCTCTACAGCTTTTACCACTAAAAAAACATACATTTATGCAACTTGTAAGAGATGTGAAAACTGAGGGCCTTGTGTATCCTCTTTCTCTAACACATATGCACATATATACTGCAGAAACTCACCTGGCAGAAGACAGGTTTGTAGGTTTCAGAGAAGAGCTGCGTCAGTTCTTCAGAGTCACAAAGGTCCAGTGGCAGTCGGTCCACACACAGACACTTGGAGTGCAGGTTCTCCTCCTGGCTCAGCTGGTTCACATCCATCCACTGCACCATCAGTGAGCGATCCCCCTGCACACAGTTTGTGTGACATGTAATCAACTGGTCCCTATATGTAAACTGCAATTCAAATCAAAAGAAATTCTCTGCAAAGGAATCAAATCACTGACCAGTGCAGGAAAAGTTAAAATCACCACACCTCCCCCCTGGATACATAAATTCAGTCTTAAGTCATCACTTGTGCAGCCCACTGATTTAGAGGTCTTTCTAAGTAATTTGTTAAATGGAGATCACCTGTGTGTGGTGAGGAGTTTCCACTGATTAAAGTATAAATATAGCTTGAAGGTGGGAAGACGATCTTTTATGGGGACTGTATGTAGAGAGATGATATTGTGATGGCTTCTTTTGTACTCATTAAGACGTGTTCAAACAATCAGAGGTCTACTGACGAACAGCATTTAATAATCAGATATGACAGGATCCTTTTAGGAACTGCTCAAACGTACCAGTGGCCGGCCCAGCAGCTCAGAGCGGGCCCTTGACGCAGAATCCTTCTTCATGTATTCAACAAACCCATATCCTTTGGAGTGGCCCGTCAGCTCACTGTACACCAGGAAGGAGCGCTCGATGTTCCCATAGGAGCGCACCAACTCCTCGAACTGCTGGGCATTGAAGGTGTGGGGCAGGTTGGTGAGGCAGAGCAGGGAGTCGGTGGGCTGCAGCGTGACGTTGATCAGGCGTCCCCGGACAGTGCTGTGATGGAGGGAGCGGATGGCATCCTGAGCCTGGTCCCCGTTCAGCAAAGTCACAAAGGCTGGAGGAGGGGACATTATGGAGACAGCGACGAGGGGAAAAGACAGACGTAGACGAGAGGAGATACAAAGAAAGAGATGCACAGACATAAATGGACAGAGACGAGTGAAAGTGAAACTCACACAAACATACATTTAAAGCAGACATTCAAAAAAACAGGCAGAGAGCAGTTGATGGGAAATGCAGGATGGAGACACACAGTCACAGAACATGCACCAATCAACTCACATGAAAAGCAAAGAAAATAAATGGCAAGCCGAATGTGGTAAAGTGACAAAAAAAAAAGAGATAAAAGAAAATTTGGGCACAGACAACCAAAACCACAGACAGTCATAAAAGACAGACAGACAGATACACAGAGAGAAAGACAACACATTAGCTAGAAAGCCAGTAGGGAGGCACTATGTGGGGGGAATCCACTGTGACAAACACACATACACACCTTATGTTATTAAAAACAACAACAACCTGACTGAAATATGTCAAGGAACCACCAACTAGCGCACTAACTAACTAAATATCACTGGCATTTATTATTATAAAGTATCTCTTCTAATCACCATGTCAGTTTTATGTGTCTGTGTCTTTCTGAAACTGGAAACCAAAGCTACTTCTGAAATGTATACACTCAATGTTAGAAACATATACATAAAGTAATAAAGCCTTAAACATTAAAAAAAAAAAGCCACAGACAGATTCATGGGCTGTGAAATGGGCTGGTTATAAACACACCCATTATAAACATTCAGTGCTGGTAGCAAGAAGTAA
Organism: Caranx ignobilis; assembly: GCA_021432705.1. NCBI lineage: Eukaryota > Metazoa > Chordata > Actinopteri > Carangiformes > Carangidae > Caranx > Caranx ignobilis. The sequence continues at coordinate 3,124,137 of MU270014.1, forward strand.
GTGAACCCTTAGATTTAATAACTGGCCGAACCTCCTTTGGCTTTTGTCCAACTGTGGAACTGATGAATATCTTAACTCTTTGAGATCACGTTCAGCTGTATGCAAACCAAACAAGTCTTGATCCTAAGTCTTCTGAGATCTCTGAGAATTTGTGAATAGCAAACTAAAAATGTTGTTTTGTGTGAAACAATGAAGCTCTAACCCACACCCCAAATCAGCAATGTTTGAATGATGTATTCATATAGACAAAGGTGTGTTACGAGTTGACACAGATTGTGTTCGTTCATTAATGGCACTTAAATGAGGATCTCACCATATCTTAATACAAATTTATAAATAAATGCAGCTATTCCAAAGGGTTCACTTGCGTTTTCATGCCTCATTATTTTGGAAATACTGAATAATAACATGAAGTCTTTCAGCTGACCCACCTGAACTACACTGCACTCTCAGGTTAGACTCCTCAAATCATTAGGCACTGTGTAAGAAAGCTGTGCATTCAGTTTTAACAAAAAACAAACAAACAAACAAAAAAAACTACAGCCCATTCTGGCACCTTAAGTGTCAAAAGACAAAATACTTGCTGGCAAGGGGCAAAGCACACACTACAAATAAATTGCTATTTGATATTAAAAAAAAAACTGTGTGTGGATTTTAACTCGACTGCATCACTTCATACTGGATCTTAGTGCAGGGAAATAGTTCATTCCACCCAGACTGGAAACCTTTCATGCTCAGGTTAAAGTTGGTCAAACTGTGTAAAATCAAAGTGAAATAGTAAAAACTAGTTTGTGTGAGTCTGAAGAGAGCCTCTAAAGTGCATCTTCAAAAACTGAAGAAGGCCTGCATCATGGGCTTTGCCCTGAAGGAAAACATCCCTGCGCCTCAGGACAATGCTGCTTTGTCCAGGTAAAGTCACCCCTGTGGTCATCCAGCTGTATGAGAAAACAACCCAGTATCTTTCATCAAAGCTCTGATCCAAACTGCGCTGATCCTGATCCAAAAGTAAAACACAACCCCACAGCAGGTATATGTGATAACATCAACACAAAGACAATTACTGGCATCATCAATTAGGAGAAGGCAGAGGCAATATATCAATATCCCATACACACTGGTGTCCTGCTTTGTGTGTGTCCTCATTATGATGCTACATGTTGAACTGAAAGTGAAAGCCTGACAACTGGCACTGTAGCCTGGAGGATGCGTTAAGTGTCACTTGTAGCTCTTGTTTTCCATTACTGACAGAGACAAGATAGAGAAGCCAAATCTTGCAATTAGCATTAAAATGAAGCAACACACAGGAAGCCAAAGAATACTTATCCGCAAATACTGGGTGAATCCTCTCTGGAGAATTCAGTCTGTATTCAAATGACTGAGACTGCTATAGATGATCAATGAGTCAAAGACAATGATTAAAAACCTGGAGAATGTGACGTTAGGTTCAGGGAGACAAGGGTTTTTATGTCCTACATTACTCAGCAAAATACAAAGGGATATTGAAAAATTATAGTCAAAAAATTTTGAGGAGGACATTGAACCATTTTACCACTTTCAAAGGGGCATGATGTGGATATAAAATATTGTTGAGAACAAAAGAATATTAGGGAAAGCAATGGCAAAAAAAAATAGTAAATGACTGGTAAATTCTGTGTGGGGATTGAACTCTAATGGTTCCAGATACCCCCTGGGTATTTGGCACCATTATTCACCATCATCAGTGTGAAAAATCAAACAGGTATGCAAATGGGTTTGCTTCTATACCCAAAGTAGGCGAAATTGAGGCTTTTTTTTTTTTTTTTTTTAAGCTATTCCAAGCTGAGCAGCAAACAACAGGTCATTTCCAGCCTACACATCTCAATCATGAATATATGTGCGTGTGCTTTGTTGATGCACTGTGGTCATATGTGGAGGTCGACCCCCAGAAACACCGAGACGGGAGAGAGAGAGAGAGAGAGAGAGAGAGAGAGAGAGAGAGAAAAACAACCTTAATGGCATCAGTGAGAGCTGATTCATATCCTGTAGATACTGCTCAAGGCATTAAACCAACATAAACACCTTGAGAAGAATTCAGAGATGGAGGCACATTAACGTTAATACTCAGCACACAACAGTCTGACTCTGTTGGTAATCCAAAGCTGAAAGCTAAAGTTTACAGTAGGTACCAGGTCCACAGCGAGTGAGTGTTAAATTATTCAAATGAAAACACTGACAGCTGGTGTCTCTGCCGCTCATCAGAGAGAGCAAAACATCACAAATATTAGTCATTTTTGGTGTCAGAAAAATGTGTTTTAATCAAACCAAGCCAATGTAAACTATGACTACTGCTTAGACAGACATGTGGCATCACCTGAAGATCTCTCTACCAAAAATCAAATATATATCAAATATCTGAATAATTAAAAGGCACATCTGAAATGTTTTGAGTACTCTGCTTCTTTGTCTGACAGCATGGCAAAAACAATTTCCAAACTTGAAATAGAAACCTTTCACTCCTGCATAATGATCCACTTTTCCACCATTATCGTCTATGTTCAATATGATCCAAACAATCCTACATTCGTCGTGTCTTCAGAGCCACGAGGAAACAATACCGCGACACTCAACTATTGTATTTAGCTCTGTTGAAGAGAGATAAGTGTTGGGAACAAATTGAACATCTAAGCCATCAGTGGAGAAGTGGACTGTACTGCAGAAGTGATTTAAGACGTCTCCATTGATGCTTCGGGCTGTGACTCAAGGTTATTATTGAAATCCACTGTAATAGTGTTGAATCTGTATCAGCTGGAGCAGCTGTTTGATAGCCACACTTCAAGCTAAGAGGAGGGAAAGATTTAATTCTCAAAAGACAGATTTTGGTCGTCTGTAGCTGTGGAGAGGTAGGAGACTGTACATTGTCCCATGTGTGTCCCATGAGCTGTATTTCAATACAAATAGAACATTTTGAAAATGTGTTAAGGTGTGGTAGAAATGGAAACTATACTGAAATCCCATTGCGCTTGTGAGTTTTTCCACACAGCATGTTTTTCCTGAGTACAGTATAAAACCAAAAGATACTCAGGTTACCAAAGATGCAATATTTGGGAAGCTGGAAACCAATACTGCTGAATTATTCTAGTTATTATCCAACAAAAATGCCCATCACTTCATTTTCAACTAATAAATAAAAAATGTAATCAGCATTTCAGGCAGTTTTGGAAAATGTGGACATCCTCTCAACGCTGGCACCATACTGAGATTACCTTTCTACTCTGGTGCAGGCTGTCAAATCTCAATTTTTTTCAACAGAAAATGATGCAGAGCAGAGAATGAAATCTGGAGGTGGCTTAAAAAACATCTGTAATGCAGGATGCCCCCACTGACCTGCTCACTAACACCACCTCTTTTATCTTACATCAAAGCTACAGACGGCATTTACATACCAGCCGTGCCAATCCCTTGAAATAAAAAGGCAGACGCAATGTCTGCATTCTTTGGTTCAAAACTACAACACAAAGACTTTTTAAAGCCCCGGTACAAACTGCTCCTATGTGCAAACATCTACGACAGAGCGTATATGTGCAGATCAGGTAGGTGTCTGGTTTGTTGCCTGGAAAAATATGAGTGGAAAAATGTTGAAATGAGTAACAACTGGGACATGTGCTCCACAGGCATCTTTGAGTTTGCACAGAGAACATCACTGTAGGCAGATCTAACACAAGGTCAGGGTCAGGCTTGCACACAGAGAATCTATCCCCACCTCTCTATGTGTTCATCTATCAGCCTGTCTGTATTTGTCTTGCTCCCTCCAGCGCTTCTGTATCTCTATTGAACTCTGTGTATTGTCTGTTGGTGCCTCCTCTTCCCACCTTATCCCACACTGACTCCTGTATTTATTCACATGTATTGGGTATATGCCTAAATGTGTGTGATGGACTCTCACTGCTTCCCTTCATAGTTTCTCCATTTCCATGTGCCTCTGTCTGTCTTCAGATGCCGCCTCCACCCAAATCAATTACCTCAAACCCCATCTAATACTCTTACTCATACATGCACTCACACACTCTGTAATGGATCTCTTACACTAAGCTGAGAGCCTAATCTGGTTTTGACCCGCTAAGTATGCTACCTAACATTAGGCATTACGAGTAGATGGAGAGAATATGGTTTGGGTTTTATGCTAAAGCTCACCCTCTCTCTTTCTATTGCCACTAATGACACAGTGCCGCCTGACAAGCGGGGGCTGACATCAAATCCTGCTCAATACTTTCTCTGGCAGTGAAAGAGAGAACTCTGAGACTCTTAAATAGCTTACAAAATAATCTTATAAATCACAGCCTGGCAATCACTGAGTGGGCTACCAAGTGAACTTTGTCAAAAAAAATAAAAAACATGAAAAAAAATTACACAAAAGTGCCAGCGTCTTAATTATGGGTCTCTGCTTCTGAACATGTCGATTATTCCCCATGTCCCTATGAGGAGTGTGTAGGGGCACAGGAAAAGAAAAGAAATCTTCCGCTGAAATCACCTCCAAGGCTGCAATTCAGACTGCCACGTTCCCTGTTGAAGGAGCTAATTAAAATCAGGGGAGTTACAAACGACACAGCGGACCCCTGAAACTCAAGGGGCCGATCCTCATGCTGCGAGCGAGGTGGCCCTGCTGTTTCATCTCGGCCCCGAGACCAAGATGAAAGTCTCAGGTAGCGGGAGGAGTCTCATGGAAATAAACAACTCAGCGGAGCCAACAGGAAAAAACGTTTCAGTATCATTTTATGACGGCTAATCTGATTTTAGACGTTAAAGAAGAACTATGCAAGATTTTTACCTTAAATAAACAGCTTCAGAGTAATTGTGATGGTTAAGACTTGTTACAGGGAGAATGGAGGCTCTCTGCCCTCCACCTAGCGTCTCTTGGCCGAAAACCAACCTTGCAAGATCAGGGCCTCGGACCCGGTGTCCCAGATCTCGTCTTGCCAGAATCATGGACTGTTTTACAGCACTACGACACAAACACACCCGGTAATCCAGTATCTCTTGTTAACGTTACCCACCACTGTAGACATCGCTCCACAGATTGCCTTCTTGCCAGCTTACTTAAAAACAAATGCACATCGCCAAGGGGGAGGGAGAAGGGTTGGTGCTGAGTCTTGGAGACTCTGTGGGGGGGGGCTCTGTCAAGAAAAAAGCAACCAAAACAGCAAAAAAGTAACCAGACTTGCATGGTTCCCCTTTAAAAGTACTTGAATTCGAGGCTGACTGGAAATATTGGAGGTAATTTTCATTCACATGTAAATATAACTAAATAGCATTTTCCGTCTACTCACATTTACATTATCAATAAGCTGTTTTGCCATTCTGACCCATTTCCAGCCACATTAACAGCTCCAGAGGTGGTGACGCTGTTCAGTCCACCACTTGACAACTACTGTACTAGATAAACTGCAATGAAATTGAGTGAACACATCTGGCTTTCAGACCATTAATCCTGATGTCAAGGTTCCCTCACTCCTCTAGCACCACCATGAAGTTGAAGTGGCTTTTTGTAACTTTCCTCTGCAGCTGACCGTGGCTTCTTGCCCTCTGAGCAATGCTATACAGTATCTTGAAGGCCAGTGTGACACATTGCCATGAAGTCAGGTCACAATCTTAATTTTGCCTGGGAAACAAACACAGAACCTTGACCTATGGCCAGTTTGTTTCTCTGTTTTATATATACACACACTATCACCTGGACAACATGCTTCATTTTTTCTGTAAAAATAAACTTGTGAAAAACATTTCAGAATATCTTCAATGAAACATTTCAACAAGAGGCAGCCTGGAAAGTCATCAACCACTTCTTCCATGGTGCCTTTATCCTCTACAGGCCATCATGTGATAAATTATAATTTTATCCATCTCACTGATCCTCATCTGTGCTGAAGGTGAAAAGTTGCTTGAGTAATGATGTCTCAGATTTCAATTTGCTTAAGAGATGAAAGGTGGATAAGAAAAAAAAAAAACAACATGGAGCCGAGGATGGTGTTTTGCAATTACATCATCATTGCAATTTCAAGCTGATCTAAGGTTATAATGTGTGCATGAGCCAGCTCGGCTGCTCTTCCATCATCTATCAATCTTTCTCCCACACACACTGAATCATCCTAACAAAGAAGCACCAAGGCATATTCTGTAAACTGTAAACTGTAAACTGCAGAGTGTACGTTTCCTCTAAAGTCTTTTTTTTAGGGGATAACAGCTTTGACAGACTAAATCTAAATATTTGCTTTGTGTGAAAGGCAACTATTACCAAGAGACTGCACTAAATAAAAATCATTTTTCAAGACTGTTACCTGTGGTAAAACATCAACAACAACTAAAGTAAAGCAGCCATTACAAAGCCTTTCTAGTGCCTGAGTTCTGTCGCACTAATAAACCTCATCCTCCTTTTGCATGTGTAGCTTTATTCCACCCTGCCGCTCTCTGCTACCGGATCTACATGAGTAAACACTTCAGACAAGCTTCATCCTCCTCCCTTATCCTCTACTCTCTCTCCAGAGCTGCTCTCATCCTCAGAGCCCTTTGTCTTCCAACACGTCGGCCCTCCCACTCTCTCCCCTCCATCACCACCACCACCTCCTCTTGATTCTGTTTCTCGTCTCTCACCGTTTCCATCCATCAGCGCCCCCCCCACCCCACCTCCTCACAGTCCTCCAGCCTGCCGCCACTTCCATGGCAGTTCTCCAGGGGGGACTCAAGGGGGTGCTTCAAAAGATTTTAATTATTGTGCAAAATGTATTATTTTTCAAAAGGGAAGCACGACTTATTGTGCAATGACATTTCAAAAGCACTGCGTGTAGCATTCTGAACAATATCAACAAATCACAAACAGCGTAAAAATCAAGTCCAGTTTTGGTCCACTTGTCTCAGTAACATGTTTTGACTTGGACTTGTCACGGACTTGGTTACCTGTCGCATGCATCAAGTGTCTATTTTTGTTTCTTTCTTTTTTGTGACTTTTCCTCCCTATGTTTATCCACAAATCCACTGTATCACAATATTTCTTCTCTCATTATTTTTCTCACATGATGTAGCTTTTATCTTAAAACTAATGCAACATTTAGGCCCATTTATACAGTTTGTTGTTCATAACATTTTAAACTTTTGCTTGTGAGTGACATCATGTCCAAAAGTAAAGCAACTCTATAAAAAATTTAAAATATTGAAGCTTGGACGTGAGCCCTGCCGCCTAACAATAGTTACATTACATTAGTAGTCAGTCCAATCATGGACAACACTTGGAGAAGCAAAGTGGTTATTGATTAGTGCATAATGACGGTGTTTGCTGGTCTTGTTGTCGGAGGTAGAAGGAGGATTCAGATCTTCATAGTGAGGTATATGTGAGTTTGGTGGGTGGGCGTTTAATGTATAGATGGACGGAGAGATGGAGGAATGGATAGATGAATGTGAGGTATAAGCGGCAGCACTGAGTGGATCTAACACTCGGCATCTCTTCAACAAGCCGCCCACTCAGCCCGCCCACAGCTACATTGTTCAAACAACCACTCGGTTCCTCTTTGAAACATTTCACTAAAAATTGGTGCATCGTTTAACATATTTAAAAACGCAAATGTGTGTGTGCTTGAACGCTGTTTCGTCCTGTATGCGTATCTATGGAAAGCTTTATTTCAAGTGAGAAGATAAGGTCATCAATATCATTTCTGATTTACATTTAAATTCATCTAAATAAATTATGAAAGTCAAGTACGGCTAGTCGAACAGCTTTGACATTACGAAACAGGTCGTCACCAATTGCAAATGTCTTGAGGTAATAAATAACAGTCATCTCCCCTCCGCCGGCCATCGTATCATCAGTTCATCTATTGATCCTTTGAGCAGATCACTGCATCTCTCATCTTTCTTTTCATTATGCCATCCCTCTGTCTGTCTGCCTTTTTTATCATAAATCATACAATTTCAGCTTTCAAGACAACTCTAACCTTTGTCTTCTATCCATCAACTCAGTTTCTTCACATTCTACCACCTCCTCAAAATGTTTCCTCCATCACCATTTCCTTTTCTCCGTCCTTCTGTCTCTTACTGTACTTGCTTTGTACTCCAGTCTCACTCTCCTTCTTCAAATCTAGGGTTGCAACTAACAATTAGTTGTTTGGTGTACGTAAATTAACAAAAAATGGCCCTGCAAACGTGTCTCCATGTGTCCATGTGGACATAACATGAACCCCTGTAACAGTCAGTGTGATGAGGGGGTGCAACAATCAGTTAACAGACTGACTGGTATTTGACTGGTAACCATTTTATCTGCTCTAATGTGACAATTTCAGTTTTTCCTACTACAAAGATTCCAAGTATTATTCATATTATGACATGATATCCTAATGATCTTGTCAGGATGGTTGGACAAAACAAGCAATTCAACTCTTTTAAGTTATAATCAAGTCAATGTTTTTCTGTAATAAAAACAAAATGATTAATCAAGGAAACAAAGAAAAAATGACATCAACAGTTACAACAATCAGTAGCTGCAAGACTATAATAATGTGATCAATGTAATCGTCCACTCTCCAACACATTACTGCACATGCATCTGGGAAAATGTCTCACTTGACTGAATTCACTCATGCATCAACAAAACAGAAACCCAAAGCTTCTGCTTTCTCAGAAGAAACTACATCCACACAAGGGGATCAATGCAAGAATGAAAAGGCTTTTACAATCTCATACTTTAATACACATGAACAGAATGTTTCAATTACATTACTAGAGATCATTTGATCAATCATTTGACAAAACTAAAAGAAACGGCAACAAACAGACGAAGCAATAAATTTTAATATTCAGACCAACATCCTACCAGTAACCACTGCTTCTGGGAAGCACACAAAGTATGGTTCCTCTTTTGATGCACTCAGGGCACAGCTGTGTGTGTTTCTGTGGTCAGCTGGTTATCATAAGCCTTTATCCTAAGACTGCATCTGTGTGCTCCTTAAACACAGAACACAAGGTTGAGAGCTCTGATAACGCTGACCATACCGCTGTGACCAACAGTGTGTGCGTGTGTCCTTTCTTGCACACATGCACACTTGCACACATGCTTGCACACATGCTTGAGTGTATGTGTGTGTGTTTGTACAGAATCTTTCAACCAAAAGAATACGACCACATGTCCCTGTGAGTGTGTGTATTTTTGATTTGTGTGTTTTTCATGTGCACTGGTGTGAACCACAGATAACACAAACACCACTCAAACCAGCTCTGGCCACTCAAGAGAGAACAGTGAGGGCTAATACACAGTAAGCAGTGTTTCCCCTATATATAAATCATTGCTACCACTGCAATGTCATGTCCAGTCGAAATTGCATGTCTCCATGGAGGGCTTTTAATTTGAAATGACAGATAAAGTTGAGTTTCCCAGTCTAGGCCAGAGGAAGGAAGTGAGAAAGGCAGACCTACATATCTCTCATTAAAATTGATGTAATTTATAACTATTGATATTAAAGAGGAACTATGCAGGATTTTTAGCTTAACTAAGCTACATTTTAGTAAGTGTGATGGTTAGATACATGACTTTAACTTGTTACGAGCAAGAATGGAAGCTCTCTGCCTTCCAACCTTGCAACATCAGTGCCTCTGACCCGGTGTCCCAGCTCTTATCTCTGCGGCACCACGATACAAATGCGCCCCGCAACTCATAAGCTCTTGTTTATGACAGATAAGACTACAGAAATATACACCTCATAACATTGTATATGATAAATAACGCTATCCACCGCTCTATTGATTGCTTTCTCGCCGGATTCATTGAAAACAACTGCACATGGCCTGGAGGAGGGTTAGCAAAACAGCGGAAAAGTGACCAGACTTGCATAGTTCCTCTTTAACTCTGACCACGAGTGAAGTATGCACATGCATCACTCAGGTAGAACTGTGTCTTCATAGTCAGACTTGCCATCAGATTGATGATGACAAAACCCAGCGGGGCCACTATATTGGTGGGCCAGCAGATAAAGTTACATCTGTGTCAGTCACTTTAATGCACCATCTCTGTCTGGCCTGTCACTGGAAGCGAAACTTTTTTTTCTTAAAGTGAGGAAATACAATATTCTCAGTTCACCTGTACATTTTTAAAGCACTTGAATGTCCAATAAAAAGACAGAACCAGTAAAAAAAACTGAATGGTTCAATTTGTCACCATGACATTTAGGGTGTATCGTTCATCAACTTATGCACAGAGTAAAATACAAGGTAACAGTCCTCATTTTAACTTCCCCATGGCTGCTGGTTGCATCCGACCCCCATAGTGAATTAAATTATCTTTTCCATCTAGCCATCGTTAAGTAGTAAAGATGAATAGGGAGCAAAACACAAATTTAATTCATTATTCACTCGTCTTGACAGGTTCTTTGTTTGTGATGCATTTCCAAAGAAACATTTCAAAGCCAGCCTATTAAGCTTGGATGGCTTGTGCTGCAATCATGATCCGAGCTGGAAATAAAGCTAACTTTTCTTAATATGATGAAGTCAGTCATGGAGTCAGTCTGACAGTCTATCATGTGGTCAGTACTAATGTGTCTAAATTTGCCAAGGTAGGAATAATGGTTGGATAACCTTCAAAATGAACCACAACCAGACCACCTGCTGTACAGGTGCGCTCTCCAATACCTACTATAAATGACAGAAAACACATCATCTTGCACAGTAAACCACAAACTTTATGGTCTCAGGTAATTAGCTGAGACCAACAACCACCTGTAACTGTATATTGGCCTTTAGATCAACACAGTACAGTGCCGCAAAGATGCATGAACCAACACAAATCTGACTGTTTCTTACTACAGAGTAGAGTATATCATAATCAAAAAAAGCGATTTTTCCAACCTTAATCTCTAACAATAAATATCTATATTAACCTTTTTTTTTTTTTTTACTCATTAGCTTGTTAGTTGCAGCAAGTAACACAGCAAAGATGACAGAATGACAGACCAAATACAGTGGTTACAGATGATCTACTTATGCTCTAAAATCATTATCATGCTGTTGGAGGCATGACGGGAAGTGATGACAAATCCTTAAGGCAGCTGTAGTCCATGGTCTGGAGCCAGTCTGCAGCCCAGGACCCAGAAACCAGTGCTCTACACAGCAGTCTAAGAGGAAATCTGTTAATAAGACCTTGGTTGAATCAATAAATGCGTCTCCTGCTACTGTAACTTTTAGACCAATCACCGGTTTGTACATCGGAGTTGTTGCACCTACTGCATCTGTTATTCCATCATATATCTATATATGTATGTGTGTATCAATCTAGCACTACAGGTCTTACAGACAGTTTCATGGATATACAACACAGAAACAATGACACAGCCTCTGGAATATCAGCAGTGGGCCGACTGGTGTGTGTCTACGAATCCATCACCTGGACACATTATTGACAGTGAGAAAAGGGCAGGAGACTAATAACGCTAGTGAGGCCCAGGTGACACAAGAGGACAATCACAATAATCATCATCATCTTCTCCCCCTGGTGTCAAACAGAAGAAGTTTGTGGGGGATTTTTTTAATACTTGGAGACAAGTGCATGGAGGAATCTGTCATTTTATAACTTCTGCAGAATTTACCGATATGACATTGCAAGAGGTACAGATACAAGGCCTGTGTGTGTGTGTGTGTGTGTGTGTGTGTGTGTGATCAAAGATAACAGCCCCATCACATTTGCGTGGCCTGTGCTGATTTGCATTTTGTGATTCACAAGGAGACAGATGGACAGATGATGACAGAGGGGGAGAAAAAGAAAAGGAATGGGGGAGGAAGAGATGGAGAGATGGTGGGGAGGAGGAAGGGAGTGAGATGCAGAGAGGAGGAGGAGAAAGAAAAAGAAGAGAGAAGTAACAAGCTGCTGTCCAGGGAAGCCACTGGATGGACTCAGCCTCTGTCACTTTCGACAGGGAGATGGAGAACAAAAAGTGAAAGCTAGAAAAGAGCAGTGTTGAGTCTCATAATGGCTGTTAGCTAGTGCTGCACAGAACACCACACACACATATACAAACAAAAGCACACAAAGGGACGTGTCTTCTACTTAAGAGCCAAAACCTCAACTCCATTTAATGCCCTAATTTGAATAATTGTTCTTAATGTGCAGTAAAGCTGGAGCACCGTCATATGAAATCTCTCTGGTCTCCTCAGAACACCTCAGCTTCATCATTACAAATACGTGATAGGTCACTCAGAGTTGATGCTTCTAGTCAATGATTAATACAGTACCTTAAAAAACCCTGATATAGTTAATACTCTTGTTGTCTTTTGGTGAGAGAAACTCTGTGTACTGCTTAGTATAGTCCAACTTCCTGTCTTGTTCAATGTGACAGCCAGACCACCAAAACAACACATAAGCCGTGTAAGAACTGACATAACATATGGCATCTGCATGTTGACGATTGCATCGCCTACTGGTGATTGGTGTCACGGCATAAAAAGAAAAATATCACAGATGCCGACACAAGTCTTGCATAACCATGCAGCAACAAGTGGTGTATTTGAAAGGAGAGTGCTTTGAATTGATTCCTCCTCAAATCTTGTGTTCAGTTCTTATCTTTCTTAAAAATAATGTTTAGCTTCATCAGATTTACAGTGTCAAAATTAGCAGCTCGGCACAAATGAACCCCAATATTTTTTTTAAAGGAAAATACCATTGTTCCTTATTCCCTATGCACTTTTAACACCCACATTACAGCACTGGGAATACAATCAATGTCACACACCTACGCTGCAGCTCTTTCGCTTCCAAATTACATTTGTGCACTGACTTATTGATGTATCACTACTGTACAGTGTACAGCATTGCTTTTAGGACCATTGATGTTAAGGGGTGCAAACTACACCTAAAATTCCCCAGTGAAAAAAATCTCTAAAGAGTTCACCAGCAGAATGTGGAGGTATGTTTATTAAATATTTAAATACATATATTTATTCATTTTACAATACAGAACCATAATGCTTAATACAATGGGCTTAATGTCTTTTGAGACATTTGCTGAACCGCAGGCAGTGAACTACAGCTATTTCTCTGGCTGCCATCTTCCACATTCTACGCCTCAACTATGCACCCTTCTTGATATTATCAACAACTAGGCCAAGCTAATCGCCTTTTCATTCCATGACATCATTAAAAAAAGAGACAAAGATATTAACCATTGCAAGAACTGGTGAAAACAAGGCAAAAGAAAAACTTTTTGATGTAAAGAACAAGTAGAAAACAAGTAGAAATGAAGGAGGGTTTTGATCCTGTGTGAGTACAGGACAAGTCAATGGGTCCATATCTGTCCTGCGGCTTCTGTATATTTTGTATCTCGTCCACACAAAGCGACAGGCCTTTTTGCCGGCATATGTTGCCTTCATTACTGGACAGTGCAGCGACAAACACAAAGGCCTCCATTGAAAAGCAGGGATTCCCAGGATAACCCTCGCTATTGTATTCCCAGATCCCTGGTTCCGCAGCGCTGCCGAATTAGTACACATACCTCTGGACTGGTGGCGTCATGTGGAAGCGGCTGGCCTTGATGCCTGCAGATTCCTAACAGGCTGGCAGACCACTTCATATGCCTGTCTGAGGGTACATATGTAAATGTGTGCGTCTGTGTGCCTGTCGAGCTGACTGTCTTTCTCACTATCTGGCTGAGGTTTCAATTCAGAGCTGCAACCCATCTTAACAGCAGAGACCTGACAACAAACCAAAAAAAGGCTCAATCCTTTCACATATTCAATATTCAAAAGTCAAGTTTGCCCACCAAATCAGCTGTCTTGTGACGAGCATTTTAAATAGTTCTTGGGATTGACATTTGCTCTCGGGGAGTATGACTGTGAAGCTAGTTCTTTCCTGCAGGTCTGGGATCCCACACGAGTTGTGGATTTAAATAATAATTGGATGATTTACACCAATGACATGGATCGCTGCCTAGGGCCATTGAATGATTGGCAGTGGAAATGGATCATGCGAGATAGAGTCTGAGATATATTATTTATAATGAGATATAAATAATTAAAACTCATTAGCCTATGAATTTGCATGTGGATTTTTGTTTGGCCTCTTCTGATGAAAATCAAAGGGGGAAAAAACATCTAAATCCATTAAAATCAAATATGCACAGTGAACAAGCCAATGACAAATGAACAAACAGACATCATTTTTCTGAGGCTTCTGGCAACAGGTGAATTGAACATTTTGTACACAAAGTCCAAAAATGTAAATTAAACATCAACAGAGCTGCAATCTGAACAAATTTCAAGCCAACTCATAATCTGTAAACATAATGAGATTTTATCCAGTGCTGGCAATCCCAGCAGATAGTAATGTGAGCAAGGAGACTGATAATGATGGATGCTTAACTTCTTGAATGTGGGCCATGCACCTGCTAACAAGCTGCTGGAAAAGCACTTGTAATTTGCAAGTGGTAAGGAAAGGACATAAGGAAAGAAGAAAGACAGAAAGTAAGGGAAGTAAAAGAAAGACTGGGGGGCTGCAGGAGGTGTGAATCAAAGGGTGAAGGGAGTATAAAATACCTCCTGGGGGAATATCTTGGCAATATGTTTTGTTTTGGTTAAATAAAGCTGGTAGGACAAAGGGGAAAGCCACAGAGTACTGTACTGCATATTCTGCTTATGTGTGTGAGTATGGCTGTTAAAGACAAAAAAAAAAAAAAATCATCATTAGCAAAGGAGCTGAAGCAACAGCCCGAAGCAAAGCCGCAAATGGAGACGCAGAGACACCTAAACACACAGCTGGACACGCTTAAACACACACATTAACACAGGTATGCGCTCTGCAGGGCGCACTGACAGACACAGACACATAAACGCTCCCATCACTATGACCTAATAAGTCCAACGGTGGCGGAGGCTGGCTCAGTGAACTGATACCATCATGGGGTGCAGATGTATGCCAGAGCAGTCTCGAGTAGTACATTTCAATTAGAGCAGAGGTCGAGTAAGGAGCCAGGAGGAGGCTCCACTAACTAGTTACTGTCAGAAAAACACTTCAGAGGAACATAAGACAGACAGAGGACAACACTTTTATCATTATCCCCTGAAATTCAATTAGAGAAAACAGGAAAAACTTGCGTACTATGAGTAAATTGCCATGGGCTCAACTATTAATGCCACACTGACTTATCTTTAGTGTAATAAAGGTCTTTATCCTGAAGTGCATCTACAAACACCATTGCAGAGGTGAGTCTTTATAAGATGACTGCTCATTAGCAGCATTTCCCAGCCATAGGGGAGGTCTGCTGCAAGGGAACTCTTCAAGAGACAATCAACAAAGTTCCTGCCCTTCACTCTTTGGTGTAATTGCAGATGCAGTCCAAGGTAATAATTTGGCCTGCAATATTAGCTTGTTGAAGATATGTCAGTGTTTTTCAGTAGCAACAACCTAGGAATACTATAGCAGAAATAGAGATCCATCAATATGATCAGCTGGATCGATACTGGGGTCCCTATTAAAAAAAACGTTTGTGTTTTTAGCCCTGAGGTTGAATATGTAAAAAGCAACTTTGCTTTAAAATGGTTTAATTCTTAATATGCAATTTGAATGTAATGACATGCAGTGGGGGGGGGGGGGGGGGGGGGGGTCACTTGTACATACACACACAGGGAAAATCAAACAGGTGTATAAAAGAGTCCAGTCCCCAAGTACACAAAACACACATAATCCAAAAACAAACGACGTCTGTCACACTCCCAAGTGACCAACTTAACATTGAAAACTAATTTGTTCATGCTCGACTGTTTTTGTGTCTGCATTATGTGATACAATCATCTCAGGGAATATATCTGCATTTCACATCAATTATAAAAAAATCTTCCTGTGCAGTGCGCACATAAAAGCCATGAAGCCATTTCCTGTCCCCTTGGGGGAATGATGTCATTTTTGATCCATTGCTCCTTGACAACAGAGCCTGACCCATATGGGTTCATAAATACCAGAACTGATATTAGGAGATAAAGGATGGAAACTCACTGTGGACTGGATGAGACAAATTCAACATTTCTGTGGAGCATACCACTGTTAAGCTAAATTTTCCATAAATTACAAAAACAGATGTTGTCCATGTTGGGCCAGTTCACAAAAGGAACTTCCATTTTCCCTTGTGTGATTAACATTTCATTGTAAATTTATTACATCTGCCTAGGGTCTGATGACAAAAGCAGCGCGATATATAAAAACCAATATAAAACCAATTTTATATTTTAAGTTAATTCGGCTGATAACAGCTGTGCTCTGCATCACGCTGCCAAAACGTGCAACAGCTACGGCTCAATATTTGTTCTATTAACAAAGGAATGTGTTAAACAGATTTTACGAGGGCTGTAAATTCTTCCAGTGTGCCCTGCTTGAATTTGATGAAAGATTATCAATCATGCAGCGTGATTTTTAGGCAAATTATTTCACATCATTAAAAATTTAACTATTTTCCAATTCAACCTTGCAGGGGAAATGTGAGTGAACTCACTGACCTGTTGATCACCCCTCCTTGTTAAACACGAACAAACTACATCAAAGCCAAGCTACGACCTCAAAGATAGATGATCAGATTAGCTATCTGGGCTCGAGCTGATTCTGGGCTAATTCTCTGCCGAGAGCTCAGCAACTAAATGAACTGAGATTGATTACGCTCATTCTGTCTCTACCTCCACCACCTGCTGATGCAGTGAGCCACTGTCTCACCTTACACCAGATTCTTGTTAATCCTTGTTAATATCGAGTAGAAGGAGTTGGTTCATATAAGACAGGGAATATTGAAATACATTTGGTTGCTAAGGATAGTGAGCTTGAGTTGTTTAGCTACTCTTTATCAACGACTGATACTACACAGAAGAACTTCAGACTAAATGTCTTGTTCAGGAGAGCTTACATTGTGATAGTGGTAGCAGTGATAAGCAGCTGAAAAAAGCAGACTGACACTAATAATCAGTGTTTAGTTGTCATTATGTGTCTCCAATCCAATTCCCACAGCTAGATCCTATTTGTGGCAGGGGGTGAGGGGGTTGGCGAGGTTTGATCTAAAGTAGCGTAGTGTTTTGTGCAAACCCAGACCCAGCGCATGTTCACACAACATGCTGTCATTACGCACACAGAGAAAGACCTGGACAAACAAAGTTTTTGCACAATGAAGCAACAGCACAAAGAGATCTTTTATGATATTATGAGAAGTGAGAGGATAATGCTGTTTTCTCCTTTCTCACCACAGTATGAAAAAGGTCCATGCGGTGTCAGCCACACTGTGTGGTTAGCGTAAACACTAACAACAGCACTGCACAAGCTGCGAGTCATAAGTGATCCGTAAGTGCAGCTCTGAAAAACTTCAGCTGTGAGCAGCTTGCACAAAAAAGATATTTGATTAAAAAACTTCAATGATCCCACACTCAGGGAGAAACCAAGAGGCCTTCAACACATGAAAGTGATATAAAGCAATGAAGGGCAGGGATGCTCTCACATTCACCCCTCCCTACTCTCCAAATGTAACACCTTTAAAATTAACACAAAAGGACACAAAATGTTTCACAAGATTTCAATGGGTGACGTGCTGAAAATTAAACAATCAGAAAAGTTTATGAAAATATAATTTTTTAAAAAATATTTCAAATATCCTAAGCAAACAAGCAAGTTAGAAATCTTGGAGGCAAAGGCAAGCAGTCTCATACAAATGGAAAAAAACTGATTTTCAGTGATACAGCGCAAATTCTACGACATACTAAATGATGCTGGCGTCAGTGGAAAATATACACTAGTGTGTGCAAAAGTGCAGTTGAAAGTCTGGGCTTTAAGCCAGACTTAATTCTGAATTTTTCAACAAATATCAGGTCAAATAAGAAAAAACAGCTTCACACAGTGGTGCACTTCAAAAATTCTGGACTGTTACGTGGTGTTACGGGCAGAAACAGACAGAAAATCTCGTTATTTTCTAATATGCGAGACTAGAGAGACAGAGAAGGTGAAAGATAGAAAGAGAGAGGGAGAGAGGAAGGCAGTGGTGAGTCAGACTGTAAACACTTGGTTGGGGTGAAGTTATCCAGCTGCCATGAAAACTGATCCAATAGCTGGCAAGTTCAGGCTGACTGTCATGTCACACACACTTACACACTCACAAACATGACTAATACTACTCTCCCTGTAAAATACATAGAAACCCAGCTGCACATTGGTAATGATGCACTTTAAGCTGCACACCAGCCTGTATACATCAGCTCAAACAGACACCAAGTTTAAATTAACAGAAGCCGAGGCTGATGGGACTGTGTATTTAGGGAGACTGAAGAGGCGACAAGCCGGGGGGGGGGTTACTGGATCAAGACAAGATATGCACACGTGTTAAGCTACAGAGGTCTGAAGGCAATCTTTCACACCTCTAACTGTAGCAGCCGGGCATGTCTCATCACACATGTACACACACGGGCATGCTTTTATACAAGCTGTGTCCTCCCTGTTTGCTGGGGCTGCATCCCAACTTAAACAATTACATTTGCACTAATGGAATATAAGAGATTAATGAGCAGCATCGCCAAGAGTAGCATTGTCTCTACACACAGAGAGCTAACAGCAGTTGTTAAGTAAACAAATCCCAAATACGATGTAATGGTTCTTCTAAGATTAACCATGCAAAGCCCTGAAACAGTTCCTGCAGTGAGGAGGTTAAGTTAAATATGATACAGCATACTGGTAATTTGTCAGTCTGTCAATTCTATTTGAAAATGCCCTCTACAGTAGAGTTAAGATGGGTTCAGTTGGTACAGGTCTGTAACACAGAGGTACAGGCTGGGGTCTGGTTCTTAGTAAACAGTGGATTTATATTGTGCACAATGGGGAAACTCTTTAAAAATACCACGCAGCGTTAAGGGAGCAGGTTTTCATTCCAATTGATCACCTCAGCAGGTGAGCTCTTTGGTTAATTTGGCTTCTCGCAGCACATAGTTGGTCTCCAGTACTGTACACTATGGTAAGCAGAAAGGGATGAGTACTAAAATACAGCTGCAAGATTAAAGGAGAATAAGTTATTAAACAAACAAAATGATCGTTACCACTCTCATGTCTTCTGTGTGGTAAATATAGAGCTGGAGCCAGCAGCTGGTTGGTTTCTCAACATAAAGCTTTAAAAGGTGCTATGCTGGCTCCAGCTGCACACTGAGCATTCAGAAAAGAAAGAAAGCAAAGAAGCATTTCCAAGAATGTCAAACTAATCCTTTAACTTTCTGTCACCCTGACTCTCTCTGAACTCTCCTTTCATTGTGCAATACAGGATTTATGTTGTGCTGCCAGATAAGTTTATGAGTATTATATTAGTTTTTTATCACATGTATCATCACAGCAGCCCAGGAATTTACTGGTAGCCTCTGTTATGACCACAGTAATGACCTGTCATCCAGTCACCGCTTTAAGATCATAACTGTGTTTACAAGACGAGCAGACAGAGCCTCCCTCTGCCACACCTCTGCTGGAATGTTTGATCTTAACATGGACCTTAATAAAATTCACAATGATATTATCTAGAAAAAAAGAAAAAACCTTAGAGAAAAACTTCCCTGCCGATCTTGCTTTCACTCAGCGCTCTTGACAGAACTCTCTGAAGATGAGTGTAAATTCCTCTCAAAACTTTCTCCATCTTAATTCAAAGAGCTAATGCAGAGGTACCCTGACTTTACTACATTATGTTGTCAATCTGCTGAAATAAGTCCTTGAGATGAAATGAGTGGTACTTTCCGAAAGAGGAAAAGATCGAGAATCAAAACACAGTGGAAGGGCATGGAGAGACTGACAGAGACCATGACAGTGATGCGAAGAAAAGACTGCGGGTGAGAGAGATAATGGAGAATAAGGTGAGACAGAGAAGGAAACAGACGCTTTTAGTTTATGAAGGAAAAATGAAATGGGCTCTAATGTTGATGACGCTGGATCCTCATCCCACTCCACCCACCTCTGCACATCAGAGCTCAACACCCAACACCGCCGCAGCGGCCTAATTAGTGGAGTACAGCGGCTGCTGGTCCGATGAGGGCCCCTGTTTCATCAGGCTCTCATTTGCTCTGAGATGGCATTAACCTTTTGGACAGTCTGGTGCTTTGATTTCTCAGCTGTTTACAGCTCCCATCTACTTTCTAAAAGCGTTATATGTTTCAGGTGCTTGGCAGGCTGCACAGACTAAATATAGGCACTATGTAAGATTTCCCTGGAAAGGGACACACTCTAGGGGCAGAGGGCCTGCTCAGTGTGTGTGTGTGTGTGTGTGTGTGTCATGTTTTTGCAGACTTCTGAGGACCAAATGTACTCAGAGGGTGAAGAGGACAGAGAAAACACTAATCACTTTTTTGAGCCAATTTACAAATAGAGTTTGGGGTTAGGATTTAACTACTACAGTTAAAAAGTGTGTGAGTTGTAGACTCTGCAATAACTAGTGTATCCTTATGATAGATTAAAAGTTATGCAGCCATGATTTGTGAAAGGACTGTAAAAAATTAAGATTTCAACTACACTACACTATGCTGACTTGAAAATGCTTCAAAAACTTGTTTCCTTTTTTAAGACCCCCTTGACATGAACCCACTGCCAACTTTTTTGCTCTCAGTTATGCGACTGCATCCACCCATTTTTAAGTGTGCATCACTACAGAACCCATCAGGCCTGACAAGGAGGTTAATCCTCTAAACTTGAGATCCTGTGGTTAAAGACAGTTTGATTACCATCAGTGAATCAAAAACTATTGCTTCTCCACTGTTCACTATAGTAACTCTGTTAGCCTTGGTGTAGAGAAGAGAAAGAGGAAAAACCTAAACCCAAAGTCAAGTGTAACAAGTCCATCAGATTTTCATCTTCAGGTCTGTACACCATACAAAACCATAAACCCCTCATAAATGAAACCTAGACAGTTATGCCAGTGTCTAAAAATACATATTTATATTTATATACATACATTAAATGTCTAGAAAAAAACCATGTACTGTACCGAGTGAGTTGAAGAACTTGTAGTCAAAGGCACATGTATCTACCAGCCTGACCCCCCACATTACTGCTACAGCATGTTTAACTTTTTAAGTGATTCAGTCATGCTTCCCACCGCCCACACTGTAGACACTACTGCAGCACTACTTTCTGAATAACTATAAACATACATTTGTGATGACAGATATAACATAGCTGTATATATAAGATTTTCTTACAGGTTCACTTAAGCAAACCTGGTTTGGTGTGTATGTGTGTCCTTATACATCCGTCATTGTGAGGACCAAGGGCCTTACTTCTTCAATGTTCTCTTTAAGAGTCAACATCTGCTTTTAGGGTTTTGATAAGAGCGAGGTTACCGTTCAGTAATGGTTAGAGGTTTGTCAATTCATTGTGTTGGTGAAGGGCAGAGGCCAGGGATTCATTACGTCAGTCTAGGTCCTTACAGGTATCGGAGTACAAGGATCTGTGTCTGTATGTCTCATTAAGTGTAAGTTTTACCTGTGCCTTTGTTGCGGTCCACAAAACAGTACTTCAGTTCATATTCTTTCAGAATTTCATGGACTTCCTGTAAAGAGACAGAACGAAGAGACACAAGATTTTAGCCAAAAGAGAAGAAAAATAAGCTCATACACTTGCCAAATGTAAAACATAGCCCAAGTCAAGGCCCACAACCAATATCAATCATCTAAAAGGTCAATAATTAGAGAACTTCATAATCTATCCCCAGCATTTTTCTTTTTCTTGAGAGTACTTATGAAAGTTATTAGTTAATTTGCAGTGAACTAAGTAACGTGTTAAGCACTACACCAAACCTCATCAACTTTACCTAAAATTAGTGTTCAATTAAGTTTGGCTGATGACTACAACTCTGCAGGGATTGTTTAGATTTGATTCAAGTCATTTCATGATATTATTTTTCTGAGAAATGTTTCACTATCCATCCAACACAAAGTATTCAAATAATCACTATGACAAAGAGATGCAACACAAGCACTTCTGGAGTCCCGCAATCCACCGGTGCTCCTGGAAGAGAAATCATCTTAACACAGGAAGGAAAAATTGTAACCAAAACAACAGGTACAAATAATCCAAAATCAAAAATCACTGTGACAACTTCTGCCGAGATAAATATAATAAAATGAACTCATCACACTGATAAAACCTTTTTTCCTTCACGATTAACTCTTCGATGGGAGACTTCCCTGATCACAGCAATCTGTCTCTAATCGGTAATTATGTAAAAAAAAAAAAAAAAAAAAAAAAAAGTATTTTCAAAGATGAGAGGCGTCTCCTGTCAAGCTTATAATCACAGCAGCCCACTGTGCAGCACTCCAATCCACACAGACACAAACATGGAGCTGCATGTCACAGATATAAATCTGACTTTATTTTCCAACAAGCGTGGAGTCCACTCTCCCGAAGGAGTGGTTTTGTCTCTTCAGTAACAGCCTGTGATGAAGTGAAACAAAACAGATAGCAAAGAAAGAGATGCAATAGCACAGTAAGAGAGCCTCGCACCCTGCCTGAATGTGTTATGAACTCCACCACTCACTATACCCACTCTGTTTGCCTTATGGTGTTTCACTGTTATGCAGCTACCCAGAGGCTCGACTACACACACAAGCCAATGACACAAGCAGCATAAAACTGCTCAGAGCCTGACATTGACTTTTTTTTTTTTTTTTTTTTTAGATATGCTCCTGTGATATGAGCAACCCTGTAGATCCAGTAACAATGAAACCTGTCCAAGAACACAACAGCTCCAGATCGAACACAGGAACAGTGTAGGTGGAAGGACCGAGGAGCGAGTTAAAAAAAAAAGAAAAAAGAAAAAAAACAACAAAAAAAAAAAACAAAACATGAATCAATCACCACCTACAGTGCCAGAACAACCTATGAGCCTCAGTCTTAGCTCTGACAGTGGAAAGATCCCATCAACAGCAGAGGCACGATGTAAGGACCACTCAGTGCATGATGCACATTCACTGGACGGGGCTTTTATCCTCAGATGCACAGTGAATACTCCAGGATTTAAGTTTACTATGTCGCACTGGGGCACACAAGAGAACCACATGTATTAAACAGATTAGTTCTTGCCTGGACGGCATTAGTTGTTTCACAGTTGCTTCAATTTACAAGAGGCCCAGTTCACAAGAGAAAAACAGTCTGAATGAATTTTAAGTTTAAATAAGACATCATTATTAAGTAAAATGAAATTACCAAGTAAGACAAATATATTGTTATCACATCATCATCATCATGGCTTGCCATTTTACTGTGAGGTTTTGTAGACGATGCCATATTTTGTCACAGAAACCCAAACATTACAGTGGTTGTTAGGAAACTGTCTCACTCTGACAGTCACCTCAGGGACTCTGAGCAGTCCGCTGTGCAGTGTCACCCTCTGTTGCACCTGACAGTGTAACATCACCTACTGTAGGCTATAATATTATCTTCTCTAATATCTCAGAGAATAGCTCGGAAACTGTCACGCTCCCATGACCAACTCTCATATTAGTCATGGACTGCTATTTATTTAGCATTTAACCTCCTCCTCATCTCACTGTAAACCATTTTCTCTGTATGTCTGTCACAGCATAGCACTGCTCTGACTGCAGGTTTTAGGTTGTCTAATATCTCTACCAACTCTGCTTAACGTACTGCGGCTGCCGCCTTGACATGAAATTATTCTTTTTAATCTCTGCCAACATTTTTGTGAATTAGTGGAACTGGTTGCCGGTTGCCTTATTTGGCCGTTTCACAGGGGTGTCCTTCAAGACTGTGATCACGTACCTCCCCACAACCAGGTGGCATTCATCAGGCTGAGACTAGCTATCTATAACAAGTTTGTCCATTTAAGAGAGTTTGATGAATCCAATTCAAAGCAAACCTCAGGAAAAAAGAAAGAAGAGTATGGTAAAAACATAAAAACGTTCTTTCTTTTGGCCCGTAGCTGTTTCCACTTCCTCCACCCAGTCTGGCATTATGTTACTATTCAGTTTTGTTCAATCTTTCAATATACAGTACAGTAAACAAAATGTCAGGTTGAAGCTTGGATGTAGGAAAATAATAGGCAGTCTTTACAGAAATGGCTAGCATTTTGGAGGAAGTATCTGCTCTGCTGTCATCAGATAATTTAGCTCAAATTCAGTGCTTCTACCTAGTGTAGTGAGAGCAAATGTTGGCCATGTTTTGTGCTTCCATTCAAATCTTACATTAGAGAGACATTTCCAGGAGGTCACATGGGCCGATACATAGAAAACATTTCCATTACAATATTAACACATTAATGTTAGAAAGAGGGAAAAAAAAACAATCTGCCTCAACGTTTCAGGTGTATGTACATTTTCCTCTCTTTCCTCTAACTACCCATCCAGCCCACTCAGGTACACACTGAGCAGGCTTGTTCCCTATCAGCGAAGGCCGTGTGAGGCAGCCCACACAGAGGGTCAACTCGCTCGCCCTTAAAAATCAGTGCAGAGCGAGCTGTAATAGCTGAGAGGGAAACAGAGGGAGAGAGAGAGAGAGAGAAATGTTGGTTTTTGCAGAAATGGAAGAATTGGTTTGAAGGGATGAAGAGAAACCACAACCTAAAACAATGCAAAATGCATGAGTATTTGTCAGTGTCTGTCTATCTGTTCTCTTAGAAACTGATGCAGATATCAATGTTCAATAGTTGCAGAAAATTCAATGTTATTAAATCAGCTGAGATGTCAGGAATTATACAAGCATACCTTATATAACAGTGATATTCACATCACCCATTTTATTCACAAATGTGTGATCAGCTGGAACAAGCCACTGATTTATGTTTTTACTTGAAAATAGACTGAAACAGTTAATCCATACTCAAAGCGGTTACACATCAATGGTCTATCAATTGCTTAATGGATTAATTGACTATTTTCTGCCATTTGAGGAAATATTTTAACAATAATGACAATGATTCCATTAGATTTCACTGGGGTTTTCTGTGAGACCACAAACAACAACAAGGAAGAGACAGTAAAAATAAACTTGGCCGTTTTATGTATCGTATGGATAAACTGTGTAATGACTACATCTGCAATAACCTAATGCCAGCAAACATATTGGCAATGCTGGTGAGAACATTTCAAACAATTTTCAATCAAACATTATCTCAGTGAATATCTGCAACACAGTGTGAGATCTCTGCTCTAAACATCAAGACACTGTAATGTCAACAAACACTCACATCATTATAATACAAGGATGTAGACAGTTAAACAACAAGGTAAATACAATAAGATCAAAGCACCTGGATCAACCTGGATTGATTTTTATATTCTGCTTCTATTGTATCACATTTCTCTTCTTTTTTCCCCACCGGCTCCCATTCCTGTTCGTGACCACTCCACATGTTTCAAGGTGGAAAAAGCTGAGATCATGTATTAACTAGAATTCTGACATTAGCGTAATGGACTAAAAATAAAATCTTAGTCCCAGGAAGAGGAAAACTTGGGGAAAGGCTACAAATATTTGCATTGGAAATCAAGAGAGGTGGTTGTGAGCCCTGGACAGTGTGCAGACACTGACACTGTACTTGGTGACATTCAGACAAGGGTAAATCAGGCCTGTGTGTCATTCTCTCGGTGCTGTTTTACTGTGGGGCTCTGTGCTGTTCTGTGCTTGAGCTGAATTGAGCTGAAAGTTTGTCTCTCACAGCACTGGCACATTACAAGACATTTAAAGACTATTTTTAGGAGTCCAAACAGCCCTGCCTCTCGTCGCAGCAACACAGTTTACCAGTTGAGCACACGATGCTGCTCTTTTTTTTATATTCCAGTTTGTTTCACCCTATTTGCTTTTACATTACATGTTTTACTGCTGTTTACATGATGTTTACAATGATGCCGTAATTCCATCAAGGTCTTCTATGATGTTCCGCTTTGTTTCATCGAGATTCCCAACACACTATTTCTACAGCTCTCTAATTAACACTGCTGTTAATAGCTTTCAAAACAGCCACTGGGTTCAGTATAGAGATAGTAGAGCACACCAGCCTGCAGCTTTAAATTAACGGAGAGAAAACACACATGCTCTACTAAAACTAACCCCACTGACTGCAAATCCTAACACCTTCATTTTACAATTTTGGTTGAAAAAAAGCCTACAATATTTTAAACCACTGCACTTCTGTATGAGTTGATATAATCATTCCACGTTCAGAAACTCCCCTTTCCTGCCCCCACCACAAGTCTTTACGATCAAAAGTGATTAGAAAGAGAACCTGGAGCATGTGTGGTCAGAAGCAGCAGGGCAGCCTATTATTGTGTTTCCTGTTCAAGGCCATTCTACAATATGTTTCAAGCTACAGAATAACTGAGAGTAATGTAATTTTGACCGTATGCTGTTCCCTCTGCTTGTTCGAACACTTTAAGGAGGTGACATTTCCAGCATGTCCAGTCAGTATCCAAGCACCAGTCTTATCCTCAGGGCCGGTTTCAGGGCATGCACGTGTGGGTGCACACATCTGTACATATGCAGGATGGGCTTGATCAGGAATGTGACAGTCTGACACCTGACTAGATGGAGCCCATGGCCATAGTGTATATAGGTTCATGAGGGAACATGAATACACTTGCAAAATCCAAATCATCTGCTTCACACCTGCTCAGGTAATGAAACAGTGAGCACTCAGCTGACCAATGGCTGCCATGCACATAACCACCACCCACCAACCATCGCATGCAAGTATAAAAGCCGCCCAGAGAAGCTATAACCCAAACAAATACACACTGGCAATATCAAAACATGCACCTGCAAAGAAACACATTGCTGTATCAAAGACACAGCACTGTTGCACGCTCTTGCACACTGCCCTGCCCTGGCACAACTCAATTTTATCACTTTTGTATCTGCCATGTCTTATGGGAGTCAGGCAACAACACTATACTATTTTCAAGACGGGACTTTGGGTAGACAGTTAAAGAGGACATCCTTCAAACTGATAGCCTCCAACAGGCTTCTCTGTCTTTAAACAACACACTGAATCCTGAGCAGCACTTATGAGACTTGAGATTCTTTGATTTTACCTCTTGAGCTGTCTTACTTTAATTTCAAAGCAATGACTGTATATCATCCTTGTTGCCTTTTATTTGGTCTGGGCTTTGAATCGACCCTTTCCATTTTTGTGCCATTTGCCAGTTTATGTATTTCTAATTCCCCATAATTCCTGTTGAACTTTGTAAGTCTCTTTGAAGAGGATCATGTTTTGTACAGTGGGAAACGTGCAAGGTAATGTGAATATGAGATGAAAAAGCCAAACTAGTGCTTACTGTTCCTCACACACACACACATAGACCTCTTGTTCTACAGTCATAAATGAGACAGCTTGCAAACACAAATGGAGCCACTGGGGGAAAGTGAAAGCGTGGTCCATCATTTTTACTTTGTGTGTGTGTGTGTGTGTGTGTGTGTGTGTGTGATTGAGAGAGAGAAAGCAAGAGAGAGGTGGAGTGCTAGGGTAAAACTGGGGGACAAACACAGTCTGCGTGGCCTCTTTACCGGCAGTAACAGTGTCCTTGACCCACTGATGGAGTGATATATGCTACAGAGAGAGAACAGGGGATGAAGTGCAGGTCTGCCAGCGAGCAGGACGCTCCTCCGACACTCAACACTACCATGTGGTATGAAATTATTAGCATTACAATAACCACATCATTATCACTCACATTTATAGAGCTGCTGTAATAGCACTGCATTCATACCAATGATTCAGTGGCTTTATGAGCAGTGTAAACTGATGTAGCCTATCAGTAGATAGGAGAGCTAATATTTTGTACCTAGTCAAAAGACAAAACCTGGATTTTATATGTGATGATGCTACATTGTTAATGGCTGTAAAGAATCTTTTTTCTACACCATTTTCAATGCTCTAAGATACTTTAATGGAAAACAACTAATGTTCATATTAAACGCATGAATAGCATCAAGCAGACAGTGTAAAATTGTGTTGTTCACTCCTGCTTTCAAATAAATATGAAACATCCATAACAGCTAGCAATTAGTCGCACAGAGATGGAGAGATAGAGTGTGTATGAGTGGGTGGGTGGGTGAGTGTGGGTGAGTGTGAGTGGTCGAGTGAGTGAGAGAGAGACAGGTGGCTCAAACCATGCACAGCACGGATCACTGGCCCATCAAATGCCTGCCAGGAGAGCTTCTTAGAAAACATGCACACTCACATATTGTGAGCAGACAACCATAAACACACAGAAGTGCAGACATCTTTTTATCTTTCATCCTTCATTTCTCACCGTCTAAAAGACGTTCAGAGCTTCCACACCTTGTATACTGGTTCAACATCCTTGTTCTGCACTGGCAGAGGTGCAACTCGATCTAACAAATTTGTTTTGATTGGTTTGCCCCTCTGTTATCTTTCTCTCATTTCCTCTACATCCAGGCCCTCCTCCCTCTTTGCTAATTGCTTCCAAACTTGCTGATGCCATGTAAATATATCCACCTTTCAGGTATAGTAAATGGGTGAGGATTCTGCTTGCACCTTACATAACTATGCACGGACTCATTACAGCGCGACAGACACAGTCTGGTCCTCGGCTCGATTAAGCTCCTTTCAGGTAGCACATATTGTTGTAGAAGTACTCGTATGAAAAGACCTGCAGTTTTGGGTTTAAACCAATGTCCTTATACCAAGTACACATATGCACCAACATGTCCAATATTTTTCATGCTATGAAATTAATAACAGCAGATTCATTACCCATCAATGCTAAATAACTTTTCCAGTGGAGTTTGGCCATGGGATTCAATATATGCCATTATTTATGACTTTACATTGAAGGCTGGGGCTCAGCATAGCTTTAACAGCCAACTTCATCAGATATCAGAGTTGGAAATTTGCAAAATAGACTTCGCTTTAACACCTGAAACACTCCTCAACAGGACATTGTTGAAAACCAATAAGACACCTATTACGGAAAAAAACATTCCCATTTATTACCATTTAGATTTAATTTGTTGTGATGAAACAATACTGGTTTTGAATTTCATGTGAGAAGTTGATGGAGCACTGCATGGTCAATCATATTTTTGTCTACTTACTATTTTCACCCTGTCTTGTCTTAAATAGGGGAGCTGGTTGATTTGATATCAGAGAGGAAGTAACCACTGGGCTGAGGGAAGCAGGTGGCTTGCCCTGAGACAGGACTGATTCTGCTGTCAGCTTGTGTGACCCCACCCCCCTCCCCTCTCCCCTCTCCACACCCACCCGTCTCTGCTTGGCCCAGGCCCTGAAGCGACCGGGCTCAGATTGGAGGTTATTTCTCCTGCTGAGATGCCAGTCAGTTCTTCTCACATATCAGCAGCGTCCTTCACACATCAGGTCAAAACATCATTTAAGAATATTCGTTATTTTTGTATGAGCTGGCCTGCAGTGACCACTGTGTGGGGTTTGCCAGATATGATAATATAAATTAAAATGTGTTTTTAAAAAAATGTGTAAATCTTGGCCTTCGGGTAAATGACACACAAAATTTTACCTGAGTGGTGACCACTGCTGAAATCCTTGGCTTTGACATTAATGCCAGAATTTTTCTTAACTACACTTAAAGGACAGTTTGAGCACCAAGCTACATCATCATGGCAGCTCAAAAAGCACAGCAACTGCAGAGATATGTGGAGACTGGCAGAGAAGCTCTTAGACATAAAAGCTAAATGGCCTCTTGGAGTCATTTGTACTCATAAACCAAGGCGCCAGTGAAAGCACTGAGCACATCAACGGGCTGGATGTGGGAAAGTTAATGTCTATACTTGCTCTACACACATTTTTGTACCATTACTGACTTTAAACAATCAAAAGCAGCTTCACGCCACTGGTCTCATAAACTAAGCATCTGGTCAGAGTGTTTTAGTTTGATAAACGGTATCACATAAAGATTTGAAACACAGGGTAAATATTAGCTTTTTTTACTTACTAAATCTGTAAGGTGTAACAAAAAAAGATAATGTATTGATACTGTATTTGAAAAAAAAAAAAAAACTGTCATCTGTAACTGAAATATATGCAACTTAAATTGATGAAAATACTCATAAGATAACTGATCATCTTGAGTTAAACTATCATTACATTAACAGCACTACTGTACATTGGACTGATGCTGAAGTATATGAATAAGTTGAACTATGAGATTCTGTCAAAAGACTGAAAATGTTTGATAGTCAATTAATTTAATACATTCATGTCAACAATCTAAATCTCTTGTCACAAATTCAAAAAGATAAATTTACCTTCGCACAGCATTTTGGCCTCTGGTAACCATGATGGGAAAACACTTCAATAAATATATAATGTTCCTGTTCATGTGACACAGAATCTGTTTGCACTCCTTTAAAAAAAGCATATAATGGTGGCATTTTTGTCTTTTTTATTTCTTTATTCTGACAGAATAACAGTCCAGTGGGTAGAATAAAACTCTGAAAAGAAGGATGGATGACTTCATTGTGTTAGTTTCTACTGTGCCATCAGCATCTTGGAGAGAAATCGAAACCTGTCAGACAGAGCATCGGGCAGTTTTTTTACTGTTTAGGCCACACTTGCTGGATTTACTGTGTGCTCTTCAGAATGGCTTACCCTGACTGCGTGAATTTTATTTTGCTGTTCGACTCCAATATACAAAGTCAGATGTTTCTGAACTTGATTACACAGTGCAGCTTCTTGAGTGGGTTTTGATCGGTGTGGAGCATTATGTCTACTCTCTCCTCCCCTCAACAGGAATGTTGAAATCTGCAGGTCAGACACATGTCAAAACAAACCCTCCCCCAGTTCACTATGTCACCGTCACTTCCAAAAATCACACAAATGCTCCGCTTTGTGTATTGCAGGCGTCACACCAAAATTCGGAAATCTGAGTTGCTCCTCCGTGAACACTGAGGGTGCAGAACCCCAGTAAACAGGGACCAGCAGGATCCTGATCTACTAACAGTGTCAAACTCCCTCCGGCTCAATCTCACACCAACACATCCACTCACAACCACGGCAGCAGTTGCGAACAGCAGGCGCTCATAGCTTGCAAATTCCAACCAGAATCTAACCAGCACTGTGAGAGAATGGAAATACAGAGACTGGCATCAAGACATTTTCTGATTAGAAGTTTAAATGGCTCTTCTGAATGAAGCTGGATAATGTAATTCTACTAAGAAGCCTACTTTGCATCACTCCTCCTCATTCACACACAAAATCTTTATTTCTCCTCATCTATTTATTCAATTTTTCACCTCATTTATCCTGCACTTGTCCACCCAATACACTTCACTCTCTACTGCTGAACCCTCAGCACAATTCCTGCTTCCCGTTTACACTAAAATCATTTAATCCATGCCACCCAACGCACCCACCTACCAACCAATGGGATTACAGGTTATCGAAAACATTTAGGTGACTGAAAGAAACAGATAATCGAATACCAGAATCAGTTACTCAAAAATGAGTTAGGGGGAAAAGGGAAATGCTCGAGGACATATGGTGTCCACTTTACTGTTTATCAATTTACTCCTGCAGAGTCATACAAATTCAAAAAGGGCCTTCATATCGTAACAGAGGTTCAAAAGGACACCCCACATGTGTATTTAATTTGCTCTGTCTTCAAGAAATACATGACATCTTTGACCCAGTGAGAAAAGGATGGAGGAGTGTGTTCCTTCCATTTCTAAAAGGATAAAATATCTTGGAAGGATGTGGTGAAGGCTGTGACCACAGGTTTTATTTGCTAAGAGAGTACAGCACTCCTTTGACATTAACCCAAGGACAGCACAGACTAGTTCAGGGTCAAATGGGATTTCAAACATTTCACTAAAAGCTTTAAAAAAAAAAAAAAAAAAAAAAAAAAAAAAAACTGGGTAGAGAGATTTGTACACAAGCAGAGCATGTGTATCAGGTCTGCAGGGTGGCCTCTACAACAAAAGCCAAATGAATGAATGTTTCCCAGTCGAGGATTAGTTTAAGGAACTCTCTACCGCACTTTCAGTTGCAATAAGCCATGTTTAGTAAATGCAGACAATGTGTGTACCAAGTCTAAGAGAGTCCCATTGGTCATCTGTTAAAACCACTCCAAGAGGCTATTTTTAAATATTCAGTGAAGTATGGATTGATGTTGTTAATGAGCTCATAAATCTGTGACATCAGTCTGAATTCAACTCAAGGATATGGTCGACATGTGATTGTTATTGGCGGACCTGGATATGAATTAGTCTGGCTGGGATTTTGCATACATTTTCCATATCATGATATATCCTGAAAACAGACTCTTATCAATACCACTTCATAAAATATAAACCACGACCCAATCACCAAGGTGGTTCAGTACTCCAGTATCTCCAGCCAAGTTCATTACTTCACCTGCATGAAGTCACCTACATGTTTGAGCCTTGGCCAAGGTGTGCCCCATAATGATTTCATAAAAAGCCTGTATTAACTTGTTAATTTGTCCTGGTTGTAATAACAGCCAGCCCAACAGGTGCAGCTTGAGTGCCCGCAGGACGAGTGTGACACAAACATCTGCAAACCTCTGAGGTGCTAGAGTAAATGGCTAAATCACAACAATGTGTGTGCACACAGGCACAAAAGTGATGAAGGTGATGAAGGCTGCCCACTGTCTGGGGGGGGCAGACTTCATGAACATCTGCTACTGACACACACACGTCACAGCATGTGAGGCGAGAAGAGGAAGTGGGTAGAAAGAGAACAGTTCAGCTCAGGCGCACACTTTTTTGTCACATTTACATGTATTGGTGTTTACTTGCTCATATATGCAAATAAAAGTATTTACACACACGACCTGGTGTTCAAAGGGAAAACAACATGTACAGTACACATACAGTCCAAGGCTTGCAAAAAAAAAAAATTCTGTTTCTGAAACTGAATAATTTGAGAACTGGGAAGTCCTTGAAAGTTCTTCTCCCTTCCATGCAACACACACTGCCCACATTCATTTTTACCTACTGCATCTGAAAGTATGTTTTTCACTATACTTAAATTTTATGAAGCTCAAATTTCATTTGTTTTGAAATCTAAAACAGAGTCTGGGCGAAAAGTTGGGGCAAAATCTTCACTCAAAACTCGCTAAAAAACAATCTCACTACAGACACTTCGGACTAATTCGCCTACATGTCCAAGGTTGAGGAGGTCTGCTCCAACACTAACAAAATCTCTTGTCGGCCCCCCGCCAATGACTCTTACTTATCTTCCTAGTTTAGCTTTCATGAATATGGCATCAAGAATTCAAGATCATCAACTTTGCACTTCTGAATCAGTACTTCTGGTATTTGGAGGAAATTAACCGTAACCCTAAGCCTCAAACACACACTTATTTTTTCAGGTTGTAGTTGTAGGTTTATGCATAAATCAGGTGACAATGCGCTGCTGCTGCAAACAAAAAGTGATTTTAGGTCAACTGTGCCTTTGTGTTTTAAAATTATATTTACTTATAAATGCTGAAACCTTGAATCAAGTTGCTTCAACAACAGACTTGCATTCAATTGTGGATTTTCATTCAATAAAATGCTACTGACTGCACTGAAGTGAACCCCACTGATTTAATAAAACAGTAATGAATGTGAAATGCTAATGACGCTGATGGTATCAAGTTGTCAACATCAAAAAGAACAGAAATCCAAGTCTCCTGATCACTCTTTAAAAATGGTTCTCCCTGCTTGTCCCTCAGTTGCCTCTCCTTCTCTCTATTCTTTTATCCCTCATTCATTTCCTCTCATCTCATCCAGCTTTTCTGACTTCTCGTCCTCACTGCACTTTTTCCTCCCTCGACTTCTCCTTGAGATGAGCACTATCAGCAGAGCCATACCTCTGAAACAGTGCACCATACACTCCAATCACACACACACATACACACTCTTTGATATAGTGTTCACTAATGGGGCAGCCGGTATGACGGGAATGGGAGATGAGTCGGCTGGACGTTGTTGAGCCCATCAGACGGGTTATGTAAGACAGTGACGAGGACTTTCCTTCACCATAAATCTATAACCGTATGGAAGATACTCCAGTGTCAACACCTGCACTATGAATATCACTGGACTCCAGAGCTGGACCAAGCGACAGTTTCTATAATCTTCTGCACTACTGAGACGTTGTGTATGAATACAAAACAACTGATTAGCTTCACAGATCAATCTCGATTATTGTCTTGATTAATAAATTAAGCATTTAGTCTGGAAAAGAGTGTAGTCAGAGTGTAATGAAAAATGCCAATCACAACTTCCAAAAGCCCAAGGAGACATTTCCATGACTGGTTATTTATCCAGTCAACAACTGGTAATGAAAAATATATTCAGAAAAGCAGGAAATCTCCAAACTGTGGACACTGGAATAAGAAAATGTCAATTTATTCTGTAATAAAAGACTTCACAGATTTGTATCTTTTATATTCCATAATTGATCAACTAATCATTTAACTGATATGCAGCCTTTCAGCAGCACACTGACGATTTTAAACCACAACCCAGCAATGAAAAGAAAGTGTTAACCACGTATTTTTCTGTTATGGATCTTTGTCAACTGTTCATTTCTGTCTCACTAGCTGAGTTCTCTCCAAGCAGATCCATAGACTGAAATGTCAATTCAACACTATCACTACCAGTCAGTAACTCGCTCCGTGTAATGTCAAAGAGTGTGAACTTCCCCTTTTAAACGGATAGATTTACGTTATGTTCAGCTGGGCAG
Source organism: Caranx ignobilis (assembly GCA_021432705.1). Taxonomy (NCBI): domain Eukaryota; kingdom Metazoa; phylum Chordata; class Actinopteri; order Carangiformes; family Carangidae; genus Caranx; species Caranx ignobilis. Next base: position 3,158,816 of record MU270014.1, read on the forward strand.
ATTTCATGCAGCTCTGCTCTCCGGCTGCTCTGCTCAGGCTCACTAAACATATCACGCTCCATCTGACACATGAATAATGTGGAAAATACAGCAAGAGAAATTCCACTTCTGTTGCTTCACCTGATCCAAGTGACTTTTTCCTCTCTCTCTCTCTCTCTCTCTCTCTCTCTCTCTATCCCCCCTCTGTTTCTCATTTCTCAAACACACCATGCATTCGCACTCTGTCACCCACTCCCTCTCTCCTTCTTACACACATTAAGTGCACACAAACACCAGGCAGAGAGCTGGCTCTCCTTGGCAGCATGCCTCTTTCTAAGAATGTTTAGTGGTACAACCCTGAAGGAACACACCAGAAGCGCCATGCACCATGCAGACTCATGGAGTCTTGCATGCTGACACAAGTGATGAATCACACTTAGAAGGAATCATAAAGGTCATGAAGTTATAAACAGTAAAGTCAATCTGGGGTCTTTGACGAGAAACATGCATATGAGATTCTTGCGTGTACAACAAACACAGAAGACTAAGACACTGAGCTGCTTTCGCCACCAGCAAAGGAATCTGACTATAGCTAAGTGTTAACGAGTCAGAGGGACTCTGGACTCCATCTGTCATATCTTAAAAACATCAATATGAGGTAGCCGCACAAGCTGTCACTCTTTTTATTTTGACACTAGAAGAACAGCGGAGATATTTAACGGTAGAACACAGTATCGTATGCAACATGATAAGTTGGTAAGTCAGATAAAAGAGAAAGAAAAAGCAAGACAGCAACAGCTACATGAAAAATGTAGATTAACATGGAAGTACTGTAGTGAAAATGTGCATTAATCCCCCTCTACATCATAAAACATCCATGCATTTTTAATGTAAACAGAGGTGCATGGACACATTTCATTCATCGTGAAATGGTCGGTAAACCAATGTGAAAATCAGATGTTACAGCATGATCAGTTGCAAATTGGTGTGATGTGATGCATTGTGCGGATTGATGCTGTTTATTTCCCCTTTTGTGATCTGATGAGAATCCATCTCATACTCCTGGGTGTCGGTGTGTGAACTGTCCCTCTCAACTACTGAATGCAACTTTCATTTCTTTTACCATTAGAGTGATAGTGTACAAGTAAACAAGAACATTTACATCACGCCCATTGCAAGCCAGTGATCCCAGAGAACCTATCAAATAAAAACCATTATGTGGATCCATAGGGATGTGGCTTGGAAAAAGTGGTTAAAATACTGGGTAATGGTCATTTTTAGGTCACTCTGCCCCAGTATCACAACCACCATCAGAAAGGTTTCCATTACCACGGAATAATACAGATTAAACATCCTGAAAAGTGCGGCTGTCAGTGCAAACTATACCGATGAACCCCACAGACGCGCATTAAGTCTGAATGCGCGCAAAAAACTGACAACTACCTGACCCTCGCTACTTTTCTCCCCAGTGTAAACTATCGTGTACCTGGTTGGTGGTGTCAGGCGGCAGGTTCTTAATGAGGATTTTCCTCCTGTTGCTCAGCTCCTGGCGAGTTTTGGCCAGCCTCCTCTCGATCTCCTCCGGCTCCAGGTCCGGCAGGTCGCGGAGACTAATCCCCGGCTCGGAGGATTGCTGCGCCGCCGTCGCCTCTTCATCCTCGGGCTGCCGATTCTCGGGGCTGTCCATCTCCGGGGAAAGTGCGCTCTCCCGGGCTAGAGAAGAGTGAACGCTCGGCGGCTGGATGGATGAGGCTGCCGCCATCTTGGGTAGCTGAGGGAAAAGTGTGTGTGTGAGTGAGTGAGAGAGAGAGAGAGAGAGAGAGAGAGAGAGAGAGAGAGAGAGAGCAGGTGGGAGGTGTGTGTTAGTAAAAGAGAGAAAGCCGGATAAAATCGGTACGACAGACTGTTTCAATTACTAAAGTACACACACCGAAACAAAACATTTTCATTTATTAAAAAAGGGCAGTGTTTTTTTCTGTTCTTCCTGGTAATGAATATAGATGAAACCTTTAAACTTGTGCAGTCATGTTTGGGCTGTGTTGTTGCAGCTCACTGTTTGCTGTATTTGCAGATGGCTGCTTCGTGCTTGTGCACAGTGAAACAGAGGGTTACGGGATGCTCGAGCTAATGGATGAAGCCACTTGTTTATTACGGGCAGTTTGCCGCTCGCATGGCTTCGAGCATTATGTCGAGCTGCACCTCGGACTCCTGGCGACCCCAGCTGTCTGCTGAACGTATAGGAGGCAGCCCATTAGGACCCTTCAACACAGTATCATCAAACTAACGTGAGTCTCTCAATTATTGATAAGTGACCAACTACTGTGGGAGTTGGTTGATTTTTGGGCTGGGGCATCATTCATTCATTCATTTCAATTTATGTCACTTCGTGAACCACGCACGTGCTGAGACGTGTAGTGTTTTATCATTATGCTCTGTAAACTCAGTGCATTGTAGATTGCATTGAATTGGTACAAGTTCGCACAATATTGTGCGTTTGGAGACAAAGAGGAACTCAGTTCTTATTTTTGTCCTGTAGCCCAATTAACACATTTCTTCTTCTTTTGGTCAAAGACAAGGAGAAAGACATTCATTGGAGGATATCTCAAAACCACCAGAGCTTTGCTGTTTCCCATGTGCATAATGTGACCATGAATGGCTGTGTGCCTTCCCTCCTTTCTGCCCAAGTCATCCAGTGAATGCCAACCAAGCCTGCCTGCCTGCCTGCCTGCCCACCGTGGGTGGAAAGCTGCTCCTGGCAAACACAAGGGGAACAGAGCTCCCTGCCGAGTCCTCACAATGCCTATGTAGCTTCCGCAGGCTGCACGAGTCTCTGACAGACACACACACACACACACTGTATACACACTCTCATAAGATGCATTTACACTCGTGTAGGAACACAAACATGTCAACAAGCACACATCAACCCACTTAGGAAATATTTAGAGCGCTATTATGCAGGGGCCTGTTAAGAGACAGTGAAATCATCCTCCATCATCCAAACTCCATGTTCTCTCTCGCCATCTGTGTGAAGCGCTTCTTGGCAAATCGGAGTCCAGACAATCCCAGTTGTCAGTGGGTGAAAATGATCTCACATTGCCAAGCGGCTGAAGCAGTGCAACTGAAACACAGACTGCATGTGGACCTCTTGTATGAATATTTCAATAAAGCTTACACTCTGTCTATTCCAGAGCAGTAAGGCCAAAGGAAAGGACAATTTGTGTAATTTCACGCAGAAGTAATTAAGGCTAAAACTGTTTGTTTCTGTTTTTCCTGTGACTCCACATGTACATGAATAGTCTAATGCTACAAATCTCAGTCATTATCGAAATAAAAGGCTACAAATGCTCTCCCCCACTAATATACAACCAATTTTAATGTAATTGTATTGATTGAAAATGTGATTTCAGCAGGCAGCACTAGTAGCTGAAAGTACTTGTGAAAACAGGCTGCAGAGCTGGGCATTCATCTATTACTTGATCAACAGCAACAAACCATTTGGATATTGGTTTATTTATTTCAGTAATTTCTCCAGTGATGGTTGCCAAACATGCTCTGGTTCCAGTTCCTCAGATATCACTGCTTTGCTGTGTGATATTAAACTGAACGCTGTATCCTTGGAAGTTGAAGATGTAATTTCATGTTCTGGGAAATTTCAATAGGTACTACTTTGCTTTTGAGAGGAAATTTTTTACTATTACTCAACTTTGCTCGACAAATTTCTGTTGCATTAGTTGTCCTAATGGACATTTTAAGGGTCAATATGATTGTTGATATCAGGTATGATCATAGACTCCTGTTTGTTATGTAAAAACTCGGCCCCATACACAGTATTGCATGCCCTATATATCCAAGTGACAAACCAATGTCTGTGACAAATGCTCCTGACAAACATGAATCTTATATGCAGCCATGTCCAACAAATTGTGCAATCACCCGAAACAAAAGATTTTTTTTTTTTTTTACACTAAAACACTGAAAAGATGTCGGGCTTTGATTTATCTGCAGCTCATTCAATAGTGGGTGCCTGCTGACAGATTGGGGGACATGAATCATTGAGCAGTGGTTCTCTGAAGAGACAGCATGGACTTGCTTGTCACTTGCACAGGCTGATTTCGGAGACGCGTGAATCACTCCACTAAGTGCTAAACAACATTTCCATGAGAGAACAATTAATTTGTTCTCTCAGTCCCCCTGGCACATGTACATGCCAGAGCTGTGCCACACTCAGCGACACACTCAACAACACAGAAGAAACACACACACACGCATTATCTCACATCAGTCTACAGCCGTCCTGCAGAGTTACACAAACTATGTGCCTTTTAAGTGTTTTACCTATGCGCGAGTCAAACCCCCATAATGGTTGGCTATGCTTCGCAAACCAAGGGAAAAAATAGATGTTAGTCCCTCTCCATCTAAAACGCAAGAGCCCTGCTGGTGCTTCAGCGTGTCAGCCAGTGATTCACAGCCATTTGGAGTGGGTGGGAGTAGAGAGGAGAGGAGAAGAAAGCGGGAAAATGTTCACCGCTGCTCACTGGGACTAAGAGTGTGAGGGCGTGGGTGGGCAGAGTGGCTGAACGGGCAATGCAGGCACCTGGGATGAGCTCAGTAGGCGTGCACATAGGAGAGGGAAGACATGAGAGGGTAGGAGAGGGATGTTAGAGTTGGTTGGGGGGGGGGGGTGAACCCTAAATGGCTCAAGTGGTTCATTGTGTATGGCAGTTGACGGTGAGTTGAGTACATCCTGTGTGACTGTGCAATGTGATTATGGACGTCTCTCTGCAATCCTGTCAGAGATGCAGAAGCAGATGTAAAAAATGAACTGCATTTGGCTCTCCTTCCATTTATGCTATCATACAGGATAACAAATGCATTGTGGTGGTGGTGGTGATGGTGATGGAGGTAGTGGTGGCAGCAGCCTGGCTTCCTTTCTCTTGCAGCATAGAAGAGATTAAGGGACATGTGACCTACTAAAAACAGCTGACCCGAACCCACAGGGACAATATGCACAAGAGTTCCCTGTCCAATTCATGTCCTAATTACAGTGGTCATAAGCATACCTCTAAATCAGTGTGTCAGGGAGGCTTCTTTTATGTGGCCAGCAAATGAGTCAGTAATGAGAAAGTTGTATCTATGCACTATGTCTGATTTCAACCCAAGTGTACTTCTAAAAAACATGGGGCTAATAGTGTACATTTGTACCCTCGAGTCGATCTTATCATCAAATTCCTCTTCAGCATATTTTTCTGTATGGTTCAAGCTATGTTTTCAGCTGTTGCACACATTTTCCACACATTTCTAGCAAAGCCCGCATGAGAGGATAGAAAGAGACGTCCGTCAAACTGATTTCAAAGTTCTGTAAATTGCTATCATGCAAGACTTAAGATGATCACAGTGCGAACATGTGTTTGGGAAACTGGGACTCTGGACTGCATGAAAATATGCTGCTAGTGCATGTCTGCCGTACCAGTTGGCAGAGCTGAGAGACTGACTGAAATGACCCGAGGGTGCTTGGACACCGAGCTCAGTGCTCTAATTCACAGCGTTTCTCTGGCAGGGAGCAGCAGGCAGCTCGAGAGAAAGAAGGAGAGCAGAGGAGATACGGTAACAGTGAAAAAGAGACAAAGACTGGGCCACGCAGGGGAGGTATGAATGAATGCCGACAAACTGATTAGGTTTAAGGGGCACGGCGACAGGCAGACAGAGATGTGGTGAGGGAGGAGGGGGGGTGGGCTTCTCCTTTCCTTCACCTCTCAACAGTGCTGAACTACTTCCCCGCTGATATTCAGTAAACTGAGAGCCTGGCATGTCCTCTCTATTTTCACTATCCACCTCAAGGAGAAACAATTTACTTAGCTGCACTCTATGACCTTCTTTGAAAATAGACAGGGACACAGTAGCATTTTACAAACCAGCTATACTTAGCGATTCTGTGGTTCATTGAAATAAAATGTTGACTAAATGAAAGCAGCTGAGATGAGATGACCGACCTTATAGATGCTTCGTTTTAAATAATTCAGATCAATCCTTTCTACACGCAACTCAGTATCAAAATACCTCAATGTTCTGATGGTTATATTATAGCAGAGAGACTCGGCGCTGTAGTCCTCTCTCCCATCTCACTCTCCAGGAGTGTGAAAACAAGAATATCCTTCCAACAGAAATTTGCCTCAAGTGTTGGGTCCTTTTTGGTAATTCTTGTTTGCTTCATGTTTCAAATCTCAGTGCATAACCCAACAAAATGATGATTGTTTGGCCATGCAACTATTACTGTATTATTGTGTGTGTGAATGGTTGAATGTGACTAGTAAAGTGCACAAAATCTGGTAAATGAGAAAATAGATAAAACAAAGTCTATACTAGAGACATAACCAACTACCTTATAGATTGGTCGAAAATGCCAAATAACAAGTTGATGGATACGTGTTAATGTTATTCCAGGAAAGAAATGTTAAGTAAGGAGGGAGAGAGATGGGCAATGGAAACCAACAAAGGCTCCCAGTCTGAAAACTGGAGTTTGAGCAGTTCATGTGTGGCACTGTAACCTCTAGATCTCAGGGGCAGTCCTGATCTCTCCTCTCCAAAAAGGAAAACAAACACTTAAACAGCACACTGCCCTTTCCCCCCCTCTTGTTTCATTGTATCAGCACCATGTTGCCTCTCCATCTGTGGTTGTTTCCCCGATCCCCTGGCAGGAAACACGGTATGTACAGAAAAGCCTCATAAATAAATCATAGGTCTTCCAGGCAGTATGTACCACTATTCTTCCTTCACCCACAAACTGCATGACCTATGTCCAACAGCTTGAAACATTAATAAACAAATAAATAAATAAATAAAAAAGGTCATCATTGCAAGTGCAGATTGTGGCTGAAAAAACAACAACAATTTACTCTGAAATGCTGTGTTTCTTGAAGTAGAGGTGAAGAGCTAAAATGGACTTGGGATTTGTCAAAGTTAACCAACACAGACAATTTCTTTTCTACAACACCTATGTACCTCTGATTCTTTTATCATCATCTAACAATCGTGAAGTCTGTATTGCAGAAAAAGCAAAAGGCTGATTCTTAAAGCACTATGACATTTTGATGAACTGTAGAGGAATTGTATTTAATAACGCATGTTGTGACTGTTATTGATTCCTCTGAAAATCCTCACCATCTGCAGAGTTATTTGCAGAGCGTATTTAATCATTTTTACTGATCTTCCAACATGGTGGACACTGACACAGATGGATCTTCACGTCAAAGGATTGTCTCTCCATCTTCTGGGTCAGACAGCTATCCCAGTTGGACAGTGGCAGCCGCAGCAGCAGACAGCTCTGCGTATCATTAAAAATACTCCCTACCAAACAAGGCCAAGGCCCCTCTAAAGAACAGCAATTTTGAGCGAAGGTGTCCTGAATGTCCCTGCATGAACTAGAGAGAATAATTAAGGCTGGAGAGGCACCAGACAAGATTACTCAGCTGTCAGTGAGTGGGAATACAGGGCCAGGTACTGAAACAAAACAACACACACACACACAATCCCAAAGAGATAATCTCCCCTGCTTATCAGTGCAGGGCAGTTTGTGGGTGACCTGTTCCATAACCTCCTGCAGTCAGGACAAGATGGCCCTAACTCACAAAACAAAAACACAATTAGCTACATGTGAGACAAAATATTGATTAGGGGATTTTAGTTTTACTGTAGAGTTTGTGTTTTTGCATAAAGTGGAAAAAGTCTACTCACACTTAATCAAAACCAGAGTGACAGCCAGTTATCCAAAATATGAGATAATCATTGCAGCTTTTACCACATGTAGCAATATTTATCAACATAATATGACGATTTCCTACACAAACATATATGTATTTAGTCAACTCTGCTCTAACCAAACCCATTACAAACACGAACAAGCTAAGATACACACAGCCCAGCACCGCACAAACGACATCCCACAACTTCAGCGTTTATATTAGCACTGCTAAACTTTGACGTTAGCTAGCTGGAGAAGAAAACGTGAACCTCCAACTTCGTCGTGGAGAAAGCTTGATACATGTATGTTTATCTCACGAGTTCATAGAGCAAATACTTGACTTACATTAATCAGGTGGTACAGTCTTTCCTCCTCTCTCCTCCTGACGGGGCAACTACGTGTTTTGTTTGCTAACATGTTAACCCCAACAAAAGTTGGATGTGTTAAACAGGTGGTTCTTGTGTTCTTAAAAACTAACCAAGCAAAAGTAGGTATAAGCTGTAAAATTGAGTTCACGGTGGATAGATTGAAATGTCACAACACTTTAATCCCATCCTCCACCATGTTACATCCCAATTAAGATGCAGCGACAGGTGCCACGTTTTTTGCTATGATTTTGACGTCACGGATCAGGGCGTGGCTTGAGCTGGGGTACCACTAGGTCACCTGATGTTTTTACACCTCTAACTCACCTTTAGTGATCACTGAGGAATGAGGAGCATTAATGTATATGAAGGGATGAGAGTTATAGCCTATAGGTTATGTAGTATATAGTCCCGCGCACTTATACTAAGGTAATGAGGCTAGAGCAGTGATAGGTGTATGTGCAACAGGAAGTCTAAGTTAGGTGCATGAAAGTGAATGCATGTTGTGTGAGACTACAATCAAAGCCTGCAGTTGTTCAGACCTGTGTGCCTATATGAGTCATCCAGCCACCATAAGACCATGACAGGTGAAGGCTGTTATTGCTTGATGTTACTTGAGACAATGCTGGTTGGGGCTGAAAACTCAATGTCTGTAGATAGTATGTGAAATGTGGATGGTGGAGATGGAAGCAAGATCACCAGACCTCTGCAGATGTCGCCTCATTGCCGCCTCATATTTGCCAGCACCCACTAGCATGATGCAGTGAGTTTTATACTTAAATGAGCATTTACCCTTTAAAATGCTGCAAAATAAAACACAGGACAGAAAATTTAAGTGTAAAATGGACTTTATCACATTCACATTGCAATAAATCTCAATTTGATAACTTTATATGATACATGAGGGGGGTGATGTACACATTTTCCTTCAGTACATTAATTAATGCGATTCAGAGTGTTCTGTATAGACACACAAATATACTTGTTTACAATGGCTGGTAAATACTGTTTAAAAGCTCTCCAGAAAATATGCCTTTAACAACAAACCACTTTGCAGAAAACAATTTGCCCCAACATACACACATATGGAAAGATACACGCAGAACTGCATTTGATCTACAGGTTGCCAGGAAAATGCTACAAGACTGCTTCAGCTGAACCAGACTTATGTACCATGTAAAGTGGTGAAAACAGGAAAATTTAAACTTTGGTGATGGACATTTCTTTAATCGAAATGAAATACTTAATCTGCTGATACTTTTTAAATACTTTACTAATTTCCACATGGAAGCCTAATGAGCTCACGTGTGCAAATGTAAATATTCTACCCAAGTGAAACTAAAATAACTGTAAATGAAAATGGCTGACAGACTTTAGTAGCAACAGAGCCATTGCACAGTTTAGGATTGGTGCTTTGGCCATTATCTCAGTGAAAAGATGTTGTACCGTTACTTTGCAATTCTAAATTAGTTTGTGGAGAGATAAAGTTTTCTTTAACGTTTTGAAGACACACAGTAAAACTTTAAAAACTAGAAGTCTCTCAAACATAAAAGCGTGTATTAATTTAGTACTGACTTCCATCCAATATGGACCTAAAGAAAAATAACTCTAAAAAAATAAAATAAAATAAAACATCCAAGGCATCAAAAATATAGCAAGACACCATGAACAGACAGTTCAAAATATCAACCCGAATATCTGAGCATCATTTGAAGCATACATTATGTCTTACCAACATTAAAAAAATGGAGTGTACAGGACATTAATAGCTATTTGTGATTCTGTATTTACACTTCATATTGAATCTCTGAAGAACAATAGACATTTTGGCGCCCGGAGAAAAATGGGTGCCACACTGACAGGATCTGACCGGTTGAACAATCAAATCCATGAAGCACAGATCAGGTCAAGTGACTCTTCATCGAAATAAAAATAAGTGGATTTTTCAATCATAATAATTTCACCTATAATTCTGTAATACTATCTTGAAAAAAATACAATAATGCATGAAAATATGCCAGGCGGATACTCTCTTTCTCTCACTCACCTGCTCACACATACACTCACTTGTACACGTACACACATACAAACACACACACACAACAGTTAAACAAGAGATGTGTAGAAAAGACATTTTGAGTGGTTAACCACAGAGGAGCCAACAGATGGGTGTAACCTCTGTACATCAACAGCAGCATCTCTCCCTCTTTCACTCTTTGACAAGGAGACTCCATCTCGGGCATGAATGGAAATTGAAATTGTTTTGCACAAAATCCAGCACACAGCCTTCACACACACATACAATATCAGCTTGACCTCAGAGGCAAAAATTGGTGGTAAAATAAGGTGAGTTAAAAAAAAAAAAAAAAAAAAAAAGCAACATTCTGTTCTGGTTTTTCTACTCGGGCATTAAGAGAGGGCAGCACTCGATCTGAGAATCTCTTAGGACCTCTGTGATGGTCCCCAATTATCCTCACACACCAAATCCCCAGCAGTGACTAAAGCCAGGAATGTTTCACTGGTGTTAGTGTCTCCTCTCTTTCCCTCCTGCAGCCCCAGGAGGCTTTAAAAGGCCAGCAAGCATACAAGTTCTGCCTCCTGATACAGAGGACATTTTCAGCTTGTTTAGCACAAAACATCACCTTACCTCGCAAGACCACAAAAACACCTTGGTGATTCAAAAGTGTGAAGACAGACAGTAGAATGTACGTCATCTCAAACACCACTTCCTTCTAAATGCTCTGACACAGGACGTGGTTAAGGCTCATTGTTTTTGTTTTTTCTATGCACTTTTAAAAAAAAAAAAAAAAAAAAAAAAAAAAGATTTTGACTCTGATTTTTAGGTCCATGTTCATCCACAAATGTTTCTCTTCACTTAAAGGGGACACTTGTCAGAACACTACATGGTAAACAGGATCCTCTAGTGGAGAGAGAGGTTGCTTCTGCTGGTAGAAGGAGGAAAGAAAAATGGAAGGAAATGCAAACGAGCTACTACATTTTGAACCAAAATGACTTAACAAAAAAAAAAAAAAAAAGAATTTCAGATTTCCACATGGTCTGCTGTTTTACAGATATTAAAATGTATTCACATTTGTTTTTAGAGAATTAAACCTTAAAAGGATGGAATTAAAACAAAAATAATGAGCCCTAAATATGATCTGCTGGTTATAGGAAGGGGACTGATACAGGTTACTTATTCCGACTGCTGTCTTGCTTGTGTTGGCGGCAGCTGCTTGCTCATCTGTCCTGAAAATCTACCTCTTTAATAAATAGTAGAAAAATATTTTCCTCTTTTTAAGTGTTTCTTCCTGTTTTTATGTGATTCACTGAAGATTTTTTCCTACTTTGAAGTTCACAGACATTCATGAAAATGTCCAAATGTCCTCCCAAGCCATTTCGAGTAAGATCAGCAGCTACTCCTTTGGATAAAAAGGCAAAAAGTTGGGAGTGATTATCTGCAGAATCAAGAAGAGTAAAACCATAATATAATCCAGATCATAATCCCATATCAGATCCAGGTAAGTGTTGGAAAGTTTATGTTTTTTTATTATTATTATTATTCAGAGCAGTCCAGCAGTTTTCAAAAATGAAAGCAGCGCTCCTGAATGGAGGCTGGGATGAAGCCCTGCGGCGACAGGGGTCCACGCCAGACTACATTTAATCTGATCGTCCTCTGATCCAACAAAGTGTTTGCACTGGTCTTCCATTTGAAAGTGAACTACTTTGTCCTCTCTGAAGGCTTTTGGGTTCCAGTCGGGTCCTCTCCACAGTGAATGGCCAATGAATGAGCTCAAACAGTGCTGTGTTTGCTCCCAAAAAATATTGTATGCTCATTCAGAGTCCCAAATGCCAAATGTCTTCAGAAAACAAACAAAATTTCCCATTTAAGTATTCCCACTGGCTCAGGTCTTGTCATTTTCGTTGTTTGTAAAACTGTGTACACTTCCCAGCTTTTGGATTAGTATCAGTGAAGAAAGGGCTGAGATGGAGATATTGGCACAATCAGACCATTAGTCCCATATTATGCTAAAGATCCGTTCATGGCGGAGGTCCCAGCAGCTCAGTGGCACTACGGGTTTGTGTCCAGCTGTGGCGTCTCTCTCCCTCCGTCCTGACAGTACCAATGTGTAATCAAGCACAAACGTGTTCTTTTCAATAATAGTCTTTAATTGAAAAAAGTCCCATCCCTGGCTTGGGGAGGGGGGGGCCATGCTTTATTGAGGATCAGCATTCTGCATCCACACTGTGCACAGTGACCGCGGCTTGCAGGTGATGCGTGTGCAGCGGATGGTGGTGTGTGTGCGTGTGCCGGTAGGGGTGGAACTTGTGGCTGAGCAGCGCAGCCGTCTGAGGAGGCGTGTCCAGGTCGAGGTCATCATCGTGGTTACCGACATCGACACCGGCCGACAGTGGATCGTTGTTTCCAGGTGGATTCTCGCTGTCCTCCTGCGGACTCATGGTGCTGTAACCTGGACACAGAAAACATGCAGAAGTTAGCATTAGTGGAGAACTTCGAAGCCTGGGAGTTTAGTCATGAGCCAGAATCCATTGAGGAAATCCCTTTACTCCTGCCTGTAAACTCTTTCATCTTTAACACTTCACACAAACTGCATATAATCCACATTAACCCTACTAACTTTAACTCACAAAAAACCCCTTTGATTACGGAATTTACCTCAAAACCCACACAATTTCTGAATAGAAAAAGATTAACAGAATCTAACATGAAGCAACGACACTGAGTATTATATCGCAAACCCCCTTCAAGCACTTATAGAAAAGCAAAGGATTTTACCATAGGTTTGTGTACAAAGAAATGGGAAGATGCCATGGAAGAAATGACACCCTCCAGTCATAGACATTCAACACAGAAACAAGCTTTTGAATAGAAGCTAACAGTATGTTTCTTAATGCCATACATTTATGGTGCACTGACAACTATATATCCCTGCTGGGCATTTTCTTCTTTCCATGTTTTCAGCTTTCTCACTACAACTTGACAACAAAGGAGCATACATATTTATGACCACTTTCCTACATATCTTGCACATACGTTTAGCCTGAGGAGATGGCGTCACAAGCCAATGTGGCAGTTAGGATACATGGGTAACTGGAACAGTGGGAGGGCAGTACTGCTATGACAGGGAAAAGGGATTACTGGGTCAAAGACTAAGTAAATAACAGATTGTACATACAGACACTAATATTTTATGACACTAAGATCAACTGATGAGCTGCAACTGATCATTTATACTACCTCTAAGTACCTCTAGGTTTTTGACAATTTAGATCCTAATTATCAACTCTGACAGTTCAAAGCTCCTAGAAGTCAATTTTCATGAAAACCTTGCAGTCCTGCGTCGATGCACTTTTTCATTTGAACTCAAATTCAACACAACCCTTCATCTACTGAGTGGGCTTCCTTCATCACCGCCAGAGCCATGAAATCCATCTGAAACACACAGTCTGACTATAAAAAAAATATTTGGTAGTTGATCTGGAAATAAACCCATTTTCCTTAATTCCTTTAGCACCGTGCTTTTTTAGCTTCTGAAATGACACCAGCAACATTCAGCACACTGGGAACATCTGCTATTACTCTTCGAGCAAATAACCCTGTAAGCCCGAGTGCCTTGACGATTATATTTATAGAAGAATTGTTGCCATTTTGGATGATGAAACACTAAACCTCCACAGATACTGAACCAAGTGATTTCTGAGAATGTGTATGTGTGTTTGTGAGTGTGTGTCATGCAGGCTGAGGGCGGAAGCTAGATGTGTATGCATTTGTGTGGCCTTGTGTCAAACCGATCTCCCAACAACCTTTTCTATCCTGTAGACAGTCTAAACCGTCACATTTGCATCTGATCCCTTAAGATTCTTCTCAGGATTTTGTGGGTTTTACATTATACGGTCAAAATGCTGTTTTGTTTTGGCTATATATCCCCAGGCTAATGCTTAGTAAGTCCAAACCCAACTGCAACTGTAAACAAAACTTGAGAAGGCTGTAATATGTGGTGCTTGAATAAATGCTAACATCAGCATGCTAGCACACTCAAAGTGACAGCGATAACAAGCTGATGCTAAACAGGATTTATTTACCATATTTACCATCTAAGTTTAATATATTACCATTTGCTAATAAGGAAGAACACAAAACATGTCTCACAGTGTGGTGTCATGAAAAAGGAAAAGGACATATCCCTCATGTCTCAGTGAGGTGTCCTAACATCTTGTGCTAAAGTCAAAGTGAGAAGTTTTGTTTTCCAATCCCCCCCCCCATTCTCCAAAGATTAGTCTGGCTTTGATACCAAAAGAAGAACGGCAGACAAAGAAAAAGGAGAGACAGAAAAATGAGCAGAGGGAGTGACAAGGAGAGAGAAAGAGAGAAGGGGTTGGGGGGGCTGCGGTAGGGATGAAGGAAAGGGGAGGATTAAAGGAAAGGGAGGGATGGAGACTTCAAAGGAGCTCCAGGCTTGGAAGATGCCAGCTTCAGCACACTTTATCCCCCTTTTCCCCAAAGCCAGGGCCGAGAGTTTCAGGCAGGTCTACAGCTAACTGCGCCCTGTTGATGATTTTCAGCTGCATCAGGAAAGGTGATCAAATCCCTCTTAATGTGGAAAAACATGGACATGGGGAAACTATTTCACCTTTGGACCTTGAGATTTCTGAACACGTGGAGACTTTTCCTTGGACAAAAACACTAGAGACAGTTGAATGTGAGAGTGATTATGTGTGTACAAACTGAATGACATATCACAATAGTCTGATATTATAGGAAATACTCAATGATCAATACACAGTCAATGCATAAATACCTGAAACAGCTTACTTGGCTCAATCCACCTTACCAGCACAAGGAATGCTCAGTTAACACATGTTTACGTTTATTTATTCTATATAACCTGTAATTTAACATGAAACGTGTGGTTATGTTTTGTAAGCTGAGACCAGAAATTAGCTAAAGTATGCTGCTCTAACCAGCTGCTAGCTATAGTTTCACACTGATCATAAAGACATTACAGTGGTACAAATCTTCTTCTCAAACAAATAAGTGTAATTCCCCAAATGCCAAATATTCCTGTAACTTGTGTCTAAAATGTAAATTGTGTCCTTGTGGTTATTATATCCAGTGTTAACATCTAGAAATCCAGCACAGATCATTCTCTACTGAAAATCCTCAATGTAAAACCTCCTACCTTTTAATCCTCTATCAAGATTAACTTTGCAAACAGATCTAGAAGTAAGTGACTTCTAAAGTGAACTGATTGGTTATTAGAAATGGACATATTCAAATGTAACAACATGTGCCTTGGCTCTGTAATGTTAGTGTGTTTGGATTGAATGTGTTCAGTTATACACAATGTTCATTTTGCACTGGGAAGTTCTAGTGGCCCTGTGGAAGCTAATGACTGCAGCTGGAAACTGTAACGGCCAAACAGCACTCTGCGTGTGTGCGTCACTCACTTAACAATTATCTGGCCCTTTGGTGATGGTGTGTGTCTGGGCGTCACATCCTTATGCAGTATGAGTGTGTGTGGACTGTGGTGGGAGGGCACCTTTGACCGAACAGAGAAGAGCATCAACTTTGTTGCGTCAACTTCTGAGTTTGTTTTACTCCCTGACGGTCAAACACCCCCTCTCTCTGTTATTTCAAACTCATCTTCCTCTCTGTCCCTGTCCTCTTACCCTTCCATTTCACTCTAATTTCCCCTCTTTCATCACTTTTGCATATCTGCATTTCTACGCTTGTTCTCAATTTTTCGGCTTTCTCTTCCCCATCCCCAGTTACACAACGTGAGACGCTCTTTCCTGTCCTGACTGCCTTTATTTATTACTCCTTTTTAAACATTAAGTTTCACCTTTCTTTATCTTTTAATACAAGAGAGACAATCAAGATGTCTGCCTGAAAACATTTCTTCAAAAAGTTGCAAAATGTGTCTGATGTTTAGGATTATCTGAGCTCAGTCTTCATTCACTGATTATAATCTTTCATCAGATACAGAAAAATAACATTACAGTTACTATAGATGATCTCATCTTACTAATAAATTCATTTTCTCTGTTCCTCTACGGCTTGATGCCACACATCTTTATTCTCCCTGGTTTAAGCCAACTTGTCTTTGTTTCACTTTAGCCCACTCTCCCCCTCTTCATATTCATCCTCTCTGTCATCATCAGTTATGCAACAAGTAACAGAGACACTCATTGCCAGGAAGTGGAGTGATGCCATATGTAGGTGGTAAGAGCCCATGTGGGTGAAACTATCCATCCACGCTCGTCGAGTGTCAGACTTACAAGCTCCACAAATGGTTACGGTGAACATGAGCAACTCTCCCAAAGCTAGAGAGAGAGTGAAAACAAGGTTCTGAGCTGTGATATAATAAAAAGAACAAACCAGGAGCTGAACCGCTGCCAGTGAATTGAGCGCTAACTGCGGATTTGTGGCTGTAACATTCAAAGGAGAATAATATTCATTTAAAAAGATGAAACCTAAGCCCCAGATCTGATCTGACAGTGAAGCTTAAAATTATGGTTTTAAGATTTTACGCTCTGAGTATGCTCGCATGCACCTCGGGTTTGACTTTTATCCTGGTTTTGATCCCCGTTTACATGATCATTACAGTATCAATGTTTCTGATCATCTATGTCTTCATTACTCTCTATCTCAGTCACTACAATCTGCACCAACAAAGGATATTCAAAAAACCTGGATAAGGTGCCATCATGTTACAATTGATTCTCCGTTTTTGTGGGTGGCAGGTCCAGGTTTTGCAAAACCTGTTGAAGATCTTAAGACTCTCAGATAAGATGTTTACATGTGCAAAGTCAGGAAACTACAAAAATTATAACCAGAACTAGGATACTTGTGTGCATGTAAACACACTCAGGAAATTTGTCATGTTAGAGGAAAAAAAGCTTTTCAAGTAAAAAAACAAAAAGTATTAGTTCTGTCCCTGTCCCTGGGTCTGAGTTACTGTGGGAGAAGGTTAACCAAGGTAATCCAGACATTCTTTATCTCATGTCCTCCAGCTCTTTCTTGGCGATCCAGAGGCTTTCTCTGACCGGGGGGGGTATGTACTCCCTCCAGCATATTTAGAGTTTCCCCTTGAATCTTCTCCCTGCTTCCTGATTAAACGCCGAAACCTTAACCGGCTTCTTTTCACACAAGGGAGCAGCGGCTCTGTTCCAAGAACCACTTAAGTATCTGAGCTCCTCAACCCCGTACCCGGACAACACACACTTCCCTCTCTAAACAACTCAGCCTCCTAATCCAGAAGTTTTGTACAAAAGCTGTTGGTGTCTGTAGATGTGCAGTTCAGGGACATGGTTGTGATTATATCATAAAGTACAGCAGTAGCTGCAAAACTTCAGCACAACTCTAGTGGTTAACAGTTCCTTTGTGCATGATCGGGCCTGTTTCATAACCAGTGGATGACTGACTCATTTTCCACAAAGCAGATTCTTTTAGATTGAACTTTCTGTTGTGTAACACCATAGATAAATAGATATGCTTCATGTATATATGACACAACAGGGGGTAATATTGCTTAAATCATTTTCATGCCAAGCTGATCATGATTGCGTGTTGCCTCCATGACGTCTTCGGTTTGACCACAATGTATTTTAATATTTTTACCACAGTTTGAAAAGGTTTCAGTCATTTTTAACCCACATAAAAACCACCAATCACTATTAGTAAGGGATGGAAATTTTGACAATAGTCATTTGTGGTCAACAGCATTACTGACATTTCATACAGAAACCCTCCTCTCAATTCCTCTTTCTATTAATACTGGTCCACTTCAGGCCGGTATGTAGTGTCATCACGGACATGTTTTTCTTGTAAATTTCCCCACCTCCTCTTAATCTATGTGTAGATCCAGAGATAAATGTCTTACCATGGTCGCTCTCTGTCCCGGATCGTCCCCAGTACCGCCGTCTCCTTTCAGGAGTGTGTGTGTGTCTCTCAATCACCGCAGCTATAAATCGAGTATTACTGACTGAAAAGGAGGAGAGAACAGAGGTCACCACACAAATGTCTACTACTGTGAAATAGGAAGAATTGATTACAGTGCTGTGGCGTTTAGACCATTATATTTAAATGTTTCTCCATCAGATGTCAAACAGAACTTACTGATTCCTCTGTCCTCGTGGCTGTCTTCATCCCTCTCGTCTCTCTCATTATCCAGGTTAGACATTCTCACTGACATTTCTGAAACGACGTTGGAGGTGAAGAGAGTGGGAGGAAAGAAGCAGAGGGCCCACATGGTAGATGCTATTATTCTTACAATGTGATGAGGTATCACAGGCATGACAAGTGGGAATGTTGGTGAAACTGTTTTTCTCTATCAAGCCTTGCACAACTTTTAATACACTAATAATGGTGGTATGAAAAAATTGCTAATGATAAAAGACTTGAGAGAGGTAAAAAATACTTTCACATTCACTCCTGACTGTCCCAATAAAGGTTTAAACTATATTTATTTTATTATGCACACTAACAGGCAACCACCTTTCTAAATAAGCAAATAAAATAGGAGTTATGTATAGTTGCAGTCATGTATAGTTCACAGTCATGATTCTTTGGGTTCACTGGGGTTTAACCTTGTTGAGCTCTGTGCACATGCACTTAGGTTTTCCTCGTTTCTCTCAGAGACACATTGACACACAGCTGATGTCTTTCATATTGGCTGTTTAAGTTCTGACTCTCTCTTCATCTCCTCATTTTCCTCCTCCTAAAAAGGAGGGTTAGCAACTCTGGACAGTTGATTGATAGTTTGTAAAGATCTTGGTGTGTGTGTCTTGTCTGAAAGTTCCTAATCAGTTTATTAGATAAAACGCCATACTGAGCCTGATGTTGGAAAGTGTTGTAAAACAACCGATTCACTGCCATCAGACTTTTCTCCACCCAATTATTAAGACCAATATCTACAAATAGAAGCCATTTCTGTTGCCCTCTGTAGTATTTCACTTGACCATTTGTGTATTGTTGGTGCGCGCGTACGTACACACGTAAGTTGTTTGCCACACTGATTGTTAATCGCGCTGCTTTAAAACTTTCAGTCTTTGATATTTAGAGAAATGTCAGCATGGGAAGAGGAAACTATAAAACTATTCATTGTACTTTAACTGAACTGAACTATAAACTTTAAAAAGCTATGTGTATGTGATGGAGAATCAAACTGTCAGTCATATGTACCTTGCGCAGCCAGTGGTGACATGTGCTGGTGCGAGCGCCTGTGAATCTGGTGTCTGTACGCATACACAGCCAGCACCAACACCATGATACATCCCATAATGCCCCCGGCAACTGGACCTACAGGGGCACTCTTGATCATGTTCAGAGATGCCACCTCCTCATCTGTACATCAAGAGAGAAGAGAGAGGAATGGACAGAGAGTTGTTTAAAGAAGTTACAAAGGATTTCAAAAGGCTTCAAGAATAAGTGAAAAACAACAAACTGGTATCAAACAGCTCGGGCTCAGATCCCAGCTCATGCTGCGATGTTGGTGCGTTTTCTACTATTTTTTCTATTCTCTCATCAGAGGGAAATGCCATAGCAAAATTATTCAACAGCAATCAAACAGCCACTTCCCCTTTGGAAAAAAAAAACTGGTGACAGAACTAAAGGAAAACAACCAAGCAACAGAAAATATTCAGCCTACAGCCACATAGATAACATTTCTGCTTTCTCAAGGACGGCAGAAATAATTAGACTTTTGTCTTCTTCTATTGTTGCTTGTTTGTCTCCTTACTGGCTGACATAATGCCCCACAGTACATTAAGGAAAAATGTGTCATTACTGCTGAATCAAAAGCATTAAGCATTGTAAGTGGGCACAAGTTCCTGGATGAGATACAATGATGATGCAAATAGTCTGACTGGCTCAGCCACTTTGCAAAAAATCCACAATATTCATAGAGTAAAAGATTTATCCAGTCTTTCTTTGGTGTAAGCATCTCACCTAGGAGCCCCAGGCCGTCTGCATAGGGACTCTTGGCGCCAACAATGCCCCCGAAACACTCCTTCTGCAGGGCACAGTATGGCTTGTCCAAATGAGTCTTGCCATCACTGTCCACCATGCACCACTCACAGTCCAAGACACCAAAACAGTCACTGAAACCAGGACACAGAATAGAGATTATTTTAGAGATTGGCCAAGTGGTTTTGGATTTTTCTTAAATTTAGCACCACATCATTGATAAATATATTTAAACTGCATCTTGTTTCATAAGATTGCTTTGCATTCTCTTTTTTACAAACAAATTCAATGTCAGCATCAACCTAAATCTATACTTACCATTCACTACCACTGGGGGGCACCATACATTACCAGTAATATTTGATTTATGTGTCTCCATAGTTTGTGTCTGCTGGAATATGGTCCTGTAACAGTGTGTTGGTATGTACTGCGAGTTGTTTAGTGTGTGTACCTGCTGGTGTATCTCTGGCTACAGCGGGTGTTGATGCATTGGGGCAGGGTATCATGCAGACTGGGATCAATCACATTCAGACTGACTGGCTCCTGGTGCACCTCACAGCTGGGGTTCCTGTGCAACACAAACACACAAGGTGAAAATGCTGAATGGTGGCAGTACAGCAACATGTCCTTGGTCAACACATTCAGCCAACAAAATCCATCCAAATCCTTGCATGAAACACGATTACACTTAACAAAAGCAAACACAGTGAAACTGACATAAAAAAAAGAAAGAAAATCTGAGCATAATCACACAAAGTACTGTCTTTGGCCTGTCAATATATGCAAATTCAGCTCTAAAAAGGACAAACATCAATGCTGCTTGACACAAAAACAGGCAGTGAAAAATGATAATTGCACATCTTCCTGAAATTAAAGAGGGATTGGCATTTGAAACACTGATGTGCTGTCAAACGCTGCTGATGGCTGATGAAAGGAGGTGGGTAAAACAAGAGAGATGGAGAGAGAGAGGAGGATGTGAGAGGCAAAGAGCATGATAGACAGGGTGGCAAAAACAGTGGAGGAGAAGACTGGGACACATCAAACAAGAGAGAGAGAGAGAGAGAGAGATGTAAAGCTGAGGAAACACCCACAAACATCTCTAAAGCTCCCAGGGTGTTTGACGCACATAAGTGCCTATAATTAAATTTATAATGACAGGAACACGAAAGGGACGCACTTCAGGAAACTACAGGCAAGTACAGAGACTAAGAAGTGCAATAATACCTTTATAATACTACATAATATAATATAATATAATATAATATAATATAATATAATATAATATAATATAATATAATGAGAAAAATGGTGTTGAGCCTGCGAATAGTGAAGTCACATAGTGCTGCAATATCCAACATTCACACCAAGCATGCCAACTCTTTATATCCATAATCATATCTCCAGGGAAAGGGTTTCAAACACAACAAATAAAACTGTGATATTATCACAAATAACATTAAAATTTTTTAATTGAGTATCCAATCGAGTATTAATGACTACTGCTTTCCATTGGCTTCTGTTATTATGTGCATTGCTTTTAAGACAACCAAGAGAAAACACTTCAAGCACTCAGGGGAAATTTAATATATTAATACACCTCAAGGGCTACAATACAGTCTTTTATAAACAACTGGCATTAAAGCAGTTTTCACTAGTTGTTTTTTATCCATGTAACATCATCAAGTACAACTCAGGAGTAGATTTTTTGGATGTAAATGTCCTGTCTAAATGGCTCAGCACTGACCTGTTTTCAGCATTGGTAAGGTTGCCTGTGCACTCATTGACCTCTAGAGGGCACTCACATGGACACTCACACTCATTCTGCTCCATCCTGAAAGACACACAGACAATCATGTTCCATGGAAGAAAACACTCATTGCTGTTGTTTACTGTTTTGGCTGAGGTCATGAAATAATGACTGTAGATGTATATATATAGATGTAATAATAATATAATAATGACAAACATGTAGATACGTAACATTTCATTTGCTGAGTTTTATCCGTCACATCTGAATCTAGCTTTTCTAGAAAAGCTAGATTCTCTCATGAACTTCCAACAGAAATATATAAAAAATATTTTAAAAAATCTGATTTGTTCTTCTATATTGCCCAGGTGCCATCTTCTAACAGTAAATCCCTGACGAGTGTGTGGGTGGAGCAGAGACCTGTGGCAGTTGAGGCAGAGCCGGTCAACGGTGCTGCAGGCACAGAACGCCAGAGAGTCACACGTCTCGTTGACGATACCGGCGAAGGCGTTGGTGCCGGGGATCCTGGTCAGACGGTACTTTGAACAATGGCTCCCATGGACCAGGTTGGTGAGGTCCCCCTGAACGAAAGTTAGGGAGTGAAATCAACATAATATATCACTGCTTACCTGGAAGTTTCATGTACCTCATAACCCTATTTTACCCCCTTCCAGAAAAAGTTAGTGCTCTTCATTATCACTCATAATACAATACAACACAGGACCCATACACAAGTAAAAAAAAAAAAATCAATGAAGTAATAAGGAAGCAACATATTTAGAGAAATTTGTGACAATAAACCTCATCAATCTGTAAGTGGACATAAATTAAATATTTGTATAATATTAATGATACAGTATAAATTAAACATGCTGAAGCTGCTGCCTTAAACTGGGATAATTCACTCTACACATAAACAGTGCAGGATGAAATCATGGTTGCAACACCAGTGATCACCACTAGGAAGCAGTGTTACACCATTAAATATGAACATGTTAGGCCTTTAGAAGTGAGAAGCCTGTGTCAGACACTGAAGCATCATCAGTCTAACATGTGTTCTCCTGTGTTACCATCCATACAGTAGATCCGGTCTCTGACTCACCACTATGCTGGTGTTGAACTTGTAGAAGCGCTGCACGGTGCGGTCACTGAAGCTGTTGCACAGGTTCTTCTTGACAAAATTGGGATGGTTGAGGATGTCGTTCGCCACCAGCGGTTCCTGCCATCAAAAAGACAACAGGGACAAGTTGAGGAGTGAAATAATGGAAATCATTTCTAATAGTTCTCTATTGGTTATGGACATGTTGGAGTGACTTTTGATACTACTGTTGCATGTCTGAGTGAAAGAAACTTAGAATGGTTCATTTATATCTGATGTGATCTATGTGATCTCATTTGTCTCTTGGTGCTTTACCTTGTGCGTTATGTGCTGTTGCTCTGCTGGGGCATGACCTTTGGGATCAATGAGAGTGGGGTGGGCCACCAGGTAGCCTCTGTCCTCCATAATGAAACACCTACAATATACACAGATATGTAAATGTCAGCTCTTCATGGGTTGACAGCAGAGGAATTGTTTGGATCAGTTAAAACAATATATAAAACAATATGTCTTTTCCCTGGTCCTAAATCCAGCTTCATTCACTTGGATAATAGAGCTCCACTCTGCTTCTTTCTGTTCCTTAAACATTCTGCCAAATATTGCTCCTCTCTACTCCACACTCCCTTTGAGCTAATCCTGTTTTATATGGCCCCTGAACACCAACAGAGAGAGCATGAAGGAAATGGAGGGAAAGAGAGAGAAGACGGGGGGGAAAAAGAGGGGACTGTAAGTGGAGGGGGCGAAACAAAAAGATGAAGAAGAAAAAAACAAAAAGGGAGACATTAAAGCTGGAGAAAGTATGTAGGCAGCAGCTATGCCACATCTCCAGCAGGAATGCCATGATAATCAGCTTATCTCTCTTTTTTTCTCTTCTTGATCTCTGAATTCTTGCTCAGTAACAGAAATTTTGCCAACCCCCCCCCCCAAAAAAAAGAAAAAAATCAGAGGGAACTGGATAAAGAAACAATGATTTGCAGAAAGTGGCAAGGAGAACAGAGCAAGAGTTGACCCATAATCACATCCATTCCTTGCTCTTACCTGATCTTGTTGCCTTTGTCCTGGTTGCAGATGGGCAGCAGGTCCAGCAAGACTTTATAGAAGTAGCGAAGGGTGAAGTCAATGCCCATCACTGCAACTGCATAACCAGGAGCCATCTGAGAGCTGAAGAGAGATATAGAGAGCAGGTGAAAGATGAGGAGATGTCCAGAGAAAAGTAACAGAGAAAGAAAAGAAAAAGGGTTAAAATATATATATGTGTGTCAAACGTTGCTGTGATTGTACTAAGCTGCACACTCAGACTAATTGTCTGCTGATCTATGTCTCATTAACCTGCAGACCTTTGGGGTTACATGAATGAAAGTCCACCGAAACTCACAACACACACAGACAGTGTACACCTGCACACTCTGTATTTACAGATTACAGGCTGTGTGATTATATGCTCACTGAGCCAGCACACAACAGCACTCTAATCCTGGTTTATCACATGCTGATACTGGCTGTTTGTGTGTGTACTGAACATTTGCATGGACCATGGTAAACAGTTATTGCACCAATGCAAACAGTGTTGCCGGTCATTGTGATGAGTTGCACTGAGCAAGAAACACAAACATGTTAATCTCAGCAGTAGTTCAAAGCCTCACACTCATGTTGGCTGCTGCTCCAACTTATACAACTTGGCCAAAGGGATAGGGCGTAACTCAATTTGTTATCTGGCTCTTCCTCCTTCAGTTGATGGGAATACAATGACTTGCTCGAGGCCACTTTGGAGGAGCACATACTTGAAGATAACTGTGGCTGAACCCAGACCATTTGGTTGAGGAATATTATGTCAGTCACTACACAGCCTCGAAGCAAAGCTGGTCAATGGTCTCCTTTTAGTTTCCCTCAAACTATTTCCTGTCTTGAGAGATGGTGAGATCTGGCAGGAGTGACTTCCGGGCTCTGAGCCTAACTGTCCACAA
Source organism: Caranx ignobilis (assembly GCA_021432705.1). NCBI lineage: Eukaryota > Metazoa > Chordata > Actinopteri > Carangiformes > Carangidae > Caranx > Caranx ignobilis. The sequence continues at coordinate 3,183,697 of MU270014.1, forward strand.
TCATGTCTGTGTTCATAACAACAGTTGAATCTGTGGATGAGCAACTATCCAGTGAGGCGCGCTGATCATTTTATTGCCCAAATGTAGAAATTCACAGTTCAGAGGAGATTGTTGTGGTAAAAAAAACTTGAATTTTTCTTACCTAGAAGCGTGGATGGTGTGGCTGATTGTGACAACATATCCAGCCCCGCCCACATCCAGGTATGGCCCCGTGAAGGTGATGAGGCCAGGGTTAGCCACAGCATGCTGGTACCTGCACAACATATCACACAGGCAGAGGGTTATCTCATACACTTCAAACCACCTCATAACTTTCCCCTGATCGTTGAAGATGCTTCCAAAAAACGAAAACAATGTGACCTTTGTGTGAACTGAACAAATTGTTGTCTAATCGCTAAGTCTTTTTTATTGACTTTGCTTTGGAAATATGTATTGTAGGCTCATTTCAATTCACAGTTTGAACGATAACTGGATTGAAATGAGTAAGGGCACCTGCAGTTGTAACACATACTCTTTCCCTTTAACTCCCACCTATCCAACACGCTTTCATATGTGCTGTTGCTTTCCTAAAACACGCACGCACACACACCTTCACTCCTTTTCTCCCCCTCTTCACACCCTCCAAAGTAAGCCTCACCATTGTCTGCGGGTCGGGTCGAAGGCTTTGTCCATCAGAGATCCTGGGTAAATCCGGAGCACCCCACTGGGGGTTGCTATGTAACGGCGCACAATGTAGCAGTTGAGGCTACTCATTTCCATTAGTGTCATCCACTCATCCGTGACGTGACTGGTTGCCATAACCTCGTTCCTGACAGAGGACTGCAGAGGAGCAGGGATGGAGGCAGAAAGGAAGGGGAGAGGAGATAGAGGAGGCAAGAAGAGGAATACAGAGGGAGGAGGTGAGAAGTGAGGGTTTTAATCTCAGGTTGGTTTAAGATGTAAATCGACTAAACTCTGGGAAACTTTTTGCCTTTCAAAACCAAAAAACGACAAAAGTTCATCCTGTTTTCATACAGGTATAACAATGGTGCAACCAAAGTGAAATGGTAAATAAAGTAGAATAATTCTGGTCAAGAAAACACAAACAACAAAACCCAGACAACCATCATTCAGGAATAAATCAGACTTGAAGTCCTAAAGCCTTGAACAACACGCTGAAAAATCTGATCTCAGCACCATTTTCACAGAAGCTTCAAAGTTTGAAAGAGGTGATCAGGTCACTGGAGGGGGCCTTTAAGACCAGCCTGGGAATCAGAGCTGAGACTGGAGCTCAGAGTTCAAACTCTAACCCCCTGCTCCCCCCAGGACAGGAATGCACACAGACTGCCAAAACCATGTGGGGGTTTTTATCCCTGACTTAAAGATGCAGAGCTTCATTTGAAATTTGTGAATTTGAAGGAGCCTGAATATGTTGACACACTTGTCAGAATTAAAGATGAATTAAAACAACTCAACAACTCAAACTCATATCCACTTAACTGTCTCGGGTCAAATAAATTGTACTTAATAGTGTTTGTACATATTTGCATGTGGGAATATTTGTGTACATGTGTGTAACCTGACCGCCGGGCTGGCTGCGTGCCACATGTTTGTCAGGTAAATAGCATGAACCCCTGCATTTGAGTGCGTGTCCCACCAGGCTGGTTTTTGCCATGAGTTCCATTGAAGTTTCCAGGCTTGTGTGCTTGTGTGCTTGTGTACCTTGAGGCCTGGGTTGGCTATGAGCCTGGTGTTATCACTCAGGTAGGCGGTGTAATGCTCCACCATGCGCTTTGTTTCTGGCTGACTGAGGTGCTCATAGGGAGAGGAGAAGCTACCGGCTGCCAGCATCACTGTGGGGGACTCTGGGAAAGAGATGGTCAGAGGTGTTTTTTTTAAATTAACTTTGTAGGCAAAGTTATTACTGCAAGTTATCGTACATCAGTGCATGGCTCTGGGATTTGCTGCCTTTCTTACCGACAGTGGCGAGCTGTTTGAAGTGCAGACAGGAACTGGGTTGACCCAGCAGGTCTAAACGGTGGTAGAGCAGCTTTGAGCTGGGAGCCGTGTTCAGGTTCTTCAGCTGCTTTACTGGGATCTCAGGCTGCACGTACACAATGCACAGGATGAATGACGTGTCTTGGACCTAGAAGAAGAAGAAGACAGGAGAGGAGGAGGAGGAGGAGTTACCTATGTAAATAATCATCTTATTAACATCACTGAAACAACAACTTTCACCTCAAGAGCATGCTCTGTGACCATGTTGCACCTTTGAATAAAACACAGGCTATTAATGTAGTTTATAGGCTATACTCCATCATATTTTGTCCAAACTAGAAGCCAGGGAGATTATGACATTACACACACTCTCCATCCCTATGTGTCCTCATTTTTTTTTTTCCAGTGTTTAGTGTCAGACATCATAGCTGGTGTTTTATAGGCCACAGGCGGCTTCCAGAGAAGATAAATGTGTCCAGTTTAACAACTGCTTTCACCCGACTGCGTCTAAATGAACCATGCAGGACAAGTCTGGTCTGAAATGTTGTTATTAAATCATGCAAACTGTCAAATCCAGGGTAAACAGCTTCAGAGAGATCTGGGAGCTTCTGGTAAATGAAGAGGAAATAGTTGAAAATTCACCACATTAGTTTAAAGTCTGGTCAAAAACTGAACATGAAACAGAAAAAATATAAAATAAAAAATGAATGACCTGATATTATCTGGCTGACAAGAGGACAGGATGGTGTGGGAAACAACAACTCATTTGGATTGATGCTCCCTCAGTCAGTTTAACATTTTTCTGGCTCTGGAAAGTTCATTTTAAAAAACAGAGACAGCGGCCAAACTCATGGCAAAGGTGACGTGTTTGAACTTGCCTGTGTGGGGAAAAAAACCCCAAAATGTCAGAAGCGTTTCAAAGAAGCCTAAAAGTGAAATGCCTGAATTAAGTGTGATATTTTTGCTCCTGCCAAAACTCTAAATGTCAGAAAGCAAAAGGAGTCAATATGGCGTGATGTTATTGCTGTCCTGATGCCATTTGTTCCAAAAACATGACACTTGAAGGTCTGAGAGGAAAAGCAGATCGGAGGGATAGACAAGATTCTGGATGGAGGAGCACTTGGTCTTTATTACAGCAGCTAATTTAAGGTGGCGGGGCTTTGGTGGAGACACAAAGGCCACGAACATAAATCTCTATACTTCTTTTACACAGCGGTGGAGTAATGATAAAGAGCCACAGACAAAATAGAACAGAAGAGTTGGAGAGAAAGTATATGAGTGAGTTATTGTCCCAGTGTGATAATGCCTGACTGGCCCTGAGCCAAAGATGATCATTTGTCTCTGGTCTGTGTGTGTGAGCAAATGCTCCTTCTGCTTCAAAGATCATTTTCCTCACATTTCCACATCGACTCCTCTGCGGATATTTTCATGCAATTGAAAACAAATGTCATACGTACTACTCTATATCTAAGCCTATCTTTCTGTAAATGGCTTTATTATACATGCAGGTTTTCTTATTTGTGTGTTTGTAAGCAGAGAGAGGTGAAAAGAGTAAATATGTTTTCCTTTGTTGCATCTCAGTCGTCAACAACATCACATACCAGCTTCCAGGCGTAGCTGACGTTGTATGCGTCTTTGCTGTTGTCCCTGAGTCGGTTGGTGTGCCAGGACAGAGAGGAGTTGACTGGAACAGCGATGACCTGACTGCCCAGAGGGAGGCTGTGAGAAATACACAGAGTCAGTGTTAAATTAACATAGGTATCGATAGCTGACTGTCATCCTGGTTTTAAATGAAGCTGCAGTCAATTTTAAAGCATTTGTTTTTTATAGAGTGATAATTTCCTACCTGAGGATGTTCTGTCGGACAGCAGGGAATCCTGGGATGTTCTCGTAATGGATGATATCAGTGTGCAGGGGAGCCTCTGTCATCAGGTAAGGCCGTGTCAGTGATGGGTGCATCAGGGTGTAACCTGGGAAATCAAACAAGTTCACAACAATGTTAAACATTAAATACCCCTAATACACACTGACACAGAAAGATATAAACTTAGAAGATAAAAACTCTATCTGAATGATTAATTAGAAAAAAACACTACTGAGAAAGAGAAGGACGTTTCAGGTCACTGTTTTAACTCCTGTAAACACATCAAAACTGATCAAGAGAAACTGAAAGCGTCTGAAGTGTCTGAATACTTATGCCAGTCTAGTATTCTAGATTTCCCTTTCACTTTGTCTCTACAGGATACTGAATGTAGAAAGAGTCTCTTTGATTTTAGCACTGAGTCACAACATAACATCATAATCTGAACACGCTGTAATAGACTTCAAAGGCAGTAAAAAAACAACATCCTGCATGTTTCTATTTGGCAGTGTGGAATTACTATGTCTTAGTAGCTTGTCACACAACATAAATTTAAACATTTGTAGACTCTCACAAAATCATCATTAAATCTGTGGGTGGTAGACAGATCACACTCATAAAGACATTTTCTTACGGCAACATATATATATCACATCATTACATTACATTCACTCATTTGACAGATGCTTTAATCAAAAGTGAGTCACAAGTGAGGGACAAGTGAGCGCAGGAGGAAATTAAGTACCACATCTATTGAATATGTGCGAGGAGTTCAAGTAAGGAGCTGCTCGTTTTTAATCCCTAACATCCAAAATTTAACCGAAAAAAAAAACAACAACAACAACAACATTTAGCATGTTGTAACGAAGCTCCAGCACAGAGCAGAGGAGGGAGGCGCTGTGACAGACACAGCTCCGAACAGCAGCAGGAATCGTTTGGGAGCCAAAAAGCCCTGAAGAAACTGGATAAAAAGCCCATCTGTTTTGAAGGGAGTCAACAAACATTTTTTTTTCACAGTTCTAATACACTGTGTTTATCTAGTGAAAAAGAGAGCGTGTGTGTGTTTAACAAAGTAGCAGCAGGTGTGGTGAATCACACTCATGAAGGAAAATCCATCTGCGGTATAAGGCATCTCTGTTCTTATTAAATACAGCAAACTACAGTGCTCTTCATACATAAGTCTATATGTTCAATGCACATACAGTCTCATGGAGTCAATAAATAAGATCATCTAAATGCAGAAATATGTGTAATATTCGTCTGAGCCTCGTCAGCTGCATATTTACCTAATTATATTTACCTAAACTCTAATTGGCAGCGATTTGAATGCCAGCTAATAACTTTAATGGGAGTCATTTGTCAGTGTTCACCAAGTTGCTGCACTAATAAGAGCTATGCAGTAATAAGCTATAATTGGATGGCATATTTATTACAATAATAAACATTTTAGAGGGGAAAAAAAACATTTGGATGAGTGGAGCAGAGGTACAAAACTCCAGCAGCTGCAAAAATTAACTCGCAGTAATTACGGTAAGTTTAATTCTGAAAAATTCTGATGCTGAATGCACCAACCAGCCAGGAGAGTGCCTGTCATTCACTCTACCTCACTGTACCTCACCTCGTAAAGTCTCCCACCTGTCCGTCATCTCCATCTTTGCCATCCTTTAACTTTTTCACAAACTTCTACTGCCTTTCGCTCCAGCGTTTTCTTTTTTCTCCTTCCTCCTCCTTGAATTTAATCACCACACTTTAGCCTCCCAGGCCCCGAACCATTTACAAATCAAGCCTGAGTAAAGATCCATCCCCAGCATAATATGTCAAGTTAGTTCTAAAAAGGTACAAAATACAAGTTGAGAAACACATTTATCCACTAAGGTGTGAAAATCAGCCGACCTGCAAGCGCTGCACAAACTCTGCCCTTCACATTCCTGACATTCCTTCTTACGACAGCGTGCATTTTCACCTGTGTGTTGGCAGCAGCAGACACACTGTGCTTTCAGGGAAGAGAGAGAAATACTGCAACTGAAATTTAGATCTTTTTGCAGAAGAATAGCTCTGCATGGCTCTGCGTCTACATGTCTGAATTAAAGGCAGCTGCTATGCTAAACATATGTAACTATGTACAGTAGGTGTGTTTTAGCTGCAAATGGATTGAAAAACCAGTTTGCAAGTTTCAAAAGTGAGAAATTGATTTCCACTACTCATCTCAGCCTGACAGGGAGACAACATGACCCACAGCAGTGTTTCCACTTTTGGTACAACTAACTGTCCATTAATGACACTTGTCCACAGGGCCACAGAGCACCAGTGTACAGCACCAGTGGTTCAGTCAAGCCCCCCTCAGCTGGGGCCAAGACAAACCAAGACCGGACGTGACCACTACCGCCCTGCACTGTGGCAATTCACTGAGGCATGGCTCAGCCGAGAACCGAATGCCAAAGAAGTGCCAGTGCTACCAAGAAGACGTCAATTAAGTCTAATAAGGGATAATGGTCGTGGAGGAAGTTGAGGGGGACAAAATAAAGTGTAATTCCACTTGTATGTGAAACAAGAAGACCAAAATAATCTATTTTCCAACTATTTGGAGTGTTTCTCTAAGACCGTGACTAATGAAGATTGATACTGCTAGAGTTTGTAAGACTGCAAGATACTTCCTGATGTTTGTTTAGGTAGTGGATGAGCAATCTCAGCAACAGGCGGTGAGTGACTTTGATGTGTTCTGCTGTAATTTGTATAACCTGGAGGAAACTTTATTTAGACAGCAGCCCTTAACAATTTAAAGCTTTATTTGCAAATAAAACTACAAACACCTTCTGTTATTGTGGCTGACCACAAGTTGAAAAAAAAAAAGGGCGGCAGTGGATCCTGCTCATCAACAACAATAGAGCTGGTTTCAACCACTGCTTGTTTATATGTGACTGACCTTTGTTGTCAATGAGGAAGGTGTAGGACGCCAGCGAGTCTTGGTAGTAGGTGACATCCTCTAAGATGTAGGCCAGGTTCACATCCACCCCAACCACGCCCAGCAGCAGGTTACCAAAGTAACACGGCCGACTCACAGTCATAATAAATCCTGAAGAAAGAGGACGAAACGAGCTTCAGGTTAATTATTCAAACTCATCTTGTGTCAACAGTTACACCTGATTGGGTTAATTTCATTTATATTCATGTCAATAGCTTGTTTCCAGGCGTTAGAATCACCTACAACTTGTCTTATTTATCTCTATTTTCTAATTACTGTACTTACTTTTACTTAACTCTGTTTATTTCATGCTCTTTTAAAGAGATGTGCAATATTTCTGTGGTCGTGTGATGTGGTACACTGCTGCTGTAACACTATAATTTCCTGTTGAAGGATCAGTAAAGTATCTTTAACTTTAAGAAAGCTGCATAAAAATGGCAACAACTGATGATAAGATTTGACACAGGTTGATGGATTGACACAAATGTTTGGTTAACTGCTCCTTGAAACTATCACTCACATAATGTCAGTGGCAAATCCAGTTTGATCATCAGGTCGTTCATTAATAACAAATGGTCGATTCATGTTTCCTTCCTTTCGATTTCAACTCAGCACAACTTACCCTCTGTTACTTAACCATTAGCTAAGATGTCACTCAGCATCAATGCAGACCAAACTTCACTGAGGTCGAGTTGGGTCCAGACTACTCACCATCTCCCATGGGGTCGGTGTAGGGCAGGCTGAAGCGGGCCAGGTCGATCATGCGGTTGGGCAGGTTGATGTAGAAGCGGCCCACTGTTGTCTCCAGGTTGCTCAGCTGGTTCAGCACCATCATGCTGCCCTTCACCACCGGCATCACTGAAGCTCCGGCCGAACTGGATGACAACGCCAAAGAGGAGCGGTCTGCCGTTCTGTCCACGCCGTACTTCATTGAATTCTGCTCAGCGAGGTCCCTGAGGAAGGCCAACTCCTTCAGGCCTGTTACTCCCTCTGAGGAAGGAGGGGAAGGGAAAGGGAATGAAGTTTAGGACCAAGCGGGGGAGATGATGACGGAATTTGTTTGATTTAATCAAGGAGGGATATTGAGAGCAAATCCGTAACTGATGGCATGGCTAAAGGCCTATTGAATGGAGTAATTGTGCAAATGAAAAGAGGAGGGAGTGGTTGACAGGGAGGTAAAAAGAGTAAACAGCTCTTCACTAAAGAGCACATGACTCAAATTCCTGTTATAATGGGCAACCCACAGTTCTCTCTCCCCTCTAGCTGCAAAAAACAATTCCTCCAAGGGGCTGGAGAACGGGAAATCACACTCCTGCGGCCAAACAGCCTGAATTCATCAAGTGTCTCTAAGAGGAGAGGTGTATTTTAGAGCAATTAACCTCATGCAGATCACATGGTGAACCTGCAAGAGGCCTGTATTCAACAGGATCATTAATCAAAGCAGACATTACATGTTGTCACATGGATTTCTTGGATTGATTTGACGTCAGCAGCAGAGATATTTCACATACGCAGGCCCTGACTTGAGATCCTATGTCATGATCTCCATAGGCTTTATATCCTACGATCCCATGCATCTGCCAGAACCAACTCTCATCTGTCACGCTCAGAAATCACACCAGGAATAAATCCCTCCTCACTTTAAAGAAATGCAGCGGGGACTTTATCTTTCCAGCCTTCATAAGGTCATTTAGCGGAGAACGGATGGCTAAGGCTGGCCCCTACAGCTGTCACCTGAAACATTTGGCATCACCACAACCTATTAGGGCGGATAGAGCGCAGAATGTCTGCCAGTATCCAATCATTGACTGGATTACAGCAGAATCCCTCTCTAATGCCAAGGCTCTGCTCTGCTGATCATCACGCTGTGGGCGACTGACGGGTGCTGGTGTTGTCATGGGTGGCAATGTCAAACGAACACAAAAGGGAAAGTTGCTGACAGCACAGGTTTCTCTTCACTTTCATATCTGACAATAACTTTTCCCTCTGTTCCTTCTCTATGTTGGTCCTCCTCACATACTAAGAATACTGTTACTGACGCGCTTCTTCTTTCCTGTCAGTTGGGAGGTAGATATAAACAAAACATGGACCTGAAACGCTGCTTTAGAAAGTCCACTAAAACCTCTCTAGATTACCTCTGAGTGAACAAAACTGAAGAGACATTGATTGCAGTGAAACCTGCTGCCTTGGGATGAAGGGTCCTCCAATCAGAACAACTCCACAAAAGCCCAAATAGAACCAAATCAATTCGCTCACAAACGCTATTTATCCAGATGAACACACCAACATTTGGCTCTAGCTTTTCAAATGTGAAACTGTGCCACTTTTCTTTTCCTTTTTGATCCTGCACTGAATATTTTTGTGGTTTTAGAGTCATCTGTTGGTCAGATATAACAAAGGTGAAGACATAATTTGGGGGTCTGGGGAGAAATGTATGGGTTTTTTCCTGAAATTTTATACACCAAACCATCAATGACCTAAAAAGAGTAGTGTGTAATGATTAACATGTGGACTAGAAACTAATAAAAACATACAGTAGTTGACAAGGCAGCATTTTAGTTTGGCTAACATACACAGTTTCAGAGAGGGAGAGGTGGGCCCCTCATCAACGTACACACAAACAACAGTGTATTCTGCTGCCAGGAGAGCACTGATCTCCTTCAACAATCAGCACTTCACATTTGGCAGGGGGATGCAGGGGGAAGAAGACACGCACACACACACACACACACACACACACATCGATGGTGAAGTGCAGCTTTCAGCTGCACGCAACAGTGTTAGCAACATAACAAATGTTTTTCGGGATATGCAATGCTAATAAACTCAGGGGGACGGTAGATTTCTGCATCCTTTTCATCATGGAGCTCTTTAAAAACAGCCAAGGTCCTCTGTCAGTCACACACAGTGAGCAGCACACCCTTTGAAGTCTCACTCTCTCCTCTCTTAGATGTCCCTCATTTCCATTCTCAGATGCAAAAATTATTTGTATTAATGGTGGACTAATGCATGCACAGCAGAAGTGCACATATGTGTGTGTGTGTGTGTGTGTTGCAAAGGGAGGTGGGAATTAGAGGAGGCAGATGCATGGACAAGCACAATGAAAGAGGAAAAGGAAGCATACACACATACACACCAACACAACACAAACACACACACACAAAGCCTTTGAGGTTTCTGAGCACCTCTCTAAAACCTTCTGTCTTCTCTGGAGCACATTGTACCCCAGAGAAAGGATGTGGATAAAACAGATAGAGCTCCCAGCAGAAGGAAAGAAGAATGAAACTCTAGATATGTGTGGAGCAAAAAAACAGAAAATCAACAAGTCAAGAGAAAATGTTCACTGTTGTTTTTTGTTTTGTTTGCTTTTGTTTTTTGAATATGTAAACATAAAATCTAGTTGTAAATCAGTTTCACCCCCCACCCCCCCACCCCCTCTTAAATATGAGCAACCTACCGTTCATGAGGGCGTAGGTGAGGATCATGACCGAGTTGTTGAGATGTCGGTTCTCCTCTCTGACCACGCTGAGCGTCGCTCTCTTCTCCTGCTCCGATGACTCTCGAGAAGTGATCCCAGACGACAGGTAGATAATCACCATGTCCGTTGCTGAAGAAGCACACACACACACACACACACACACACATATTAGTTCACATCAATTAAAAGGAAATGAGAGTCCATGATGCTGTTAAAAGCTGGAACTGATCACCGAGTTAACAAGCACATAATTCAGTTATATAGTTATATAGTTGGTTCTTCTTACTGGTGCCTGGTTTGCTCAAGCTGGTGGTGTTGCGGAGCAGCTGGAAGGCCTTCTGGAAGCCCACTGCATGCTGTGTGGCTCCATCGGATGCCTTGATGTTGGAGATGAAGGTGCTCATCTTCCTCTTGGTCTCGCTGGTGGCTGGAGACAACAGACTCTTATAGCACTGGTCCAGAGAGCAGGAGCGAACCGTCTCCGCCACTGACAGAATAGAGATCTGCAGAGGAGTGATGACGAGAAGACAAGTCAGTGAGATGAAGACTAGTGTCACTAATACTGTAAATACAACAAACACATAACCATTGATTTCCTTTCTCTAACCTTGTCATGTTCATCTACAGCGTTAAGGATGACGAGTGCAGAGTCTCTGGCGATCTGAAGCTGGGTATCGGTTACAGACGCTCCATGGTCGACCATCACCACGATGTGTTTCGACTGGGGACGCACTGCAGCCACATACACAGGCCTGCAGGGGTACACACACACAGATACACACAAACATGCACAGCCAGGTCAGACGTTGGTCTAGGAAGAAAGATAGTCCTCAACTGAGATAATGTAAAAGAGAGATGTACAGAGATGATAAAAAACTCAAGTTAACATGATAAACAAACAGACTCATGGGCATTAACACTGGAAACAAACAATGTAGATTTCTATAAGCTGAGGGTGTTTATTGAAGGGAGCAACGTGACTCTACGACCGAGTCATGGATCTGCTGACAGAACTTCTTTCTCTTTCTCTTTTTCCTCCTCACTCCTCATCTTCTTTCCCCGATAACTTTAGTCTGAGGTGTCTATCCTCATCCAGCCTGAACTCTGCTGCACTTTTCCCAAGAGATCCTCCTCCCTTCACTGTTATTTTTAGTGGAGATTTGATGCTCTCTGTGTTTCGCTTTGTCACTGCAACAATATGGCACGTCTTCAAGGCTCAAAAGTTACACAGGCAAGCTCAACTTTTCACTTTAACCCGGTGTATTTTTGAATTATAACATCAGATTTTCCGGCTTTGTAGGCTCTTTATTAAACAGAAAACTGAGGAAAAATCTTGTTATCTTTTTATGAGAAAAAGTGAACGATGGCCGAATATAAAAGCAGAATGTCCGGCTTTTAGTTTGAATAATAACAGGTCTAAATCTATTATTCTGAGGTAATTACAATACCAAGAGTGAAGTATTTCTATAAAATCTGAGATTAATATTTTCTATATCTGGGGCCTAGCACTGTTTGTACCCCTCTGTACCCCACCATGCTGATAATACATGTGCAGAGGGTGTGTGTTGGGGGGGGTCAGCACCTCTGTGTGTGTGGTCTGCTGGACAAGGAGACAGTAACACAGGCTGGAGAAAGGAGAGCACTGTATTAACAAAGCCTCATTCACACTTGAAGCAAGCCAGGCAACGTAATTTCTCTCATGGCCTCACGCCAGCTCACTGACTCGAACGGCATGAAAAAAAAAATCCAATGGACATGATTTTTTTTTTTTTTTTTAAAAGGCAGCAGAGAGACAAAGATATAGAAAAAAAGGAGACAAGAAAGAAAGAGATGTCTTTCAGACGTGGCCATTGAAGGAAAAAAAAAAAAAAAAAAAACAGACAACACTGAAGGTGTCAGATTCCAGGGGGCTTTAGAGCCACATTCCTGCCAAGGGCATGTGTGTCAGGGTGTGTGGGGGCAGCATGCCATCAACATGCCCTCTGGGCCACCCCACAGCAACTGACAGAGAAGGGGGGAGGAAGAGGCAGGAATGGTTTTAACCTCAGCCAGTCTGTACTGGTTGTAGATTTGTATTCTTGTTCTTGCCTTGAGAGAGTAAGTTGGTGAATCTCAGCGTATTAGAAGCAAAACGTCTTAGTGCTACAGTATAAATTGGAAAAACTGTTTCTGGACAATATTGGTCAATTTTGATCGATTCACTTTCCTTGTTAGTGGCGATTGAAATGCTTATATTAATGGTAAAATTCAGATTTATCAGAAAATATGGGATTTATTTCTTAAAGTTTCTAAGCAACTATGGAAACATTATGTATAATGTTTAAAGTCAAAGAGATAAAAAAAAAAGAACTAAAACAGAGGAGAAAGCAGAGAGGAGAGTTTGTTGGAGACCTGCTGCGGTGCTCGTAGCTGCCTTTACAGTGGAACTTATGGGCGGGGAAGACAGTGAAGATGCCCTCCTCTGAGCTGAAGTACTGCCACTTTATCCCTGGATTGGACTTCAGGTTGTCTGCCAACACTGTAAAAGGAAAAACACAGAGAGCAGGGAAAATTAAAACAAGTGATCACAACCTGTTGGACATGGACACAGGAAGGTAGGATCAGAAGAGGAGGACAAGTAAACGGACCACTTCTGTTTTCTACTGAGGAGTTTAGGACTTCAAGTGTTTCTCTCTCTCAGGTTTAACCTCTTCCAGGACGAAGACCTCTCAAGTTCAAGGGTCAACTGTGAATCCTCTGTGAATAAGAGTGTGAGACAGAAAGCTCTCCTATGGCAAGATGAGAAAAATAAACACACCGTGTCTTCATGTAACATGTTGTCCATGTTGTCTTACTGTTTTTTAGACAGTTTGGGGTTGGTTGGGACAGAAATGGAAAATGTGGCTGCTACATTTGGTGAACATAATGTTGTTGTTATGTCCAGTTTAAATGGCACTTTTATGCTTAATGTTGAATTTGGGAACATGCAGTTGGTGTCAGCTCGTCAGACCATTTTGTCTGGGTCGAACATTTGCAGGCTAGTCAGTTTCTTAGTCCTTAGCAAACACTTTGAAAAAGTGTGTTGCATTCGTGCCTAATCAGGTCTCCCAGCTGATTGTGTATGCAACTGTGCAACCACTAACATTTGCTTTGTATTTTTGTCCGAACAAACAGTAGAACATGTTTTAGTGGAAAGCCGCCGACCACACACACAAACTTTCCCACTCAAACATTTGCGCATTGTTTTCCATTTCTGGCTGCACTGCAAACCCACTGCAGGTGTAAACAAGCCTGCCCATTCAGACATGACAAGGAATCAAAAACATCCCTTTCTGGCTCGACAGAAAGTACACACATGTAAATGCATTTCCCCTCTAACACCTCTCACAGAATAAATTAACTTCAAGAGGAAAAAAGAAGTTTGAACTGTTCAGCCCGTGGGAAGTCTACAGTACATCTCATTCATTTGGATACCGGATTTTGATCCGTGTGGCATGACTGTGACTGCGGGGAAAGCTGAAATAACAGCCTTATAATACAAACTCACTGCTGAGACACCGAGCCTAAGTATTTGCTCAACACTAACAGGCAGATTTTTTTTTTTTTTTTTTACTGGGTCACAGAGTAAACAGTATCTTCACAGAGATCCCATCACAAAGCCAGCAACTTCCTTTCCGCTCACTGCAACACAAAACGGCCTTTCACAAAGAGATGGAGGGGGGTGGGGGGTGGGGGAGTTCAGGAGACACAAATAGAAACTTTGGGCCTTTAACCAGGCTGAAAGAGAGACAGAGAGGAAAGGAACAGACTGTAGGCCTCATTAAAATAAACAGTGATGCAGCTGTTACAATAACGTTATTAATATACAGGGATGCAGCCCAGGAATGGAAAATCCAATCTTTTTTAAAAAAAAAAAGAAATCACAATATACCGAATTAATAATCTTGAACAACGAGGCAGAAATGCTGTTAGGTTACAGGAGGTGGAAACATTTAGTAACATGGCTGTAATAGAAGTGAACAAATACAGATGCATGCCCCTGTTTTGTGTCATTACCTAAAGAGGAACTATGCAAATCCAGTTGCTTTTCCACTGTTTTGTTAACCTTCCTGTGCATTTGTTTTCAATGAAGCTGGAGAGAAAGCGATCCATGGAGCGGCGGATAATGTTATGTATCATATATGTCTTACAATGTGTATATTTGAGTAGTCTTATCTTTCATAAACAAGGGATTACAGGTTACGGGGCACGTTTGTGTCACGGTGCTGCTAAGACAAGAGCTGGGACACCGGGTCAGAGGCTCTGATCTTGCAATGTTGGTTTTCAGCTAAAAGAAACTAGGTGGAAGGCAGAGAGCCTCCATTCTCCCTCCCTCATTTATTTAACCATCACAATTACTCTGAGGCTGTTTGATTAAGGTAAAAATGCAGCATAGTCAACATAAAAATCCTGCATAGTTCCTCTTTAAATCCTGTTAATCTACCACTTCCTGTTTTAGTACGAGGTGAATCTGGTCTCGTATTCAGGCCAGTAAACTCTTTTCAAAGGGAAAGTTTGGTTTGATTCACCTCATATTCCAACATCTAACATCCCCTTTTTTCTAATAAACCATTCTTTGTGGTTCCTGCAGTTCATTAGCAGTTGAATGCATTCAAATGCTTTCGCTAATTAGATGACTATTTGATATGAGTCAGATGGGGACTTTCATGACCTGGAACAGGATATCAAATACCTTGTTAATTAAGTCTACAGTCTTTACTTGACACGCTTTATTTGCCATTCTTGCACGCCAGCCAGTTAGAAATAATCCCAAAATGTGGTTCTTGGCTTGTGATCACCTTGAATTAATCACCTTTTGCAACCCTGTGTAACGATATGATGGGCCAAAGAAAATCAAAAAGTCAAACAGTCAAGTGAGGTTAAAAATCTGAAAGAAATGAAGCATGTACTGTACACATGCGTTATAGATAAATTACAGAACAACCGTGAAATCATCCAACTGCCAAAAATTATAAACACCACCAAAAAAAAGCACCTCTGGCTACACGTACTTGGCGAAGAACTGCTTTTTTTTTGAGACACAGCAGGTTCTTGCACACCACTGCGCTCATCATATATTTTCCTTGCCCGATGACTCCATCCATCTCGGGGGCTCACATAAACAGGAACCACTCAGTTGTGTTGACAGTGGAAGAAGGGCTCTGTATACATCTGTCAGACCACGGTGCTCCACTCTGCTACCAATGTTTAGATCCTCCCAGAAACAAGACAGACAAGCCAAGAAATAAGACCCAAATTTCCTCCGGCCTCACTGCTCGCGACTGTCCGCAAATGACCGACTTGATAAATCTGTATTTACATCCAAACATAAACGCACCATATGTGCCACTTTAACTGTTGCATGCTGGTGGAGAATCATTAAGATCATGTAGAAGCATAAGAGCTGCGTACCCAAAGGGCTTTAAAGTGTATTTTCACTTTGTAGTTATAATATATAAATATAAGCATGTTCCTACATACAGGGATGTTAAGTCCAATGAAGAGAAGCCATGCATCCTTCAGGAACCATTCAAGATGTGAGGGTTGAAGATGGAGAGTAGACTGGATGAAGAACAGCAAACAGGGGCTCACAAACCAAGAGGACAACAAGTCAGAGAAATTGCTCGGGAAATAAGATGAAAAAAGAAAATGGATGGAGGAGAGAAGATGGATCAAACTGCTCCTCTAATCTCACAGCACTCAACTCCTCTCATCTCTCATCTACCTGTCTTTTCACTCCCACCTGCTGGTATCACCACTGATGCCTCTCACATCCACCATCTCTCTCCTACGCTGCCCCCCCCCCCCCCCCCAAAACAGGCAAAATGGAAGATGAGAGGAGAGAGGATGGAAGGAATACACTGCTGTCTTGATACAATTACTCCATTTCAATCAGCTCTCACCCCTCCTTTCTTTCCCTTCATTCATCATTCTCTCCCTCTCAATTATCCCTCACTCTCTCACCCGCTCCTTCCCTCCCCTCTGCGGCTGCTTGTTTAGACTGGGCCGAGACAAATGGGAGAGAATGAATACGCCGGGAGCATGGGGGTCAAGGAGGGCTGAGTGTGAGGGGCAGGGAGAGGAGAGGGGAGGCGGAGGGGTAACTTGAACTCGCTGTGACTGGCCTGTTAGGAAAATAAAACCCCGCCAATGGTGACATGTTATGAATGGCGGTCATTATGAATGGTTTGCAAAGAGACGAGCAGGCTGGGATATCTGGATGAAATAGGAGGTGGTGGTGGAGAGAGGAGGGAGGTGGGGGCAGTGATGGGATGACAGAGGAAGAACAAATGCCAGTGGAGGTTTCCTGGAAAAGGCAGAAGGTGATGGGTAGGGCTGATCACAATATCCAGTGTACAACAGACAAGCAGAGGGTCCAGCATGAAGTATTTAGTATGAACTCATCTAAAGGCAAAAGGTTCTATTACTAATTTGAGTGATATGACAATTTTCCAACTGACCAGCATCGGTAAAAGATTTTATGTGGTCATAGATCAACAATATTGACATATGATCACTGCATCCCTATTAAGAGCAATAATTATCATGAGGTGGTGAGAGTTACCTGCCAAGACGAGCTAAAGGGAAACAGTCCCACACTGTGCAGTTAAGAAGAAATGTGAAGATTTGTAACTGGCTCTGGCGGGTAGAAGTGGTTAAACAGCATTCTTTACTTATGACGGACTTTAAAGGGGATTTGAAAATGTACTCTTTCAAAAATCACACAAGGATTTAGCAGAACTGGTCTGAATTCATTCAGTGATACAAATGCAAATTCCATGAGAAAAACACAGAGGTTATTTATGTTACAATGCATGCTGGGATAAAACTCTGCATTGTGGGTATGTGCATTTAGTGCAGGCTGACAGCTCTTCTCTGGAAGCAGGAGGAGCACACTGCTAACCAAAGCCATGGCAAAAGAACAGAAAAAAGCAGCAGGGGAAAGTTGGCCTT
Organism: Caranx ignobilis; assembly: GCA_021432705.1. Lineage (NCBI taxonomy): Eukaryota > Metazoa > Chordata > Actinopteri > Carangiformes > Carangidae > Caranx > Caranx ignobilis. The sequence continues at coordinate 3,200,947 of MU270014.1, forward strand.
TGCTTGGTTTTAACTCAGTTCGGCCCATTTTCCTCCTAATCAAATGCAGACTGACACATGTGGTGCAGACACATGTGGGTTTTACATGGTTATATGCAGCTATGTGCTTGTACAACCTGGGGTCTCAATAAAATGGATTGTGGGAGCAGTGAGAACACCATCAAACTGTTTTCCATTGCTCTTACTCATATGATTTGTTAGGGGCAAACTGAGGTTACAGTACATATACGTACAGTTATCTTAAAGACCGCTGCAGCTTCTAATTGAAGTGAAGTGAAGACTGAAACAAAAAGAACCAACAAAGCGCTTCACAACAGGATGTTAAAAACCTACACTACCTGATTGCAATGGCAGACACGAGTTCAAAGTCAAACCAGAGTGCATTTGATCTCAGGCTATGAAAAAACATTGTAAATCAAAGGGTGAAAAAATAGAGGAGGAACAGAGAGTGAAGGGAGAGACAGTGAGAGAGAGAGCACAGCTCATTATTTCTGTCTTAGATCTATGTCCTTTCCTTTTTAACATTTAAGAAGATGAGAGCGATAGGAAAGATAATAATCGTTCTTCATCTAACTGGGTTGCCATAGCAATTGCTGTTAAATTATTACATATTGTGCACAGATCATTGTCAAAAAATTGGATGCCAACGTTTGAAGAGTGTAACAGTACGTCCCTGTTTCATTTAAGTAGGTCAATTCAGATAATAGAAAAATCTTTGTGCTTCATGTCAGGTGTGTGTGTGTGACAAACCTGAGTTAAGGTCTCGTCCAGGGTTGAAAGCTCGGCTGTTGACGGTGGGGGAAAGTCTATCGCAGCAGATGGTCTTGGAGACGTTGGTATTGAAGTTTCCATCAAACCTAAAATGCACACAAACCGGCAGAGATTTGAGAAATTTATAGAGCGTATCCAACTCATTTGTTGGTGCAGCAGCTTTTTCTGCTGCTTCTTTTTTTTTTTAGCTTTTCTTTCAGCTCTAAACAGATTTACTGCTCCTCCGCTTTATGTCCAATAAAACGGAGGTTTACAAACACCTCTGACTTCATGGTTATTGTTCATGTTTAAATTTGAAAAAAAGAAGAAGAAATAAACATGATCTACACAAATAGTTAAGAAATCTATATGATGACGTTAATCCAGTGCGAACAAACATCTGTCGAAAGGAACAAACCCTGCTCGTTTCATTTTAGCTACACTGTAAACTCACTGCCTATATCATCTGCTGCCCAGTCGTCAAATTAAAGTCAAAGTTATTGCTGCTGAATAGTATTTTCCATGGAAAACTGCCTGAATTCTGCTTTTCTCCCAACAAAGCTAATACCCAGTTCCCTGAATACATCTGAATGTGATTGTAGCAGTGGCTGCCTGCTTAATTCACTGATTGAAATCATCTGTCACGCAGCCTCGACTTGTATTGTCACATCTCTGTCAATTTTTCCCACTCATTCCCCAAGCGCCACTTTCCAACTGAACGTTACACCGATGGCAGATGATTTCGTAGTCAAATGATTGTTTGCTAGTGAGTCACTGTTTTCCCAGTGGTTACGGTGATGATTATGGCAATCTTGATTGTCATATTAACATTCGTTCTGGTTGCTCCCTGCCTCAGCATGATGCTGATGACAGGACAGTGATAAGGTGGAGAAACATAAGAGATGTTGAAAAGGACAGAGACGAGAAGACATACAGTATATAACTCATGATCTGAAGACATACAGATTCCTATTTTCTTCACAATATATGTAGAACATATATGATGCAACAGGAGACTCTGTAAAGATTCAGAAGTTTGATCAGTGAGAGTAACTCTGTCAAGCATTTACGTCATCCCACTCAGCAGCAGCTCATACAATACATGGCTGTTTTCTCTGCTTCTTCTTCTTCTGTGGAATTTTCATTTATTCTATGAGCCACAGATTTTGGGCCTTCTATCAAATGGTTACTCCTCATCAACCAGGCTGAAAGCAGCTGATTTACATAGATGCAATTAAATAACTTCAGAAAGAAGACACTCTTATGTTGGTCAGTGCATTTGAGAAACAGACACTCTCTCTAATCAATATCAGAAGGATAGATGGACACAAAGAGGGAAAACAGCAGAGGAGCGTGGCTTTCGATTGATATGGATCTGTGATGCAAAAGCACATAAAAAATAAATGAATTAACAGGAGAAGCAGCAAACACACATGTCGGGAAAATAAGGATGGCCCACTTTTGATATTGGCAGGAACTGGGTGTAGTTATAATGCGCTGCTTTGTGAAAATCCTTTGGAACAACTTTCACTGCCATAAAAAAGGCTAATTCAGGACAGGAAATGAGTCACGCTGCTCAGTTATTAATGTTTACATCACTACAGCTATGGAGAAAACAAGTTCACACAAATTACAGTTGTTTTTTTCTTAATGTGTAGAAATCTGTTTGATGCAACCTGTTCGACTACGCTGCCTCACATTCTGTATTATATTCTCTGTTAGATAAAGATTCGTCAGGCATTCTGGGTAATAATCTCAGACAATAACACCATTACATAAACACACATAACTGCTGTCCTGTCTCGTTGGTGTGATTATCTCTTTAAATTAGGCCCTAAAAGACAATATCTGCTCTTTCTCTCGTGTATTAGATAATGATGATGCCTGACTGTTAGCGTGATAGCGCTGAGGACATGTCTCTGATGGCGCTCACACACTTGCAAAAGCTTTGACGTGAAGAGGACCAGAAATATTGCCTCTATCTGCAATCAGAATGAGCTAATGATGAACAAAAGTAACGGCTGAAATGTCGTGCTAGTCCCACCAGAGCTGCTTGCCTCATCTGTAATTGGTTGTGTGGTGTAGTGTGAAAGAATACAGCTTTGTCCTTGGACAGCATATACACACCCAAAAGTGTTAAAGAGGTGCCAAGCAATGAGATCTGTGCCGCAATCAGCAGGTCTTTAACACACCAAGTTTCTGCAAACACATCCACACATGACATATCCCTTTTAATTAGTTTTAGTGTTAAGCAACAGAATAAGCGGTGTTATTTTAAAACGTCTTTCGTGTGTGTGTGTGCGTGCAGCGGTGTTGATGATGATGATGATGATGATGATGGCAAAGCATGTTTTCCAGAGCCTTCATCTCTGGAGTTAAGAGCTGACAACAGGGGGAGGTATGCAGAGGAGCAGCCTGTTCTGCACTGCACCAACCCTGGGTGCTTTGATCCTTCCATCCCTCCAACTAGACCGCCCCTCCCACCACCACCACCACCTCCACCTCCACCACTTCTCTGGCTTAGCAACACTCAGACACGTGTGCACATAACCACACAGACACACCACCTTGCACACCTATTTCTGTGGTGAGGCGTCACTGACATAATTCTTTCCCTATCCCCTTTACCTCAACCGTAACCATCACAAATCAAACCCTAAAATGGCCATTTACACTTGTCGGGTATTTTCGCCACAGAACCATCAGACCTCACAAGGACAACACCTGGTTTTCGGACCCCACAAATATATTAAGACAAAACTGCACGCGCGCACATACACGCACACACACACACACGCACACACGCACACACACGCACACACACACACACACACCACCCTCTTTTGGCTCTCTCTGCTTGCAGACCTGGCATTCGCCCGGTTTGATTGACAGCTGCTGTGATGTACAGGCTGCGTTTGAACTTCACTCATTTAGAGCCCCATAAGGCCAAAGTCATTACTATTCTCCTTCAACCCACTTTGCATAGAAGGGCTGGGCAGGATGCTCAGCAAAATGTGTGCCAGATAAAAAATACATTTGCAGGCACTTTGAATTCCACATCAAAAAAACATATGAGAAAGGACGAGAGAGGGAGGGAGAGAAAGAGAGAAACGGGGGGGGGGGGCTTCTATTCTGATCAGGCATCTTAATGAGGGCAGAAAAATCTGCTTTGCAAAAAAGACTGGACTCGTTACACATACAAGAATGAGCACAAATACAAACTAGATTTGATTTAAAAAATAAGAATAATTCTATTGACAAAAACTCTTATTCCTGACTCTTATGAACGCAATGTGTGACACTTTAAATAATTTCTCCATTGAATGTGCATATTAATAATGTATTGTAGGAATGCTTGCTGTATTACCATATTTCCCAGAGGGGGAGTAATTAAAAATGATCTTGAAGACAATTCAACAGCAAGCGACCTGCCAGACCTGTGACTGTCTTTTAAGCAACATTCAAACCCAAATTTATTCATCTTTCTTTGAATATTGACTTAAAATTGACATTTTGTCTCTGCTTTTAACCCACAAAGAAACAAATATGTACAGTGGCTCCAATCCAAGAAACCACAGGAGGTCTTTTTCTAGAGGAAAGAATGTGTTTTTTTCCCCCAGTTTTGGAAAAATCTGAAAAAATATTTTGGGTTCAGAAACTAGAGAAAAGACATGGAGTCCCGTGTCTTACTGCACAGTAGAGTGAAAATAGGCAGACACCTCTAAATAAGGCAGCACCTGTCATGTTCAGCACCGGGCATTCACTGTTTATATAAAATCTATTATATTAAGCTGCACCCCTGCTGCAGGAACCATGTATATCCACAAAGGAGGCAATCACACGCCATTCAAAAAGCCCAGTGAGTACAATTACCTTGAAGAGGATTGCTGTTGTGCGAGCTCCAACGTCAAGAGTAATACCATTTCTAATGTGTTTGCAATCCCTCGGTGAATAGCAGCAGTGACGCCGGCAACATGCTAGCTGGAGGATGAAGAGCGCTTAAAGGAGGCCTCTCATATACCTGGCTCTATCCAAACAGATTTCATTGTTATATCAATATGCAAAGTGGATTTTGGAAGCCTGTCTGGTGTCCAGCTGCTCTTCAGAGTCAAAGTCTTCAAAGTCCTCTCAAAGGAAGGGAAACGTAGAATCAAACGCTGGATTCAGCCCTGTCACATGGACTTGACTGTATTTAAATGAGCGTTTCCTACATCTTCATCTCCACTGCTGCCTCTCAAATGGAGATGGAGAAAATATTAACAATGCATTTTAATATAATCTAAACCAAGTCAAAACATAATAAGGACTATTTTTACTGTGAAGTCATTGAACTGAATTGCACTTTATATGTATGTAAACACAATATGGTTCTGCTCTCTTACCGCTTTATTCTTTTGGTTTGGATGTTGAATAATGACTGAGATTCTGCGGGTTCAAGTTTGACTGGTGAGTCGGGCCAGAGAGAGGAGACCCAGATCTCTCACTGTCCTTGAACATCAACCAAGGTGGAAGTCATGATAAAAAAAAAGGAATTGGAAAGACGGGGGAGAGGAAGGGAGTATATCAGAGTATGGGAGGCGGAATAAACAATTGTAAGTGTGGAAGGGAAAGGTCCGAGGGAGGCAAAGGGAGTGGAACAAAAAAAGAGGGGAGTGAAAGAGGAACAGGGTGACATTAACAGAGGCATGTGGGGGGGGGAGAGAGAGAGAGAGAGAGAGAGAGAAAGGTTCTGATACTGGCTCAGCGTTTACACCTGTTGCCATCTCCTCCTTCAATATTTAAACAGAGGAATCTTCATCATGCTGACGATGACGATATCTTTACCAGAAGATCAGCTTGATCTGTAGCACGAAGTCGGAGTCGCTGTTCACTGCTGTTACATATACTCTTGATGTGGACTGTAAATCTGCCTGCAGCTCAGATAGTGAGAATTCTTCTTCAGAAACAGGAGCTAGGTATGAGCACTATGGTGTGTGTTTAATCTCTATGTTTAATTTATGAGCGAAGGCACTGCAGTTCTTGGTGCAACATCATCCTTCATATATGATATTTCTACATGCTGTATAGGAATGCTGTGATCGTTGGAGCCATGTTCAGTAACCCACATGCATGAAGGACATATTGATTTGAACGGCAAGAACACATCACAAACAAGTTTGCAGCTCAACATGTGCAGACTTTAGTATCTTTGGTTGAGCGACCTGCATTTGATGGATGAGAAACTGTCAAAAAGCAAAAGCAGCTGGATACAAAAATCAGTACTAACAACCTCTACACTGTTTGGGGTAAAGTACATAGGTGTCTGGTCATAAGCTTAAAAACAAAACAGTTACCAATTGAAAAAACAGTTCTTCCAAAACAAAGAGGTTGCATAAGTCATACTCATGATATTGGAAAATAAAATCACGAGGATGTATCAGCATCTGTCAGATCACGATTTCTTAAAATTTAGAAGTGGTGCTGAAACACTCAATGACGTCATGTCTTGCCTCCCTCTACCTTTCTCTCCTTGTTCTTTGGTGAGATAGACGTCAGCTTTCCGCCTAAAAGAACTCCTCAGGATCATGTGATCAGCATTTTTCTAGCACAGTCCTCTCACAGCTTATCTCTTCATGAGCCACCGGTGAAACAAGACCATCAAATACCATCTGGCCTGCTCCCAAGCACACTTCTCACTTTCACAACTGCACATCAGTGGAACCGTTGAAATGAGCACCTTGAAATTGCATGTTAAAAATACAAACATACAGACACTCATGCACAGACTCCAACTCCACGAGGTACATACTTTTGCTATTTTCAGGGATGGCCTGTTGTTGAGACCAAGCAATGATTAAAGCATACCACTGCACGCTAAGCACTGCCCTCTGTGGCCTCCCTGCGAAATGATAGCCCGCTAGCCTGATGGCTAACAGACATGGACACCCTGTGAATCACCTGATCCGCCTTTAAACTGGCTGACCTGACTGAGACCCCCAGAAGCAGCTGATGCCTGAGACTAATGAAGGGTACTCTGAAGTGGACTAGAGAGGGATAAAGTAGCCTACCATCCTGATTCAAACTGCCTGCAACGCAGTGGGTTTTTTGACACACTATATATTTTTTGTTGTCGTAGAACTAATAGTTCAACACTTTGAGGTATTTGTTAATTTGTCTTGCTGAAAGTTAGATGACAGGATTGATACCACTCCCAATAGCCAAGATGTAGCCTAGAGCAAGGAAGCAACTAGCTTAGCATAAAGATTTGAAATATTTACTCTCCGGATTTGTTATTACATTCACCAGCACCTTAAACCTTAGTAAGTAGCCATCTGCACACTCTCCTTATCATTAGTCAGCTGTTAAGTGCCAGATTAGGTGAGCTTTAGCTGCAGCATCCAGAGTTTAAGCTAAGCTAACAGCCTCCTGGCTCTGAACAAGCTGTCTTGGGAAATATGCTCATTCAAGATCAGTACAATTCGTATGTTTGTGAATATAATCTTTGGGTAGCATTAGCTTAGCTATTTCCCCCTGGTTTGGGTCTGTATGATAAACTAAGCTACGTGCCTGCTAACTCCAGCAACATTATCAAGATATTAACAGTGGTATGTATCATTCTCCTCATCCAACTCGCTCCAAGAGAACAAATCATCTGATTTTCTTGAAAAATGAACAATTTCTTGTTTGGAAATCTACTCTTTTTATAGAGAAACAACAACAAGGATTTTCTTAAGATACACAGTAGGGAAGTTTTCAGAACTTATTTTCAACAGTAAAGGCAATATTGTAACATTCAAAAACTTAGAAAACAGAGATATCTTAGTTTGCTTCCCCAGTGCAGAGTGCATATGAGGGGAGAGCTAAATTATTCTACATACAGCTCCTGAAAGTATCTCACGATCCTACATAAACCCAAAATATGAAAGCAAGAGAGCTCTGCTTTTCCCCCCCTCGAGGTAGAGCCTTTGAAGTTTGGGGATCTATCAAACACAGCTTCAGTTTGGTATGTCCAACCCCACCACCACCATCCATGTGACTCCCTCTGCATCATTCCATCGTCACTACACACCCCCTTATATAATCATTTTCTCTGAAATTTCTGCCGCTGACTCTCTTTAAAAGCTGCACATCCGTGGTTTTAGACTGTGTGCAATAAATAGAGACATGAACGCAGCATGTTTGCACGTGAACAAGTGTTGAGTATACAGCATGTGCGGTATGTTGTGTGCACGGTTTGGCTACAGGTGGCCAGTGGCCCTCAGCCAGACAGCCCCCACCCCATCCACCACCCCTCTGCACAGGTGACCTTGCAGCCTGTGAAGTCTGCAGTGCAAAAACTTCAGAGAGCAATGACTGGTTACATCGGCTGATAAAGGGGAAGGAGATAGACAGAAATGGAGAGAGGGGATGAGGGGTAGAGACAGCTGCCGCTCTGTAGATTAGAACTGAAAGCAGCTCTCTCTCTTTCTCCCTCCCTCTCTCTCTCTCTCTCCCTCTCTCTCTCTCTGAGCTCAGCTTTGAACTGTGTTTTTGCCTGCTGGAGTTGGTGATTGGCTGAAAAGCTAAGTTTACACTGCAGAGTCAGACTGGGGCAATTCTCTCAGCACAGGATTTAAATCTGACACATTAAGTCTCACACCCAGTTTCATAAAAATAGACCGTCGGCACCCTCTTCACCAAGCACAACGGTAATCATCTAGAAATTGAATTTTGCATCATTAATAGCTTTGGCATTTGTGATGCAAAAGGTTTGAAAGTTTTGCAATTTCATGACAGAATTTGAAAATCTAGTGAATGTGCACTGATGCCAACCTGGCCTTGTAATCCCCAGGCTTTCAAAAACTTCATTACCTATGAAAACCCCGGCCCCTGCCCTCCAGGGCCTCAAAGTCCCATAAAACTTATTATTGTTGATCTACACTCCAGCAAAGCAACAACTGGCACAAACCACTAATCATCAAATAGGTTCTGAAATTATTTTAAAAGCAGTGCCAAGCAGGAGGACACGCCACACTGCTCAAGGCCATGAATGATGGGATTGAAACCCAGTTTAAACTAATCCAAGGATTATCAAAACATGTTTAAACAAGGGAGAGGCGGGGGTTTGCGTGTGTAGCTGGAGAATAAAGCAACGTATAGAGCTAAGTGCAGGTGTTAACAGTGGGAGGTGGGTTTGCACACAGAGAATGAAACTCCTGCAGAGATTTTGGTGCAATGAAAGAATATGAGTGTGTTGAAGAAAGTTACTCACTCCATCATAGATGCCGGTATGGAGCAGCAGTCCTGTATTGCAGTGAGTGGAGAGGTGAGGTGGGCCGTGTACGAGGCTTCCACCACCTGTTTGTTCCTGTTCACCACATCCAGGTAGCGGTTAAACTTCTCTCGAATCTTCTTGGCCAACTGCAGAATGCAAACACAGACATGTTAATTAGACCATGATCACAGTTTTACATCTGCAAAACCCTAAGATAACTTTTACTTTCCAGGCTGTATGGAACATCATCACACCCACAAGTATGTACACACACACTTGAATGCAGAGACAGATACTACTGATACTTTAGACTGTTCTCATCTGGTATTGACAGAATTGCCAGGATTTAACTCTACAAACCTCAGCCCACATCATTATTTTTCACCAAGGCTGTTTTTCCACTGTAGCAGAATATGCTGAGAGAAACATGAATCTAGTAACTCTGGTTTAAAGGTGCTGCTGCACAGTGTTGTATAGTCACGTGTCCATGTGAAAGAACACAGTTAATATTCAGAAGTGATGCTAAACAACATCAAAGATGCCCAGACCTCAGGCTGCACTAAGTGTGAAATCCATCACTGTTAAAAACAGAGCAGAGTGATGGATGTGTGAGGCTGGAGGACATTAGCTGCTCTCCACTTCCACACAGCAAAACCTTCATCATTAAATAAGAATATCCTCCCTGAAAACACAACACAGTGCCAGCCAGATGTGAAAGCTGGGAGCTGGAGCATTCATGGAAACCAGTTGCATTGCACTGCTCTTATAAAAATGCACTGGATTCTTTTTCTCTTTGACGTGGCACATTTATTTTGGTGGTCATCTTGCACATTCAATTTCATTTTTTTAAAAAGGGAAAGAAGTCACCTACAAGGTTCCTAAAGGTCTTCTGAGGTAGATTGGTTGGTTGTTGGAGTGGGATTCGCCTTTAAGAGGCCTGGAAACCAAAAAGCAGGGAGCTGCTAAACAAAGACTGGATGGCTAATTCAGCTGTGTTTACTGGGACCCTTAATGCAAGCCCCTCAACATGCATACATTATGCTTTGTCTTTCTTCCTCTGAAGGACTAGGTTCTGGTTGAGCACACATCTCACAGAGCTCTTTCAAAACGCAGCTCAAGCTTCTCTTGGGGAAACTAATAACCAGCGCTGTAGCAGCCCCCTGGGGGACATTAATAACCAGCGCACCAGCAGCTCTTCACAACAGATCCCTGTTCTCGCTCTCTTTGTTTGTCATAATGCCTTTAAAGGGATGATGGGAAGGAGTGTGAGGAACTTCCACTCAGTCTGAGACATCACAAGTATATAAGCTGTTATGGGTTATCCTCTTAGTTTGAAAGTTGTCACATGATCCAATGGTTTACTCAGGGTCTGTTAAAGAACTAATCGCCATCATTCCTCTTGATCATCTAGACCAAGCATGGGGAACCTATTCCACAAAGAGCCAGTGTTACTGCAAGTTTTCTCTCCAACCAAGCAGCAGCTCACCAGACTTGACTCATTCAATCAACTGATCTCAGTCTTCAGACAGTTGATTGGTCAAACTGTGTGTTCTTGGTTGGTTGGAACAAAAACCTGCAGCCACACCGGCCCTCTGTGGAATAGGTTCCCCATGCCTGATCTAGACCAATAAGACACCACTGTCTAATGCTCACTAACCAGGACTGAGAGTTCTCAAGAGTTTGTTCCTGGTCTGGACACTGATTGGACTAGTTCCAGATTACATCTCCAACATGCTCCCCCAGTTTATCAAGACAACAGGTCTCTTAGGCCACAGACAGTTTCTTGACATTTGTATTTGATTGAGTTTTCAGTGTGTATATGTATACTTCTTCCTCTTAAATTGTGTCATCAGCCAATCTACGTGAGGCTGCGATACAAACATCTACATATCTGACAAATTGTTATGTCACTACTCAAGCGAGGGGAATAGTGCTGCGTGGGCTGGAAAACAAACATGGACGGCCAGTTTAAAAAGCAGGATGTATGAGGAAGTCTGCCTCTACCCTGACCTCTATACAGTTCGGCAGCTCTTCTTTTTGTGTGCATGCATGGAATATGTAGATGATCATCTACTGTGAGAAATGGCTGTGTATCCATAGTGTCTGCAGCTGTCTGCATTACTTCTCCACAGATGAGTAGAACTGAGTATTTGATTCTATTCAACCTGCCAACCACTGTAGCATCTAAGCTAACACCTGGCAGGTTACAGGCAACAAAAAACAAAAAAAAAAAAACTGTGTATAATAATGTCGCAAAATGACAAAACTCAATTCAATACCTTTTTGTGTATAAACCCAAATCTTTTGATCTTTGAAAATATAGTTCTCTTTGTGGGTAAATCAAAAGGTAGTGTGGCTACGGCTACTCAAATGAATGATTCAAATAAATGGGGATGCACATGATCTGAATTCAAAGTGTTTTAATACATATGTAAATTCTTTCTCAGATTCAAAATTTACAAAACCTGCAGGAGATTTCTCATGGCTGTGGTCTGAATACTTTGCAAAAACCATTTTAAGTTACCTACTCAGCCTTGTTGAATGCCAAAAAAGGCTTATTTCCACAGTAACTGGACCCCCTTTGTTCACATCCCATAATTACTGGTGTCTGTAAAAGAGCTGTGATTCAAGCCAGGAACAGGGAAATGTACCGCGACCCACTGACCGCTTGTACACCTAATCAGTCGCCCGCTATTCCTATTAGGGGTTTAACAGAGGCCTGAGGCACACCCCACAATTACTGCTACTCCACCACAAGGAACACACACACACACACACACCGAGACACTAACATATGCACTTTTACACACATACACACACACACACACACACTTAAAAACACACAATCTTTGTACCCCCCTCACACACACACACACACACACACACACACACAGTACTGTCCACGCACGGCAGCATGGCAATTAGCTGTAGTGGACTTTGTATTAAAAAAGAGGAAAAAGGGCCAGTGTTCAGCCGAGCAGTGTTTCCATAGCCGGGGGGGGGGGGGGAGAGTCACACAGAGGGAGAAAGTAGGACTCAAACTTTTAACTGTGACTTTAAAGAAACCAGAAACTTTAAACTATGCAAGTTAAAGCTTGGGTTACGGTCTGCCGCAGCACAGCCAGCACCAACCTGTGCTCAGATTAACCACTGTCTAACACATGGAGCACCTCTCTCTGCTCCTTGACCCATCAAACCAGTTTGGAGCGTTTGCAGCACTCAGTGGGGTTGGTTGGTTGAGCCACAGAGCTGGAGCGGGTGAAATTGGTGCTGGTGGAGTTTTAAAGGTTCGCCAGGCCGGCCAGTCTTCGACCAAAGCCACAGAGGTGTTTATTGTGCGTATTACTTTGGACTGTAGGGTTGAAGTCCGTGCAGGAAACAAGCGCAGAATGGACACAGGTCTGTTCTGGAGACTGTAGAAGCTCTGACGTGGTAGAAACCGGTCTGTACATGCCTTGCTTCTTCCCCTTGGATGAACTGATTTTGTTATCAAATTAGCACATCTCAACTGGTGCTTTCAACGATGCTTCAAATGGTCCGTCGAGCTTTTACACTGCAGGCTTTGTTCACTGTACAGATGCTGATGTAAATATTTAACATGATTTGATGAAGAACAAAATATGGTTCAACCCACAAATAGAAACGCCTCCTGCCTACAGGTCTGTTTGGAAAACACTGTCAAGGAGCTAAAAAAATATGTCTCACAAGAATTATTGCAGCTACTCATCACAAACCAATCACTCATATAAAGCTTAAATTGTAGATAGATTGTTTACATGATCTTTCCAAGAGGAACTGATATGTATTAAGGATAGCATCTCTACTTGATTTCCTCTGGATGCTGTAGGACTAGCTGCAGCTGGCGAACACCTACCAGGAGGGGAAGATGGTGAAATTTTCAAAATCTCATTTTTGACTTGAATAGAACAATTTCTTGCTGCCCTTTTCCTTCCATTTCTTAAATGTCACCTCATGAGGATGAATCTACCCGAGTCACAGCTGTAATTTAGAGATTCAGTTGTAATCTCAGTGTCTTTTTGTCCTGTAGATAGTTTTGAACATTGTTTTTTTCCCAAAATACTGCAGATAAAAGATACTATATGGTTTTCAAGTATCTACCATTTAGTTTCAAGTCTGGCAGTAGCTTTTGTTTTGTTCTTCTTATAAACACTATCTTTATGTGATCTATCAATTTTAAGTCCTAATAATCCTCATCATGGTGGGAATGTCCTGAATCACTTGATCTTGGGGTCCAATCATGGCATTTTGATGGATCATATTTGATGGATCATATTAGAGAAATAAAGCTTGCTATGATAAAAGGTATTGAGGGTAAAAGGTATTGAGGTATGATATCGGGGAAACAATCAAAAACACACCTGTGTGCTGTTAAAACTGTTCTGTTTTGCACATGCAAACCATAAACCAACGTAAAAAACCGAACTGCAGGCAACAGTTTTAATTCATGAGATCCACTCTGACAGCACATGTCAGTGAGTGCAACAGGCAGAATGCATTCATAAAGCAGTCAGGAACAGACTCAAAGACAGAGAGAGAGGGAAGGCTTCAGTCATTACTGAGGCTGAGATGTCTGCGTGTCTGACTGAATAATGAATTTCCAGAGGAGAAACTCATCCGAGAAGCCGGTGGCTCCTCTCTGTAGCTCCTTGGCTCCTCTCCCTGCTCGGTCGTGGCCCTCTCTTCCTCTGCAGATATTCTCCTAATTGAGTCTCGCCTTGGCTCGGGGACACAGCCCCCGTCTGCCCAGAGAGAACAAGTCAAGTCATCTCTGCCAGGGCTGTCATCTGAATTAGTTGGCAGCTGCCTCGGTGGGGTTACAGTCAGAATGTATGGGCAGTCTATGAGCTGCCTGTGGATATAAAATAGTTAAACTCCTCCAGCACAGATCCAGAATGAATGAAATCAGCGCTGCACTGGGACTGAGGCTTATTAAAATACACCAAGTCCATGTGACTGCTATTGAAAACCTCCGACTATTGTAGCTCAGGTTCCTGAGAAAGGAATTATTTGTAAGAGTTGGCCTACGATCCAGACTTGCACAACAGGTTATGATGATCAGGATGAGTGTCACTGCGGCCTGGAAACACTAGCAGCTATAAAACTATTTTTCAGTAGAGAACAAGAATCAGCAACACTTCAAGGCCAATTTGAGCTGCTTCAGGAACAGTAAATAGTCAAAAGTTGAGAAAGGATATATATGTCTCTCACACACACACATGCACATATACACTGCACGCAGATGGATACACTGGTGCACACGGTCACGGGAGACACGTAAACAAAACATCAACCTGTCTGTTCTTGCTGGTGGCTGTTTACCAGTCTGTTGTTTACTGTCACTCTTCCAATATCCTCGACACACAAGTGAAACCACACACACTCACCCACACCATGCGATGCCTGCATACAATCATGACTCACTTTGACACTAGACGCCAGAAATTCCTCGCATAGTTTTCTGATCTACGACTCGAATGCCAAACATAAATTCTGACTTGTGATTCAAAATCGTTTACTACTAATCTCTGGACTCTGGCGCTGCCATGTTTGTTCAGAGATACAATTCTCTCCTTCAGACTGTTTTATTCTGTCCAACTGCAGCTCTGCACTCACATCATGAGCGAAGGGAGAGAGGAGAGAGAGAGAGAGAGAGAGAGAGAGAGAGAGAGAGAGAGAGAGAGAGAGAGAGAGAGAGACAGACAGACAGACAGACAGACAGACAGACAGACCACAGATGAGTAGAAAAAGAGAACTTCAAAGCCAATGAGGCAGCAGCCGTAGAATTTTAATAAACCCAATTTTTCCTCTGATGGCAAGAGTGTGTGTGTGTGTGTGTGTGTGTGTGTGTGTGTGTGTGTGTTCATTGTGGCTGAATTGAAACCTACAAGACCACAAACAGACACCATCCATGCCACTGTATGCATGCACAACCAATACGTACACACTCTCTCTCACACACTCACACATACACACACACAGAGGGGGAAGTAGAAGCCTTTGTTACTCACCTGCTGCACTTCTGTCTCTCCGTTTGATGTCTTCTCGGTGTACACAAACGAGTTGAAAATCCTCTGTGGGGAGACAGAGAGAGAACGAAGCAGAGACAGTGAACATGGAGATCTGTAAATCCAATAACTGAAAACCACCACCTGAGAATGAGTGCTGGTTTAAACAGGTCAATTTTAGTTTCAGGCGTTGTTGAGCAGACAGCTTTGTTATTAACACGCTGAGATATCAACCACAAAGTGGCCTATAAAAAGGGGGATTTACATGCTATTGCATTATTATTACTCAACATGTAGTCAACAGTTCAGCCATTCACTATGGAGCTGTAACTATTCACAACCCAGAGACCAAAACTGAAATAAAAACATCCACAGCCACAGGCCACAATAGCAGAAGACAGAACGGCACACACATACATGGAGCAGCAAATGTTTTGGGCCAAATAGCAAAAGGGGCTCCTAATTGCCCCTCATATTACAGTGCACTGATGTTGCCAGGGCATTAAGTGGGCCCCTGTATACCTATTGGATTGGAGTGGTAGGACCCAGAGTCTCGGATCACCACTTAGTATGAATAATTTCAAAACATTAACATGACAACTAAAAGACATGTTAATGAGTCGTTACAGTGATAGATATTTGTAGTTGCCATGCCCAAATGTTGCTAATAATAATAATAACACTAATGGTAGCTACGCTCTGTGCAGGTGTTCTTCCGTCAGGGCTCTGGCATTGTGTATTTTGGCTCACTGACTTATTGGCACATCAAAATGTGACAAACGCGTTAGTCACACACCACAGGTCATTAGTTAGACCTGATCTTCTCCTGCTGCAACAAGTCAAAGGCAGAAAAAGTTCAACCAACAAGTCATCAATCAGTCATATAAAATTTATAACATCAGAACCAAACAAACATGAGGTGTAAAGCAGACGACTGCTTTGTGGTGTATTTGGAAGTTGAAAGCGATGTGTGGGTGTTGACAGTGTCCTCACAAACAGGTGTGTCAATACATCAAATGAACTTCCATTGAATCTGTTACTGTTACTTAGTTACTGTTTTGGCTCTAGTGCCAATAAGTAATGTTGACATTCACAGTTCTGCTGAATTTCTCCGTGCAAACAGGTGCAGAGACATTTTATTACTGTTCCTGAGAGAATGATAAACCTGTTTATCTCCCAAACCACCCGCCCATAGACCCAGACAGTATGGCCCTGTCATTTCCATCAGTTTCTTTCTGGGGAGGAAAATGCGTCACCTGCTGTCTTAAGTCTGGAGATCAGCCATAACCCAAAATGATGGTTTTCATGAGCCTGAACCACAAGGTGATGGTAAATTTGCCCATTCAGCTTCCAGACTGAAGCATTTTAATAGTCCTTGATTTATATTGTTAAGTGAATAAGAGGCAGAGCAGTACATTAAGGCATGGAGAAAATGAGTCCTGGTGTGACCTCAGCGCTCAGAGAGCAGCTAAAAAAAAAAAAAAAAGATTTTAAGAGCAGCTTGAATATGGACCTGCTCACACAGACACACACACTCACTAACACACAGGCATTTGTTCAGATGGTCTCTGGGGTTCCATCAGCTAAATATTCTTTCTCTTACACGCGAGAGAAAACACACACACATTTCCCAAAACACAGGCAGCAGCACTATGTGGCAGCTACAGAGTAAAACTAATGTTTGTGTTGAGGCAGCAGGTAGGCAGGTGGTTCACTGTAAGCTGCCCCACCGCTCACAAAGCCTTAAATTGCCTGGTTCCACGCTACAACCGTTTCCTGCTGCCTGTCCACACCTTTTGTGAGACACATTCCAGAGGACACCAATTACCCAGAATGCACCACGTCTAAAGAACTAACCCAGGAGCTGATTCACTTCGGACCACTACTATTGCCTGCCCATAGGTACACCTTCCTACCCTTTAAATTGATTTCTACAAAGGCTTACAAAACAAAGTAAAGCTTCAGTTTCATGCCGTCAAACAGGAACACGAGTGGATCTTTTCAAGATACTGTGGTTTTTTGAACATCAGTAAAACGTGAACTATTCCGGATGCCCGGTTTTCAAATAGTTTCTTGGCTTTGTATTAAAGGCAGGGCTGCAACAAAGGATAACTTCGACCAATTAACCTGCTTGATCCCACCTGCTTCGTCTCTCAACAGAAAATGTTCATCCTTAGGTCTGAGCAGCAGTCCCAGTGTATTCCAATTACTATAAAGTCAGGTGTGACTCTGAGAAGATGAAATGGTTGCTTATCAAAATAGATGATCACGTTTCTGTTGTTTAAGTAATTGACAAATAAGTGGAGCTCTATTTAAGGGAAACATACACAAACACTGACACAAAGTCAGGCAGGGACAGACACAACTGGTCAGTCATATCTCTTCACAACAGCCTCTTGTGAATAATTAGCCCTTTCATACACACTCCTATATACGAAATATTCTAGAAATTCAATTATATCCAACATGACGTACAGTCTGTTGCAGGAATTAGTCCAAAAAAAAAAGCTGGAAATAATTTTTTCAAGCATTCCTACATCTTTTATTGTCTAAGTGGAGTCAGAAGTCCTGGTCATATGGCTGTTTTTGTGCATACTGCTTTCCTTTTTACAGACGATGTGCCAGTAGAGTGCTATACAAACAGTTTCATAATGTTATTATTACACAAAAGCACACACACACACACACACACACACAGCTACATATTTCACTACTCAGTTATTTTCAAAGTGCAAAACCAAGCCTAGGCAGCCTGCTGTTCCACGCCCTTCTTGGTGGAAAAACAACAGGTCCAAGATGTGGAACTGTCAAATAAACACGAACAAGCACACACAAACAGAGCTGCCACTACTTAGCAGGAATCATGTGTTCTCGAAACACTACACTAACAAAAGAGGGGAAAATGGGAAGAGAAATAGGCACTCGCATGGTGAAATACTTTGACTCCTTCAAGCCAGCGATTCTGAAAAGCTGGGACTCAATTCTGAAGAGGGAGAAAACCCCTGTTGTTGATTAGCCACAGGTTAGCTGTCTTTCCCCCAGTGCCTCGAGTGTTTGTTGTTGGAGCTGCTTTGCGGTTTTCACAGCTATGGAGCAGCCAGGGAGGAATGCTCGACTCAGAAACCTGAGAGGCCTGAGGCTGGCTGGGCCACCGTGGGCTTGTGGCCTCCCTTGACCCATAATCAAACACTGAAACGTATACAGACACACACACAGGCTGTTACCCAAGTGTCAGAAAAGTAGCCTACTCAAACTTCCCAGGACACCTTACAAGCTTCCTCCTCCAGGCAGGGCTGGACATGGTAGAAGAAAAAAATATCACAAACCAAACCAAACAATAACTAAAGCAAACATTTGAATTGTTCGGCAGATAGACAGCACGCAAACAGGAACTCTTTTTTTAACTAGTGAAATCTGTTTTAAGAGCTATTTGTTTATTACAATGTCAGGATTAAGCGATGTTTATGTAATAGTAGAGAAGAAACAGGTTGAGCATCACACACTTTCACTCGCCAAGGCCTATCTCTATTGGAAGAAAGTCACCCTCTTGTTTTACTTTCTATCTCTATCTCATTATGTCCTATCCTTAAGTTAACATGCTAACCAGCTAGCTTGTACTGATATCTTGTCATTTTCCGATACAGAGTCACTGTAGCATCCAGGCTGTCCGAAAGAGGTAGCCCTGCTCAGAAGGCATCATTTCAGCTAGTAAATGCAATGGATGAAGCTTTCTCCATGTTCTTGGAAAGTTGGCAGCTGGTAATGCTAATGCTAGCAATGTAGCCATACCAAAACCAATAGCCCTCTTAACCTCTGTAAAAAATAAAACTATAAAATTGAAGAGGAGCTATGTAAGTCTGGTCACTTTTCACTGTTTTGCTAACCCTCCTCCCTCCTCTCCTGCCATGTGCATTTGTTCAATGAAGCTGGTGAGAACGCAATCCATGGAGTGATGGATAACGTTATATATCACATTCGTTTTATGACGTGTATATTTGTGTAGTCTTATCTGTCATAAACAAGAGACTATGGATTACGGCGTGTTTGTGTTGTGGTGCTGCCGAGACGAGAGCTGGGACACCAGGTCGGAGGCGCTGATCTTGTAAAGTTATGGTTTTTGGGCAAGGTGGAAGACAGAGAGCCTCCATTCTCCAACAAGTCATTTAACCATCACAACTGACGTAAAAATCTTGCATAGTTCCTCTTTAAGTGACAATGACAGACAATAAACAACACAAAACATGCACACATGTAATTCTCCATTGCCCACACCATCTTAAACATAAACATGAAGCACCTTCTTCATTCATTCAGTCAAAGGACAACATCATTTTGCAGTATTGGCATGTGGAGTGTACATTTACTGAAGTAGCAGTCCTTTTCTATGAGTAATGAGAGCTCTTTCATAATATCCTCAATTTGTTTCGTGGCTAATGCCATGTCTGACGGAGCACCATAAAACAGACATTTTACAGCCACCTCTTCCAAACAGGCAGCTATAAGCGCAGAAGAAGAATTATATTCAGACTCCTGCCCAGTGATCACAGAGCCCTGGTCTCATTAGGCCAGTTTTTAAATCCACCCACTCTGGGGTTAATCTGAACCACAGATGAGTGCTTCACAGGAATGACTAAACCTCAGTGGAGGCTCAAACCACAAGTTACAAAGATAACCACCATAACCTGTGGCTTTTTGTTTCTCTGATTCTGCAGTAGCCTACATTTATTATAATTATACAAGGTTTAGTTTAATTAATTAATTACTGCCCCGTCCTTCCCCAGCTTTATTCAGTTTTATATCTTAACCTGTTCTCTTCTCGGTTAAGAGGATTAACATGAAGCAAATTTCCCTACAACAAGAAAATACCATGGGTGTTAGTCCCTGCACATTGCACTGGTGAATCCCACACAAAACCATTATTTCCCTTACAAAACAGCACCATGTTATAGCAGCTTATAGCAGTGGTTAGACCATGGGAACCTGCCATATATATGGCATCCATTTAATTGGGCCTACCTCTTCAGCCCTTCTGTCAGCCTCTCTTGGGATACCACAAACTACCCCAAGAGGCTCTTCTCCTTTTAAGTGAATCTTTTGTGCTCAGTGGAGCATTGAATAAAATCCAGACCTAGACCAGTCCAAGG
This sequence comes from Caranx ignobilis, assembly GCA_021432705.1. Classification (NCBI taxonomy): domain Eukaryota; kingdom Metazoa; phylum Chordata; class Actinopteri; order Carangiformes; family Carangidae; genus Caranx; species Caranx ignobilis. Next base: position 3,221,100 of record MU270014.1, read on the forward strand.
ACAGAGATACTGAGAGTCACCTGAGCATGTTTTGAGGGGAAGCACATGGAGAAATGAGAGGGACATTGAACACAACACAAAGATGTGCAGTGAGGGAAAAAAAGGGGAGGGGGCGAGAGTGAGACGGGAAAGACAAGGGGAGGGGGGGGGGGGGTTTGGAAAGAGGAAGTAAGGAAGTGGAGGCCAACTGCAGGGGTAGGATAGAATTGGGAATACACCTATTAGAAATTCACCCAGCTTCAAAGGCCAGAGTGGAGACATGAGCCACACGAACTTGTAATTGCACTGGAGCCACACACATAAAATTTGTACACACAACACACACAAACCCACACACTCATTTTAATCCTGTCTTTAGGGGTTGTTGATCAGTGGTCCAAGGTTTTATCTGTGAACACACTGGAGGGCACATCATTTCAAATGAGTGTGAGTGTGTGTGTGTGCATGTGTGTGTGTGTGTGTAAACAACTCAAAGCTACTGTGTGCCAACTGTGAATCAAATAACTATGTGGGCTATGCATAAGGAAACATGCACAGGGTTATTACAAGTGTGTGTAGCTCATACACTGCTTATCTCGTTGTAGGAAATTTCAATGAATGTGAATGTCTCCCACACACGCACGTACACACACACACGGCTGGAGCGTAGGTGTTTGGGAGCTGTAGGGCCTGAGAGATTGGTTTCAATACAACTGACAGATAAAAGCCTGTAGCCCAAGGGACAGTAACTGCTGCTTCCTCCATGCTGCTGGTATACAGCTCAGCCTCTCTCCTTCCTTCAGTGCTTTACCTTCCCTCCTCCCCCTTGGCTTTTCCTCTCTCCCTCCCCCCCATCCTCCCTCCCTCCCTGCTCCCAGCCAACTCTTCGCTCATTGCACTACAAAGGCCTGGACTCGGGGATTCGCACATCAGAGGCAAAGCCCTGATGTGCATGTGCATGTGCGTGTGTGTGGGTGTGTGTGTGTGTGCATGCTTTCCTAGACCCTTTGCCATGTCTCCATCCTGAGCCTTACCCTCCCATCTCTATGTTTTTTTCCCCCTCAACGCTACAAAGCAGTGTCAGAAAACAGGCATCTGGGAGTGCAAAAATGAAGAGAGAGAGAGAGAGAGAGAGAGAGAGAGAGAGAAATTTCTGTATTTTCACAATACAACAAAAAATGTGAAATAATTGCACCTGCAGTTTAGAGCTCCAGAACACATCGGCCAGAACAACGGAAGAGAAAAGCATCTGGATTCATTCATTCTTCTAAGAGGACAACCCCAGCGCACTGACGTAAAAACTCACGTCCACTTTCAAAGGATTCACTGTATTTTCCATCAATTATGACAAAACAATCTCAGCTCAGTTACGAAGCAGATGTAATTCTCCTCAGCCTTTTCACTTGGCAGCTCTTGTAACTTTACAGCCTCTGTCAGGTGCCTTGTCGTTTTCCACCAAACCCCTAAAATATTCAGTTTACTATGATGACAGTAAAGTCTGAAATCTGCAAATATTTAACACATTTCTTCACAATTTCAGCTTGAAAAAGACCTGAAATATTGTTAAAGCTGGAAATATCTCTATGAAATAACAACATGTTAATGCTGTGTTTACAGCTTGTTGTGCAAAATCCAAGAAGAAGGACTGTCTGTTATTGCTACTTTGGGTTCATCAAAACTAAAACCCTCAGTGTTAGCTTTACATACACACATCTATGGTGTTTGAAATAGTCTTGAATGTGGTGAACATCATCACTAACCAGCAGCCAATAAAGAAGTGGTGATCTTTATCTTTTTTGTTTTGTTTTGTTTTAATTCATTGTCTGTTGCCACTTCTCATTCATCACAGGTTTGTGTTAGCAGTGCCAACACAGACAAGCTTCATTCATAAATCAGACAGCACAGGAAGGAACTTAGGCCATCAAAGAATAACTTAAGGATGTATCTTCATTTGACGACTGGTGATACCGACACCATAAACAAATCAATACCTAATCTTCCCGTTAATCTTAGAGAACCTCAACAAAGTTGGATTGATCATTACTGCACAAGAGATGGAAGAGTCTACACAGACTACAGTGTATTTTATTTCAGAAATGAATCCAAACTCATCGAGGTTGTGACCTTGGCTCTATTAAGAAGAAGGAATAAGAGAAGGAGGGGTTGAGCAGGAAGAGACACGTCAAATCTGAATCTCTAAATGTCATTATAGCGGCCATAGAGAAGCCAAACCCTTGCTAATTAAGTGCGTCTCCGTTTCAACCCAGTGGAGCAGGTTGGCTAATTAAATGACTGGCCGTCGGTGTCTGCCAACTGCTTGCTGCTGCATTTAGAGGGTGCTGGGGGTCAATTTAATTTGCTTGAATCTAACTAACGGACAACCTGAGGCAATGGCTCCAAAGCCTCAGCCCACACACTGTGTCAGAGTGGAGTGTGTGCATGTGTGTATGTGGGGAGTGTGTGTTGTGCACAGCCTCCTAGTCAAAGGACTGAAAAATAACATAGTGAGCTCTGATTCACAGAGCTCCATTTTCAATCTTCTCTACATGTATTTGTTCATGTGCACTTGAAAAAGAGGCAAAATCTGGAGGATTGCTGCCATGTGCATTAATGATCAGCTCAGCTTTGATGTCTTCATAGAAATATAACTTGGTTGTCATAGTGATTTGACTGTAATGGATAACATAGTTTAAGATCCAATTTTAGGGCAAAGTCTAAACCTCAGGCTGCTCTGGGCGCTTCACAGAAACACACTGAATTATCACATCTTAGCCTCACTGTGACCGAGTCACTTCCACACTGTGACTGCTGAACTAAATTTCACTCATAACACTGGGAAAGGAAGTGAAATGATTGGATTCTTTGAAGCTAAACATTTGCCACAGCTTTTTAAATGAACTATATAATTGTACTGATATAACCAATAAGAGGAAAAACCAATGCCGGACCTCACAACTGCATCAAAGGTTGGAAAAGTGGACACAACTACACAACTAAGTGAGTCCAAGCTGTAAGGGTGTGGTGGTGGTTTCAGCCAGCTGTCAGGTCGTCCAGCTCCAAGACATAAATTGAAGACTGGGAACCTGTTCAACAAGTGTCCAAGACACTGGACACTGACCACATATGATTGCTTTTCAGTGTGGAACAACTTCTAAAAAAAAAAAAAGGCAGCACGGAACAATGGTGTTTAAACAGTTTCCACCAGAGTCCTTACGTCCAATTCAATTCAGCTCCAGAAATGGTTTGACATCTTGTTGATGAAGTGCTTGTGCATTTCAGTAGACAAATATGGACAATGCAGCTTTCAGAAAAGACACAGTGGTCTAACGAGCTCCATACAACACACATGGTTCAAAAAAAAAGTGCTTTAACAATCAATTGATAAGCAAAGTACTTCATTCATACTACTGATCGTAGTAACTCTAACCTGTACATTTGGTTCCTGCATGTATTCCTTGGCACCACATGTTTTGTTAAACTTATTGAGATAGCAAGACTGTTCAAAAAAGGTTCAACAAAACAGACCCAGCAACCTGTTCAGGAAAAAACCAAAATCCCAGGAAACTCGTCATATGACCATTACACATGACCAAGTATCAGCAAGTGTTTTATAAATATAACTCCACAAAATGTCCCAGTCAGCAAGGAGCTCTTGACTGGAGTCTCTTTATCTCCCCCTCCCTGATTTAAGCCAAGCTCTCTTCCAGTCCAGTGCAGTGGGAGAGAGAAGCCTGTCAACTATCGGGTGCTGCGGTTCTGAAATAACAAGACCCCCTTTTGTCCAAACAGTGTCAGGGCCAAGAGAGAGAAGGGGAGAGAGAGAGTCACCACCACCACCACGCACAACCCCCCCCCCCCCACACACACACACACACACACACACACACACACACCTACACGAGAGGCTCTCAGTCTCGGCCTGGGATGTTTGCTCTCCCTCTCCACCAGACAGCATATAATGCTTTCCACATGTGAGAGAAAAAAGGGAGGGAATGGAGGCTGGAAGAGAGAATATAGGAGCAAAGGGTGGGGGGTGAAGACAAGACAGAGATAGAGAAACCATGGTTTGATACTGATGTCTCCACAGCAGAGACAGGCTTAGTGTTTAGTGTTTACTTGAGGCTATGGCTGAATAAAGATGTAAAGTTGGACAATCTAATAGAAATTCAGCCTTTATTTAATGATAACACAGAGACACAGTAAAATCTGAGTCACGAACACACAGGTACTAGAGCGACATGGACCTACACATTTATTTTACTGTTGCAACTTTTCTTCAGGGAGAAGATCATTGTTTCGTTCTTTTGTTTCACCATCATTTTCCCATTGTAGTTCAGACTGGTTTTTAATAAAAAAACACTGTATACGAATGATGTGTATTTCTACAGTGCAATTGTTATTGTGTGACTCCACCAGAGGAGCTTTGCATGATTTTGTAAGAAAAATCCTTATTTACCTCACACTGCCTGTAACGCAACCCCTCAGGCTGCCCCCACCCCACCCCACCCCACCCCCAAAGCCTACCTTTTTCAGAACGGCCAACATCTACAAACATAAAATCATCGTCTCACTACTGCTTTTGAAAACAACATGTAGCTACTATGACTAACTACTAGAAAAATAACATAATTGATTTTACTAATTGGAAATGTACCTGTTATTGTGTGTTTGTATATATAAACCAGTCTATAATGGCCACTGTTAATAGTTGTACATGTTCAGAAATGCACTACAATTCAAACTGAGACTGAAACATCATTGTTTAACCCGGTAATCAGAGCAGACAGACATCTGAACATCTGTCTCACAGGGATGACTTTTACAAGTGTTTATCTCAGTATCTGAAACTTTGGCTGCATTCAATAAGGTTGTCTGACAGTATAGCATCAAATATCGGACAGAAAATAAGGGAAAGCATGTTTGCTGTGGTATCAAAATACATTATAGCATGTTTAGCATGACCACATTTAGCCCTCCTATTGAGACAAAGGATGATAATGAACCATGCAAATCGTGCCTCAGCCTCAGTCCAAAAAAATGAAGCATTGTGCCTAAAATGAGACACATAATCTAGCAGCTTAGTGAATGTAAATGAGGTTTCTCTCTCCCTCTCCCCCTGAGTGTCAAGAAACAATGACATAAGTGTTATGAGCGCTCAGCATCAAACGATGGAAAAGGAGGGGAGCGGGCGAGCAGAGAGACAGCCAAGACAAAGTGCCCTAAATTGTCTTAAATGTTTTAATTTGAAATAAATGTGATATCCTCGCACACATGCATTTCAGCAGCCACACATCTGATAATCCTCGTTCCTCCTGCTAGGTGTGTCCCCAGGAACATATGTCAAGTAAATGTGGTCAGAGGCATTGGGTCCAACTTATTTCCTCTCTGCAAAGCCTTTTAAAATCAAAACAGTTTAGCCATTAAAACAAGGCCCCAGGCCACAGTAACATGCACTAATCATACTTGACTAATTAGACATACTAAAACAAATTCTTATTCCAAGTTTTTTTGTGATAGTTTATATAACTGTCTAAAACTCGTGGTTTTTAGGAAGTGGAAAACCCAGTGATCATATTTAAATATACAACACGAGATTCTAATAGGAAATTATATTGATCTTGGATATGGTTTTAGTCTGAATCCAGTGACACACACACACACACACACACTTTGCAGCAGTACCACCAGGCCAGCAGTGCATTATGGGACTAGCAACTTGCTGGTAAAGTGGAGCCAATGTGAAAACGTTCCAAAAGACAGATCAAAGCTGCATACCTGAGCACCTCCATTAAGCTGATAAAATCTAGGAGAGAAAGAGGACGAAAACAAAACCTCACACACTGCGGTCAAATTAGTTCAACAAAAGAATGTGGGATAATGAGAAAACTCTGTTTTTATAGGGGCTTTGAAATGTTTCTCCATATCAAAAAGGCCCATAAATGATGTTGTTTGTGTTCGCGTAACGTGAGCGAGACTGGCCAAACAATGATCGCAGTTAAACCACTGAGCACCATGCAGGCATGCACAGAGCGTCACTGATGATGTGTAAATCTCGTAAATAAGTGAGGACTAAGGCAATGAGTCAAAGCGCTTTTCATTTGACCAACTTCATGACATGAATGCTAGTAAAATGCGGTGGTGATCGGGGTGAAGGAGTTCATAAAAAACTAAAAAAGAGCCTCTTGTGGTTTGCCAATGCGTGCCATCTGTTCCTTTAACTGTTGGTTGAGACCTATAGTTGGATCATAAGTCTATTTACAGTAGAAGCCCTATAGGAACAGATACTGACACTACTTTTGTTTGTTTGTTTACTTCGTTTAACTCAAAGAAAGCAGAGACTGAGTCTTTACAAAGTTCTCTGACAGAAATGAGAAATGGAAAATTACTAAATTACAAAAACATGCTGGGCTAACATCCACTCCATGTTTCGTCTTACAGCTGGAGTATATACCAAAATAAAATAAACACATCAGGAATATCCCTTTTAGAAGCAAATATGTACACCAGAATGATAAATAGCATGACTGTAACAAACAGGCAGCACAGCAGTGCAAAACCATGCAAAATTCTCCAAAACACTTAACCTTCAGCCACCCCAGGGCGCAACGCCAGTCTGGCAGCAGCCTCTGGCACCACGAGTCCCAGTCACACCCTGGTGGTACGCCCCGCCAGGGCAAAACCCTCATACTTATACTTACCTAGATTGAAAGATGTCAAAAGAATCAGCGAGAGGCAGATAAACTGTAAGTCAGGGTCAAAGAAAAGGCAGAGGAAGAGAGACACAGCGCAAAGAGCCTGTCACCCGGTGCCAATAAATTTATAACTTTGATATACGCTTCCTGCCAAGACAGCCCCCCTCCCAGCCAAGTGAAAAGATGTTCAGATGGGGCGCCTGCTCTGTCTGCACAAAGTATCCTGGATTATCTTCACATTCCTATGCTGTGCACTCATCTGTGAGGCCTTTACTTGCAGTTTACAAGCATCACTATACACCATTTGTATACATGAGCAAACCTACAGATCACTTGTTACAAGTCCTGTCACCATGTTAAGTTTCACTTCTGCTGAACTTATACCAGCTCTGAGTGAACAGCCACTTAGAAAATGAAAGTTGTAAAGAATTTCTGAATGTGGGATGTGGAAGGAATGGGAAGACTGAGGGAAACAGAGGCAAGAGAAAAAAAGATCAAGATGGAAAACACAGAAATGGCCAGAACAACAATATCATGTGTGCATATTTACACAGGTAAATGTGAGGGAGAAGCAGGGGGGACAACAAAAAAAACAGACAGGCGACCAGAAAGATGGTGAGATGGAGAAGAGATAAAGAAGAGAAAGGACACAGGACTAGATGGGGAAAAATGTTCCCGGGGTGGTCTGCCTCTCAGGTTTCTGAGCATGATGTGAGATCATGTCTGGCCACTGTTATGAGGTCCCTCTATAGACAGAGTGCTTTGTTCTACTTCATGTCCTCTTAGGCCAGTTACACGCACTGATTAATAAAGGCATGGGTCAGTCTGCACACAGGCTTACGCTACATATGATACTGGTTTTCCCTCTGCCAAGTTAAACCTAGCCCACAGTGGTCCTGCTGACCCTTGTTGGCATGGCATGCACACAAGAAAAGGGATATGTGAATCAGATTAGACTATCACTTTAAGAATGTGCCTGAATGACATACCCAAATACCCAATGCCACATTGCACATTAATGCACACCCATGTCAAATCTTAGCGCAAATATGGCAATGAACACTTTTGTTTCAAAGTTATGTGCAGCTAACGAACGACACCTACAAAGCCTGATAGTCTTGTGTTTACACTAGTAACCAAAATCCACCTGGAACAACAGTCAGACAGTATGATCCAAAAAGAGCCTTAAGCACTGCAGGCTGTTACATCATATTGTATCATCTACTGCATCAGATGTTTTTTTCTTTTGTTGAAAACACACCAAATACACAAGCGGCCAAAGTTGAAACAAAAAAAAAATAAGCAAAATTTACTTTGTCGCTGCGGCTTTTCCTTTTTCTTTCGAGATAAATGAAGAGCAGAAGTTCCTTCAGTTAGATCTGGCATGAACACAGAAACCCATACAAACAATGTCTGTTGCTCTTTTCCTGTTTCAACGCCATTTTAATAAACAACATCAAGCTTTGAGTTTCACATCTGAATAGTTTTCTATTTAACATATCACTGTCATGCATGCTTGGTAAGTGGTGAAAACTTTGTTACACTTGGCTTTCTTACAGTCCAAGTGTATCCTGTATGATTTGGTCTGCTGGGTAGACTTTACCAATAACAAAAACATGCTTTCTAGTAATACTTGCAGGTTCAGTTAAGAGTTTTAAGATGTCAGACTTCTGTAGCCACCACTTTATACTGGGCATGAACTAGATCCAGTACAAGGAATTGTTCATACAACAGTTTCCCAAAGATTTTCTACCTGACGACAGAAATGGAAAAGACAGAGGAATTCACTTACGACTACTACTAACATAACATTGCAAAGTGGAGTGATGTATTCCATAGCGTAACACACTGCAGTACAGTACAGCATAGTAGAGCATTGTGACATCAGATGATTAACTGAGCACAGGATTTGTGTTGACTGGTCAGTGTGCTGAGGGAGGGAAGCAACAACCTGGGGGCTGTCATTTGGGTGGAAAACATCAGTCTATGCTTTGCACACATGCACAACTCTACTATACTACAGACTAGTGCATAAAAATGATGCATTCAGGTGCAGCTCATCATGCATCCAGAGTTTTTTCATACTACAGTCTAACACCTGACTTGTTGACATCACCAGTGCAATGCAAATGCACTCCTTTCCTCTCTCACAAATGCACACACCAGTGATTTAAAGGAGGACAGTTTACGAGTTGCGACCCCAACTTGCGGCAGGAAACCACAACGCCAAAGTACACACATAAAATACATGCACAAACACAAATCTCCCTTTTCTCTGTATTACTCAGCTGCCTCTGCAGGATAGCACAATCTGTAACAGAAGTCAGGAGACACGTTTAGAGAATGAAGAGACAAAGCAGAACAAAAATAGTGGGAAGGCAAAAAAAAAAAAAAAAGAATGAAGGAAAAGAGGATATTGACAGAAACTTTTCATGAACTTCCTCATTAGAAACCTCTGGAACACATAGGCCTAACATTTGGAGACGTGTTTGAGAGAAGTCCTTGGAGGTTGAGGGTCTCCAGAGAGATGAAAGGCAGGGAGGAGAAAATAGAAATGCAAACAAAGAGAGATCCCTATCTGTATCCAAATCTGTTGGTTTTGTCTGAGATGAGGGACAATCGGCATTTCAGCAACTACCCAACACAAAGAATGGTTTAAAAGAGGCTTATGCACTTATCAACCAAAAGCATGTCTTGCCTCATCTCAAATAAAACAATGATATAAAGTTACTACATGGTTTTCTGTCCAATTAGCTACATTTAAGATCTAGCTGCAGCTAACTAGCTTAGCTAGAGAAAGAACTTATGGAAAAACAAATTTCTCTGCTTTTATAGAGAACGACATTTTCTTGTGACACACTACATTCATTTTGCTATAGTATAGGCTATTTGAAATTTTGCCCTGAAGCTAATTAGCTGCTAATTCAATCAGCTACTGTTAGCAGGATAGCTTGTTCATGTAGCGCCCATGCAATGTTGACGCATTGTTATGTTTTCTCCACCACAACCCTGCCAGAAGAAATGTTTTGAAATATATGGGCATATTTCAGGTCTCTTTAATTCAAAATCGTGCTCAGAGGTGACACACATGTTAGCAGAAATCCCTGAAGGACATAGTGAGTAAGCACAAAAGCCTGCAAGGGCTACTGCATGAAAACACAAGCATCCCCGGGAAAAAAATAAAATACGTCAACATTGTGTTCATGAAGAGAAAGTGAAGCCACTGGCAGATTCCTGTTTCTTGCCAAGGCCTCAAGTTTTCCCATTCCACCACAAAAATAAGTTTTCAAGGATGTTGTCCGTACAATAATTTACAGGACAGGAATGGCGAGGTCAGATTATTTGTGGAGGGTGGTTACGCAGCTCGCACACATCAAAATGACATTTGAAAAAGTGTCAAAAACACTGGTAGCCTACGACAGGGCTGCAGTAAAGTCCAACAGCAGAGAAGCTGAATTTGAATTCACTTGGATGGTAAGTGACACCTCCCTCCCTCATTAGGCACCACAGCATCAAGTGCGCAGTCTAAGCATCGAGCCATATCAGAACTTTCATTACTGGAAAAGCTAAAAAAAATATTTACCAACAAGGAATTAGGATTGAAATCTGAGGCATTATTTCATATGCACATATCTTGTGGATGCACAATATGTGGATAAAATGTATCGTTTACATTCATCAACTGTAAAGTAAACCACAGGCAAACACACACACACACACACACACACACACACTGTTTGTGTTTCACAGACGTGTCAAGTCGAGCTCTTAGACAGCAGGCAGGCCTATGGGGGATGTCAGCTGAATATGCATCAGTTTTTTTTTTCTTATGCTGTCTAAACCTCGGAAACCTCGACTATTCAGATTCATGAGTCGATCATTGCTGTGTGCAGAAGCTAAAGTGTGAATGCTTTCAAAAGGGAGAGAGAGCAACAGAGAGAGGAAGAAGAGCGAGTGTTCCCCAAGGACAGTCACAAGTTTCTGGTATGTAAATGACAAGTGGCTTTGCTGTTGTGAATGTGTGGTGGTGAGGGAGAGCAGCTCCTGTGTTATGATGTATGCAGGAGACATATGACAGCTCGTCTCAAAGAGAAGCGTTCCAGCTGGTTCTCCTGCTAGAGCGGACAATCAAAACACCTGGTTTAGGACCTCATTAAACACCAAAATAAATATTCACATTCTAACAGAAAGTGATATAACAGCTTGTCATTTAGATATTGATAAAGACAAAACCAAAATTTTCCTTTTGTACAGTATTTAAAAGAATCCAGTTTCCACTAAATTGCTCAAAAATATCCAAAATGTTCAGATGTACAGATCGTGTCCTCCTTCATTTTGATGTTGCCCACATTGTCTGATATTACAGGAGGAAGAAAATAAGATTATTTATCTATTTTAATCTATTTAGTCTAATTTCTCCAACATTATGTGGTTAGTATTTGCGTCAGTGATTTAAAAGATTTGTCCTCGACCATAATGAAGGATTGCAGACTCAATTGTGATGGTTGTAAAAGTGAAATGTGAAATGATGAGAATAAATCCCTTCTTCATTTATCCATTGACAAAGACAGTACTTGTTTATTATGAATAATAACATAATCATCATAAATTTACTGATGACATTTCATTCAATTGAATAACAGATACATCAAGGCACAAATATCCAGTAGTCCTGTCATGATTTCAAAATCAATTTTTGTTACTTCATGATATTGAGTATATTCTGAATTTGCTCAACCCCTATCACACACACACACAGAGGCAAAGAAATGAAAATAACCCCACTGCTACGCTGCCTGTACACACATGGGGACAACACACACAAAAAAAAATGATCACATTCACATAGGTTCCTGTTCCCACAGAGCTCAGTATCAGTCTAAGAGCCCTTTCACACATAGACCGAGTAACACTGAAGGATTAACGTGTCCAGAAAAGGTAAGAGATCTGCCCTGTTCACACAATCACCAGCTGCACCCCTCTGACTGGCAGTCTTGAAAATGGAGCAGATTTAAGACTGCAGCCTGCTTCCCTTTAAGGACTGTTCACAGTGTGACATCGCCTGAAAGACCAGCAGATTTAAGAGTCTGCATCCAAATACAGTTAAAATCCTGTTTTAGCATTGTTTCAGTTTTACGTGCTATGGACCAAGTGATTAATGTTTGGTGTGGTTCTGTGATTGTTATCAATTTAATGACCGTAATACAAGCACGATCCAATATTTTTTTTCCTGTAGTTATGTGAGCAAGAGCCAGTGATAATAGTGAAGAATACTGATCCAAGAACCCTGTTCCTCAGGGCCACACTAAACCCGCATAAATCATACTTTCTAATGCTTCAGTGAAATCAAATTTGTAAGATTTCCACAGAGGATATTTGTTTGGAGCTACAGAGTGTAGAAAACTGCCTGTAAATAACTTGTATGTGCTATTTTTAACTGACGCAGGAAGTGACATCCTCTGTTTATAGGCATTGCATTACTTTACACCAAATGCATGGACTTTGAATGTGACACATACAAAAATAATTATGCTGCTTTGTTTCTGAAAATTTAGCTCAACTCTCAATACGGTACATCGCCAAAGCTCATTTTCTGCAAATCCGACTGTAACATTTTACTTAAATATCAAAAATGTTCCATAAAATGCAAAGAAAAGGTTGCATCGGTAGATATATTTTGTCTCCTGACCAGCTGCCAAGAGATGCCAGCAGAAGCCCTGACTGGCTGATGGTGCCAGCGCCTGGGCTAGACAGACTGAGAAGAGCTGGCATGGCACCAGCCAGCCAAACCTGGCAACATGCAGGCTGTCTGGAAAGGGAAAAAAAGAAGTCAGAGAGAGATAGAAGTTTGGAATGACAGGAGGGGGTTGGATAAGACTGAAGAGAGCGATAATGTGGGTTTCTTGTAAAAAAAAAAAAAAAAAAAAAAAAGGGGGGTTAATTGATCTGCTGGAGAAAAACACAAATGAGTGCTTCAATAAACTTTTTGGAAGTTTTGCTGTTACTACATAGCTAGCCTGAATAATAACAGGTATTAACTTAACTGTATAGAAGAAACATTGTAAATTCAGCATCAAATTTTATTCCTTAACTCCTTTACAGAAGTGGAAAGTAACACTCCTGAATAAGCACGCTAACCAGCAAGCCCTGACCAGCCTTGGCCACTCTGCCTTGAGTACATAGCACTGCTCATAAAGCGTATCTTACCCACTTGTGTTTCAAATGCAACAATGGCCGAAGCTCTCATGAAACGACATGGACTACCACGTTCTGTGAAAACTTACAAGTCGTGAGATTTCCCCGATATCAACTTGGATGCACAAAGACATAGATTGTCAATGGGAAGTCTTCTTCCATGAAGCTCTGTTTCCCACAGCCAACTGAGTCTTCAGTGGAAAAACATACAGGGACGATCTGGTGATATTCAACACCAGGTCAACATGGAAGTCATCCTCACCCAAAAAACCATTAAGTTGTTTAAAATGTTTCTCCACATTTTTTCTTGTCTCTCTGCTCGACCTGAAGCGGTCACGGCTGTGGTGTTTCTGCATTGCAGGGAAATCAAACACTTTTTTCTCTGACAGAAACTGATGAAATCTGAACTGGTGTCAGGAGTCAGTCTAAAAGAGTTCAGAGCAGATGTTGTTGTTTAAGCAGATGTGGAGTGAGTGTTTGCCAGAGTATGTCTTACGATGATCTCCTGAACCAGAGGAGTAACTGTTTGTCTTTCTTCCTTTGGTTGTTTCAAGCAGATGTTTGTCTAGAGGAGTAAAGGCAAACTCCCAAGGTGTCTTATTGTTCAAATCAAACTGATGCTGCTGCCAGAAACATAAAAATGAAAGAAACGTGTTAGGTCATTGATGCCAAAAAAAAAAATTCCGTGGAAATCTTATTTTAAATATACATGGGATGCAAGCAATGATTGATAGTAATGATAAATGTTAACAACAACTATGAGAGACACAATAGTGCCCAGCTAGCGAACCAGCAAGGTAACCTACCCGTCTCAGCCACCAAACGACTGATTGTTTTTTGTATCTTGGCAGAGAAACTAAACTGGAGACGCCACAAAGAGAACCTGAACCAGACAGAGGCAGCCAGATAGAAAAATCAGAGGAAAACTGGCAGGTATCTTGAACGAGTGGCCAAGAGGTAAAAATGTGCTGCAAGATTTTTTCAAGATGGTCCCTACGCAACAAGAGCAATATGTTTTTATGAGAGCGGGACCTAGTGTGAGACATTATGGTTATCATTTGGGCACTGTGCTGAATAAGTTGAAAACCTGGGGGCTCGTTTATTGTGCCTTACATAAATGAGGTCTGTTCTCTGCTGGGCTGACATCACAGTGGGGTAAAAAAAAAAAAAAATACACTACAGTGCCGAATACAAAGCTGTCCACAAACCGGAGGTGCAGGTGAATCTCTGCACTGAAATAATTACATGAGAAAAACACACTGGGATTGTGAATCAAGACTGAGAGATTGTCTTGGTTTTCTTTGGTGAACTGGGTGGATGTCGACATGCCAGCAGGAGCAACCGTCCGTCTCCATGCTACACACAATGCCTGTTTGGTTTGTCCTAATGCTCATCTTCCATTACTTGTGAGTCAGTGCAGATCAAATAAGCCACTCATTTGGCAGACACATAACTGAGCTCAGAGACACTGATAGCTAAACACAGCTGCACTCACTCCATGCACATGGCTTTATATGTGTATATTTATGTAAAGTATGTATAAGTAGAGACAGAGATGGCATTAAGAGTGTGACTTTCTGTGTTTACATGTGTTTGGTACACTTGTCGTTTCAGTGTCGTCCCATTTTTCATCTCACACTCAAAGCTCTGACACTCCTCCTTGGCTCCTAATTAGCAAGCTGTATCACATCCCCCCCTTGCCATTTTCTCTACGAGAATAAAAACACTGCATCTCTTTTCATCTTATGACTCAGCCTTGTCTTACAGAGATAGAGGCAGAAAAGTCCAAAGTTCATCTCATTAGCCTCGGTCACTTCCTCACTCATCTTCAAAGGTGGAGAACCAGCAGAAGACAAAAGGCACAGGACACAGTTTCATATACCACCACCACCACCACCACCACCACCCACAGACAGAGTTACACCGGAGAAACGGGTATGAGTAGCAGACAAGATGAGAGGATGACAATGGTGAATAAAACAGACAAAGGAGAAACTAAGAGCAAAAGTGCAGACAGCATCTCATCAGCCTGCTGACAAGAGCCCAAGGCATGAAGGAAAACAAAAGGCACATTATGACACTTTTTTCCTCATTTTTGTGGCATTTATCTCGCTTCTTTCAATATCACAAGATCACCCGAATATGAAAGCACACAAACCACAGAATTTACAAACCCCAATGGAGCAATGTTATAAACCACTTATTACTGAATTCAACTTTTCCAGCAGTCATGAATCCAACATAAACCATACATGAAACTTTGAATATCAGACCAAAGACAGTAAAACAGCTACAGCTGCAACCAAAATAGAACTGCAACCACAATGCATAAGGTTTTCTTTGACATTTTGGGGAACAGCAGTTTGCCTTTTAGCTGAGAGTTGGATGAAACAACTGACATCAGAGTCAAGTTCAAGTCTGTCAGAGGGCAATTAGCTTAGCTGAGCTTAGCTTAAGAGCAGTGAGCCGAGGGAAACGGCAAGAAATACGCTAATTAAAGTAAGTAAAGATCTTTCACATTTTTCTTTGTGTACGAGTTAAACAAACCAAACCAAAGCATAACATGTCAATTAGCTAGGAGGTACCCTATATTTTCAAACTGAACAAAAGCTGTGCTAGGCTAAACTAAGCTACCGTAACTGCTTGTGAGTATCAATTTGTTCATTTGAATCTCTGCAGGATATTAAGCTAATATATTTCAGCTTTTTCTCCAACAGAGTCAGTAGTGGTTTTGTGTTGTACCCAAAGAGTCCAGGTTGTCAACAGACCATTTCAGTGCTCCACTAGCTTGTGTGGCTAATGTTAGCTGCATAAGGTGACTCAACTCAGTAGATGCCTTTAAATTGGTGCACAGATGCTCACATGAGTTTTTGAGAAACCAATCCACTAATTCAAAGAGCACAGGAAGCAAGAAAGACCTAGAGAAGCACCTGGGGGTATTTCCCAGCAAATACTTAAAGCCAACTGCCTGTTGAGAAAGCATGAAATCTCAGCAGCCATAGGGGACAGAGGAGTGACTGAAAAGTCTGTGAAAATATTTCTGACCCACATGCCGATTCAACTTTTTAAACCAAACTATTAGACTAACTGTGCTGACCTTTACAACCCTGTGACCCCAGTGTGAGAGAAGTGTCATATAATCCCTCCAGCATTAGAGACAAAGATGCAAACTGCTCTGACAGTATCTGAGCTTTGTGTGTATGAGACACCACAGTCTGACAACCTGTCATTTCTTAGCTTCCACCGGCTGCATATCGTCTCTTCCACTCTTCTTTCATTCTCAACCCCTGCACCCAATTTAGCATTTCTCCCTGCACCCTTAACCGTCCTGTGCCTCAAGGAAGAACCCCAAATCCATATGCACAGTCAGGTTGTCACCCAAAAAGCTTCACCAAATACATGCAGGCATATTAAACATGGATGGAAATTTCCCAATAATTGAGGGTTGGGTTTACTGTGAGTTTATGTATGCAACATGAAGCTCTGGGAGAGAGGCATAAACAGAGACAGAGAGAGAGAAAAGAGGCATGAAAAACTGTCTGATCTGCTTCTCCACAGTAGGAGCTCCAACTCTGTCCTCATCGAGAATGCAAAGCCTCTTCTGCACGAGTGTGTGTGCATACTGAGGGGGATGGGGGCCTTACAAATGCATAGTGTCTGGGGGAGGGAGCTGGTCCCTCTACTCTCCTTGCCCTCCCAAATGGGTATTTTGCTCACTGCCCCCTTGCCTTCACCACAAGCCCCCGCCTTTTTCCTTTCCCCCACTCTCTCTCACTCTCTCTTTCTCTTTTGAGAGAAAGTTCATTTTGAGTCTGGCCCATTGTGGCGAGTGAAGGGACTGACTTGCTAAGGGGTGGCCTGAGGTCCCTTGGCTCACACTGCCAGGTCAGCCCTGTTGGAGCTAACTAAGTAACACTGGCAGGAATCTGGAGAGAGACAAAAAAGAAGAAGAACACAAAGCCTGGATCACTAATAAAGATCCTTTCTCTCTCTCATTGAGTGCATTTGTTATCACGTTGTATGTGTGCATGTGTGTGTGAGAGAAAGAGGCAGGGAGTGAGGCTGTGTGAAGAAAGACAAGGCAGAGTGGGTGATAGTGAAAGGGAGATAAAGAGTGAGAGAGGTAATAGAGAAAGAGAGAGAATCATTTTAAAAATGGAGAATGAGCTGATTAAACACTGCCAGTTAATTAGTTCTCCTCTTTAATACGCAGAGGACGGAGTTAGCTACTTTCACTAAAAACCTGCAGGGCTCGGCTGTATGAAGATAAACTGGGCTCAGTTCAATACACTGAATATTAGCTCTGGAATTCATCTTCATGAGTATCTATCTCAATATGTGATGGTATGTTTCAATATTTGACATTTACAATAAAGCAGACAATTAAACCTTGTGATTAATTGCTAATAAAATTAATCATCAGTTCATTACACTGGTCAAGCTCAAGGGGACGTCTACAAATTGTTTATTTTGTTATGGCCAACAGTCTCCAGACAAATGAATACTCAACAATAAATAATGCATATTTCACAGATTAATTAACAAAGATCAATCGCTTCAATCACTTATTCAACAAATCAATGAAGCCCTATAAATGATTATGACACAATAAACACATGCATGCAAACAAGCAAGTGTCATCCTGATGTGAATCTCAGGTAAAACTGATAACGACAGGATGATTGCATCTGGAAGAAACATATTTTTCTTAAATCAGACCATGTTTAACTGTATTGCACTGAGATAGCACTGTCCTGTCTAGATTCTTAACATCTAAGCAGCCTGGCATTTCAGGGCAGGTCAGCGCGAGATATGAGCGGGCAAAGATAGAGACTGAGGAGAAGCCGACAAAAAGGAGAAGGTTGAAGAAGAAGCTGCAAAAACACTGCAAAACCAATTTCAGTCAAGGCCAAACAGAGGAGAGGCCTACTTCAACTGAGAAATGTGGGAAAGAGATCAAAAAGCGGTCAGATAAATGATCTGGCCACGACAGTACAGACAGATTTAAACCACAACAGCTGGTGCAGAAGGGGAAGAACATCAGTTTCATGCTCCATCCCAACCACAGTCCGGCAGGAGCCAAGAGACGGTGCACTAGGCTGTACTTACACTGGCAAAAAAATTAAAAAGGATCTGATTGAAATGAATGGGAGTCATGTCGTCCAAAAGTTCTGGTGAGAGAAAAAAAAATAAATCCCTCAAAATGTTTTTCCCCCTCGTATCTTTCTTCCATCGGACTTGTGGCACAAAGTTAGCTGAAACGGTAGGCTGTCGGTAGATTCAAAGAAAGATGGAGTCTGACACAAAATGATAAATGATTTCTGCTCTGGTCTCTGTGGAGGCAATTTGGCAAAATGTCAAAATTGATGATGGTCAAATTTTGTGAAAAGGAAATTAACAGCACACTGGATTTTTCAATGAAGGAGGAGTGGTTGTAATTTTACTTTTCTTTTCTTTTTTTTTTAAAATATAAGTAATCAAATTCTTCTTTAGTTCCAATATCTTTTAAATGGATTACTACAACTTTCAATCATCTCATTGCAGAGCCTGAGTTAGTAAGACCAGGATCACTAGGATGCTGATGCAGGATAAGTGAAAAAGTCATGATGACACTAAAATAGCAGAGCCCATGAAACCAACCAGTGATCTCACACAAGAATGCAAAACTTGGAAATACAGTTGTTGTTCCTCAGCCCAGAAGCAACAAGGTGTCTGTCTGACAGCAGCGCTTGATTCCCTGTCTCGTCCAGCGGTCTGGTGTGTGCGTACGGTTTGGAGGTTGGAGACACTGCGGTGCGAGGCGGTTGGACTCAAGCCAAAACACACAAGCAGTTCTACGTTTAATGAAAACGTGGCCCCTTGCTTTGCTCTCTCCAGCATTGTGATGGGAAGATAAAGGTAACAGTCGACAGAACTGGGCCGTTTCCCCGGATTTTGGACAAGCCAAGAATTTTAAAGACTGATATGAAAGCCGTGCCAAGTTTTAAAACTCTGCAGACGTCGCAGTGGGACTTTGCAGCTGTTGGCAGTGAGCCTGTTATCATAAATAAATAAGATGCTTAATTTCAATCTAACAATGCAACTTCTTAAATACAGAAAAGTTTAGTTTGGAAAGAAGGTCACATACAAACAAACTTATCACCCCAGTTACCACATTCATATTCAATGAAGCGTAGATGAAAAAGAAAAATAAATAGACATAACTCTTAAGGACACATGCAAACAGAACAGAAAAACATGGAGTTATAAATTCTTCATGTATCAGCAGCAACTTGGGACAAAGAATTCAACAACAAGAGTGTGAAAGCAAGTCGAGTGTAAAAAAAAAATCTTCTAGAAACCAGTTTAAATGGAAGAAGGTGCAGATGGTTCATCAGAGCCTCAGAGGGCTTGTAAACCACTGAGGCAAGTCTCAATTTATGACTGACCTAAAACCTGACAAATGCAAAGCACCTGTAGCTCGGTCTACCTGAACACTGAAAAATGAGCCCATCGGTCAACTGTGCAAGACACGTTAGACTTTCTTCTTATGAGACCTCTAGTGGCTGTTTTTATTATGACAGAGGAAGTCAGGTGACATAGTATGGAGTGAGAAGGAAGGAGGAAGTTGGAGAGGATGAGTGGTTCGAGGAAACAAAGGACTTTGATAGGTATTATACCTTTGAACTCAAACCACGAACCATGAATTCACACAGTGAGCGACCAATAGTGTTTGAACTCCTCTCTCAAGCTCATTTTTTCTACACAGTTACTTCTGTAACTTTTTCTATGCACAAATCCTCATCTGACCATCTTTTCAAAAGACAAAATAATGCTGTGTGATTCATAAATGTGACCACACCCAAGATATCTGATTCATGTCAAGGACACAAAACACCTTGGTTCTGCAATAAGACGATGCTGCTGCAGCTACACAATCTTCTCTTATGTGAAGTTCAAAGGCAATAAAAAGACCACACCACCAAACTTCCCACATTATACACCCAGTTTTCCACTGAGTATTACAGATAAAGAGCAGCATCCATCCTCTCATATTCTGTCATTTGCAACAAGGCACCAACTGGGAATAGTTGGTTATATTATGTAACCTCTGTTACCCTGAGGGGAGGGGAACAAAAAGAGCCCCATTATATCCTCAACGAGACAAGTTCAAGAATGTGCTTACAGACACATTGGACACAGAAGTGTTCGTTTGCCCTTTGGATGAGTGTCTTTGTGAAGAGAAAATGTTACAAATGTCCTCTTTTTCATAAAACCTGGGTTATATTTACTTTTACATATTCAATTCAACTTGCCATCAACATATACAAGCCCTGCATGACGAGGGATGACAATGTACAGCTGTGAATATGATAATTTTGCTCAATATTATTATCAATCGGACATTCAAATGGTGCAAAACAAAGAAAAGCACAGCGTCTAAGTCGAAAGAGAGGATGAGAGAGAGCTGGTAATAGTCCCACACGTAGCAGAGGGCCTGCGAGGCTCAGAGTAACCTTGACTGTTTGAGCACACAGCCATGCAGGCAATGCAGTAAGAGGCAAGAAGGCTTTGAAGCTGTACTGCAGAGAACTAAGCAGGAATTCTGATGTCCTGCTGTCCATCCTCAAACCTTCTTCCTCCTCCTCCTCCTCCTCCTCCTCCTCTATCTGCCCAGCTCTGCAACCCCTTCAATATAAAGTGAGGAAAAACGAGAAAACACAGTGAACGCAGCCCAGAGACAGACAAAAGGAGAAAGCGTAGAGAAAACGAGCTGAGGGTAAATAATAATAAAAAAGAAATAGGCAGGTGGAATGGGGAAAAAAAGATACTCATACATGTTAATCAAATTGTCTGGTCCAAGTGGAAGAAAACAACAAAGCAGGAATCTGGGCTCCGTTGCCCTTGGACCAAACCCAAACCAGAAAATCACAGGCTAATGACAGTGCCAAAGCCCCCCCCTCCAATTTTCTCTTTTCCTGCACAAACCTCCTCTGCCCTCAAATTACTATCAATATTCAATTAGGGGGGCCAGGGATACAGGACGAGCCGGCCTCAATAACAAACCACACTTCTCTGTTGATTATGACCCTTTAAACTAACATGGTGAAATTTCCTTCATAAATAATCAGCCAATAAGGCGTAAAAAGCCTCTCAGTGAAAAGCAATAGGCTCCTGGACTTTTCACTTGGTGGTGAGTGATCGCTCCTCTTTGGCTTCTCAATCTATGGCATGCCTTTACATTAAAGTTTCCAACAGTGCCCATGTTGCTGTAGCTGCTGGTAGGAACATGTAACTGTGGTCCTGGCTTCCACATGACACGAGCAGCACCAGGCACCCCTGTTTTTTTTTTTTTTTTTAATAACATGGAAAAGGAGGTTATATTTCATATTTAGATCCAAGCCTAAATCCAGATTGCAATGTGAAACCTCCCGCTGTAAGCCACAGAAAATCTGTCATGAAACGCTCATTAGTTACATATCAGTGACGACTGTCTGTTTTCACAACAACCGCGCAGAAGAGTCGCTCACAAGAAATCACACTCATAAATCTTTGTGAACAATATGGCAGAGTTTCTGGGAGTGGGACATTTTTTACTGGGAGCTCTGTGAGAGAAAGAGATATAATCGTCGACGAATCAAAGATGCAACAGTGTGAATCAGCAGCAGCTCAACAAGAGACAGAGGTAAATAACACATCAAACACAAGGGAAAATGTGATTTGTAAATAACATGAAAATGGAATAATTCCACATAACATTACTTCTGTAGTAAACAGCTGCATGGACTGGACTAGATGCTGCAGGAGACACTGTGACAGACACCGAACGTAAAGTAAAAGGGCTGAAACTAGTCATTGTTCTACACAGCACACAGATAATAAGGGTTACTATCATATCACTCAAAGAAAAGCATCTCATCATTGTCCTGTTTTAGAGGCCGCCGCTGAAACCGGAAAAATGTTTGGCATTGTTGCTTAAAAATTAATCAAATATTAACATGGCAGCACAGTTGACTAATTAGCTCCGAATTACGGATGCTGTGGTCATTACAAATCTGTACCTGTAATCAATAATGTACCTTTAAAAAAGAGCTACTACAGATTAAAGCTGAGAAAACTCATGCTACGCTGAAAAACAGCTTTGTAAAGTTGACCTATCGACTTAAACAAAGTGTCAACTGTACACCCTCATGTCCCCTGATAATTGAGTAACTCAACGACAGATTGAACAAGGCTGACCCAGTGACTCAGTGAAGCACCGACAAGGCGAGCCTCAAATTACACATCTGCCAGAGAATGAGGGGTGGAGTGGAGAGGGCTAGAATTACACTTTAAATGGAGATGCTGGGATGTTTCGTCTGATAGGAAAACCTTCAGATCTTGTCAGAAATAGCACAGCAACAACTCCCTGAGCCTGAAAGGAAAACATGAAATGAAACGTCTGTGAGAGAAAATGAATGTCAACTGAAAGTCAGTGAGTCTGTTTGGATTAAAAAAAAAAATACAGGGAAAAGAAAATAATAATAATTTAAATAATAAATATCACTGCCTCCTGCACTGCACGGGGAGAAAAAGGAAATGCCAAAGAGACAGAGAGATAAAGTGAAATCCAGTTCAACTGACACACCTGCAGACCAAGAGTCAGGCCTCGTCTGAGCAGCAGCAGAGCAGGTGTCCACACAGCAGCCAGCATGGCCGACAGATTCCTGCAGTTGTTTTCACGGGCAGATGCAGGCTGTTTTTACTGGACGCATGTCTCTTGACATTGGTGGTGAAAAAAAAAAAGACGCCGCCCTCCCAAATCCATGAAATTCACCGTTTCAATTAAACTCACATTAGCTTCACGCCAAGTCGGATTTTCACAGTTTGTACGACAACACGTTCGTCTCAGACCTGTTTTCCCACGATACAGAGGGATGATGCAGAATTCATGTTTTCACGATGGTTTGACGGGGCAATATGAAATTGAAATGAGTCATGAAATATTAAGTGAGAGCGACAAAAGCCTTAATTGTTTTGCATTAATTGCATCTTTGAAGCTGATGGGAGAATTTTTCTCTGAGGAGAGAACAAAAACAGGAACAATGAGAGAGATGGAAGAAAAAGGAGAAGACAAATTAAAAGGGAGGTGATTAATATTCTGTAAATACAGCAGCAAAAAAAAAAATGGAAGAAGGGGAGGAATGAGACAGAAACTGAGCACAAACCGAAGCTCGGGTCACGAGTGGTGACAAAGGCCGATCCACAGGGATCAGAGGAAGCCCTCAAAGCCGCCTCCCAGAGCTGGGATGAAGGCTGCTCTGTGTGGAGGCAGAGAAGATGAAACACCATTTGGGGCTGAGGCCCCCCTGCTGCCTCGCCTCTGTGTTCAGGGCCTGTGAGCTCCTCTGCCTCTGGAGTGCTAAAACACCCCCCCACACACCCCACCCCCTCACACCCAGCAGCACCCAGCAATGCTGCACCCTGCACCTCCTGCCATTTGGTGAGTCGGTGCAGCTCGGCACACACGGACATGGCAGGGGAGTGTTTCTGCCGTGCACGTATATAGGAAATATAAAAGCTATGAAGATGGTATTTTCTTGGTATATTATAAATCATGCTCAAAACATTTAACAACTGGACACTTTGGCTAAAGATGCAATAATCAATCAGGAATATGTCCTTCAATCACTGGTCAAAAAATTCACCATGTGTCCCCAACAAGACAGAAACAAGACTCACAACCAGGTCGCTTCTGTTTAATCTAACATTTGCATGAAAATTAAATCCAGAGCAGCTTTAATAAATGTTTAATTTCAAAGGCAAAAAAAGCCAAAGGTTCCATCTTCTCACATTTTGAATCCTGCTCCTTCTTTTGAACTGCTGGATGGTCACAACAGGCAAACTGAAGGTGCCACCTCAAAGTCTTTGACATCTGGGAATTTTCTCAACTCAAACAGTTAAACAGGGAGAAGCATGAGTTGCAGGTAATGTCAGTCACATCTGATCCGGCCACAGCTGATGGAGCTGAGGGCGAGGATGTATACCTGTTCACATACTACACAATGACACAATCTGATTCATTCTCTGTGTGGCCAAAGGCTGATTTTCTCAAATGGACTGAATTCACATTAAAATGCATTTTCCCCTGTGAACTGATGAGGAAACGTACATTTCCAACCCCAGCTGCATTATTACTACATTTTTTCTTCCTTTAGCATTGCATGAGTCCACCTTTTTCAACAGGCTTAAATCACATCTCAGTCAACTGGATCAAGCTGCTGCTTTTTGTGAGGGATGGGGGAACAACCCTTCCACAGAAAGTACAATGAAACGCTGCTTCATGGCTCACTGCTCCTGATGATCATGGTGGGTGACAGTTTATCCGCGTGTTTCATTAGATTCAAGCCAATACACACACACACACACACACACCCAGTGAGTTCTAATACATGAAACGAATGAAGAGAAATGCAATAAAACAAGGTGAAGCACAGGCCACACAGACAGCACAGCACAGCACAGCACAGCACCAAACCTCCAGCGTGCTGATGTCCCAGATAAACGCGTCCTAACTTCAAAGCGCCTGTTGTTGCACTGCAGCACTGATCACCAAAGAGCTGATTGTTCCATAACACTCTAACATCTCTGTCAATAAAGTTGCCCCCCTGTGGTTTTCACGTTGTTTCACAGAGCAGGTCTGTCCGGACAGTCCTGGTAGGGACACTTCTCGGTGTTTTTAAAAGCCGCAGCAGCTCGGCAGTGCCACATGAACATCTCACAGTTTCACACTACAACACATTCAAAGCCATGTTATAAAACCACCGTGTGTTCTTTTTACCTGCATGGTGAAGACTCCCAGCTCCTGGGAGGACAGCTTCTTCATCTGATCGGCCAGAACTTGCGCTTCTTCCAGGATGGAAAACTCAGAGTCGGCTCCGCAATATCCACAAGAAAGAGCCGAGCATATTAAAACGAAGCTCCACGAAAAAGCCAACAAGCCCCTGTGAAACCGGAGGTGTTTATCCCGGAAAGCTGCGCGCGTACTACTCGGCGTTAAAACCACGGATCTCCCCAGTGTCCGCCTCGCCATGATGGCTGTGGCTCTGCAGGCTGGAGAAGCACGGAGTCTGAACTGGTGGCAGTGGAGGAGAAGAGAGAGAAAAAAAACTTCAAGGGAAACTACTTTTACAACTTTGCAGCGCTGAGGACGTGAGCTCTATCTCTCCGGAGCGAGTCTCCAAAATCTCGGGCCGCGTAAAACATCGCACCTCCTTGAAATCCCGCAAGAGAAGAAAAGAGATCCATGTGTGAAAGAGGATATGGTTTTTCTTCTTTCACGCTGTCGGTGTTCCGTCCTCGATCAAGTCGCTCCAACTCCTGGAAGTCTGGCAAAGTGTGTTTGTGTGTGTGAGCCGGAGAATCACCACAGTGGAGGTGGGGGGTGGAGGGGGGGTTGAAAGTAGGAGGCGTGGAAACACACACCAGAGTCCTACCGGCGCCTGGATCTCCGGATCAATGGATCAGGGTTTCATTCCGCCTTCAGCCGGCGCTGCTGCTGGGAAAAGAGCCATGGTTATAAAAAAGCGGCCTGTGAGGCGTAACCCACAGAGTAGCCTCCATAAACAACAAGCTGCTTTTTTAATGTATTATTATGATTAACTTTGCTTACATATGATTCTTCAGCAGGGCCAGAGCACGGGTTTTAGTCAAAGCCCCCCCCCCCCAAATACATGGAGCATCGTGGAGCATCTTTAGACCCTTAGATTGCAAGGAAAAGCTCCACGAAATGAGTTTAAAGGGCAGTCCTCTACAGATGAGCTCCCCAGAATAAACATATATGATTCATGTTTACACATTTAGACCAGCTTCTTACCTATTTTTGCTGATAAAAGCAGATGACGATTCATGGTCTGTGCTGTGATTGTGCCTTGTAATCCCATGTGGAGGGGGCCAGACTGGCATAATACTAAAATACAACTAACTGTATAACAACCTCACCTGTATTGAGTCTAAAACTGCTGGAATCAGTCATTTAAATGTCAACCATGACTGAGTTTTCTCCACAGGTTGATTAAAAAAAAAAACAACAACAAAAAAAAAACACCCATGAGGTCGTATCAGTGACTGGCACCCCTGTTTCTTCTTCCAACATTGTGTGTCAGTCTATTATATGACATAAAACCTATTTAACTGTTAACTCCACTCATCATGGGGTGAATTAATTAACATATATATCAACTGCACACATTACTCACTCTTTTGTCACATGTCTCACACACACACACACACACACACACACACGTCTGTTTTGTGAAGAACGAGACCTCAAAATATTCTTTTCACGGTCGCAGCGCCTTTCGTGAGCCTGATGTGACATCACATACATATGTTTAAGGCCTTTTGTTGGGGTCACAGGTCATTTGATGTTTTCTGCTAAACACACCTCCCCTGTGTGATATAATACAGATCAGCAGTGACATCATAACAATGACTTGTTTTGATATCATGACTGATCTGATTGCAGAGTTGAGTAGTTAACACGACGGTCCACACAGGTCCTGGTGATACACGCACCACTGTGGTGGCGCTTCTATGTAAAAGAAACTGACATGTGGGAAACTGCAGCATTCGCATGGACATGAATGAAAGCAGCACTGTGGGCGTAGTAACTTCCAGAGGCTCCGCTTCTCTACAAATCCACTTCATGGTTTCACTGCAGCTTCATTTTGACTTTGGCGGAGCAGCTTTGAGAAAGAGCAAAGGCTTGTGTGTGTGTGTGTGTGTGTGTGTGGACAATCCACACTGCACAATTACTGGCTGCACCATAAGATTCAGTGACATACAGTTCATTTGGTGAAGAGTGTTGTAGTCAAGGCCGATGATGTGAAGCTCTGGAGCATAACAGCACTTCAGCCCATCCAACAGCTGACCTCTAATCACTGCTCTCTCTCTGCCTCTCTCTCTCTCTCTCTCTCTCTCTCTCTCCTCCTTCACTCTGCTGTGTTGAGTGTATTTGATTTGCAGCTGCACAGCTGGGCTCTTCTCAGCCATCTCACTGCTTCTCAGGACTTTTAGGAGAATCTCTGGTTAACCAACACTGCATTACACACACAAAAGGTTTGTTTCATGGCTGCTGGAACAGGGAAACGTCAAATCACTTGGTTTCTTTAGATTTTACAATCCAGCAAAAAACATCATTTTACAAATCCAAATTCACACAATGAAGTTCTTTCAACCTCCAGGTTTTTACATTTTCCTCTTGAAATTTAGATTTAATTTTTTTAATGATATGCAAACATTAAATTTCACTATTGCAACAATCTTACACCTTATACAGTATAACAGTTTTAATTTAGTGAGCTCTTACTGAACATGCCCGCGGGTACACACGCAAACTTCTGAATGAATGTGAGTTGCTGCACTAACATGTAACAACAGCGGTGAGATAACCAGTGGCACTGGGTCATAAATGATTTACAGAATGCGATAACCCATCATAAATCCTGATCATGCACAGCGCAGCACAGTCATGCCTGTTCACATTTTATATTTTTTTGCCAGAGGTAATTACAAATGTAATCCAGTGCCAGACCTGTCCTTTAGTTTTAGGGCTCACCTGCAGAGGCACGCGATAGACAGATGGATTGAGATCAAAAAACACACCTTCTGCCCAACACTGTTAGTCATGTAATGAGGCCCCTGGTGGCATTTTAGTGCTTTGCTTTATGTGTCAATCACACCAAACCTGAAAATAGAGTCTTCCTGGTAATGACTCCATCAGCTCATATCAATCATCAACATCACAACAACAACATCATCATCATCACAGACATTAACGGGCGCCTATGGAAGAAGCAAATGTTTCCCACAACAAGTCTTTGCAAAGCAGATGTGGAAACCCTGCCTGGAGCTATAGCATTCATGAGCTGTGTCATTTTAACAGTTTGATGATTTATTTTTATTTTCATATCCTTCATGAAACGTCGCTTTCTGGAGAGCTGGCATACATAAATATATAGCCAATGTATAATTTCTATGTTTTAGTCAGCCAGTCAACCACGTTTAGTCACGGTTTTGATCATAGAGAGGATAGAGCAGCCAGCCCACCACAGTCGCTTCACACTGGAGCCAAAATAACTCCAGTGCCTCTTTAGTGAAATATCAGCTGTCAAATTGAGCAATAGTTTTGGTGTGTGGTGTTTAGAGAAGAAAACTCTTCCATTGTTCCAATGGGATGCAGTGAAACTCACTGTGAGGTCTGTAAAATGAATAGTCTTAACTTAAAGAAAAAGACAGAGGTTAACAGTGGAGCTTTTTCAGGCTCTTTTTTCTTTTACCACCTTTTCAACTTTCAATTGTCTTCTCATGACTTAATACAAACGGACTGCTCTGTTTGTAAAAAGCAAGTGTGATTGATGCAGCCGGCGAAACACACGGCCGCGCAGCAGGAAAAGAGTTCCTGACTTCAGACTCTGCCATGTTTCTGAATGGGCCGCTTGTCTGCGTCTTTGGCTGCCAACTCCATCAGATGTTTGCACGGCCGTCAGATGCTTTTAGACACTTACAAACACAAGGATGTTTGTTGAGTGGTTAGATGGAGTGTGTGTGTGCACCACATACATTATCATCTTTCCAGAAGTTGTAGATAAGTTTTGTGTCGTTTCACCTTCAGCTCTCAGCTCTGTAGTTTATTTACACATTGTGGTAGAACCCAACTGTTGTTTATTCATGAGGACAGAAATGACACCTTTTTTTGGGGGGGGGGGGCTCATTTCCTGAATTAGTTGAGATATTTCTGCAGAAGAACATTTCTAAAGATCTTCGTGCAACCATTAGGAAAAAACTGCATAAATTAACATAATCTGAAGCAGACGGAAATAACTCGAGGTAAAATTTGAAAAGGCCACAACTATTTCAAATCATATGGTCGATTTCTCTCCTCTGCTCTGAGCCACGGTGGCTGAGCTGACCTCATCAAAGCTCAGTTGGAGAAGTGTTTATGAGTCTGGGGGATTTTTTTTTTTTTTTTGAATAGACTCAACTCACTCTGCTGTACACCTGTTGTGTGTACATGAAAGAGTTTGTGTTCTTGTACATGACTGCGTGCAGTGCTGCAGCAGGTGCACCGTGTTCACAGCTCGTACAAAGAGAGGAACGGGTCAGAGTCTAGAGGAGACTCCACATGTTTCCCTTTTGCATTGTAGATTTTTATTGAATGTACATATTCTCTTACTGTTATGGCTCTTTTTTATGGCTTCAAATTTGTTATCTGTGCTCTATAATCCTTCACTGTTGCCTGCCGCTGCAGCACTGTATATTTCCCCATTGTAGGACGAATAAAGGATTATCTTATTTTATCCTATTAAGACACAAGACTTTGTTACCTCGGCGAAGGAGTTGATGATTCACTTGTGTCTGCCTGTTGGTTTGTTTGTCAGGATTATTCAAAAAAATATTGAACTGATTTGCACTGGGGCACGAGCCAGAGTCATTCCTTCTGAATTTGTATTTTTCCAAGTCTGGTCTATGTTGTTTGAGATCTGCCTTGACAGCTCAGCGACAAGAAATGACATGAAGAAAACGCATCTCCATATGGAAAAGTACTTTGACTGATTGCTGTCGTGTATAATCAATATCGTCACCTCATATATGAAACTAAAGCATGAGCTCATGCAAAAAAAAATAAAAAAAATTTCAACATCCTCAAATCAGTTGCTAATTACAGAGGGTTTAGGCTGGATTGTAATGCAATAAGACATGTCACTATGTATGAGCCAACACAGGTGAGTCTCTGCCATAAATAGTAACTGCAGAGCCATTTGGGTTGTGCTCATTGTTTTTTTTTTCGCTGTATCTCTTGAATCACTGTCAGACTGCAGCTCAGCCAAAAGTCTGTCTGTAAAATGACTAATCCTGAGTGGCATATCTCTGAGGAGAGCGCACCACTGGTTTATTCAGAGACAAATATGTCATTACACGAGAAAGCAGTTTGGGGGTCTTCATTAACGGAGACAGAAGGATTTTGTTTTACAGGATTAGCCTTTTTAGCTGTTTTTTTAATTACAATATAGAGCCACCGAGCCACCTGGTTTGAGAAGATAAAGGGTGGAGGAAGAGAAAGTGCAGATGATTAGCCCAGGATTCAGGATTTATGAATATATTAACTGAGATCTGGGTTGAGATGCATGGAAGTCCTCTTCAAACGTGACAGGAAGACACTGGCAGTTCACATCTGGCTTCAAAGACTGTGACAGGGATGTAAACAGGAAATATTTGGCTCAGGATCTAGTAATACTTGATACCTTCAGAAGCGGTGAACCAAGACTAGATTATGTGAGGTTACACACCTCTTAGTATAAAAACAGAGTTGAGCTGGGTCTGGCATCTTTGTGTGTGACAACTGGATTTCCTCACGCTCTATAAATGAAGCCAAAAGCAAAAGCGACTGACGGAGCATGACAGTTTCCCACTGCAACAATCAGTAAAAACAGGGGTTGTTACTGACGTGTGGAAGCTTGTTAGACTTGTAATAGCAACACTCCTACCGACAAACAAGGGCCTTACATAACATAGGAGGAATGGAGTGAGAAATAATAGGTGGAAATGACCACGGAAACACAAGCGGCACACAGAGAAAGTCACTAAAATGAACTCTATGAAAGATAGATGCAAAGCGGAGAGAATGAGAACTAAATATACTCCTTTTAAAATCAACCCTCAGCAAATAAAAAACTGCTTGTTTGATCACATCTTGAGTTGTTTCACTTAACAAACTGATTACAACAAACTCTGTCAACACTGCAGAGACTAAGAAGTGTAAACTCAAAAGTGAGATTTTCATAACGTCTGAGTCTAAAGTCCCCGGACTGGACTGGATGGAGTCCCATGACATTAGGTCTGTGCTTCATGTTCCCCTTAAGGAAAACTTGGGTAATTCTTAAACCTTTAATCCAGCAACATCAGAGCAAAAACTTTATTTGTCCAACATTCTGGCTCTTGACTCATACTTGTTGCTGTTTATAACAAATTAAAAAATGTTAGCAACTCAACTAAGAAGGTTTTTAGGGTTTATTTTGCCATTATCAAAATGAGATTCATTTTAATTTTAGTTTTTCTGCAGATTTACCATTTAAAAGAGACAAAAAATTGTGCTTTAGTGAAAGTTACAGTTGACTGAGGAAAACTCAATCATCATCTTCTTAGATGTACAGAAGGACATTGTTGTGGTGAAGCAGGGATTAACTTTTCTGCCCGCTCCAGCTGGCACTGCATTTCAGTTTTACTCTGTACTGGCTGTTGTTTGTTGGTCTGTGGATTTTGCAGATGTAGTTCTGTTTCTTGTTGCATGTGCTGCATGCAATGGTGGATTAGAGCTCTTCAAACATCCCTTTGATGAGGAGTCTGGTCACCACTCATGTTAAAATAAGATGAATAATACAACTCCTACTTCATGTGTCGGACATAGAAAATGACAAATTGCAAAATAAAATATTCATTAACATGGAAACCAGCCTGGTTTCATGAATTATGGGTATGTTCACTGACTAGAGGTACAAGATTGTATGACAATGGTCATGTTGCCTAAGTGTCCTCACCACAGCTCTTGCCATCTCTTTCTTCTCCCAGCTGGTTCTGGGTCAGCCTCAAACCATTCAGAGGAAATGCTCTGGGTACAGCTGCTCCTAATATCGTGCTCTGGTTTAGACACCAGCATCATCCTGTCAAGGAAAATCATCATTCACCCACTGTTCAAGTCTAATCAGAGAGATGAAGGGAGAGTGAAAAACAGATCAACAACATGCAAAAAGTTGCAGTTTCATTGCTGTTATCGCCTGTTATCACTGATGATGCTGTTAACATAACGAATGCGTAAGTACAACAAAGCAGCATTCTTAAATCATCGTAGATAGTTAGCCTCTCAAGCACTCTAAACACCAATTACCTCAGATAGCATATGAGCACAGAGGAGTGATACTGACTGACTAACCTGATTTTGTCTCTTGATGACCGTGGCGCCTCCGTGGTCACCCAGGGGTAAAAACAGAAATCGCTTTAGACGTAAACAACTTCCCAGTTCCCAGCTGACGTGAACTCACTGGCAGCTTCAGCTTCAGAGTCTCTGGGCAGCCATCCATCTGCAGACAGGAAACGCTCCAGGGACAAACTAGCAGGGCCCAGTTCTTCTTAATGCATGACAGACCCCTACGCTTCACATGGCCATGAAAGATAGACGGAGCCATGCAAAAAAGAAAAGAAAAGAAAAGAAAAGAAAAGAAAGCTGAGAGATGGATCAAAAAGGCAGCAGAGGCTCACACTGTTCAGGGGTCATGCACAAACACGGAGACACAGCTGGACATAATATCTATTGACCTGGGTGACCTTTAACCCCTGATGACATTATTACCACTGGGCTTCCAGGAATGATACAAAAAATGTCACATTGAACCCTCAACCAGGGGTGGAGGACAAAAAACTGGGCCTCATTCATACATATTATATACACTTTTATTCTCCCCACACAGAATCAACAACTTAATCTCTATTGATCACTATACAATATTTTGTTTCAACATTATGTGTAGTTTGTAAGATTCACTGGACATTATCCCTTATTTTATTTTATTTTTTTTAATGTTCTCTGCACTGTAATAGGATGAGTGAACTTGAGAAAGTATTTGTTCATTCAACTAACGATACCACTTATGATTCTACTAAAATAAAGTAAAAATTCAATTTTCAGGTAAAATTCAAGGGTTATGACGGCCTGTAACTTACCATCCACATGTTTGAGCTGTGGTCAGTCAGTCCTAACATTTCTCACTCTCACAATCTGACTCTCCTGCCTTTAAAAAGAAAATTTTAAAACTTCATTATTATTCATCCAATACCCAAAACCAAAATAGACACATGGAATATAATCAGATCATGTCATCTATTAGATTAAGCCCCATTTCAAGAAATGGATCACATTATTTAGTGTTTCCACGTTGTGGTAGCTTTTACATCTGAGAAAGCAGTTCCCCATTGTTTAAGTGTGAAGGGATGAATCTGGTGCTGGTGCTTGAAAATCAATTCAAAAGTCAATAAAAGAACAGCAACAGATACAAAAGGTGGTCTGTACCATCACTGAGAAGGACAGAAAAGACAGTGTGGGAGATGGATCTGATTACAAATGGTATTCAGATCCACCGGCTATGGAGCGATTGCATGTCATAGCCTAATTACAGAGAACAAGTCCTGAACATCAACACAGAAAAACATGAAGAGACGACCTCAGTGCTGCCAGATTAAACCGAAGCAATCATTTCACAGAGACAAGCTAAAGCATTAGCTGCTAACCCTATTGGGTTTTAATTAGCGGCAGTGGTGCCCATCACTACACACATCAATATGATCTCTGTCAGACAGGGAGAGCAGCAGCGTCCATGAGGCAGAGATGGACGGAGATGAAGGGAAAAAATAAAATAAATGTATTAGGGTGCAAAAGTGTGCACCCACTACACTACTGCTGCCATCAGTTTTTATGAATACATTTTCTACATGTGTCTGAGCAGGGTGGGTGGGGCTCTAAAGCAGGCACCATACAGTTACCATGGCAACGTGAGACTTTGAAGTTTTTTTTTTTTTTTTTTGCCCCCCTTTTTACAGCTGGATATAACAACCAGATCTGCTCTGTTCTCCCCCAGTATACTCCCCCATCTCCCTCCATCACATCACTCCCCTCCTCCCCCATCCTCTCTCCCTCTCTCCCTCCCTTTGCTACATCAAAAAATTTCTCTTTGAAGACTTAAGCCGATTCCAAGTCAAACCCAATGCTATTTCTGGCTCTATTCAACACTGGGGCTGTGGCTTTGTTGCAATGCTGTGTGTTTGACATCTGTGTGTGTGTGTGTGTGTGTGTGAGAGAGAGAGAGAGAGAGAGAGAGAGAGAGAGAGAGAGAGAGAGAGAGAGAGAGAGAGAGAGATGACTCAGTGAGCTTGTGTATGAAAGATGTGTGTGGAAAAGCAGAAGAGATAGGTATATGTACACGTGTGTTTGCAGCGTAACAAACATAAACAAACAGTGTGATTACAAAGCTGCCTGCTGGTCGGGACCGATAATGAGAAATGTTGTTTCATGTGTTAAAGTGTGAGCGAATGTGTGTGTATGTGTGTGTGTATATGAGTGTGCACTGCGTGCAAGTACAGACACAGACCTGAAAGAAAAAAAAAATCAAAACCAGAAGGAGGGCAGAGAGGAGGAGATGAAAAGAGAAGGACGGCAGGAGCAGAGGAAGAGGCAAGGAGATGAAAGGAGAAGAGGGGGAGGAGAGGAAAAGGAGAGAGACAGTCAGAGGAAGACAGAAGGAGGAAAAGAAAAGAGGAGAGGAGCACTGCAACATGGCCTGCTGTCATCCTGTTTCCAATTTTGTGTCTCACACAGGTAAAAGAAATATGAAATATTAATTAGAACATCCACACATGGCTCACACCTAACTCTACCCACAGATCTGTGATTTTTTTTTTAAAGCTTCATGTAGCTCCCAGGAATTTAAATTCAGTCCAGATTTAGTCAGAAAGCAGGCTGTATTAAAGAGAATACATGCATTTTCCAAAATACTTAGCTATCTATTCATGCCCAACAACACAGACTATATCTACAGAAAGTGTTACCGTGCTCATATAATATCTGTGACACAAAGCAGAAATTGGCCACCAGCCACTTGGGATGTTTTGCTGAACATAAAGACAGGAAATGTGGAAACGATGAGTCCAATTCTGTCCAAAGGTGAAGTAAATCTGGTCACATATGAACCCCAAGAAAAACATTTGGTTAGCACCGGGCAGGGTGGAGCTATAGGGGTGGAAGTGTATTGACTGCCATTAAAACAATAAACAAATTAACTTATTTTATAGACTAATACTTTATAAGCTACAGAAATCACTCGTGTCTCTATGCTATGGAGACAAGTCAGTTTGCCTCACACAACTGGAGACTATGAACATTAAACATGATGTTGTGTGTTAGTCCAATTAATTGTATTAGTCCAACTGAATCCAACTGAATTACATGTAAACATGTTAGTCCGAATGAAATCACGCTAAATCAAACTTCGAAATCAAAAGTCTAACAAAATGTGTACAAGAAGAAGACAATAACAACAACATTTTATCAATTAATAAGCTTTAGAGGTGGTACAAGGTTGATGTTATAACTTAACAGAGCCAGGCTAGCTGTTTGACTCCATTTCCAGTCTTCAAGCCAAGCTAAGATAAAATAAGCTAACATAAGATAAACTAAGCTAAGCCAGCTCTGGTACTGGCTCATATGTAGCGTAGAGACATGAAAAGTATCAATCTTCCCATTCAACTCATGGCAAGAGAGCAAACAAGTTAAAAATGTGCTTCTCTTTGTCTCTTTCAACACTGCAGCGACATCCACTTACACCTTTATCACCAGGAACCAGGGGAGTGATCAAAACCACACATCTGATCCCAGCGATTCTGCACAGTGCTGGAGAAATAACAACACATTCGCTGCTTTTAATCCAAACGAGGACTTTTCCACAAAGCCAGTTTTGTTGAGGCTGCAGTTTTGCGCTGGTCACAATGTAAGAAGGGGGGGTAAGAGTGGGGGGGGATGAAAGCAGGAGCATTTCTCAGAGCTGTATGAATGTCTCAGTGCCAGCCATACAAAGCACAATCTCCCTCAAACCATTTCTTCCATTAATTTGCTAAAATGGTTTGACTTTTGTAGCCGCAGAATTACTGCAGAATTCCACCCTAAACCAAGAATTCCCATGCGATATTTGGGGTTAATGTTGAAGTCATGTTGTAATTTTAACATGATCAGACCCAAGTTTTTGTTTATCTGGAATCAAATACTTTTAAAATAAGTTTATATCATGTTCCCAATGTTCCCAACTGATTGAAATGTCCCAAGATCATTAGGCGGTGTTCACGTTTAGGGTAGACATTCCCTTTTTGGCACAAGTTCATTCCTCCACCACAACAGATGTCTTTATACTATAAAGTCTCCTGCAGAGTTTGGGCCGTCCTCTGTACAATTAGTCCCCCTTTAAGTATCACTGTTGTAGTCTATGCACACGCTGTCTGTAGCCACATGAGAGGAGGTGAAAGGAGAGAGTTATGTGGTGTCTAATCTGCAGATATTTCCCTTTATGTTGTTTCTATTGTGAATATTTGTCGTTGCATAAAATACTCTGCTTTGTGAAACTTAAGGTATGTGATTAATTGGCTCATTCATACATTTGATCGTGACCCAGAATCTCCAGGATCCAGAGTGCCTGGATCCAGGGGCCCCCGACTGACCTCCTCCTGCCGCCTCAGGCCTGTTGGGGCCCCAGCATGGAGAGAGATCTTAGAATTTAAAAGCTGAGTGGAACCAGACTCTGGGTTTTGTTGGAAAGGAGTTGAAGTGGAGAGAGGGGAGTGAATAAAGAGTGGCAGACCTTGCCCTTGGAGCCCCACCAGTAACACACACAGATGGAAAGCATTAGACCTCCATTCCAGCACAAAGATGGATGGATTATTAGATAGAGAGTCTGAGTGGAGAGGGAGAAGGGGGGGGTGGGAGAAGGAGAGAGGGGAAGGACTGTGGGGTAAGAGACTGAGAGAGGTGGAGAGAAGAAGGGGAGTGAGGAGGGGAAGGAGTATACATGAAACTAAAGCTACACAGAGAATAAACTGCACTCAAGAATATTTAAGAGACACTGAAAGAGGAGGACGGAGTATTAGACTGAATCAAAGACCAACATTTCCTTCAGAAGCCAAACAGAAGTTCCCAATGAAAGTCCAAAAACTGTCTTACTTCCTTATCCTTGTCTATAAAATGCCATAAAACAGTGAAAATTACACTTTATAATTTCCCACAGAGCTGAGTAGTGCCTCCAAACCTCTTCTTCTGTCTCACCAATGATCCAAAAACATTCAGTTTAGCATCATGTATAAACAAATTCTGCACCTGAAAAGCTAAAAAAAAAATTTTAAAAAATGCAAATGTCCAATTTGTGTTTTAGGAAATAATAATTTAATTATCAAAACAGTTGGAGATTAATTTCCTGATTAAACTACTAATTGTTCTAAATGTGCAGAGAGCTCCTTTTGGTATGGTTTGGTGTGTTTATTTTAATAATCGCATACGCACACATCTCTCTTTGTGTACATGCACAATTTATAGGTGTAGTCGGCGCTATAGGCTATTTATGTCCTTAATCCCTGAACTATTTTTACACAACTTCCCTCCACATAAATACTCACTCTCACTTCTACCATCAAATGCACTGAATCTCAAGATATCCATCTCTTATCCTCTACCAGTGGTTTGTTCCCTGAATCTGGAGGGCAGCACTTAACACACACATACACACACCCAATTTAACAATGAAAGTGGTCTCTCTCTAGTCATTGAAATCTCATTAAGCGGTGCTATAGAGTTTTTAGACTTCAGGATGCAAAGACCAGTCTACTCTCTGTTCAGTTGACTAAACAAGTCGCACTTAGTCAAAACATTTAAAGTTTAAGGTCAAATTAGTGCCATTACAGGCCAAGTGGGGATGATTATTATAATGTTACTGGAATAACTGAATGCATAAACACCTGCATGAAGTGAGTTTGTCTGGTCGATTTGACTGACTTTGACTTCCCACCACCACCACCACACTCCTCTGCGGAGATAGGCTGATGTGGCGAGTGTTACAGCACACCAACCGTTTCTAAGAAGAGGGGTCATGTGATCTCAGACCTGTGAGGCATGAATCCAGAGAAAGAATGCAGATCCATCTTTCGCTCTATTGTTCTCTCCACTCGTCTGTCTGTCTGACTCTGCAGCCCTGTGAGTATCTGTCTGACAATGAAGGGGAGTGTTAATGTTTAAAACAGCTGAATGCTTTCGACCAGAACAATGAGTTTCAGCTGTCAAAGACACAGCGATCACATAAGGCCTTGCTTCAGCACTTTGACAGATAATGTTACTGACAGGAAGTTTAGGGATTTAATATTGTATGTATATACAATGTGACACTTTGTGACTGGTTTCACACTTGATGGGAGTTTACTCGGTTAGTGGTCTTTGATTTCAATGCCAGGGGCAACAGGTGTGGCTGTCCACTACATCCATCTTTAATGTGTATGTATGACAGCTACTGCGATTACCAACATGTAGCTGATAACATCTACATCATAATTTCATTTTATACCAGCCAGTGTATAAATACACCAGGTCTGTACTACGAAAACAAACTTCAGAAAGAAATCTACAGTTAACTCACTTAAATGTAAATACACTGTATGAGTCAGGGAGATGGCTATACAGGTCACATGACCCATCTTATCTCTGTCAAAGCCCCCGGGGGAAATTAAACCCAGCTCTGATAGTTCACTTGACAGCATTCAAAGGCTTCACTTCACTTCCCCTCTCCAAGGTCAGTATGCAGCAACATGGACAGCAGAGGTCAAGCGCCTGTCAGCCCCTCAACAAAAACAGCTCATGTTCCCCAACAATCAGGGGCTTGTTGGAGGCTTCCAGCGCCATCATGACAGAGCGAGATGGCAGTGAAATTGTATCCCTCCCTCTTCTTCTCCTTCACTGCCTCACCGTGTTTCTGGAGCCACAATTGGAAAGGCCACACCAAGCAAGACAGAGTCACGGTACTTGTTTGAATGTACACTATAATCCACAGAGGCAAGCAGTGATGCAATACCCTTTCACCAGTTTCAAGGTATCCCAGAGAACCACAGCTAGTGCGAACACTGAGCCAAGAAAAGCCCACATGAGTCAACATCAGACAAAGAAGATGAAGAGTATAAGGCAGGAATCTTGGATGTGAACAATTAAGGTTCAAAATAGTTTTTAGAAATCAACTTTGCAATTGTTTTATGTTTCATAAACAAATCCAACACATTTGCTTGGCACATACAATCAGAAGAGCTGAATGTAAACACAAACTTGTTTACATGAAATCTCTGGTACCTTTAGCACAAAACTCTTATTTACTTTAACTATTATTTACTTTAAAACTCTAAACACAGCCTGTAAAAGATTTGCAATAGTCTGATTAAAAAAACCTCTGTGATGATCTACTCATAAACAAGATGGATTTTAATTGGCAGCAAAAGACGTCAGACAAACCGGTGCAGCATGTACCAGTAAAACTCAGTATCAATAGAAAACTACATGTGGACATTAGGTGAAAGACACTTGCCAGCTCACAGGAGGTCTACACAAGTCCTGTATCGTGCCTACGTCGACGCCTTGGTAACATCCGGGGTTCACACAGGTGAGACTGATCATCACACTTGTCGCAGATCAGCACAAAAGCCAAATATTTAGGGGAAAAAAACAAGAGATAAAAACAAGATACTCACACTCATCAAACCGGAGCCATCGCGTCCTGTCACACTCAATATAAACGTATTTATCACATGAATCTTTCTTTTCAGATTTAGACACTGTAAATAAAAATGGACGTAGCCTCTGTGACGTCACTAACAGGAGCCGGTTTGTGGGTCATCCCGACATCGCCGTCTTGAACGTACCTGATGGCGCCAAACTTCCGGGTAATCCATAGATAGGGAAAGAGGAGGGCTTGTGTCGAGCGTACGTCACTCAGAGCGGCCACGCCCTCATTTAGACAGAGGTGGAAGGTTTGATAAAATTTAAACGATAGGGTTAGATTAAAATCTGTGAAGGAGGAAATTATCTTCAGAGACTAAAAGTGTTTTGTAGCAACATATTTATCTCTGCTGTGAAGTTTGGATGAGTCTCAAGTGACCATCACAAGAACTGCAATGAAGTTCGACTCCAAGATAGAGTCAGTCAGTCTTTCTTTCTTTCTTCAGCTCACCTGCTTGAACAATAACGTCTCATGGTAAAGCACCTTTCACCTTGATGATCCCTTCACTGAATGCTGTACTTCTAAACCACTCATAATCCCTCTCCTCAGTCACTCACTGCACTCTGCCTGTCTTCCTCTCCTTCCACCATTTATTCATCCATTTCTCTCGCTTAAAGCCAAACACACATCCATTCTCTTCTTCAGCCTCTCTTTTACTTTCAAAGGCCATTACAGGACATTACACAGTGAACTCAAAAGGCTAAATGAGGCTCCTTCAGCAGAGAGCGCCCTCAGGCCTCGTCTGTCACTGGTGGAGAGGGAGTGGTCGTCCTCAGTTACACAGTCTGGTCGCAGGAAGTTCTGGCTCTGAACCAGAGGGATTTTAGCACTGGGAAAGGGACACACCCATTTCCACTACACCTATCAATCAGACTGACAGGGTGATGTTTATGTCAATATAACAATGGTCAAGAGTTACTTCTTTAACTCAGCTCCAGTAGAACTCTGACCCACTTTAGCATCTCAGTTTTGTTCCACTTCATGCTCCATAGTATTGAATTATTACACTGTTTTCTTTTCTAAGAGCTGCTGTTACTTGTTACATTTGGATTTTACATAAAACACAAAAGTACAATGCACTAATATACACAGACTTCAAAGAGATTCTCTTAAATCACTAGTAGAGGCCCGAAGACGTGAACTCTGGAAGTATTTCACAAAACAGCAAGGTTGGGTTTGGAGAAAAATTAAAGAACAATCAAAGTACTGATACGTCTTTGTCTACAGCAGACTTTAGACACACTTTATGGAGCTTTACAGTGAGTGTTTGGCTGCAGCTTCGCTCACACTGGTCTCTCGTTTCAGGCCTCAGA
This sequence comes from Caranx ignobilis, assembly GCA_021432705.1. Classification (NCBI taxonomy): domain Eukaryota; kingdom Metazoa; phylum Chordata; class Actinopteri; order Carangiformes; family Carangidae; genus Caranx; species Caranx ignobilis. The sequence continues at coordinate 3,261,636 of MU270014.1, forward strand.
TGGCAGCATCGAGAAACCAACATCAGCACCTGCTGAGCTCTAAACAACAGAATATATCTAGATTGTTGCAAAATAGCTCCCCTCTAGACACACCGATGAGACAGAGGTGCTGAACACTAATGAGTCACTTGGCAACATTTTATGAAGTTCGACTTGTACATCTTTTGCAGATTTCTTCCATCAGTGTGTAATTTATCACGTGGAGCTCGGCTGCACTTCTGCTCCTCCACTTAATCACAAGCACCAAGTGATTCCTGCCATCTCTGCCTAGCAACAAGTTGAATTTTTTTTCCTCCATCTTTTATTCTGTACATTATGTGATATTCATATTCTTTCCCAGCACTCACTGGTGATGTGCAAGTCTACAGTGGAGCCACTGTCAGTGACATGAGCCACACAGAAAAGTTAAAATATATACCACTGAGGCTGAATCAGGCAGAGGGAGCTTCTTAAATTTATAGACTAGTAAAAGGAACGATCTGTGACGAAGATGATAATTAGTTGCATCCCTGTGTAGATACGTTGGAACAGCTGTCGTGTTTCCTTTTTTTTTTCTCTTCCACTCTCTGGCTGCACTTGCAAGCATAACAAATAGCTTTCGTTCTCGCCTTGGAAGAAATTATATCCAATCATTTCAGAGAGCTGTGTCTCTGATGAAGATGTCATGGGACTTTACTCCTCTGCCACTGATGCTTGTTCATTATACAAACTGTTCTAGAGCAGCAGCAGAAAATGATTGCAGGAGTCAGTTCTGAGTGCGACTAAAAGCTTTTTCTGCTCTTTTCTCTGTGTCATTTTTGTCTACAAACACACACACAGATTCAGGCTTAAGAGAAGGGTGAGAGTGACACTCATATTTCTTCCTCACCCACAAAAAAAAGCCCCAAAACATATTGAGTAACATGTTTCAAGTGCGTACCCTTGCAGATGTTTTTTTCTTATATTTATCCAGGTTTTGAGAATTTCTGTCTCTGAGGTCTGCTTCCCACCGAAAACACAACTACAGGTGGAAATAACAGGGTTTTTGGACCGAAGAGAAAATCTCCAGACACATTTTTGGGGGCTTTTAGGAACTATTCAAATGAAATAATAACTGAATAAAATACTGCTTGATTGAACCGGTAGGTAAACTAAAAGCAAATTACTTCAAATACTTCAAATGACATTAAATAGAAGTATGTTTAGTGTCATGTGTACAGGAGTGTGGACAGAAGTTTATTATAAGTAATGTACAAGTGTGTCCCTCTCTAGCTCCCTCACTCTCTCTCTCATAAATACACACACACACAGACACACACAGACACACACAGACACACACACACACACTCTAACAGCTCATTCAGAATGTGACTTTAAGCAGGAAATGAGAGAAAAGACACAGGAGCGAGCACAGAGGAACTCTATACTGGAGTCACTTTTCCATCTTTGGCCAAATTCTAACTGGACTGATATTATTTCCAGCTGTTTGGAAGCCAACACATGCACACACACACACAAACACACACACACACACACACACACTAATGGGATGGCTGAACGGCACCACCACCACCTGGACGACAACAGTCAATGACATTAAGAGGCAACAAACTCTAGAAACGTGACAGTAGAGGTGACTTGGTGGCGCCCAGTGGATTGACACTGTCATTACAACTCTTGAAAAACAACAAAAACAATAATGATCACATCATCGACTGCGACGTTAACCAACCAATCATTTAATAAATGATTTTGCAATACAAAACATCTGTGCAAAAAATGTTCAGACAAAATACAAAGACAAGGCCTCTCTTGGTCAAAAGGATATGAATGTAAACCTTTCGTGATGGGTACACTGTTACTGAAATATAAATTTATTTGTATGTTGTTTTTTTTCTTCTTTTTTGAAAAAACTTGATCTAGAATTAAAAAAAAAGTACAATAATGATTAGTTGTTTTTTTTGCCAAATACAAAAATACCTAGACTCGATTAAGATTCACAGTCTTGTGTACAAGTGGTTTTTGCACCGTTATAGCAGTACACACACACATCCTTTACATGCAGGTCATGTGTACAAACTCAGATGCCTAGGTAGCTCAAACTGCTTCAGCGGAAAAAGAGAAAAAGATACAGTACAGAGACAAAAGATAGAAACTTGATGGAAAAAATGAACTAAAATGATTGAATTAAATTTGACCTGGATTTGACATGAAGAGTAGATGGAAACAAAAGCCTCTACCTTCAAACTGCTAATGGCAGCTGCTCACATTTGGTTTGGATAAAGGATCTCAGGGTAAAATAGATCTTAGTTTCATTGATGAAAATCTGATTTATTTTGATTTTCTACAGTTTTATCTGTGACTTTAGGACAAGATGAAATAAACCTCTACATTAAACAAACTGAAAACTTGGCCATTCAACAATGCACTTTAAATTTGACACACCCACGGCTGATTGATGACACGATGATCTGAAGTGCAACACACACAGTTACGATGTTTTAAATGACCAAAAACCAATGATTGTCTACTACACAGGAACTGTGGGGATAATCAAAACTCTTCTGTTTTCTCTTCTGCTGCTTCTATGACTTTTCATAATAATAAAAGCTTCATGTTTAGCATAATCATGAAACACTGATAAGACAGATGCAGCATTGCTCGTGTGATTCCAGCACTTTGAGTTAATTATTGTCCAAAATTAACATGCTATTATCACAAAAGGATTATCAGACTAAATGCATCCAAACCAAATGCTGCTGGACACTGGACATGTTAACTTATAAACACAGCTGTTAGTTCTCAAACAAAATGAGCTAATTTGATTCATCCTTTTTTTTTTAACCTTGTTCTTGTTGGCATCACCTGAAAGTCAGAACAGCTAGTGCTGAGTGTTATAAAAAAACAAAAACAAAACAAAACTCCTTTTACTGATACAGGTGCAGATATAAGCAAGGTACATAAATCTCTCTGCACACTGCACTACAATCTGTCCGCAGTTAATATATATAATTAGTTTTTGCACAATGCAGAAGCTGTAAAACAGGGAGTAAAAGGACAGAGATATGTCAATAAAACCTGTCATTTCCTTCAAAATTTAAACACTGACGAAAGAAAGAAAAGACTTAAATATCACATCCAATCTATTATAAAACTATTCTTGTGTAAAGGGCGGAAATTTCAACTTACATCACTGGCAATAAAAATGACCCCAGCCCTCATGTGGTGAATGAAGCGTTTGCCCTGAGAGCTGTCTGGTTCAGCTGTTAAGTGTGTGGAGGATATGAGAGCTTTGTGATATCATTGATGGATCTGCCATTTGTTCTCTGCAGCCAGCTTTGGAGTTGGATTCACAGGGAAGTAGACGATAAAATGATGAAGGGAGCACAGAGAAATCTGAGAGGCACTAATGGTCTATATACTCAAACAGGGACGATGGGAAATTGAGACAATTAAAGTATGATGCGGAGTTTAAAATTCAATCACAAAAACAGAAAAACAAAACAAAAACCAAAACAATACTCCTTCCTTGTTTCTCAGTCTGGACAGCCCGCAGTATACTGAGGTTTGAAAAATGCAAAGAGGCTAAGAGGCCCGCACCCATGTTGCAAAAGTCTCAGCCAGTCAGGTTGAGGTTGCACGGAAACATTCAGGTGTCATTTCTTAAAGGTTTTTGTGTGAAGATGAGTATTTTAGTTCCAGCTGCATTCTACAAAGAGCTCTATAGTAAGGATCTAAAGTTTAGCTTCAGGGTCCAGCGTCAGGGCAGCGAATGTCACCTGTACGCCTGCTGCACTGGTGCCAGTCGTCTGCTTTGTTCAGGCTGCTGTCGCTTGATAAATGCAGCTTCTTTTACTGTACAAACAAATATGTCTTAATATCCAGAGTCAAACAGGTCACACCACTGCTGCAAAGGCACCTAAAGGTCATGATATGAAGGTCAGTGTCTGCATGAAACAGTCATTTTAGTCGTTGATGCCAGACTGTCATACACAGTATAAGGACACAGGATGGACTTACTACTTTTTCCACTTTAAAGTGTTTTTCCATAATAAAATGTTCTTTTGAATATATATCTTTGTATTTCATTCATTCAGGACGTATGTACCGTATTTACACAGAGGTTAAGATAAAAACATTTTCAAACCATGGTAGTAAGTACACTTGCTTTAGACAATAAGGCATTAAAAAGTCAAACAGCTGTGTATATACTTGTAGCTGTGACAGTGTTTTTTGCACACTCAGATGTGCTGCCTGTTTCCATTCAGTCTCTGTACGACCAGAGGAGAATTATTAGAGCAGGTCCCGGGGTGAGAGGCGAATCGTCTCATGTGTGGGTCCCAAGAGGAAAGAGTGTGAATATCCATCTTGTCTATCTACAGGTCTGCGGTGATGACCGAGTCGTTGTACATCAGTACGTCAGAATCACCAGCGAGCAGCGCTGATGTTTGTGATGCGTGGTCCAGCTGCCCCTTCTGGGAAAGTTGTCCGTACATCTGAGCCGACCCCCCGCCACTCCCCGGCATGATGCAGTGGGAAAGCAGCGGCGCGTTAGCATCATGGTTGGAGCCTGTGGTGGAGGGCACGCCGCTGACATGACCCGTGCTGGTGGAGCCGCTAGCACTGCTGGGTGAGCGGCTTTTGGGAGGTGGCAGGTGGTGCTGGATTACCCTGGTGGGTGGAGCCGGAGCAGGGTAGTGGGCAGGAAAAGCTGCATATCCTGGTGGGATGGGGTATCCATTGACGGGGATAAAGCGCTGGTGGGTTTGGGGCACGGCCATGGGCGTCCAGGCTGGAATCGGGGCCATCTGGCCTGCCGAGGGGATGGCCTGGGCTGGATAGAGGTACCCCGCTGCGGCGGCAGCAGCAGCGTAACGGGGGTTACTCAGGTTGCTTACAGGGCTGGCGCTGAGTGAGGTGGTCTGGGTGGTGGCGTTGCCTCCGCCTCCAGAGGGTGTGCTTGAACTGGCATGTGATGACAGCCCCTCCCAGGCTCTCAGGCGGGCGTGGATGTCCTTGAACCTTGGTCGACGTCCTGGTCCCTCCTGCCAGCACTCAGTCATCAACCCATAGAACCTGAGGGATAAAAGATTTAGTTGGTGTCATGTCTGACTGCTGTCACACTTTTAGTTTCATTAAACACATTTTTAAAACTTAAAACTCTAAATAAAAACTTGAAATCTCAATTTTGAATTATTCTGAATAAATACTTGGTTATGTGACATTTTCAGTGGAATAACATATCTATAAATTATGAATTAAAAAAAAACAAAAAAACTGTACATGTTGTTTATACTGAGGCTCTAGTGACATCTAGTGGTTAAGATGTTTGTCATCCGCAGCATCATCACTGGTTTGATTATATGACAGCCCTCTGTCTCAATCCATGTTTCCAGCTTTAATCTCAACTTCACTCATGGCCAAAAAGACCTCCTCAAAAAACCTTGACATAAACACTAACACACCTCTATAGGCAATGGTGTAAAGCGCTTCTGCTTATTTTGTTAACTCAGGATTTTGTCACTGATAAACCAAGCACAGCTACAAGTATACGTAGAGAGATCTGTGTCAACTGTGTTACACTGGTAATGAATCCAAGAGGTGTTCAGGTGCACTCGAGAACTATAGTATGATGAATACATGAATACTTATGGTGCTAGACTTGTGAAATAAGATGAAATAAATGTCAGTAAACGATGTATCGTCTGCACCCTTTTACCTTCTCAGTTTATTTTGACCTGTAATATTCACACAAACACACCTTGGTGGACAGTCCTCCGGGCAGGGCAGCAGCTGCCTCTTTCTCACCATCTCCATTACTTCCTGGTTGGAGAAGCCGTAATAGGGCTGCAGGCCATAACTGAAGATCTCCCACAGCACGACTCCGTACGACCAGATGTCGGAGTCTGTGGTGAACTTGCCATATGCAATGGCCTCAGGGGACATCCAGCGGATGGGCAGCAGGGTTTTGGGCTGGAAGCAGTAGTAGTCTGAGGAGTAGATCTCTCTGGAGAGACCCAGGTCTGAAATCTTAACATGAAGCTGCTCGCCCACTAAGATGTTGCGAGCGGCGAGGTCTTTGTGGATGTAGAAGTGACTGGCCAGATACTCCATCCCTGCAGCCACCTAGATTAGATCAGTTGGAGAAAAAACAATGATTTATGAAAACTCACTAAAAAGGTTTTCATTGAATGAATGATCAAATATGACGAGATCTGTTCACCTGTATGGCCATGTGCAGGAAGTCTCCATGATCCAGGCTGGATTTCACTGTGCCGTCCTCATCGCTGCTGCAGCCCACATCAGAGTGTGGCGAGCGCATGATGAGGAACTCGTGGAGGTCGCCTTGAGGGAGAAACTCAAAGAGCATGCAGACAGGCTGCTCTTGGGTCACCACACCCAGCAGGCACACCACGTTTGGGTGTTGTAGCTCTGTCAGCACTGCAGCCTCCTGCGATGGAAACCAGATAAGTTAATGGTGAGTTTGGAGAAGAAACGAAAGAGGCCAAAAACACAGATTAGACAGGGTCAAGACTTTTAAGTGATTCTGGCTCCACTTTTTTTTTGCAGCCACATTTCAACAACTACCGTGGTTTGTTTCATTCTGAGAAAGTCGGATTTTGGGTGCAGTGTCGCAGTGTCTGTCTCGCCAGTGGAAAGTGAGGATTATGTTTTACACAAGTCATCTGTTTCAGTTCTCCTTAACATCTAAATTTATCTAGACAACCTGCCCGTAGTAACAGTATATTTTTGGAACTATTTCAAGCAAATTCATCTGCTGTTCAGTAAATTTTCGCCATACGCAGTCTCTCATCGCCCACCACATTTACCTTCTGTGGAAATATAACAAGTCATGCTTCAAGTCTTGTGGGAAGAACGATCTTTCCACTGGGAAAGCTGTCCCTTATGGTTTCAAACAGCAGTATTTTAGTATCACATTTCATTTTACAAATCCACATACAACCGCCAAACCTTTAAAATGACTTAGAGCTGCTGCATAGATTATATAGACTGTTTTTTAGATGGATATGTGAGTATTTTTGTATATGAAGTAAACCTATGACTTTGTGACTGGCAGCGATCCATTCTGTACCTGCTGGAAGTCACCCCACTGCTGCGCGCTGGAGAGATCCTTTAGGGTCTTTATGGCCACAAGCTGTGCCTGATCCATGCCAGGTAGATACAGGTGACCCTTGTAGATCTTCCCTAATGTGCACTCTCCAAGCTCCTCCATGAAACGCACAGCTGATAGAGGAAGCTCTTTGGCCTTGCTCTGGAGACAGAAAACGAGAAGAGAGGCAGGAGGAATGAGATCAGTGGGTAGAGGAGATGTGACAGAAAAATTAGATCATTATTTACTTTGTTAGGGCAGCTCTCTCCTCACCATTATCCTCGTATGGAAAAGTGAAACGTTGACACGACGTTTACAGTGCCGCCTCTAATTCGACGCAGGCAAACTGCCTGATAAAACACCAAATATGTGTGCTCATTTCAGTGCACGTAAAAAAAGTATAGCCTGGAGAGTTGATAATTGTCATAATCAGACTCAATCCATTACATCAGCTCATAATGACTCCCTTTAAGCATTTGGAAAGCAATGTGGGAAAACCATGCAATCTGGCAGCTTAAAAATGTTATTTATCTGACAGGTTAGCAGCATTCAGGAAGGCTAAGCATTTAATTCTCTTTCCAGTAACACTGTAGAATTGGCTGCAGAAATAATAGAAAGCTTTTAGCTTTCTTTCCAAGGGGTGGCATTGTCTTCATAGTCTTTGGTGCCCACACTGAGAAGGACTCAGACTGGAGGTTTATTTGTACAGTTAAATCCTACAAGGCTGAGCTGAACTGTAGAGTTTAACAGTGCAAGAAAGCTTCATAACTGAGCTGGGCTTAATATAAATCTAGCACCTAATAGAAATGGTGAGAGAGGAACAAAGTGAGAAATGGGTTCATAGAAACACCCTGGAAACAAAGATGATTGGTGTGCCTGATCTGAATGGGTCAATCTAGTGATGCTGTGAGTTCATAAATTAAATGAGTTCTGTAAGTCAATCAGCAGCTGTAAACACTACTCCTTCTGTTTGTAAAGTGTTTGCTGAAAACTATAGTCCCTTCAGTTTCTGAAAATCACTGAGCCCAAACAATTTATTTGTGTGACCAGTTTTTTACAGATTTACATAAGAACAAGTTGGGAAGTTGGAAAGTACTCATATTGTTGGTTTTGGTGTTTTTCACTGGATTTGTTGACAACTTAGACCAGTGACAATTTTCAGGCTGTGTTATTATAATTTTTGCTGAGCCACTTCTAACAACCGCAGGGCCACAGATCCAAAACTAGAGCAGATACTTTAAAAAACACAAACTGTTTAAAGAAACAGTGCAGGGACGTAATCAGAGACACACATCTGTTTATGAGTGTGCGGGAGTCCTTTGTCCCTTTTGGTTTTGTTGTTTACCCTTGGTGACTCCAGCTAAACTCTCATAACTAAGAGTTGCCCAGGTGATCTCAGAAACTGTGTGTGTGTGTGTAGCTGTACTTGGGAGAAGATAAAAGGTGAGGAGAGGTTGGCAGAGATTTTCAGATTCCAGGAACTCAAAGATGAATAATGAAATTCCTCGGTGAGCAGGACACACACACAGACACACACACAAACACACACACACACACAGGCCTGTATGAGCTCTGAGGGGGGCAGCGTGTGTGTTTCTGATTGTGTGTCAGATTGTGAGCATCAGAGGAGTGTGGGGCCTGCTGATGTTATGAGAGACACAGATGTTTTTAGTTATGGGTTTGTTTCACCCCTTCTTTCCTCCCCACACCCAAACCCTCAGATCCTCCTCACACCACCACAGTTTTGAATGTGTGTGTGTGTGTGTGTGTGTGTGTGTGTGTGTGTGTGTCTGTGTGTGTGTGTGTGTTTATGTGTGTCTAAATGGATTGTCACAGGCAAGTGACCCCTGTGTGACCCTATCGCAAAGCCTGCTGGGTAGCAGCCTCACCCTAACTCAACACAAAGGTGTAGATTTGAGGGGTAGAGAAGAATGAGACTCACTTTGGAAAATATTATTGATCTCATATAAAACCTTATCTATCTGAAGCAATCTCGTAGGTTCCAGTAGTTTGGCACTAAGTGGCAAAACAGGAAATGGCTACACTTCTGTTAAAAGCTTTGTTGTTTTGCTTTTGAAGTCCTACAATTGATGGCTCTGTGGTCTGATTGTGAACCATATCACAAGACAGTTCATATCCACAAAAAGCATGGAAATCAGCTGTATAATTCCATAAATGCATGGCTGCCTGTCACTCTGAAAAACTTTCTTTCATGTACCGTAAAACTTGACTCTGTGCAGATGCAAGGTCGTTGTCTAGACACAGCAAGCAAAGATTGCCTTTTTAGGTCAGTGAAGCATTTGTTCCATTCCAAAAAAACAAAATGAACCGGAGATATTAATGGCTTCTGACGCTTCTGTGACATTTTGCAGTTCTCCCTACAACTGTTGATGGTAATGTCATACACATTACCTTGAGCATCGGCTCTGGTTTTCCACAAGCAGACACACTGTCTACATAACCGCAGAGCACCCACCCACCCACCAAAATGATGTGGAAAAAGATAAACAGACATGATACGACTGAGTATGCAACCTTGAAAGAAATATGATACAGATCCTAATGTGAGCGATCTGATGGCTAATCTACATTACAAAGAGGTTCTGTGAGAGACGGTGGGGAGGGAGGAGAGAGTGAGGGATGGAAAGGAGTTTCAGAGGTAAAGAGATGGAGGGAGAGAAGGAAGAAGAGGAACAAAGAAAGACGGAAGAAGTGAGAGGAGTGTGAGGAAGAGGGAAAGAGAGATGTAGGGAGAGACATGAACAGAGAGGAGAGGAGCTGCAGTTGAACCCTCCTGGACCTGCTGAGCTCTGATGATAGATCTGAACCTCTGTCTGAGACAGGTCATTTCCAGACACACACTCTCTCTCACACACATACAGACACACACACACACACACACACACACACACTCAGTAACCTCTGCATGCTGTAACCTATCTCCATTCACACACAGAGGCCTGTGCCAGTGTTTTGACTCCTTCCTCAGTCTGCTCTTATGACTAAAAAAGACCAAGACAGCAAAACAGTGCTCATTTTGAGTCACCACAGGAAAGTCCAAAATGCTGTGTGAGGTTTCACTCAGCTGCCAGTTTATTATGTACACCTGGCTAAAACTCAGTCAGTCTAATTCAAGCTAAATTCTCCCTTCATGAAGATAATAACCCTGATGTGTTGACTCGAGTTTGAGAACCTTGGTCATTTAGCTTCCCTCCACACAAAGTGTAATATTCTGTAAAAGTGCTGCTCTCTACCTTGGGTTTGTAAGCAGTCGCGAGCATGGACATCTCGACGTTTTGCCCTCGGACAGGTTTGGGCTGGCGCGGGGCAGGAGGCCTGGAGGACTTCTGGTTGTTGCGGCACACACAGATGAAGAAGAACAGCAAGGCAATGGCTAATGGGATGGCCACGCTGGGAACCAGGATATACAAGATCTCCATGTTGCTGCCACCAGACTTGTCTTTATGATCTATGGGGACAGATGGACAGATGATTAATATCAGATCTACAGATAACTGCAGGAGTATGCAAAGACAGCACAGACTTGAACATATTCTGGTCTCTCACCACAAACAGGTATGTCACAGAGCTCCAACGGGACCCCCTCGTCCAATGTGAAGCACCAAGGGGCCTCCAGCTTGTTCCCTGGGTTGCGGCAGTACGAGTGTCCCCCGTTCAGCTCCGGATAGCGGACGGCCAGGTAGGGGTGGGTGTGAGGATACTGGGAGTTCCACGGCTGACACTGACGCCCCGACTTTGTCTTACTGACTGTCCCACGGTAGTCTGCCCCGCTGTTGTTGTAACACTTGTGATCTGGGAAGCAAGACGAAGTTGTGTGTTAGCCGTTTGTGTGTTGGGTTCTTTCTTTTGGCTTGAAGTGGATATGACATGAGGCTAAGACAGAAAGTCTACGACTTTGTTACATGGCTGAAAAATCTTTACAAACCACTTTGTTTTAATAACAAATTGAAAAGGAAATGATCTCTAATGAATATCATGACAGATAATGAGACAGTTTTCATTATAATGATTGATATTCTGCACTTAATTATGATGCCTGCACATATACAGTAGTATCATGTAGTATAGAGGGAGGACAAATGTCTTGTATGTTTGACTAGTAGTACAAGGACTGTCTGATTTGAATTACCAAATACCAATTATCAGCTATTTTGGTAGTAATTATTCAAGCATAAGTTTCCAAGGCTCACTGGAGTTCATCAAATGAGCAGATTCGCTGCTTCTCTTTGTCAAAGATGATAACGACTGGGGTCTGGGAAGTTGTGATGGACATATCCAGTCATTTTGACATTTTGAAAAAGAAATTATTAAATAATTTACCTGAGAAAATAAACAGCAGAGTGAATGACAATGAGAAAAAAATGGTAATTGTTGCACTTGGTGACTGATGTAGTGAAAAATCTCAAACAGCTCCTTTTAATGACTACAGCAGGGATAACTCCCCTCAGATGATAATAATGAGCAGTGTTACCAGTGTGAATAAAGGACTTCATTAAATAAGCATGTGAACCAGTCTTACTCTTGTTAATGGGCTCGGCCATGGGGATTCCTATCCTCAGACAGTTTGCAGCCTCGGGGCTGTCCGGGGCAGCCAGGTCGTCACAGTTGGGCAGCTTCAGTCTCTTCAGGATTAAAGGATTTGAGCGGGCGATGATGTACTCTGTCTTACACAGGTCGTTCTCCAGGATCTCGCACTCGTCCTTACACAGGTCCCGAGGTTTGTCGGTTCCCGAGCTGCGGTCGCACGTCGGGAAAGCAAAATGGCAGAGGGAAGGGATGGCAAACTGGGAGCAGCGGTCAGACAGATGGTTGGACGTCCCGATCATGGTGAAGGCCGCTGGGAACGAGGCAGGTAAAGGTGGGATTAACAGAGAAATAGGAGACTGAGTAGAAATGAATTATATCAAATATTCTTTGATTTATTGTTTCTTACATTTATTGAAAGACATAAAGACGTGATGATTTAACAAGCTCTCTACTCGTGTTCGTATGAACCTTTGGGAATTTACAAACATGTGGTGTAAAAGACGGAAACTGATACCACGAGCTGCAACTTTAAATGTTTGATTCATAGTCTCTCCGTTTATTGCAAACATATGCTTTTCTGTGGGGGCCACTGTTGGTAAGATGATAAGACAAACAATTAACAAAGTAACATTGGCTTTTGTCCAAATGCCCCTACAGAACATCATTATGATAATGAGGGTCAGTTAAAGTGACATTAAGTTTTAGATGAGTGAATGGCTACCAAATGAGTTCTACAGTAGGCTTATTACAGCTCTGTGGCAACATAAATCTTAATTATCACTTCTCCTTGATGTTTCACATTACAGTCTGAGTTCATGGCCCCTTTGTCCCTGAACCATTCGGGGAGGAAAGCTGACGGCTGCACGGATGTAATCAATAACACACACATTAATCTGACCACTGAGGACATACACATGCAAACACACAAAACAAAAACACAGATGCAGAGTCACAGACAAGTAGGACTGTATGGATTGGTATGTGGGCCATGTGCGCCGCATACAGCGGTGACCTCGCTGAACTTCCTCTGAACTCCATGAGTGACGTTCTGCTTTGCTCCTACTGCTTTGTAATTGAGGTTTGCCTTCTAAACGGTGCTTATTTGTTCAAGGTTGTCGTTGATTTAAGGGATGTAGATTCACAAAGGTGCTCTATCAGGCCCTGGTTGCTGGAAACATATGTGAGTTTTCAAGACAGGACAGAAGTGCTGAATGATCCTCAACAGATGGAACAACTAGTTTCTTCTCGAAAATAATGTTGGGCTTTGTTGATCTTGTGACATTCAATGTGGATACAAATATGTAATCTAAATCCACATCAGAAAAAAACAAAAAGATACAGAATCTGAAAATTTTAATTCCATGAGGTGGGTCGAACCCAGTGACACACACTTCCTCCTACTCACCTGTAATCTGGGTCTCGATCTCACCCTGCATCTGCAACGAATCAACAAAGATGCTGCGGTTGCCGATAAAGCGGGCGCAGGCGATGCCTCTGTACGGTTGGCAGAATCCCTCCTCATCAAACTCCTCCCTGCGACGCACAATAACACAGGATGAGGAGAAAAGAGAGGTGCAATATTTAAAGTTAGTTTAGGTTTGTCTTTGCACAGGTCCCTGCCACATTAACAGATGCCAAAATAGGCCGCAATACACAGCTACACCACTAGAGGTCAGACTCTCATTGTATATCACACTTGTAACCATCTGGTTGCACTTGAAGTGGAGAGAATGGACATTTCTCGTTGTGGGTACCATAACAAGAGGTCTCCCTTTGCTTGGCTAAAGATAAGTCACAGTCAAGTAAAAGATCTAAAGTCCACACACACACATAACAGACCCACACTCACAAATACACACACACAACCACAGTATAGTTGTAACCCACGTTAAGAATTAATGTTTAGCTGTTTGACTTTATTCCTGTTTATGGCACAGATATGTCATCATGAGCCTTAATTTGAAACATATGGACCCAGAGAGAGAGAAGTGGCTGATGATCATGTTTTCACAATAACACAACTTTTACCTCCTTCATTGACTCTTGGTTTTACACACCTCTGACTTTACCTCCCAGGTTAAGTACCGTGTTATTCTGCTCTGTTCTCTTGTTAATCTACTTATCTCACACCTACTTTCTTGTTCTGCCTCGATCCCTCACCTCTCTGCACACACGCACGTGTGCACACGTGCACACGTGCACACACACACACACACACAAACCACACGCTGACTAGCAGGCTATTTGCTCAGTGTGAGATCACTGTGTCATGTGCTTTAAGTTGTGCCATATGAGGACTGTAAGACCAGGCACAACCACAATATATAGGGGAAAGCATGGTGCTGCTGCACATGCACACACACGCACACACACACAGGGAAGCACAAAAGAACCATATACTGTAGTAGCTTGGCTGATTGAAAGTACATCCTCGTGCTTTGGACACTGCTGCTCGTGTAATAGCAAACACAAGAGCTCCATTTGAAACTAACAAGACTGTGAAAATACTTGAAAAGCTGTTCGACGCTAAAAGAGCTCTATTTTAAATAATAACAGAGACTTGCAGCTTTGTTTAAGGTTTTCATGTTGATTTAACAAACAGAACATTTTCTCCTTTTGCTTCTATAATAAACTGCGGCTCCTTCTTTATGAAAACAACAACACAATGCTTCATTTCACATTGAACATGACTGTAAAATACTGCGTCTTGTGGCTTAACGCGTCATTATCACCCCCGTCCATGTCTGCCTGCCTCTGTTAACATGAGTCAGCTTGTTTTACAGGCGACATCACAATGTGTGAATTGCACTAACTACTCTGCAAATCGAAAGCCTGCAATAAAATGCTTTTAAGATGCACCTGAAAACAAGGTGACAATGGTGCAAGCGTGCACGCAAAATGCATGAGCAGCACCAATGTGGGCACAACACACAGAAAAACACACACACATTTAACTTTTAGTAACGCCAAGGTTGTGTGAAAGTGCGGTATGAGTTCGGGTCATTAGGTTCCCACTCTCTGAGGAGTGTTAAGTGACTGAAGGGCCAAGGTCAGATCTCTGACTCCTACCCCTGTCTGTATAGATTTAAATGAGCTTTCCAGACACACACACACAGAACTATAGAGCATGGGTCTGAAAACTGCCGATTCCACAGAGATATGGTAACACAACATTTACAGCTTAATACAGGTTTAAGCAGATTTTATCCTGGGAATATGTAATTTCCTACTAAAATGTGGATATCAGTAATAATGAGTTCATGTTGTGGTGCGCCTGCACATGGCTTAGCACCCCTTCATCAAACCACAAACTGCTACATCTTCAGATATTTTTTCCTTTGCTGAAGGCTTCTTCTGTTTAGGTGAAAATCATGTCTGGCATTAAATCTGTAAGAGGAGAGTCTCCCCGGTAAAAAAAAACGGTGCTGTACTTGAGTGAGGGGCTGCTGATTGATTGGGCTTCTACCATTCTGAATGTAATGAAGCAGAATATGAGAATGCAGCTGGAGCATGAGAAAAAGCACACAGAGGATGGAGAGCGAGGGCTGGAGTGTGTCCAGAGGTTAGCTTGGTTGTGCGTCACCGAGGACGGTGGACACACACATCCACACAAACGTCAAGCCACACACAGACAAGTAAATGACAAGGGAGAGCAGACGATCCACCACAATGCAGCCAGATCCCCGCGGGCAAATTACAGCTCTTAGCCCGGTCCAAACGGTCCTCAACCGAACCAGCTCAGCCCAAATCACAACTCGGCCCTCTCCCATCTTTCTGTGTCTGAGTTTCGTTTCGCTTTTCTCCAAGCACAGTTAAGATTGAAAGCCGTGTCTGAGAGGCAGCATTAAAGTGCCTGTATCCTGTCCAGTATGGCATAAATGACTTACAGCATGTTTAAAGAGAGAAATGGGTAGGAAAGACACATCTACAAAAACCTAATCACTGTGAGACATCTGAGGTTTTCTGAAAATCTTTCCCTAGTATCCATTTATTTCTCTGTGTTTGTGTAAGCTATCCCGAGCCAGGAGAGCCAAGTGCGGTTGCTATTTGTGTAAACAGTGGATGGCTGTTTAGGCCTTTTATTTTACACACCAACGCCACGGGCCCTCTGTGTAATGTTTTATAATATTTAATTACAAGGAGAGGCTTTTCCGTCTCAGGCCCAATCTATAATCCAGAGCTAAACAGAAAGGCGAGCTCCACCACAGAACCTAAACAATGTATTCAGGACACTGATTCATTGTCCAATGACTTTTTTTCCAACCTCATTATTTATTCAGGGAAGCGCTCGGTAAAGCTGCCATGCTCTTTTTCCAGCACCACCCTGATTCACATCCATATGGTTACATACATTTACACCTGAGTGGTGCCAGTAAGACCCAGACTGCAGCTGCGGTGCTCGAGACAGGGAAGTTTAACAAGCACTTTACAACTGCACATACACAGAAGTGTAATGTCATTTTTCAGTCAGGAAAAAGGTGTGAGCAAATCCAGTGGATAAAGTAAAATATATATAGTTAAACGCAACATTTTGACGTCAAGTTTTCCTAATTTCTGTCAAACACAGTCAGAAATAAATTAAACGTTCATTTCAAATCAAAGAAAAGACAGAATAAAAACAAAATTTAACACTGGTATTGCTTTGTACTGGTAATTACAAAGCTGTTAATGCTATAAAACTGGCTATGTAGCAATAGCAATAACTTACAAGCAGCTGGCACCATCCATCCTAGCAGAGATGCACATAAAAAGATGATGTAGACAACTTTCCTTTGAGTTATGTAGCAGTTAGCTCAATGATTATGAAGTGATTTCATGTAAAAATGAGAAACAGCCAGAAACAATAACCCCAAAGAATAAAAAGGCAACATATCTACAAGGCACTGACAGGATACAATGCACTTCACAGACACAACATCACAAAAACAGACACTCTGCCCTGCTCTCCGACAAAAGCTATGCGCCTGAAACTGATGACTATGAACTATTAACAATTGAGGAGGTTGAATATTCAGCCCACAAAACACGGATGATTCATTTAGAGCCAACTCCACTCTTAATCATCCTCAGAAAGAAAGTTCGATTTGGCATCAAAAGACAGAACAACTGGATTCTTTTAAAACTCACCATCAATCAAAATGTCAGAACACCCCCGCCCTGACGCTCTCCTGCAAAGATGACTCTTTAGTTTTTTGGGGTTTTTTTCCACCCAGACTGTCACACAAACGCACAGTGCTGAAAACTAACAGATGAAAAGTAAAAGTACATCCACAAAGGAAGACAAAAGAAAAGAAGAAGAAAGATGCTCATTATTTCATCAGCTGTCTGTTTCAGTGTCTTTCAAAGCTGAAGCATCTTTTTTAACAAGGCTGGTGAAGTGCGAGTTTAAGAAAGTTCACTACACGACCACAAAATCTTCAGCATCAATGTGAAATTTCAAATTATTGGCCTTTATGTGAGAATGACTTCACAGATTTTCTTAAAATACCTTCTCAAAACACATGTGACATTACTACTGTAGCACATTCTCTGTTTATTCCAGAGTAAAATAACCCCCCCTTGTTGGGTCTGTGCTTTGGTTTTTATGTTTTGATGAAGGAGGAAATCTTTCGGCAACAAGCTGCGGCCTGGGATGACGCGGTTGTGTTGAATTTTGGGGTTGAGAGGATGTGAAACTCAACACTCTTTGTTGGAGGGGACACGGTAGAGGATGCAATTTGAGGGTGAGGAGACGAGGGGGCGGAGCCGAATGACAGGGTTTTGTTTCTAGGAGCTGCTGCGGCTGCTGAGTGAAGAGGAGATGAGAGCTGCGTGAGGTCACAGCCGCTGGATCCTGATTGGGGATGCCCTTTAGTCTGCACCACATGGGATTTTTTTTTTTTTAAGACCTACTGGTCCAAATTTCTCTCCAGCTCCCTGCTGACATGTTGATGTTTGACATGGACACATCTATAGCTTGTGGTGACTTATTTGCATACTTGGGATTTGAAGGCACAATTCAACAACTTAAATCTAATCAAGAGGTGTGTTTTTAATGGACCATTGTCAGGGTGCCTCAGGGAAAACAGATGAAAATGAGCTTCCTGGACAAAAACGTTTTCTTTTGCTCAATAATTTTAATAATGTATGTTTCCCATTTGGTCCAACTGCCGTAAGTTTTTTGATGCACTTCTCTATAGCTGCCTCTGGAAGTGTGGTTTAGTGCTATACGAGTGCATATCAAGTCTGTATATATTTTGTAAAATGAATTATGGCGGTTTGAGTGTATCTTCACTGTAATATGTTGAACAACTGAAACAGGTTTCAGGAGTTTGTTGGCTAATTTTAATACCAAAAGGGAATAGATGGATGGCTCAAACAGGAAAATAAAATGTATGTAAAAAGCATTTCAAAACCACCTGATTAAGATAAATGAAGGACAATTCATTTTGCAGCAAGATAAGGTGACATAAAGGAGAACTGTTAGCTAACACACATTACACACACATTGTACCCCCTCTGAGTTTGTGAAGATTTGAAAGGGAAGGTGTCCAAGTACAAATCAAAGACACTTGTGGGTTTGGAAAGGAATGTATCGGGAAAAAGGATGAGAAGAAGAAAACAATAGAGACAATGGCGTAGTTGCCTCCAGAGACTGTGTTTCTTCCCGGGATGTCTGTAATGTCTGTTTACAATTATGAAAGGTACCACAGATTTAATTCTTGAGTAAAACATAATTTTTGGACGTTGCCACGGTCTCTCTTTATCATTTTTATCTGCACATTGTGGGTGAAATATGTTGATATTTTGCAATGGCCAACAATGACTGTAGGGAGGTGATTCATGTGTTGGGTGCTCTTACACTGGCGTCAGCTCATAGACAGTGTAATTCAGTTATCACAGGAGAATTGGAGAATGCATGTGTGGTTGCAGTATGTAAGGATCATCCACTGACAGCGAGCCAAAATGGCCACCAGAGGCTGAGGTTGACTGGGGTCTGTGGCTGCCAGTGGCCCGTGACCGCACTGGGAATGAACAGCGAGCGAGGGCAACTGAGGCACTGCATTAAGACACAAAAGAGAAAGAGAAGGCCCACCTGGGTCCTTGTGTTACTTCTGCTCACTGAATGCAACAATAGAGGCTTCTGTCAGAGGAGAGGTTGGAGAGATTCAGAGTGCACTGAGAGAAGACGGAAGCAGGAAGGAGGAGAAGAGATGACATGGAATTAACCTGCAAAAACAGTAACTGCAGCTGACATTTTGTTCTCTGGAGAATCTACCTACTGGTTATCCACCTGTAACTTCACCTTGCATGCATCTGACTGGCTGATTAATGATGTCATATCCTGTTGTGGCAAATGAATTAGGATGCTTTCAGTTGGCATTCATACCCAGTGTATTCATCAATACCTTAGCCATACCACTCATCCTTTCAGATTGGAGACTGGATCCCAGGGGGGAGGGCTACACACTGGGCAGCTCGCCAGTCTATCAACAGGCTGACATTCACACCTATGGGCAAGTTGCCACTTAATTAAAACTGCATGTCTATGAAGTGTGAGAGGAACCTGGAGAACCAAGCAGGTACTTTTTACAATGCAGAGGTGCACCCACACATTCTATTCTATTCTATTCTATTCTATTCTATTCTAAAAACACATGCTAGCTCCAGACTCTATACACTAAAAAGGCTCCAGATGTCCAGCAAGTTGGAATCATGCTGCCCAGTTCAATAAGGCAGTCAGCTGTTTCTGGTCCAAGGGAACGATGTCTCAGGTACAGGTGAGACAAAAAAAAATCATTTTTCTTTTTATTAGATGTCAAAACACTATGAAGAAGTGTTTTAGAAATGAATACTTGAATGGATATGATTGACCACAACGATTTAGCATCTGACACCCACACTGCATCGCTGTTTTTTTGTTTTTTTTTTACAGGAAGGTGCCTGAATATGGTGAATATAAATTCACAGTGAGTATCTCTGCTCATGCTAAGCAGTGTGGACACTGCTTGTGTTTATTTAAAACAAGCAACTGTTCCTGTTGCCAGAAATGTGAAATGCATCACTTCCAGTGAGTAAGAGGAATTTTCCCATAAAACACATGGTTGGCACTGCAGGGCTTGAGGAGTAAATGTTAAAGCGTTTATGAAACTGTTCACGGTTGAATTACTCCTGATTTGAGATAGAAAGTAAACATTTATTTATGTTAACATTTCACTGACTGGAGCTTGGATACCAATCTGATCTAAAATAGTGCGCAGAATGACTCCCAGATATAGATGCTGCCGTTTGAAGTGTTGGACCGCGCTCTGCCGAGGAATTTGTTTCAGGGCCCAGTCTTTGCCCACACAGGCTGGAAGTCACGACTGTGGATGAAGCTAAAGAGTTTTAATAACAGGGTTAACACATACTCAGTGATTTGACATGCAGGGAAGGACCCTACATCAATCCCGTCACTCCTCACAAAGCTCCCGATCTGATGACATCACTTCCCTGGAGGGCTGCGAGGTATCACGAGGTGCAGTTGGGGGAGGGTTTTGGGGAGTGAGGGTGTCAGTCAGCCTGTCAATTAGCGGGACAGGAGGGCAATATGTCTCCTAGAACTTAACATAAACCCAGTGGTGTTTAGACAGACACATGCACACACAAACAAATGGAGCACAGAGGTCACACGGTAGAATCCATTACTACAGAGTTGAATTAGAGGAGGAGGAGGAGGAGGAGGACGGGGGTAGTAGGTGACAGTTTTGTTTGACTAATCACTGACCCACTGGATGCACAGATCCTTGAAAATAAGTAACAAGATGGAGAAAGTGAAAGAAAGTGGCAAAGTAAGAGAAGTGAAATCAGGGAGAGAAAGTGGAAGGACTGGAAACAGTTAGATCCAGTAAATAAGTCCAACTGCTGCTGAACAATTTAGTGTGCGAGTGCATTTGTGCATGTGTGTGTGACCTCAAAACAACATCAGGATGAAAGAATCTGTGAGTAGTGACAGTGTTGTGCTTTCATTACAACACTGTCACTACTCACCATGATGGTGCTTTAACGTCAAGGAGGAACTTCCACGTTCCTTGGTTTAAATCTGTGGCAGCTCCCATCTACCTCCAGTCCTACCAGCCTTTAGACCACAGGCTGTTTTCATAGTTGAGTCATGATTTCATGAGTTTAAAAAGAAGACACGGTTAGTAGTATGACACAATTAATGTGGCAAGTTTTGTTTCCTAGTGTTATTAACATTTATTGTCTTGGACGGGATAAATTAGGCTTTTGAGGCTCCAGTAGTCCACCTCATTTATCTGAGGCAATGAGTCATTTAACCAAAAACAATTTCCCAAACTGTGGTCTTTGTGGTTGCCATGGTCACACACCAAGCCACGGCAGCAATGTAGAAAAGTTGAGCTACCGTCTTGTTCTTCCTATGTTGCTTGCTGCTGCCACTGCTGACTTCAGTAGCACACCATGTGGGTTTTATTCTGACTCTCAGCCCCTCCCGCCTCATTGACGGGGCTGACCTCACCTGTTTGCATGTTTACATGTAAATTAGCCAGTTTGGTACCAACACAGCTCACAGCTCTAGCTCCATGAACACACCGGTGTCTGCGTTTAATTTATCCTTAGTTGATGTCACATGCAGCATTAGATGATGCACCTAACCACTGCTGACACAAGTTACACACACGTCAAACTTAGATGCATTCATTGCTTAATTAATCATAACTGTGTGGAGCTCCCTTCTTTATGGCCTTAATAAGCTGAACATAACTCATACTGATTTCCATCATACTTTTACAGACAATCAGGAAGAATCAATTTAAGTCAGCGCTTTAGGGACAGTGTATTTCAGTACTGACAACAACATTAGTAAAATAGCAGGTCATAATCTACTTTTTTTTTTAATGTTTTTTCCCCCTTGGAGCAATATTACAGACTTCCCTCTTGTTTTCCATTTGTGCTGCTGTAAAAATTCTTGTCTTTGCTTTTTTTTTTCTTAAATAGCATTCCTTGATTTGACTCCAGGCTGCTTGCAAACATCCGTGTGGAAATAATAATAACAGGAAAACCAAATAGTATGAAAGAAAAGAGGAAAGAGATAGCCGAGAGCGAAGCTCTCACACACACACACACACACACACACTTAGTTTCCTGCATGATTTACGACAGCTTATTTGCCTAGATCACAGATCAGACTCTGAAACACACAAAGGCCGACGCTTAAAACAGACAGGAGGACACATGTTCTGGCTGACTGACTACTGACGGTGCTGCAGGAACAAGAATACACACGTCCAACAAGAAGCGTGGCTTCCTGAGGAAAGTGGAGTAATCCTTGATGAGAGCGATTAAGAGTCACTAAAGGCATGTATTGTGGGGAAGGAAAACACTGTCACACCGTGGAGCCCGTAAATAATCCCTATACACACACACTACGCTGTCAGAGGTGTCTGCAGGACACACAGAGCAAACAGAAAAGGGGATTCGAGTCTGGTTAAAGGATATACAGCGTAACACATCCACAAAGCTGCTGATGAGCTGTTGACAATGTGATTTGTAAGTCTTTGTCCAATTCTGTGGTAAAGTCAGATCATCAGAGGAAAATGATTTTTGATGCCAATCGCTGAAAATCTAACTCCTGGTTATTTTCTCAGCTTTCATGAATTCACTGTTTGACCGTTGCCTCATTACATCAGAAGAAAGTGCAGCTGCAGGACTTACTGGTTGAGTTAATGATGACTAATCATGACGAGGGCCTTCTCTGCCTACGCATCTGACACTGAGCGAACTGAGGCATTTCGCCTGAACTTTCAGAGGATTGTGGGGGGAAAAATAAAAAGGCTATGGTTTGATGAAGCTGAAGGAGATGAGATGTGTTGAAGGAATGTGGACACAACAGGAAGACAAATCTACACTTTCAGAAAAACACTCCTGTTACACACTGAATATCACAGACCATTAATGATGTTCATCTCTGCTGAAAGACAGCCTGTGTTGGACTCAGGGAGGACTAAAAACACATGCTGACAGTTATCAGGCTGATAAAATAACATTGCAGACCAAAAAAAAAAAAAAAAACTGACATGTACACAAAGACACACTGAATAGTTTTGCAAAGTGCTGACTTCTCAAAACAGTCTGGACAGGATATGGCTCCTGAATCTTCCAATAAAAGATAATTTACAGGCTCCTGCACTTTTAAAACCAAACAAGACTAACTAGCACATTATTCAGCTAGCACAAGGGCCAGACACACGCTCTCACAGCTGTCACCCATGTTTTACAACATGGATGTGTTTATGTCATGTATGCTCTTCTTTGTGCACATACGGAATGAAGTTACAGCTTAGGGTCGTCTCTAAGCAGAGAAAAAGAAGTCACTTCTGGGTCCAAACGGGTCCACAGTAAACAACGCAGAACCAGTGAATCTCTTTCAGGGCAGGGGTATCATCAGAGGAACGGTTTCAGAAGGAAAGAGGTAGAAGGACAATGGCAAGGTCTTTTTGGACTCAGATCGAGCGCGGGACACAGCACTGCGGCAGGTTTGAAAGTTGAGAGCCAGCACAGTTTGGAACCGGAAAGAGTATTATTTGAACATATCATATGGATAGTGACCTGAACCCAGAGAGAACCTGCTGCTGGTACTGAGTGTTGATCCAGTGGACCTTCACTGATGAGGAACTAATGACTGAGTTTGTTGGCCTGAATTAATGAAGCCGATAACACTGATACTTGATCCTCCACAAAGTCAGTATTGAGTCTGATACAATGAACAATACCAACGCATCTGTTTGCATGTCCCAGATTCAGGTCGTCACTTTCTATGCACAGTGCACTTGTACAGATGAATTCAATCTGGGCAAACACCACTGGTTTATGATTAAGACTTGTCAGGAAAAACATGCTCAGCTTTCGTGTTTTCAAAAATTTCTGCATCACACGTAAACATGAAAACTCAATTGATAGCACATCTGGGTCACAACAGGCAGCCAAGCTTTCAATTGAAACTGAACAGCATCTTGCTATAAGTCTCTCTCTGATCCTGCCTGCTGTCTCCAGAGCTCACTGACATGTCGGCCTTTTGGGGCTAATTCAGGCTACACTGACAAAGCAGGCTCCAGTTCTTTCCATCAAGGCCGTAAAAGATTACAAATCCAGCTGAAAACAGAACGGCATTTATTCTGTTATAATCTCAATGATAAAACTTTATAAATTCTGTTTAGATTGATTCTTGACAGCTAATTAATTCAACTCTGTGTAAAGAAAGACCATCAGTCATTTGAATCAGCCCACTGTTGTCTGAAGTGAACATTCAGAGGTGAGTGCTAAATTTAGAATACTGACCTTCTGCTCTATCAAAACCTAAAAGGTTCTCCGGTCATATGCATGCAATTTGCTAGGCGCCAGGACCAATGACGACAAAACTGATTGATAAACTGACATCAACTGATACAGGGAAAGGGCAGCCTTGATCAACATGCGCTGCATCAAACTGCATTGATCCTATTAAGCTCTGCAAATAACTAAACATCCCTTGGCTCAGACGTGCAGGATACAAGTTCACGCTGCAAATAAAAGCCTCTATTTATACCCAGGTACACTGTGCCTCCCTCTGTTTCTCTCTCTCTCTCTCGCTCCACCGCCACCAGCAAGGGCAAAGAAAGAGCACTTTCTCTGCATACTTGTCTTGCAAGTGTGTGTGTTTTCTTCTGTGCAGGAGTAGGTGTGTGTGTGTTCATGCAAGGTTTAGGTCAGAGTTCAGGGAAACCCCACATACCCCTTCTTTCTAGCCCTTGTAACCCTTGGGGGGAAGCCATGACTCTCTCTCTCTCTCTCTCACACACACACACACACACACACACACACACACACACACACACACACACACACCACAGACTTTACCAGACCTGACCTTGACCAGACCTGCCAACAGAATCACCAACAGACAGACACAGGGGATTCTGGGAAACAGGAAACAGGAAGTGGGCCCTGTCCAGGCTGAGTGTGAAAGCCCCGTTCACAAAGTAAGTTGTGTATGAAACTCTCTGTGTGTGGTAAAGTGTGTAAAGACAGACTTGTGCCCTTTCTAACGCCTAACAATGTAAATTGTTGTAATGGTTAAAGTCGGCTACACGTTATGACAGTCTCCACATGTGTGTGTGTGCTCACATTTATCGGCCTGCATGTGTGTGAAGCCCCCCGAGCTGGGCAGCATTAACAGAGGCATCCAGGCTTGTGGGAGGGGGCTGCAGTGGGATCTCTGGTTTCAAATAGGGCCGGTGCCCTGGGACCGGGCCGTGTCAAAGGGCCTGTCCCCGATGAGCCATATTAGGGCCCTGATCCCCAATCAATCAGCACCATGCTAAAAAGAATCCACAACAAGATGGCAATTAAGCCCCACCGAGGACTTAACCAAACATGTGTGAGAGATAGGGTTTGTGCGGATAACAGTGTGTGTCGGTCTTTGACTCTGGGTTTTACATACAAGTGTGAGTGTGTGTGTATTTGTGTGACTATGAGTGTGTAAAAGCCTTTGGAGACAAACCCCAGCTCACTCCGGACGTGCAGGGTAGAGGACAGAGGTGAAAAAAGTCTCGGGAGGTCTTTGTTGTTCCTTCTGTATCAGTGTAACTACATACACACAGTGGTAACGTACACACACATTTAACAACTGAACCCCCCCCATCCAAAAAGGAATGCAAACATGGCGAGAATACCGTATTTTACCTTTTGCCAAGAAAGTTTAATCCATTTTCCATGTTTGGCAGTTAAGAGGACTACTATGCAATTTGGGGATACTACAGCAGTTATTCCTCTCACTCCTGGTTAAAGTATGGGGTTGAGAAAACTCCACAGCTCCGGAGCCTGTTGTTGGCAGGTCCAAATAGAGTTTCAGTGAATTTCAAGCCGAGAGCAGGAGAGATGGGTGTTTTTTTTCTTCGACTGGACGCCAAATTTGAAATAAGTTCAGCAGAGCCCCCTGCGTGGGTCTGATGTGGAGCGCTGAAGTGGATCAGTATGTGGCAGAGGAGCAGTGCATCCAAAAAATGAGTGGGCCTGTCATCCCCTCAGTCTGAATGGGTGCAATGCTTGTGGTGTGGAGCAAATCATCATCAATCCTGGCCAGCATCTGAGAACCACAGCAGTGTTGACACTGGCACTGAGGTGAGGAGAAGTGAAACCAAAATCCAGGGTTTCTCAATACAGCAAACACACGTTCACGGTCCGAGCTAAGAGGCTATTGTGACCAAAAACAGCACTCGCTCTATGCTGCGGGCAGCGGGGTGGTGGGGTGGAAGACGGGGCTGGGTTTTCCTTTTTTTTTTTTTTTTTTTACACAGTGGACCTGGGTTCAAACCTGCATATATGGCTCAGCTGTCCTTGAGCAGGACACTCAGGACCACATTAAGCTTCTGTGCCTCATTTCAGATTCTGCGCTGAGGGAGGGGCATGTTGTTTATCAAACAGGCACACCAGCCCTGCTCTGCAGTTTGTCAACCCACATGTTATCAGTGAGGGGATCAGTATATGCATTTAAAGCAGTAGTTCAACATTTTGGATAAGTATGTCTATTTACCCTCTTGACTGAGAATTAGATAAAATGACTGATATTCTCTGGATTTTAAATCTAAAGCTACAACCAGCAGCCGGTTAGCAAAGTTTAACATAAGGACAAAAACAGCTCAGTGAGTAGCACAGTCTACCACCACCTCTGAAGACTATAGACTACAATTATAATAAGCAGGTTTTAATCAACTTCCTAAATAAGCTGGTCATGAGTGAGAGTCTTATCTTAGTTTTGACAAGAAACATAAAAAAAATAAACTATCTGATATAAAAAAAGATCAAGGAAATATGGAGGGAAAACTACAACTGTGTTTAATTGCATGTTCCTGTTGACTTACTTAGGTACCAGCATCTTACAAGAGCCGGGTTTGTGTGAAAAATTCTCCGGTCTATAAAAAACCTGGTGATTAAGAGGTGCAGGTATATTAAGAAGTCTGTGGTTAGGAGGCTAAAATTCAATTACCCTGCATTTTACAGAAGGACAAGGGATGAAAGGTGAAGGCGAAAAGGACAGCAGGGAGTTTGCAGTGAGTGCAACAAAAAAAAGCCCAAAATCCACAAATACAGTATTTGACAAAAGCTGATATTGTTGCATCAGTGAGTTGCTCATCAAATCTGAGAGTAATGTTCACACAAAACACAAATGAGCTAAACAGATCTGTAAAGGCTCTTTGCATTGACTTGAATTTCTGCCACCCAAGTGGGAAGGTATGTAGATGCCAGTGTCAGCTGGTTGATCAGTCACCTCCCCGGTTCCTCTGTCAGCCTCGCTCTCGAGAGGGAAAATGCAAAATACAGCTGCGAGCAAAATGTTTGCAGTGGATTCCATGAATAATTATCTAATTTGCTGCAGCTTAAGAACACACTGTGACATGTTGTTTTTTCATTAATGAGGATTTCTGGATGTTCTGCAGATGTTTACCAGATAAAACAGCATCTCTAGATCAGAGTCTCCTTCACTTACAGAACGCAGCAACAACGACTGTGTAGTCACCTGCCGCCGTCTTAATAAATCAAGCGTTAATTACATATGATATGACGAGTACAAGCCTCTAACTACAGCTGCTGTACACACAGAAAGGAGATCACAGCACACACAGTGCCTAATACCACTGAGCGAGTTTGAGCAGGCTTCAAGATCAACTTAGTGTGACATCTTCAAGTCATTACACATTTTGGAAACGACTTCCTTAAACTAATTTGTCAATCAACCCCTGTGCTGCTGTGGGTGCTACACGCACGCAACAGTCAAATCACTCTGGAACAACAGAGGCAAAAAAACAAGTTTGAAGAAAAAGTCACAGTGTATATGTGTTTATACTGTATTACAGTTAAACACACTTAATTACAGTAATCATTCAGAGTCATCAGGTTACACACCAACAGGATCTTAACTGTCAAATCAATTACAAACCTACAAAGACTAAACACAGAGTTTATAGGATTACATAGATCTAAGGATACATAGTCCATATACATATGCACACAGAAAATCTAATAATTAACAAACCAGGGCGTTCAGGCGTGTGATTGTTGGCTCTACTGTCAAAAATGGTTTCAGTTGACACATGAGAGTAAAGCTCTGTTCAAATAAGCTCCGCTAGTGTTTGTAGGAAAATAAAAAGATCAGCAGAGGGCATCTTCTGTCAAATCTAATCGAACATCAAAAAAAAAAAAAAAAAAAAAAAAAAGAGGGAAGCCAAATGACGGCTACATGGAAGATAAGAGAGGTTAGACTGAAGAGATGACAGCAAAAACCAGGCCAGAGAGAGTCTGTTCTTTGTTAAACTCGTCTCTCCTTCATTCTGCAGCACAGAGTGGACAGAGGAGAGCAGGAAAGGCAGCACAGCGGAGGGAGGAGAAAAAAAACCCAGCTATTTTTGTAATTGCTTTTTTTTTTTTTTGCCTGTGCTGAAAGAAAAGTGGTGGGGAAAGTTTTGAGAAATTTAAACAGTCTTGACAGCCAGGGTGTCGTGGTATTAATCTTTTCAAACAGAGAGAAAACCCCTCTATTATAAACACAGACAGAGACTCTGGGATCAGCGGCCGTGTCCCAAAGTTTGTGTTTATCGCTGCTGTCAGATTAAACACCTCTAGAACAGGAAAAGGCAACGGTTTTAGAAATGTAAAAGCAGCTGCTCGTCAGAAATCATGCAGGACATTATGAGCATTAAAAAAACACTGATCTTGTGGTCACATGGGAGCAACAGAAACAAGCTGTACAGATAAACACTGACATATTGCCCCTTTTTAAGTTCATGTTGCTCATGCAAGTAGACACCAATCAGTATTAGCATCCATCTGAAGTCATGTTTCCTGCCACCTGATAAAAGTAAACCTAATATCTGCTCTGTTTTAGCTGTTTTTTTTTAGCTTCTGAGGCAAATATTTTTCTCTTTTGCTGATAAATACATTCACCAGGAATAGTCACCAACTTCGTCTGTCTATTGTTTGGTGCTGCATATGGAGCATAAACTGTTTTTTTCCCCAAAACTATTAGCTGAAAAATGCTTCACATGACTCACAATCACTTGAGCTACCATCATTATTGTGAATACATATAGGATATATAGTATATGATGCAAAATACCAGTTGAAGTAAGCTTGTGTGTATGGGCCCTGTGTCATGTGTTATCCTCCACCAAAGAGTTGGAATAAAGTGAATGTGACTGACAGTGACTGAAGAGGAAAATATATTCTCACTAAGCACACTTTTCATATCACTTTATATCACATTATATTTTGATTAACCCCTGACCTGTGTCTTTAGCTTGCAAGTTTTCCAATAATATCTCATGATCAAATTTATCGTCTCCAAGAAAGACACAAAGTAAAAAGAAAATGTAATTTATATTTAAGTTGCAAATCTAATTCTTCCAGCTGATGATTCAGAGTGATAAAACATCAAGGACACTTTCAGCCTCCTCTGTTGTAGCCTCGGCAGTTTGCACACAGGCCTCAGTGAGGAGGGCGACGGGTTAGGAGTTATTAACTGTCTCTGATCTGAGCTTACAGCTAAACCTCCCGTCGGCTCACACTGCTAATCACACCTGAACGCTGCCGACCCCGCAGAACCCGGGAATCAAAGAACAACATGCAACCTGGAGTGTTAATGGTACCATCCTCCTCCCACTCCGCTAACACTGTTTTTCTTTCACTCTTTTCACCCTCCCGCCGTCTCCATCCAGCTCTTTTTTTTTCTGCAACTGAAAGAAGTGTGGCAGCATGCAGAGAGAGAGAGAGAGAGAGAGAGAGAGAGAGAGAGAGAGAGAGAGATGGAGAAAGTTGGGGGTCTGATTTTGGCAGGCGAGACTTTTTCCCCTCACCCTGTGTTTGTTCTGGCTCTATGAAAACATCTCCAAAGACGGGAGGTAAGGGAGGAGGGAGGAGAAAGAAGGAGGGGGGCGAATGTAGAGGAGGAGCGTGGGTGCTATTTAGAGGAGGTGTGCTAATGTTTCTGATTTAGTAACAACTGCTGGCAAACTGATAAAAAAAAACTTTGGTTGGAAATTTATTTGCATCCCAGATGTGGATGCAAAAAACTCTGGACTTGAACTTAAGTCAAAGTTAAAAAAAAAAAAAAAAAGACATGAGATTTGACTTCAAGGAGCACTTTCTCGCCTACGACACATACACCTCATAAAATGTCACTTTTCCATGTTTTACATGGATTAAACAAACAAGCCACAGTGTGTTAATTAGTGAGCTAGAGAGGTGCTGGTAGATGGATGTTGTCTTTAGACAGAGCCAGGCTGCGGCCAAGGTGGCGGTTTTCCCATCTCTGATGTCTGTATGCTAGGTGGAGCTAACCGACTGCTTGCTCCTGCCACGTCCGAATCTACCATCGAGTCACCAGAGTGGCGTCGATCTTCTCATCAAACTCATGGGAAGCATGCAGGACACTGAACTAACCCTATACCAAAATTCAAGTTGTGACCTGGCAAAATGCTTGGTCAATAAGATGTCGCTGCGCACACACACACAAACACCTCATACATTCAATTATTTGGCCTCCATATTGAAAGGACATGGTCTCAACTAAATGAAACACTATCATCACAGCTTTGAAATGAAAATTCTGCTGCGTTGTTTCAGTGTTCGGCATCCAGAGACCTGACCTGACCTGACATTTATCTTGTGATGTGACTCAGAGTTGCCTTCAAGGACCTGAGACTTGCTCTGAAAAGACGTGAGACTCGACTTATAAACTTGTCTTGAATGACTTGAACCTGGATGTGATTTCAAAGAAGGCTCTGGAAGGAAGCTGTCCAAGTTGTGCTTCAGGAAAAGTTCATGCTTCAAACTTTCCACCATCTCTTCCCTCTTTTCTCTGAGCAGCTCAGATCATCCTCATGTCTCCCTCTGACTGTATCTTTGACCTGCCATACTTCACTGCCCTGGTCCTTGGTCAGTTATACCGGACACAAGCTGCCTGGGTTTACGGTTGAAACCTCGAGGTTGTCAGCTTTGAGTTTGCCTGTGGCTACTCTCAAAAACCCAACCCCTGAGGATATATATATGAACACACACACACACACAGCAATGCCCCACACACCACAGAGTGTATACTTAAGGCCAACATGGAGGGGATGGAAATCAGAGCACAGACCGAAGCAAAGACAACACAGAGGACATGAAGTTCATGTTATGTTCAGGTTCGACGAGGTGGGTGGCGAGAAATTTTTCCCTAAATTTGTGAGTGATATTTGTGGTTAAATTATCCCAAGAAAACGGAAGTCACGGCGCTCTAGCTTGGAGGTAAGAAAAAAAAAAGTACTGGAAGGCAAATGAATATGTTTCATTTAAACTGACAAGCTTCAGAGCCAGATGTCTTTCCAAAAACTTTGAGAAGCGGAAGGAGCAGAAGTTTTGACATTGGAACAGCTGCGTTATGAGGTAACCAGACACAGGTCATCAAGTGTCATCATTAGGTGACCTTGTCTCCTTGACGGCTGCCACCTTAACTTTACAGCTAATAAGTTGGCCGTGACACTAATGATGAGCAGCAGTGACGATGTGCCCAACACCACCGCAGCTCCACCACCGTCAAAGGAGGCCACTGTCTATTTAAATGAAGTATGTAATGACTGTAATGAGACTCAAGATTGCATGCTGCTCCGCGCTTGACTGCAACACTTTCCTTTACAAGCTCGGGGGGGGGGGGGGGGGGGGTTACACAAGGACAAGTTAATATATTTGAACTTGTGAAGTGTGAAGTAGTGTGTGGTTTGTAACAACTGAAGGAGTCGTAAAGACACAGCAGCAAAAGTCAAATTAGCCATAGAAAAATTAATGATCATCATTATCATCATTATAGTGATTTTAACTCTAACTTCTAACTATTTTAGAGACATTTTTAGGTGAGGTAACTTATCACCAGTTGAGACTTTGAAGATCTTCATAAATTACAAACGCATCATGGTCTTGCAGCTCCAGCACAGAACCATAATGTTTAATATATAATGTAACCTGTTTGTTTACTGACTCTGCCACATGGACAGAGAAAATTAATGAAGTATAGGCAATGGAAAAAAAAAATACATATTCACAATTTCTCTTCACCTATAAATAAATCCACCTAGTTACGATATGTACGATGGTCACGGCCCCATTTTTCGGAAAAGAGTTAAGGAAAAATTACTTCGCACATATATTTTGACAGGTGAGTAGGAGAGGGAACAGCAGATCCAAACTTATATGTAAAGAAAAACTCCTGCACACTCTACAACTTGCATGGGTATTTCAATCGCAGCAATATTTTGGTCCTTAGACCTTCAACAGGCTGATGATGGTCTGAGGACAAACTGTCGCCACAGAAATGATACTGAATACACTTAGAAAGGATGTTGAGAAAGGAAGGGTACGGAAGTGGCCAAACTTTCATTTTCTGTATTTGTATCACTTAACAACAATAAATAAGAACTGCAAAACAAGAGTTTTAACTGGGCAGAAAATGTGAACATGTGCTGTGATACACTGCATATTTCCAGAGAAGTCGGAGTCGGGGTAAATTTATCATCTGTTATCTAATGTGCTACAATATTTTCCTCTGGATATGTGCTGTTGGATTAAAAACAAACTCTCACACTAACATTTAACATTATAATAAATGACAGCCTTGAAATGTCATCCTGATAATCTCTTATGTCAATATATAGTTTGAAGCCAAAATCACATCTTGGGGCCTAAGGTCTCCACTAGTTTATTTAATATCTAATATTTTTGTGACTCTATTGTGGAGCCAAAATGATCACATTTCTTTTATTGATATTTCCCTCCAGAAATTGCATGGTGATTCCTTTCATCTCTGCAACAAGCTTTAATTTTAAGCTGCGCAGGAAAAAAATCAAAAACATGTAAACAATGGAATGGCAGAAACAGATGTTTGAGAGAGCGAGCGCTCGGGTGCGTGCTCAGATGTGCGCACATGTGTACGACCGTGCATGCACTGGATTTAGTAAGTGTCTGATGTCCACCTTGTGCCAGCAGTTTTGATTCACAGAACGCCGCATGGAACATGGCAGCGAGCCTTGCCATAATGTCATTGGGGAAAATCATCCAGCTTAACTCCTTTGATCCTGCGGGAATCAAACGAGCTGAGAAAGTTCAGAGAGTTTTATCCCATAACGCTGAGAGGACGTCAAAACAAAGCAGAGGAGACTCACCAGACTCAAACTAAATTTCGATTCAGGCAACAGAATCGCTACAGACAGGACGAGATGGAAACGTTTTAGTGGAAGATAATTTAGATAATTTCTTACAACATTTTATATCGTTTATATCATTTGCTGCTCTCGAGACCTTTAATTTGAAATGTGTGGTCCATGTTAAGAGATCAGGACTGAGGTTGGCTTTGACTATACCTTCAGAGAGCTGGTGGCTAATTGGGTGCCTATAAAACGTCATATAACAGCAACCACACAGGCAGTTAATTAACTGACTCTAAAACAGACACAGGACATTCACTCTTAGTTATAATAACTTCATTATAGCCCTGAAATCAAATGAAAGCCTAATCATTGCCCTGAAATCCAATGAATAGCACCGATTTTGAGATCGTTATCATTTTGAGTCTGATTAGACCAGTCTGAAAGTAAATTAACTTAATTCCACCAATACTGAGCACAGATCAGTATGTTGAAAACACCATGCAATTCACATTTTGGTTTGTGATTGGCTAACAGAGCCACATGTTTCACATTCCTGCTGCACACAGCCTGTATTCAGACGTGAGCCATGGTGAGCTGTAATAACTGGTCAGAAACAGCAGCATAAAACATCAGAGTGACAGGGATTTAAAGGCTAATATTAAAACTCCATTGAGCTACATTGAGACTGTATCAATGATATGGAAAAGTACAGGTCAGGCCTTTTTATAATGTAGAGATATTATCCAATGAATATGCTGTTGAGGACTTTTTGGGGTGGCTCTTTGCAAGCAGGCAATAAATTACTATGAGAAGTTTAAGATACAAAACAAATGCAACAATTTCCAGTTTTCAGACCGCAAACAATAAGTCATCAAACTGTGGGGACGTTGCTGGATATGTCAAAGGCTCTTAAATCTATGACTTTGAATGCATTTGCATTGTCTAGAACAAAAATTGTTCTTAAACAATATAAAACAGACCCACGACGAGTTATTATTGTATCATCTTTCCCTCTCTTTGCGTGATCCTGGGTCACATTCCTCTAAATGTGAAAATGACGAGCTGTGATTTTGGGATTTCACTATTCAAAACAGACAACATACTTGCCACTCCCACATCAGCACGCAAGAGCGCTTGACAAATCTATCTGCAATTCTCGACAATCATTTCTGAAATAAAACCCAGAAACCACTTTCATATCAGTGTCAGAGAAGTGCTATCATATCACTCATGCGAAACAGACCCCCCTGTTGCACTGTGGTAAGTATTGTATAGCATGAATAGACATGATGGAGAGAAAAATGGACGGAGAAGGAGAAACTTACGTTGGCCTTCCTGGCAGAGGTGTAGGGAGTGGATCTGGAAAAGAAGACAGGGGGATTTTTTTTTTTACAACAGGATAAACAATATTGCTCCCAGATTTTTCTCTGTGCATGCTGCCAGCTACAAGCAAGAATCAGTAGAGATGAGTTCTGCTAAAAAGAGCCAGATCTCTAGTAGGAAAAGATCACTAAAGAAAAAAAATGTCATTGTTTGTCACAGAAAGTGAAGAAAACACTCATCACAGAGCCAATTCATTGTGACATCTGCACACCAGACGTCTTTAAAAGCTTTGCAGCTTTAGATTAAATGCAGCTCTCACTTCTCCAAATCTCTCTCTTACCAAATTTGACGAACAGCACGCCCGTTGTGGATACGGTGCCCTGGCTGTTCGTGGCCACACACTGGAAGTAGCCCGTGTCGGTGGTGTCCAGGTTGCGGATGCGGAGGCGTGAGCCGTAAGG
Source organism: Caranx ignobilis (assembly GCA_021432705.1). Taxonomy (NCBI): domain Eukaryota; kingdom Metazoa; phylum Chordata; class Actinopteri; order Carangiformes; family Carangidae; genus Caranx; species Caranx ignobilis. The sequence continues at coordinate 3,296,246 of MU270014.1, forward strand.
CGTGGACCGATAGGAGACACGCCGTGGCTCCTGCACAACGGGGGCGTCGTTCTTCAGCCAGCGCACAGTGGGCGGTGGGTTTCCTGACACGCGGCAGAAGAGCTCAGCCATTTGGCCCAAGGAGGTGGTGATGTTGTTCAAGGGAGCTTCAAGCTGGATAAACAAGGGCTCTGGAAGACATGACAGAGAGGAAACACAAGAATATGAGTGACATAAATGAAGAAGGTAAGGGGATTGAGCCTGAGAGGATGAAGAGAATTAGAAGAAAAAATATAAAAGGGGGCCAAGGGAGAAGAAATATCAGGAGAGAGATGATTGAGAGGGAAACAGACAATAGGAGAGGGAAGACATTGTATCACACACGGCCAAGAGTTGAGACATAAATCAAACAACACTTACTGAACTACAACAGAGCCAGATATTTTCAAAAAACACATGCTGCTGTATGAAATAATAGTGGTAAAACAACTCACTATTTTCAGACACACTTATTCAAAGCCTGGTTTTGCAAGTTATTTTGTGGTTGCCACTGTGGTGACACCTAATTTCACTTTTCATCATGGCTCTATGATGCCAAGAGGGTTTTCCCCAGTTTGTGTATGATCTCATGAGGAAACACCACCTGTGTGGTGGGTGTATGGAGAAGACAGGAAAAGACCAAACAACCATAAGACGGGGGGAAAAAATACTGTTATCTAAACTTATTGTAATACCAAAGTGTGACGCTGATGTGTTGGGAAGGTGTTGGAAAACACACAGCAAAACATTTTTGCATGATTATCTGCAGGACCACATTTTTCCTCGAGGTGGTCAGGAAAAAAACAATCTGGAGGGCCACCTAAGAGTTTAATGTGCAGGAAAAACATTAGTGTTAATGTCATGAAATACCTCTGGAAAGTTCCCTCAACCCCAAAAACCCATCTTAGGTATGCAGAAATGCTCCTGGTTACACAAACTGGCCAAAACAAACAAAGAAGGAAAAACACATAGAGGAGAATCTCAAATGCTCACTCAGATGAACCTCAGCAGAGTGTGAATAGAGAGGTTGAGAAGTAAAAATAGAGACAAGCACATACGTATGCAGGGAAACCCACACATTTAAATCTTTACTACGCCGTGTAAATTAATTAGTTCGACCATCTCGGGACTGAACAACATAACTTTTAACACTCCTGGCCCCGTCCACTGTGCTCCCTGTAAAATATCACAGCTTTCCAGTGCCTGACACAGCATCAGTCAGGTTTGGTTCTGGTGCTATATGAGACGTCTGTCCGATGAGATCACAGGACAGACCAGGGGAGATGTCAGGAATGTGGCTTTGGAGGTGGAAAGATGGTTGGACAATAAACACGTAACTACCAAAACACTTCACAGTAACCAGGTCTCATTTCCCAACCTGGGTTTTCCCTACAAGGGCTTTGCTGTCTCCTCCGAGCTGCTCTCGGTCTTTATCTCTCCTAATATATCAGTTCATCCTCTGATGTTAACGACAGGATAGTTATATAAATACGTTGGAGGTGAGCAGGAAAAACATTGATAGAATTCCTGGATTATCATAATTAAATTCCTGTAATAGTTGGTATGAAGCTATACTGTGTGTGTGCCCTGAATTATGCCTGTTAGGCACCTGTGTCTCTCAGGCTGATAGACAATGGCGGTGAGTGCGACCAAAGTCGATGTAGCTTGAACATGTTTCTCCACAGTGACTCTACATTTATGAAACAACTGAAAGTATTGAAGGAAATGGAAATGGAAATGGAAATGTCGCAAACTAATCAGAGTTACAATTACAATTTCACACTTCAGGTTGGAGCATGTTCATGCCTTACTTGATAGGCTACCCTGTCACTGTAGCAACCCCTGTGGTTGTATGTATAGCCTAGCTGACGCCAACAGCAAAACCATTGTCATAAGTGCCTACAACGTGTCTGGTAAAAGGAGAAGAGGGCACATTTGTCTTGGCATACAGCCTGCGTGTGTGTGTCTGACTGTACTCCCTAAAGCCCTAGGCTTAACACAGCAATGTGGTACTAACAAGTGTGTGACAATATGAGGAGACTCCCACCATCACCCACACCAGCACCACTCTCCCCTCACTTCTCCCCCCTTCTCACCCACTTTTTATCTGTCCTCCTCTCTCTACATGCACCACGGCCTTCCTTATTTGTACAGTTTGTGTCTCTCCTCAGTTCATCTGCAGTCCGGACAAATCATCTGGTCAATATCCAAAAACACCGTGATGGTTTTCAGAAAAAGGAAAAAAAAAAAAGAAACATTTCTTCTACGAATAATGAGGCACTTAACTGCTTGGTTGAAGACATCTACCCATCACCTCCACTTAGATTCTCCCCCTTTACATCTTCCTGTATCTCCCCAACTACTTACTCAATACTCCTCCACTCACTTGTCTAAGCATGTGCTACACATCTAGATATAAAAAAACAAATCTCACTTAGGTGTGTGTGGGGGAGAGATGCTCCTGCTTTACATCATATAGACGCCATCATCTTGCAGGTCTTTCCATACAGTCAGCAGCATGGACACACACACATATATACACACACACACACACTTTGATCCCAGACACAGATCCCAGTGTCTTCTGTTTGCTTTAACAAGCCTTATAAATGGATTATCAAGGCAAAATGTAATAACAAAATGTAATCGGTGGTGTAACAGGAGGGTTGCATACACAACAGATAACCAGGTCAACCTCTGATATGATCATAAATGAAGACATGTGGGTCCACTGGTGGGGGGGCACTGTGCAGTGTGTGTGTGTCTGAGAGTGTGTGACTGAGATGACAGAAAATGTGCAGCATTGTGCTCTGTTAATTTATTTCACTGGTTTCTTTTTCATAACTTGTTTACTCTGCTGTTTTGTCACTTTTTGTTTTGCTTTGCTTTTCAATTTAATCGGTCCTGATCATGTTACGAGTAGTAATCACTTTAAATGTCATGAGGTGACTGAGAGTCTGCCGAGATGAAGGATGTGACCATGTTACACTGTTTGTTTGTCACATTTTTACTGCGTTTCTGAATTTGTCAGATTAGCTCAAATCACACAAAAATAAATCTAACAGCTTCCATTATCAAAGAGAAATCATCTACTTGGACGAGGAGGTGATCCTATCACCAGTGGCGCCATCATCCTGTGTGTGAGTGAATGAAGAGTGAAAAACAAATTATTTATGTCACAGCTACAAATATCATACCTCAGCTTCAGTTCAAGGCAACCAGAGCAGTAAATTAGTGTCGATGAGACAGCACCAACACTTTGGTTTATCAGTGCTGTGAGCTTGTCTTGATCATGTGCCTAGATGTGCTGTTGTTGTTGTATTCCTTTAAGACATAACATGGTTTTAGGTTGATTGTGTACTGTGTGAGTCAGATCAGGGAAACTCAATGTTGCAACACTCCCCACAGTCACAGGTCATTAGCTCTGCTCACACTGAAACATCCACACTCATCACCAGGAACATGCTGGTACCAGTTACACCACACACGAAGGTCATTCCTGCTGGGTGATACATTTATCTTTTTACAGGACAGTGTGTGTGTGGGTGGCACAGTGGGATCGCCCCACGGCATGAAAGCTCTGGGTTTGATGCCCAGCCTGGGGCGTTTCTGGGCGGAGTTTGCATGTTCTCCTTATGCCTGCATGGGTTCTCCATCTTCCAAATACATGCACATTAGGTTGAATGGTGACTCTAAATTACCCATAGGTGTGAATGTGAATGTGTGAGGGTGTTTGCCTCTATATCTTCTATATCTCCTACCCCAACCTTACTTCTGTGTGTAGCTGAGAGTTTTAATTATGATTTGATTCTTAACTATCAACACAAAGTCACGGGGGTCTGCTGGGAATCTGTCATACACACTGTTATGAGTGTAGTCAAGTGAATCCTTCTCATATAATGACTAAACACTTCACTGCTTTAATCTGCCTGTTGAGTCTGACTGACTGTATTTCCTGTAATCAGAACAGTGCTTCATGTATTACTTCATTAATTAAATATTAAACAGACCTGCCCTGAAAAGACACATGTTGTTTTGCCAACGGCAAGAAGGTCACACAAAGTGAGTCACTTTATCACCATCTCATTAGTTGAGTTGATGGAAAAGAAAATGGTTTTTGGAGTTGTATGGCTGCACACTTCATTAGCTGTTATAACAACTGAGAACAAAGCAGTAGTGAGGGAAAGAAGAGACAAGAGGAGATGATGAGAAGTGAAGAGGGGAAAGAGAGCAACGAGTTATTTAACTGCAAAGATGTCCTGCCAATGTCTGTGTAACAAAGCCACTCTATACGTAATTGTCTCGCGGTGAGTGTTGTGGTATTTGGCACCAGGAGCGCTGTGAAACTCAAGCCCACGCTGCGGACTGTCCCTTTAATGTGGCAGGCAACTAAACGGTGCCCTGTCATCAGGGCACCATTTCTTGCAGAGGTTTTGTACAATCAAACACTCACACGCAAGCACACAAAATGTAAACACACGCACACCCATATGACCGCAACACACACAAATTACCCACACTCAGAACTGGCCACGTTACATTATACCTTCTCATTTCACCAGCAATGCTGCGTTCTATATGTGTATGTATGTCTATATACAATAACATACACGGCAGCGGAGCTGTGCTAGGCAGGCCGCTCTCAGCAAGACACGGGCTCAGAAACCTGAGTGGCTACACAGCTAACTAAACATACTCAGCAGATACAGTACACTGAGGAGCTGGGACTGTAGCACTGCCAGCTCTGGTTAAAGGTGAATTTCATTAAAGTTGGGTCACTCTCCAACAGAGAGAGGAGAGGAAGTAAGAAAGGAAAAAACTGTACAGAATGAAACAGAAAAAGAAAGGGAGAAAGAGGGAAAGCCAGGGGGGAAATCAGTTCAGTAAACTATCATCACCCCTGATTTTAGCCCAATAATGAGCCTCTTTCAGCATGATAACTTCCTGCTACTGATGCATACTGATAGAGCCACGCTACCTGAATGCTGTCTGCTTGGTCAATCAAAACCATTCCCTGCCTGCAGACAAAACAAGTGGTGCAATCACCATCCATCCATCAGATAAGAAACAGATGTTCGTCACGGGGCTGAGCTGAGCAAAATGACACACACACACACACACACACAGACACTACTTTGAACACATGTCTTGCGTGCGTGCGTGCACACATGCAGCCTTTGTAGATTTTCATATTTCATGATGTTGTGGAAAAATAAAGCTGTCTCTATGATTTGTTTGGAAGTGCTCCTCGTTGTATTGATGACTTTTTAAACATTCTTGATTGGTCACCATACTCATTATCTTGACTAAATTGCTCAATCATGCCAGAAACTACTGTCCTCCTCCTTGCCCATGTGTTTAACAGCGTCTGTTTTTGTGTACACATACTCTCTTGCAGGGTGGGTCCCTTGTGAGAGAGCTGGCTTTGTGAGAGATGAATTAAGAAAACCAGGAAAAATGAAGGAGCACAAATGAAGGTCAAGATCAATAAAGTCTTATACTGAAGATCTTCCAAGTCGGGGTGTCTTCGTGGGGGGATTAGGCGGATGTTGGCTCTCCGAGCTCAGGGGAAACTGAGGAGAGGAGGGGGGCAAGATTTGACTGATAACTCCGGGCAACAGTGTTGAGAAAATATCCAGAAAATTATGAGGATCTGAGTCAGTTGTTCCTCCCGTGCTGACAGAGGAACAGCTGTTTTAAATGCCTCTGTTGTCAGGATCTGCTGATCTAAACCTGGACAGCTCCAGGAGACATGACCATCCTCACCACAAAATAAATAATTTAATACCCTGGAAAGGATCCTTATTGATCAAGGAAGGGAGGCAAAAACACTGGCCAACTGTATTCAGGAGAACCAAGCAGCCTTGAAGACATTTTCATCTCCATATTGCATTTCGGTTTTATAACAAGGTTTGGATCGACAGGCTGGAGCCAATCCTAGACAATGGGCGAAGGCGGGGTACACCAAGAACAGGTCACCACCAGTCTATCATAGACATACAGACACAAACAACCAATCACCTACATGGAGCTGCTGCACTCTAAACCTTAACAGAATAGAGCAAAGTGCAATATACACAAAGCACCTCAGCACTTTTTCTTTGTTTTCATGTCATTGTCGTGTGATGCTGGCAGTGTGAAATGCATAGTTAGATGTTTAATTGTGTTTTTGTGATGTTTCACATCAAGCAACTAGCTGTCTAGCTGTGCGTTCCTGTGGTGTTTTTATCCTATTTCACTGTAGCACTGTGCCTGGGACAAATTTACACTAAGAGACAATAAAGTGTACTCCAACCCTCTGTAACTTTATCATTAATATCTATGGAGACTCAAGTGTGAATGTCTTCGGACTGTGGGAGGAAGCTGGAGAACCCAGAGGGATACCACGAACCATCAAGTGTTGTCATGTTTAATGAAACTGATTCAGCAATGATCTGAAGTGATGCATCTTATCTGCCACTATATCTCCACATCTGTAAACAGCTCTGGGTCTGTGCACATCCTGTATTTTAAAAAGCAGCAGCACATTTGTAGCTTTTGCTTGAGAGGGAACTAAAAGTAGGTCAGTGGAAATGAGTGAAAGGCAGTACACCTGTGGCTGGATTCCCACATGCTGTGTGGATCAATGTGTAATTCATTCCATCAATTATCCTCGATGGTGACCTGGGCTGGGACAGTGGGTGTTGTCTGGGTGGCTGAGGGTGTGGTAGGTTTTAACACATCACTGAATGTGAAACCAGACAGCAAAGCAGGCACGGTGCTATGGTTCAATGCAGCATGTGTTAATTGTTTTGTGAACATATCATCAGTGCTTTGTTTTAACAGATGTGTTCAGCAGCTTTGTCGAGAAGACAGCTGTCGAGGTGTGTGTGTGATGAAACTGAGCCCTGCTTTTGGTGAGTGTGTGTTTATGTGTGTGCATTTACCATCACTAGACGTGTTCCATGAAGTGGTAGCTAGCACACTGGGGTCTTGGGGAAACTCAGACCCTGTAAAAAGGAGGAAATGGAGACAACTATTAGAATGTGTGTGACTGTTGGGCACTACAGAAAAAGCAGGTTGGACTTTTCACTGGTTCAACAAGTCATTTCACTTTAAGGATCATGAACCCAGCAATTTACTAATCAACTATTTTGGTGTATTTTTCTGTTGGTTGAAAACTTCCAGTGACGGCGGACATGGTAGCGCTGTCTACTGTTGCTCAAAGAAACAAAGGTCAAGTGATGCGAAGTGGGGAAATTTAGAAAGGTTCAACCTTACACAAAAGTCATGTGATGTGCCAGATGCAACAACCAATCACATGTCTTTTGATTGCCACAGAAAGCAAATGAACTGGACTCCACTCCTTAAAGCAGAGTAGACTACATGAAAGCAACTGCTACAGATTCATGGCCTCCTAATTCTCTATAATATAACTTAAACAAGACTTAAATGAGAAACAATGTGTCCCAACAGGAAGAAAGTAACTACCCAATCACAGCTGTGTAATCTGTACCAGCTCAGGGCTAAACACACCTCCAAACTTCAAACACTTACATTGCACTCAACTATACCCTCTCAACATATGTGATGCCTCTAATCAAATGACAACATAAAAATCTGATTTGATGCTTTAATTATATTAGTTAATAAATAATAAGTTAGATTGGTGTGGACTTTCTTCTAAAAGACGACAGAGAGAAACAAACACAACGAGTGAAACAACACTGACAGCACTGTACATTTGCTTGTGTAGATCAAAGGTTTGAATGTACAACAATGGGCCTATCAGTGAGCCATGTGGACCTAATGCTGCGTTATTACGAGCTGACGACAGGACAGCCCTCTGCTTTTCATTACGCCACAGAGGAGACAGAAAATGAGCTTCAGTGTGCGCCGCCACAGGTCATAAGGTGATGCCTGACAAATGAAAAGGCCTGTGCACAACTCAAAGACATGCAGGACTGACGAGGATGGAGCCTGAAGTAGTTAAGTATCTTTGCTGGTTCTCAGGACACTATCCCACGGTTACAATCAGCTAGAATACACCAGTGAGATCTGCCTTTTAAGCAAGTGAGTGTGTGTGTGCATGTGTGTGTATGAGCGTTTTGGGGCAGCCTGGGATAGTTTAACATGATGAATGAGTAAATGGCCGCTTGCCAACTACGGACTTGCACCCTGCAGTCACAAGCACATGCAAAAAACACAAGCATGTGCAATGAAGCAAATGTGTGCACACAGGCACAGATACAACTGCAAACCAAACCTGTTCGCAAACAGGTATAAAACACCTTTTTTAACCATTATTACCCATAAATTAAGTTGGAAACAACCTGGTTCTGTGTGTGGCGTGCAGGGTGACAGTGGTGGGCGTGCAGGCGGAAAAAGTCTGCAGTCAAACGGGACCAGCCGTCTGACACAGGGTCATGCTAATTGGGTGATAATGTGTTGTTTCACACGTGCTGTGTCAGGATGGTAAAGACTATGTGGTGGTACGGTGCTTGGGAAATGAGCTGTGTTAATGAGCACGCTTTAGGCCTCTGCACCTGTTAGTGAAGGAGACTGGGGGCTTAGCAACAGGCTCACAACACGAGGCTGGCAGCTTTATGACTTACGGTCAAGATATGTAGCGATCAGCAACTGAGGCACGATAAAACATAAAGATTGCTGCGTGTTCATTATGTTATCTCTTTACTAAACTGGTTTCACACTCACACAGCGACATAATCTCCGCTGGCTATGTTCCTATCCTCTTGAATATCTGTATCTCTGCTTATTTCAGTACAGGTCCCAAAATGACTTACAAGCTTGTTCGTGAGGGCTTCTAACATGACAGTGAATTATAGCGAGTCTTGGCCCCAGCATGAGTCTAAATTTTCCCAGTGTGCTGCACTGACAGACTTGAAGAAGCACAGAGCTCTGTGCAAAGAAAAGACAGAGGAGAGGGGGCAACACAGCTCACTAGCTTTACTCACACAGAGTTAGCCAAGCACAGCCAGGTGAGAGTTCAAGAAGGGGGTGGATGTGTGAGCGGGGTAGAAGGGGGAGGAGGGGGGGGCACAGCTGCCGTTTTGAGTCTGTCCCTTCTTGGAAAATGTGTTTTTTAAGGAAAAAAAACTAAACAATAGCATGTGAGTTTATTGACAGTACTTTTTCCAGATAAGACATTTGTCCAAATAGACGCTCAATTTTCCATTTCTCCTCTATTTAGGTCACATCTGTTAGTTGTCTTTCATTGAGACAATCATCTGGAATATGAGGATGAATTGCAGTGTAATTTTGAGATTATCTCTCTAATGTTTCTCAGCATTGGAGGGAAGTAATTGCATTACGCCCATTTGTTAGCAAGGGGCTAAAAATAGGCACCTGTGTCAGTTCAGATCAACTGTTCTTGCTGTTGTGGTTGCAGGCCCTGATTGGATCATGATCCTGTTCTGATTGTTCCTCATATGTTAACTGGATCAGTGTATTAGAAAGATCCTCGTCTGACAGTATGAGTCAGTAAAATGGATCGTAGGCTCTGGTTTTGCTGGTTGGAGAAAAAAGGAAAAAACAATTATAGCGAATTTCCTTCATTAATACTTGTAGAAAGTGTTTGGGTTAAGGTTTGGGTGAGTCAACAGTGAGCAAGCGTTTCTTTTAACCGTGACCACAACCTTGCTGTTTTATTTGCCCACACTTTACTAAAGCCTGAACCTCAAAAAAAATCATCTCATGAGCGGTCATATGACTTGCTGTGTAGGACGTATGAGTGCTTCTTTTGCAGATCAGGACATCAGATCAGTATTGTTATTGTGTTTACTTAATGCCAGGTTGGGTCACTAATTTAATCTGGAAGGTATATTAATCATTTCAGTTGTTAGAGTCAAAAAACAGTGCACAGAAGCAACAAATGACAGAGCATTGTTTCACAACGCCATAAACAACCATCAAATTAAAGTGCAGCTTTTTCCTCTTACTTTAAACTGGATGGTGATAATTACACTGACTTCACTTCACACAGTACACAGTACTGTATGCAGTCCCACCTGCAGCACCTCCTAAAATCCTGTTTCTCAGAGAGTTTATCAGAGTTTGATTCCGTGCTGTGTCTCCAGCTCTGAGCCAAACTAACCTCTAACTGATTGTCTATCATTTCACATCGCTCCCATTTTCAGCGTCCTAGAAACTATTTGTGCACTGATATCATCTCCGCCCGTTGGTTTTTATTAAAATAACGATTATGGTTTAAAAACCGTAATGTTACAGTAATTTCCCTTTAGGCACCTTCAAAGAAAACCAATATAACCTGGATCATGAAGCCGTGCACATATTTCCATAGCACGTCAGGAGTGATATGTTAACTTCAGGCCACTCTGGTATGGCAGGGAACACGCATCACAAATCAGGATATGTGACGACCTTTATTATAGTATCACTTTCTCCTCTTGGCTGATACGATGTATTTCACGTAACTGAAAGTTTTGGAAGCGCTTCTTTCATTTGCAACTGGGTGCCACTCAATTGCCATCCTCATGGCAAGAAAATATATAGTGTACTGGTTGACATGAAGGATCCTTTGAGGGGTCCATGCGGCAAATCTCCACACAGAACGTTCCATGAGAGCAGCCTCTGATCCCCATCCAGCTGTATTTGGCTTATGATGATAAAAATCACGCAGGGACACGAGCTTAACCCCTATAAAGCTCTGAGAATTTGGTGTGACTTTACTGTGACAGCAGCATATGGGAATTAGTGCAGAACCTCAAACTGAAAGGCATGGGAATGAGGGAAAGGAATGAAGCAAAAGAAAAAGTGAAGGAGAAAGTGAGAAAGGGGGAGCCTCGGAGGGCAAAGCAGAAATGTTCAATCTGAGTGGTTATGCATAGCAACTAATATGCTGTTATATGGTCTGGGGCGCTGTGTTTGGAGCCAGGGTGTTTGGTGTGGTGAGTGAGACTGATGTATGAGCTCTCCCGCTCTGTTATTAGGGCCTCTCCCAAGGTCCGCTTCCACTCCTATTAGCTGGAAAACTGATCTAACTCGGAGGTTATCTGGAAGCAAACCCGGCAAATCCAACCACTTTCACAATGCAACTGTGTCATATTTTCTGCCTTAAAGAGGTGAGAGGTAGATATACACAGATGAAGAAAGTTCAGGAATGATAATCATTTCCTTCTCAAATTTGTCTTAATCGGATACGTCTTTCCGTCCAAGTTCCACTCTCTTTTCCACTCCATACTCTCTGGCCTCGTTTTTTTTTTTTTTTTTTTTTTTTACTTTAAACTTTGGCAAAAAATGCTCTTAATTCTCCCAACAAACCACTGTCTCACCCCACATTCCCACTGTGAGCTCACTTAAAGTAATTACAACTTTTATGTGAACAAGCTCTCCCTTCATATACCCAAATGCTCCGTCCCTGACAGTGAGAGGGAATCAGGCAGTGAGGGTAGGTATGGCTGTTGCGTGCACCCAGAACCAGACTAAGCACCATATAGGGCTCGAGCTGCCTTAATGACTTATTAGAACAATTAGATTCAAGACTGGAAAACGAGCGGAAAGTTATAGTCTTGGCGAAAGGACGAGGATCTGAGAGAATAAAGATTTGTCAGGCCAAGAGGGAGAAAAAAAAAGAAGAGTGGTGGAGAGAAGAATAGTCAGAGGGGACTGCGGAGGAGAGCCGAGGAACTGGAGATAAAAGGAGGAGCGAAGATTTGGAAAATGTGAGACTGCAGAAGTAGAAGAAGAAGGCAGCAAGAGAGGAGATGAATAAAGAGAAACTTCACAATAAACCCAGAGTAAAAGCTCTCGTAAAAGAAAAAAAAAATCTGCTTTTTAGGAAGTAGGCTTGTGTCCCACCGAGTAGAGTGCAGATTTGTGTTGGCTGGAGAATTTATTCACTGTCATTGTGTCAGATGTGAATAACTGTTAAGACCGGTCATACACGGGCCTCACAGAGTCAGAGCAGCGGTGGCCAGTGGTGAGGAGGAGACGGAAATTAGCTCAAAGACGGAAAACGAGACGGCAGATGGTGATTTTAGTCGCTCAAATTGAGGGGTCAGGTTTTATAACAACTTGGCTCTTTTGGCCGTTGTTCCTACTGGTTCTCTCGGTTATGGGGATACTGTACTACTCAGAAATGTACCTGCTGAGACATGGAAACACTGCAACATCCGTATACCACATCACTTCTGGATGATTTGACAGAAAACATATTTTTGAAGTCGATAAAAGTCTTTTTTTTTTCTTACTGGACTGTTTTTTTTAACATGGTGCCTGTGGTGGACCGCTAAGGACTGACCACTGCCATTAATCTGTCTGCATTTTATCTCTTTATAATGTTCAGTTTTGAACCAATAACAATAAGTTTAAATAACTTTATTAGGGGGATGGGTTAAAATCTGCTTGTCTGAAGCCTGGTGCATCTGAAAAACTTAGATTACCCTTAAGAGAGGTGACACAAGGAGATAACAGAGGGTAAAACAGAATGATAATGTGCCCGTGTGTGTGTGTGAGTCTGTTTGTAAAGCTGCACCTGTGTGTGTGTGTGTGTGTGCAGGTGTTAGTTCCAGATCTCAGTTGGAGCGTATAAAGGAATAAAAGCAGACCCAGTGCAGGGACTGAGTGTTCACCTGAGGACATCATGGACCAAAGAACACAGGATCAAACCACACACACACGGTTCTGCTCTGTAACCTTATAAGACCACAGAAGGGGGTGAGAAGGAGAGAGGCAGGAGGGCTGATGGGGAGGGGGAGGTGAAGGTTAGCAGGGTAGATGACAGGAGTTAGAATAGAGAACAATACACAACAAGAGAGAGAAAGGGCTCAAGTTGCAGCAGACATTTGCTCTGACATGAAAAAACTAAAAGCTGTTGCTTCCCCTCCAAAAATCACACAGAGCTGAGCAGGGAGGATGTTTTATGCAACTTTTACTACATGGTTTGGACGGATTGGATTTGAAATTATAGTTTGGCTTGACCTCATATTCTTGTTAAAATTTTAGAGCAAACTCCAGCTCCGTGTTTGAGCCAAACATCCTACATGTGTCTGTTTTTTATGTTTTCATTTTTTAACATTCAGAAGGTGACACAGAGGCGCAAGTAATCAGCTGCAGCTTTTTTTCTTTTTTTTTTTAAAAGATATATCTGTAAAACAGCTGTGTGTGCACTCAACAGTGGTCAGCACTGATTTGAATTGTATCTGTATCTAACTGTCCTGTTGCATCAAACATCAGATCCTGACTCCCCAACTCCTGCAGACCCACATGAGAGGAAACCTGAGCAGACTGACTGTAAGCTGTAGCTGACACAGACCAACCAGTGCAGAGAAGACGGATTTAAACGGCAGCTTGTCACTCCACAAATTATCTCCCAGCATCAGGCTCACATTGACACCTGTCACTACCCCACCATTCCTCAAGTCCAGGCAGCTGAGCATGGCTGAGTGAAGACATTTAAATCCATGATGCAACCTGTTGGGGTGCAACAGGCCCATAGCAGATCCTGACCTCTGACCTTTCTGGAGCTGACAAACAAAACAAAGAATTTCCATTGAGCCATCAGAGGGATGTTCTTATTTCAGCTCTTAATGTCATCTACCCAGTCTCCAGCACCACTCTGCCCAACCACACACAACACAAACAAGGGGGAAGGGGGGTCTCGCTATTCCACTGAAACCCTACAGCACCAGCTTGCCCACAACAAGGCCAAACTGCGCAGGGACCGGTGCCAAGGCATATACTGAAAATGAGGATATTATGACGTCCATAATAACACGGTGGCTAAATGCTGCAGAGGAGCATTTTTCACCGACATAAGAAAAACAGCAAAAGGAAACAGGGAAAACAGGAAGAGAAGACATGGTGGTTAGACTGTCGGGCTGTTGGGAGCAGTTTAGCACTAACATGAGCCAACATCTATGATCTTTGACTTTTATACCTGCGCAGGATACTGGCTCTCTACGATGTTTCCATATTGTTTTGCAAAATAGCATTTTTTTTAAAAATAATGATTCCTAGCTGGTGGTGATTTAGAAAGTCTGGTATTTGCATGATTTATCTGATCTCTTTATGCAAACTTTACACCTCAGTAAATACTGGTCTTTCAACCATTCAGGTCCACATGTCCTCATTCATCCCAGTGGCAAATGAAAAATTTCCTGTCCACCAAACGACGTGTGTGTCATTGAAACATGGGAGGAAACCCGAGAGCACCAAGGAAACCACACAAACACACAGCACGGGCTGCTGCTGCTTCGGAAAAAACTTCTTAGTGGAGTTCATCTGGATTTATGTACGACCAACGCAATTTCACACATCTTCTCTGCATGGAAAGATTAAAGCTACATGCTATGAATCTTATTGAGCTGAAGTGTGGCTTAACAAATTTTTCAGTTTTATGATGATGTAATCTTTGCTAATGGAGTGACCTCATGCTGTGACAATGGCTCAGCAGACAGAAGAAGCTCGGCCTCTTAACTGCTGGACTCTGCTGAACCTCAGAGGTTAAAGAGGCCAATGCAAAAAAGCCCCTGCTGTCACTACATGTGAGCTTCTGCACTGGAGACCACGCTGATGTATAGGACCTGGTTAGTCCATTTTGGGTGAGGCTCACCCTAGCTCACATTACAAGGGGTGTAAGCAGACTGGTGAGGAATCTGCACGAGCATGTTACCACCTACTGTGTAGCTCATCTGTTTTCACCTGACAGGTCTGGTACAAGTGTGTGCGTAAGTGTGTGTGTGTGTGTGTGCTCAGCTTTCTGGAAAACCTGATCGCTTCCAAGCAGAAAGACTCAGCCCTGAGACCTTGACGTAATCTGCAGATACAGCCGTCTGTCTGTTCATCAGTCTGTGGAATGTGAACAGTCATCACACCTGTGTGTTAGTGTGTCACTTTACAGCTGAGGATGTGCAACTCAGTGCACTGCACAGAGCAACTGTGGCATTTGTTGTGAATATTATGGATATTTACAACATGTCTTACATCAGTGCTGCAGTGTGCGTATATATGTGTGTGTGTCATGGGCCAGGTGTTGAATATAAGATTTAAGACCTACAGCTAAAATCAGTCTGTCTGTCTGTGTGTGTGGGATATGAATACAGTCATCTCCCTTGACTTTTTGTACGTGACTTTTCTGTGAATAGAGTAGCATGCGTTCCTGCAGTGTGCATGGTGCGAATAGGACACATGCCGCGTCACATGCGTGCCGAGCAATAAAACCTGTCTGAATATCTCCTCAGGTGCAGCCGGCGACATGCACACACTCCATAAGCTCTGTACCAGCGTTCCCAGATTCCTCGAGGATGACAAATTCAAAAGGAGAGGCCCTAGCAGATGGAATCTGGGAACGACAGGATAATGCTGCAGGATTTCAAACGTGACTCGGATTTAGACATCATGTGACTACACTTGAGCTGGGCGCCATTCCAGAACCATTCTTTACGTCCATCGGCATTTCCTCACTCGCCAGCCTGAATCTCCCCTCGTCTGCAGGACGTATAATGACTGAAAAGTGTTGGCAGGCTGACTTAA
This sequence comes from Caranx ignobilis, assembly GCA_021432705.1. NCBI lineage: Eukaryota > Metazoa > Chordata > Actinopteri > Carangiformes > Carangidae > Caranx > Caranx ignobilis. The sequence continues at coordinate 3,311,756 of MU270014.1, forward strand.
ATCAATGAAGAGCATTTAGCCATTGAGACTATTAATAAAAAAAAACAGAGCGTGACCATTCCAAGCTAATGATGTTTGATTTAAATGAAACGTCAAACACTGTGATGGTGTAACTTGGAAAACATTTGCATTAGTTCCCTACACGTCTGTGTATTTTTTATAATGCATTTGCACATATAATGAAGAAATTAATCTCACAATGAAATACATTCCCATGCATGACCATGCTGTTTAATGGGGATCTGCATTGTTTTCCAAGTCAAAGTCTGTTTACAGCTCTTGGGGAGGAACTGCAGTTATTTTGGCAGATATTGTATCAATTGCAAGTGCAACAATTGGGACTGGATTAAAGGGACTTGGGGCAGGATCAAGAAATAAGACTCAATACTGACACGACAGCCATTGTGGGTAATTGCATTTTGATTGACAAGATGCCGCTGATAAAACTTTCTTCTTTGTGGGACTTTTCAGTGGACTTTATGTGCTGGTGGGTGGTCATCTGATGTTACGTCCGCAGAACTGTGCAGGAAATTCGGACTCTGAATTGCAGTACATTATGCAGCACACAGCCTGTTCAAGGCAATGGAGAGATCCGTGGGTGGGCTCATTCTTTTTGGTTTTGAATACTTCATCATTAGCATTAAAAAATGTATGTTTAATTGTTCACAAACCCTGCCCCAATTCCCTTTAAAAAAAAAATAATAATAATAATCTTCTGATGAGTGAAAAAGTAAGGCTTAAGACTAAATGTTTGAAAAAGAAAACCACATGCACCTCCCCTCTTTTGCATTGAGTGAATTCATTCTTCTATTCATTGTTAAAGGGTTGTGGTTTAAAATCGGCGACGTTCTCTTATAAATTCAATATGAGCCATTTTCCATCAAGAGCTCTATTCATTTAACCAGCGTGGTTTGCAAATGTTTACTTCCTGATTGACCTGATGGATTTATCAGTATTGTGCAGTCAGCCCAAGCCTCTGACTGCACAGATAAACTATGCCGAATAATTCTGGGATGCTGCTGGGAAACTGGGTGTGAGACATCGTGTCTCCATCAACTCATGACTCTTACTCAAAGCCAACACCGTAGGATTGACTCAACCACACAAAATCTGACTCCAGGCCAAAGTGAAAGTATGACAGTGAAGGAGAGAGATACTGAACTAGAAATATGAAGAGATCAAACAGTGGGCGAGAAAAGAGAGGGAGAGTTGACAGACAAAGACATGGAGAGCGTAAGAAATACTCAGCCCAGTATTAGGGGGGGAAAAAAAAGTCCTGCGCTCTTGTTCTTTGCTTTTCCGGTTCTGTCTGAGCTGCCAACAGCAAGAGCCTGAGACAAACAGAAAACCCCTGAGCGTTTCCAGCATGCTTCCCTGTCAATCACACTGATGCACTACAGGAACCCTCTCCTCATCCCAGGTTAAGAAAATAGGCAGCGGCATTCCTCCACTTGCTTTGGGGGAAAGGGTACCCGACTGATGAGGGAGACAGGAGGATGGGGGAGAGAGAGAGAGAGAGAGAGAGAGAGAGAGAGAGAAGAACAGAAGGAGAGAGATGAGTGGTGGGAAAGAAAAGTGAGAGCTTTGTGTCCCCAAAGACAGAGCTGAAAACAAGCCAGGGAGACAAACCCACACCGTCAGCCTCCAAAACACTTTCCGCTACTGCAGAAAAAATTATTTAGAGCTGGGGAATTGGACCGGAGTATTTCCACAAACTATACCACAAAAACAGATTTCACATACATTCAGAAAGTGCTGAGGGAGACAGAGTCAAAATACACAAACACTAATGAAGAAAAGCGGTTGACATGTTGATGGCATCCATTATGATGAGTCACAATAAATCAAGTCGAATGTGCAACCAACTCGCATGTTGACAAATGCTCTGCAGCGATGATTCTGCAATATGAGAACTATATGAAAACAGACTTGTGTCCTGAGATCATCTAATGCAATTTGTAAAGAAATTAGAGATAAACATTAAAGCTGAGCTTGTTATTCATGTTGATGAAAAGGATGAAACACAGATAGGAATGGGAAATATCTCACTGTGTGTGTGTGCGCGCGTGCGTGCGTGCGTGCGTGTGTGTGTGTGTGTGTGTATTAGAATCTTAATCAACGGCTGAAATAAAAAAGTAAACTGTGGTATCCTGAGCAGTTGAACAGTATCAGGTGCAGTAACCACATATTGCACTGGCGTGTACAGAGACTGAGGCAATCAAGTAAAAATAATACAACCCCCCAAAAAAAAAAAAAAAAACTACAGGCAGGCATATGACTGCCTGTAGTTCAGATGGTATTTTTCCCCCCATACAAAAGTCTCATGCAAGACTAATTGTACATTTTCACTCTTTTAATGACCTGCCTGCTACATGAAGGGTTACAGTGTTGGCACAATACCAACACAGTGACACATAACACTGAGCTATTGCTATACAGTAAGCATATACACTATATATACATATACACACACATAATAGCATGGCTATTGGTAATATTACTTTTTCCGCCAGGGAAAAAAATCTTCGCCAATGTGTTTCCACTTTCTGCAAATTTGCAACAAATATGTTTGGCAACAGTGTAATTCTGACTGTCAAGAGCCAGAGTCCAGTTCTGTCAATCAGACCTTTTCAGACAATCTAAAACTAACCACTTAAAAAAATCTGAGGCCATGTGCTGCACAGACAGGAAACTTCCATAAAATGCATTTAGACTATTATTCTAACAGTGCACAAATATTCAATTTGTGGCGACACTAAAATAGGAAATGAAACATAAGGAAGAAAAACTGAAAGAGTCCTGCTCCTTATACTGTACGTGCGAGGGAGGATTCAGGTGATCAGGGCCAATAAGCCTCCTTTAATGGGAGGGATTTGTCAGAAGGGATTCTCTTATAATGAAATGTACCCAGCTGCCCTAATAAGTGAAGAACCAGATGTGGTGTGTTTGTATGTGCGGACACTACGTGCATTTTGGAGAGACAGAATCCTTCTTCTTCTTCGACACATCCCTGATGCCAAAAAGAGGGGAGTGAGGAGGTGAAGAAGGGGGGAGGTAGGGACACCTGCTCCGGATCTGCCTCAGATTGAGGGAGGAAAAAAAAAAGACGACAACAATATGTGAACAAAGTAGAAAAGGGCAGAAAGAGAGGAAGAAATGTCAGGCAGATGTACGTGATGAAAACTGCGGAGATGATAAAAGTCAAACTTGACAATGTGGGAAAACCCGCTGGACGGAAAGACTCGAGTTTTTTAAACCGTAGGTTAGGAACCAGCAGGGCGTAGAGTAGGAAAAGAATAACAACATGTGAAGAAAAGAAATCCTGAAAAATAGCAAAGGAGGAAAAGGGGCAGATAAGTTACGGAGTGATGAAAAGACGGAGGGATGAACGATGGAAAACCCAGCGTGGAACAAAGACGGTGGGCGAGCAGAGGAAGGATCTGAAGGAGAAAATCACAGAGAGAAAAATATTTGGTTAAAAAGTACAGGAATCTGGGTTTGCATTCCTACGATATATGGGGAGTGCTTGGTTCGGACGCCCTGACCCGTGAAAAAGACATAAAAAGCGGATGCATTGCTTTGTTGACTTTCATTATTTGTTACATTTTTGCATAGATTTGTGTTCAGCTTTATAATAAATCCCACATCAGAAAAAGTTCATTTGATTATCATTTGCTTTTCCAGAGTTTAAAATCTCATAATTTGTAATTTGCACTAGTTTCTTATGATGATAATTTATGCTGCAGAAAGTCTCAAAGACATGTCTGAGAACAAACACGCAGGCTGGGGCGGGACATGGTGCATGGATCTCACTTTATTTGACGTAGTTTTCCATTGGCTGCAACTGTGTGCTGATTATGAAAACACTTCCACCCAAAGACATCTTTCTGGACCGAGCACAGAGGAGTTTTTAAAAAGCAGAGGGGTTGCGGATGACTGAGGGATTTAGAAAACCTGGATTTTATTAGAGTGGGCAAAATACAGACAAGAGAGCAGAAAGAAGAGTGCCAGAGACACACACAGACACACACACACACACGGACTCTGCCACAGGAGACAAAGACGATCACAGTCCCGCTCACGTTTCCAGAGCTTGTTGTCATTTCCATCTCATTTCACCAGACGAGCGGCGCGGGGGCTGACTCTGCACACACCTTGTAAAGCATCCCAGCTTGCTTCTCCAAACACTGTCTCACTTCACCGCCCGTAAACCTGGTGCTCTCAAACACACACTTAATAACTGATCCACCTCCACCCCCAGACGATGGAAAGGAGGATAGGGCAGATGGCGAAGCGCGGTAGAAAGAAAGAGGTGTTAAAGGAGCGCTACAGGCACAAAGAACTCTATTGTATTACCTCATTTCCTGTTCAGAATCTCCCAGGTTGCAGGGATGAAGTCTGTTAGATCCCTCTGAGTCCAGGATCCCACCGCCTGCTACGCACCTTCACATGTTATTCCTGCTCCTTCCCTCTCATCAGTTTACCAGAACCTTTGAACCTTTGCTCACATTTATCCACTCTTTTATTTTTTTCACAGACTTGACGCTCTAACCACGGATGTATATAGTTTAACTAGTTCAGTTTTGATAATAGAAAGATTCACGACCCTTTTGTATCCAGAGAGATGGAAGAAATAGCTTCGCTGATTCATGACAGAAGAGTACTGGTTACAAGTATCTTTAGCTGGAGTGTGTGGAGTGTATCTGCTCTGTATTATCACATGCTAACTGCAGTTAGAAAACACTTCAGTGAACAGAGACTGATGCAGATAACAGGGAAAAATGGTTTCCTGCTGGTGCTCAAGGATACGTGAGCTGGTTTAACTCTTACACATCACCAGCGTCACTGTCAAAAGAAAAGTTTGCTGGTCGATTATTCAATATTGATTTTTATGAGACTGCTGTGGGGGGAAGTTAAAGAGGGGGAGGAGTGAGAAAATGTGTGCAATATAAGCCTTCAAATGTGGTGAGCTGTGTGAAGGCTCGTGTCGTGTGTGTGTATGTGTGTGTGTGTGTGTGTGTGTGTGTGTGTGTGTGTGGGTCCATGCATGTGCAGCCTTCATGTATGTGTTAGAATTGGCAGCAGTCTGGGGTCCTCTGGCCTTGATTAGGCGTCTCTTTCCCGTCCACCAGTCGCTGAGTTAAATGGTGAGCTACGCTGCCATCTCAAAGCCGTAATTGGGGACACATGCAGCCTTAACCCCTCCCTCCCTCCTCCTCCCCTCCTCCATCACTGCCTACCACCTCTCTCTCTCTCTCTCTCTCTTCATCTTGAGGTCAAAGCAGCAGTAAGATCAAATGCTCTCCTCAGCGGAGCATTCCTCAATAAAATAAGTGGGCAGGAGAGAAGGGGGAAGAGTGAGGAGTGCGAAAAAGGAGAAAGAAGGGAAATCAAAAGAGATGGGGTGAGACAAGCAGAGAGGAGAGAAGAGGATGACTGAGGTGGAGACAGTGTGAGCATATGGAACATGTTTACAGTAATATTGTCGGGCCCTGATGCTATCGTGGGGCTTGATTTGGTGGATCAGGACTTCTCATCAAATTGCACTGTGGTCCCTCCTCTTCTATTCCCCACCTTGTCACTTTCCCTCTCGTCTCCGCCGCTGTGCACCAGAAATGTGCCTGTGCATACTTTTACTTCACCACCTTTGCAGGAACTCCCCCACCACCCCCACCACCCACTTTTCCTTCAAGTTGCTGTCCTGCCAGCTTTTACTCTGACACAGCGTCTCTCCTCTATCCACAGCACACAGTGTCCTCTTAAAAGCAATAAAAGCCATGATGTGCTCAGGTCTGGTTCACGCTAACATAAACAATCCTCCGTCCTCTTCAAAAGGCGGGCAGACGCAGAGGTTGAGATATGGGCTGCTAGGCTACTGAGAGTCCACTCACTGGAGATCCAAAGTGACAAATGTGGACACCAAAATAGTTTGGATCAAAGCAGCTGTGTAGTGTATGCGAGAGCAAAAAACTATCCATCATGAGCATAAGACAAAGATGAGGGAAATTTTCCCAGTCCTATCCAAGTCTTTGATGATACAGTTGGAATCTAATGACGCAGGCTGCTGGGCCATGTCAGAGTGAATCCACAGGTTTCCAAGTCATTTTTATGAAAGGTGTGAAACTGACGTCTGGGCAGAGGAAACCATTTAAGGGCTAAACTGAACACAGATCTTGTGCATTCGGTTGATAGATAGTTGGAGTGAGTGGGTTTTTGAAGACAAAAGATACAGAGAAAAAGTGGAGCAATCTACTATCACCTCCACAGTCTGACATCTGTATGTATGTGTATGTGTGTTGCTTGCTTGTCAGTGTGTGCATTGTATAGCTGCAGGCAGCAGACAGTGTGTTGACTCCACATCTGGTGGATGGACTCTGTTAGCTCCATCTGTCTGCATATTATTATATAGTATGAAGCCTTTGAACTGAGCAGCCACTGCTGACAATCACCAGACTCCGACGCACCGGGTCAGCCCTGGATCTTTTGAAAAACGACAGCGACGATGCAGAGGGTGCAGTTCTGCCTCACTCAGTGTTTTGGGGCTGTAAATAGACGGTACACTATGTTCACTTTCCCTCAAGCTCAGAAAATGTGACAGCCAGGTGGAGGGACTAGGAAAGGCTGAAAAGTTGCAGAGGGAAACTATTTCAGTTTGTATATTGTATTGTTTAAGACAATCCAGAGTTTCCTGAGGCTGGTGGTGGGAGGAAAGTTCAGGGAGTGGAGTGTATTTTACAGGCAAAGTGAGTGTGTTGCCTCACAAAAACCTGCAGAGCAGCTGGACCTACCAACCATTTCTTAATGTGCACCTGTCATTACTTAGTATGGAATGGCCTTGATATATTGATGAAGTGCTTCGACACATTTTGATATACACAAGACCTTCATAAGCCTTTCACAATGGGGAAAACTAAATGTGGTGTTACTGGGTGGTTCTCTGGCTGGCAGCATGTTGAGAAGTATGGTAAGTATTTCTGCTCTTCCTGCAGCTTCTACTATTAGTCAGTCAGTGCAGTTTTTTCAGCTGTCCCCAGAGACAGTTTAGACAAAGACTTACTCAAAGTATGAAGCACATCGGTAGCATTAAAAAAGACTTGTTTCCAGTGCTCACAGAGGATTTGAGAGGTTAAGTTCAAGATCTGTTGTTCCAAATCCCACACAGAGATCCGCTGTAAATGAAAATATTTCAGCGTGTTGCCCACGGCTCTGTAGAGAAGCCCTGCACATATTCGACATGAATCTCAACACTGGATGTAACCGCTGATTAAATTCAATTAATGCTAACCTTATTTGGATTCAAGTAGAGGCAGTGAGTTCATATAAAATATTCATGGCTGGTTTCTGTCTGGCTGAACAGTTTACTAAACAACACATGAAGCTTCACAGTTGCTACTAAGCCTGAAGTTTGTCTGGGCCAAAGTTTGTCAGCTGAAGTGGCAACTTCCTCCTGATGAGCTGAACACACAAAGTAACACAAGTTTGTGGTACACTAACATTACAATTACATAACACGCATTAAAGATACTCAAGTCTTCCTTGTGCATGTGTGAGTGGACAGTACTTTATGTGTGCACCACTGGGAGTGTTTATATTTGGGTTTAACAGGAGTGGCAATGTAGAGAGATAGAGGGTGCACGATAAAATCCTGCTGCCACATATGGGAGGAGAGTTGGAACATCACCACCGAACTCCTTCTGTCTGAGTAAACACACACACACACACAGCAGAAAAACACTTAAACCCTCCTACTACTAGCAGGATGAAATTCAACAAATACATGATGGAATAGTCAACAATATAAAGAACAGAGATAATTCCTATGTTTAAAACATGTTACATCCATTATAATACAGAGCTATGGCAACTTGTATGGCAACTTAATGAAGATGTTTAAAGATAATTACTGTTATCGACTGATTGCAGTGGGTGTGCCTTCGATGCAGCATGCTGCCAGCAGTACACCCAGCTTACATGAGTATTATTGACATATTATTCTCCCTCATAGAAACATAGCAAATAGTTTATAACCATTTGATATAAATTATTTCCATGCTTAGATTGCATGCAGAGAAATGAATCATGAAATGCTAGTCACGTTGCAGCAACACGGATATGCACAAGTTGGGGGGGGGGGATTTGTTAGGTTAGATTGTATCATTATAAGAATTGCTTTGAATGTTCCACTTCAGATTTATGATGTTTGTTCATGATTTGACATATTTATCAGCATCGTCCGATATGAAAACGATTGTGATCTTTGGCCCTATCTCATAGTCCAACTTCACTTCAGTCGCTTATCGTGCATTTTTTGTTGTATCAGTGCAAAAAATGTGCCAAATTAAACAGTGGTATCTCTGACTGGTGACAGAAATGAAAGAAAAAAAAGGAAATTCAATGTTTAATTTTTTGACATTTACAAAGATGGTGCTAGAAATTTAGCTTCGGGTACTTTTTTTGGCACAGTTTAAAGAGCCTCAGAGACGGTTCTTCTGACTAAAGCCCACATCTATCAAGTGACTTCCTCCAACTTAGAGCAAAGTGCAAAGTAACTCTCAAGAGAAAATGATCACATGACAGATCACCTTTGTGCTCAGACTACTACACAGACTGCAGACTGTTGCTATATATGCCTAGAATTTATCTTTTTGCAGTGTGATTAATAATCCTCATCTCACATTCGCACACCAAAGTCACCATGAGTTTCAACGGGAGGAGAAAAATACAATAATTCTCATTTTTTAATTCCAACAGCTCACAGAGCACAAAGCCCTATTTACAAAACAAGATGTTTGGAATAAGCCTTTAGATCACAGTATTATTTCCAAATGTGAGGGGATGAAGCTGAACAGAATTAACGTGAAACCTGAAAACAGTTTACTAGTGAAACTTCACCAGCCAACCAGCTGCAACTCTGCACACATAGTTTGAGGGCAGCATGCGTAGTGTATGTGTGTGTTTATTTTCTTTTGTGTTAAGTGTGTACTTGCACACAACTAACCATGCAGGTCCAAGAAACCATATAATGCAGTGAAATGACTGTGAAACAAGCACATGCATGGAGACAAACACACACACACACACACACACACACACACACCAGCTTGGTCACACAAGCTTCTTCTGGATAACAGATCCTTTAGTTTTCCTCTTGTACTGAATGCAACCGCATACACAGTCAATGAGCACAAACACATGAATGCTAACACACACCACACTGTATTGTCAGCCCCCTGATTTAAATCACTTGCAGACTCAGAGTTTTCCTGCTTTCCAAATGCCTTATTACTCCTCCTTTGTTTGACTGGAGCGTGATTTGAGCTCGGGCCCTTTTACATTCTTTCTTCACTCTCCAGTCAACACACAGGCCTGCCAGAGGGACTCTATGATCCACACTTCACTTACTTTGATTGTTTTGGTAGAAATTGCTATTCTGGCTGGCACTCCCTGCTATTGGTGTAGCATGCCTGGGGTCTACTAAATGGGATATTCTGTACAGGCGGTGGTCTGCTCCAAAACGTATCACTGATGTCTGATGAAAAGCTCCTCAGATTTTTTGTGATTTTTGGTATTTTAAACTAAATTGAAGGATTTCATGCTTCTTCTAGAGGTCATAAATTCCACAACCCTTGGGTTTATTAACATAAAAGACTGTTTTTCTGTCAAGGCTGTTTGTGGGAAGTTGATTTTTTGGGAGATGTGACATTTTCAGAATTTTCAGCCACACTGTAGTGGTGTGGCTTTGCAGATGGCAATGTCGGTCGCTAGGTCAGTTGGTCGGATTGACATTTACTGTAATATCTTTGCAACAGATGTGTATTGCACATTGATTTTTGGATGGTTTAAGCAGCTTTGGTTGCCTCTCCCTCTGCTGCCATTGTGAGATCAAAATATGTCCAGTGGGCTACTTTTGTCCAAATACTTGCAACCTAATGACCTTCTGATGTTAATTAGCCAGTGTTAGCTAATCTGCATGAGAATAAACCAATATAGTGAACAAATTAGCATGTTTGCATTGACACTGTGTGCATCTGTAGTGCGTCTGTAGTCACTTAGTCACTTTGTATGTTAGCATGAAGGACAGCTTCATGCTAACCAGACTTTAGTTTTATCCAGCATGTTGCCATCAGCATTTAGTATTGTCTCACAGAGCTGCCAAACTGTTTCAGTGCTACAGTCTCCAGTCACGCATTACACATTTTAGTGTAGTTTGGCAAAGCACACACAATTCTAGTGTCCGTCAAAGTAATATTCAACTCCTAATTTAGCTGATGGGCCCCATGAGGCCCCTGGAACAACCTTTGAGATGCTCAGCTGGATTAAGAATCCAATATTTGTCAAGGTCATTGCAAGGCCAGACTCTTACATATTGAGACTCTTTGTGCTCTGGTTCTGCTTTCAGAGCAGACGACAAAACAGACATAAGCATTGCCTATAAAGGCACAATAGTAGCAACTGTACCATTCATGACTATCTGACCTTTCATAAGAGGCAAGAGTGACAGTGAGGCAAGACATCTGGGCAGAGAGGAGAAAATGAGCAGTCACTCAGGCTATGAATAGATCTTTGTATCTGATGAGGAGAGGAGAGGAGAGGAGAGGAGAGGAGAGGAGAGGAGAGGAGAGGAGAGGAGAGGAGAGGAGAGGAGAGGAGAGGAGAGGAGAGGAGAGGAGAGGAGAACAAGCTGGATGGTGTTAGCAGATAGCAGGAGATTTCTCCAGAGCGCCATTTAACCAGTTAGGATCTGACGGATCCTCACTGCCATAAATCCACTGGAATTCTGAGTGTGCCCGCTGCCTCGAAAACAAAGCTTGTGTTTTCCTTCGGCCCTGACATCTAATCACTTGCACATGAGGGGAAGAACAACAAAGTTGGAGCAGTGGAGACCAAAAGACAAAGAAGAGGGAAAGCACAGGGATGAGAGGAGGAGGAGGCCACTCGGGCCCAGAGCCTTTGATGCCCGCTCCGTCTTTGAAGCTTTCCAACAGTTTGGGAAGACAGAGAAGACGACCAACGCAGCCGCACAGCAAGACAAGACAATAAAAAAAAGGGCCCAAAACAAGGGAAGCACTGTCTGCAGAGACAATGAGGAGAAATGAGATGATAAATTAGGGAAAATAGGAGCTGAGATCAGCTTTACTTACTGATGCATCTGTGCTCCCTGGACTGCTGAATGCCTGTGGGCCGCTGGTGAGATCACACAACCATCAGCTCGATTATGAAACCTCTTGACGTGCTGCATCTGATGCAGACATGCCATTTTCCAACATTGTTGTTATACAGTCGTATAGTATAGCCTCTTTTTTAATGAGATCGCAAAGTGAAAATGTTACATCATCCTGAAACTCAACCCTCCATCATGCATTTCTCTACATAATTAACTTATGTGAATTAATCTTGTGCTGGGGTTAAACACAGAGGATCATAAATCCAGTTCACTCCAGGGGCTCTCATCCCTCCATGACAAAAAAACATGTCTGGTTTTATATTCTTGCTTGGCTCATCCCAGTAATATCTATCCAAGGATAACACTGTAAAAAACACTTGTCGAACTTATCAGATTTGTCTGTCTCAAACTTTGAATGATTTTCATCACATATTAAAACTCAGATGGTCTTGTTGTGTTTGTGGACTGTTTCGTTTTTGTGTCATGGTAACACAAAACCTTTTCAATATATTCACTTATAATGAGTTTACAAGCCAAGTTTGGTCTTTTGTAGATGTTTTCACTTGTCACGGCAGAGCAGAGGTAAGAAATGTTGTTTCTGAGGTGAATTAATTGGACTTGGCATATCTAAAAACATACACAGTGTTTATTTTGCTTAGCGTTTTCAATCTGCCTCCGCCACAGTTACCCAAAAGAAGAAGAGTCCACGCGAAAGCGCCTTAGATCTGTTTTTAAAGCTGAGAGTTTAGTGGATTTCCCAAAGGTTAACTGAAACACAGACTTTATGTGACTTTGCAAACAGGAAACAACTTTCTGCTGCTTTTAAGTGGTGGTGAAAACAGCACATATGTAATGTAATGTGTGTTTCTGGAAAAAGAAACAAGTGAGAAAGAACATGCACTCCCACTCTGTGAAATTTGTTTGAAATACTGCAGTTGAAGGCCAAAAGCTCTGCTGTTACAATGAATTATCACTGTACTTTCTTCAAGATTCCCCAAACACCTTTCATGTCTTATTTTACATTTTATTTGTGTGTCTGCTGTGCTTCCTCCACGCTCAGGGAAATGATCCACTTAGGAGAAATATCCCCTCGTTTTTTATTGTTATCCAATCATTATATCGGACATTTCACTTCACGCTGGCGCAAGTCGTCGCCTTACTAAGAAACTCTCAAGAAGCAAAAACTGAAATTTATAGCGTCTCTCTGATGTAAAGACAGGAGCCATGGTTCTGAATTCTGGGGAATGTGAAAGACTAAACACAACAGCTGAGGCACAGAAACGAATTTCATCGTCCTTCTCCACACACGCAGACACATAAAATATCTCAAACATTCAGCCGGAGCTTTTCCACTGCACACACACACACTTTATTACTTTTCATTATCTTTGATGGCTATCTGTGCTGCCAAATCCAGCTCTGTGTTGTTCTTTTGGCTGTGCAGCACAACGCTAATCCAGTGTCTTGAAAGACAATCCTCTGCAATTCCGTTTATATTTCAGCTTTTATTTCATTTTAAACTAAATGTTTACACTGAGCAACACTCGCCAAGATTATGATTACAAAGAAGAGTCTTCATTTAGCACCACCTTTTAAACTAAAACCGTTAAAACCTTCTCGCTAATGTGTCTACAGTTTGAACTCATTGCAAACTACTGGCGAGCCGAGACAAATTTATCAACAATGTGGACATCACATCACGTGACTACAACTATTGTCTTCCTGAATGGATGAAAAACTGTGTCTACTCCTTCAACTCCCACTTAAAAACAGGAACACAAGTTGTCTTGCCAATGTAAACACAAGGCAGCCAAACCCGGGTGCTCCTCTCTGACCCCAATAAGAAAATCTGACATGCCCATTTCATGCGATAAGGGATTTGCATGAGGGCTTGTGAACGGGCATTGCATTCCTCATGTTTGCCCTGATGTTCCTAAGCCTCTTGTTTGTTTGAGTCTGCAGTCTCCAATCCCCACGGAAAAACTCTCTATTCTTGCAATATCAGCTCCCTCAGATTCCCTGAAACCCAGAAATATCCCATCACACCCACCCAGAGGCCAAACTAGGCCGGTGACCAGCGCTGAGGAGGCCAGCCATAATACTAACAATGTTGGACTCGCACCATTAACCATCATCAACTGCAAAATAATGGTGTAGCAAATAAAGCAAACTCGTGTTTTTAGAAAGTAGTCAGCTGTGGCCTCTGGCCTGCTGACCCTCTGTACTGACAAAATCCACATTAATCACACTTTATCAATCAAGACTCAGATCAAAGCTAATTAATATCAACTTCAAAACCAAGAGAGACAATAAACAGACTTTTAAAATAAAAATGTAAAATCAGGAGTAGCCAAATGATTTTGTCCTTTTTAGCAACAGTGTTCAACCTGGTGAAAAATAATATGATAAAATACTCAGAGGTCCAAACTTGCCCTTAACTAGACTACAGAGAAAAGTCCCAGACTGCCTCGCTCTCTATAGACAGTGTTGTGGGCAGCAGGAACTATAGTTACACATAATGAGGGTGCTGCTGTAATCTACACCCAATCGTTCACCCACCCATAACTCTTCATCTAGTAACATTAGAAGACCTGGACCATTTAAAAGCTAAGCCCTGATCTCACTATTTATGTATCTTTGCCAGTGCCAGATGTTACGAGGTCCTAAAAAAATGCCCCGGCTCTGTGTATGATGTTGGGTAATATGGATTTGTGGCGGGCAAACACAGGTAGTTAGGCCATAAAAATAGTCCACACGCTTCCAGAGCCTGCGCCTGTAGAGCATATTGTGGGCTGTTAATGTTGCTCAGAGGACCTTTCTACCCTTTCGCTCCCTCCCTAATGTGCCCTGGATATTTTCTGGTGCTGCTGGCAGACATATTACAATCCTGTATGTGCATGTGTTACGTGTGTCATTTGTTTTCATCTTATAACACACTTCATTCATTGCTGTGTGTGTATATAAACACCTTTAAGTTATTCCCCATTTTGCTCGACTTGAAGAAATTTTTAATTTTCCATTTTGCTCCAAGTCGAGAGGTGTGACAGCAAAGAGCTGTGACTGCTGCTTCCAACAAGACAGTCCCAGTCCCAGGTCTTAGTGCAGTTCTCATAAAGAGGGGTCTCCTAAACTTTTACAGGCTGACAACAGCATGGCTTCCAGCAGCAGCCAGAATAGTCACAAGTTTAGATTATATTGTTGCTATGTGACGGTTTGGGCTGTTACTTAGGTCGCAATGGATCAAACTGAACAGCCACATGATCAAGATGCAGCCTTCCTATGCACATCACTGGAGACTGGAGACAGAACGAGCATCAGCTACGTACATATACTTTGGATAAAATAAATAAAAACTGATTAAAACTCAAAATCACAAATAGTATTTCAACATTTTCTGGAACTAATTTCAACAATGTACATCCAGACCTTTCATACTGTAACATTAGCTGTCATTTATGCATCTCACTTGGGATGGAAGCAATTTCCACTTGTTTGGTCAAAATTACGACTGTGAGAACTGATACTTGCTGTACGTATAAAGTTTTCTTTCACAATACTGTACAAACTGTGAAAAACTACCTACAACAAAGCACTTAAGTGAAACCAGGCTTGTGCAGCAGCACGGACTGGAAACACCATACATATTAGCTTGGATGCCACTGCACTAGAAGCTACTTTACACTTGAGCCCCTGCTGAGTGGTCGTAATGATTGAAAATGTGTCACTCCAGTAGGACGGCTATAAAAAGCAGAGGCATAATCGTCAGTCTGAGTCGCCAAGCCCGTGGAAAAGAACTGTCTCTCATGCTGCTGCTGCTGCTGCTGCAGATTTGGCATCGCTCTCCATCCGTCTGCAGAGACGTACAGCCCAGCGATGCTGGTCAGCGTGGAGCCAGATTGGATTGCAGGGTTTACACACGATGCAACATTGTCATTATCCCCAGAGACCTTCAGAAATTCCGTGCCTTGGAATAACTGCAAATAATAAGCAGGAATAACTGAGAACGGCTGGCCATTCCTTCTGTGATTTATGAATGGCGGCTGACAGTTTGTGCCATCCGGGCGGTGATTGTGCATCCATATTTATGACTGCATTTTTCTTTCTGATCATCACATCGACTGTCTGCACCGTTCTCGTTTTCTGCGGCATGGTCTTAACTTTGTGGCTCTGCGATGAGAGCTTTGCACGTCATTTAGGGCTTGTCACTAGGTCCGTTTTAGACCAGCTTCAATAGTGCTGAGTGAATCATCTCGGTTTAATGACCCGTTGAAAACAACATCAGACAATTGAGACAGAGATTTCCCGAAACTGTAACCCATATCTGAGGAGGCCAGAGGAGGAGTGAAAGGATGGGAGAAGGGAGCAAAGAAAAGAGTTTCTGGTACAGAGTGCTTTTAACCGGACACAGTTGGAGATGGTGAAAGCAAAGACATCAGGGACTGGGGGGGGGGGGGGGGGGGGGGGGGCAGGGCGGGGCAGACTCGAGACAGAGAGGAGAAAGTCAAAGAAAGCTCATAAAAGCAGCATGCATCTCTTTAATTTTCATGCTCGCCGTGACTTTTACAAGCTGCTGTGGCAGAGCTGGGAAGTGGGCGAGTAAACGAGGCAGGAGTGAGGCCCCCGGGCGCCCACATCACACCGCAGCACACGACCCCTGCTCAGGCTGCAGTGTGATCACAGGTGAGGGGGGGGTCCATTCCTGGGCAGAAGTGATCCAAAAGCAGCTCCGTGTAAAAGGCGTGTGTCATTTGTAACACATCTGTGGGAGGGTGTTCGATGACACACACGTCAACACAAAAGCTCATGTTAACAACAACAAGTACATGAACGCTCTCTTAATGCTCCATATAATCTGCCCCCATCTACAAACATGACATGCTCTCACAGTAAACAGGCATCTGTGAGGCTGAGTGAATGTGTGTGTGTGTGTGTGTGTGTGTGTGTGTGTGTGTGTGTGTGTGTGTTCTGGGAGGTGTGTCAAGGTAAATATATTTTGCGAGGGGGTGATGGCGAGCTGTGTGGTACGGGAGGAGGGGCTGCATGAGCTCATTCGGGGTTTGGTGGTGCGATGACTTAATGTGCTTGCAGGTGTGTGAAGGGTGTGTTTGTGTAAGACTGAGGTGTATTTGCATTCAGATGTGTGTGTGTGTGTGTGTGTGTGTGTGTGCTTTGAAAATGCTCATCTTGTTAAGGTGATATTCACTTTGTTAAAAAAAAAAAAAAAAAGTGCTGACTCAGAAGTCTTTGCTCTTGACAAACCTGTAATTTCATGCTTGTAAGTCGAGAACAAGGAAAGCTCAACATCGAAGAAATGAAATGAAATATGAGGGAGATAGAGAGAGAGAGTCTGAGCCGGTACATCGTTCATGCACGGCTGCATATAGGTGTGTATGACTACCTTTGTGTGCGAGTGTGAGAGAGGAGTCACTGGAAGAAAGTGGCCTGGAGGCAGCTCAGGGATAATAAATCTTTGTGTGTGTCTGTTGGTGGTGTGTGTCAATCTGCAAGCTCTTTGGCGGGTGGAGGATAAGACACTGATGTCAAACTTGATATGGTAACAGCTGGAAAGTTCACTTTACCCCCGCCCTCTGCTCGCTCCCTCTCTTTCTCACCTACTTCCCCTCGGGGCAGTTGCTCTGCTTGGCATGTGGCTAATTTGGCTAAAGTTCTGCCGTCTATCTGCTCTTTTTTTTCTTTTTTTTACACACGTGTGTATTTTTATTTTATTACAAAGGCTCCCCGGTGCTTGTAACTTTTGAGCCAAGTCAGTGCACGTTTTCTCTAAACAATAAGAATCCAGCGTGTTTGGCATCCTTCTCACTTTTGTCCAAAATCCATCCAACAACGCACTATTTTTCCTGAGTGTGTGTTCACTCAGGTCAGACATGATTAATAAGATAACTGGCTCTTCTTCTTACATGAGTTCTCTTCGGACATCTCCATTACCTCCATGTGTTGTTTGTGCTCTGAGCACCAAGGGGAAACACAACCACTGGGATGACGCAAGATGCCAAAAATGCTGGTAATGAAAACTGAACTGTTTTATTTGACTTGTGTATGATGTAACCTCATTAACACCTATAATGACATCTTCTAAAAATCTATCAATCTTCCAGTAAAACTTTTTTTAATACATAAATTTATTTAGAAAATCTCTCTTATCCAACATGGTCTAGACATCTAGACATCTCCAGCCGCCTTTTGGTGACGACAGCGCCTGACAGACGAAAGCCAATCAGACAGTTATTTACTGCTCTGATTCTTCACCCGACCACTGACCACTCCCTGCTGCTACTGTTGATAAGTGGAGTGGAGGACGTATCACAGGTTTACTCTTTTATCTTCACTATCTCTGTCCATCTGGACCTCTTTGGAAATCAAAGAGCCAGCTGCGTCTCCAAGCTCTTCCCCACCCTTTTTTCTCAATCTCCCTGTAGACTCATACCTGGGACCGTGCAGTGGCAAGGTCATCTTTGCAGTGGAATTCACCTGCTAGCTGTCTAACGTCTTATTCCTGCACATTTTCCATCCATCAAGCCATTGTTCTGCTCTCTATATCGTTTCTCACTCCCTCCCTCTCTCTTTTCCTTTGGGGGAGCCCCTGTCACTGTCATTATACATCCCACCCTGATGAAAACCTGACAGGACCCAGCAGCAACATTCCTGCTTGTTTTACAACCTTCTTTCTACTAATGGTTCAGTGTCCAGCTGCCTCCCTCTCATTTTAACCCTGCTGCTGTCTTGTACACACATACACACACACACATGCATGCACACACACACGCTCTCAAATGCAGCAGAGATTACACATCCTTGCATTATCTGTCTGTTTATTCTTCCATCTTTTTCTTGGCAGAGCAATTTATTATTAATTGTCAATCAGGGTTTTCTGTTTCTTCAAGACATAGGAAGAATGTACAAAAACAAGATGGTGTTTCACATCTGGGAGGTGAAGTGTCATTCAGAATGGTTGAGAACAGTGGACCCTCTTTACCAGCACATCCACTCAGCCCGGTGACAGCAGGGGCTGAGACAGATGCTGAACGCAGCCCAAAGATTACAACTCCACTTCTTGTGACGTCAACTTCGATCTAATTAAGTTAAGCTGATGTCCAGCTAATGAATCATCAGATTCCAAGCACCCCGGTCTATAGACTGACTCAGTGTCTCCAAACAATCAGTTCTTTAGTCTCTGCAACATGGTCTGTCCTGTTTCTATTAAAACCTGATGGAGGAAGCTATCAAATAGTTCACATAACTAAAAGTAGCAATATCACTCTTTACCAAATGTGGGACGCTCCTTTTTTCTGTTTTTACAACTAATAAGGGTCACTTGTACTGTGACAAAGACGAGCAGTGCCAAGATATGAAGTAATTTTGGTCCCAGTCAAAACTACAGGTCACGTTTTGTCCCAGATTCAGAGTATCAGTATGTTATTTTCCTGCCATTCATAACAACCAGGTTTTGGACCAACGCTTGGACAAAATAAACCATTTGAAAATGGGCTGTGGAAATTTGTGCTGGTCATTCTGACATTTAATCAAACTAATCAATAAGGAAAATAATCTTTACCTGCAGTGCACTAACATATGACAATCCCTGAGCCTCTACAGTGGTGTGCAAGGACTCTTCCACCACGCCTCTGTGTGTGCGCGCAGGAGTTCAACACAACGTACTGTACTGATTTAACAGATTCAGACAAGTTGACAGCGCACAGTGGCCAGAAGTGAAAGAACTGGCAACTGGCCTTTAATTAGCCCTGCACAGAACAGAGATATGCCAACTTTCAATTTCACACACACACACTTACGGTTTCAAAACATTATCAGTCTAACACAAGTCTTCTGTTTTCACCCACAGCACTGTTAAATTATATTTATATCACATATCGCCAAGACAGCCAAGGAAAGGGTCGTGAACATACGGCCGTGTACATGACAATGTCTCATTCAATCAAACATACTAATGCATGTGCACACACACACACACAGACACACGTGCACATACACAAGACAAAGGGCCTATTGAATGTAGTGGGGTAACAGCCCTTCATAATAAAGGCAAGCTGGAGCAGACTGAAAGAGGGAGCCAGGTCCAAAGTCTTCATGAGCTGGACATTTGATCGCTGCTCGCAGGGCTGTTTGTGTGAGATTGTGACATTGATACCTTCTAATAAAACAGCCGACTGCATCCATGCATCCATGCGTCGAAAGGTCACACCTAATGGGTCAACCTCGGACAGATGGGCACGGACAGAGAGGGTGGTGTCTGCATGTCAGAGTGAATGTGTGTGTGTGTGTGTTTGGGGGTTAATTCCCAGAGAACTATTCACCTCGACCGCCATTACACTGCTCCCTCTCTTCAGTCCACTAATATACACTGATATTAAAAAGGGGAGATGAGATGAGGAAGCAGTATATGTGTGCACACCTCATTATAGAGACCACAGTCACCTCTGATTGTTGTGGAAAATCACGGTAATGGAACAATGATGATAGGATGACCAGCAGTGTGAAGGGTTGTGCACCAGCCTGGTGCCTGTGTCGCGCCATATGACCTCGGGTAGAAGAATTAATAGAGTAAGGTGTGTGTGTGTGTGTGAGAGAGAGAGTGTGTGTGCGGCTGACAAGTGTGCGGTAGGTGGGTAATTCTGTGCCATGCTGGGTTTACCATCTTTTTCAGGAGTTCCCCCGTTCCTACAACTTATTTAAATTACTTCCAGACTTGGGATCAGTGAACACACACACACACACACACTCAGATTTACACAGTGTAGCATACTTGACGAGAGCTTGTTGTGCTCATCCACGTTCATTTGCCAAGTACTGACAGGAGATATACTGTATACTGTATCTATTAAGTCTGCATTAATGTTCATGTGGACTACGCCAGGACTTTCTGTGCAAAATGAAAATAGATGTTGCTGGGACCCATGAATCACTTTTGTTTTTTTTTGCCAGAGGACAACTTCAGTCCTCTGGCAGGAAGAAGTTCTCTAACAAAAACAAATCACATGTATTCTTCTGGGAAAAGATGCTGTTAAAAAAAAGAAAAGAAACATTCACACTGATTAATCTTGCAGTGCTACTTGGAGCTTACATACAGTTTACAACAGGTGGAAAAGTGAGGTTATCGTGCGACAAGGGTCAAAGGCCAAATCCAAACACACATGATACATGTTATTTGCTTTGGCCTGCTGCACCACAGGGTGCCCTCTGCCTCATTGTTTCCTCCTCCCACCTCCTCTCTTCATCTTAGTGGAGCATGAATGAATTATGTTCTGGTGGAAGCAGGGGAGGTGGCAGCGGGAGTTCATAGCAAGACTTGGTTCAGGTGAAGCGTTTGGGCCGGAGTGAACAGAGCTACGGCAAATTACACATCCAGAGAAACTGGACAGATGTGTGGGGGGAGGGGGGGTGTGGGGTAGATGTAGAGAAGGGAGAGATAAAAGAAGGAAAGACAAGTGAGAGGAGGATGAATAAAATGAAAAAAGACTGACTGTTTGGCAGCGCTGCACAATTTTCCACAGGGATCTGCAGCTCATTTTGACAGAGGAGCTAGTTTTGTGAGATAAAGCCTGAGAACACAAGGAATTGAGAGACACTTGATAAATTTTGTTCCATGGGAAAAAAAAACTGAGGCTATGTTAATTTAAATGTAACTTAATCTCACACTGTGCTCCAACTTCTTCAGTTCCTTGTCCTCCCCCTGAATGTGAGTGCACATGGCTGCACGCAGGTGTGGGTGGGATGGAGCGAATTGTTTTCATTTAATCAACGTCAAATCCTGTACTTCTATAAAGCAGCCCTGCCAATGCCCAACCACAGCACAACCATGTATACAAAACACTTCCCTCAGACCACGTCTCATAGCATGTTTTGGAGAGCATGAGGTTATCCTGTACATGGCAGTAGCTTGAGGCTATATCCTGTAAAAGTCTGGGTTGCACTTTATCTTGTATCCTCACATATTTTGAAGAAGATTTGACAAGAGATGCAGATTCCATCCAGTACAATGACTTATCTACAGTGGTCACTGTGAGCAGAAGATATCTATGAAGATTATCACCATCAATTGCTTCTTCAGCTCCACCTGGTCCAACGACTCACATGTATGAATTACCTGGGAGGTAAGTCCTGAGGGATCCATGGAGACAGATAAGATGAAGTTTAACCAGATCAGCAGAGGCCAAGCCTTTCATCTTTAATACAGTGTGTAAGTGTGTGTTATCCAGTGCTTCATCTTCAATGCATTTTGAAAATCTAAAGCACTGCGCTCGCTATGATCATAAAGAACATATGGAGGGATCCATTTAACGTTTTTATGAGTGATTGTGGATGAAGGCCAGAATACCACATTGCCAGAATATCCAGCACTTAAAACTATCTTTAAAATATAGCATGCACAGTGTGAGGATCTACCAAACCATGTCATGGGTTCAAAGATGGGCCATTTACTGCATCATTTGGCTGGACAAAGGTTTCAGCATGCGGATGCAGCACATGTCTTTTCTCCATCGCTGGCTATGGTCAACCACCATCTGGTTGCAAGCAGGCAGAAAAACAAGCCCTTAGAGCACTTGAATGCAGCAATGACGTTCAATTAATTAAAGGTTAATCATCACCGGATCTCTCCCTGGTCAATCCGCAGAGGTTGAGGAAACGCAGCAGGATGTGGGTTCGCTCCAAGAGGAGAGTGAAGTGGTAAAGAAGGGGAGGCAGCAGAAGGTAGGGAAAGGACACAGGGTTTAAGACCTTTACTGGAAACGTCTGAGCTGTGATCAAAAGCACATACTGTTGGGTTGTGAATGGAGTTGGCAGGAGGGTTGTACAATCTAAAGTTTCTAGCAATGTATGGGCGAGTTTCCATATAAGTCCGGGGCCAACAGCCGTGACAGAGCCGCTCTCTCATGTCAGCTCCCTTCAGTCTGGGTCACGGCTTTAAGGCAGAGGTCAAATGTTTCCTTTGCAGACCCTGTGAGTTGTTGCTTAAGCTCCTTATAGGTGGACGATTCCATGATGATGCATTTGAAACAACACAGTGTCTACATATTTTGTGGATAGACTTACTTTATTCATCTGGCAAGTTGCTGTGTGACCCATAAAACACACACATTTTTATTAACCTTGACTCCGTGTGTGTGTCTGTGTGTGTGTGCATCCTGAAACAAGAACAGGATGTGCCAGACTACGAATACAATGTGATTGTGTCTCTCTCTGTGCACGTATCCATGTATATTCACACCTACAATGTGTGGACGCAACTGTTTTTTATTTTAGTTTGAATTCATGTTATTAAGTCTCACAATGATATTTGAAATTTTGCCCTGAGAAACACCAGATGTAACCGAAACGTCATACAATGAAATTATTGGATCTTAATGTGCAATTGTAAAACCCCTTTTTTGTATCAAATATCTTAAAAAAAATACAGTTTTATCCAGAGGGATTCAGAGTGGAAAATAAATACTCTCAAACGGTGCCATAACTGCAAAACTGACTAATAATAACAGGCAGAGAAAGAGCCCATGGAAAGACAGCAAAGTCACTCCATCAAAAAACAGACACACACACACACAAAAAAAACCCACTGTGACATCAAAGTCATGACACAACAATTTTCACATCACACTGATGGAGTGGAAGGCCAGAACAAAGGCATGTAGGCAAAGAACAAGCAAAAGAGATAAAGACATTTCCGAGCTTTCATCTCACGGTGCAGTTATCTGCTCATCATGTCACAGCCCAGAGCAGCAGGGCAGCTTCACCTCACAGACACAGAGCTGCACTTCTCTGGCCTGCATGGACACAGCATACCTGGGATTCCTCTGAGAACATGTCGAGTGTGTGTGTGTGTGTGTGTGTGTAAGTTTGTGTATTCATTAGAGTAGAGGAGCGGAGGGGCAAGAGATGAAGGGAGTGAAAGAAATCAGAGAAGGTAGATGGATGGAAGAAGAAACACTCACTTACTAATACACCCAGGACCAAATCAATGAGTGTTCAGTCGCCACATTATTGTCATTGCCCCGTTCCCAGCTGTGCAGTTTATCAGTGTCCAGGAGGACGAGGAATAACTGTGTGTGTGAGTATGTGTGTGTTTATGTTTGTGTGTGAGCCAGAGAGGGATATTTGCAGGGACTTGTCTGTTACGCTTCTCAGACTGCACCTCAGGGTCGGATATGATTTCTCCCTAACACACACACACACACACATGCACATGCACACACACACTATGATTTACTGCTCTGAGACAGATTTCACAGATTACCTGGGAAATATACACCCCACCCCCCTCTCTCTCGTCTTCTCTTCCCTGGGTTTTAAATAGGCAGAGTTCAGTCGGTGGGAGGTGAAGACCATGTCACAGCAATCATAACCAAACATAAGGAAACTGGAACCTCTTCAGACGCCTCGGGGTGAGGAACACATGCCAGTTATCATGCAGGGTGTTTGAGATTTTAGATGTTGCAGATGTTTCTGTGCGAGTCGTCACAAAGAAAAGAAAAAAATCCTCCAGGCTCCACAGGGCACACTTACTGATAATGTGGGGGAGTCCCATCACAGTACTCAACTGTTGTTGAAACTTACTAAACAAACTTAAAGAACTGGAATTTACCAACTATAGTTGTCATCATCTGTTCTGAAGGAAAGGACATCGCCCATATTCTGTGGACGTCATTGTCTTTTTGTCTTAAAAGAAAAGCATTTGAACTAAGTTGTGTCTATGTGTGTAGAGATTTTTTTTGTATGATTATCTTGTTTGGTTAGACGAGGAGAATTTTTCTACTGGATTTACTTTATCATTATTCAATCAAAACATGATGTTAGGACTTGTTTCCAAAGAGGCTTCCCCCTATATCCTCTCTTGTCGAACTACGGTTTACGTTTTTCATATGATTTCATTTTTTCTTAATGCATACACGCACACACACATATACACACACACATACACTAGTTAGGGATATTCAGCTTTCAGATTAAATTTCAGACTGCACCTAAAATGCACTGTAACCTTTACAGGTGAACTTAATTTGATCTTCTATAAACTTTTGAATGCACAAGTCGAACTGTTCAGTGTTTTAGTATTTATAACATAACATGCTGTTCTCTAACAAGGTGAATCAAAACAGGTGAATGATCCATGAATTGACCACTAAATGTTCTGGTCCAATGACAGTTTGTATTGAAACAGTTCATCATGCTGTTGACATTCTGACATCATGATGATGTTGTCAGAGGGAAGTGTCGGCTGAGCTCAGAGTGTCACAAAGTGTCATCAGGTTGAACAGAGACAGCAGGTTGCAGG
Source organism: Caranx ignobilis (assembly GCA_021432705.1). Lineage (NCBI taxonomy): Eukaryota > Metazoa > Chordata > Actinopteri > Carangiformes > Carangidae > Caranx > Caranx ignobilis. Next base: position 3,336,226 of record MU270014.1, read on the forward strand.
CAGAGAAGCGAACATCCACTGGTCACATGACAACTTATTGACACATGGGCATGTTTTGTTGTGGTTTACCCACCACTGTTGTTAGCTTTTGTTTCAATATATTGTTTGAGATTAAGAAATTACCGTTCCATACTTCTACTTAAATGCCCTACTTTCATGATATAATATCACTGGAGCATGAACTTTTTACATTTTCCATAAATTTGACCCGAAACTTGAATATACCTTAGTTTATATAAAATAAAAGTTTTTTTTTGTTTGTTTTAGAAATAATGAGCCATCATTATGCTCAATTTTAGAATAATCCCCTCTTGAGTTATCACTAAACCACAGCCTGACATTGGCATAATTAGCACAGTGAAACGACACTAATCTAAACTCCAGGATTCCCAAATGCCCATGTAACTGAATAGGTAAGCACAAAACAAAAGGATAGGGTTCTCCACTGCAGCGCTCCATCTGTGCCGCTCCGGAGAAAACCTGAGACGGGGAAAAGTGTGGAGATACAAAAAGAAGACGGAAAAGAAAGAGTGCCGGAGTAACAAGGGAGCGGAGAGATGGAGGCAGATGAATGGTTGTATTTTCACTTAGAGTAGAGCTTTTCCAGGCTACATTTTTTTTTTTTTTTTTTTTTTGCAACAGCGGTGTAAGGTATCCCGCTGTATAATCCTCTGGTGGTGACAGACACAGAAAGATGGAGGGAGTGAGGGATGGTGGTGGTGGAGGTGAAGTGTGCGAGTGTGGTTCTATGTGTGAGTGTCCACATGCTTGCAATAATGCTAATTTGTCACTGTGTGCCTACTGTGTGTCGATACAGTGTGTGCGTGTGTGTGTGTGTGTGTGTGTGTGTGTATGTGTGCGTATGTACACGATCTGACAAGCCATCCATTCCCCCCTCTGAGAGCAAATTAGTCCAGTTCACCCTCAGAGTCCTGCGCTGCCTCCATTACACTGTAAAACCCATTCACACTCACTCTGCACTGTAAAAAAAAAAAAAAAAAAAAAAAAAAAAAAAAAAACTCCTGGTTCAGCATCAACTTCTGCAGCTGCACAAATACACCATTTAAAAACGCTTGTGACCATAAGCTGATTAAGTGGTTTTTGGAGTCTAGTACCTCTGGGAATATCGAGGCGGGACTGACATGGCTGTTACATTTAGTTGCATCTCCAACACAGTTTAACACATGCATGGACAGTACAGCAGGGGGGATGATGAGGAGAACAGCTCAGGGCCACTGAGACTCTACATTTAACAGAAGACGACATAACTTTATCTTATCTATTGAGTGGTCCCTGGTTTGTTTCTGATATCAATTTTGTTGGTATTTTTGAATTCATTTCTTTGTAATAATGAGTCAGCTATGATCTATGAAAAGTCAAAAACCATGAAAAAATTCCCATCATGTCAGCAGAGCTCAAAGTGATGGCATAAAACTGCATAAAACCAAGTTTACAGACACTTTATGTTACCACAATATGACATGAGTGAAATGACCACTTATTAATATCTTATATAACAAATGATTGTCTCTTATACAGACTGATTTCCTGTCTTGTTATAGATTGTCTCAGCAAGAGAGCCCTGCATGTCTCTCTGATAAAATAGTCCCCCCATAGCATCAGGCCTTAGTTACCACAGTTACCATAATAATCGCATGGTTTAGTGCATGGACGTTTGGACATAATAAAAACTTGTTTAGGTTTAGGAAAAGATTGTGGTTCATTACAAAGTGTTTTAATGTTAGAGGACCTTTGTCTTCACTGCTCTGATCAGGTTATGGAACAGTGACTGGTAAAATAGTCAATGACTTACTTCATCTGACTTCCTCTTTCTCGTCTGTTATAACTTCTATGACCACTAAAGGTAATCCAGGAATAAAGTGTAATAACTATGGATCATAATAAACAGTTTGCACAGATAAGCTAAGGTTTTTTTTAGGAGGACAGTCTATAAAATATGGACAGGGTTTTTGCACAACAACAAAGAGCTTCATTTATCTCTCACCTTTAAGGTGACCCCTCTGCTTCCCACGTCTCCTCTAAATCTCCCCCAATCTATTGTGTCTTTATCTCCGTCTTCTCCCTCAATAGAAGTCAGTCCCAGCGGCCGGTCCATTCCCCTCAGGCCTGGAAGCCTCATTCAACCAACTCAGCCAGTCACAAACTTGGCAACCTCCTCTTTACTTGCTGTGACCTGGAGTCTAAAGGGGGAGGGTAGATGCAGCAGCTTGGTCAAAGGGAAAGATCAGAGCCCTGCAGCCCTGTCAAACCTGCCGCTGCAGGTTAGCTTGGGTCAGGGAGACAAATTGTCAAAGACTTCCTCCTTCTCATTGTCTGCTGTAGAGGCCTGAAGCATTGTGCCCCACCAGTGACAGCTCAGAGATCTATGCAGGGCCAGAAAGAATTACAGGAGAGCAAAACGCTCTCCTGGAGCTTGGCTTAGAAAACTAACACAGGCGACAGTTGCCAGAATAGATCATTGTGAGACGAGGATACTTTTCATGTTTTCTGTTGCTTTCTAAGTAATAGCCTATGTGAATTATATGTGGGTGTGAACGGACACAGAAAAAGAGTCCTGGATGCTGTTGAGGTTTCAAGTCATCTAGGTCAGCTCTGCAGGAAGAAGTGGTGACCTATTTGTCTTGATTAGAGGAAGTAACTCGTAAAATCAGGAGCCAAACATCTGCAGGCCAATATTGTCACACAGCATGTAAACCTGAGGACTGTTACAGTAGCATTACTTTACTCCTATTAGAGACACCAGCACCATGTCTGTTCACCTTTTATGTCTAACAGGGCCCCTTTAATATCATTTAACACTCACTTATCTAACATGAGACCCAGAAATGTCAAGTCAGCTCCAACCAGACACTGCTTTACAAAATCATTTATGTATCATTAATGTAAACAGTATAAGTGGTAACCTGCAGCTTTAGATGCATAAAGCTCACATGCTGTAATTGAAGTGACACAGACACTGATCGGTAACAGGATCACGGTGAACACACTGATGTGTGTGTGTACATGTCTAACTATAGGTGGTTTATCTGTCTCTCAGGTTTGAAGTGTTGCCAACAGGTGGTCTGGTGTTTCTTTACCTGCAGCCACAGCAGGAGGAACAGACAGCCCTCTCTGCCACTGCGAAGGACTGGCACTTGGACCAGAGAATATTTGCAGTTATGTGTGCACGTTCACGTGTGTGTGTGTATGTGTGTGTTTGTGTGAGACCAGAGGAGCCTCACAAACCTGCTATTCATGCACACGTCAAAACAGCGTTGCTCACCTCAGCAGGAGCCTAAGTTAAAGAATTTCAATCATTTCTTAAATCAATGTTTTTTGAACATTTCTGGGAGGAGAAGAGCAACTTGATACTGATGTGATATGTGAAAGTGCAGCCTCACTAACATTGTTATTGTTGTGCTTTTCTTTAAAAATCCGTTGTCTCGGTCGGCCTCTTACCATGAGGTCGTGCATGAAAACACTAACGTCTGCCAGGTAGGTTTCGTTATTTCACATTGGCTGTTTCTGTGTTTGTGTTTTTCTCTGAGCCGCTGGATTCGAAGTGAGAAAAAGCTCAGTTTGAAAAGGGTGATGTCTCAAATGATTTGCACCAGTCAGAGCTGAGTAACGCCTGAATTTAAGTGTATGAACGGCTGTGTTTTTCTCTTGTCAGTCAAATCAAACCACATCCACACAAGTCATGAACTTTTGGATTAGGCTTAATTCCTGCTTATTTTGAAATGTACATTTAATATAGAAATTCCTTTTTGCTGTTTGCTATCTAATTTTCTGGGGCTTTAGATCAATCAGTCATTCCAGGTATTGCTGTAAAGCTGCTTCTCTCCTGGACAGTGTTATCAGATCGAAAATCTGATGCAGTCCAATCCAAGTTACACTTCACAGACACTTGTATTTTACAATCAAATGCATGCAACTCACACATATCTTTTTGTCTATCTTAAAATATGTTTTTCTCCTACTCATACAGAAACTTCCTCTTCAGCAGCACTCACATACACCGAACTCCTGCTTTATTCCTACATTTTACAGACGCTTGTTCATATATCATTCACAGTCTGATTTATATGAAGGTTTATTCCAGAAGACACTGTGAAATGGATTTTTTGATGACTGTTGTATTTTATATAGTGATAAAAAGAGATATCCAAAATCCCATCTGTAAAAAAAAAAAAAAGAAAAGAAAAGAAAAAGAAACCTTTGACTCTCTTAAATTTCTGTTCTGGAAATGTCAGCAAATGTTTATTTTATGAGATAATGATAGAGTTGGATATTTTAAATTCAGATAAGCAATTTAATATTAGTAAACAACATGGGACAGTTGGATGGTGATACCTAACAGTTGAGATTTTTACCCTATTCACCTGTAATGTTTCATCTTAAAATAACTTGAGCACACCGGCTGTAAAATCTCACCTCTCATATCCCTCTTACATCTCTCAGCAGCTTATGTTGCAAACTTTAAGACTATGATCCCTGTCTCCATTAAGACTGTTCTTTTTTTTTCTGAATGGGATGAGGAGCCGTACAGGAGGGGGACATCAATCACTGACATGAGCAGAGAGGTCAGCAGCAGTTCACCGGGCAGAGGAGATCGAGGGAAGAGGGAAGGTCTTCCAAGATAAGGAAAGAGATAGAGAGGGAGTGTGAGGCGTGGAGTGGATTAGAGGGCGAGTGCGTCACAGAGAGCAGCAAAGAGAAAGTTAATACAGAAAATAACAGAGTTAACATGTCAGGACACGGAGCATGAGCTGATTTTAGACTTCTAAGAGGTCCAATTACACAAAACTAATGAAATAAGAAGATCTAACTATCGAGCATCGCAGCCTCTTTTGAAGTCTTGGCATCACTGCCTCTGCCATATATTTGTTAATTTACTTCCTATCTGCATTAATCCACTCAACTCCACTTCAAATTTATGCTTTAATGTGTGGTAACCTTGCACACGCAAAATCTGAATGTGATCTACATTGATGAAAATGTGTGGTCACATTACGCAACCACCATGTCTTGTAGCAGGAGCTGCATGAACATATGTGAGCTGTGTTTCAAAGCAGGTTTAGTCATTCAATAGCTACCACAGTATGTCCTATATGTCAGAACAGCTATAAACCACTGCGTGTACTCCTGTGCGTACACACTCACACGCACACTCACACACACACACACACACACACACATATATATATATATATATATATATATACACTGCGTGGCTGGTGTCCTTGTGTGTCTGGTTTGGTTTGCTTTGAGTTATCTCCCTGCTGAGATGTATTTATTTGTTGGTTCGTTCCCAGAGTTCCTGTTTGCACGCAGGAGTAAGGATGTACTCGCACAGCCTGCAGTGATTTAAAGCAGGATAAGAGGATGGCGTCCCCTTGTTAGTGTAATTTACTACATGCGCCCTCTGTATTTTCAAGAAACTAATTTTAGAGGGGAAAGAAGTTTTTCCTCCCAACCACTTTTCACCTTGTTAAACCTGAGAGCTGAGTGGCATGGCTTTTGGGTGTTTCTGCACAATGGAGCTCACAGGGGAGAAGTTACAGACTTGTGGGGGGGGGCTTATTTACAGTATCAGCAGTGGAGGTTTTTAGCTTTTGTTGTACAGTGCACATAAGATCTCTGAGACAGAACAACCCCTCACCCCCCCTCCCTCCTCTACTACAGTATATCTGCTTCTTGTTTCAAACTTTGTATTGGCTAAACTGAGTGGGTCTCAGGCAGTCAGGTCATTGCGCTTTGGTAATCCTCCTCTGGGATTGCGACTGTTCCTGGATCAGTGACTATAGCAGACTCTGTGAGGCTAAAGTGAGCAGGCTATAACTTAGACTAGAGCACTGGGAATTCTCTGTACAGTCTGAAAAATGGCAGGGATAAATATGAGTGGAGCCTTTTCTAGGTCTGACACACACACACACATAGAGGGCTGGACTGCCCATCGGTCTGTACTGGATCAAATTAGACTTTGAGCACCTAAATTTATCAGTGCATGAGCCTTATGACGTTTAAAAAGAAAACTGAGAGGTATGTTCATCGACTGTTCCAGATCCAGGTCCATGAGTCTCACTGTGAACTGAGGAGTTCTCATAGTAGGAAAAAGCCTGTAAATTATCCTCAGTTAGTGAATGACTGAAGAGTTAAAGCCGGGGGAACTTCAGCATGCAACGTGACTCCATGAGTAGAAAAGAGAATTTCATATACATGCAGATATGATGTGCCAAATACACCTCAGCCACTGTGTGTGGGTTTTAAATTTGAAAGTAGAAAAGAAGCAAGTGAAATATGTGCAAACAACTCTGCAAGGGTAGGGACATCCCATATATTATTCTTTACTGTAAAACTTATGATCTGTCCCAATTCACCACGTATTAAAAGATTTGTATGTGTTTTGAATGTAGCTTCCACCTTAAAATATATGCAGTATAGTTGGGGTACAGTGTGAGAACACCGAACAGACTGAAGAACACGTATCTCACATGGACAGTATTTGTATTTCACTACAGTGCTTGCATAGATTGGTGTGTAAATGCTTTCCACCGCTGCAGCTCTGTGAGCCAAAAAGCTTTCACATAAATGATGAGGATGAAAATTCAACCGCACAAAAGAGCACAACTATAAAATGTATTTAATTACAAAAGTCTAAACTGGACAATTCATTTATACTAATGGACAAAATATGAGAAACACCTGTTCTCCTCTCGTCGACATTTACTGGCCCGAGCCTTGATAAATGAGTCTGTGAGAAAGTGTGTGTCATTCGGATGCTTGCTTAAAGCGATGGAGGAAGAAGAGGGAGGGAGGGAGGGGGCTCAGATCTGATCTGGTGTGAATTAGAGGGGAATCAGGAGTGGGAGAAATGTTGAGAGCCACGGTGTTAAAGGCCAGATGACCCTGCTCGAGGCTCGGAGCTGGGGGTTGACGAGGGGAGCAGAGCCCAGGAGAAGGGAATCTGGATGGCTACAGTACGCAAGGGCCGTAAAAGAGTCGTAAAACAGGGTCAAACAGAGGGAACACGGCGAGGTCTGGGAAAACACACCCCGACACACTCGGCATCTCTCACTCCCATTCTCTGCTCACTCATTCACTCATCCACATTCCTGCGCCGTCTCTCAGCGTGTCTGGCTCTCTTTTCTCAAACCAGCGGACTCATCGTCTCTGCTCCCGAACTTTCACTGTACTCATCTGCACTCACTCCTTTTGTTTTTCACTCCCACCATTTCCCTTTATCGTCATTTAGACTGAATGCTTCCAGGTGGATTGAAGATGTTAATGCAATGAATATTCATCATCTGCCACTTACGTAAAGCGCGGCTGTTTTTAAACTACAAAATCCATGCGAGCTGATGCTCTGATGTGCTAAAATGCCAAAAAATGTCTTAATAATTTCCAACACAACAAGTAACATCATGACATCTCCATGGAGGTAACTATGACAATCATTTTTCACTAAATATTAAATAATTTTAATCATATGAATATGAAAGCTGAAATGATTAATCTTTCAGCTTTCTTTGGTACAGGTCGTTGGGAACTATTTGTCAATAAATTCATTCTCTTTTTGATCATGGAAAAGAATAGTTCCAGCTCTAAATTGGGGCAGAAAACTTTTCTATTCCAACTCTCTGCTGTTTTTCTTTATCCTTGATCTGTCTCCAAAAAACTGAGAATCTTCTGGTCTGCTGATTGGAAAAAAAAAACAAGTGATGTGAGCTCAGAGTATTACACTGGGCTTTAGGGAATGATTGTGAAATACACCTAATAAAACGCAACAGTCCAAACTGTTCATCAAAAACAAAGAAAAATGGCAACGACAATAATATTCGGTTTGATCTCCGGCATTGACGAAACCTCAACGAATCTGCCGAGGAGATGCAACGTGTCTCACAGTTTTCTTTGGCTTGTTAAAGGTGAGAAAAACCTCACTGATCCGAACCCTGACCTCAGTGTTGCCTTGTTCACTCACCCATCATATTAGCCGCCCTCCCTCCTTCACTCTCTCTAAATCCATCTCTCCGTCCTTGCCTGCCTCCCTCCTCTCTCCTTCTGTCTTTCTCTCTGTCCCTTCTTCCCACATGTAGATCCAGAGACTGATAAATGCTGCTAGTCCATTATCCCTGACAGCCCTTTCTCCCTCTTTTTCCCCCTTTCATCTCTCCCTCCCTCCCACTTGCATTCCTTTCCCGCTCATCCTCAGTCTCTATCTTGAGGCCCGCTCTGATTACCCATAATCCACCATGTCCCCTCCGCCCTCCAGATGATGTGTGGGCTGCGTTCAGCCCAGCGCTGCCTTGAGTTCATGTTAAAGAATGGTGATTTGACATCACATCCAGATAAGCAGGTAAATAGATGCCAAGGGAGGTGTAGAGTGCCCGACTCCGAGCTGCCTGCCTGTCATAGATCGCTCTTGGATGACAGTGCCAGATTCAACGGACTGTTATGCGCATGCATGTGTGCGTGGGTTGGGTGTGTACGTGTGGACTCTGTAGATTACGCTTCATTTGTCTCCTCTCCTGTGAGTGCATTCACTCCATGATCACTGTCTGTTTTTTCCAGACATCTCCCTTTTTAATATGGTGAAATAATCAACCTGGGCTTCTTACAATTGTGATTTTTTTTTTTTCCCCTCTGTTGGCTCGACTTTGCACCGACGTCGTCAGTCAGTTTTACTTCGCATTACATCACACTGCCAACATTACATGATCCCACATCTTTAATAAACATTTACAGCCCGCCTATAGGAACTCATGTTTCAAAGATACGGACTTGGAGAAGGCATACAGCTGCACCTTCAATAAAAACGTTTTTTAACACAAGTCACAATTGGCTTTCCAGCAGAGCAATAAATAAGTGGAGTTCTTTTATATAAATACCAGATTGGTAGCTGAGGTAGGTCACCACATGATAGCATGATTAGTTAAATCACCGTGTCTGTTCTTGCAGCTCTGACAGTCATAGTGTCTGAGTGCTTCAGGGCGACATATTGTAAAATGAATCATTTCTTTTTATTTTTTTAAAATGTTATTATTATTGAGGTGAATCTGATCTGAGTGACAAACTGGCTGACATCACCTTTCCTTGACACCTGCACCCTCACCTGTGGATCTAAAAATAAATGTTTCACATTATTCTCTTCACTTTGGTTTCATAAGCCGTTCTCAGAAAGTTGTGACTTACTGTAAAAAATACTGAAGGCCACCGACAGGACAGACAGCAAGGCTTCACCGGTGCAGGCGAGCTGACATAGAACACAACTAGTGCTGGCCCTTTTTTAGCCTGGTATATTTCATACACTGGGATCTATAACAGCTACCAAGAACACCTACAGCCGCAGTTTTGGAAAGAGCTGACATGGTCACAAAGCTCAAAGTTCACTTAGTGTAGCCAAGGGTGAATGGGTGTGTGTGTGTGTGTGTGTGTGTGTGTTTGGGGGGGTACAGGGACAGGGGGTGAGGCACTGTGGCCATTTTACCCAGTCTTCCTGCCCCAGCATAACTCCCACCAGCCCCAGCTGGCCTTGACCAAGAGACGGCATGTTCGGCTCAGAGTCGTCCTGCCACCTGCCTGAGGAATGTTCCATGTGTGCAGCTGTGTATGTATGAGGCTCTCTAATTGGCCAGCGCCACCTCAGATTGGCTTGTTGAGAACTCCAGTTGATTGCTGTACTGACCCTGGGGCTGGTAACTGAAAGCTCATTAGTCCCTGAGCTCTACTGGTGCGTGACCCGCGAGGGTCGAGCAGCGGCCGGCTGCCTGCGTGTCTTTTGTTTTGTTTTTTGTTTTTTGGGGGGTTTTTTTGAGCTACTGATGATATAAAACATAAAGACTGGATGTGAGACAGACAAACTGAGCGCTTTATTTATTCCTCTGGAAGTGTTGAACATGACCACAATTCAGTCTGTTTGGTCTTACTGTATATAAGCACCACAGTGTGTGTGGTAATTCTGTGTAACTTTGTATTCAGGTATCAAATGTCTTGTGTAATGAATTTGGCAAAACAAAAGCATTTGGATTGAAAATATTCCATTGAAATGACTTAACTGTCGCCACCAGCGTCGAGTTCTGGATTTTATTTAGACGTTGGTAAAATATGGAAATCTGTTGAACTCACAATGTTTTTCGTAACATGTAGGTCTTTTCTTTTAGTCTTTAGATATAAAGCTAGTGTTTTAATATCAAAACTAAATTAAATTTGGAAAGAATTGAAGTTGAAGATGTTCTGTATTGATGAGCAGATTCATCACTTATAATCAATAAAATGCCATTAAATCTACAACCAGTCCCCAAAACATTCTCATGATTATACAGATATTACTGTTGAAGACTCTTCCTGCAATCTGTCCCATTAGGAAATAAATATATGACTATAAATTAAACTATTTAAAAAAAAAATCTCCAAGCTCTTTTTCCCTCTCACTTCTTCTCTCCTTCATCATTCAGCACTCAGAGGCCACAGAGGCCACGCTAACTCACTGACGTCATGCTGAACAACCAGGCTACTTTTCCCCATATTTCTTTCCGTGGGGCCCACCTGCCTCATTACTGCTGATAAAATACAGACACCATCTTCTGTTTACCATCAAAGACCACGAGCAGTTAATGTAACAGATAATGATTAAATGTGTTTCTCACAATTTCAGACTTCAGTCTCCGATGCAGATTCTTTGGCTCACGTGCTGCGGCTTTATGACATCCTTGAGTGCACTCGGCTTTCCAACGGGCGGGCCCTCGAAACAGAACACGGAATGACGAAAGCAGTGCCAAACATATCAATATCCCCTGGTCCTATCAAGATCCTGGTATCTTAAGGCGCTCGTTTATTTCTTGAGATGTGAGTTTGACTCATGTGTATCATAAAACTCTGAAGTATTGCATCTGCGCTAACATTAACTCTGCTAAACGGCAATGCGTGTGAATGAGCCAACCGTGGAGGAATGTGGGTCACACATGATGCAAGTCAGCATGCAAGCCTGAGCGTGCATGCACGCACACACACACATACACACACGCACACACACACACACTTAACACTCTCTTTACACCAACCCACAAACAAACTTAATCCACCGAGTGCTGTCGACCACTTTATGGGCGTGTGTGTGTGCGTGTTCAGCGTATTTGTATTTGTATGAAGTGGTCTGAGTTTCATATGGGGCACTATTTCTGAGCCAGCCTGTTTTCAGCACTTAGAATCTGACATGCTAACTAGATACTCTGACTTATACTCTCCACGCCAACAAGCAGTTGTTGAGAAGGGCCAGGCCGCTGCCAGATTTAGACCCATTAATGACAGCTGTCACACACACCATCAACAGAAGGAAGGAGGGAGGGAGAGCGGGAGACGGGAGTCAACGAAGGACACAAACTTGGTGGAAGAACGAGACAGAGTTGATAAGAAGGTGAATAAATGGATGCATGTGTGCAAGGCCACGGTTAGAGGGGCTTCTGGGTCACAGGGACTGACTGTCTCTGGGGCTGGCAAAACAATTTAGACTTGAAAACCAGAGCCCATCCAACTCAATCTGTCATCTGCCAACATTGTACAGATCCACAAGTGTTTTGAATATCAACCCTGTCCAGTGGCTGCTTCTGCTGCCCTTGACCTAGATACAATAGCCTTCTAGATTTTCTTTAAAAATCCAATATAATAACTTGTCTCCAGTGATTTATGCCAGGAAAGAGTTATAATCCATTCCCATGGAAAACAAGTGGATAAGTTAAAAAGCTAATTGCCTTTGGGCCTGGCGGGGCCTGTCGGGGGTTTAAAAGGAAGGCAGTGGTGCAGTCGAGTAACAGTGCAGCGCAGAGAGGGACAGCGAGCATGAATGAACACTTTGTGGAGCACAGGGGTCAGTAATGACATGCAAATACAAGGTCCAGGCCACAAAATGAGAAGACAAATATCCTCCGTTTGCCTTGCCCCTACTTTAGCTGTCTGTCAGTGTAAGTTTGTCCTGTTCCTTAAATCTATCACAGGAGGTGTCAGGCAGGTGAAACGCCGCTCTTAATCTGAGTAAAAGGGTCAAATCTTCATGTGTGCATGTTCTTACTGGGTCTTGGATCTTTACTTGTTCTTCATTATTGGCATTAAATGCTGTTATCATGATGTAGTTTTCACTTTCTGAACTCCTCCTCTTCATATTTCCGTGAGTTCTTCCCAGGAAATGATCGATCGAACACGCGGCTGCCTCCAGCGTTTAATGTTGGATTTTTCCGACTTACAAGGTTTCTGTGGCGCACTAACAATTTAGACAGACTTTTAATAGATGTTTTTGCTGACAGATAGCGGTTGTGCGCTCTTTATGGGGCTTCTGTTGGACACTGAACATGTTTGGGACCAACAGTCAGGAAAGCCCTCCGGAGGGCAAGAGGACAGATGACACCGCTGTCAACGCCGCCGCCACAAATGCCATGACAACACGCAGACCATCCATCGCTCCTATATAGGCTTCCCCTGTCCCTCGTCGAACATCTGTGTTGTTCAGTGCCACGCGGAGCTACTCCCATAAAAACAGAGATATGGAACCTATTAAGGCCATTGAGACTGTATTTTGGGACTGTGTTATTTTCCATTGCATAGATGAATACACAAAACTGATCACGGCCCTACTTTTACGATTTCATATATTATAACGAGAGGAACTGGTTCCAGAAACTTTGGCCAAAGGTCTTTTTTTTTTTTTTTTTTTTTTTAGCTATTTATTGGGGAGCTGGAAAAATGAGAGGAGGGGTGAGGTGGTGGATTGCGAGGGCGACCTACAGTCGATTGGTGGTTAAATAAGAGATACAGGAGAACAGCGAGCTGAGATGATACAGGTAACAGAGATTGGGACTCCAATAACACAAGCCCATTTCTGGGGACAAACTAAAGATGTAAATGTGCTCCTTTTGCAGAGAGTGAAATGACAGCAAATGTAATCTGTTGGACAGATATGGGGCCATTTTCTATCTCTTGAAGCAGTTCTCACAGAATGAGTGTTTAAGAGTGTATCAGAGAGAGAGAGAATGATGTGGTCAGTGCCGCTGAGTCCCAGCCAGGTTCTCACCATACTAAAACACTGTTTTTATCCTTTAATATGAGGGGCTGTTAAATTTTTTCAGCCTGAGACCAAGAGGAGACGCTTAGTCTCTTGCCTTTCGATCCAGAACCCTGAGAGCATATTTCTTAACTTGTCATGAGAGAAGGGGGGGACCCAAAAAACAGGTAGGCCTGTGGCCAAGTGTGGCTCCCAAACCCCATCGTTTCAGAAACAACATTTAATACAATCACTCGTCTATAGGCTTTTTAAAAGAGAGCTTATAAATTCAGGAGCGGTTTACTGAGGCACTTACTGTTTAATGTTACCAAATGTGGTCAAACACCCTGAGACAGATAAATACCATATTTTACTTTGTCCTCTTTTTCCCCTTCAAGTACATGTATGTGTTTGTATGTGTTTTTTTAGGCCTTTACTGGATAGAGTGTGTGTGTGTGTGTGTGTGTGTGTGTGTGTGTGTGTGTGTATAAAATGCAATAACAGTCCTACTACAAAAGGGATTTCCCAGTTACATGGTGAAAGTCTTAAACACCATCTGGATGCTTCTGGAAGTGTTTACGCTGTTTATTATAAAACGCCATGTAACTACACACAGTTACAAACTCTGACATATCACTTATCTGAGCCGTTTTTCTTCTTTTTTTTTTTTTTTAAGATGCAGCGTGCTAAAGTTTTTATTTTTCTGTCAATTATGACTTTATTTCTCTTACACCCAGTAAACTCTGCATCTGCTCCTGACACTATCTGACCTAAGTGCTTCTCCAAACAGCCCAGAGGTGAGTTAAGTTACATCCTGTGATTTAAATCAGTGGCTGAATGTATAAAATATTAGTGACGTTTTGCGGTTATATTGCTGGGGTTTTTTTGTGCTATAGCGTTACTGCTGTATTGTGTTATAGCTCCCACTGGGACGCAGAGGTCTCTTGAAGCTCTGGTCTCATGTGAATATGGTATTAAGAGGTTTGTTCACCAGCGTCAGTCCCTGTTCTCCTCTCATTAACATCCCATCTATCAGACGCTTCGCTGTCAGCCCTGCGCTGCCACCCTGTCATTTAGCAGGAGCTCCAACACGCTCGCTCTCATTACTTCCTTTCACCGAAGCCTGAAAAGTTACAGTGCATTTTTGGACAGGGTTTGTGTTTTTTAATCACAGCCTATGAATGTATTCATGTGGAATTTGTGTACTTGTGGTTTTCTTAAACATACTTTCACTTCCATTACATACTCTTGCAATGATAATCTCAATGCTGGGGGGCAGTTTTTTAACCAAAGAGACTGAGGGGAGAAAAAAAGACACACTGTTCAAAAGCAGCTCCTTTGTAAGACCAGCAAAAAAAAAAAAGCAAGTCTAATTCACAGAGAATGTGAACCATTTTGAAGTGGCTTGTAAATGTGGTCATGTGTGGTTTATGTGAGCGAGGCAGCTTTCCTCTGCAAAGGTTGAGGCTTCGTTTAAGTTGAGCAGATGGAGGTGCTCACCATGTGTTCATGCTATGCCGATTTCAAATCCGCTGGATGAACTACAGTACATCACCCCCGAGCCCCCACTGTACCGCTTATCCTCCATCGTACTCAATCTGATGAAACGCATAAAAACACACAGGCTCTCACTCTCTCATACTGACCAGCCCCACACAGAGCCAAGATTTTTGTACTTAAGAAAATGTGTGTGTCTCTATGACTAAGCTGAGAGAGACATAAAGCAGAATATTGTGATGGCAAATTAATGCTGCTCTTATTTTCTGCAGCTCTGGCCAATGAGCGAGTTAAAGAATGATTAGTCTGTGTAGGAGACCTCGGTGTGCTCTCTGACCGAGACAGGACTGGGAATATGGGAAATCACACTCACATACACAGGGTTAGACCTATCTTTCTCTCTCTCTCTATCTTTCTCTCTCTCTCTCTCTCCCTCTCTCTCACACAAACATACAGGGACACAATGCACCTGGTCTCTCTCGCCCTCCCCATGGCTGCAGTGACACACTGCAGGTCTCAGACTCCAGAGTCCAACAAAAACAGCAGTGTGAGTGTGTGTATGTGTGCTTGTGTGTGTGTGTGTGTGCAGCCGTACACTATACTGTGTAAGGCATGCACAGCAATGTCAATAAACTGTGAGATGATGCGAAACCAAACAGAGAGAGCTTAGATTGAATCTACAGTTTGGCCAGTCTACCACCCTCAGAGAAACGTCTAAGGACTGGGCTTCTTCAATGTGTCAAGCCCCAAGTCAGATTCCCACCATTACGTTTCATGGCTACTGCACCGGCTGTAATGTAACATAATTCACGCTTTGATGCCAGAACAGTAGGAAGAGCTGTGGAAGAGGAGGACACGCATTACATGATGCAGTTTGTTTAGGGAAAACACATGGTTGATGTATGTTTTGGATCAGGCGTGTCTCTCGCGGTGTCGCCCAACACATAAATCACTTTGTCCGCTCACTTTTCTCACTGAAACTGGCTGTTTCTCAGAGAGAGAGGAAGAGTGAGTCAGATAGTAAAAATTTGAAAAGCTAGAAAAAACTAACCTGCAACATTCGGATTTATTGCGATTTTGAAATATATTTGTCCATTGAATGCAAAGATCAGTGCCAAGACATTTCTGTAGGCGCAGAGGGGTGGAGCTAACCTCGAAAAAACAACATCTTTGTACACATTAGATGAGGATAAATGAGACCAGCGCAACATGTTGAATTCAGCTTTACATTTATCAAGTCTAATGCTTTGAAGAAGTTCCCAAAAGGGGTTGAAAGTATTTAGACAAGAGCGGAACAATGCAGGGGCCGAGGGTGGGGGTTGAAGTCACAACGTGAGGTCAATGATGATGATGATTTCTTCTTGATTAAAAGGAAAACAATCACATGAAACACCTGCAAATGAACTAAAGATTCTGTAATGCTACAGAAAAATCTCTTGCTGCCCTTTCTCACTGTGAGTCACTGTCATTTCTCTCAACGCAGGTCTCAACAAATGCTCAGCATAACAGAGGGCAATCATATCACAGTCTGTTTGGGACACAGTCCCCTGTCTGATTGTTATCTTGGCTTTCTGATTTTGGAAATATCCAGACTCAAACCTCCAGCCTTTCTCTCAGCTTAACTATTTGCATCATTTAAAAGCGCAATATTGCATTAAAGAACTTTTTTTTAATGGTCTTCCGTCATCTCTGTACTTACATGTTATGTTTCCAACTGCTATTATATGTCGGATGAACTGTTTATGTTTCAGACCTCGAGAGATATAGATGAGTGAGGTTGTACTGACGTGAGTGAAACACTCTTGAAACACACTTGGCGTGTTCCTTCAGATGCTTCCTTTTATGGTAGTTGAATAGATGTGTCCTATTAGCGCCGCTAGCATCGCCATGTAGGCCAAGAAAGTTTAGAGACAAGTTTTGCATTTAGAAATATCTGACCGCTGAAACTCCTGCCACATCATCTCCTATGAGAGAGACACACATGATATAATCCTGCCAATAAGATCAGCCATCTAGTAGACGATGTCAACAATGCAACAATCTCAACGGTCTCAGTGATGGGCATCTTCAGGATCAATCGCGATATAAACGGCCGGATTGCCTGCTCCTAGGTCGACATAATGGAGACAGTAACTTCCCTCTAAAACAACAACATGACGCCTCTACAATTGAAAACAGCAACAGATTTGAAATACACTTGACCAACTTGTGTTGAAAATCGTGTTATGCTTTATGCTTTTAGTGTTGAAGCCAAGCCCCCACCACCACCACCACCACCACCACCACTCCACCCTGCCCTCCTCCTCCTCCTCCTCCGCCTTCATGGTTTCAGTTAGACAGACATGCCTGCATTTGATTAGGGCTTCAATGTCAATAATGCCTGTTTTGAAAAACACCCTCAGAGGGCCACAGAACAAAGGACATAGCAGAGGGCAAGTGGGCGAAGAGAGAGAGACAGCAAGAGGGAGATGTGAGAGCAAGAAGAAGCATAATAAGGTATTATGACTTGACACTCATGTGCAGTCCACATGTTGCTGTATTGCGTTTGCTTGCCCCTCAGCATGATATGACAGCTCCACTTGAACTGCTAAAGCACAAATCTCTAATGGCCAGGGCTGCAGAAACAGGAGGAGACAGAGAATGGAAAAAAATGGGGGAGAAAAGAGGGATATCAGTGTCAGATGAAGAGCAGGATGTATGAATCATTTCAGCTTGGAGAAAAAAAATCTGGACGGACAGGAGAAGAAATCCTGCTTCACTGCGCTTCTTTTTAACTGTAGCTGCGGTTTGGCACATTTTTTAATATTGACTGTGGGGTCGAGTAAATGTCTGTATATGTGAGGAAGATAAAAATACAATGAACTCTGACTCTCAGTCGTCTGTACTGTATTTTTCAAGCACTGTTTTCCTTTTATTCTCATTTCAAATACCAATCATGTTTTGTGGATTTTATTTTTACATATGATAATAAAACACTCAATATAGCAGTGTTACTTTGGGCTCCAATAAATGACGATCATATTTCAGCATTTTTGATCAAGAAAGATAATTGGTAGATTTACTGGTATTTAAAATAATTGTTAGTTGCTGACCATTTCCTCGACTACGAGTCAAAATAAGCAGCATGGTTTTGTGGAGCTCAGACATTTTTGGTGTTGCTTTGCAGTGATGCGACCAGCCAATCACGGCCCACCCTGAAGCAAAATAGCTTGTTGTTTTTGAGACACAAGTCAAATTTAGTGATGGTTGAATGCTTTGCAGCTGATATGCAATGCGGACCACACGTCAAGTGTCTACATGCAGGGTCCTGCCGCAACAGCGCACGCTTGGCACAGACATCTGCCAACGGTAGGTGAGCCGAGTGGTTGTTATGAATCAGCTGACTGGCATACACTGAACAACGTATTTACACGGGACTGTTTGAGTATATGGTGCTGTGTTTAGGTGTCACCAATGGTGTATGTGTGAACAGACATACTGCATGTGCCTGTGTGTACACGCCGGACATCACCTCCCTTATCAGTGTTTGTGAGCTTGTCTAAATCAATGCCAGCGTGTGTATACTCATGCCAAAAGAGAAAATCCTTTGCATGGTCCCATATGAGAAGCTCAGACATATAGAGAGCGTGTTTACCTGACAGCTATGGGTGGTCCTTTCTGTTGCACTCACTCTCAGGAAAATAGCTCAACTTTTTGTCCCTCAAGGGAAACAGTATGATATTACAGCGATCGTGTTTTCAGCTGAGGATTAGAGATCTTATTAATATTTAGTGATGCCACTGCTGTTTCTTGAAATACAGACATGTCGGTTGTATATTCAAAGACGAGCATGTGCCCCTGTGGATCAGTACATTGCTTCCCAGAGCAGTAAATGCACGACAGGAAAGATTTTAACCTCTGATTCAACTTCAGCAAACATCACAACAGGCGTTCACCCTTGAACGAAACATCTGCAAACATACAGCACACTTAACCAAACCCACAACCTCCAAATACCCCAGTGGCTGCCTTTGATTTTTTTTTTTTTGGTTTTTTTTTTAATCTGCTACTGGGTATATATTAAAAAAAACATCTAAAAAGGAGCCAAGCAGCGGCCATGTTGCCAGTCGATCATGTTTGACCCCTGGAACAACAATGGCCTCAGGGGTCTGAGCAAGTCATAGATTTAAGTAAAAACATTATCTATATTCATTTCCATTATTACTGTACTCTTTTTTACTTTATGACTTATACAATATTATACAATAAGTGTGAGAGATGACAAGAAAAACCCGGAGAAGGAAGGATGAGGTACAAGACGAGGAAGAAAAAAGAGAAAAACCACACAAGTCAGGACCAAGAGGAGCCTGTTGGTAACTGCGAGAGAGGAAATAAATGTATCCACCAGCACTAATAAAAACACTGCACTCATGCTGGAAACTAGTAATATTCAGTTGTGTCACACATTAAAGTGAGCTATAAAAGGATTAGAGAAAGCCTATAGGACCTGATGGTGATAGTAAAATGTAAGTGTTCGCCACAAGAAGTATGGAAACTCGCAAAATTTATTATGAGATCAAATGCATCAAACTTTCCCAAAGCGGTTGGATCTTGCTAGACAGTCCCCAGAAAATAGCTCCATTTCACAGCCGTGAGCATGAAATATGGCAGGGAAAACTCTCTCAAACCTTTAATGCATATACACACACGCAACTGTGGGAGGGACAGGGGTGTAACACCCTGTGTCTCCCCCAATAACATACCAAATCCATCAAGGTGCCCCACCATCCAGGCCTGAGGGCCGCCACCACTGGAGGCACAGAGGCTTTAATAAACAGCACCAGAGCAAATTAAGGCTTTGTGGATTAAGGCACATATTGTGTGCCAGTCATACTGTGGCTCTGACCAGTGATTATAATATATAATCCCATTACTGTCACATAGTCTTTAATGCAAACATGTTGTAGAACCACGGAAAGTTTGAAGATCTTATCTTATTGTAAAAACAGTTTGAGAACAGTTTTATAACTGCCCCCCCCCATCCCACACTACTCCACTGAGTAACATTCAAAACAAGTTAAACAATACGGTGGTGTATGAATATGGAAAACATAAATAAAAAAAATTGTGAAATACAAGTCAAAGATTGCTTAGTTACGTAATTTTTTGCTGACCAAACACACCATGGACTCGACGTAAATGCCAGAGTGCTCACACAAACAGTTGTGTATTTTGTGTTTGGAAGCACATACCACACCACACAGCAGCAAGCGGGCTGCACTCTAAAATAAGCTGCACAAGCAGGAAAAAATGTTCTCAGTGTTTACACAACCCACAAATCAATTAAAAGAATATTGCTCTTATGTAATCAAAAACAAATGAGATTACGAAAAAGTCAGTGCACTTCCTGGAACGAGGCTGAGATCGGCTGGGTCAGGCTGCTGGACACAGTGTGCTGGGATCCAAACAGCAGTGGGATGAAGAGAGACATATACACATATATAAGCAAGGACTTTGGCAGTACCATTTGTGAGTGTGAGTGTGTGTGTGTGTGTTCTGGCAGACAAGGAGACAGGAGGAGAGAGAGAAGTCTGTGAATTAGGAATGCTCCCTGTTGGTTTTAATCACCATATCTCATTAGACTGAAACCTTCATATGATGAGCCGAGCTTCTAAAAACATCCAGTGGTGGAGAGATGAGATGCGACGATAAGGACTCAGTTTCTACTGGGACCTAAATTTCACCACATGTTTTGAGAAAGTGTGAAATCTGTGAGCTTGGACTTTGACCCTAATAACATGATCAATGGAAGAAATACTGGATCATATCTAAAAAAAAAAAAAAAAAAAACAGAAGCAGAATTTGATGCACCAGTGTAATGTTGAGTGCATCAAGTAGCAGCAGCATCTGCAGCCAGGACATGCCGACACTGACAGCTTACATCTTCACAGTATGACAGATACTCAAGTACTGGTACTGCTCCCCATAACAAGTTGAAGGATAACTTTAAACTATATACATGCTTTCTTTCATTAAGTAACCTTTTCACTAACCTATTATTATTTTTATTGACCTTCAATTAACTAAAAGTGGCCAGATGTTACATATTATCTAAACACAACCATCTGCAGGCTCTCATTAGACTAAATGTGAGACATCAAATTAGACTTAAAAGCACATTTTGTACCGTGTGTATTTTGGTTGGAACCGATAAAATACTGGTGCTTCATAGCTCTGCTATTTACTCATAAAGACCAAAAGATTCATGAGTCCTCCGTAAAATCAAATATCATTATGTCAGAGTGGCTTAAACAATAAGGCTTATTCTGGCGCTTACTGCACTTTTAACACTGAATCCATCTGTCTGGTGAGTTAAAATCTTCCATCTTTCCTTTTCCTGTTTTATCGTCCCATGAGCGGGATGGAGAGCCGGGCCAACCACTCCAAGGACTCTCATATACTAGGTGCACTGGTCCAAGAGAAAGAGAGTTTATTCATTATGATCATCTTTTGTTACTGCATGTTGTACTGACATTGACAACTTACAGCTGCTCCTCTGTTTTCTCTGCAAAAGGAAAACAAAACAAAAAAATAATAGGCAACTGTGTGTACAGAGTAAAATCCTACAATAAACATGTCAGCAGATGTGGGATTCTAACTTATTGTTGCCGTTTGGTAGATCAGTCGGTTTATCCAGGCTGCTGGTGGAATAAACAAAGGTCTGCTTTAACGTTTCGCTTTGTCATCGCTTTCCAACACTGTCTCCAAGAAATGATGTTTGTGTACAACTAGACTCCAGCAGCAAATACATTTTGTTTGGAGTCATAACCCAGAGGCAAAAGCTTTTAATGAATGAATCCACTTGTAATTAACAGCAGCAGATTCACAAGGCGCTGGATGGCCTGTGTACAAAACACCCGAGTGTCCCGGCAGAGACTGGAGCTCATACCCACAGTCCTGTCTGTTGATGGGTTTCAACAATAAAGGGACTTTGTTCAAGGTCGGGTAAAGATGGTGGTCTTTGGTTAAATATAAATAAACACATTGCATTTGTAGTTGCTGTGGGCTGAATTAAAGTGACTCTTGTTCTTTATTAAACCAGAGCACCTAAACCTGACTGTAAAAGTTTAATAATGCTGTAGTTACTACATGTGGACGTTGTACTGCAGAAGACAATCATGTTTTCAGTCTTGACATGTTTTCTTTTCCCCACATGTCACAGCTAACCTGTTGCTGCAGCTTGACGTACCTGCTGCCACTCCACGTGTTGTTTTTGTTTCCTAAGCCTAACCTCTTCCTGTCTTCAAGTTTGATGGCAGACTAACACCTGTAGGGTTATTTTCCTGCTCTTATCAGTCCTGGGAGAATCAGATGTCAAGTATCAATGACATCGTTGATACCTGCAGTGGAAAAACACAGTCACGGTTTCAAAATTTTGGCACCAACTTGGTAACGAATAATCAATTTTTCCTGACAACAACATTTCTTACAAAATGCATTTGCTGTAGCAGTTTAATTTCTACACAACAGGGTTGTCCTTATAAAACCACAGCTCTGATCAGTGCTCTATCATCACACACACACACACACACACACACACACACAGAGGATGTCTGTCTCCTGGGAACTGATCAGCCTGATGTCCATCAACAGTCTTCTATTCACACTAACTGCTGTGAACAAGCACGTAAAAATATGCAAAAAGAAGGATTCCTGTGCCTGAGAACAAACACACACACACACACACACACACTACTGACATCCCCCTGCCGCTCTCCCCCTCTCTCTCTCACACACACACTGCAGCTTCTGACCTGTCCGCCTGTCAGCACAGCAAAAGGCCCCTTTGTCCTTTGATAACCCTTGTCCAGCCTCCTCTACAGGAGGCTGTCTCCCTAACAAGTCTTGCCTATGGCAGGAGCTCTGAGCTGGGGGCAGAGAGCAGAACAATGCCCTCTCTCCTGGAGGAGGACCGTTCACACAGGGAACTAATGAAATCCGTGTCTCACCAGCTTTTCCCCCAACCGCCAACGCCCCCCTTTCTTCACCTCGCTCTCCTGATATTACATTTCCTCCTGTAGTGCTTCGTCAAGGAATTCATTCATTTCTGAAAACACCTCCAGAGCTGCACCAACTTCACAGCCAATGAAAGTCAAAACTAGACCAAGATGTTGCTGATGACACTTTCTTTTCAAATCCTGGAAATAATGAACAGTACACTCTCAATACCTTCTTCGCAGCCTACAGAAAATCGAGAACAAGACGTTAAACAAGCTTTTGGCCTAAAGCAGCAAGAGAGCCTTAAATCATCTGGCCTTCTGGATTTGAGTAAGACAAATTTCCTGAGCCAAAACCCAGAGAGAAACGCTAAGAAAGGCAGAAATCAAAAAGGACAGGCAGGAAAAGAGAAGGAAGAAAAGCAGAGACAGCGGGGATAAGGAAATGCTGACCTCTGTGTTGTGTGAGATGGGCTGTGAGGAGTGAAAAGTGGCGGGATCATAAAAATCCTGTCTTCGGTTTCCATCCGCTGTGGAAATCCGTCTGGACCAGTCACCACAACAAACATTCGACTGTCTATGAATCACATTTTTCTACTTTCTCCCTTCACTTCATCCTTTTAAACTTACAAAGTGAAGGGATAAATCAGCATAGTTACTTTATTTTTTTTTCAACTCACCCACAGAAAAACATGATTGTATTTCACAGCAAAAGATACAGAGAAACGATGCTGACAGCTTTTACTAACAAATTACTGATGTCATTATAGTTGGACTATACTGATGACAAACACTGCACTCGGTCTCAACACTGACACTTGTTTTATTGTTTTCCCTAGATGCCTAAATTCTTGTTGATGGCAAACAGCCTCATGTTCAGTGTCACTTTCCCCTAAATTGAGCATCTCCATCTTGTCCTCCTTAAAAAGAACTTTTTGGAGCTAATGTGAACTCGCCTTTGTCCTAAAACCTTGCATCAGTGATGGAGGCCTTCGTGTTTAATGTCTCTGTCAACACTTTAAAAGAGTTGGCGGTGTTGTGAAAAATGAGCCAGAGCGTATAGTGGAGGGAGGTGATTTCCCCCGAGCTGCTTGTAATTGCTTCAAGCTTGGAGCAGACAGGACAAAACCAGGAGGCCTGGTGCAGGAAGTTGGACAGGAAATGGTTTGGATTCAGACGGTGAGGCAACACGCTGGCTTCTCCTAGAAGCAGAGTGGGTAGATGTGTAAAGACATCGCCATCCTTCACAGTATCTGTAAGATGGCGCTCACTGGGTTTTGATATATTTATTTTAGAGTAAACATAGGCAGGCAGTGGACAGACACTAATATTTCTCTTTGTCTAGGTCTTATGAGATCATCTATTCACCATATCACCCTTTAAAACATGTTCAGTTTGTGCTTGCCATTTGTTTTCTGGGTCATATTAAGTCTAACTCCGTGTTCCCTCAGCTTCCAGTGGTCTGGTTGCTATCTGGGGGGTCAATCTGATGCTTGCAGCTTTCATACAGAGGCTTTGAAGATCTGCTTTAAATCAAAAGGCTCAGACTCTCCCTGTCTCTTCTCATGCTTGGATTGAAAACATAACTGCTCATGCACGCTCACTTGCCCGGCAGTTGTAACTGTCTGACAAAAAAAAAAATCACAGAGTCTTAACTTGCCCACATGTAGAAAATGCAAATATGTCAAGACTTCCAGAGAAAGGACGGACCCTCCAAATTTCCAATCCACCGAATCTGAACAGGGAAATCTCATTGATTGAATTTACTGAAAATGTCTGATCTAATCTGAAATCGTCCATCCAGTCAGAAACAAAACAGACTGAGGTGGGTGTTTGTTTCAATCTAAATGGCCCTTGAGGGTGAAAATGGCATTACTCACTCCCCTCAGGACTGAAAAGACGAGTGAGCGCTGGGCCATGCAGAATGAGAAAAGCTGATCTAAAGGACTTCACCTCTCAAACAGTACAGCTGTCTCATTAACTCCAAATGCCTCGATAACTGAACAGAGACCAGTTGGACCACCAGCGAGACAGAGAACACCCTACAGCCATAGAGAGAAAGCAGGTGAAAGTTAGACAGAGACTATAGTGAATGGGAAGAGGATTTTTTTCCCCTCAAGCAACCCTTTCCATTTCTGCCCAAACCCTGAGACCTTCCTTTGCCATCTTTTCGTCTCCTCCCTCTCTCCCTCGCTTTCCACATTTCTCCTTTCTTCCAGCTAGGATTAGCTCAGCAGGACACTGGCATTCCTTCTCTACTGGTAGTCTTTGTCTTGACATTCCCACTCCTCCCAGTGTCCTCTGCAGCACCGCATCCAACCAAGAAAACCCAACCGTTCCATAAACTGGTAGGCAGGGGTTTTCTCCCTTTCTACTTCTTCTCACCTCATATGTAACCAACTTCTATGATATAATCTCAGCATTTTATTCAGTATAAATATAGAAAGCACTCGTGGAGAATGGGTCAAAGGGGCTGGTGGGTCTATAGTACCAACATTTAGGCAGGGTCACGCCTACAGAGCTGCAGCCCTGTTCAATTCAGTCTCAAGGTTGGGAGGGGGTGTCCTCCCAGTGACTTTGATCTGGAGTCAGTTTTGCACTCCAGACAACCTGTTGTGAGGTTTTGTATGAGGGTGAGATAACTGATACACAGGCATAAAGGGTAGGAGAGCTGCATGGCCCCCACTAGAGAAAGCCTGTATATCCTTGCAGTCATGTCCTAATCCTATTACTCTGACTTTGGTGTTTGTGTTTGTGATTTTAGTAAATATTCTACAGTGTGTAATGTTTATAAGATCACTGTTGGCTTTTAAAAACGATCAACCAAAGTTAACATTTCATTGCACAACTAAATCAGATTTATACAAGAACATCTGAACATATAATTTACAGCTACCAAGATCATTTACGAATGTTTACACAAAGGCAACTGCAGCATTTTAATAGTGAGGAAAGGGAGTTTTCTGGTATTCCCCCTCACTGACCTCCTACTCTGACCCCAGAACAAATCACTGATAACCTTTGAAAGAAAAAAGCAACATTTGTTCCAACAAGCGCCAGAAAATATGAATATGAGGTAATAGATTTCACTGCAGCATATTTCCATCTGACATCTAGACCTCTCCACATTTTGGCTGCAAGTCTAATTATCAGATGTTTTCTTTCTTCCCTCGGCACAAGGCCCGTCTAATTTAGCCAAACTGTGTAATGTTTTAAGCCTTTTTTTTTTTTTTTTAAGCCAGAGACAGATTTAAGACCTTGAAAACTATTTTTATCTGGGGCATCTGCTTTTTGTCATGTATAGTATGTGATATTTTCCAGGGGACTTTTTACATGATCAAGCTACTGTACATTAGCTACCTATCTGTGATTGATATTCTAAATGTAGGCTGTTAGGAACTGTTTTGATCTCGCTTCCAATCCCTTTTTAGTTTTCCTTTTCCTACAATTAATGAAATCAAAGCATATTAGGTCATTGCAGCCCACATAGCCAGGGGCTAATTTTGGATTCATATTTATGCACTATGCTGTGATTGTGTATGTACAAGACATATCATGCTACAAGTTGATACTAACTCTTCGTGAGGTTCAGGATTTACAACAGTAAGGGGGATATGGAGAACACAGGTACAACTACTAGCTGCTCTCGAGAAAAGAAGCTGCATTATAATAAAACATTACAGCTGTCAACAATGATATACCAACCGATGGGATACAGTTGTGTCCTGCACACGAATTACACACGCTCACACACAAACCTGAAAAGCACATGTTGCTTTGGAAAGCAGGGAGATGGTGAGTTTTGGTTTGATATTGTAATCGAGGTTGAAATCTGTGTATTCACGCTACTTGACCTCTGAACGTAAAACAGGCATAAAGAGGACAACAGGGAAAGAGAGAAAAAAAAGAGCAACGGGGGCGACATGATAAAAACTAAAAGACAGACAGTGCAGGAAAATGGGAACGCCAGAGTATCGTAAAGACAAAAGGCAACCTGAGAAGAAGCAGAGATGTGGAAGAGACAGATGATTGATGGAGTATACCCCCACCCCCTAAAATAAAAATGAGTGTTCTGGCCATGGGCCTTGACCTGTCACTGTTTAATCCCTCCACCTGGCCTCAGCAACTGTGCATACACATACTATAGAAAACACACAGGATCTATACTGCAGACAAAGATAAGTACTGCTGCACTGTTGCTGTTCCAGATGAAGGTGCACCGCCCCCTCAGCCACCTTTGTGTTGAATACTAGAGAGGTTAATAGTTTTATTAGGACCACTGAGTCTTCCATAGGGCTTTACTTCTTAATCTCCATGGTGATTTGGCCTGACCACAGCATGAACACACACTGGTCTCAGAATGTCAGCGTGTGTGTGTGTGCGTGCATGTGTTAATTACACAGACAGAATTGTTCATGTGCCGTACAGGTCCCAAAAGGTCCTGTGTGTGTACACATGTGTATGTGTATGTGTGTGTGTGTGTGTGTGTGTGTGTGTGTGTGTGTGTGTGTGTGTGTGTGAGTGTGTGTGTGTGTGCATACTGCTCACAAGCTTAGTTTACACAAGAAGGTCATTTTAATCAGGTGAATACCAGGCCGCCTAATCTGCGGGTCTTTGCCTGAGCATAAACAGAGGATATCCCCGGGCTCAGCCGGGATCACATACCTGGAGTCATGGAAAAGTCATTTCTGGAACTGACCGGAGCAATCCAATAACCTCGTGCCCTCCTGCTCCCTTTCTCTCCCTCCAAATGTGTATCACAACCACCTCAGGTGCTTGCTTTCGCTGTCAGGTCTCGCTCTTTCCCTCCATTTTAACTTTCTCTCTCTGTGCCTCACTCTCCTTATTCCCCCTGCTCCATGTAACATTATTATTGTAATGGCTTACTGGCTGACCCACAAGACCACAGAGTCAGCTTTAGACATATGTCACACTCCATTGTATGAGCATTTGCACATGTATCTATATAGTATCTTCTGATGTATGAATTACATGCATGATCACATACACCCGTTAAACTACACTCCACACACATACACGCGAGTGTGCGCGTGCACACACACGCACACACACCATCTTCTCTACTATCTTATTTTGATTTATACCATTTAGATATGCTTGAGGAAGTTGTGTGAGGAAAACAACCTGTCACTGGTCTAATTGTTGTCAGCCATTTCCAATGCATGCAGGGGTTCCTAAGTAGTCTGCCTCTGCCTCTGCCTCCCCCTTTTCAAACTACTGCTGTCTGGCATGTTGCCTCTCTTCCTGTGGGTGATAACACAGATAAGGTCTGGCTCATTATCACAAATGGACACCAGTTAAGGTAGTGGGGCAGCCATGAAGTGGCGACCTTGTTATCACCGTCTTATTTGAGCTTAGATACACATTTTGCCTTGAGTGCAAGAGCGTGTGTGTGTGTGTGTGAGTGAGTGAGTAAGTTAATGAGTGAGAGAGAGTGAGAGAGAGAGAGTGAGATAGTGAGAAAGAGAGTATATCAAACTAGATTATTAAATCCATTAGAATTGATTATAGAGACAAGATGACAATGGTAACTGTGACATTCCTTCTTTCTGGTTAAGATTGGTGACAGGAAGTAAATAGTGATCAATATAATATTAGTTAATGACATTTGGAAATGTCTTAAAAAATATCTGCACAATGACATCAATACAATGACAAATACATGTGCCAACAGTAGATGGAGCTTGCTGACCAGAAGGAAACTCTGCAATCTTTTTTTTTTTTTTTTTTAAGTCTTTAATCAGGACTATAGCAGCATAGTGAATTGTTGTGGTTGTTTCTATTTTGGGTCTGTCTCTTATCCAGTTGTGTTTATGAGTGCTGCTCTCAGGCTGGGGCCTGTGATGACTCCAGATTGTTGCGTAGCCGCTTGACCAATTGCTTCCCTCCAGCGTGTGTACAACTGTGTGTATTTGTTGCTGTAACATTGAAAAATGCAAATTCCGACTGTCTGGAAAGTGTGTGTGAAGGAAAAGGCAGGTGGGCTCGGGCTACAGGAGCTTTAAGACCTTAGAAATTGGGCTGCATCACGCATACAAGGAGAAACTTCACAGATGTTCCTCTTCCTAACCTCAAACACACACCAGAAGATTTGAAAACAATGGCACATCATGCACACACTACAGGATATTATTACAAATATCATGCCAGAGGAGCAAATCAGGGAACAATTCACCCACCTCGTGTGATCTCATCTCATGCAATCTTGCAGGGAAGCAACTGTAAACACAACGGAGACCGTGGTGCAACAACTTTTTGTAACGTTGGTAAAACTTTGCAGTGAGGGAAAAAACAGATGGAAATGAGGCTGGATGAGAACATGTCTGTGGAGACACAGTCAACACAGGAAGTCTCTTCTATAGCGAGAGCTGAAGGTGAGATTTAACTGTCAGTTTTAATATATGTCAACAGTAGTATGCTTGCTAACATTGTCCTCAGGGGTTATAATGTTTACTGTTGCTTGGCAACAACATCAGCTGCTTGGGGACTGACGTAATCATAATAATCATCCTGATTTGAACTTCTAAATATCAAACATGTTTGACATTATGGAGGTGGGCCCCAGTGGGCCTGTGAGCAGTTTGTGAGGTTTAAGACTGGATCTGTGAACTCCTCACATCAGTACTGACCAAAGTCCCAACTGGATTTCTCCTCTGACGGTCAGAAAGGGTGAATCAGGGTTAAATCAGCCCAAAACCATGGTCTCCAGCTGCTCTTATGAGACAGAGACAGAAAAACAGACAAAGAGATGACACAGAAAAAGCAGACGGAGCAACTCTTGAATTCATTCATTCATTTTCGCACAGAGCAGGCAAGTGAAAGCATACCAGAAGTGGTTGTGGGTATGGGTTGCTGTTGGCACTTGATGATCTAAGTGTGAGTGCGCGTGTGTGCACTTTTGTGTGTGTCAGATGATAAGTGGTGATTCAGACAACAGCCCCATGTCTTTCTTCCAGATGTTTTACTGAAGATGACTGCTGTCTGAAGTTGCTCAATGACATGACAAGAAGGACCAGTCGCTGCAGGACCAACAGTATTTCAAAGACTAAACCATGATACTCTCTATGCACACAGACACACATGCACACACACACACACCATGTTTTGGCAGACCAGAAGATGCACACTTGCCTGTCAGACCGTCCTCCAAACATTTCTGCTCATCCTAAATGGGCACACACATCATTCACACAATAGAGGCTCTGTGAATCATACTTAGAATAGAGGGACCAAATGAAACCTATGATGTCTGCTATGAAGAATTTCTCTTCTCTTTACAGTATTTAACAATACTGCAGTTCTTCAGTGGCCAAGGCATGATTATACTAAGTATACCCAAACATTTCTGTGTTACCAGCTTCAACAGGAGTAAGATCGGATGCTGACTCTGTCATTAAATAATAAAAATTTGTGGTTAGCATTAACCAGCTAGCCCCAGCTAGCTGGGGCTAGCTGGGGAATGTAGCATTCATTCATCCCTGATGAAGTAGGCCTGCTCGGAGGGTGGATGGTGACCTCTCGTATAGTAAACACAATGATGGTTCAAGCTGCTCTTCGTAAGTTAACGGTGGTTAATAAGCCAAACTTACACACAGCTCCTTTAAGAAAACTTAGTTTATGTCTGTGTGTATGTGACACGCTGAGCCAGGCTGCCTTAGAAAAGCAGAAAAGTGTATCTTAATCATTGCATATACTCCACATATTAAGTTATGAAGATGTAACGTTGAGGCCAAAAATGAATGCCACTGGAAGAGATGCTTCCTACATTACATTTAAAAAGGCAAAGATGTTGAATCACAGACTGATTCAATTTCATTTAACAAAATTACAAAATGGCATCAATCAGGCGCTCCCTGTTTTTCCAGCAATCAAAACTGGATTTGTGTACTATCCTGCTCTGGTCTTTAGCTGGAGCTTAATAACCTCTGGAACGCGATGAGAGAAAGCAATTTCTACGTCAATCTAAACTAAATTAATTTGCCAGCTGGGTCAGGCAGAGTGGAGCAGTGGGAAAAGCTGTCTATCTGTTTAAAGCAACAGGAGTTTTATACAATTGAAACCACAAAGCCAGGTGGTCCTGCAGCAGTGGGGGGAAAGCAGCACAGAGGAGACTGTGGAAAGGAACCGGGGATGAAAGGAAAAGGGTGCAATTTGGTAGGATAGATTAGATCGGAAGGATAAGGTGGTTGTGGATAAAGGCTGACAAAAGAAGGTAACAGAGAAAGAGGGAAATGACTAACAAGTGTCTGTTCTTGGGCTGGTCTGCCGTACTCTCAGTGGACCAGTGCTGGTTGAGGGAACTAGAGCAAAAGAGAGGTGGGGGGTTGTAAGGTTTGTCATGGAACACCTGCCTCCACTTAACCCTTCTCCCTCTCTTTCTGCTTGAGCTGCCTCTTTCAGCCATCTCCTCTCCTCCCGCCCCCCCCACCACCACCCCCTTCTGCCTCAGCATTCATGCACGGAGGTTTCCTACGGGTTCACAGGCCCATAAGGCTCCTTCTTTTCTCAAACATGGCAAGGGCCCCTGTATGTAGCCTGAGCTACAGTCTCTCTCTGACCAGCCACCCAAGAGCCAATGAGCAAAGCTTTTTTTCTTACAGCTCCAGTAAGCAGTAATATCTATATCAACGCCAACTCACAGCCACCTCTTTAATGAGAATGAATTGCAGTTATTACCAATCCAACTGATGATCAATGCTCAAGTAATTTTTTTCCTCGTATTTAACAGCTTTCTGCAGGCAGATCAGCTAACCGGCAAAAGGCCAGGCATGCTTACTGATTTCATGCTCTTTCACTTCATATGACACAGAATGTGAACAACATAAACACAACTGTCAGGCCTGCAACTTATTATTTTCATTTATGTTCTCCATGAATCCTTTAGTCCAAAACCCAAAGGCATTCGCATTAGTAAAATATCACATTCAACACATTTTCTGGAGTGTGTTTTCATACAATGGATGATGTCCACATTCGCCAACACTTAATTGTAAACTCTTGGTTTAACCGTGATGACAGAGAGTGTGTATTTTCTCAATTTCACACAATACGGCCAACACTGCACTGCATCCAAACTGCTGGTTATACCAATTAAAGGCCTGTGTTAGGTCAGGAGTCATTCACTTGACATTAAAGAGGGCATGGGGTCCCCTATTCAGACCCACCACATACTTCAGCTCCCCCTCTCTCCTCTTTTCAGTGCGTTTTCCATGCCTCATAAAAGATTTGCCCCTCACCTCCCCATTTACTCTCCCTTCTCTCTTTCACTCTGTTGTTTGTTCATTCTCCCTCCTTCATCCATTCATTCATTCATTCATTCAGTCAGTCAGTCTTTTCCAGTCTCTCTCTGAGTCTCTTCACCTCTTCAACTCTCACTGGTCCTGCTTCCTCCTGTGCAGCGATTTGGTGCAACTTCCAGTCACCAACAGCAGATCAACCCAATCAGACACATGACATTTAACTGATGATTACCAGTAACCATCTCTCCCTCTCTTTCCCCATTCTAGTCTGGCTACTGCCCCCCCCCTTTTCCACCTGCCCCCTTTTTTCCCTTTGCTGGCCTCTCCTCTTTTCTTTCCATTCAAGGATGGTAACTAAAGATAGAGCTGGACACATCGCCTTTAGCCCCGTAACTGTAGAGCTGGTCTGCGAGGCTTATCCCACTGTTTCTGTTTGTATTAGTGGATATGCTGTAGATGAGCCTCTGCAAGACAAACATACATAGACATAAACATGACATGAGCTGGAGGGTTCACTGGCCCTCAACAGTGTGTTATACAGTAGCTCATCCCAAAGGGGGAAGTCAGTCGAAAAAGAAGAAGTTAGATGCCGAAAGTCTTTGAATGAATCATTGCCTGACTGACAGTCCAGCAGCCTTTAATGCTCTGTGAACCTTTCACTTCTTCCCTTTAAGACACCAAAATCACAGCAACACAGACAAGATGGTAGTCATGTAGGAAAGAATTACTCTTTTCTGTTGCAGTGAATGAGGCAGTGTACATGTGGTATCCTGGCACAACATGGAGACACATAGACAATTAGTGTTAGTGTCACAAGTGTTGCTTGTGTTTCTTGGCCTTTTGACTTCTCTTAAAAATAGCTGTAGCCTTCCTGTAAAGCTTTATTATTGTAAGCCAAATTGAGGCAACAAGTTGATTAAATTCACAGTGTTAACCAGATCAGGTGAAACTCAGGTCAAAGTTAAAATAAAGTTTTAAAACAAATGTGTTAAGAGAAGCCCTTCAAATATGGTTTGGAGTAGTTTGCTGAATGCATTTACAGGACAATTATCTGAAGAGACAAGAATTGCTTGACTAATGGCTGGTCTCAGGATTTCCCCTCCAGAGCCCCTGCCTCTGTTTGTGGACGCAGCTCTGACAGAAAGCCCGGTGGTCCAGTGGCAATGACTAGGACTAGACCGAGTCAGTTTTTGAGGAAGTCCACCGATTTGCATGGGCTACTTTATAGATCCCAGTAGAGACATTTCCTTTTGATTTTCCCCCACTCTACAGGGACGTCCAGAGTGTAGGGTCAGTAAATGAAGAGCTCTCCCAGGAACGGTAGGCGTTCACTGTCTTCTTTAGAGACACTTGGAGGGCGTGGGTGTTCACCAACACAAGCTCTTGAACCGCGGCCATGTGGTCAAACAGGGGCTTTCCTACTTACTACACTGCACCACCCAGATGACTTATGATCTATGCTACTTGTAGACGGCTCCATTCAAACTCCTGTAATAGGCAGTGCAAAGGCGAAGCATATCATTTGAAGCAGTTAACTACAGCAGTTTTTTGTGGCATTTGTGTAACAGGTGTAATAGTAACATCTGGACAAAGTTAGAATTAGGTGAAATAGCTAAATAAGCTGTACAACCTGCAGAACCTGAAGTGCATTATTATATAAAAGTTCAACCAGAAGGTAAATGGTTAATAAAACTTTGATGTCTCGTCTAAGTCTACAAATAATGTGGTTACAGTAATTGTTTGATGTCTGTGTCGACTGTGTTAATACCTTGACTACATGAGTTTTCCAAACATAATGTAAATAAGTTATTGGTGTACATATAAATCCACTGATTGTTTATATTGTATATATATAGTGGATTATATTGTTGTCTAAATCTTGTCTAACTCTCCTTGTACAGTAACCGTAGTTGGCAGCAGCACTGTTTCCTTGTTTATCCAGTAATCAACTGGTGTGAAACCTGGAAATCCCGAAATGACAGGTTAAGAGTGAAAGGCGGTAATCCTACTAAATCTCAGCTGGGAGCCCTGCTTTGATAGACACGGTGCCCAAACAGTCAAACAGTCTTCCTGTTTGGGCAAGAAAACGAGCAGGAGAGGATGAGGTGGAGGAGGAAATGATAATAATAATAATAATAAACAAAAAAAAAACAAAACTTATACCCAACAGGTAATTCAGTGAGTGGAGGAAATGACCGTCAAGACATCAAAGACAGAAGGAATGCAAGTGTGTGTCATGAAAGTATGAAAGACGATGCAGATAGAACAATGTGAGGAGAGGAAAGACGACAGCAGCCAGGGAAAAGTGGAAGGAGGCAGACAGACTGAGAGGTGCAGATAGCTGCTGATGGAGCCTCCCATCTCTAAATGTCAGTCCTAAATGGTACAGTCCAGACCGAAGACAGAAAACTGATAGTGATATCCTGGCTCTGCTTTGTGTGGATACAGGCAGAGGCACTCCCTTCAGTGTATAAAAGTGTGCACAATACAGAGAGTGGATTTAGCAAAGACTGTGATAAAGAGGAACTATACAAGTCCAGTGGTTTTTCCGGCCTTGTGCGTTTGTTTTCAATGAAGCCGGCAAGAAAGAAATCCATGGTTATTTATCATATATGCATTATGATGTGTATATCTGTGTAGTCTTATCTGTCATGAACAAGAGATTACAGGTTACAGGGCGCATTTGTGTCGTGGTGCCCCAGCGACACCGGGTCGGAGGCGCTGATCTTGCAATGTTGGTTTTTGGCTAAAAGACACTAGAAGGCAGAGAGCCTCCATTCTCCCTGTGACAAGTTACAAGTCATTTATTTAACCTTCACAATTCTTCCGAAGCTGTTTAATTAAGGGAAAAATGTAGCATAGTTAAGCCAAAAATCCTGCATAGTTCCTCTTTAAAATCAGCACGAGATGGAATTAAAACAACTTTAACCCTCTTTCATCTGGCCTTTTTCTCTCTGTACGTGTGCAGCCAAACCCCCAACGGCCCAGCTGCTCATTCAAGGTCATCAATTATCAACAATGCAAAAAGTACACAGATTTATTAGACGGTTAGTGTTTGATC
The DNA here is from genome assembly GCA_021432705.1 of Caranx ignobilis. Lineage (NCBI taxonomy): Eukaryota > Metazoa > Chordata > Actinopteri > Carangiformes > Carangidae > Caranx > Caranx ignobilis. The sequence continues at coordinate 3,371,050 of MU270014.1, forward strand.
TATAGCTGGCAACAATTCTGCCCTGTTTACTTTGCACTTCAACTCTTCCACTGTGTTGAGTTTTTTTCTCCCTTTTTCTTGCCCTCATCTTTTCTTTTCCCCTCTCCGTGTGCACACTTCTGTGTTTCTAGTTGCGCTGTATAGTTTATGATTTGCTGATAGAGCAGTCAGGCAGAGGTCCTGGAGGGTCGCATGAGACAAAAGCTGCTTTTCAGCTCTCGGGGCTGATATCTCCCAGCACTGCTCCCTTCAGATAACCGAAATATGCCGGCTGGAGGTTTGAGGCGCGGGGCGGGAGGGGTGGCTGTTGCCTCTGGCCTCCCCTTCCTACAGCAGCCGAGGTGAAAATGACTTTACCATGTGGGGAGGCTGTGGTTGCTCCTGCTATGCATATAGCCCTGGCCAAACTGTCCTTCTTGTCTTGTCTTAATCTGATTTCTGAGGTTATGCTAGGACGTAAATACAGAATATCTTACTGAGGAATACTGTCAATGTTGAAGACCAGGTCAGATGTGCATGTTTTCATGCTTGTGCACCCCTAGCTGGTTTTAAAAAAAGACAAGCTTATTCTGATAGGGGTCGTAAAAAGAGAAAAATGCAAACACAGCAGGCTGCCTAAAGTGTTTGTGCAAGTGTGTGCGTGAGCATCTGCGTGTTTGGTGTAGTACAATAAGAAGGAGGGAGAGCTCTGGGCAACACAGAGTGTGAGGGAGGAAACAAGGAACTCCGACATCTCTACACCAGGTGAGTTTTCCTGGGGGCAGCTGGGAGTATTTTTCCCCTCATTTAGCAGGTCATGAAAAGAACCACAAGCTGCCAGATGTGACAGAGGGCACGCACCATTCTGACACACTGTAAACACACATACACACACACACAAAACAAAAATAACACACAGAGGGAACTCATTCTAACCCTCATGTGAATATGTGTGTGGTGCTGATTTACTGTATTTGTACATAAGTCAGAGAGAGGCAGATCTCTATCGGGGGGGGGGGGTCCGTCTCATTAAAATGAATGTCAGATGAAGTAAATGGAGGGTGAAAACATCAAAGACGTCTCTCAGCGAACTGAATAAATCTGGGTCTAAACTAGCTAAAAACTGCTTTAAATCAGGATTTGACTATGAACCCAAGAATCCAAACTTCGATTTCCTCAGAAGATGAAAAGTTCAGTTACACTTCAGCTCCTATTTAGTATTTGTTACATAAATCACTTTATCTCTAAAGAGATTTTTATTGCTAATTGTTATGGGACATCAAGTCTTATTTTGCAATATACAAAAGACTTAGGAAAAAGCAGATTAGTTTCAAATGTGCACTGACAGCAACTATAAAACATGTATAATAACTTCTTTAGTGTCCTAAAAGTTTGAAATAAATACACATTGTCCTAATGTGACGGCCACACCGTGTACCTATGGCTCATGGCTGACCTACATTCCCCTTTGTTATCCCACACATATTGGCACTGCGTAAAACCGCTGGCTGCTAATTGCTTTCACATTACAGAGCAGCCGAGTGATCTTGGTGGCTTTCCAAGACCACCAACACTGGGACATGGGGTGTGCACATTTGCAAATGCATACCACCAATCACACTCTGGCTGCATTTCTTGTATAAGCACAGGCCAAGGGCAAACATGTCGGCCGCTATCTGCTATGCAACCGCAGTAAAACACTTCTCTTCTGTTGTCTGGGCCCATCCTCATTACTGTCTTTCTTTCTGTAGGTTTTATTGCTGCAGAGCCGGGAAAGCCCACGTAACCTGCACAGGAAAGTCACAGTTGCCACATTAAAAGTAAATCAGTTCACTTCACAGCTTTTTCGTGCAGGCACAAATATGTGATCTAACTCATTCAGCCACCAACAGATTGCTTCCTACATTTACAACCTTACAGTACACTCATTAGCAATGGGTTATTTGTGTAAATCAAACATCGGGGGGCAGTGAGCTAGAAAATTGTGTCTTCCTTAAATAATCTAACCGGTCTACAGCTAACATGAAGGCACAGAATGGTAGTGATAGCATTTTCCCTCATTATCAGAAATTAGTGCACAGACATGTTCAATTTATCAGGTATTTAAACATGAACAAAAAACATTAAAAGGATGGCGACTTCTGGAGGCAACAATCAACTTGAACTTTTCAACAGAATCTATGTTTGGTTTTCCCACATTGAATGAGCTAAATTTCACAGCAATGCCTGAACAGAGACTTAGATTTAGCCACAAAATCTACTTATCGCCAAGGAAAAAGGCTGCAATCACAGCCACATTTTCCACTTTCATATCACAGGGCAATCACTTCACCATCAAAGAACTCTGTGACTTGTTTGTCCCCGCTAGACCTTTACTTGCAAATTTGTTAAAGTTGGTGAGAAACAAATGTTTGCAGGGGCATGTCTGTGTACTCAGACACACACACAAGCAGAGAAGCAAATATCAAGACGAAAGATAATGTCTATGTCTGCTTAGGGCCATCATGGGTAGAGGTTAAGCTAGCCAGCTGGCTGGAGTTAAATCAAGTTTAAATTAAAGAGTAAATGGACTAACAAAGTCTGGGGTGCAAAGCGAGGGCAGTTGGAGGGGGGGGGCAATGGGTCACTGCTGTCTGGTTGTGGACACACAAGAACGACTAAAAGCAACAATAACAGTGAGTCAGAACAAAACTTGCCCCAGGATATAACTGAAATAACTAAAGTACAAACACTTTTCATAACAAACCCTCTGCTTTGGACAATCTTTCAGATGATGCTGAGGGAGGGGACAGGAGCTCAGAGACAGTGTAGGAGGAAAAAGTAGTAGAAGAAAGAAAAGAGGGAAATCTCAGATAAACTCTGGCCCTGCCAAACTCCACCATAAGTCCCTGCCGTGAGCTGACAGTAGTCCAAACTGCTGAATGGTACCAGCAGGGGAAACTTCGGACCGACTCCACTATTGTTTGAACTTCCACTCAAACAGTCATGATTCACAGCCACGATGATCTGTCTCGCTCCGAATTATCAGCACCAGCCCACTTCAAATCAGCTCTTCAACAGAGCATGTCAGAAATAATAAGCCACAATGCTCATTTTTCCATTTTTTCTCCAATTTCACCCTTCAGGCTGCATCCATCTACAGTAACAGGGCCCCGGCCTTGTTGCAAAACATCATTACACAATGCATGCAACAGTATAAACAGTTGTTCATCTCAATGAAAAGCTCAATAAATATTCTATTAAAGTACAGCGGGACTGTGGCCCAGCGTCTGGAAAGATGCTGAAGCTGTGCCATCTCTCCTTTGCTTCAATTACTATTGTAATGACATGACAGGTTTTATGTTCCACTTAAAGATTACTGCAGGACAGTGATATCCTGGGAATCCATTTTCCTGTTGCCTGCAATGCACTGCTCAACATTTCCAAATTTAATCCTGAAAATGTTGCCGTTTTTCAAGCAGAAGTGTTGATGTGAGTTTAACACAGTGTATTTACTCTCAGACTCTTAAACCCTTGTACGACGGCTGGATGAAATAGCAAGAGAGACGGAGGGCTGGGGGGGGGGCGGGTAATGAGCTCTTGTGGGCAAAGCTTAGCACTGCTAAAGCAGCCACGTAGAGGTTAAACAAACAGGCAGTGGGATCACGCGGGTCTAAGCCTCTTATACAGGCCCCTCTGAGGAGAAGATCATTGACTTCTGATAGAGGGATGAAGGTCAGGAGTGGTCAGAGATAGAGGGGCCACCAGTCCTCAACCAGCAAGAGCCTCTTTCCTCCTAGGTAACTGTTTATTTCTGTCTCCGTTCCTCTCCTGTGCTTTTAAATGAGTCAAACATTTCAGCGTCTCACTCGACGTGGCCAGCCGAGAGTTCATTTAAGCCTGCTGTCAGTCAAACACCATTATGAAAATATTTTCTCATCTCAATATCTTCCTCAGCCTTCTCAGCTTTCTCCGTGCTGAGCCAGGCCCATCCCAATCCTCTCTCACATCCTTGCACTATCAATCTTTTCATCCCTGGAAAAAAAACCCAAAACAAAACACACTATTGGACTTCTTTTACTCAGTGAACCTCTTCCCTTTTCCCTCCCCAGGTCCCCCCCCCCCCACTGGGAGTCGCAGGGCAATGCAGTTTCATTTCCTGCCCTGCTGAAATCAATGCTCTCCAAGAGAAGGAGGGGAGCGGTGGGGAAAGACAGACAGATATACAGAGAGACAGGGGAACAAGACTGAGGTGTGAGAGGACTGTTAGTGTGCAGGACACAACCACACCAGTGAGTAAACTAACACTCGGGTCGTTCCAAGTCACTGTCAACTCTGATAAACATCTACCTGGAAATTAACTAACTGTTTAAAGGGGAAATCTAAAATAAGGGGCGGACGGCTGCTTTGACGGGTCAACTCAATTTTCCCCTCAACACTCCCCAATCTTTTTTAAATGCACCTCAGAGAGAGAGAGAGTGTCTGCAGATGGTAAGAGTGGCATTTGCTATCCCACAGGAGGATAAATGCAAGAATTCCTGTTTGAGACTGTCCCAGTTGACCAGATTCCTTTTAGCCCTCCCCTGGTTAAACACAGAGCTCCCCACGCATGAGCTAAACTCTGCCAGCGAACGAGGAGACAGAATTGAAAAAGACAGCACAACATCTGCCACAGTCACACAAAGACAGACTATTCCTTATATTTCCATTACCATTCCTGCAGATTTCACCCCAAACAAGTCCACGTCCTTCGAGACATCCAACACACGACTCCCTCAGTGACTCCGTGAGCCTCTGGTTAAACCATCTGTGGACACTCCTCCATACTGCCATTCTTTTCACTCTTTTGTTTCCGTTTAGAACAGACTCACAATCTGGGTAGTTGACCTACATAAAGGTCAATGACTTTGCCTTGAAAAGAAGCTGCCGTATGGCAACGCGATCAAGCCAAAATGGATACAAGAGGCTACCATCATGTGGGTATGGTAACAGCTTTACCCCAAGACTGCGAAGAAAGCTTTGACGGCCTGCCAAAAGTCTAAGTGTTGAGCATACCATAATCTGCATACTTCCTGCTATAGTTTATGAGCGGGGAAAAAAAAGACCATGATCTTTTCAAACTTCATCTAGAAAAAAATGTAAATGGAGGATGTGAGTTAATGTCAACTTTGACCAAAAAAACGGACTTGATCATCAAAGATGCTCCAATATTCCCTATCACCAAGGCATGATTCATGAGAAAATACTCGGCCGCGTTATACGTCACATTTGAAATGAGTTCCCCATTGGTGCTGAATTAGACTGAGGGCTAGCCAGCAGTGGTTTGCAAGATGAGCATTTAACTAACGGTACTTCAGAATTACAGCCAGAGAGACCTTTAACTCCAGATTCCTTGGTCAGTGTGGTCACACAGGATTAGAATGGATAGGAAGGGAATTTCCATTTAAGTCAAATTTCTTATGGTCTTCGGTGCCTTTTTCTATTCATGCTAAGTCACTGTTTTATTTATGGTTCCCGGTTCCTGTCACAACTTTTATCCCATGCAGAACAGGATCATCACAATTTGCTGGTATGGACGACGTTCAATTTGAGGACACTCGGAATCAAATTATAGCAACGTTGCTCCTATATGCTGGCTGCTCCTGGCTGTAGGATAAAAAGGCAGCGCCGCTTAATGGAAAAGTCTGAGACCCCCTGAACAACAGGACTTAACCACCAGATCAATGCAGCCCCCTCTTAAGTCTTTTGTGTGTGAATCAAGTGGCTGGTTAAACACTGGCTCCTGGGTAACAGGCGTCTTGCTTAGAGAACAATGTGACAAAGCCTTTAAACAAACATGCAAAGGCCGTGTCCACTCTCATGCCACTAAATTCCCTTTAACAACGAAATAGGCTGAATTTTCCCTCCATTTCTGACTTCCTGTCCACACACAATTTCACATTAAGACAACAATCACACAGTAAATTGATTCATGTTGATGCTGTGACGGTTTGGACAACGCTGAATGCACTACAGTGAATGGCTGCTGTGAAGCAGCACAGGAAACACAGTTCAATTTCATGTTAAATGTTTATTCAGTCACACTCTGATTTAATTACATCATGGCTTTTATTTCAAGTTCCACCTAACGCGAAGCATGCATAAGGATTATGTATACTTCAGTTGAAAGTACTGAGAGTACTGGGACTCACTTTGGATTAGATGCAATTAAGAAAAAACACATGTAGATAAATTAAACGGAAAGAGAGAAAAACAGACAGAGGAGAAAGACGGAGAGAGAAAGGGCAAAAGGACCACTACCGTAAATCCTATTAAATAGTAAAACAACACTTTACACATATACCACATGCCTGCCAATTTTTTCCAGTAGAGTAGAAAAACACATTGCACAACATACACATACACAGACAGTACCTACAGCAACCCAGCTCCTCTGATGGAGGACAACAATCATGTGAAGGCAACAATAAATTCGAGATCTGTCAAAACACACAGAGGTCACTTAAGATTCAGACTGCATTTTTGATGAGACAACATCCATCCATATATTTCTAAGCGATAATCTACGACTCACAATAGTTCAGTCTGTGCACTAATGAAAACACCACTGAAAACAACAACGGAGGTTTAAAAGGCTTAGACATTCACAATCTTGTTGTTATTACTTCATCTACAAATCTATTAGGTCGCCAAAGTGGACTTGTTAAACTGGCAGCTTAAAAATAAAACCCATTTAGAGGAACTAATCTTCAAAAGACCAGAATTCCTCAACTTCAGACTGTAACAGGATTAAAGTTTCTATAGCTACTTATTGTAATTACAAAGCAATAAAAGACCAAACAGAGCAACCCACACTTCTGTCTGTTGAATGTTAGACAGAAAGGTGAGCGACGACATGATAGGGCCCAATCCTATGTATATAAAAAAATCAAACATTCAAAAAAAAAGAGGGGGGGGGTTACTGGGTAAATTTGCACTGCACACAAATCATTAGATGCCCCGTAAAATTTAATTTCCTGCAGTCCACACTCTGTAGTTTAATAATTCCACAGTAACAGTGAAGTCGGTTTGCTACACACTTTCGACATTAGACAGTACACCAGGGGAAATGTGCTATTTACATCATTTGTGTGTGTTGGAGGCCTGAAAACAGAAAGACAGACAGGAACAAAGGGCAAGAAAGATTTGAATGATGAAGTTGCCAAGAATAATTTTGGAAACCCGCAACTGTGAAAAAAAAAAAAAACATGTGATGATGTTCTATTAATATCAAGAGTGATAAGTTTATATAAATATCTCAGTAGAGCTGATGGTCCAATGGTTTCGCAGCATAACCGCATTATCGTGTGGGCAAAGAGAGGAGCCACGGAGCCACAGAGACGTATCAGACCTGATACTGAGGAAGCCAGACTTTGATTAAACTTCCCCCCTTCATATTCTTCCCACTCATAATCATCACGAGTGGAATGAATGAACTAAAAGTATGAAGTAAACGGTCCTGCGTCAGTTTACATCACAAAAGATGCTAAACACTGACAAATCATTACCAAAAGGCCAGTGTGAGTTTCTATGATTGTGTCTCTGAATGAAGAGGGTAGGAGCTGGTGTGTGGAGCCGCCCCACTCTCAACTTATTGTTAAGTAAACACATGCAGTGCCGCCAAGAGCAGCATGTCAGTCGGCCAGGCAAGAAGGGCAAAGTGGAGGAGCCACTCAAGGGCCAAAACGTACTGCAGAGACACAGAGGGAGAGGGACAATGTGTGTGTGTGTGTGTGAGAGAGAGCATACAGCCAGAGAGGGAGAGCAAAAAAAAAGAAAGAAAGAAAACAGGGAGAGTGCCAGCATTTGTCTTGTGCCAGCCAGATAAGAGGAGTCTCAAGGAGTTTTGATGTCATGCTGATAGGGGAAGAGGGGGTGACTTTTTTTGTGATGTCTCGCCGGAGGAGAGTGGGTCTGTGCATACGACAGCAGACAGACTTCAGTATGCATGAAGTTAAAAGTACAAATATCCACAAACTGCATGAACTGGACATGCGCTGCAGTGAGATTTGAAGCTGGATGCCACTGGTCGCCTCTTGTATAGATCAACTGACAGCTCCACTTCAAAACATGCTGTGACGAGGGCGATCATGCTGCAAACATACAAAATATAAATGAAATAAAACCACCAAAAATTCATACAGGCAGTCATGGTATACTGACAGTGGTCTGTATTTGAGTGGCAAAGCTGACAGAGTGAAATAAATCCTACGTTGACTGATAAGCTACACATATTTTGTGGAAAATAAATACTAATATTTTTGGCAGAGAAGCCCATAAAGTCTGAGGTATTTAATACCTTGGAGGGAGCATGGTGTTGCACAAAGAGCTAATTGTGGGCGGACGGGGGATCTGCCCGTCCGCTTGCAGTGGGGGTTTCTGAAGTCCTTAATGCTACACAAACAGGGTTTAAAAAGATTTACTCTGACACATATACGGGAATTGAAAAAGCCATGTTTCATCCTACCCCCTATTAAATGAAATGTAGCATGATCTCCACATATTAAGTCGGAGCAAAGCTAGCCATGAAGGACGCTAGCAAAGCAGTAATTTGATAAAACTGCAATGAAGAGCGGCCTCAGTTAAATTTAGAGCTCTTTAAGCCCCATACTATTCCCCGAGGTCCTCGACATTAAACTGTGCCAAGTCCATATGGGAAATTGATATGCAGTATGTGTGGCTTATTCCATTAGACTCATTAAAGTGTCACTTTGTCATCAGCACGATCTTGCGCTCACAGCTTGCCTTACGACGGCAGCAAAGGACTCATTGTGTTGTGTTTATAAAGTACAGCAGAGAACATTTTTTATGTGGCAGGAGTAATTTGTCTTCCAGACAGCAGTCAAAAGACATCGACACAGAATGTTTTGAATAAAAGGTGTAGAAGGCCATTTTTAATTGTGGCTGGATATACAGTACAGGTAAACGGATGGAAAGGGGCAAATACAATTTGCGTCCATTAATGTACCGTGCACTTGTAAGAAAAATGAGTGCTACCTTGCTGCAGTTTATTTCCACACTCAGTCCAGACTCTTCCTCTGTTAAAACCATTGAAGTGCCACACTGTGATCCACACACGGTCCTCTCAGCTGCATCACGAAAAAAAAAAAAACCTGAACCAATGTTTTTTGTTCCCCACTCTCTTAAGCCACTGCTGCATTTCACTGAACCCTGCAGAGGGTTTTGCTCCCTCAAACAGACTGGCCTCCTGTGCAGACAGTAAATTGCAGGAAAAAGGTTTTCACGCTTGGCTACAGCTTGTAGTGGCAGAAACTTTATCAAACGTCTCCAACGAGGATCCGAGTGAACTGTGTTTAGTTTTTGATTAAACGCTGCCTCTCCAAGGAACTCTGACCGCTAGAAAACAAGCCTGTTCCTCAGAGTCCGATTTGTGGAAATAAGAGCATTTTTCTGCCAATGTTACGCAAATGCAGGAAATTTACACGTCTTACCATTCATAGAAAAGGATTCTTTTTTGCCTGGCTTGGCCCAAGAGCACAAAGAAGGGAAACCTAAATCGGGCTCCTTCCAGGATTCCTCTGTCAACCATGCATTGACAACGTATTATCAGGAAATTCCTCCCAGTAAGTCAATGGAAAACAACTGTACCATTTACTGGCATCTCACGTCATAATCATACTTAGTGAATTCTTCAATTAGGGAAGCTCCGGCTGTCAAACAACCACAACAAGATAACAAAGCACAGATAATCAGTTATTTGATGCTTTTTCTTTTATCATTTTAAATTAAAATCTCCTGCTGGCTCTACATCAATTAAACAATTAGCATACAATATTCACCAAACAGTTTGCCCTCATAGCAACACTGAAGCACACTCAGCCTTGGCAAACACATGTGCTTAATAACAAATGGGAAGGGGGTAATTGCCAGAGCATAACATGGTTTACACATCAATGTTTTAAATCAGTGACATAAAACAGAGTCAAGACATATGATTTATGGCTATGTGCTGATTGAATTAATGTCTACAGCTTTTCTTCCTATTTCACACTAAAAATGGAGTCAAACTGTCGCAGAAATATATATATATATATATATATATATATATATATATATATATATACATATGACCCCCCCCCCTCCTCCTACCAGAAAAAAAGGGCCATACATCTGTTTCACACATACAGGTCCTGCCACATTCATCTGTGTCTGCCAAAAGCTTTTAGGGATGCATAGCCCTTGATGCCTGAGTTAGTGTAGCTGTGAACTGTGCAGTGAGTGGGAGTTGAGCTTTAAGCACGGCGGACCCATCCATCTGAAAGAGATGTACCACTCAGACAGTGACGGAAACCCACATTACACCGAACATCTGGATAACATATCGATAAACTGATTATAGTCATACATAAAAAGGGAGAAATCGTAGCAAGATTGCAATGATAAAACAGAGGCCTATACTGAGCAAACCGGAAATCTCTAGAGGGGGGAGTGACTGATTAGCATAAATTTAACAGGGATACACAGAGAAAGTGCTGCTGCCATAAACTTTGACATCTCTTTCACCTCCTTGTAAACTGCTTCCTTAATATGAGTCTTAGAAAATGCGAGGAGACATATAACAGTACAGATAGACATCTCAGTAGCAGGGGAGAGCGGGACAAGCTCCTACACACTCACACAGTCTGTGGGGTGGAGGATTTTTTTTTTTCCAGGGGTGAAGTGCCTTTAGTGTCAACAGTGTGTCCTGCTGAAAACTGTACTGTGGCAGTTCCACCCAACATGATTTATTGCCGTCCTGAGTGTTCCTAAAAGGCTAAATGCAACTCTAAACAGATTTCCCCCCGTACTCACCGCCCTGCAGAGGACCTTTTATGTGCCGAGGTGAACATCCCACATTCAGAAACATTTACACAGTTTATATAGTTGGAAAACATTGTTGTCAAATCATTTTCATGAACTTGTCACAGGCTATTACTGTGGCGCTCAAGAGCAGAGGCTGATTGGTGGAATCTATCAGTGACTATTTTTGAAAATGCACAGCACCTGTAAAATCTCACTTTGAATTTTTTTTAAAAAAAGTGCATATGCTTGCACTGTGGTGCTAATCTGATTTCCATGGTGGAAAAACACGGGTTCAATTTCAGGTTAACCGATTTAAGAATAAACCCAATTGACATAGTTAGATTCCTGCTGGGAAACAAAATACTAGGCCATCTCAACCTGCCTGTGGGATTTTTTTTTTCCCCAATTGTGCGTAAATGCATGGAAAAGACCTCCAGAAGAGGACAGTTGTGATTTGCCAGTGCAGCAACGCTTATGAGAACAAAATCTCATGGTCTGTTCTACAGGATTCAGTCCTTGTGTAGATTATCACCTCAGAAGGCTGATAGTGATATCTGAGCTGCTTTCGGCAAAGAGAACACAAATACAAACCTATTATTTAATTTCCTGCCATGTCCTGATTACTTACTTTGATTAGAGTTTTCTTTCTTTGTCTGAGCGTGGAGACATAGACGGTTTTTAGCACCGTATGTGTTTTGGATTGCATGTAAGTGAAGCCAATCAATCAGTGTTTGCTGTTGCTAAGAGTACGTCAACAGTCATGTCATGCCACAGCAAAGGGGGAAGCCCAGATTGTTGCTTTCAGTACTGGCATTTGAACCACAGTGACAGTCCAGTGACCTCTGACCTCTGACTGGAAGCTTGACACAGCAGTAAGGAATGACGCACAGCCCTGCCTTTCACTCTCTTCTTGTGTCACATTCAATCTGTTGCTTTAACAATACAGCCTATATTACATCCTCTGATCACAGGGTGTTGCTCCCCGCTCCTCACATGTGATTGCAGTTGAACAACACTGTTGTTCCTCTCTGACCATTCCCATTAAACTGAGCCAGAAGAGACACAAGACTTCCAGTGTGATCATCTACAAACACATCCCACAGCTACGTCATTTGCAGTGAGAACGAGGCCAAGTTTGTGGATGCAATTGAAGAGCAAACATCTTAATGGGGGTCATTAGCTTGTCCATAGCTGTTAGACTTCAGTGAAACTACGAACGCTTGGATGTCGGTATCAAAATCACCATAGAGAACACCTGCAAACTATCTCTAAGAGACACAGACTGAGGCTTTTAAGTAGATCTGTAATTCCAGCAGTGGGAGGGAGTTCAAAGCAAATCCGGGTTACTTCCTCATTAACAATATTAGCATATGAAATTTAATTTTCAGGACAGATTTTGCTTTTTCAACAAACATGTGACAGTCCAGTGACCTGTGACTGGAAGAGATCCACTAACTGTGGAGAAAAGACAGTCATCTTTACTGATCTGTTTCCAGATATGAAGTAGCTGCAGAAGCAGAACCTGGGGCTTTGCTTTGCTCTCCTCCCCACTCCATATTCGATCATGAAGCTCCATTTAAAGATGTTATAGCCAACTCATTCAGTTAAGTAATGTGGATTAACATTCCTCCCTGCCTCAGAGCAAGAGAGAGAGACACTGAGAGACAGAGAGAAGCTAGAGACAGAGCCACAGCAAAGTGCTTTACGTTGAACGCAGCATGTACTGTACACCTTCACTGTAAATAACGGCCAAAAGCATTTAAGGAGGACAGAGGTAATCCAAACAAACCTCCAAAAATAAAAAAAACCTTCCGGAGATAATTCATCATGACCCATCTGGGATGGGAGGATTGTTTTATACTTACTAGACACTTAAAAGCCAGAGGACAAAAAGCTCAAACTCTTTCCACGAGCAGCTTCATAAACAATTCAAATTGAATTCAAACTGAATTCAATCATACTTATATTAGTCAACCAAAAGCCAGTTACATACACCACCAGGCCCTCTTTTCTGAAGATGAGAATACCACACACTCAGAGGCAATGGAAATATAGTTTGTGAGATTGTTGAATAAGCAAAAAGAAAAAAGACTCCAACTCTTTTAACCACAGCAGCAGAGACAAATTCAATGATGATGAACCTTAGTGTTTGTTTTATAAAAGACTGGAATATATTTAAATCCTCATACTGCCTCAGTGACATCAACCTAATCCACACATTAAATGCTGCAGCTGTTTGCTTTTCCAATGGGACATAATGTGTCCCTTATCTTTAAATTGGCCTATACATGATTGGAGGGTGTGGATAGGAGCACAATAGCTATCCAGCTGACTGGTTAAGAGCCCCCCTATTGTCTGCCAATGGAGTCAAGTCCTTCCTCGTGTAGAGGTCTCGGGATGACAATAGGACGATAATCTAAAAACCAAAGAGCATTAACATGAGAGGAGTTTGAATGATGGCAAACAGCGCTCCTTTATATCGATAGGACAACAGCGCGAGGACATTTGTGAGATGCTTTCAGGGTCGAAAAGCAATTAAGAGTGGTCTTCAACATATGCAACCCCGCATGGACACGCTGGTGGGTGACTTGAACTATCTGAGGTGGGATACAGTCTCTGTAAAGCCACCACTCAGTCACCTCAGGTAGCCCACATGCTGGAGCTCAGCACCGTGCATTTTCTCCAGGGCTGACAGATCACAATGTTGGATTCACTTCACGCGTGTTGAGATGAACCGCAAAGTGGGTAAAGCCAGCAGAGGAGCAGAGGAAGAAGACGGGGAATGATTTCCGAGGTAAGAAAAAAAAAGCGTGGGCAGAAGAGTTGTGACTCACCAGACGCGCTCAGGTCCAGGACACTTTGGAGCAGCAGGGTGATCCAGACAGCGCAGGCTGGACATCTCCAGAGACGCTGACACGCCGCTGCCCGAGTTGGATACATTCCTCCGGCTCTGTGTTAAAACCTCCGCCTGGTTCTCACATCCACTGTGCTGGCAATTTAATGTCGAGCCTCTCCAAAAAAAAAAAAAAAAAAAAAAAAAAAATCCTACGACTCAATCAAAATACACAAACTAGATGCGCTGTTTTCGCCACGCTTTGCAGGCGCACCTACAGCTCTCGCCGTGCGGGGAAAAAGCGTGAGAGACTGGAAGAAAGTTGTCTCCGTGTGTCCTGGTTCGTCTCTTCCCTCCTCTCCGGGTCCCAGCTCACTTTCCCCTCTGTCTCCCTCTCCAACTGAGCGCAATCCTTCACTGTCCACAGTAACCGAGGAGAGCTGTGCCCACAGGAGCCACATGGCTCTGGTTAGCGAAGTGTCGCCACCACGTGGTCAAAACAGGATCTACCAGAGGGCATTCACACGGTTTAATGCAGTGGTTCCCTGAAGCCCCAATTACAATTACAATCTCAACTTTGGATCCAACATAGAGGACAAGTACTCGGCAAACCCAATTTGCTGAGAAGATAGTGACACAGTCAAAAGCTCCAGAACAACTCCTAAAAGATCACAAACCTGATAAAGTGAAAGTTGATTTAGCTTATTTAATAACCAAACCTGATAAAGAATGTCTGAAGGATTTAGGGGAATTGTTTTAGTATGAAAGTACAAAAACATGTCATGGTAATGTTGAGGATGCTCTTCACACTACACCGAAGTCAGAGGAGTGTATATTTAATTACCTTTTACTCAAAATGTGACTTATGTAACCCGAAAGAAAGAATAATCCATTCTTGTAAAGCTCTACTTTTTTTAAAAGGAGTGTTTGGGAATGGTTATAGATCAATTTACCACTGTTTTGTTGAACAGTGTCATGTCAGTGGGATGTACCACAAGTTTACTACCTGCAAAGTATGACTCAAGCTTATAAAAACAGGCCCATCCTCTACTACTCTCTCATTTGACTAAAATAGTGCCCAAAGTAATGTGAGTTAATAAACAGCCGCTAATGGATCAGCAGTGATCTCTACTGATTATCTGACAATGATCCATCTGGAGCTGATAAGAAGAACGATGTCCAAATGTTAAATACGGGGGAACTTTGTTTGATTTCCATCCGTGCATCACAAGAACAAAGACAAAGATAGATGAATGGAGGAAGGAGTCAAGAGAATAAGGTTTCTTGTGCCTTGAACAATCACATCTGCCGACATATCAAACACAACTACACACACACACACACACACCTTTATACAATTATTAATTCCAGAGCCTTACAGTATTATTAACCTGCCTCACCTTCTCCTCTATAACTCCACACCTTGTTTCATTTTACTCTACACACTTCTGGCTTTTGACACATACTTTGTCTCTGTGCATGTGTGTCTGCACACACAGACTACTTTGAAAGACTAATACCGGCATTTTGGGGGCAGGAAAAGAATGGTAGCAATTTTGCATCTCCGGTCCTCCCATATTGTGACCTACCCCTGCTCATTAAAGAGAAATATCATCTCTCGGAAGTATGTTTTGATTTAACTGTTACAGAGCAAAGGAGTAGCTTGTATGAATAATGCTTTAGACCAGATTATATTTGATTGAGAATCTGAGAGAGGGTGGAGTGGGCTGCTCACAAGTGTCAGGGTTACACCTCTGATATCCCTGCTCCTCATCAGGCCCCATGGGTCCAGGACCGGGTCCATGGGTACCTCCTAATCAAAACCTCCCTTCCCTGGAAAGGAGTCATCCCTGGAGTCTAGGAACAACACTGTGCAAGCTTCCTGTGAACCTTGAAAAAGTATAAGCATATATTGGTCAAATAAAAGCTTACATATTCCAAGTTTTCATTCACTTTTCAGTCTGAAATGCTGCACTAGGCCCACTGTATACTGTACGTCAACACATCTTTGCAGTGTCCCTGGTCCACCGTTACTTGAGTGGTTGAGGAAATTAAGAATATGGTGATTATGAGGGTTGAGGGATACAAAGCAGCCGTCTGCAGCAGCTGCCAAAAGCTCTGATCAAAACCATGGGTTGCGGTCAATTCAAGCCATTTGAGATGTAAATAGAAACTGCAGTTTATTTGCTAATGATGATTGAGCTTTAAGTCTCGTTTTAATAGGCTGGACATAATTCTTTCACAGCAGAGGTTGTGAGTTTGAAAAAGTGAGATTTTTAAGAATATAATTCTACTTGGTTTAACTGAATTGTCAACATAATGTTTGAACTTTGATATACGGTCTCTCTTAGTTCGAGCTTTTGTAAAACTGCAGTCTGCTTCATGGACCTCAGGTGGTTTGAGCGCTGCCTCCGGGCAGGATCTGAACGTCTTTGGACTCCACAGAGAAAGTGGCACATGAAAAGCGTGTGTTTACGTATGCAAACGTGTCCGTGTATATGATTTCGCATAATATTTCAATTAGCACAACAAAGGGCTTTTGTGCTCCAGTGATATCACGTGGAGCACAAACTCAAACAAAATAACTCTAAATAACTGTCAAACCAGAGGAAATTGGGCATGACTGATTACAGTCCGGAGGAACGTGTGAGGTGATGTACATCATACGTCAGCTCCTTCTGAGGTGGCCCTCTTAGATTTTCTGTTTAAGCAGCAAAATTAATCCAACTTAAGATGTGTTTACATGGTTTTCCCTGCAATAAGGAACCTAAGAGGGGTGGAAGAGGCTTCCGAAGGGGAAGACCTCACTACTGGGCCCATCAAGTAGCAAGATTACTTCTGACTTTGGTCTATTTTTCCTCCCTGATGTCTATCAACTTCATTTTGCCTAAAGTAGGATATGATTATTAAAATTGCAACCATGCATGGTGAAAGTCATGTAACTTTAATGGTGGAGTGGGTTCTGAAAGTCTCTTTGAAGATCCCTCAGGCTTTCTGTAGCAGCCACCACTCATGGACAGGGAGACTCTTTGTTACAAAGTTGGCAATGGTGTCTGAGTTAATAAAAGAGAATGAAAGGATGAGGGTAATGGTGGCCTTTCAAAACTATCTGCCACATCTTCTCATCATATTTTGTGTTCTTCCAAAAACTTTTTTTCTGTCTCTTGTCTTTCACATCCTCAAATGCCTCCAACTTTGGATTTTCCTCGTATCCCTCTAAAAATGTGCTAGCACTTTACGCATTCTTCAATCAGTGGATAACTCAAGACAGTTTCCGTCCCAGTTTAGACATCATTAAATGGCTGACAGATATTATTGGCTTCACTGCATCCTCTGAATACCCCTCCCCACCACTAACTCCTGTCCATTTCTGTGAAAATCAGAGTTTAACTCAATGGGACATATGGCAGTCAGAGCTAATATACAACAAATTTAGGATGAAGGGAACTTTTCCATGCTGATATTAGTAAATCTTCACTATGAGCAGGCAAACATCTATGTGACCCAGTATTACAGAGCAAACATGGCACAAAATTTCTCTCAGAAACCTTTTAAGATAATTTATACGTCAATTCAAACTTCATATTCTCCATTTCTTTCTACAGGGCCTCCAAATATGTGAATTTTTCGGCAACAGAACAGTAATTGCTTGCAGTTGAACACATGCAGCACACAGCACATTACTGAGTTGGATTGTGCTCTATGTCCGGCCCCTTTTGTTTGGATTTTTAGTGCAGCACATATGGAGGATGAATGGTTCATTGAGAGAATGGCTTTGTTGCTATTTATGGTTAAATTAGATAAAAAACAAGACAAACTCACATTGCACTGTTGCTTGCCTGCAGTATGAAATTGATTTTAACATTTCGAGAATTTCTGGTACAGTATAAACCCTTGACATCCAATTTCCTTTCATCTGGAGTCCGAGTTGCTCTCTCTCAGTCATACAATTCAGAGGACGATGGGCAATAAGAGTGCAGAGTCTCCTGGTATATTTGTTTTCTCATTCACTGAGAGTGGCCTGTGTGGAAACGGTCCAGCCTCTGTTTCACTCCACTCAGTTCAACGGTGTGGTCACAATTGTTCCAACTCATCTTGAGCCATTGCTGAGCAGTTTTTATGGCCTCACACATCATCCTGTACACCCAGACAAACTGAGAGCACAAAGGTGGTGATGACTCAAGTGGAGCCTCCTTTTTTTAGATTGTCTGAGACTTTGTTAACCTCAAACACCCTGTCAAAGCTTGTTCACATCTATCAGATGAGCTAAAGATGATGCATTATTTTAACAGGACAGAATATGTTCGATTCCCTGCTTTCTAGCCTTGGTGTGACAGTATAGGTGTCAGTCATACATGACTTACCATTTCTTTCTGGTTGTATACGTGTGGTACTGGCGCTACTGGCAAAGGATTCTGGCATCCCTATGAAACATAATCATAATCATGCATTGTAATTATGTGAAATAAAGAACTTTCTCTTGCAAAACAATCATTGATATATGATGAGCAATAAGCTCTTCACAATAAAATATTGAGAAATGGTTATCTAAAATTAATTCCCCTTACCGTTAGGCTCAGGTGCCATGTAAATACTGTCAACATGAGAAGATAGAGAAACTCAAACTCTGATTCACAACAAGTTTCTTAAAATAAAACATGCTATGTTACTTTATCTTACAATACTTGGTTGTGGTTGACGTGGTATTTGCTTGAGCACGTGAAAACATAAGAGAAAGAAAAAAAGAAAGAAAGAAAGAAAGAAACATTGCAGCACTACCTCTTGCTACACGGCGGTCATGGTTGATGCCGTATCTGTGGTCTGCAACCACTCCGAAAAACTACCTTGGTTAGTAACGATCAGTTATGTTACATGCACGTGTGTGTGTGTGTGTGTGTGTGTGTGTGTAAACCAAATTATCTGTTTTTCTTACTTGTTGTTAGAAATGTCATGCATCACCAGGTATTGAGGACCTGCTGGGTTGGTGTTGACAGCTTTAACAAAGGAGCTGTCACTGTGTTGCTTCTCCTACAGTCAGATTTAGTTTATTATTTGTGGGCCTGAATCACTCCCCTTTAACCTGAGCGGTGTTACTTTGTGTGAATGTGTGTGCCATTAAACTTCTAGATCATGTCTGTGAGTGATGTTGTTTTTTATTGTTTATTCTAATCATTTTCTTTCTAATTTGCAGCAAATATCTGCAGATTATTGTTGCATGTAGTTGTTTTGTTTCTGCATTACTGTTTTGTTTCTGCAACCCCACTGATGTGTTCATTCTTCCCTTTATTTTCAGAAGCTGAGAAGAGGTCCCTATAAAAACCTAATGGTCCACAGGAGTGGTGTTGTATGACAGCTAACATAGTCCACTACTCTGAAGGTGCCACAATATAAAATATGATAGTCATTAAAGTTTTGGAGTGATGACGTTAAATGGGAGTTGAATTATTAATTTTGGACGAGACAGTGGGATAAAATTATTTAATGCAGTCATGTCTTATGGAAGCTTCACTTCTTCTAACTCTAACACTGTATCATTTGAGACAGAAAACTGTGCCTAAGAATAAGAACCAGAGGAGTGAAACCCACTTGGATGGTGCAGGGCCGCAGCCTGTGCTTTCCTAGGTCCTTTTTTGAGGACTTAAAGAATGATGTCTTTGTCCACCACGTTGCCCTCATCTTGCAAGTGAACACTGAAACAGGCTGCTCTAAAAACACACGGCTCCATGCCAGCTCCAGAGAAAGCCATTTGGACATCTAATAGCTGTGGACCAGGCCAGCTTAATGTAAGCCTTATTGTGATTACCTGATGTAATGACAGCCAATCCAAATACAGCCTGTAAGCCATTACGAGCCGTACAAGAGGAACACATTATGCATTGCGCTACGTTAGTCTGACAGGGTCTGAACAATGCAGCATGAAAATGTTTCCACCCTGTTATTGTGACCCCTAAGGGGAATAGAGAGGAACTGTTTTGGGCAGTTTAATATACCACATACCAATGACTGTACCTTTGAAGGCTGGCAACAGGCCCTAAAAGCCCCGTCTGTAATAGTAATGTAAACACAGATAAAAAGGATTGGAAACGTTTATTCACATCGAGCTGTTAATAGGCGACGATGCCGTTTGAAATGTGCTTCTCAGAGCTTGTGTCAGTAAATCGCAGGAAATGTAGACTAGCAGTAATAGTCAGCTGTAACGTAATGTCATCATACATCAAACTCTTTAGTTATCGGTGAGAAAATACAACTTGATTGGCCAATTAGTTCCAGCTCAGAGACTTTTAACTATTTACCATGTGTTTTTTGGGGGGAGATTACTACAAACAGGTAGAGCCGATTGTGCTGGTCAGAGTGAATGACACTGACATACATGACAGAAATTGGTTGAAAATGTGCCATCTGTGATTAAGGCCAATTTTCCCTTTCGAGTTCAGAGAGAAACATAGAGCAAGCACCTGATTTTCCACCCTGACTCCTATTAACTAAATTGTGGTCAATTTAAGCAAAAGATATGAGAATTGTGGGGGAAAAGTTGACACCGGTCCAGTACCTGTACAGCCTCAAATCATCCAAGCTGCTTCAAGCATCGTTCAGTCACTCCCCTCGTTAAAAACTACATCTCAAACCACAAGTCTGTTTCAGCTCTTGTCTGTTTGTCTTTAGATATAGCCTGTGGGATCCCCTGACCTGTTGACATTTTATACATAAATCGTTTATCAAGATTACACTGACTATCTCATTACACAAGACAATCTGTGAGGGAGTGAGAGAATTCATCAGCATATGTCTCTCTGTTTGCATCGAGAATGTCTTTGACTTTTTTTTTTCTAGCCTCTTTATTCACCTAGAGGCTTGTCCCATGACTTGACTAATTCACCACAGGACAGGATCTTTGCATTTACCTAGAATAATTTCCCATCTGAAAAGAAGCTATTATTAATACCACCCCACACACACACTCTTGTTTCAGTCTCTCTTGTGAATGCTCAGTTTTCTAAACCCAGGTCTGCTAAAGCAATTGCAGCTGGTCCTGACACTTAGTCAAGCAGCAGCTGGTTTCTTGAAGGAAAGGTATGCTACAGTATTCATTAATACTTCAGAGTATTGTGCATTTGTGCGCCTGTGACAGATGTCTGCATATTAGTTAAATGCATTGAATATTGTGCAACCAGGAGTTTGAACAGAGACATAACAGGTAGAAAACATGACCATAGGCCCTCTTTTATGTAAGATTATTTTATTAATGGTGGATGTGTTAATTCTCATGGCTTTAGCTGTGGTTCATGGTTCAGGTTAAGAGGCCGTTTTGGTGGTTTTGGAGAATAGAGGGAAAGGAAAGGAAAGGCACCACGTCAGAGAGGGAAAAAGTGGCAGGACAGGAGAGGGGTGAGGTTGCTCTCAAGTGCTGATTTATGGTCAGTTTTAGCAGTTTCTCCATTTAATGATATAGCTCAGGGGCAGATCTGGACAAAAACATAGTTGAACAGAAATTTACATGAGGCCCACTCAATTTAAGTCTTTCAGCCTTTAAATTTTGTTTTTCTTAAATCTCATTAAGATTTGACAGTCGTTCACTAGTTACCAATGCCTGAATAATCTAAGGCAGATTTTCTCCCGTGTTTTAACAGAAGATGGCAGTGGGTAACTTTCAGCATGAGGTAAATTGAGAGCTCCTCATGAATTTTCTGGTATTCAACCAGGGATGCTGAGTTTCACTTTTTCACCCAGCTCTGTTTTGGAGAGAGCCAAGCTGAAGCCAAGACAGCATTCAAGGGCAGCTTCACCCCCAAGAGAGTGGAGGTATCCTGTTGCTGTGGGTGAGTGGAGGCAGTGTGGCAGAGGAATCATGTGATCACAGTAGGGCCGGTGCGTCCAGTCTTCTCATGGAGCTGAGAGACCTTCAGGGCGATGTCTACCAGAGGAGCCAGCATGACCTGGATGATGAGATAAGACGAAGACACGATACATTATGGCTTCCTCCTGTGGAGCTCGTGCCATCCTCAGATTTCCCTAAACTTGCATCTCAAACATAACCATGTACTGCCAGTAAGTGATTTGAGAATCAAATAATTTAATCAAGAGAAATAAAAAATAAAAATATTTTCTTTGAAATGCTATAATAATATTACCACAGATAAGTGGCTTCATTGAAATACTTTATGTAAATGATCATGTGAAGGAACTGCTCGTGCACTTCCCTTGAGATGACACCTAATATGACTTTCAAAATCATGAGCAGAAACATGAACTATCACAACGTGGTCCAACCAGAGACCTGCCAGAATGAAATCATTTTCTGGTCGCGATTCTCAGCCACGGCGCGAGCCAGAGGTGAGCGAAATCAGAAAATAATTTCTTTTGGCTGAAATGTGAAGTGCTTCCTCTTCCTCTGCACCTGTTCTTATCAAAATGCAACCCTCTGGGTGTGTAAATCAAACTAACCCAAAGTCAGCCAACTGAACCATTAACCCACTAACCATTTATCTGTCAGGTTAAGATTGTGAAGCAATATGTTTCTACTTATCCGTCCATCCATGATGTGTATGCACTGAAGAGGATAAAAGGCTTGAGTGGAACTTTTATTCACTTTTTTGCGGGGCTTGTCTCACTTTCTTGTTCTACATCACCCTGCTGTCCACACCAGTCAAAAGGACTTTATGAAGTGTCTAGTTGGAACTCGCACTCTTTATTTTTCCCTCATGCACTTTTCATAGTGGCCCTGATAAGCTGCCATAACTCAAGCCTTGGCCAAACATCTCCATCATCTCCCACGCTGAATACAGCCTCTGGAACTCGTTTTTGGAGAGCTCCACCTCATGCAAGCTGGCTGTCTTGCACGTTACAGATCATTCCACCCGGCATGAAGGGTTTTGGGGGCCCATGCCTTAAAGCCCTCAAAGCTCAGTTTGGTTTTGTCAATGGCAATAACAGAGGGAGTTGACCTTTGACCAGTTCTGTAGAAACTGTTACCTAGGTGGGTATCCTGCCTTTATTTTTTTCATGTGATGAAAATATCCAGGAAAAGAGAAAAACTGTTGCTAGTTCCCTGGATATTTGGGTATTATTTTCCTATTTGATGACTTCATTGTCTATGTCTTTCTCTCACTGGATGTAGCTGGCTAGAATTACTCTTTATTGTCCTGACCTGTGGGTCCTGGTAAATCTTCTGGGGGTCCTTCTCATAGCTGTCTATGTAGAGCCTGACAGTTGCCCCCGCGCTGCCTGTACCGCTGAGACGGAAAATAATCCTAGAACCATCAGAGAAGATGATCCTGAGGCCCTGCAAGAGGGAGAGAAGGACAGAGGAGAGATGATGATTAATGGAAATGTACAGCAACAGAAAAACATGTGGGGGTAGGATATATGAGGTGCAATATGTGACAGTGCTGCGTGCTGATAGTTATTCATTGGGAAATATCTTTATTAGGGATATAAATGTATTATGTATTCAGTCAACTCTAACATTAAGTCAACCATTTACACAGTTTAAAATGAGATCAATTCAAAATATTAATGATCAACTGCAGTGGGAATATGCAGGAGTGTATTTATTAGCTGAACAGTTTCATCTGAGAAATGAATTATATATGAAGATAGGTGGAAAACTGAGCAAGCGCAGAATCAAAATGTAATCAGCTCTGAATTTTTGGATGTTTACCTGGTTTTTGGAAACACTTCCATCAACAGGGTCTGTGTAGGCAAAGTTGTCAGCAACAGCCACCTCGTAGGTCTTGTCACCTGATGAGAGCTTCTTTCCTTTGAAGGATGGGTCGAACATCGCTGTCTCTAGATCCTTGATCATCTTGTTGGCAGCATCAGAGTCGACCTCCTCGTAGTCGTACCTGTAATGGAAAGTTGAAATTGTTATTTTGGTCACAACATAATCAACGTTTCAACTTTAATTTTACTGGATAGGAGTGATGATTTTGCATTTCAATGGAAACTCTAACAGAGTTTTAGTTGCTGCTCAAAAAGATTGTTCCCATGATCAAACAAAGTACTGGTTTTCTTTCCTTAGCTTCCCAATTCAGCATGTGTGATTTAGGGGTTATATTTGACCAATACATGTGTTTGTTTGAGACCCATATTAAGCAGAAGACCAGATCTACTTTTTCCACCTCAGAAACATCAGTAAACTGAGACCTTTAGTTTCAGATGCAGATCTGGATATGCTCATACTCCAGCTTTTGTGTGCTGCAGTTCTATTATTTACCACTAGAGAGCAGTGCAGCACAGTACAATACATACACCTACATCCCTGCATTAGACCTGTAGGTGCTCATCAAACCAAGTCCAGGAAGCAGGACGCATTAAAAACATTCTCAGCACAGCCAACCTGAAATACTTGTCTTTTGGGATTCAAGCCCACATGTCATGCCCCATTCTACATGCTTCATTTCTGACCTGGTGAAGAAGTTCCTGCCAAACTTCTGCCAGTGATCCTTCATGATCTCCTCCACACTCTGTTTCCTAGTGGCTAAGATTGACAACCATGCAAGCACTGCCCACAGGCCGTCTTTCTCACGAATGTGATCTGAGCCTGGTTGGTTAGCAGAGGGAGAGGGAGAGGAGAGGAGAGGGGGGTGAGTAAGTGAGGGGCACCAGTTTCTCTTACTGGAGTTATGGCATCACAAATCTGAAGACTTTAACTCACCGGTGCCAAAGCTCTCCTCTCCACACAGTGAGAGTTTGCCAGCATCCATCAGGTTCCCAAAGAACTTCCAGCCAGTTGGAGTCTCATACAGCTGCATCTTAAGATTTTTAGCCACACTAAAACAGATTGGCACACACAATAAAGAACATCAGAAAAATATATCAGGACTCCAGAGTGAGTTCACTTTTCCAGTTTACCCAAGAGGAAAGACTTGAGAGAATCAGTTTTGTCAAGTGGTATTTACTTGTCGAGGGCTCCACTGGTGGGCATACTGCGGGCCAGTCCTTTGACACCAGTCTTCTGGAAGTAAGGGATGCTGGTAATGTTAGCAGCAATGACAGCCACCGAGTCAGAGGGGTTCACAAAGAAGCCATGTTTACCCAGCACCATGTTACGGTCCTGAAATGGGGGAAAATGGGTGGCACAGCAAACAGAAAGGCAGGGGTCAACAATCACAAAAAAGGAAACAGGATGCAGTTTAGTTTTAATTTACAAGAATTAGTTTCCTGAACTGAGCTAAATCAATAACAAACCATTATTTACAAAACATTTCTTATCTCACATTGTGAACTCTTAAGGGAGTAGAAGGATCGAGTGTATTTCTTATCATATTATCCAATACTGTTCCATATTAAAAAGTGGGCTTTTCACAAAATATGAGGAAAGTGTTGGGGGGACAACTAAGAGAAAAACAGCTGACTCAAACATTTGCTGTCCTCATTTACAGCTTTGCCAAAGTGAAAATGAGTTCTTCAACTTCACCCCCAGACCTAGTTTGGGTTATTAAAAAGAAAAAAAACTAAATTAAAATTAAAAATTAATAGAAGTGAGTTCATTAAATCCGTTTTATATGAGCTGACATCATAGATTGAAATTGAAATTCAGTTTAAACATTTCACAACTATGCTCTCACCTCTCCCCAATATACTGTCTGATTTAACAGCTATAAAATCACCCCCCGTGGAGCGAAAATTGACTTACACCATCACCATCAAAGGCGGCTCCAAAGTCATATTCTCCTCCCTTCATGGTGTTGACCAGGTCAGCAGCATAGGTCAGGTTGGGGTCAGGGTGGTGGCCACCAAAGTCCTCCTGGGGGACACAATTGACCGCTGAGTTGGCAGGAGAGCCGAGCTCTTCACAGACAATCTTCTTCACATATGGTCCAACCACTAGAGGGAGAGAGTGTGCCATTACAAGAAACCATCACACCTGACTAGGCACAGAAAATAACTGCCCCTTCTTCCACCATCTTGGATAGCAATTAAGTCTAAGATACAAAACTCCCTAATATTCTGACCCTCTGTTGCGTTGTTTCATACCTCCATGCATTGCATCCAGTCGGACATTGATGTGTTTGTCTCCTGACAGAAGGGCTTTCAGTGCAGGGAAGTCAAAGATGCCCCTCAGCATCTCAGCGTAGGCCTCCACAGAGTCCACAATCTCCACTGAGACAAATGGAAACAGAACCCAATTAAGACTGCTGAACATGATATGAGCTTTGGGAAGTGAACTAAATGTGATCACATGCCAGTCACATCAGGTTTTAAAAGTCACTTATTACTTCAGATGAATGGATCATTTTTAAAGCTAATCTTCCTACCATTGTATTCAGTTCATGTTCATTTTCAAGCTTAAACAAAGGAATTAATGAACAGCTATAAACTGTAAATCTTTCATTGGAGGGTTAGACCCTGCTCTTGATGTAAATTTACCTGTGAAAGGCTTGAAAGTTTCTACATCAAAGGTCTGCTTGCCAATCTTGGACAGATCCACTTTCAGCTCTGGGCAGATGTGATACTCCTGCAGGCCTTTGCTGATCTCAAAGATTTTGTTTGTGATGCCCTCTGGAGCAGGCCCTGGGGACAGAAAGAGGCAGAGTGAATAGACAGAGGTTATATCCTTCCTAACACACTGCAACAAATGCAGATATTATACACAAGTCAAACATGGTTCTTAAAATGGCTCTCCACACATTTCTCTTCATTGCTTGTAGTACCTCACGGTTGATAGAGGCCCCTATAGATCTGTGAGCTCCCATGTCAACTGTTGTCTCCACTCACCTCCACTGGAGATGTTGTACTTGATGCCAAAGTCTCCATTGGGGCCACCAGGGTTGTGGCTGGCTGTGAGGATGATGCCACCAACTGCCTTTAACTTGCGGATCACACAGGAGACTGCTGGGGTGGACATGATGCCGTTCTGACCAATCACCAGGTGATTAATCTGCAGGCAGGAACACATGCACAGATTAATGCACACCTCCATAGGAAATACTAGATGAAGGTTAAATGAAAACAACAGCAGCACAACACATATAGCAAAGGTTTTAGGAACCAGAGATGTATAGATTTATATCTATCAGTATGACAAAATTAATTCTGTAGCTTGGTAACATTTCCTCTATTATAATGAAGTATTTTCCAAAACAAGAGGAGCAATTATTCCAACAGCAGATGGTATGATCACAGCAGAGCCCAGGTCACAACATCATGGTGTCAGTCTGGGAAGTTTAAGGATGGCAAGTTCTCACAGATGCTTGAAATAACCTCCCACCTTAAAAACCTGTGTACGCAGGTGTACTTGAATTGGTACAGTTGTATTGCCAAAATTTGATTTAGATTTGTTCCCAGCTTACTGCACTTTGTCTTAACAGCCCTGTGAGTTTAACTCCTTTACTTTTGCTGGAGGAGAGCTTACATAAAAATATAATTTATGTATCTCTGTGTCACTGACTCATTCCAATAACTCAGTCTATTTAAACATGCAGCGGTTTGCTTTGTGTAAACACAGGAACAGCAATGCCTCTGTCTGTGCAACGCTGGCAAAGATACAGTTTCCTCACTGCATCATTTCCTAACACCAGCCACTTGTGGTGAAAAAAAACTGCAAAAAATATCCTACTGCTCTGTGCAACTTGAACCTACTGGCATCAGTGAGGAACCCCACATTTACCATTAGCTGCTTTGCAGTAACTACATCTCATGAGAAAGGTCACACAGCCTCAGTCTAGGTCAAGCAACCATAACGCCCAGGCCCAGCCCAAATGTGATGAAGCTCCTTTTCTGTTTGCATTCGTGAAAGATGCATTTGGGGATAGGAGCATTGGATGATAAAAATCTAAAAATGTTCAATGAAACGCAAACGTACTGTGTGTACTATTCATTCATTCATCTCTGCTCTTGGCCTTGCAGTTCCCATCCATGCTACAGACATATGCAGGGCAACGTGACCGGCTGCACGTTGCTCGTCACGCCCCCTCCTCTTGCCTGTACTCGTTGCTGGCTGCAGCATCAGAATGAAAACAGCCAGTGGCATCATCTCACCACAGTTATTATGAAACAGCACAACGTCGGGTTATCATGCATCGTTTAACAAACACGGAAACCGACTTCTGCATATTTGTTAAACTGTGCACGGCCTTCGTCTGCGATTGCATGGGAATCCAGGGAAAAAAGGAAAAGTCTCTATGATTTATGCTAAAGCAAAAACGCTGTCGTGTCAGTATGTAAATGTCAAAGGTGATGGTTGGGAGTGACCTCCTCAATGCACTTCAGCTAAAAGATCATCGCGGTCAAGCTGGCACCGGAGACAGTGCAGGAAAATCCAGACTGGTGTTGATAACACCTGTTATTTTACCAGAACGTGAAGGGTCCATCAGCTGCAGCGGATCACACGAGGACCATTCAGTGTCCTTATACAAACATATCCGTGTCTACTAGCAATATCTATTAGCAAAATATGATATGTAGAGGCAGGAGTGTAATTCATGTTTGGACATGCAGCATTAATGTTAGTTAGCTAACTGAAAGTCATTCATTTGAGAGCACTGCATGCTTCACTTACTGTGAAATATGGGGCTGAACACAAAACTTTTAACAGCTGCTAACTACTTGTATGGCATGTTCAGTGGGTCAATTATGTGCTTTCGCTACAAAGTGAACTATCGTTACAGTGTGCCGTGACTAGTTAAGGTCCTTAAAGTCAACTGAAAAGCTCAATTAAAACATAAAATATAAACACAGAGGACAACTGAGTACAACTTGACAGCTAACATGACAGTTAGCTTGACATAAACTTGCTAGCTGACAAGTTAGCTAACTTAGCTAGCCACACAGTAAGGGGTTGGGGGGGGGGGCAGCAAAGGTGAACAGTGTTTCTTTCTCTATACTGACCCCGTTGGCTGCAGCAATCTGAACGATCAACTGAATCGCGTCTTTCATGAAAAACCTGCCATCTCCTCCCACCACCAGAGTGGCTGCCTGGCGCTCGGCAGGCTCGATGACAGAGATAATGCTCTGGATGAAGTTTTCCGCATAGTGCTGGTTCTGCTGGAACACCGTCACCCTCTTCCTCAGACCGCTGGTACCGGGCTTCTGGTCCGCGTACGGCTTGGTCTTCACTGTGGTTATTTTCACCATTTTCGATCCCCCACCCGGTGAGTGCACCTATCAGCAGCCCTGTGTGATCCGCAGTCCCTGACCCTGACGAGGAGGCGACTGCAGTAGCAGAGGAGCCCACACGTACACAACGGACAACTCCCCCCTCCGTGGACCCGCCTTCTCGGTTTAAAGGGCAAGTGGAGCCCCAGTAGGATTTCTCCACACTCATCAACATGGCATAGATAATTATCATTTTCCACAATTTTGGACCCATTTTTCAATTTCGGAAATTAACAATGAATATACGTTTAATAAAAATGGAAAAAATAAACAAATGACAATACTGTACTGTAGTAACCACACGCAGTTACCAAAGTGAGTGGAGTCCTCCCCTGCAACCCAGCTCAGCCCTTACATGATGGTAAATAATAGACTTCTTTAAGTCAGTTTTTATCCTTATTTGACAGGTTTAGTGGAGAAGTGGCAGGAAATGAGAGAAAGTGAACATGGATATGCTTCATCTGCACCATGTTGGATTTATTGTGAAATTTCCAACTTGTAAAGTGTGCTCATGCCAGTGGTCAAGAAATAATTGCAAAGGGGAAACTCTAACTTTTCTGACTAACAGCTCAGACTATGTTTCATAGTATGGGAGTGTCTGAAAAACAAGCGAATTGGGATGACTCATGCCAGCCAAAGTGTGTCTTGACCATTATTGAGCTCAAATGTAAGGGATATGCTGTAATATTGTCAATGCACAGTACAACCCTCAATGATCACAAAGGTGACACGTGAGATGAAAGAAAAGAAAAACTGCAATGGGACAGGAAAGCTTAAGTAGCCTTGAGCAAAGTTTCACAATCTACTGTGATACACACCACTGCAGGTTTAGCCAGGATGTAGAAAAGTGTTTCCCATGTCAGGCCCCAATTTAATTCAGGCTTCAACATACCTTTGCACCTTTAAGGTCAAGACACATGCAAAGGCAGGTCAAAGACTGCAAGGCTCATGGACTGAGGCCTGTAGAAAAATCTGACTGTAAATGAATTAAATAATGAATTCCCTAATAAGTCAAATAAATATCAGCTCTAGCCTTACAAACACTGAGATAGGAAGATGTTGCAGTAAACGTTATTGGAGTGATAGGGTGAATTTCGCAGGGAGCGTTGTGAAACAATCCACTTCAGGCCACTGCTGTTTGCCCGTTGCAACACAGTGTGTTTGATCATCGTAAGCAGAGCAAAGTTTAACGTCAGACTTGCCATCATGACAATGGGGTGTGCATGAGAATGAGCGAGGAGTCTGTTGTTTGCAGGATATGCATCTGTATACACAGAGTGTATATGTATATAATTGTATCTCTCAATAGCCTTAAGGAATGAAACCCCAGAGGCTACACTTAGCACATATTATTCATCAGGACACATGAAAATCTAATGGTAATAACAATAATAAAAACACAATGATTTTTAAAATGACAGAGCAGAAGAAGAGTCTCACAAAGCAGATGCTCAAATTGGCTCAGAACTCCTGAAACTCAGCTACCCTGAGCAGTCGAGTGTTACTAAACCTCTGTGTTGGGAGAGGAAGAGCAGACAGGGGCTCAGGACATTAAATACTTCTCAAATGCCATGTGACATTTAGGTAACTGGCTCTACTGTTTCAGCAGAGAAAGTCAAAGGGCAAATAATGACCAGAGGGATATAAATAGGAGGTCAAGACTGTTCTCGGCTGAAAAGGCCAAGGGCAAATAAAGTTTAGACTCGAGCGCAATGCAAAGGAATGCAGTTCATTGCCAAGCCCAAATCCTCACAGCACCATACTATATCAAGAGTATAGACCAATAACCACAGAGAAATACAGGTTTCATGCAGGTCTGAAACAGACTTAAAGCATTACTTAACTAAGGGAAAATAATACTCAGTAAGCATTGATTTGGTGATTAACAGGTCTAAAAACAGGTTACATTTATTGTTGTTTGTAATCAGTGTTTACAATCAAATGCAACATTTCAATCAATGTCTTTTATGTATAGCTATAATTTCAAAGCAAGTGCTATTTACAACTTAGGATCAGGACTCTTGCTCACATCCCACAGGACAGCACTGAGGAACAGGATGAAGCGAATCCTTCAAAAATGTTAAACAAAGGCATATCAGTCAAAGAAATACTTGTTACAGATTTTATACACATCTAGCCGAGAAAAGCATTAAAATAATAAAAAATATATTTTAAAGTATATATAAAGTATAAATATATAAAGGCACAAGGAAATAAAAAGCACATTTTGTTCTAGCCTTTTTGATTACATGACAAATCAAAATGTTTCATCCGTTTTGATGTGAACCTGTATTGTGAAATAATCTAAAAGCAGTGATAACCATTACCAACTGCATCTTATAAGTTCTTTGACCACCTCTGCCATCAGTGTTTAACGCAAGCTGCTCTCCGCAAGCAGGCAGAGGGTCTCAGATCCTGATCCTCTTCAAGTCTTGAGGACTTGTTTGTAAACGCTGCAGCGATCAGGTGGTGTTCCCTTTGGGCCTTGTTAGAATAAAAACACATATGACAATTTGGTCAAAGCTCTGTACACCTTTATGTGCAAGTTAGTATGGTCTCCACACAGTTATAGGTCCACTCCTGTTTCTCATTGATGGGCAGCACATGTTGGCACACCTGGAAACCAAGACAAACATGTTTGTATTAGTATATAAAATACCATATTATCATTTCATTCCAGTGTACTGTCCTGTCATATAAGTCTGGAAGTATTTTTTTTAACCAGAATGAAAAATTTAACAGTGTATTTCAAAGTAGAGCGGTGAGAATTACATTTCCAAGATGGCCATCTTTAATTAGCATAATAATAACCAAAGCATTTCTCAGATTGTCAAAGAGCACAAGGAAAAGCTTCATACCATCTTGGTCCGGGGTGGCACCTCTACAGCAAAAACAGTCATGCCTCTGCTGCTGCTGCAGTTCCTGCTTTGCTCATTGTTTACATGAATGGTCACTCTCTGGTTGGTCTGCAAAAAAGAATGACGGTGAACTGAGGAACGCTTAAAAAGGGCAGAATCATTTTCAACATCTAAACATAGAGAGTAAGTGAATAAGACTCTGTGGTGAAAACATGATAATCTGCCTCATGCTAATATCAGGGAAGCCATCTTTATGTGCAAGCAGAGTAATGCAGTTACATTTCATCTACAAAACAGACCTACATCCAACAAAATTTCTCTCCAAAGCTGCTAGAGTTATTGATGCTAAATTGTGAGATAATAGGTAAATACAAAATAAAATCAATAACAAGTCTAAATCCACTCTTGTGATAACCAGGTGAAGTGTTTTTCCTGTTCAGCTGTACTTTTGTATCATCAGGTCATTCTTTTAGAGTAGTTCCTGTTGCTATGAGAATGGATACCTCTGCTGCATATCAATTACTAATGGGGTGAATGGTCTCAAGCAACCACAGACAGTAGCAGTACTGTACAGGGAGATAATGATTAATCCAATACAACTATTTTTGAAATATACAGTCAAATTTATTATACAGTAAACAAACTAACACTCTGTGCTCTGAGCAGTTCGACGTTCAATGAACAAAATCAATCCTCTCATTCAAAGTTTGATTTGTCCCCCTGTTGGTCATTGAGTTGCATAACAACTGAATTGTCAAAGTGAATGTGGAACACAGGTATTTGCTATGGTGCTAAAGTGAGTGAGTCAGTGGTTCTATTACTTTATGTCACATTTAAGATATATCTGAATCTAAGACATTTCATTTTACATTTCAACATGCTGCAGAGCAAAGTAATCACTCCTACACACCGTTTGTTACTAACCTTGTTGGCTATGAGTGAGGAGATCCTGTGCTCTCCTCTGTAGGTGTAGACGAAGACATTGTCATATCCCCTCAGTGCTTTGGCCCCTGTCCTGGCTGTGATGGACTTCTGAATGGCCTGGTTCAGGAGTTTGGGCCCTGAGTCCATATTGAGTGGTTGGATTGACAGCTGGGTGCCTTCACAGTATACATCTATCTGGAACGGACAAGCCTGATGGAGCAGGAGGAAGGGGTGTTTGTTTAATTAGTTAGTAGCATAAAGAGCTCTAAAAAGATAAATGAGAATACAATTATCATTATTATTCTCATAATAATGTTTAATGTGTAATGTTGTTATGAGTAAAATCAGGCATGTAAACGTACCTCAACTAGCTCCAGCATGCGGTTGTAGCCCATGGCCTCAAGGGTGACCCACAGGTCTGCAGGGTCTCCATCCTTCTCTGTAGCCTCCATCAGGTTCAGCTCCATGAACCCCTGTCGTGTCAGCTGGTTCTTTCTCATATCAAAATTTTCTGCTCCCCCCCACAAAAAAACATACAGTTACTAATACAAATCATAGGCTGATAAAATGTGTCAGTGGTATTCCTAATGTATTCCTATCAGCACCATACTGCAAATGATAACCTTTGCAGACTGCCCAAGCATCCTTGTCACATTTCTCTCCACTGGTCCTCAGCTCAAAGAAATTGTACTCTTCCAGACTGAGCAAGCCATTTCCATCCAGGTCTATAACCTCAAAGATGCCAGACAGCGCCTCCCTGTGGCAAAAAGGGAGCAGCACATCCACATATTGTAAGCACAGGTTATAGGAGGCATCTCCAAACAATTAACGAAGGGCCGGTGTGGCTGCAGGTTTTTGTTCTAACCAAGCACCAGCACACCAAGCTTGACTCATTTAATCAACTGCTGATTGGTCAAACTGTGTGCTCCTGTTTGGAACAAAAACCTGCAGCCACACCGTCCCTTCGGGGAATATTTGGAGATGCTTGGATTATAGAACGGTATGAAAGCATGGATTATAGTACTGTTTAGTGTTAAGTGTTTCTTTTTTCATGCTATGACTGAATGGTGATTAATCAAACAGACACACACATACATGTAGATACAGACACACACAAACCTGAGGTCCCTGGTGAGGTCTAGTTCTCCAGTATCAGTCCTGGAAACAAGCTCCACAGGTTTAGTGGGAAGGCTCTTCTTGCTCCTTTTCTTTAGTCTGCAGCCACTGGTGAAGGGAAGCAGGTAGTAGGTCCCAGCATTCAGTTCTCCTTTCCACACATAAGTCTGTAGAAACAAATGAGTGGTAGAATTACAATCAACACGTAAAGCATCATTGGGGTGAAAAATGTAACACTCGACATGAACACACCTCTTTGTCTTTTGACTCAGTGAAATGCGCTAAAGTTGAGTCTTCTTTGTTTTCACCAGCTGACATGATAAAAAGAGCTGTATCGACTGTCATCCAGGATGAACTCTTGTCTGTAAGGTAACACAGGATTATGTGAAGAAGTAAATGAGATTCAGACATTACACAATCTCAGCTTCAGGGCTTTTTGTGGGTTATGAAAAAGTTATTGCGAATATATGAACAGAACAAACAAGGGAGTGGGTGAAATATTTGAATAGATTTGAAGTCTTTTCCAACTGATATGATTTTTTTTAAATGTACCACTTACTTCAACTATGGCACATTCTGGTTTTACCAGATTAATCAACAACAAAACTAGTGTACATACCACATCTGTGGCTGAGGTTGAGTGGTTGGATGGTTAGATAGACGTTGGTCGTCTGGGGGACATGGAGCTGGTACTGCAGAGAGCTGATATTCCCATCCTCCTCCAAGAAGAAACATCCTTTCATATGACTGTGATGCCACTCCTGAAACAATGGACAACAGATAATTTTGCTTAACGAACAGACCAATCACACACATACAAACCACAAACTTACGTATACATACATTGTGGCCAGTAAAACAGAAGAATGCTGATTCCTAAACTTTATCAGACATAGACATAGTTCTTTGCTATTTCAAGCCCTTTGAAATTACACATGCAGTATTTCACATTATAAGCAACCTAATATATTTGATGATGTGTGGACTCTGTTTAGATCCTGACACAATCCCAACAAACAGCTTTTGCTGCTTGACAACAAAATGCATTTATTCATTCAACAGAAACCAAAACTAATTTGCAGCTCCTATTAAAAGAGGGATTGATCTTGCGACAGGGGACGTATACTTTGGCATGAAAAAGTGAATTAAGCAGTCAATCATAACAGCAGTGGTTGCTCACTTGATTAACAGAAACTGCCATTGTAATAATTATCACTCCAACCTTCAGGGGGCATATTCATTATTTCACAGTTTATCTCAGCTCAGCAGCGTGTAAACACTTGTTATTCTCGTGCAGATCCAGAGGAGGGCAGAAGTGTTACACTGTGCTCCTGCTGCAGGCTGAAGTAAATCTCCCTCTAGTACCTGATATGGCAAATTGAAGTCCATTTACCTTTGATAAATACGGCCTTTTCAATCTTGGGCCAGCGGTCATTCAAAACTATCAAGAGGCTACTTTGACAATATTTATGAATCCTAATATTTCTCTCATTTTGAAACCCTGTTGTTCCTTTTGTCTGGCAGCACAACTGAAATGAGACAATAATTTGAAATTGAACAGGAACATCAAAACAAGGAAGTTTTCCTTCCGCTCATTGGAGACACATTAAATGAAAACACAGTTGGTGTGGACACACCGTAAGAGGACATTGAGGGCCACGCAAGTCTGGAATAGGCTATATATCCTTTTAGTGGACAAATAAATCACCAAGTTAAACAAAGAAAGTACCATAAAGACGGAGCATGTCACTCCTTTAGAGAAAAGCCATTTTCTCAAAGTATTTATCTTGGGCTGTGAGAGGCATAAAAGATCAAATCATAACACTTCAGTGGTTTGTCCAGACAATATTAAATGAGAGAAATTGCCATGGGCACCTCTCTACTGCTTAAAGACATCAGAATTAATGCCCCCATAGAGAGAGGGTCAGCCTGCAGACTAATACAGTCGCTGTCACCTGCTGTGGCCACAGGTCTGATTTACTGCTACACAGAGGGTCACATACAACAAAACAGCCACACACACACACACACACACACGAAAAGCACACACATTTAAACTTTGCCTCATCTTAACCTATACATAAAGACTAACTAACTCAGAATAATCCTTAATGCTAAGCTTTCTATTCATTAAGAAATATTTGCATCCTGCAGGGGACAAGAACTGATACACACACACACAGTCACACCACTACAAAAACACAGCCCTCCCTCCACCCACTACCTCCCAATTATCAGCCTGTGGCAATATAGCAGCCAATATAGCGAGCAGAACTTCCCTCGGAGGTAATCTCTGGACACACATTCTTTCACCTCGATGATGTCTGGCCCTTTCCAATCTCAACATGATGCTTGGACCTGAGAGATGGAGCAGGGGGCTGTTATTTTTATTTATTTATTTACTTTTTCCCCCCTTGCTGTAAAGCAAACCAGGCGAGGTTAAGCCAAAAAGAGTGAAAACAAAGAGAGACGGATCAATACGGTGTATATCTATCCACCCAGGGCTAAATTCGCCCATCAAAAACACTGGGCGACAATGATACCGGGAGAGCTGCAGGGCTGCAGGTCCTTATTATCAAGGGGTCTCTCACAAGGACTCGTGTACAAAGATTTCAAAGTTTTGTCACTGATGCTACAAATTGTTAATCTTTAAGATTCATACCACAATAATTTGCTTATAGAAGACAAAATGAAAGTATAATGTCTGATGCATGGGTGTTGTTACTGAAACTAGAATTACTGCCTAACATTTCTTCTGAAATTTGACCTCTGCTCACCAAAATCAAATTGGTTCATCCTTGAGTCAAAATGAACATTTGTGCAGATCTGAAGAAATTCTCTCAAGGCGTTACTGATATATCACATGCAGGAGAATGGGATAGATGCATGGATGGACAACCCAAAAACATAACGTCCCTGAGCCTGGCTGTCACCAGCAAGGAAGCATACAAATCTGTAAATACTAAAACATTATGACTGTACTAAAGATAACCTCTATAGTTTACCTGTAAGCCTGAAGGCTCTGCTATCTTGCTGGTCTTAGTGCCGCTGGATGTCATTGTGATTGAGTTTGACAGCGATGACCGTCTGCTGCGAGCAGAGGAAGGACGAGAGGACGACCGGCTGTCTGAAGCAAACACATATCAAACCCAAAGATAAGAAATCACAAGGATAGATCTATATTCTAAAAATACATTTACAAAAAATTATCATCAATAAATAACTTTGCTTGAAACAGAAGCTTGGAGAGCTTCACAGGCTGACTGACAGATTAAGTACATCCCTCCCCTGTCCAAACAGTAAACACAAAAGAGAGATGAGGTGCACAACATAATTGACACTATAATCTGTCTTCTCAGAGGTCCAGTCCCAAGTTCAAGTGAAGATGGGTGCTTTGCATTTGGGTTCTCAAAAACAGTGTCATGTCGAGTTCTACCCCATTTTAATTAATTATGGAGGCAGTTTAAATCAAAAATGGCATAACAGAACCCTCTCAAATCCATTATCTCACACAACTTTTTTCCTTGAGCGCTAATTGAAGCCAGAAAATATCAATTCACTAATGAGGGGTCTGATTGTTTCCAAGCCCAGGAAATCAAGTAATGTGATAGGCTTACAAGCAAATTACCATAGCAGAGAATAAATAGACCCACTGTCATGGTATTTGTCATGGATCCATTTTGTATTGATGAAAGTATTTTAATCTGGAGGGCCAAATTGCAGCCTTTGTGAAAGTGGACAAAGATGCACTGAAACATTGCCTAACAAAAGCTTCAGTGTGAGTTTATATTGAATGTTGCAGTATTGCTTCAGCACTGTTGGTTCCCTGGTGTTTGAAAACAGCAGGAACTAAACTTAACAAACCAATTATCAGAGAAACATCATGACGGCCCATCAATTGGCCTTAGACACACAACACCTGATACATAATTTAATCTCATCAATTATTTGTGAAATATCAACCAAAATGATCCATGTCACATAGTTATAGAGTATTTCTCAGCGAAGTACTGGTTTATACTGACAAATGTACGACCAAATGAGCAGTCAAAACAGTTTTTGAGCTCCAAGAATAACCCATTCAACATGTGCGATCACGTAGCTTCTCATGTCAGAGCCTTGTTAAAATGTAACGGGTATAAATCAATACCTGGGAGAGGCGCAATAATGTGATAATCCCGACTACTGTGCGGGAGCTCATTTGTTTTTGCAGCGGTGGTCGACTGGGCCCTCCTCTCTACCACCATCTAATCCCTCATCATCTCCCCAGTGAGAAGTGGTGGAATCCTCCAAATCAATAGCATGAACATGGACTGACCATTTAAATCAACCCCATCTATCTTCCCACTGTGGGCCTGTCCGTGGCTCGCTCATCCAGGATCTCTGTTCTTCTCTTTCCACAAAATGCTGGTTAAAAGTGAAAAAAAGTAGATTTTTTTACGCCCATCTTCGACTGACTGAAGGTGGTGTGTTTTATGGAAACAGTTGGTTCATTATCCGTGGTAGCAGATGGCTGCAGATGGACTTGAACCTAGTCCGGAGTTATTTTGACTAAAAAAAAACACATCTTACTGCAAAGTGGACAGAGCTTTTGTCAATCTCTTAATGGCAGAAATGATTACCCAAATCACAACACTTTACAGTCTCCTCCCTCCAAACAAGCTGCTCTAATTGTGTGGCTATTGTGATGTATGGACTGTCTTAATGAGGTGATTTGTCATACGGAGAGTGAAAAATCGATCAATAACAGAGCTATTATTTATTCATCCAAACTATTCGGTGAGGCGTATTGGGGCAGTATCCCTACTGTATATCTACGATAGGCTGCTACTGGACATGCAGCTTTAGAATTAGACACCAGTGTAAACATTATGTCAATGTCAGCAAACACAAAATCAGAACCAGTCTCCTTTGTGTGCAAATGTCTTGGGAAGGGACACGTCGTACCTTTCTTGAGTGTCGCATCTGATGTCTCTGGAGGCTGAGGGTGAGCTGCTGCCACTGTTGTTGATGCGGATGTTGCTGATGACACAGAGCTCTTTGGAGGACTGTATGACTGGCTGCCAAAGTTCTGCCTCTTCAGCTTGGCATCAGCCTCGAGCCTCTCCAAAGCAGCCATCTGACATTGTTCTACAGTAGACACAAGCAATCTGCAGAACTGACAGCAACAGGAAACCACGAGTCAGAAGATGATACACGAGCGCAGTTTCGAGGTAATGGAGAGGGTCAGAAATGCTTGGGTGGAGGTAAGAATATGACACTAAATAACAACAAGGTTGGAGCAAATCAGGGGAGGGCCAATCTGTTGTTTTCTTTCGCACATTGGATTTTCTGTGCCATCTAGTCTTTTTTCTTTCATGTAAATTCAGTTCAACTTTAAAAAATAAGCTTTGAATAAAGGCGACATAAGGACTGGTATTTTTTTTATCCTTCACTGTGCTGTATTTGAACTAAAACTATTAAGTTGAGAGACGATCTTATTGGGTATTGTTGGTATAAGTTTCTCACTGCTTGGGGTAGTTACCTTTGCTCTGACGCTACACTGGTGCATTCATTATCTTAAGCTGATCAACCATCTTTGTGTATCAGTTTAAATAACTGCACAAGATAAGACATCTGTATTTTAAATACACCTTTTCACAACTTTGGACACAAGATAACCTAACAAGCAAGCTACAGTACAACATGAGTCACTTCATGCTTAAAACTTACTTCTGCATAGTCCAGTTTGCCATCTTTGTTGACGTCGGCTAACGAAAAAATGGCATTCACCTCCTCAATAGTCATTTTATCTCCCGTCTGGAAGATTCAACATATTTTCTTTAGTAATCAGAATTAAAATATCATTCATCAGTCTTTTTAATCATGTAATTCTTTTGCAGTCTAGATCTGTGATACCACATTAATGCAACCCCTGTGTTTGGTGTTTCTCACTTGGCTGATTCTACAACATCACTTAATTCACTCGACAGGAGCAACAGTAGCCAGAACTGAAACACTGACTTTAAGCAATAAAAAGGCTTTGCTGTAGGTCTGTCTAAAAAAAAAAAAAAAAAAAAAAAAAGTTAAACTACTCACAGTGGTAAGGGCCTTCTCCAGTTCACTGTGTGTAATGTAGCCATCACTGTTCACATCCATCTTTTTGAAAGCTCTCATCAGTTCACTTTCCTCAGTTTTCTTCTCACACTTGAGAATCTCACAGAAGTCATCGAAGTTTAGTTTAGAAGTTCTTGATGTCCAGTATTTATTTAGAGTGGCATGGGATGGATTTCTTCCCGCTTGCTGGAGAACTGAAAGGGATAAATGATCAACAACATTGATGATAAAGCTTGAAAGGGTAGGTGACAAACAACTGTAGTGCATTTAATGTTTTCTACCAGCAGACAGATCTTTTAAATGTTATGCATTATGTGAGTGAAATCCCCCACAACGATGGTTTGGAAAGACTCATCCTATCACACTGTCTCAGATAGTATCACATATTTTGCTTTTCAGTCTATCAGATGGAAATATGGCTTGTGTATCTCTTCATGCACATCACCAAAATTCTTGTGGTATTTTGATAAATGGGATCATCACAAGATGTTCTGTTAAACTGATCATAGGACAGTACTACATGGATTTGTAACGGTGATCCACCATCAGTGATGAGATTTAAGAGGAAATCCAACCCAAATCAAAATGCTATTTAATACCTCCTGTAAATATTTGTCATAAAGCATCATTACTTGATGTTATCAGCTGGTAACTTTTGCTAATAAGTATGGAGGCTCATGGACTTGTTTTCCATATCAGACCCAGTTAATTTTCCTGGTAGTTAGACGGGAAAGCCCCATATCCAGTAGATAACATCATGACAGCTAGCCTCCAAGGCGCTGCTGTCGCTCGCTCTTCGTGGACACAGTCTCTATTGAATGTTACTGAGCTTATGTTACGTGTTGTAGAAATGGCACAACAATTAAATCCACCCATCCATGTTTTCCCCCTTAATGCAACACGTTGACTAGCTATAAGTAGTTTTAAGTTAGCTTACCACGACACAATTGCTGTTTGGAAGCGATATTTGTCAAACTAGATCTGAACACGGCGAGGTACGCTGCTCTGCACTGCATGTAGAAAGCCTCCTCTTCGTCGGAAGGACGAGGTGACTCTTGAAAAGACATCTTTGAAGGGTAAAAATCTTCACCGAGTTACCAGTTAGCTAGCTCTCTCCAGTGTAGAAACCAAACCAGACGACAACCATAAGTGGAAGCTAATGCTATTACGTTTACTTCTTTGCCACGCTGCAATTACCACTTGGGAGCACGAAAAATACGTTTTAATGTATCAAATCCGCGTTAGCAGAGCCATTTGTCGGACATCGTTGCTATGTGCTGCCCGTTGCTACGTGCTGCCTGTTGCTACGTAAACAAAAACCCCGTCGGTGTTCAACAAAACACGGCACGGAAGAAACAAACACTAACTTTTCCCATTGCTGTCAAAAATGTAATGTCATTCCTCTCGCGATATTTTCATCACAATAAATAATACAAAGCACGAAATTTAAAATGAATTTTATTTTTAAATTTAGTACATGTGGTGAGACACTTTCAATATAAAGGGGCGGCGAAAACATGTATAAGACGGCTCATGTTCCCCCACGAACTGCTTGAGTGTAGGAAAGGCGCCAGTTTCATAAATCTGGAACAAACTTTTGAGACTGTTGGTCAAACCTGAACATCGAAAATGCCGTGAGTACTGCTTATTGTATCTTATCTGTTAGTTCGTATTGATTACGTAATTGAAACATATGGTACCTGCTGAGAACTGAAGCCTAATTTACGTCAGAAATACTGCTTTGTGCGTGAGCGGCTGACAGATTGGCCTACGCCCTGCACTGTTATAATTACAATATTATCTGGTTTGTGCCCAACATATTTCATGTTGTTGCACTCTCTGGAACAAATTGTGTATTTCTTGACTGTCTTGTTGATAAATAAATACATTTCTATCGTTTTGTAGTTTTATGTCCCTATTTCAAACATTGCAGCAAGTGAAGGGGCATTGAAGGCTGCATGGTGTTAAATATCAAATACTACTGCAGGCTGGCACATAAATTTCCTGTCTTTTAGAAATACAATAGATTATGTGTTGGCACTGGACTGCTACTAAAATCAACTGAGTACTCCGATAAAGAATGGCTTATTTGTCTTACATAGTTTGTAATAAAATAAAGCAACTCATTGACACATATCTTTTTTCCACAGTGTGAGAAGAACCCTGCACATGGACAATGCTAACAGTGTAAGTAGAGGAGTGCCTCTGATGTCACATGTGCTAATGGTGTAATCAATTTACTCATTACCCATAGGCAGCTCTTTTTGGTTTCTAATTTCAGTATAAAAGAATATTTAATGTCTATCTATGTTTAAAAAAAAATATATATATATATATGTCATGCTATGTTTCATTCACTTTCATCTCCAAACTATCCCCTATAGCAACCAGCTTCCAAAATACCAGTATCTGCAAGACACCATACAACTGGAGCTGCAAGTTCTGAAGCAGGTGCGTTGACAAAAGTCACAAAAATGCCCCAAAGTCATAGAAGCATAGGCTACACATAGGGCAATCTAACTCCATAGAGCATGTTGTGTATCTCAGACCTAAATGCAATCCTCTGTGGTTTGCCTTCTCCAAAACAGTTCATCTCAACAGCTATAAGGCCCAGGGGGTCAGTGAAATGGGCATTTGATTAGAAAGCAGCAGTTCATTGCCTTGAACTATGAGTTTATTATCTGGGCAGAGATGGAGTGAACTCTGAAAAAGTATGTTTGTGCTCAGTGACCTTTTTCTGCGTAAACTAAATGATGATTTTGAAAAAATATAGACTTTATATTTAGTCATCTCATACAGGTTTCCTCCTTAAAAATGACATAATAATGATCTCCATCTAGCTGCCAGCGTCAAACTCTATCCTTGGAAATGACACATCAACTGCATTTCACAGTAAAGAGCTGAG
This sequence comes from Caranx ignobilis, assembly GCA_021432705.1. Taxonomy (NCBI): domain Eukaryota; kingdom Metazoa; phylum Chordata; class Actinopteri; order Carangiformes; family Carangidae; genus Caranx; species Caranx ignobilis. Next base: position 3,413,678 of record MU270014.1, read on the forward strand.
CACACTGTCTTCCATGAAAAGGACTGTGGTACTTTGGTATTGAAGTTTCTGTACTTTATCAACAGCTAAGACAAAAGTCGCTAAGTCTAAGGTCACTGGAGATGAAGAAGAGGTCCTGCAGACAGAGTTGGAAAAGTGAGTATGGATTTTGCATGAATTAATTTTTTTGTCATTTATTTTAATGAGCCTTATATTTGTTTTTTTCTTTTTTTTTTTTACCATTAACTCTCAATAAAAAAACAGAGGCAACAGTGTAGAGCACACAGTTAAAGGGTTACAGTGAACTCCCTTTTATGAGTTGCTATATTTCAATTGCCACACTTTCCTGATGGTCATAATGACATAGCAGAATTTAATGACAGGAGACATGGAATGACGGGAATCCATCACTGGCCAAATTATCAGTGATTTACATAGCACTAAAAATAGTTGTATAAGAGTCACTTAACACAAGAACCATTTCCTTAGCCCAGGCAGACATTTGGTGTCTGGTCCATCCATCAAGACAAGCATTAGTTTTTAATTTTATAGTGCTGTCACTAATACATTACATTAGCGCGGTTTACAGTACATTCATAACACTCACTTGCTTATGTCATATTAGGGTCACTTGGGGCACTGCAGTGTTTTGAGTGATTGGAGATGATGTGATTCAACATAGATTTAATTGTGTTTGCAGGGAAAAGTGAAACCCCAAATGGCTAGACTAAAAAAAAGATACACTTTCAAACCAACAAAGCTCCAGCAGTGCAGTAAAGCAGAGCAGACACACACAGATAAACACAGGGAAAAAATACTTAACTGGTTTACAGGAGAAAGTAATTCAGATAATTGATTCTTTTTTCATTGATATACAATTTCTCAGAAAATGAATATTTTGAAATAAAGACAGCACAAATTTCACTCACAATCGAATGTCTTTTAATTTGATTTACCTTGTATGTACATTAATTACTGCTCCTGTCATTTTAGGCTCATCTGAGGCCACTGATCAATATAAAAACTAGCCACTATTTAAATAGTCATTATTATTTGATTTGAAAAGAGTTCAAGATGCATCTTTTTAGTCACTTACTGTCAGAATATAATCTGAATACTTCTGAACATGTGACTCTATCATTGTTACTCTCTTTTGCTTTAACCAGACTGGACTCCTTGCGCTCCAAAGTGGAACAATCAGCAGATGCATTCATCAGAGCCAGGAAAGAGCTGGAGGAAATACTGGTGAGACACTTTTCTTTGGTCTTAAATCTTTAGAATAGGCGGAAATCTCTTAGTCTCCATCATATCCTCAGATTGTGAGATGATGATTTTTTTTTAAATCACATTCTGAATATTCACTTCAGACATGACTTTTCCTTTCAGAATAGCTGCTTGCATGGCTGTGTCTCTTTCTTTCCTTCATTCTTCTTTACACTATTTCCTGTATTTTGCTTTATTTGTGGTTTCCCCTCATTATCCCCTTCATGCTGTATTTTAATTAGTCAGCAGAGGGCAGCAGTGAACAAGGACATGTCCTCACTGGATCTTCCGCTGACCTAAAGACTGAGCTAAAGAGACACAAAGAGCTGAGTAAGTATGCAACGTGACTTCCATTGTTACTGTGTCAAAACATCAGGTCATAACTGAGATTGCTTGGGATTTAATCCAGTTTTCTCTGACCAAACTGAATATAAAAATAGATTAAATGAGTTACAATTTATTTTCAGTTTTGAGTTGTTTATGGCATCAAAAGGAGGCACTAATTTCAGGTTATGCTCTATATTGGTCCCCTGTTATAAAAAAAACTCATTATGATGTTTATATCTTTTCAGCATCCAAGGTAACAGCATCTTTGAAAGGAAATGAAGACCCCAGCAATCACAGTCAAGGTAATACATCTGGTAATAAATATAGCAACACAAACAGTGCAAGAGTAAACAATCCGTATTGTTTAACATTCATGTGATGTTGTGCTTTTATGCTTACCTGGTCATGTTACTGGAATTTTATCACATTGATCAGTGAGAGGCTTTATAGCCACAAGGAGCTGAGGGCTGAACAATATCACAAGCTTTATTGAAGATTAGAGCTGCCACACATGTTTACAGACAAGTGTAGTTGAGTCAAAACGCTACTTTATCATAGGCTGCTTTGACAACTTGGATGCTCCATGTGCTGTGGGAATTTTTCCTGTTCGCATCAACTGACCAAGTTAAGGCCAGTGTCAGTGCTTTTTTCTAATAACACAACTGTTTTTGCTCACACTGTCAGCTTTCACCGATTTATGGTGATGCAAAAGACCAAAAGAAAAATATTTATGTCTCATTTGTTTGGTTTATTTAGAGATGAGAAGGAAAAGAAATGCAGTCACGAGGATGTTTGATACCCAAGGACATCCCCATCCACTACTACTTCACTATTTGCTTTGCTTCCTCCTGCATCTTCTTTGCTATTTAACTTTAACAGCATCAATAGATGCCTGTTTGCGTTGGTCACACAATCGTGTGCTCTGCGACCTTTGGAGAAAAACAACATTTTGTTTTGGTTACACAAACAAGTCAATGAGTGGATTTCCTAGGGAAAGAATTAATTTGATTATTTTAGGGACATGTTATGCCTGCAGCAGTGCAATTCTTGTGATCCAATCACACAATAGTGACTTGTGAAAAATGAATAGGGGGTACTGTCAGGATGCAAGCTTGTTTTCCGATAAGGTTGTTAGAAATTATTTTAATTAGTTCCAGTAAGGGAGCTGAACATACATGATGCATTGTGGATCCACACCCCAGGAATGTCACATTTTTGTCACATGGTGGATCCGTGAAATGTATCAGTTTTGCATAAACCTCCTTACAACAACAGACTTCACAACGTCAAGGCAGATAGCTGTGGGAGAGAATTGGCCCTCTGTGCGCACTGAGACACACACTTTAAAAAAACAAACTGTTATTCAAAGCTGCTGAAGAGTTCTGGCCTATATCAGCTGGGAGCGTGAAATCCAGACAGATGATGTTATCTTGAAGCATGATTCTGCTCTAGTGTAAAATGTTTGCTTAGGTTCGCTGCTATGGCCCTTTGGCTTTGAGTCCATGTGCTGAATACAAGGGGAGGGAGGTGTAAGAAAATCATTTGAAAAGGCTGAGTGCTTTATGAGGATAATATGTGCTGGTTATTTCCTTAGCTTGACATTGTCAGTGAGTGGAGATATGATATCATCTATCAAAGTTTACATTATGGAAATAATAAGGAGAAGTGTAGGAGAATGAAGAATCGTTTGTCATACTTGTAAACAAAGTGCTTAAGCGTCTATACATATATCTGTTATGTAAATGTATTATGCTTCTTTACAGAGCACTACGGTATGCATACTGAGAATAGAGGTACATAGTTGTAATTGATTTATAGATGTTCTAATTAACTGTAATGAACTGTTTTCTACACATAGACTCAATACTCTATGGATCCAAAGTCACATTACTGAATTGGATTGTTCTGCTCTTGCTAAACCTTACAGCAAAATGTGTGATGCAGACTTCAAACTTCGAATTGAGTGGTCATGTGTTGTGTATGTGTGCATATGTGTGTATATGTATGTGTATGTGTGTGTGGGCACACATCCATCAAGTTTCCTGAAGTCTGGACAGAGCTGAACCTTTAAGGTTTTGGGGCCGCAGCATGGTTCAGAGAGACTGGACAAAAAACCTGAGTCATGCCGATGTGAGACAAGCGCAAGCCACTGTATTTAGAGACGTGGCGGCAGTCATATTAAAATCAGTTTGATCATGTGAGCAGTGCAGGTACGTTATTAGATATTGTATGATTTTTGATAATATCTCAAGCAGTGGTGTATGGTACCTGTTTGTGGACCTAAAGAAACACAATGCAAACCTCTATGGTTTCCTATGGTAATGATATTATTAATAATAATAATAATAATAATAATAACGTGTGTGTTATATACTATGGGACACCTTGGCTACCTCTACTTCCTGTGCTGGCAGCTGAAATCAAATCCAATTCTTCAATCCCACTTTTCCTCCTGCGTCTTCCTTACTGCTTTTTCTCTTTATCCCTTTTTTTCCCTGTCTTGTCATCCCCTTTCCTCACTTTATGCTGTGATAGTTAGAAGTGCTTCCTTCTCAGACAGTATTGCGCTTACGACTGTCCTTTTAAGGTTAACAAAAGTTTCAGTAAGCAGTCTAAAGAAGTCACTTTTGGTGAGCAATCAGGCTTGGGGCAAGCATAAATCCTCTGGGCATAGTCGCAGCATTACAAATACCCACAGTGCCTGTATGTGCTGATGACTACAAAATTGAAAAAGAAAGGCCCTAATAATTCTGAGGCAAGTTTCCCTCAGCTGTTGGTATTGATTATTTGTGTGTGGTGAGAGATTTGGAAAATTCAATTAAAGGAGTTGTGCAAAGGATTCATAAATTCAGCCCCTCCAACCCATATCGAGACGTGGTTATGTTCTAAATCAATGCTGCACTTCACAATATATTTTCTTAGGAACATAAAAATAAATAACATTTAAACAGTTCTGCTTACTACAGAAACAAATTTTATTTTCTGCGAAGCTTTTTAGTAACAGCCAAGTACTGACTTGTGCACATCTTCAGGGTGGTGACGTATTTTTATTGCGGTTTTCCCCATAAGAAAATCCTATATAATATGAATTTTGAAATGACGAAATGAGGGGAAAGGGGACGGCTCAGCAGTGTAAAAATTGATCAGGCCATAGATAGGACCATGTTGGGGAAGATTTGTATGTCAGCAGTAATGGGCTGTATTAAAAAGAAGATTCCTTAAGATGTCATAAAAGTGATGGGGCTGTGTCGCAGGTTGTGGGCTGCTGGCCCAGGCAGCTCCCAGAGTCTGCCACATCAATCGTAGGGAGACCTCACAGACAGATGCCACCTACCCACCCGGAGTTTTATGCTTTCTGATTGACCACACAGTCGCAATTAAAGGGGGGAGTTGTATATTAGCCCGTATTGGTCCAACTGAAGCAGGTGAAGCCTTCGATCGACTCCAGGGGTTGCAGAGTATGCAGTCTTTTCAGACGCGATTTCTGATTTACCGAGTGTCATTGCATTTCATCTCAGGGTGCAAAAAAAAAAAAAAAAAAAAAAAAATATATATATATATATATATATATATATATATATATATATATACTTCCAGGTTTTTGTGAAATATTAACATAGCAACAAACTTGTACTTCTTCATGACAAAATATACAGTGGTTGAGGGTTGGGAGAAAACACTTATTAGCATTATTAAAGTAGATGATCGCATGGGGATTGAAGTTTACAGATAGTGACTTCTCTTCTGGTTACATAGGTCTTAAATCTATTTGTTTATTTCCTACCACTTAGATGGTGGGCACTTGTTTAAATAAACACTTTTAGGTTTACATAAATGCTTGACTTTGGGTTTCATCATTTATCTTTTTAGGTCCTGGGAAGATGGGCAGCTCTTACGAGTTTCTGAAGTCCATTATGGGCTGAGGTACAATCCTCTCCTCTCCAACTCTGTTTATAATTTAGAATTTGAATGAATTACAGATGGTATCCATGGTTTATAGAAAATATGCCTCCTGTTAACTGTCTTCTTTGTGAATATTCAATCTTGACAGTGACTGTGGTGTGTGTAATATCACCAGGTGCCAGTGGGGTTACAATCATGTTTTCCTCTCCCATATTCCCCAGGTTTTTGTTAGCGAGGCATCTCGGCTGTTGACAGCTAATGGAATTGCTCTTCACTTCTTGTGCGTATGATCCCATGGAGATAAGGCAGGAGATGAATGTGGAATCCGTGCTGTCAGTTGTGAGGCCGAGATGTCTTGGAAACCGTCATTCATTTGCGAGAGAAGTGTGTGAAACGGTAGGAGCGAATCCTCTGACATGTTAGACCCCCGTCTCCCCTCCAGAGCCTCCGCCTCTGGCAGCTGACAAATGTTGATTCTACATTAACCACAATGCTGCAACGCTGTGCAAATAATGTTCTTTCAGATGGCAACCCTCATCCCCTGTATGGCTGAAACTATGCAATCCTCCCCACCTGTGCAGTTTAACACCTTTTCAAAAGTAAAGGTGGGGGTGCAAACTGTCTTACACAACACAGTAGTCTCTTTATTTGGCAGCGCCTGGGAAGGCCGAGGCCTCTCGCTGCCCGAGTCGACCTAAGCAACAGCTGGTGTTCACAGCAACATTTCCTATTTCTGCCTAAGGTGGATCGTGTAACTCTCACTTTATCGCCCTTAGAGGCCACGTGAAGGACAAAGCCAGTGCGCCCATAAACAAAACTAATGTTTTGATACAATCCCCTCAGGAGGTCGAGGGAAAGATCCACGGTGTTTTAATACCTACCCCCTATTGCCACTGTAATAATACATCCATATCTTACATACACCAGTGGTTTCTGAAGCACAAGAGTTTTAATGGGTGTTAGTCATCTGGGCTTCCTTGGAGAGATTTTCATTGTCTTCCATTAGCACTGAGTCTCAGCTCAGGGTACAGTCTCTACTCACTGAGTCTGTCTGCAGGTTCAGAGCCACAGAACTTGGCGATGTGCACCGTGGATAACCAGTCAGAGGCGTCATGGTGACACAGGTCTTATTTTCACTCTGGCTTGAAGTCGATAAAGGCTTTTTTTCTCCGCTGTAGTGCTTTAAAAAAAAAGACAAAAGAAACATACTCAGAATATAACTTGTGAATATGGCATGAATGAGTTCTCATTTTTAAACCTAATCTGTCTCAAATCAGTTTCAACAAATCAGTGTTAACACAGCCAGACAAAGCACTTTGATGCTTCAGTGAGTATTATACTTTGTGGCTTTATCATAACTGTGTGTCATAGTGAACATGACGTGACATGAGTGCACTCCCCTTGTTTATAGGGGTTATTTATAGAATTTATGAACTGATGTAGAATGTATTTAATCTGTAAATGACGCTTGTATTGATAAGCAATATTCTTTTAAATAATCAAAGTCAAATCAGTAACTTTTTTAGTCTTATTTGGAAAAATAATGTGAGAAATGTCCATTACCAGTAAAAAGAGCTAGAGATATTCTATTGAAAATATGTAAAATTGATAAACACAGAAGCAGCAGATACTCGCAGCGGCTGGAACAAATACCCATTGGCTATCAATTATTGTACTGATATGTATCAGTGTCCACCCAGTTGCTGGTGCTCAGAACAGATGGTGATGCCCATATGTCATATAATAAACTGTAATTTAATATTCAGCTCATCTTTTTAAGCACCTATTTAATTTTAATAAAATAGACCATAAATTGTGATATTGACTGTTAATTCTTTTATTTTTCACCTCAGTTGTATTTGTTGTTTCCCTGCATTCTACCATTTACTCCCATTTCAGCAAGTGAGATAAAGTAAATTCGGATTTCCCCCTCTTTGTAAATGAACTGGCCTCATGTTATATACACCACATGACACCAGCGCCTCTCACACCGCCTCTAATTGGCCCCTTGTGCTTGTGTCCCATTGTAGCACCAGTTAACTCAGGTCTTAGGCTCCTATTTGTCCCCACGGCCCATTAGTGGCTACTGGCCCAGAGCCTCAGATGCACAGGCAACCCTCACTGACCTGATAACATTTATAGTTGTAATGGATTTTTTTATGCCTGTCATTAACTCGCTCAGAGATTGGAGAAAGAAATTGCTTGTACCTTTTTCTGTGGTATTTCAACTTTATAGCATTATGTTCAGATATGTCACCTTCCATCGTCTCTTTTTAAGGCCTCTCCTGTCACTGGTTTTGTTTTAAATGTGCGGGTCTTTTGTACAGGACCCCTGAAGTATCCAGGACTTGTAATTAATATTTAATGATGTTGAGTAAAAGCTTTGAAAGATATAATTTCTATCCAATTATTGGCTCTGTCTCTGCTAGACTGTTAGGGGGTGATTTAGAAGACTACTTGGTTAATGTAGACAGTTTATACGAAGCTGCTCCAAATCAAACCATTTAACAATGAGGCAATGAAACTGATTTTCACTTTGGATCATTGAGAATTTTTATTTATTTTCACAAAAACTAACTTTGTACAAAATAACTTCCATGATGGATAAAAATATACTGTAGAAAACCGTAAAAAAAAAAAATCTCCACATGAATAGATCATGAACAACTGTTACTTATAGACCTGAGCACAGTCCCATCATTAGTGAGCTTAATCAGGATCCCCAGAAGAGGTACTGGTGGTGGACAAAATAACAGGAACACCTCATAATATCATTAAATCCAACAACAAACACCAATGCTTTGAACATCACAAACCACATTAAATCAGCACTTCTCTTGACATGATCTTAACAATAAAGGTGTTCCTATTATTTTGGCCACCTCCTATAGATTGAGTTTACAGGCACTGGGCTATCTGAACTCAAAAGTGTGAACTGTACAATGCCAGTCTACTGCATGCTGACTTGTGATGTCCCCATCCTATGGCAGAAATGGCCCAGTATCAATGGTCTTAAACATAATTCAGTTTATTAGCCTATTTCACATGAAAGTGACGTTTTATCCATTTTATAATTTCACAAAATCATTTGGTCCATCTGGAAAAATACCAACACCAATACTAAAGGTATTAATGTCACAGCTTCTTTGAATCAGCATTTAGTGGTACAGTAAATTTTCTACCCAGCAAAATGCCTTAATGAGCACTTGTGCTGAAAGGCATCATGCATGTTAAGAGGAGACTTGACTCTGGCTTTCCTGAAGCAAAATTAGTTCAAAACCTTGTGCTTTGGCATTATTCAGTTGCTCTTCTTCTGGCTCTTTCTGCTGGGCGGCCCGCTGAACTGAACTATGTTGAAATATATAAATGTGCCCAGAAAGTGCACGAAAGCAGTGGTAGACACCAACACGGGAAACAAGTCGGGTAGATGTGGCGGCGGGACCAGTGCTACACTGGCGATGCTCAAACCAGCCATGACCGCTATGCTGATGTAGAACTGTAACAAACAGAGAGAGGATCATGTAAAATAAGGTCACAAGGAAATGAATAATTGCTCAGCTTCTACTTTAGAGCTGCAATACAACATTCGAAACATCACAGAGCTTAACAAAATAATCTTAGCTCTAGGTCTTCTTATTAGCTTTTTCTAGATCTTCCAACTGCATCTTATCGGTGTCAGGTTCTCATCCTATATGAAAAATGATGCATTGTTAGTTTTTTTTTTTTTTTTTTTTTAATTATTTCAGGAAGTTCAAAAACATGCGTTGTGCAAAACTTTAGGCACCTGTCTACCTGTGAAACCCTCAGAACTTCATTAAATCCTGAGGTCTTCACTGACTTGCTCGGACTTGCAGTATATAGCAGGTCAGGAATTGTCATTAGGGACTGTCAGCTGATGACATTTCCACGGGTGATAAATTCTCTGACTCTTCAAACCTTCTAACACTCAACAACCATGAGCTCCCCTCTACTACGTCTGACTGGGGATATGAAATTGATGCCAACCGATGCCTACGGAGAAGCCTTTGATGAAAAGAGCACCTTGCCAATAGTTATGCACAAGGGTGTAAATATTCTGCTTTGGGGTTGTGTGGCAGGCGGTGGCACATTAAACACTGTACTACGGTGGCCCTGAGAGCTCAACTCACTACAACTACATACAAGGACACAGATGTGCTACAAATTTAGAAAACAACTGACAGCACCTGCGGCACGAAAGCTGACAGAAAAAGTGTTTCTGATGACACAAAAAGTGACGGATCTGGCCCGTTATAACGACACCTACCTGTTTGAAAATAAGGTGAGTTTGTTTGGTTTATTATAACATCAGTATGGCATGATTCAGATATTTTTACAAATATGGACTGCACGGAAATTGTGAAATGTTGCGTGCATACACTTTTGTGTCCGTGGAAACACTATTGTGCATTTGCTGAGCATGTGTTATCTTTTTAACTAACAGTGGATTAACATTTGAAGAGAGGTTCATGTTTAATGTCAGCTGGCAGAAAGGTTCTTATCAGACTTCAAACTAAATATGTGATTTGTCCAGTAGTGTCTAAACTTTTGCAAATGTATAAAGGTGTAAGTTTCTAAGAATGTGATCATCACGACAAAGGATCAAACTATCCCCACTGAGGAAAACAAGTAGAAGCTGTGAAAAGCTTTCTCAAGATCTATGAAATGGACCATGAGCTATAATTATTTGGCAAACTTCTACTGCTAAGATCATTAGTGGCATTTGACAAACTGTGACACATACCCTAGTTTTTGTTTAAAGTTACTGTAGGATGCCATCGGGTGTTGAGTGCCTTTATATAGCATGACTGATAAGCTGAGACCTTTCACTGTTGTTAATGTAGAAAACTCTCATCATTAAATGTGATTTTAATGATGATAAATTATATTCTGTATCAGCAGTTTTGTAAAACCACGATTTATCCTGTCACAGAGTTGCAAGCAGCAGTGATGTTGAAAGTGAGATCATTTGTCTGTCTATTTGGGCTTTATGACCCCGGGGGTAAGTTGGTGAGTAAGATGGAGGAACCACCTCGTGCCCACACCCGCCTTCGCCACCCCAAACCCATGAAACCTTATCGCCGTCATCGGGGCTCGCTATTTATGCTGCTTGTGTAAATAAATATATCTAGGCAAACCTGTGTTAATGACACGCGCTATAAAAAGACACCTTCTCTTAATCTCTGACACCCTATCGGTGCCCCTGTCGCTAAGGGACTGGCGTTGCAGCCACTTCAGACGCTGTGGAAACTTAAATAAGTGATAAATTATTCTTTGGCTGGCAGCGGCTTTCATCCCTGGACAGCTTACACAGCTTACAGTGGCACATGATCTTTATTTATACAGTTGGGTATATCTTCTCACACAGTTGCAATTTAGGGTCTAGTGCTACTTTCAAAGTACAGGCCACCTGGGGACCCTGAAGTCACCTCCATTCGTATTACAAATGCACCAGTTAGTCACTCAGCATGTGTCTTTATCTGAAGCGAGAAAACATATGCATGTGTGCAGGACTGTGGTGGTGTGGCTCCTGGGCTGGTGGTCGTTGAACTGTGGCTTAAGATACTGACCTTCCATCTCACTATACAGGCCAGGTCCATTTTGGGAAGCCAGAAGAGCAGCTTATGGTAGGCACCCAGTCTCAGCTCTTCCTCTGAGCTGTGGTCCAGTGCAGACAGGAGATAGATGCTGTAGTAGAGGAAGCCGAACGAGGTCACATAGTAGGGCACCAGCAGACCGTCCTTCAGGAACAGAGGCAGCATGCTGCACAGAGGGACAAGGATGGGGACAATGGTCCATTTACGGTTTAGAGTTGGTGCATTTGACCAAGGTTCATACAGGTAAAGCCACTGCAGACGTCTTTTCCACCTTTGAATGCTGAGTGTAGCCGGAGCTTTGATTCACACTTGCAAAACTTTAATAGTAATGACAAAAATCATTTATATTCCACTGTTGACTGGCAGCACACATGAAATTGATTTTCATAAACATCCAACAGTGCATCATTAAGTTCAGTGTCATGTTTGTTGAGAGAGGGGCAACAGTAAACTGTGAAGCAGGTCCAGACAAGCTTTATGTCCCTCAGGGAGAGAGATGGAGAGACGACTCTGACATTCAAGCCAAGCTTATCTTAGTTTAGCAGAGCGGCATGGACAAGAACAACAGTTGACTCATAGTAAATCGCACATCCACCAACCTTATGAAAACCTATCCACTCACAACAAACCACTCATTCTGATTTTTACCCCAACAATAAAGCTCCATTCAGAAGATAAATGTCAAACATTTTCGAAATACATACTTCTTCAATTTAAACTAGACTGGTTGCATTCTGTCCTCTTAAAATTGCTATGCTGGAGCCTCCATTCAGCCAATTATGCAAACAAAAGATGTATTTTTTTTTAAATGGCAGACTCTGTGGAGGATGCAGATAATGTGTCCAAGGCAGACTGTACTGGGAAACAGCTACAGAATGACCTCCTGTCCCTACACAACGCACACTTAGACGGCAGGCATGCAGACTATGCCATGTAATCCCCAGATATCCTTATACTAAACCACACACACAACAATTAGTGCTGCCGGAAGAATTTAACAACAGCTGGTGAAAGTTAGATGGAGCATTTGCAGCACTACTTGCCTTTTCCATTCATGGTCCTTAGTTCAACCCACATCGCAGATCCACTCAGATTTTTAGGATTATTTCTACTGTGTTTTTCATTGGATAGTTATGAGCAGCAGTGAGGGGCAGAATAGAGCGAGAGACATTGTCTGAGTGACACTACAAGGTTCATCTTCCTTAGAATACACTCCCATATAGACAAAACACCTCTAATAACAGCTTAAACTTAAGGCTGAGGTGACGACAGCAGGAAATGTTGTAACGAGCACTTGTTCCCAAACAAAAAGATCAATTCTCATTTAGATTGCACACCAAAAAATAAAAGCATCCCTAATATAAACATCAATTAAGACAGGTCTACAGCTTTTATTTATCTACGATCTGTGTTTAGTTACTGTACAGTCCTACCTGAATGTTGAGGCCTGCAGGAACCAAATAACCATCAAGGGCAGGTCATTCAACAGGAGGCAGCCAGGCCTAGAAAAGATCACAGTTGATTGAGTCGTTATTCAACACACTGGCAGTAAGTACGATTAAATAGGTCCATGATATGCTAAAGCTGGATGTGAGCCAATATCATGTGTGTATATATAAGCTACTAACCTAATGGGCAGTCCACGTGAATCAGTAGTTCGCAAGACAGTCAGCATATGTAACTTCACTGACGTGTTTGAGGCTGTAAAACCTCCAGCTCAAAATGCTCAAAACTTTTGTTTTAGTTAAGATTTAACTTCAAAAATCGAGATCTCTCAATGTTTATAAATGTATTTTTGAATGGCGTGGGTCTGCGCGGTAGCCCTGCCATTTACCAAACCTGGTTGCCTGTGTCGGTGCTAGCTGTACGCTCTGCTCCGAGGGGGGCACTTTCCACCGGTCCCCGAGCCCATAATTACAGCCAGTGCTCTTTGGCGATCCTGTTACAGCCCAATAATTGATCCTGCGCAAACAACGCCCCGAGCTGCCGCCTGCCATTCTTTCCTAATCCCTGGACATGCATTACTGATTGATTCCGAGGGACAGGTGGGAGATATAACTCAATAGTTAATAAAGCAACAATCTACCCTAATCTAGATTAATAGATGAGCCCAGATCTAGGAACCAAATCCCTTGCTGTTGAATCTATCCCAGGCTCCACTCTCTACCTACAACCACTGCAGCTTTATACATATGGAGGTAAATGGTGATGAACCACACACATGCACATCTTACACTCACATGTCCAAGCAATGCATTTAGTCTGTTAAATATGACCCAACTGTGACAAATGCGACAGCACATACGATGACAACGGAAGCTGTGACGGCTGCTTTTGTGTCTGTGCTGCGCAGAGTGTGATGACAGAGGTGAATAACCCCTCAGTTAGCAAGTCTGTACTTAAATAGATTGTTCCCCTGCAACTCTGGGAGTGCAGCAGCAGAATGACGTCACTTTAACAAAGTGCACATGTACTCAACTTATTATCAATGTGCAGGACATAACTTAAGATTTGTGGTGGGGGCACGAGGCAAATGGCTCCTTTGTGAGTAGAAATTAAATCTATACTCATGAATATTTGAGAGATCACTGCGAGAGAGCAAAGTACCATTTACATTTGTTACCGTCTCCACTGTTACATGTGACTCAGTGTGACAAAACCTCAAGAAGTTATAACAGCTATCTTTTCTGTACTTACAAGGCAGCCAAGAGGATGGACTTCTCATGGACTTGATAGGAAAAGAGGAAAAATGCCAGAGACGAATTGACCTAAAAATGGCAATGAGACAATCAATATAACAATTAATACTCTTAATACTGAGCAGAATGTTTAAATAAATGTAGTTAAAGAAAAAACTGGTTCATGAACATCAATAATACACACAATATGATATAATGTTTCAAATGAAAATGAAGTTTGAGCTGATAAATTATTGGCTGAAAAATAGACCTTGTCTCTCTATAAAAAGAGCATCAGTGCATTTGTTCTGAAATCAGGACCAGTGGGCAGGTTGGGGGGTAATCATGCCAAAAACACTCACCAAGGCCAGTTTAAACTGCCAGAAAGTGGGTTTAGTCAGAAGTCTGATAGAGGAGGGTAGGGCTGCCAGGACAGTGCAGGCAAAACTGGAAAAACAATACAAACGTGCTGATCATCTCACATCAGTTAGGTTAACACATCTTCTGAAAACCCCCAGTGGGAGAGGAAGTGGTAGTACAGTAGAAGAAGAGCAAAATGCAGAAGACATCATGTGAAGTCTGACGATGACAGTGTACAACAGGGCAAGATTTATTTTTTCGGTCAGCGACACAAAACAATCTTCTTTTTTAAATGCTGCCTGCTCTGAAGCTTAGCTACCCCTCGACCCCCCCCCTCCCCAGGCTATGAGGGAATCGACCAAATACTGGCCCTGTCCTGGGGTTACCAGGCATTAGTTTAACCCTTCAATTGTCACCTGCTGGGGGCAGCGGCACCGGAAGAGAGTGACTATGTGTCAGTGTGATTGTGCATAAATGTGCCGAGAGGTCGTGCAGCAAGTTAGTCCAAGGTGTGAGGGCAACAATGTGTTTGTAGGACCATTTGCAGGAATGATAGGAAGCATCATGTGAATGGTGATGGATAGAAATAGCAAGATAAAGAGACAGAAAGACAGCTAGCTGTAATAAAAGACTAGTCTGTGGGTATGTAGTGTGTATGAAAGTGTGTGTGTGTTATGTGCATGTTATGTGTAGGGCAGGGTTTTGTGGTCCGGAAGGACATGGATCACTTTTCACAGCTGATTCATTCTATGTACACAGTACACCCACACCAGAGCATTTAGCAATCCAATGCCTGTGCCAAAAAGACAAGAGTGTTTTTCATTTGTTTGAAATGCACAACAGTCAAAGAAGTCCAACTTGATCCCCGGACTTAGCAGTCTGGCAGAAACGTGTCCATGCTGCGAACATAGGACTCCTAAATTTAGCGGGCCGGGTTATTTAAGCAGGCTCCTCCATGACACAACTGCTGCATTGACTATTTCCCTCGCTGTGATTGCACAGGTCTTCAGCTTTTGGTTAAAGTAACGTATCGCATCCACAGACTTTCTGGGATATCTTGTGAGCTCGCAGGCAGAGACACCGAAGGTTAAATGGAGGTGCCGGTGCTTAATGTTGTCTATGTGCACTCCCCATTTATTTGTCTCCCTCTTCCCTTTCTCTCACCCACTTTATAATACAAGACAATAAATCACGTAATCCATCATGATAGTTTTGTTATGGCTTTGATTTACTCTGCTTCTATCTCTGAACATGACACATGCTTTAGTAGTTCCTTGGGCAACTCAACCTCTTGTCATCACATTTCCAAAAACAGCTGTGACTTTATGTTCAGAAGTTCCTCACAAGATGTTTCCTTAAGGGATGATCCTATTTCCACTCCGCTGGATCACAGTCTTCATTCCCTTGGGCAAGCACTGCTTTCCCAGGAAATGAAAGGGAGTGAAAACAAAGAGAAGAATGATAGGAAACAAAGTGGAAGAAAGAAAAAAAAAACAATAAAAGATAGGGGAGAGAGCGAAGTGAAGGCCTACTGGACAGAGCAGAGAGGGATTACCTGAGGTAGAGCTGAGACTCACTGGACAGAATGGATCTGATCTTTATCAGGATGTTCAAGCTGCACCATGTGTTTGCCACCTTATCCTACACACACACACACACACACACACACACACAAACAAACCACTTTGTCAACTATGAAATGTGTTACATGTCTCAAATATTCAACTCAAACATTAATATTGAAGAGAAGGCAAATAAGTGGCATTACTTTAGGTAATTATTTCCCCACTGAAAGTGCAATAAAAATTCCTCAGAGAATTCCGGGGGGGGGGGCTTTCTATGTAACCCCTCCATCATAAATTTTCTTCCCTTGTCAGAAAAAGCATGGGACTTATTTGTAAACTTGGGGACACAAGGTCAAGTGTCAAACCAGAGCAGTTTCTGCATAAGCAGCAGATGCAGACCAACCACAGAGCACGGCTAAAAAAATACATGAGGCCAATATGTTGAATAATTCTCTGTGAATTCATGGAGAGCAGCAAAAAATTAAACTATATAGTGAAAACTGGGACTGGAACGACAAAAATAATAGTGGTAAATTATAAAAATAATGATCTGCTGATTATTTCATTTATTTATCACCTTTCCTTGTTTATGACAGGAATCAGTGAAAATCAATTTTCTGACAAATTCAAACCTTGATCAGATTTGATCAGATCAAATATGGTGATATAAGAAAAGGAAATTCAGCGAGAGAAAATATCTGACATCTTTGCTTGATTAAAATAACTAAAATAATCACTCGGTTGCAGATCACATGTAAATACTGAAAACATCACAGCAGTTTCTTTCATGCTGAACTGTGTCGGCAGATATTGATTTTATAAATAATCAGACAAATCTGATCTTTATGGTTGTAAATGATATAGATGGTATGTTACAACTTTAATGTCAGCCTCAAAGTACTTGTGGTCTTTAAGCTGTGAGATCAGATGAGGAGGGGCGCGCTGTGCGATTCAGTTGATTTAAGCGCTTAAGCAGTTGTGCAGGGATCAGATGATATTGAGGCCTGAGCCGCCACCGTGCGCCATGATATCACACAACATAGAGACGGCTTGCCTAGATCAGCTTCACAACTCCACTGTGATGATGGTTTCTCGGTGCGGCCCCGGTCTAGAAAGCCTATTTCTGGCCTCTGGTCTCTCTCCTCTGTGCTACAGCTGCTTGCTGCACAGCTGTGTGGATCTTAATGGCAGCCTAGTCAGCAGCACTGGGTCGTCCAGTGTTGTGTTGTCTCAGCCCCTTCCCTCTCTCTTCCCTCTTTGCCTCCTGGCTCCAAATAACCACTGCGGGAATTTTCCTGGACACCGCCTGAAGGCAACACATGAACAAGGAGGGGGTCCCCATCGGCAAATGTAAGGGGTGGGGAGGGGGGGCTCCTACACCTATAAGCTACCATGGAATTTCACAGGGAGAAGCATTTGGTGCCATTTTTGTGAGCAGACAAGCAACGTGAGACGTCAGAATGCAGCTCAGTGGGTAAACTTACAACTGCTCCCTCCCAGAAGCCGCCGGGACCACCAGTCACCAGCCCTCTTCTTCCCCACCACCCCTTCTCACCCCTGTACCCTTGTCCAAAGCTTCTGCTTACGTGCACAATTTCACAATTAGTTCAGGACAACTCGCCCCAGGAGCCTCTCATGCTGTCGTCACAGGGGAGTATAGTGTCTCTCACACCCTGTGTATTATGTTTGCATCATTTCGTTGAACAAATACAGCCGCGGTGTGCGCTGCCATCCGCTCCCCTGGTAGAATTTTCAATTACTTCTCACATCCATGACACCTTGTGGTGGGTGCCACCTCGGGGACTGGGACAAGAACAGGGTTAGAGGGTTTTAGAAATGAGAACTGCAAACCTTGGCCTCCGAGCTGTCAGTCACACATCCCAGCACACAGACACACACACAGTTACTTTACCTCCGCTTCTTCTGTGACAGCTTTAAACACTGGCCTGTCACTCTGGAAATGTTTCAAGTCTCTTTCTCACTGTTCGCTATCACTTTCCTTTTTAATTAATCTCATATTCCTGTTGCTCCTTTTCTCACAGAGGCTGTGACTGAGATCTGTGTGTGTGCGCTATGAAGTGGTCCAACACATTTTCCTAAATGCTGTCCAAAGTAGTGGTCCTTGGCAGGCAACAGTTGTCAGATCTGCTCTGATACGCCTGAAAGTGTAGAGTTGGCCCCACTCATCAGTCCATACAGCTGGAACATGGCAGTGCTATGAAGTGCTGAAAATACCCAATCATAAATTAGATAGATTTATCTATATCCTCCTACTGTATATCCTGAACCCCAACACCTCCCCGAGATAGAGTGAAACTGATCTCCTGACCTTTCACCATTTTATTCCACTGTTTTCTTTGATCCTGCAAGGTATCCATTTCCGACTGGCTAA
The DNA here is from genome assembly GCA_021432705.1 of Caranx ignobilis. Classification (NCBI taxonomy): domain Eukaryota; kingdom Metazoa; phylum Chordata; class Actinopteri; order Carangiformes; family Carangidae; genus Caranx; species Caranx ignobilis. The sequence continues at coordinate 3,431,760 of MU270014.1, forward strand.
GCATTGGAGGGGTGAAAAAGGGTGCTCATCATGCTGAGAGTATGGAACAACGTGTAAGGCATGAGGCGTGCTGCGCAGGTTGTGGCTGACTGAAGAAGTGGTCACAGCCTTGTGCTGTAAACAAGGCCCTGTGAAATGGGGGATTGAACTTCTTGGAAATCTGTCATTTCCTGACTCTTGAGTGATCCCGCACAAATAGGGTTAAACAGGAGTTACAGCATTACTAATAAATCCATCACCAAGAAAAACTGTAATAACAAACAGCCTTTCTCTCTTTTTAATTGGGTTAAAATGAATGAGTCCTCGCTGTGTTGTGTCTCTGAACAACATCCTGTTTCAACAGAAATTACATCAAATTAGGGAAAATAAAGATACCATTCATTGGCCTCTACACTGAAATTTACCAAAGACAGACATTAAAACGAACTAATTAACCAAAAACTGATGTGAGCCCCGCCCCACACATTCTGAAAATAACATTTATAGGGAAAATGTGAGAGAATAGTGAAAAGTCTGTGCTACAGGACCTTGTACTTTAATTTAAGGAACAGTCTTCCTCAACTCCACTTCATTTCAGATAAATATTATACTTTTTACTTGATCATAGTTAATTGACTGTACTTGACTTTGCATATCCTGATTATTAATACTAAATTTGGATGAAAAGATCAATGATAATGTATTATCAAGCCTTTCAAGTTAACCCTATGTTTACCAGCTACAATGTATCAATAATAATGATCCAATAATGTGAAAAAAATTATTCTGACATGTGCGATTCTGCATAATGAGTGATTTTACTTTTGGTTGGTTAATTTTAATGCAAACTGTAGTTTTATTTAGAAAATGTAGAACATTATAATTTATTTTGGAAGCCATACAAATAATTCTTAGATTAATCAAGTCAAAATGCCAAAGATTGCTTGATAGTTATTAGGATTTTTATTATATTCTGATCCGTATAATTAAGGTCACATTTATTCATTAACTCTTTAGAAATTTCCCCAACCAATTTCCTCGAGGGCAAGTGGGCTTAGGCAGAAACAGGAAATGTACACGTGACCTGCATGGCCCTTCATTGTTTAGTCTTTATATTAATGATGTGTCAGGAGATGTTATCTTCTCCCATGTGTTTCTTAAAGTCACACATAAGGTTTGTGAGTAGAGAAAGCTGCTATTCTTAGACGCCTGCATGGCCAGAGTACAATTTTTCTGTGTTTATTTTTGAAAATCACTCATCGTCATCTGTGGTTTTCAGGTTAGGCTTTGATTTAAGAAGCTGCACCATACCTCAAACAGGCCACGAGCCACGGGAAAGATCCTCCTGGCCACCTGCATGGCCTGGCTGGGGTCAGACAGGAAGGGCAGCCAGCAGAGGGCAAAGGTCACCAACACTGTTACAGCAATTCTCAGCAACAAGAACAGCCTACATGAAAGGGGTCATACAGAGACATGTATTACCTCTGAGAGTCAAAGGCTCATATATAGAGAGAAAAAAAAAAACCTGTTTAACTTCTACTCTTGAAAAATTATACTGTAATTATTATGAGTGTGTTTTTGTCACCACAAAGATATACATGTGGACATTAGCGTGTTGTTTGAGTATGTCTGTGTCTGCTGCGATTCCTCGAGGAATTAGTACACACTGTCTGCAAGTCCTAAATTTGGGGTTTGACCCTTGTGCTGAGGAATGTAGTGAAAGCCATGCATCAGCTGAAAGTCTTCAGTGTAGGTCAGGATATCTTGTCAGCTGTAACTGTGAAGCTGCTGGTTAAGTTGCACACACAGGCATAGCTGAGGAGTTTGGGCATGGCGAGAGTGTCATCTGGACATATCTTCCCCCCGGCTCTTCTAATCCAGCTCTCCATTTGCTACTAAATGCCCTTGGTACATTGTTACTAGATAAACAAGACACTGGACACACTAGTAACAACATCCAATCTGATTACGTCAGTCATTCTGCGGCTCTCCTGAGGACACTGCTCACTTATAGACTGACATTACATACTGTATCTGATTTGAGCACTCAGCTGACACTTCCATGTAGTGTGACAAAACAATATAAGCAATGAATGCACAGTTGAATAATCTTAGTTTTATGCTCTTGATTTTTTATTTTTTGGTTTTTTTTAAACGTTGTCCAGTGGGATTCTGAGCTGAGGCATTTTTTTTTTTTAGATGAATATGGATCAGCATAATTTACCAGAACAATGTGTCTAACGGTCTTTGCTTTATTGTGACATGAGATTTAGTAATCTCTGGTATACAATAATCAATTATGTGAGTATCTCGGTTTATAATTTCTTAAAAAGAAAAAAAAAAACTTTTAACTGTTCATCTCCTGCTCTATTTCTTTGGTAACTGTTTTATCAGTGCACTGTGGCTTGACCAATATACTTTAATTTCTCACTGATTTACTCATCAAGGAACCATAGCTTGCTGGTTACTTGTTGCACACAGTAAATAAGCAACTAAATAAATAAGTAAACGGACTTACCCTCTCCCCATCAGACCCAGTTTGACACATTTTCCCAGCAGGTAGCAGAAGAAAGGCAGAGCGTGGTACAGCTCCATCTGTTTGTAGTTGAGAGCCAGGGAGAAGGCCATGGATCCCGAAACATCCCAGCCCAGACCCAGAGCCAGAATCCCCCACAGAGCAAAGCCCAGGCTGACTCCATTGTACCTGATACCATTAAGGTCAATACTGGACTGAAAGTGTCTCTTTAGTGATTTAGAAAACAGTAGCTGATCTGGTTAGTTTCACTAAATTCACTGCCCTACAAAGCCTGTGAGAAATCTCAGATAATCTAAATTTTCATATTGTCACTTAGGACCTTTAAAGTAAATAGATACAATACCAATGAATACTATTTTAAGAGTAGAAATACACTTATACATGAAGGATACTGGAAATGGCCGTAGTCAATGAGAATTAGTCCTGGGTAGAGCAGGAAGCAGAACAGGATGGAAACCTAAATAAACAGAAAGAGCTGTTAAAAGGTGTCAAAACAAAAAAGACTAAATTCAATTAACTATCTGCTCATTATTAGTCTTAGCAACAGGTGTAGTGATTGTGAATGATGCATTGAGAGTTCATCTTCATTATTCCTTGTTCATTACCAGTTCTCCCTTGTGTTGACCAAAGGCAATGCATGCTGGGATTAACTGTTCAAATTCTGTCTTTTTTCAGACAATGACAATGTAACACACTATCTCAACACATTAGGCATTTTCCCTCTAAACTAATTGAACTGTAAATGTATCAAGACCAATTCAAAGGCAGTAACTTGTTGTAATAACATTATGTTTGGTGGACCAGTGCTGTATTCTGTTTTAACAAGGGTGTGTTCCCCAGACTAAGAGGAAAATGTTGCTCATTTGGGTCTTTAGTTGAAAAATACTATTAGATGTAATGAAAGTCCAATGTGTTACCTTTTTCCTCGAGGATCCATCAGTCAGGTAGAAACAGTATAAAACAACAGCAGGCATGTATATCAACAAATCTGCCACCAGAACTGGAAAAGAGGAAGAACCATGTGTTATCATATCTATTTTTCATGGAAATAACAGATTTTCACACTCATGATTTTAAGTATCCATCCAGCCATGTGTCATCTGAGCAGATGTAATTCATTTTGTACCGTTACTGCACAGCAAGTGAAGTACTGTGAGTGGATAACTTGCTGTTATTTTAAGGTTGAGGTAGACATCGTCAGATAGTCGTGGTTGTTTTCACTTTCTTTTTACTATGGTTACTGTACCTGTACTTCGCATGAATAACTTGTGTGCTGGGCTTTCATAACCTCTGGATTTGTGGAGCTCCACCCATTCAGGGTTTATCATCTTGGCTCTGCAGAAACATTATGTCAACAAAGTACTATGCAATGCTCATATTCATCTTATATTCATATAGAATATATGATATATAGTCATATATTATCTCAGGAAATTAACCTGCTACATATTATTTTTCAATGAACATCTATCCAGTAAAATCTAACAGAAACTACTTACATGTAAGCACAAATCCAGCTGTGGTAGGCAGTAAGAGGAGGGTAGTCAAGACCCCAGTAGTTCAAGTCATTGTCAGTGGTATTAAAGTACCTGTAAGAGCACAAAAGTTATGTGTCAGACAAGGGAACTTCCATAGATCTAAGTCTCATTGATGCCCTTACCTCTCTTTTTGATCCTACATCAAACTTTAAAAAAAAAGAGTAGTTCTATTAGGAGTAGTTAATTTTCTATCACTTAAATTGTGCATTAGCTGACTATCCATTTAAAGTCTATTTGTCTACTTACTGTGTATTTTTATTCATAACACCTCATACTACAGGGCACTTTATATCCTTTGTATACAAAAATCTCAGGCTAAACCAACTAGTAAGTAAGCTGTCCAGTATAGTGAGTGAGTGATTGCAGTACAGTAACAAGTATTTTCCTCTGAGTAAAAATATAAAATAGGTTATTAATAGTAATAATAATAATAAACACCTGAAATATGTAGCACAGCAGATACTGAATGCAAATCATGAGATAAGTGTTAATCCTGCAGTGTGATAATTTTCAGTAAAACTATGAAGGATGTGTTTTATTAAACTGCATTAGAGTGTCCATTACAGTGATTTTACTCTAGTCACACAGCAACGTTGCCCTGTTTTACCACGAGTCATTCAAAACAGTACATCACAAATGAAGCTTCAGACTGACCATTCCTGGGGAGGGAGGTTGTAGGTCACCTCTTGCCAGTGCCTTTGAGCTTCATAGTCGCCAAACATGGGAGGTTTCCCCGCCCCTAAGGAAAAAAACATCCACAGCTATCAGTCTGATGAATGAACAACCGCAACAGTGAATGACAGCAAGGCAGCAAACACACACCAGCAGACTGACGACAGCTATTTGAGCCTGTGACTGCATGCTAACCGCTAACGGTAGCACCCTGGTAAAAGTAAAACAACTTTCTGTCTGTAGTTTATATATAAAAAACAAACCAAAGCAACTGGAATAAACAGTGGTTTAGCCATGAAGACAGTTGTAACTTGCTGGATGTAGCGTGTTAACATGAAGCTCCACACACTTCCTACCTGAATAGGAATTTAACGAGACTCCCCATCTCACAATAATGCCCAACAAAACACAAATTGTTACGAGGCTCCACGTTTGCATTGCGCCGGCCGACAGAAGTTAGCTTTTGGGGGGAAAATAAACGATAAAATCCTGCTCATTGAAATAGTTTAAGAATCTGTTTATACTTCCTGTATACGTCATCTATCTAGGCTTCGTTTCACCCTCTCATTGGTCAGTATGCGCCGACGTAGGCGCTGGCGGTTGAGAGGCGTTTACGAACGTTTGGGAAAAAGGGAAAAGGTCGCTTCATCGTTTAATTGACAAGACATCATAACAACGTAGTGAATCAGTGTTACAGCAGACTGAATTACAGTTACTTTCAGACGAGAAATTCGTGGTTATGTTGCCGGTAGTCGTCGTCAATTTTGGTTTACGGTTACAAATCAATTAAAGGAAATCCCAAATTCCCAGCCATAGCAAATGCATCTCCCGCTGAGTGGAGATTGAATGGGAATTGATGGACGTCAGGGATGATTAAACGCCCATTTCTTCAGTATTATGACATTTACTTGTTGAGGCCGAGGTAGCAACGTGTCTCTCGTTTGGTAGCATCATACCGCTCCTGAGAAGGCTTAATAATATAATAACAAAATTGGCTAATAACATAATAGAGAGCCCGGACCAAAGTGGATAAATGCATGCATCAATGACAGGAGAATTTCGGTCTTTCATTAGAGCAAGTAAATATCTCCTGTGTCGTGGTCCCTCGGTTATGATATTAGTATCATAACGCTACCCGTTATCTGTCAGTCAAAGCTTAACAATAATAAAAGTTAATCACTTTGACTCCAGTGCACAGGGCACATTTATACAGCCCAGACTTGTTATGTTTGAGACATCATATGGGTGATGTGCAAATATACACAAAGATGTTATTTAACATTGACATTATTTAACAGGGGCAACTTAGTGTGGTAAATGGGTGATGATGACATAAGCCTAACACATATGGAGCTCACTGAAGAAGTAAAATCCCTTAAAATGAAATTTAAGCCCTGAAAAGGAACCCTATATTATAATTTAACAAATATTTACCATCTAAAGCTTCAAAAGTGTAATGTCACCTGTTTCTTCATTTTGTGGGAGCTGCACGTCCGGTTGTCTCCTGTGTAAGTAGTTTGTTGTAGCCTTCTGTACACAGATGTATGTGTGGTTATAACAGCTCCCCCTTGCCCTCTTCTCACAGTCTAAAATCTCAGCCTGGGGGGCATTTTCTCCTCTGTGACCTTTTCTTCTGTTGACACCATCGTCTTTGTTCCCAAGGTGTTGGGATTTGTTGGGTGAGACTCGTTCCTTGTGGTTCCGGCATCAATTATGCATAAATAATAATAACCTCGGACAACTGCTGATTTGCAATGACACTTTCATTACAACGGCAGCAGCCTATAACTCACTAGTACCCATTAGTTATTAATGCCTGGCCACACCAGCTTTACTTTGTCATTTATTGCTTCATCTCTATGCCTTTTTAAATATTCAGTAACTGCTGTACCTACATTTACTGTCTGTGATCCCCGCCCAGGAGAAGGCTATAGCTTGTGGTAGAGGATGACCTAGTTATTATGGAGGCCTGGGCCTTGCTTGCAATGCCATTGTTGTCTATCATTGCTTCAGTCACGTTTGCTACAGCAAGTCCAAGTTGATCTTTTCTGCTCTTTTGTCACATGTTTCATAGTCAACATGAGGACAAATAAAGACCTAGAATATAATAAGGAGCTTTTTCTCTTGAAAAATTACATGTGCGTCATCATATTATCCTATGATTTACTTGGAAGTACAGTCTGCATTTAGTTTATTGGGATACACAAGTCCTGCCTCCACCCCATCCACTGTGGATATGCAATGTGAGGGCTAATATTCACCATCAGCTCTGTTTTGCCCTTTCTTGCTCAAAGGTCACGTAACACATGAACTCCCTTCCTCACAAAAATGTCCTCAACCACACGTTTATGGGGAAGAGGACCTCCTCTGCTGCATTCGGTATAGGAGCAAGTGTATGCATTTTCACATGGTGTCCCACTCAGACGAACATCACAAATGTCGTCATTTGTCTCTCCCAAACCAGAAATGCTCAGAGTGATTATTTGACCCCTTCTTGTTATTGCATGGGTAAGATTTTAGAGATCTGTTGTCTGATAATCAATTCATCAGTAAAAACCCAGATAAAGGGCTACGGTCAACCTTTAAACCTTTCACACTTCCAGAGCTATGATACTAGTGTTTCATGTCAAATAATCAAATCAGGGAGATACGTCAGTTACAACTGTAATGGACTGCTTTGATTTGGTCTGATTATTTGCATGGGATTGTGTCATTAAAAATAATCACATGAAGGCACTGAGCTGTATATAATCACATAAGTTCTCATGTATTTGCACAAGCAGCTTCACTTGGCTCTGAGGCACTGTCTTCATATGCCTGTATCATGTCAAGAGTAAACCGTGAACACTTTGCCTACTCAGGCCAATTGGGAAAAGAAGGCGTGAACAAAACATAACATTCAGTATCTCCAGTAAAAAAAAAAGAAGCATCTTTTATCGAACTGAATAACACTGAAAATCTCTAAATAACAACAGAGAAGTGCTGGCCTTCAGCACACAGTGATAGCCTTTGTGGAGGTCATGTTCGCCCTCTGCCAATGCAGCACCAAACCAAATCATTTTACTGCACACATCTGTGTCCTGATTGTTGTGGCTCTCCATATCTTGTTGTTAAACTCCTCCCATGACTCCCTGTGACCTGATGACGTTTTCATGCAAAAACTCAGTGCTGCGTCAAACAAAAACGAAACTATACTGATTTTCCAACAATTTGGGACAGATTGACCTGGACATTGCATCTATAATGTGTATTTGAAGGCAGGTATATTAACTATATCCCTCCATCACAAATTTACAGTAACTCCACTCATATGTGCAAAAATACACCTGAGCATTGTAACAAAAAAATCTCATTAAATGTTTCAACGAAATAAATGAATTAGTTTTTTTTTTAATGAAGTTTTAAAAGAAAAAAAAGAGCACAATGTGAATGTCATGTTAATTTACACACAGCTTATAGCACGAGCTGTGTGTCAGCCCGCGCGAGCTCACTTGGTGGTAAAATAAGTCGACAATCAAACACGCGCTCAGGACTTATAATGTTATAGACTGTTAGAGGCTGTCTCTGGAGACCAATATAGACTGTCTGCGGGTGCTGTGTGGGAACCACGGTCCATGCAGGCTTTTCTCCACCTGTGCACACACACGCACGTGCAGCTGAATAGGTCATTATAGAGTGGATGCGCGCGCGTGAGAAAGACTTTTCGCTCTTACAACGCGTCCAGTCAGCAAAGTGTTTTGTTTATGATATAATAACATGAAAAGTAAAAAAAAAAATGGTGCTCGTTTGTGATACAACAGTTTCCATGCAGCGGGCTGAAAGTCTCGAGGCCCACAGTGGCTGTGTGGATGTTAACTGCGACTTGTTTTGAGCGAAATATTATAATTATAAAATATCAGTCTCCATTACATTCAAATCTTCTTTAAAAAGCGCCACTGTCATTGTTGCTTTTATAACATCTTTAAACACATCATATCATTCATATTCAAATACATTTATTTCAATCTGTTGGCCTTTGTTTTTTTCAACGTTGTATTTTCTCGTCATCTGCGACTGAATCCTGAAATTAGATCCTGATTATTAACATCTGCGATTTGAAGTATCTGTGCTCTAAAGATGAATCTTCACAGCAGACGCCTCTGTATGAAGCTATGAAGCTGTGGACATGTTTTGATCCCTGAGAATTGTGGATCAAAAATATTTACCACCCCTGTCGCACGTCATTTTGAAAGACAACGATTAATTCACGATTAAACCAGATTATCGTTTATAGTCCTGTGTTTCCTTTTTTCTCTCTCTATTCAGTTGTATTGACGACTTCTGATGAGATGTATTCAGTATAAAATGCAGGAATAAATTCATCATGTAATTACTGTGTGCACGTGTGAGAGGGTCTTCCTAAATATTTCCTCTCATTTGTGATCTCCTTAATGAAGAGCCAGAGGTGTCAGTTAACGCCCCCTAGCGGCCTGAGCCCCGTCTCCTCCGATGTGTTGTCAGCCTGCGGTATCACCGGGTGCGACAGCACACACACGCACACACACACATACGCACACACACACACTGAGACATCACACAGAGCAGAGGCTGCTTGTAAGTGGAGCCTGCTTGAGAGCATTTCCACCGGAGGCTCTCCTCCTCCAGTGAGACATGCACGAGGCTCCGGGACGCTGCTTTGTGGAGGCTGAACCTTGATCTGCAAACACACATGCCTCACACATGCTCCAAGGGAAATAACAGCAGCAGGCTGCACCACAGATGAAAATAACTGACATTAGTGCTATAAATGTGTTAACTAAGCGCGCGCCTGCCTTTTACAAACATTAGATTATATGAGTTTTTAATTTTTCTAGGTGTCATTTACCCCCCCTCAAAAAAAGACTCTCAAGCATTTCCCTTTTCCTTATATACACCTCAGAGCAACAATGACACTATCTCACTGTTTCCTGAGACTCACCTCTACGGGAGCCGGGATGTTCCACTTTCACATCCACTTTAAATGTCTTTTGCAACGAGAACGTAAATATTAAGCCTCTTGAATTTTTAGTGAAAATAATAGAAAAATATATAATGATAGATGATTCAAAAGCCAATTACAGACCCTGTTATTTCTACATTATTTATTTTCTCTGTGTTGTTATATGTGTCTGTTAGAGACGGCGGTAAATGATGTGACAAATATTGGTATTTTGGCACAGTAAGCATCATATCGGAATCATATTGAACCGTATGTCCCGTGTTACAATTAATAATGATGATAATAATCATATAGACTAATAATAATAATGATGATGATGGCAACAGACCAGTAATAATGGTAATGATGAATGTGTTGAGTAGAAATGCCAGGGTGACATTGGAGAAGCCTTTTGCATCATCAGCACCTTCTTCGGTGTCTGAGAGTGAATTGAAGCAGAGAGAGAGGCTCCTTTCTCTTTCCCATGGGGATCAGATAAATATAGCCCCTATAGCCCCCTCTCTCTCTCTCACACACACACACACACACACATAGTCTCAGACACACCATTTGCTGTTTGTGTAAAAGTGATTAGCCAGACACAACTGCGAAACTGTTACCTTTATAGTAGCCAAGCCGCAGAATATCATGTAAAACGACACGAGCAGTGATGTAATGGTAAATTAAAAGGTGTCTAAACTGTGACCTCTGTAGTCAGGGGATCAAACAACTATCAGTGTACTTGTAGAGCAATTACAATATTTGTATTAACTATATGTATATGATCATGTAGCTCACACCGGTTTGTCTCCACATCCAGAATATGGCATCAGTCAGATTAACGTGTCAAAAGCCTGTTTATGTGACGTCACCACATGTTTAGGTTGGACACCACTCCATCACCACATCAAACATTTTCTGCCTTTGATGTAATTATCATTATTATTATTATCATTATTATCATTATTTTTAGCCTATATATTATTTGAATGTTATGGGTGTGTTATTATTATTTTTTTTTTTCCTGTCATTTCTTATTATCACCTTATTTGGCAACACGTCTCATTTTATTTACAAATTATCCTTCAAAGTTGTGAGTCATCAGTTTTTAAAAAGTCTGATAATGAAGAGTTAATGTGGTTGATTGACCCTAAGTTGTTGCCGTAACCATATAATCGCCTTTTGTTTGTTTGTTATTTGACAAATATAATTAGAATATCAAGTTATTATTATTATTTTTATTATTATAAACAAACATAAAAATGACAAATGTAACTTTTAACATCGTTAAAATGGGACATTATGAATATTTTTATTCCTGAAATTATTAACTAATGAGGGTTGATAAATACTGTTTATAACACTTTTATATTTGTGGTCACAGTTTTATATATATATATATGTATATGTGTCACGTCACGAGAAACCCCAATAAATCTATTAAACCATTTTTAAAATGTTAATAATGAAAATCTGATTTGAATTCTTTCTTAAATTTATTTACAAATAAGTTCAGTTTACAACACAATAGAGCTACATAGAATTACATATATTTGATTTTTTTTTTTTTATTATAAACAGTCTATTTTTTTTCAGAGCTTTTTTTGTGTCTTGTATGAAAAGGAAGCCAATAAAATGGGTCCACGTGAGCTTCCAGTACAAAAAGAAAAATAAAGTGTAAAATAATTACCACAGGTCTCAAACAAACAAGAACAAAAGAAAAACAGCAACAAAAAGAGACAGGTAAAAGTCAAACAGGTAAAATCATTCTTTTTTTTTCCTTTTTTTATACAAATATTTACAAATATTACCTGTACAGAAATATCTCCTTTTTCTCTGTGTGTTTCAACAGTCTTTACATGGCTACAGAGTCCAGTGCTGCCTATTGATTTGTGCTCTTCACGCTTCCACCAGTCCTAATGTCTCTAATAGAAAAATAAGAGTTTATTTGTTGTACTTTAGAAGTCACTGTGAAGGCCATTTGGACACTGCGGCCGCAGTCGCTGAGGGTAAAACGTGTCCAGAGATAATATTTGACGGTACACTGAGGATGGGAGCGATAGCGGCTGAGGTCCGGGTCAGAGACAGGGACTGCGCGCTCAGCAGGGCCGACTGAACCGTCACCGGAGGCCGCAGGAAAGCCTGAGCGGCGCCCGGTGAGGACGAGGAAGCGCTGGAGACCCCGATGATGTTCTCTATACTGAACGACGGTCTGTTGGACGGCTCCGATTTGATCATGGACGCCGTGCTCAGGCTGTTGAGCTGGAGCTGAAGGCTCGGGCTCAGCTGGGAGTTGAACGCTTTTCTGTTCAGCTCCGCCGAGGGCAGGAGAGGGACGCCCGGGGGCAGCATGGGACCTACAGGGGGGATGTAGGGGTACTGCAAAGCCGCCGGATGGGAGTAAGCAGCCGGGTGGATCCCGTAGTGCCTCCCGTAGGGCCCCCCAAGACTGTACGCGCCGAAACTTTGCATCATGAGCGCAGTCTGGTCCCTGAGCACGTCCGGCTGAACCCTCTTGAACCTTTTCCTCCTCCTGAGGAAGCTGCCGTTGTCGAACATGTCCTCTGAAGCCGGGTCCAGAGTCCAGTAGTTGCCCTTGCCCGGGTTGCCAGGTTCCCGTGGGATTTTCACGAAGCAGTCGTTGAGGGACAAGTTGTGGCGGATGGAGTTTTGCCACGCCGGGAACTTCTCCCGGTAATACGGGAACCGGTTGCTGATGAACTCACAGATCCCGCTGAGGGTGAGCTTCTTCTGCGGGCTCTGGAGGATGGCCATGGTGATGAGGGCGATGTAGGAGTAGGGCGGCTTCACCAGGCTGCTTTTGGGCTTCTGGATCGCACCTCCTGACGCTGCGCTCCCGTCGTGACCCTCTCCTTTCCCGGTGCCAGTCTCTCCCTCCCCGGAGCTTTCGCAGCACGGACTCCCTCCACCTGACCTCATCTCCTCCTTCTCCACCTCGATCTCATCTTCCACCTCCTCGTCCCCTGCCTCTCCGCGGAGGTCGTGCAGGATGCCTCCCCCCGGGCTGTCGCAGTCGCTGTCCACCCTCTCCATGCCCTCCTCGTCTCCCTCGCCCACCACGTCGATATCCACGTCCTCCGCCGTGAGCACAGTTTGGCCGGACATGTCGCTGGCTCTTTCGCTGCCTCCAGACAGGGTCATCTCACGGTTTACTCACACTTATTATTTTTTTCAAGAAAACAAAGTCTACCGGAGCCAAAACAACCGAGCAGCCGCGGGTGTGATGTGTAGATGAGACCAGCGCGGTCAGTGCGCACTCACAGCGGGTCTGTTGGACTTCTGGTCGCTCCTGTCAAGAGATCAGATGTCTCCCAAAATCTAAATGTGGTGGAGGCGGCAGCCAGCCAGTCAAGCCACAGAAGAGAAACTTCAACTTCTACAAATATTTCTCCACTCGGTAAGTGAGCAGGCCCGAGCAGAGCGGCGCGTCTTCTTGCCTCGAAGTTGTTTGGAGATGTTGCGACTCGTGCGCTCCGACGTCCCTTCTCGGTGCGTATATTTCCTATAGGAGCGATATTTGGTGAACCAAGTCGAGATGACACATGCTGCTTTTAAAGGCCGGAGCTTTTAAAAGGGCTGTCTGATAGATTACTTTTCCCAGTATAAGATATACTATCAGTGCAGGGCACGTGGTCTGATGACGACAGACGCCCCCTCTCCTCTCCTCTCCTCGCCACCCCTCCTCTCCTCTGCTCTCCTCTCTGTTAAACCATGCAAACTGGAGTTGTTTCATGGATTTGTCAACAATGGGACATCGGCAATGCTGCTTTCCGCTGATTTCTGTGTTCGTCCGTCATAGACCATTTAACGGTGGCGGAGGGAGGAGGAGGAGAAGGAGGAGGAGGAGGAGGAGGGGGAGAGAAAATTGGCCCGCATGATTGAAAGATCTGATGCGCATTAACGTGGCTGCGTAAAAAAAACAAAACAAAAAAACAACCCAAACCTTTAACTTTGCTAATACAAACTCTGCTGAAAGCTGCAGAACGAGAACGACGACAGCTAAGTTAACGGCATCTTCCTTCCAGTTGTTTTCGCCTGTGTGTTGTTGACTTTTCTGAATCACTGTCAGACTGTGCATGCATGGATTTCTCTTGCAGTTTAACAGACAGCAGTTTCTGTGAATGTTACTCAGCGCGTAATATTTGGAGACTTTTGTTTATAGTGCGCGTAAAGGATGACACACTGAGACTTTGTTTATTTGGAGCTGATGTGCATGCCTGGATGTTTCCAGCTTTCACAGCCTCGTTGTGTGTAAATCCAAAGCTGCGAATGCAAAACCCTCAATTCAAGTCTATTTATTCCCGCAGGATTAGCAGAAGGTGGGAAGAATATTGAGCAGCAGCAGCAGCGGCAGCAGCAGCAGCAGTGTCGACAATGAATGGAGAGAATAAAGAATTTCCTAAAGAGAGTTTGGAAGAGGTGCTAACGACCCCGATCATTGCATGTTTTTACATGTGAAAACAGTAGGAAATGCGGCCAGCGGGTGAATGCAAAGAGAGCATTTATTCACAAAGGTGAGCGGTGTAGGCTGGGCTGCAGGGAGAGGATGTCACAGCCAATACAGAGGCTTCCCCCGCGCCGCGTGAGAAAATGTGAGAGGACTTAGTGAAAGAGGAGGCTTTTGTATTTGTGCCGACGTTCAAAGCCGCACCATCTGCTGATAGAGGCCTTTTTTGTCTTTCTTCAAGGCAAAACACACGTAGTTAATAGAAATAATAAGATCCCCGATGTTGCCACGAGCCATTTCAACCTGCGATTGATTTCTATCGGAGGTCTTTTAAAGAGGTTAATGAAATATCCATAATCAACAGCGGCCGGGTTTTTGATGTCAAAAGCTTTATTTGAATAAATGGAAGAACAAAACTTAAATTATAAACGGAGACATCACACATTTAATCATTATTTCTCACACACTGCAGCTCCTCCGTCTCTACTGAAATCACAGCAGCTACGTTTTAATTTATTAGGCTGTTATTATTATTATTATTATTATTATCGTTGTTGTTATTATTATCAGGCTGTTATTATAATAACTTGCAATTGGCATCTCATTAATTAGATATTACATTTAATTAGCCTCTTTAATTCACAGTAATGTTTCAATACGTTAATCTGTATTTGTAAAATCTTCGTGTCTCTGAATGAAGAGCTCATCGGTGGTATTTTAGTATCTCACAGTCAGTCTGCGGCCTCACTCTGATCCTTCAGTTTGGCTTTGGGGCTGCGCGCGCGGAGGTGCGGTGCGGTGCCGCGCTGCTCCCTGCGCCCGCCACCTCCGACGTCTCTGCTCGCGCCGCGCCGCGCGGGATAAAAGGTGGATTAATCAAACGCTATCATTAATAACGCGCGTGCGGGTCAAAGGAGGGGAAACGTGTCTTCCGATTAGACTCGCCGTGTGTTAATCTCTGCGGTGACCTGTGTGATCTGGAGCTCCGTCAATACGGACTACTTAAGCAGATGAAACCAGAGTCTACATCAACTTTTATCCTTCTCATCCGCAGGGAAGGCGCGAGCGTTTCTTTCGCTCGCTGTTTTCTCTCAGGTCAGAAATTAGAAATTGACCTTTCTGTTTGTTTGGGTTATTTTAGGCCGATCGAAAACTGATCAGATGGAATTTTTAACCTCTGCTCAGCTGATTTGACACATTCCTCGCATTTATTCAGTTCTTACATTGTAGCTCATATGTTTTTTTTCTTAATGGCAGATTTGAATCAAACCAAACCTCCAAAAAGCAACAAATAAAGGATCTTCATGACACATGTTTGTATCTTCATGGACTGTGAAGGAATCACGAGGTCATGGAGCCACATGCACCAGCCTCTCTCTCCCAGTGTGTGTGTGTGTGTGTGTGTGTGTGTGTGTGTGTGTGAGAGACAGGTGCAGCCAGCCTCCTTTTAAAAAACTCCCAGAGTTGCAGTGTTGTGTGAAAGGCGGCGTAACTGCTGATATAACCTGACTGCAACAGCAGCGAGAGGGGGTTTCAGACCCGTCCTTCCTGTGATCTTTTGAAGCCTCATAAATCCGCTTTTATACCTCCGCAGTTTGTTAATGAAATGTACGTTTTAAGCACACATGCACGGCTTAGCGCGACAAAACCTTTTAGTATAATAAGCCAACTCGCTCCGGCATGAAACCATTAGGGGTGGGGTGGGTTGTAAGGGTGGTGGTGGTGGTTGGGGGGGGGCAGAGGAGATAGGGGCGACAGCAGCAGCAGCAGCAGGTGATGGAGAGGAAAGAGTCACCACATGTGATCACTGCAAACTACCGGCAAGGTCACCCAACAAATAATTGTGATCATAATAATGTGATGCTCCGGTGATTCCTGCAGAGGGAGATTCCTCTTCTCTCCTGTTACCATCCGCGTGTTAGCTCCTGTCTGTGTGCCTCCCGGGAGGTCAGAGGTCAGGGTCACCTGCGGAACATGGCAGGATGTGGGTGGCTGGGTGGTTGGATGCTCAGGGGCCTTTCAGCAGGGTGGAGGTGCAAAATGTTGCTGTTCATTAGCAGGTGTCAGAGGATGTTAAATGTGACATTGCATTTTTTTGTTTTTAAGTTTGAAGTGAAAGTCACTGATTTGTAGATCAGTGACTTTCACTTAAAAAAAAAATCATGGCTCTGATTTTTTTTCACACAAATGATCGTTGTGTTATTTATTTAAAATGAAGATAAAAGTGCAAAATTTCAAGTTTTTTTTTTACAAGGTCGTCAGAGAAAATATTTAAAAAGAGGCTAAATAACTAGTTTCTGTGTAAGAGGTAAAGGTCAGGACCTTTGAGTGAAGCTTTCTTACACACACACACACACACACACACACACACAGAGGAGCTGAAACACATTTCAGTGTTTGGAGTAAAGATGTTTTAAAACCAGTGTTAAAACGTCTTTCAGGCTGAATCCTTGCAGAGGATCCTCGGATCTCATTAAAAAAAAAACAAAAAAAAAAACATGTAGGTGATGTAGGATTCGATTCGATTATTGGCAAATTATTGAGAATATTCGTTGTAAATCCGATAATGTAGCCTAAATAACAGAGTGGTGTCCGGCCTTGTAGTAAAAAGTCACAGTGGTGCACTTGACTTCGTCCATCAGCTGCTCGTGCTCATTACTTTCATTAGGTGCAGCAGCAGCAGCCTCTAAAACGATATGATCAATTAATGGCGTTGCTCGCGCGCACTAATTACCACCATTCTGTTAATTATTTTACAGCAGTAGCCCAAATCTTCAGCGTGTCACATTTAATAAAAACAAGATAAAAAAAAAGCCTCGAACGCGACACATGATTGAACTCTATTTTCCACAGCTGGATTTTTCACAGCTGGACAGTGTGTGAAGGCTGCAGCAGCGCGTGCGGAGCTCTCGGCTGTTTTTTTCCTGGCCTCTCTCTCTCCCTGTCTCTCTCTCTCTCTCTCTCTCTCTCTCTCTCTCTCTCCTTTTTGGAAATCACCATTTTCAGCCCTTCTCAAAGAATCCACTCTATCAACCTGCGAGTTTCTGTCAAACAATATGATGGAGCTCATTTTTAACCTCCTCCTCCCTCCTGCAGGATCAGACCGAGCCTCATTTCTCCGCCACAACAAAGCACAAAGGACCCGAAATAGAAGACACGGATCTTGTGTGCGTGTGTCTGTCTGTGTGCGTATGTGTGTGTGTGTGTTTGTTTTTGTTGGACGTCCTATCCGTTTGAGGCTTCTGTATGAAGACACAATCCAGCTGCACAGTCACACACTCACCTCTGTCTCTCTCACACCTGCTTCACGTGCCTCACTGGGACACGAAGGTGTGATTTTTATTATTAATATTAATATTATTATTTATTTGAATAATAACGTGTTTAAGTCCCACTGGTTTCACCACAGTGATCTCCCAGAGGCAGTGGTTCAGTCTGCGGCCTCTCTGACCTCATCACTTCACGTCAGAACATCTGGATTTGTCTAATCCATTATTTGGTAGGAGGTGAAATATATGTTCCAGTCAAAACTTCTCATCTATATTTGAGATAAAACTATTTTATAGATTTTTAAATCTATTATTATTATTTCTTTCTGCAGAATCGCACGCGCACACTAAACACACTGTGTTTTGGTTCAATAACAAATAAATATTAAAAAATATATAAAAAGCTGATTCTGCAAAAAATGACTCTTTCATTATAAGATTGACATTTTTGGGGCGTAATTCGTTTTTTATCTCAGTAGAGTTGCAGTCCAACAGCAAAACGTCTCGTCCTCTTCATATAGATAGATTTAGATAATAGATCATAATTTGATGTGTCCCGCTTTGCAAACTTCTGCAAACCCACTGCAGCGTCTCCGCTCGGCCCCTCGCGCCCGTCCATCCCTCCTCTCCCCCGGCTTCAGTGAGGGTGAAGCCCCCGGGGGAAAGGCTGCCTGCGTGAAAACTGTGCTGGTGTGGGAAAGTGACACCTCCAGCTCTAAATGCAGCCGGATTACCATGCCAATGTGTACTTGTTAAGTACGTGCAATGTCACCCAGTTTGTAGGCCTCTTCTTTTCCTCCTCCTCCTCCTTCTTCTTTTTTTTGTCATTGAGATTAAGGCTGGAAAGTTGCACGTCACTATATCACCGCAGCGATTCAGGCTGTAAACGGTGCAAATTGGCCCTATAGCGGCCATTTAACACGGTGTCAAAACACATGCAGCTTGGCTTTGCACCAAATAATTGTCTTGCATAAAACGATAGTAAACAATGTGCTAGTACAGCCAAGGGTGTCGAATAGTCGTGGTAACTGGAGTATGATAAAAGAAAAGGCAGCAAACACCAAACAAAAGTCCATGTTAAATGACACATCGTGTTTCTGCAAAAATCCGAACTCAGTGTAAATGAAACACGATTGATTAATGAAATGCTAATTAAAAGCTTATTATCACTTAATTGTCCCTAGAAATTAATCATATTTTTAGTTCGTTTTCTTAAATCAGGGAAAAAAACATATAACACGCAGGCTGATAAACAGTAAACTGACGCTGTATCCAACAGGAGAAAAACACAACCTACACACGAAAACACAGTGAGACGCTAAAACTATTTAAAAAAAAAAGGGTATAAGTCTATAAAAGAAACATGATGAGTGTCCTCTTCATGTCGCACGCATTTCTTTTAATCAACACCCCCCCCCAAAAAAAGAGGGAACTCTCATTCCCTACGACCCCTGAACTCAATATCCTCCTGCCTATTGATGCATACATACATATATGTAACATCACAGTAAATTACCTGGCACATCGCGCCTGCCCAGCCCATAATAATATTCCCTCACATAATCTGTCAGGTTCTTCACAGAGACACTTTACCTCTCCTCGAACCCAATTAAAGCAATTGTAGACGATGAAGAAGAAGATGATGATGATGTGAAAAAAGCACAAGACTTAAAGAGAGATAGTGTTTTACTTTTATTACTGACCGGAATATAATGTTTAAAAAAAAACTGTGTGTTTTGGTGAGATCATTGTGTGTTTTATTATACTCTGAGGTGTGTTGTAGGCCTGTGTCACCTTAAGGCAAATAACTTCAATCATCTTTAAAATTATAAAACATCTCTCCTTATTTGCTTTATACACACACACACACACACACATATATATATATAAAGTGTCCTTGTGAGTTATTGCAGTGTGGGGAAGTGCGCAGAGCCCACATCCTAATCAAAGTCACTGCGCTGTCTCTTGAAATTAAGGACTGCACCTTTAAATTGTCAATTACTCTGAGGTTAAGTGGACTGAATAGACCCAGTGATTCAAATCAGGTGTTACAATTTACTGTGGCAGACAATGAAGTGCATTTTTATTGCACAAAGGAACATATAAATAACTGTCTGTTTGGTCACAACAAACCCATGGTTTTTTGACTAAATAACATTTTTTTAAATGTAATTTTAAACATTTTAAATGACACATAGACAGACGGCAGTGACTGATTTCTGTGGTGTTTATTAGTTTCCTTTCTGCTGCACACTAAAAGTCAGTGGATACAAATATGGAACCACGTTGGGTGAATATTATACACTAACACAATGACACAGTACCACTAACAGCTACACACTTACTGTGACAGAAAATCATACAACAATCTGGTAACATCCAGATGTTCATATTTACACAAAGTAAAACACACTATGGTTGAGACCTGCTACAGCAATCAGCTCTGGCTCATTGCAAAGTCATATGCACCAGTATGTGTGTGGCCATAAGATGAGTGTGTTGCATTGTGAGCATGCTGCTGAATGTGAGATGCACCACAATGTGAGGCACGACCAACAATCCACTTGTGACAAAAATAAGAGTGATGGGCCAAGTATCCAGATCATCTACTTATACTTCTCTTGCTCATCTGTATAAAGACCAGTTCATCTTTTTTATTTAATGCTGTTTGGCAAACTCACAGCACTCGGTCACTCTACCATGGAGGCCTGATGATGACGGTCGTCCTCCTCTCTCTGCAGAAGCTCTGTTCTGGGTCACCTCCCTGACTGACGTCCTTCTTTCCTTCCTGCTCTGTAACTCTTAGAGTCCAGGTCCCAAAATTTCCTCCGTTTCATAATTACTGAGGCCACTGTGTTCCTGAAACACCCAAAACTTTCATCATGGTTTTACACCTGTGCTCTGGTCTATGCAGTCCCACATCTTTATTTTTCAAGACTGAGAGAGGTCCTTGGACTTCATGGTTTGTCAGACCTTATACACATAATGGTGTCCCTTTGTAAATCAGAGGGCTCCAAACAACTTTTGGACAGACCTCAAAGAGCAAACAGGATTTTTATATGGTGAAGAAATGTATTCAAACTAATGTCCTCACCGCAGTTGTATGAGTGGATCATTAGGTCTGATCAACAGCTGATTAATATTTACTCATGAATATCTATTGATTGTTTTGTTCGAGAAAAGTTAAGATAAACTAAAAATAGTAAAACAGCTGGAAACATGAAATGTTTTGTTTGGACACTGAACAACTAATTGATTTTTTTGATAAAAGTGACAAAAAATATCTGAAATTCAAACAGTATTTGAGAAAATGTAAAGTGCAGGGAGCTTCATCCAAACCACACAGTGTGGCTGTGGAGCTTGGTGTCGGGATCATGTTGATCCAAACCGAGTCACTTCTTAACCCGCTGATTTTAAAGTGTGTATAATTGTGTTAGATCTGCTCATATTACAGTGTTTACTTGTGCTTTTAACTACAGGATTAAACATGTCTGACTAATAAACTTAACAGCCAAACAGTGTTAACACCCAAACAAAGTTACCACCTTCAGCAGCAGCGCTTCAAGTCCACAGTCGGCCACACACAAGCATCAATATTTTACATTCCCTCAAGAATCCTCTTTAAAGATGCAATCAATGCCTCCTATTCATTATCCATGTGTATGTCTTCTAGGTATGGCCTTTGTCATTAAGCAATAATTCTCCCCTCCACAGTCCCACATTACTCCGCTGCTCCATACTTTTACAAATGCCTCGGGGCTATAAATACTAATGAAATCTCTTTGCTTAATTTGATTTTGCTGGTACACTTGCAGTTATGGCTGAACTTTCCCACGAGAGAGGCTGATTGAACACTTTCAAGTCCTTATGGAAGCAGGAAAACATTCCAAAGAGCTGGGGAGATCATTTCCATAATTACCCCGATTGGCAGCCTAATGACCTTCTGTGACAATAAAAAGATCTCTTGTTAATTCCATTTCTGTCGCTGACATTCAAGAGATTCCTATCTTACATGTTTGAGGGTTCACAAGATAACAAGTGTACTTTTTTTTTTCTCGCCTCCCCCCTCCCTCTCCCCGTTTCCAGCGAGCAAAAGAGCAGCCCCATTCAGTTTTCAGTTTTGCCCCCCCCCCAACCAACCCAGTGTCTGCTGCTCTGCTGTGAAAGGGATCTGCTTGTGCCTGCACAGCTCGTCCACCCTGCCCCAAAGTTGGATAATTTATGGGTTGGGTGGGGTGGGGGGGTGGAGATTATAAAGATGGATCTTTGAAGCAATCAATTCTCATGTTGCGTTTTGAATGGTGGGATAGAAATGAAGTGCAGAATAATTAAAAAGATCACAAGTCCCCCCTCGCATGTAATAATGAGTGGCTCCAGAGGCAGTGTTCCCTGACACAGTGTCGGAGGAAGCGCCTTTGATTTGACTGAGAGGACACCCGGTCCGGTCCAACAACCATGCTGCACAATGGTGGGGTTTCACCATTGTCACACACACACGATTGGCTGCATTGCCAATCATGCTCTGTGACTTTTAATGAGCGTGTGCTTGTCCACCCGGCCGATTATAAGCAGATACTGTTGTCAGAGGAAACGGGGGTGGATGAGGAGGTGGGTGAGGAGAGATGGGGTCGGGGGGGGGGTCTAGTTGCTTGGATGTCTAAGTCAGGATGACTCAGAGCTGGCATGAAAAGTGACGGGGGCGGTTGTTTGGAATATGTTTCACAGTGACCACAATGCCCAGAGTGTTGTGTGGATGTTAAAATAAAATCCATCCGTTCTTTGCATATGAATTGGTGTCAAAATGTACCGTCAGCCCTCTGCGTGCACAACTGTGAGCTATTGTTCCCCCTGATAAATCCAACTGAAGCCTTTTTATCCCTCTGAATGTATTAGACCAAATGTGAGACGTGCATCTGTTATTTGTCTGTCTTGTAAGTTTTCTCTTTCTTCCCCATTTCTGAAAATAACAAGCTTCTGGAGAAACAAACGTCTGAGGCCTGCAGCCCACTCACACTGTGTTGCTATGCTGCTGCCGCTCTCAGTACACAGATATTTGTCGAACGGATGGTAAAACAAGACGCTGTAGTCCCTCAATTAGAGATGAGAAAATAAAGTGGGGGGAAAAAGGGGGACAGTGCGGTGAGCTGGTGAGGGCGTCCTGGAAACAGATGGTGGCATATGTGACTACTTTTCTCTGCTGGAGGGAGAAGCATAATGACACCTGGCAGCAGGTTCACATTGAATATCATTCTGCTGGTCACTTGGTCAACTCAACATTGGCACATGACTGCGCACACACACACACACACACACACACACTTCCTGAGACATGCAGTGCTGCAGACGGTAGTTAATTTAGGGTGCATGTCCTCTTTAAAAGGTTTTAACATGTG
The DNA here is from genome assembly GCA_021432705.1 of Caranx ignobilis. NCBI lineage: Eukaryota > Metazoa > Chordata > Actinopteri > Carangiformes > Carangidae > Caranx > Caranx ignobilis. The sequence goes on from MU270014.1 coordinate 3,454,572, forward strand.
CTAACTGGTAACCTTACACTGGTTTCCTCTGCAGTGCAGCTTCAGGATGTCTGTGTGTGTGTCTCTCATCTGTTTCATAACATCTCCAGTAACCCTGATATCATAAATGGAAAGCCAAAGAGAAAGCCACAGGTCGTGCTTTTGAACTGAACACGGATGCAGCTGCGTTTCATTGTAAATATCAGCGAGCTAAGACTGTGAATGTAAATTAGTGATACTGATAATGTGGCAGCCTCAAGCATATTCACAAACTGACTGTTAGCGGGTTATACAACTGGCAAGCTCACAAAGAAAGAGTCTCTCTGCAGGCCAAATTTTTATAGAAAAACTGACCACACCACTGTCACTGCTGGTTGTCTGTTTGTGTCTGTAGAATTATATGGTCTGTAATTTTTTTGTGGTGGTCATTTGATCAGGATGACGTTTTTTTCCCACATCATGTCACCTTTTTTTAAATTTTATTTTATTTTAAAGGAGAACTATACAAGTCCGGTCGCTTTTCCCCTGTTTTGCTAACCTTCCTCCGGCCATGTGCATTTGTTTTCAATGAAGCTGGCGAGAAAGAAATCAATAGACGGGGGATAACGTTATTTATCATATATAATGTTACAATGTGTATATTTGTGAGTCTTATCTGTCATAAAGAAGAAATTATGGGTTTCGGGGTGCATTTGAGTTGTTGTGCTGCTGAGGCAAGAGCTGGGACACCAGGTCAGAGGCTCTGATCTGAGACACTAGGTGGAAGGCAGAGAGCCTCCAATCTCCCTGTAACAAGTTACAAGTCATATATCTAACCATCACAATTACTCCGAAGCTGTTTAATTAAGGTAAAAATGTAGCATAGTTAAGGTAAAGGTCCTGCATAGATCCTTTTTAAAGTGCAAACCCTATCACATTCATTTTTAAATCTTGCTCCATCTCCACCATAACACCTCTGTAAATATTAGAATCAAAGCATAATAAGCAGATGGATGAGATAAATGAGTGTGTATTGGCCTCTAGCTGCATGTATTTCTAAAGGTTTATATGAATTTTATGACAGTAGGGATATATTATTCTTTTTCACCTTCAAAATAAACCAGCAGTCTTCTGCTTCTTCTTCTAATTGTTAATGTTTCTGTCTTAGATGCTTCTGTACTGTGGACAGGTGCTGCATCACAGGATTGTCTTTCATAGGTGAGTCATCTTAAGACCATCCCATTCACACTGAAACTTTCTACAGAATTTTGTGTCACAACTGCAAAAACTCACAAAACTTTCCACTTGTGTGTCAACCTGGGGGAGGGATTTCAAGCATTACATATTCATCTTTCTACTCGCCACTGTCCTGAGATCTGCACCAGGGCCCAGCTTTGCACCATCTATTGGCTAGAACAGGTAATGAAAACAATTGTGAGCACATGCTGTACATAGGTTCTACTGTAATGTGTCACTTACAAAGCATATCAGTGAACACCGTAGTGATTAGTAATGGGTTGACTCCACATGGCGTGACACCTTCAAGTGCTTGGTAATAATGAGAGAAAAAAAAGCTGCACAGGCTGCTGAATCATGCCACGTAACAACATATGTTTGTGCAAGTAATCAAAGTAAGACTTTCCTACTTTACATTTGATTGTAAACATCAACAAGCGAGTGTGAGGTTTTTCTAGGCAGAGGCGTCTGGTTTACTGAAGAAACTCAAGGAGAATCAAGCCAATTGTGCCATTTAAACATGTTACAAAATCATCAAAGTGCTGCAGTTAATAGTTATTTGGCCGGGTTCTTTTTGGCCAGTAATGTCACAACTGAAGAGCCGAAGGGGGAAGCTAAAAAGCTAATGGGGCCATGTGACTGGACTTGAGAAAGCAGCTCAGAACAGCAAATTCAATTATCATGTTAGAATTCTGCATGAAAACAATCTACACTAGAAATTAGAGGTATTCCTGTCAGATGACTCCAGTTAGCAGGGCTAATGTCGTTTGGAAGAACCTTACGCCTTCTTTGAATGTTATCAAATGTTTACAAAAGAGCTTAATGTGCTAAAATGCAATCAGAGAATCTACTGGTTATTCTGCGCTGGCATCGGCACTGAACAGCGTTCCCCAAGGGTGGCTCGGTGATGCATTATGGGTAACAAGCAGTGAATAAAAGGGTGCTTGAGGATAGAAGATACAAAGAGGATAGATGAATATTAATCCTGTTCTTAGTTTTTATTCGTTCGTATCTGTTCACAGTGCGAGATGATGATTTGTTTCTCTGTTCAGCAGCAACAGTCGAGATGATTAATGTCTTTTATTCCTCTGATTGAAAATGATATGATGATATACCTGAGCATATGGCTTTGAATACGCATGCAGTGCACCCGGTCTCATTGAAAGCCCTGCTGCATCTCCTCAGTGCGGAGGTTTGGTTAATGCTTCTACAAGTGTCTGTGTTGTTATGATGTTCACAGATTGACACATTGTTTAAAATAACAATGTGTCTAATGACTGTATTTATAGTCTGTTTGGAGTTGAGATCTTTGTGGCCTCCTATGTGTCTTCATGCTGCATTTTATCAGTCTTCCTATATAACATTACAACAATGAATCAATATTCACAGCAGAGTTACATCATGACTTATGTAACATGAATCAACATGTTACTGTTGATGGAGACAAGAGAAGCTGCTTTTCTTTGCACAGTTAACTTGTGTTCAAGTTAAAATAGTTTAGATGGACGTTGTAACATAAGTGAATATAATCTTTCATTTGCACTTTATCTTGTGTACCTGACTATTAATCTCACAATCAATCTCTCTAGTTGAGAGTTGAATTTTTTTTTTACATATCCTTCTATGTTTCTGTCAGTGATGCACATTTCATCTTGGTCGTCCACTTCTCACGCTCAGTTATTTGGTATTTGTGGCACTTATGTAATGACTACACTTATTATTTCCCCTTTGGGGCAGAATGGGCATTTGGAGGAGGGGGCATTTCTCAGCCTTTGATTCCAGGGCTGAGAATCCCTGTGAAATGAAATGAAACCTGTTAAAAAATCATAGTGCACCCCCAAACAATTTAAAGCCCCCACCCCCCACCCCCTCCCAAATTGTTCCTCCAGCCGGGTCTGCTTCAGGGACTCGTCCTCCTGGCTCCTGGTTTCGCTGCATCCTGCGAGGGGGGCCTTGAGACTTGCGGAAGCTCACAAAGCCTCCATTCTCCTCTGTGTTGCTCTTCTTCATCATCCAGCTCCGGGGCACAGCAGATCTGCTCAAACCCCTGTATTGTCTGGGCAAAACCACATATTAAATTTGCCCTACATAAGCCATTTCATTGAGCTGCTGCAGGAATTCCTTTGCTGGGTCATTCATCTGTGTACATGGTTTGGACACACATTTGAAACAAAGCAAGCCAGTCAAGGATAATATTGAGGAAGTTACATACATTTCAAGACTTGCAGCATATGTCACTTCTGTTCATGCTCTTTTTGGCATCAGAGTTATCAGTGCAGATTCATGCAGCAGGAACACTGTGGGACTTTAGCTGCAAGCGATCCAAAATTTCTCCCTGCAGATGTAATGTTTTGCACTTCATTAGGAATTCTGGATTTTCCCCGTCAGGAATGTCAACTGAATAGAAAGAGAGGGAAACTAAGAGAGCTCTCTATGCACAGCAAACAATTAACAATGAATAATAAAGTGAAAAATCCTGAGTCGACCCAGCGAGTGGTCCTGTGGATAATTCATCAGTGCTGTATTGGAATAGTACATGAGCTTATCCCTTGTTTGCTCATTTTACTTGTGAATAAGTTTTTCATTCCATATCTGCAGCTTCATCTCTGCATCAGTGCAGCGTGGTTTAGCTTATCACCTCATAACCACATAAACTCACAAGAGTGCAGATTTATTAGTCATGCAAAATGGATTTTTTTTCCCCCTCAACATCATACAAGTAGGGCAGCTGTACAAGGAAACACTGTCGACAAACAAACATGAGATATCATTGAGATATAAGAACTGCTGTCACTTGATATGTGATGAATTGATGTTTCGTGGTTTTGTGGTCCTGAAAAGCAGAAGTGGACGGCCCATTGTTGATGATGGAAAATGAGCCAATGATCATATTTTTTTCAGTTATAGTATTGTAATTGCATTGTTCATATATTATTGCAGTATATCTTGACATTTGTAACGTTTAAGTGGGAGATAGCAAGTGTAACGTTTTCTGTTTTTCATATTTCCTGTTTTATTTTGTAGTATCCACCTTTCTTGTCATTGCAGTTTCTTGTTCTCACTTGCTTCCCATCAGCTACACCTGTTACCAATGACTCATCTGGCCCTGACTTTCCTCATAGTGATCTCTGTGTATGTACAGTGTGTCTCTGTTTTCCCAGGACTCCGCGTCAGATGATCGTCTGTTTCCTCGTGTGTTCACTGCTTTCTAGCTGGTTTCTGACTTTTCCAAGTTTCCCTGATTAATGGATTTTCGATTAACTCCATGTTATGTTTGTGTTTTTTGGCTGCACATCTGTGAATGATCTTTTGGGACCGTTAGCGAGGACTTTTTGGTTTTTAAACTCAGCCTTGCCTTCAGTGAAATCTCTTTCTGCATCTGAAGCTTTGTTGAAAACAACTTTGTTTGACTCATGCACTCCCAGATATTCCACACAGGAAGGAAGGAAAGAAAGAAAGAGAGAAAGAAAGAAGGCATTTTAGCTTGCAATCTCATAATGCAATGCTCAGGATGTTATATGAAAAAAATCAGCATTTTACAGCTGCCAGTGATGATGCAAAATGATGACAAGTAGGAGTGTGAAATTTACTGCTCACTACTGAGCAGACTTTGCTCTGTGGTCGGTCTAATTCATGTCTGCAGTAAAATTAGTGCTCAGGTAATCAGACTGAATGTAGACCATGCAGCTTATACTATTACAGCACTGAGGCTTTCTGTCCTGTACTTTTAAAGGGGTCAGAGTGGGAGTTGTATTCTTTAGCCGGTATGTCCTTCACTTCTTGACCTGCATCAGACATCAACAAACTGCTTCACAAACTGTCACAGTGTTGTGTAGCTACTGTGGATCCAGTGTGCATAAACGTCCATGACCCTTGGTTATTGTCCTGAGATTCCTTTCAATTTAGCTCATTAATGGCTCTGTAAACATTTGATTTATTTCAAAGACGCTCCCAGTTACCTTAAATTGTGTTTGTCTGAAACCAAAGTCATCTGACAGGAATTTCTCCATATGCTGCTGCTGCTGCCGCCGTCCACACGCAACTCTAATACAATTCAATTATCTTTGCAGCGGCAACATAACATGTGAGAAGAGAGCAGCTGTGGCTGACCATTATCTTCTCACGTGACAGGCAGCCAGTTTTGTTTGCAGATCAGAGGCATTTTGCAATAATGCATTCAATTTAAGAACCAACTTGTTTATCACTGGCCAAGCAGTAAAGTAAATGTCATTATACTGACTGTGGCTAAACTTAGTGGAATCAAATACCAGCTGCTAACAGCAACAAAAACACTAAGGTTTCAGATGACAGTTTTATTTCTCTGTGCTGTGTTTACAGTATGTTTTTGACTAAAACAGTTTACACAGCTTGTCTAAATGTCACTGCAAGTTTAAAATTAAAGTGAGAACTGTCACTGAGTGGAAAATGTGACATGTAGATGAATGTAAATGCACTGTTTTTTTCTTAAGTCTTCTCTTCACCACAAACTAAATTTACCAGTAAAGAGATTAGAAGCAAAGGGGACGTGCAAAGGGAGTCCACACACAGCCGTCAGCTCAACAAACTTGCACCAAGCTAAATGCTAACGTAAGCACTCTAACATGCACACTGACGATGCTAGCTGCTGAAGCAAGGAGGCGTGGCCTAATTCGGGTCCCTTGCAGGTGATTATTCTACTGTTTAGTCAATGCCTTACATCATCATGTTTGATATTTATGATTCCAGATTGGATAGCCTCAGATGGAAAATACCCACAATAGCCCCTGAGAACAAGCAGACTGTAAAGTGTCACCAACTGGATGTTGTGTATTCTTACAGCTCACAAACATGGCAGCCGTGCCCCTACTTTCCTCTCAGCCAGGTCTTGATATCCCATATTCTTTTACTCTTTTTCCACAGGAAAAAAGATCACATGCTGACAGAGCCATGCAGCTGACGACGTCAGTCGTCATCCATATTTGTTTTTCTTCTGAAGTCACATTTGATCACATGAGTTTCTGTCAGATCTTGTGTCTGTTGAGTGATGGCCACTTTGAAATCGCTATTATCAACAGCAGGTGCGTGGTCCTGAGATATGTCGGGCCAGTAGCTGGTGAGACATTTCATGAAGAGGCAAAAAATGTCGACCTACTGGTAGTGAAGAGGAAAAGTCAGATGATCAGCAAAATCATTAGAGTTCATCCTCTGGTGATCAAGACTGTCTGTAGTAGCTGAGATGGTTCAGTCTGGACTAAAGTAGTGAACTGAGCTTTACCACACTCAGAGCAGGAGCGATCTGCCTCCTCATGTCATCACTATTGTCCTGTTCACTTAAAGAACAAGTCCACTGGGGACCGACGTGGTCCATTCAGTTGGCATCTGTCCCATGTCACAAAGTTCATAGAGCGCTTGTGCCCGTCTGGTGTGTGTCATGATCTACACTGCTGAGATCCCAGGAGAAATATCTGTCACTGCATGTGTGTGTGTGTGTGTGTGTTTTTAATGTGCTGTGTAGTTCTTCTTCACCTTTTGTAAAACTATCAGACTTTTCCCTTCACACCATGCAAACGTTTGTGTTTTGATTCTCTTTTTCACAGTGTGTGCTTGTGTGTGTGTGTGTGTGTGTGTGTGTGGTATCATCTCCCCAGTGTATTCTAGGCCTCTTACTCAACCCTCACATGAGGATGACACAAGGCTTCTGGTTTCACTGTAAAATTAGGTTGACATCGATAGAGTCACAAATGTCACCATGTGGCCACCCTGCACTTCACGACAATACACAGAACCTACTGTAAATGAACCCAGACTTGACTGGGGCCTTTCTCCTCTCTCGTGTGCATCTGTCAAGTCTGTGTCATCGGCCAAAACCACAATTAAATCAGTTATTCATTTCTATTTCAATTTCGATATTCATAAATTTGAATGTTTTAGGTGAAATGTAAGTGACAGCTCCGATTGTCAAAGGTTTCTGTCACTCTGGTCTGAATTTATGAAGCATGATCCACCACATTCAGTATATGATCAGGATTAGTCCTTTTTTTTTTAGATCTTATAAATCCCTCCTTCATATTCATCTTCAGAGAAATTCTCGAGCCTGGAGGTTTCAAACTGCCATACAAAGCAAACCCCAGCAGCCGAGCAGTGTTGCACTGCCGGCCGTGAGTTGTTGCCCCTCCCTGGCCAGATCATTTGTTTCCAATGGCTGAAGGTCTCTGTTGGCCAGTTTGTGGCAGGACCAAATTAAGAGGTGCACCCAGGATGGATGAGCGCGGAGGAAATGAAAGATTGGCGGGCGGGACAAGATTTTTCCTGTTTTCTCTCCCTCCTTTCTCCTTTCCTTTTGCCGCCTTCTGTCAGATAGATGATATGTGAGGGAAATATTATTTGTTCTATTTTCACTGTTGATTTTGTCTTGTCCTCCTCAGTCCTGCTGTCTCAATTTGGATGACAGTGCAGAGAAATGAAGCTAAAGTAGAAGACTTACTTTAACCTTTGTTGCACTGCTGCAGCTTCACACCCACTGAGGGATTATTTTAGTTGCACCAATCACTAAATATTAGACCATTCCCACTGGAATTTGAGAGACTAATTGCACAATGTTATGGTCAGAGTTAGATTTTGTCATGTTCACATTTGGATAATACTCAAATAACAGTATACGAACAAGCTCATGTTTCTTAATTATTATCATTAAATTGCCAGTTTGCAACTTGCTTAATTTGTTTATCTTAGAAATACACTGTCAAATTGAGTCTGAATCTCTGCATCAAGTCGGAGAACGATGTGCACATTGTGTTTCTGTAAAAGGCAAAGACCAAGAAACATGTCAGTTTCCATCAACATTGTAAAAAAAAAAAAAGAACAGCAAAAGTGCAACAACTTCCAGTCAGTGTTTACTGTTGTAGAGCTCTGTGCCCTGCAGAGAGAAGAGGTCTTCACTGCCCTCAGGGTCAGAGGTTACCGCTCCGTCCAGATGAAATACTTCATAGCTTTTAGATTTCCTGCTTGGACAGACAGAGGGGTTAGGTCACCAAATATATATTGATCCAGCTGTCACAGACACACACACACACACTGTCCCACTGAGTGTTGTACGTGAGGGAACGGTTGCCAAAAATGTAATAAACGATGAGCACATGAGTCAGAATGTCATCGAGTGTCAGTGCCAGGTTGGTCCGACTCAGATTCACATTTATATTTATCAAAACGAGATTAAATTCAATGATATGAGTCTTTGCTGTTGATAATTGCGATATTATGTATAACATACTGTCATTAAATACATAATATAGACCTTAATCTTTTACAGTGATAAAAATATGATGTTGAATTGAAAGTGAGTCACCACAAGGACTATTTAGAAGCTGTTCTGGTGCTTTTAACCATAACACTCATGATCCTCCGTAGTAAACAAAGTTGTTATTGGTTTAAAGATGTTGATATTTTTTTTTTTTTTTTTCTGAGAGCACTTCTTGAGGTGGAGGAAAAGCTGAGATAATGATTGAGATTGTTTTTGTGAAAGTCTAGAGTGAACATTCAAGTCAAAGTCCACAGGTTAATGACTCTATCTTTCATGCTGAGGAAATAATCACGCTTTTTAATGTAAAGATTAACAATGGAGATCTGTTTTAAATGAAATCATCGTCACTAATTTACCGTAAACTCTGAGCTACACGCCCGTCACGTATGTACAGTTCTTGTCTTTCCAGAAACAGTGATGGAAACATGTGACAGTGTTGTTGAGGGTGGAGTGACTCATCCAGTGGCTATGAGATCATCCTATAGAGAAGACTCAGCCGTCTTCTCTATAACAGAGTGGCCTATGTGTATTTACCATCAGTGAAAGTGACTCAGTGTCTGTTTCCCCTCTTAGTCTTCATTTTACACCCCTCGACCACCACCACCATCATTACCATCCCCTCTACCACTAACCTTAACTGTCAGAGGGACATCTGCTGATGGCCAATTAAATGCCTTGATTTTAGCCAAAACGGCACAGGGAGGAATTACTAACCAGAGCTGCCTGGGTTTTTCTGTAAATGGTGGTTCTTTAGCATTTGGGGCCCCTGATCGCAGGATAACTGCAGGTCATTTGTATGTTAATGACTCAATGACATGTAGTTAAGTTAGGCGTGCAGCTGAATGCCTCACTGGATGGAAGTGTGCATGTGCAGGGAATGCAATGGAAGAAGAGGATAGATATCGAGTTGATAGAATAGATCTATCTATCTATCTATCTATCTATCTATCTATCTTCAGACTTTAATGTGAGGCGATAATATGTTTCCCATTCTATCATAGTTATAACATGGTTACTATGGCGACTGTAATCAAAGCACAATTAAGCCTGATCATGTATGAAACACCTGCTTAGAGTCGTGGTGGAGTGCGATGCTTGTCGCAGGACTTTCACCACCAACATTCACTTGAACCAGACACATTTCTGTAGAACTGTAAAACTAAAGATTGTCTTAGAGATGATAAACAACACCAGCCTGTTGGTGAAGGATATTCACAAGGATATTTTGAGTAGCTAAACATCCCCAAGCACCTTTGTCAAGAGCGTTTTTTATCATTAAAGTTATTGTAAAAATGTAATACAATGTTTTGCATTTAAGAATAAATTGCAACCTAATTCTACAATCACTCAGACTTTGTTTTGAAAATACCTAACAGTATAAACTAAACTGTTTGTCAGAGAGCGCTGTGGCATTGTTTTTAATTCTAAACAATTCCCACATGTAATTTAACACAGTGCAGGCCTCTTTCAATAAGCACCGGTGCTATTGTTCTCCCCTCCTTCTGGAGCACTCCTAAAGAGAAAGCAGAAAGTTGTGTGAATGTTCTATGCAAATGTTTAGTGTATTAGCATACACAGTTGTAATTAAAGCATAATTAGAGAGACAAATGGTGCTGTGAAGCTCTGCGCCTTGGCTCCGGAGTCTGTTTATCAGCAGCCCCTTGTTTAGTCGGCTAAAACAGGTTTATATGAAACAAGCTCCGCCGACTGCTGCATTAATTGTTATCATTGCCTTGGAAAGCAAATAGGTGCCATAGCACTGCGGACTGTGAGAGGAGAGAGCCGGAGAGGGACCAGGACAAATTAGAGTGGAAAATGAGAGTGTCGAAATTGGAGAGGGATTAGCACAGACGATAATGAAGCAATTAAAGAGTAAGCGCTCAGCACTCAGGTGCCTTTACCGAGCTGGTTCACTCCAGCTGCTTTCAGACGCTCCAATGCAAATATATCCCCAACGGTGAGGGGAGGTAGCACTCTGTCCTAATACATCACTGATGCAGACTGAGAGGAGGGAGCACAACATGACATGCTGCAGCATAATGCAACATGACACAGTACAACACAATCTGACACAACAGGACAAGATCACACATGACTCCAGAGAATCCGATACAGCACAGTGTAAATCAGCAGCACAGCACAACACAATGCATGGTGCCCATGCATCACAATGTTACATTAATAATACAACAACACAATGCAACAGTTCTTGTAACGGCAACACAACCGTGCAATGCAGCAACAGAAAGACATGATGACACGACAGAGGACTGCAGCACATTGCAACGAGAGCTGGATATCAAATCTCTCTCTTAATAGCTGACAATGAATCTTGAATATTTGGTCATATTGATAGTTTTTGATGAGGCGTGGAGATGGCAGTGACTCAGTATCAGAAAATCATGAGGCCAGGCCCAGGCTAGCTAGTTAGCATGCTAACTTCAAGAGAAGGAGGAAGAAAGTGCTTTTCACCTCTGGAGACAAGTCTTGTTGAGTAGAGGAGTGAAGTTCGATGTTGACTGTTTCTTCCAGACTAGTAAATAAAGAGCTGTTTATGCTAATGTTTGCTATGTGACGTCTTTTAGTCAAAATTAGACCATTTCACATTATCACTGCAGTAGACAAGCAATGCTAAAGCAAAAGTACACTACTTCACTTAAACTCGGAGCAGCTTAAGAGAAGCTTGTTTTCTTATTACACTGAAAGAAAGTTTGTCCACCTCCGTCACTTTCCAAAAACACAGCAAACCATGCTTGGAGCTCATTGGTTCCTACCCAAGGGCCGCAGTTACATAGCCTACTTGGTTCAATTTTTGTTGTAAAAATTGAAATAGCTGAGCACAGCGGTTGTCTTCAAACAGGAGTAAATAGTGCATTTGACGGTGACTATTTTCAGCCATGGAGCTGGTACTTGTTTGTTCTGGTGAGTTTTTCCAGCGGCAGTATGGTCTGTGTGGGATCAACTCAGAGTAAACTACAGCGACCATGTTCGTCGTATTTCCAAAACATTCAGTGGTGTCGCTCACTGATATGTTTTTAATGGTTTTTATGAGAGTCTGAGAGGAAGAAGCTGCAGTACATCAGACCGGGATCACTTCATTGTTTGTTTGGTGCGGCTGGGATTTGTTGACAAGGAAATATAGAATATCACAAGACTTGGTCCTAATCTAATGTCTCTATTTTAAGTACGCTTTCAAAAAAATAACTCAATATCTCATAACTCAGGTGAACTATTAGTGCTGTTGGACTTTATATGACAAATCCAATGAAACTACGTCATTGAACAGTGGTGCAAAAAATGCAGCGGAAAACACTATGCAATCCAGTACAGTTAAAAAAAAAGGCAATAAAATGGTTGGACACAACTTTGCGCTTTGGTTTAACATGATAAACACAAAAGTACAGTTGATGTCGATGTTGATGTTTACAGATTACATAAATGTTTTTGTTATCGTCTTGTAAAGCTCATCTACTACTGATGAGTATACTATAATGATTCTTGACCATGAGATCATTTAAGACCTCACATCAGTGCAGCAGGGAGGAGGACGATTCGCACATAGTGATCTGGTTCAAACTCACAATGTCCCATCATGACCAGCCGAGGGCTAACGAACTGTACTTTCACTCCTGTTCAGTTTTTTTTTTAATGTAGCTGAAATATTCTAACTAATATTCAGGAGAGTCGACCTGACGCTGCCAAACGATGGGAGGAGAGACAGTAGGAGCTGGAGGTAGGAGGAAGAGAGGAAAAAAACTGAGAGGAGAGGAAGGGACGGGGGGCTGTCTATGGCGATGCGAGACATCCATGGTTGGGGGTAATAAAGCCCCTCTCAAAGTCAACAGTTCAGAAACTCCTTTGTCCTCCTAAAAGAGCTTTTAATTTTTAACACAAACTTGCACTTAGGTATGCATGAACTTTGGTAAAATCCTGAGACATGTGTATAAAAGGGTTTAATAGATGACGGTCATGTGCTCTGCTGCCGGGTAATGATGTCAGCCCCTCCATCTCATTCCCTCTCTGCCTCTCTTTTGGCCTCTTTGATAGAGGAGGGCCTGATGTAAATTTAATTTGGAGTGATGTATGGCAGGGACGGGTGAGTGAGTGAGGATGGGGTTCTGGGTTTTGGGTGGTGAAGGGGGGAATGTGATGGGAAATTGGGGCTCGTGAGCGAAGGTGGAGGTGGCTGTGTTTGATGGGATGGAGGGGTGAGAAGGTGGGGTGACGGGTGGGAAGGTGGGAGGGTGTGTGTTAGGAGGGAAGGGGGGGCGGCAGTCAGGAGTCAGATAGGGTGTCTGAAGTGTCTCTGTGGGGGGAGCAGCTGGATTGGGGCGCTGCCACTCTGCCAACACTGTCGTCTTTAAGCAGGATTAATGACGACGAACGCCCCCCGTTACCCCCTCCACGTACGTGTGGTGGATCTCTCTTACAAACGAGCACTGCCACACACACACACATGCACACGCTCCCACCGCTTCACACACACCCTGTCCCTATGGCTGATTTACATAGACATGCTCAGCCCCCGCCATGCCACATTTACCCTCAACAATGCGGAGGGGAGGGACGATTGCTTTTGGTTCCCAACAAGAGGGCAACATCTGAATGGGAGGAGGCTACACACTCCCAGATTTCGCCTCTTCAAAGACCCCCCCCAACACTCCCCTCCCTGTTGTCCTCTTGTCTCACTTCAAATGAAGTGGACAAATGCTGAATCAATGTTTTTAGTGTTGCTCATCACCGTCTTTATCCCCCTCTCTCATTGTTTCCTGGCAGATTGAGAGCGTATTGATGGCCATGACTGTCACGAGCGTGGCTATCAAGGCCTCCCACCCCCACCCCCTCTTCTCTTAATGTCCTCTGGGAGTTTGTCCACACTCACACCAACTGGAGACACATTTGAATAGGATCAATCTATATGATGTTGTATGTGTTGTAGAAATCTCTCCATCCTCATCCTGCATTAACGCTGCAGGATTTTCCCAAACAATTTCTTGGTGTGCAGCCATCATGGAGAGGGAGATGAAATCCAGAGCCTATCTGTGGGTTTAATGAGTTTCTGCAAACGATTGCACCGCAGATTATCATGGGGTTATTAAACAAAACATGGAAATTGAAGTAATCACATGTAGAATGCAGGTTTTTGTTTGAGCAATAAGACCTTTGTTCATTAAGTTGAAATTAGTTTGGCGATGCTCAGTGCAAAGAGACCTGAATCCACTCTCTTTCTCATTTTTATTGATCCGTCTGAAATGTCATTTTAGCATCTGATCTCTCTCTGGTTCTGCTTTTTTTTATATTTCTCTTTTTCTTTTTGTTGATTTTCTTCTTTCGTAGGAAAACCCTCCCCCCCTGAAAATTCAAGACCAGCGGCACAACTTGGTAAGAAACTCCAGAAAGTCTCATTTTTTAACCGACTTTTTCGTTAAACTGAACATTGAACAAACACGGAGATCATTTCAAATTCCTTCTATTGACAGCCTCATCATGATCATCATCATCACCATCATGATCATCATCATCACCATCTCCAGCTCCACAGTCTGCTGTAATGGATGCGATGTAGGGGAGGATGAGCAGGGGCCGAATGAATAGTGAGTGGTATTCATCAGACCAGGGGGAAGCGGCAGCCAAGATCCAATTATATATATTCATTAAGTGATAATGATATCATGGTCTTTTAACTGAGAAGAAAAGGGAGCGTAATTGAATAATAACAGTTGTACAATCCCAGAGGATTGGACCCCCCCCCCCTCCCCTCACACACACAGATACACACACATTCCCACCACCACCACTACTACTACCACACAGACCACAGACACACACCCCGCCATGGTGACCCCCCGAGGGGTGGGGAGCAGGAGGGAGGGCAGGGAGGGTGAGGAGCGAGGATTGATGGAATTCTATTACTCCCTGATAGATTTATTATGAAGGCCTGAGTGGACTCTCTGCTCCACTTTGTCACTCACACTAATCAGCGAAGAGGAGGGAGGGAGGGCAACTCATGCCCCGCTTTGTGTGTCCCCACCCAACCCCACCGCCACCACCACCACCGACCCCTCCCCTTCTCCTGCCCTCCTGCCCATCACCAAAGACAAGGTTAGAAGCTGTCTGACAGGCAGACGCGGCGGGTGGCCATTTTGGATCCCCGTGAGTCGAGAGATCGCCGTGGCAAATGGGCCAGCTGAGCTCCCCTGACCTCCAGGGTGAGCCCTTCATTTGTTTATTAATGGAGGGCCATGTGCAACACCATAAGGGTGGCGTGTCATGTAGAGATCAACAGCTTTTGCATGGCGGCCCGTCCTGACCGCTCGCTACACCTCCATGCAACCCCCCTCACAAGCGTGAGACCAAAACAATTTGTAAACACTTAGCATTGTGATGAGGCACAAGGTCACGGCCCCGCCTCAGTGTACACTTGTGTGTGTGAGATGACAGGAGGCAGGTGAAGGGATGGAGGGGCTCAGTCTGTTCACATGCAGCCAAGTTAGTGTTAACTCTCTGTGGTAATACTTAATTAACCCTTTTCCAGAGTCTCTGCAGTGGAGGGAGCAAGAAATCATGAGCTTTAATCTGAGCGACTTTATTTATGAGAATAAAACTGAGGTTGAAATGTAACAGAATCATGTAAACGTGAAATCTTGTGTCCATCATTGGGACTGATACAGCTTGACCTCTGCAGGTGCAACACACTTGCCCATGTAAGAAGGTTTAAAACAGTTTTACAAGAAGTGCATGTGCATAATAAAACATTAAATTCAATACATGCACGATATTGACCACATTAAAAAAAATGTAGTATGTAATCCAAGAGAAACCTGTGCACTCCTAGATTTAAATAAACAAGGTCAGGGGCTGTGAGGGAGAAATATCAATACTGCTGCCTCCTCATTTTAACACAGTTGGTGATAATCAGCTTCTGTCCTCACATCCTTTGTTTCCATATAGTTTTAATGTCAGTTGTGCAGCGACTCACCTGCAGTAATCAATTTATCCATTTAAAGAATTTGTTCAGGAGGTTGAACTGCTCAGTGATTTCAGATATGTTATCTGGGAAATGAGAGGGCTCAATTATACAGTTTGTGTTTGCGTGTGTGTGTGTGTTCTGCAAAGGCTAAATGTGTAAGTGTGTGTTCCCAGATACCAATGCTCTACACAAAGAGATAGAGATAGATCATTATGCTGGGTGGGTCTAATCCCTGGATTAGTGAGACTGACTGAGGGAAGTTCATTGTCGTTTCACTCTCATCAGGCTACTTGTGTTTTCTGTTTATTCTCCTCTAGTGTCAAACAGCTTGTCTCTTCAGTGCTGCAAGACAGATGAAAGAGTGCAGCTGCAGCTCATGTTTGTTTTCCCCTGAGCATCATAGCTAAGAAACTCTAAAGACCTGTGAGAGCTGTAAGTGTCTGTGTGTGTGTGTGTGTGTGTGTGTGTGTGTGTTCATGTCATTCATGTTAAAGACTTAACTCTCCCTCCTTCCCCTTAAAGCATGAGTTCCTTGTCCTCACTTTATCCAGACACTGAATGAATGAAAGTGAATCTCTGTTGCTTTTTTATCCACACAAATCCATGTTAAGTCATTTTGTATAACATTTACTGTGTTTGTGTGGTTAAACCCTCTGTCTACCCTAGAGGGGGTGGGGGGTCAGCATGGATTCAAAACACGACTGCTGAATGTAGGGAGACACTGTTTTTAAGGTTTTCCAATACAGCAACAGAAACAACCAAGGACTTCCTTTAAATTGTATTCATGATAAAAAGCATACAGATGTGAACAACATCTGTACTGTTGTTGGCTGAGTTAGAGCTCTGATGGTTTTATAATATTCAATTTTACATATTTATGTTGATCATGCGGTTTTTTTTCTAACTACCCACTCATTTACCACCATCACTGTTAATGTTGTGGAGTAAAGCGTGTGATATTTTCACCTGAGTTGTATTAAAAGTAACAGAAAATGAGACAAATCAAGATATTAAGAGATATTTAAAAAGGAGACCATGTTGACTAAAATGGGTTGATGCTATTCATAGATGATGTTCATTCGGTTCTTTGCTGTGAAAACAGCGAGTGGTACTGGGTTAACTGAAAATTCAATTTTTGCATTGCACATGCCTTACTGTATATGCTCAGGGCAAAATTTAATGTTAAGAAGACTTGTGACTTTTATTTTACACTGCACACACAATCAAGTAGCTTTATTTAAACACCCCATAATCACACATTAGAGACTGGGAGAGCGAGGCCGAACTGTCTCTGAAGAAGAAATAAGAGCAGCTTTTTGCAATCAGCAGCTGACAGGAAGAGAAAAACATTCAGAGTCATTTTTCAACCCATCCTGACCTGAGTGTTGTTGTTGTTTGAGCCGCTTGCAAACAGTTTGATTTGTGAGTGCCTGCGTGTGTGTATCATAAGTAGATATTTACAGTGCATTATTACTGTTTACATAGTTGATCCATAGGCCGGGCCATATGTGTGTGTGACCACCCCCGCATGTTGTGGTTGATTATGTCCTTGTTTACACGTGGAGCCGATGTGTTTTTGTGTTATCTATAAGTACACTCAATGACTGTAACAACGATCTATGATGTAATTCAGTGTGAGACACTGACCAGGGTCTCTGTTTTACTTTCTCTGTGTGATGTCACACCAGGGCCTGTAAAACATACTCCAACATATGTTTGATGTATGTTTGCCAATCAATGACTGGGCTTTTCCCAAACTTCTTCTCACCAAACGTCAGCGCCTCCCTCGGGTGGTCACACACACACACGTTGTCTTTCCACTTGGCTGTTTACACCCGTGCGCCTTTGATACAAACGTCTATTTGTTTTCTGAGGCCTCGGCCTTGTATACCATGAGGCAAGATAAATATTTTGAAGCTTCATAGGGATAAATAATTGATTTATGTCACACAGCAAAGCACGACATCCCCGCCTCACACAGCCTCGGCAGTGCTTTGTTTTGGGCTGGAGTGGAACTGAGAGGACAATAATGTTTACCCTGGTGGTATCGCAATTAACAGAAGAAAACAGCTGCATACATGCATCCGAGGCTGTGTCGAATTAAAGAGCGATCGTGAACAAGTACAACTCTGGCTTTTGTTTACGTGCGGCGAGGGAGAGCAGTAAACAGAACTGGGTGAGACGGGTTGAGTGATATGGTCCCTCTGATGGGAGAGCTGCAAATTGATTCACACACATGCCAAGATGGTTCAGATAGGTCTGTGGGTCTGTTTGTCATGTGTCCGTCTTGTTGTCTGTCTCTTTACCTGTTTCTAACAGCCCGGCTTAATGCTCCTTCACCTATTTTAAATGTGTCTCTGTCCTTTCAGCTTCTCCTCTCCTGTCTCTCTCTCTCTCTCTCTCTCTCTCTGCTTCTCTCCTCCACTGTCTTCCTCCCTCCCTTTCTCTCTCTCTCTCTCTCTCACATACACATTCACACACTCTTGCACAGAAATTCTCATTACCTCATTAGCAGAGGCAGCTCTCATTTAGCTCTTTAATGACGGTTCTAGATGAATGGGCCTGGTGGTGATCCCAGTGCTGTGACTGGATTAGTGATAATGACTGATCTATGGGAAGTGTGACAGGCTCATCTCAACTCTCCCCAGGTCTCATCCTCTAGCCTAGGGCCAACCAAAGTGAAGTCCACAGGCCAAAATCTGCTCCTTTATGCGGCTCAGGTCTTCTTCAAATGGCCCCCGTCGGCTCTTTTGCCTCTGTGTGGTGTAAAAGGGATTACCTGTGGTTGTCCTGTTTCAATGGACTTTTTGTGTGCGTAAAAAAAAGTGTGATTTTCAGAGCTAAAGTTAACACAGATGTTCCTCTGTCACATTTTCATCCTCTCTGAGCAGGATCAATTCAAGTTGATGATGATCATGATGATCTGTGTCACTCTCATATGATGTTATTGTGATTTTAAACATTTTCCGATATACTATGTACTGCAATAACATATTGTGACACATTCTGATTTATCGGTTTTAACTGCAAATTATGTCCCAAAAGGAAAACTTCGTCAACATTTAAATCATTGTTAGTCTTGCAAAATGGGATTGTCAGCAGACAGACTGAGGCTGAGCAATGCAATCATAAAAACTAAAAACTTTAATTTGAAGTTGCAATTTACTAAAAAAAAAAAAAATCAATACAATATTGCCACACAAAATATTTCAATGCTACACAGTATCGATTTGTGTCTTAACATCTAAAGTATATGTGTATGTAACCCTGAAACATGTATGTGGAACTGCACAGTTTCTGCAAGTGAATCTTTCTTGAATGCCTTACTGTCCATACCACCATTATACCTCATTTTTTAACCCTGAGGCCGCTGTTCGATCCCCTACAGTCGGCCCGTAGCTGATCCATCAGGCCACCAGTCGGCCCCCAGCCTCCACAGACCCAGGGCCTCCAGTCTACGACCACAGGGAACTGGGATCTCTGTCTGGAACACCCAGCAAGACCACTGGGAGACCCACAGAGGAGCAGCCAGGCTGGATTAGTTCAGGCTATTACAGTGCTTGAGGTGTGTATTAAGACCTTATTGAGTCAGACTTGTTAAGTAACACATTTTCTGACATCTGCACTTTAGCCGGTCAGTCTGCCGATAACTGAGTTTTTGTCTCGGAGCCCTCGCTGTCTGTGCTGTTACATAAAATATTAAGAGCAAACAAATGCATCAAAGAAATGTCAAAAATAATGGCATTTAAAAAAAAAAAAAAAGTACATAAAGTTAGCTGAAACAAAAGGAGAACTGTAGAGGAAGTTACCTGAGGCAATGGGGCTCACAATAGATACATTAATATACAATATAAAGACACACATTGTGTTACATTACCAGTCTCTATTCCCTGAGAACAAACTAACACCAGTGAGACTGACGCGTCCTGGTTATTCTCTGTTATTTCTTCTGAGGATTTCAACTTTTTTACTGTCACTGTGACATCGTGGCAAAAAGTCATCTCCTTTCTTAAAATTAAAATGATAACATTATGACAACTTATTAAATGGCACATATGCACATACGTCCGTCCATCCTGAAACACATGGTACTAAGAAAAAGAGGGTGTCATCATTTCTGGTTGACTAGTTTTCTTACATGTTGGCACGGCCATGTTGCCGCACATCTTTAATTTCAGTAGTCACCATCTCAGGTGCTCTGTCGTCAGTATCATGACTCCACCTCCTCGCTGAAGTAGAAAATGAAACGCGGCTTAACTTCTAACACAGGTTCTAATTTGCGGCCTTTTGTAGAAGTCTCATGTATTAAATTCAATTGCCATCCTTTGATGAAAAATGAAGAGAATAATGTTAATAAAATACGTTACCACTGCTCCTGGTGAAGTTGAATGTTGAAAGGCTAATGCTTTCAAAGGCTAAAGTTTGAATTACATTATTAAATTTGACCAGTCTGGTGTTTTGTATTGTATTTCGGAAAAAGTCTCAAGACCTGTTTCTGAGAAATCTTAAAAAAGATGCATTTACAATGAATTGATAAAGACGCCGTGCAGCTCTGTTTGTTTTGAGTCTTGTTGCAGTCTGATGTTCAGCATCCAGTCAGGAGGAGACCGGGTTCGATTGCTTCATCAACAGAGTAATGGAGGCTGCTTCTCATTCACACCCTGCAACCAAATGTCATAAGCGTTGATTTTCTTTTAAACCGTGATCACAAAGGCTCTCTAATCTTCATCTTCATCATCACGAGGTTATTAAAACCCAAACCATAATCTCTTCCGTGACTAAACCCAAGCAACCAGATTTAACCATAATGTCAGATGAGCAAATGGTCATAAGAAACATTTTGGCCACGGTGATTTGTTACAGTTTTTGGCAGGCATTGACAAACAATGCTGACTCGCTGATTTGGAACATTTGATCAGAAAACACTAACATGGGTTATTTTGGAAAGCAAATTTAAGATGGATGACTTTTTCATAGACTCAAGTGGAGGGAGTTCACTCAGTCAACATGATACAAGTATTACTGGAAAACACAACTAGTTAGACAACAATTCAAAGCCATAATATTGATTTCTTTGCCAATAATGACTATCATTTAGATCTACACTGAGCTTAAGTTGCAGTTGCGTGTGTTAAAACCTTAATATGACTCAATATATATGTGCTATAGTGACATTGTTTAATATTAATTGTATGTTGCTGTGAAATCTCTGCACAAAAGATGAATGTGATGATCCCAGTGCAGAAACTGGGATCAAGTCAGGAAGAATTTTTTGCATGAGAGTATTGCACATATGCATGTATGAGAAAGGGCCTAGCTGTATCAGAGTGTCTACGACCATGTGGAGTGAAGTCTGGGGAGGGAAAGGGAGAGGGAGGGAGGAAACGAGGGAGGGAGGGGGGTGCAGATAATGTAATACCCCCTCCCCTCCTCCACCCCTGCATGTTACCCCACGGTGTGTGTGCCCAAGGCAGTGGGCGCCCTGGCTCCTGTGACTAGTGGGTTTGCTCCCTTCAGCAGCACCACTCATCTCCCTCTTTAATGTCATTTAGCTGCGGGGTGGCCAGCGCCTCACTCGCCCATTAATCCCATTCCAAATGCCATAACATTTCCCAAAAAGCCCCTGCTTCTTAAAGCCGATAATTAGAATGTCTATTTAAAGTTCACCGCTCTCCCTTGCCATTATCAATTAAAAGCCGTTTAAAGCAGATCGGTGGCAATCGTCAACAAATTAAATCTCTTCCTCGCTCTTTGACGTAAAGTCCAGAATGTGTAATAGGGGTCAAGGAAGGAAACTCTGCAGAGAGAGCAAAATCTGAAAATTTCCAACCGGTTCCGCCGAGTTAAAGAGCCGCCTCCGTTCACTGGCTGTAGATGCAGTATGTAGAGAGATCTTTGGAATGGCTATATCATCATGTGATATAATTTGATAAAAGGAAAAATTAGATGCAGAAAAGAGGCCAAGTGAGGTTCTGATTATGAAAGCTTGGGGGGAAAAAAGGACAGTAAGTTCAGCTAGTCAATAATGCAGCATACAGGCAAGAAAACCCGGTTTTTAATGGAATATAAAGCTAATTAAATCCACAATCAAAGCCTCACATTCTTCTCCCCACCTACTGCATCTGTGCAGTGAAAATTAATGTTTTGGTAAGTGGCATATGGTATACAAAGATCTCATTAGTTGGCTCCGTCGCAATCCTTTGTCATGTCCTTTGAAAGATGCTTTAAGGTATACACACAGTTTGTCGCGTGATTAACAGGCAGCAAAAGTGAAATATTTGCTTTTTAAAAGAAGAAGAACACACTGGAAGCAGCGAGGAAATGTACGTCTGAGGTTTTCATTTGGAGGCATCATCTCATTACGGGCTGACGGTGATACATTAGTGTCGCACGCAGGAAAAGGATCATTTTCCAATGGAAGCCCAAACCTTATTGTTGGGAATGTACCATCTGGATCTCAAAGGGCTTTGCTCCCACATCTATCTTCTGTGGGATAACGCAGGAGTCGGCACGGAGAGGCAAGACTGATTGGTGATGAATTATGTATACTTTTAGCAAATTGTGATATTTGTCTGGCAACGTGATGCTGCATATGACATACCCAAATCATAAGCTTGAGCGTGTGGCAAATGAGCATTTCAAGGCGTTTAATGTTCAGACATGGCCTTGAAAGCTGGAAAGAATACACATTTTTAAGTCTTACTGCATGCATTCATTTTGACCAAATCATTTTAAAACACACAAATTGACTTTATTTTTGCATCTTCCTCGTATTCATACTGCAGGACGTTTGTCACAAGCCTCCTCTGTGTCCGGAGGAATAACAGCTCAGGAGCTGTAAGCTGTAAAAAAAAAAAAAAAAAAAAAGTCAACATATTATAACATTTTGATGAATAACTTTTTGTTTGCTGTGCGCATGAATGCAAATCCCATTATGTTTGATGTCGCTCTCAGGGGCACAGAGTGTCCCCTTGTTCCTCCTACCTCTGGCAGTGACAGGGTGAGCTCAAGGAGGTGTGCCCTCTAATAAAACATTTATATCCAGCAAAACAGCGTGTCCAGCCCCAGCCACAACACAGGCTTTGACACCGGGGGCTCTTTTGAAGTTCGCCACCAAGATTTAGAGGCTTTTCTAAGGGGGGCCCATTGTTCAACGCTCTCCTCCCTTAACATCCCCCCCCCCCCGCATTAAGAAGCTTGGTGCTAAAGTCTCACAGTAGTCTGCAGCCACTTCAAAAGATGCCCCACATGAAAGGGCCTCGCCTGACCCCTGCCCAGTAAGTAGCGGCTAAATTGGTGGAATCGAAAAGTGGGGTAATTTGTATCATCTCAGTACGTTACTACACAGCCAAACAGGAAGGTCATGCCTTTATGCCGTGGCCTTAGCCCCAGCCCCATAGCAACAAGACATCAATGTATCATCAGTTCCCCCAAAACACCGGCTTGCACTCTTTCAAAAAGATGCATGTAAACAAGGCCCGATTGTGGCTAGACAATTAGCCTCCAATTGTGGTGCATAGGCGTGCAAAAAGAAGCAAAGTGAGGACAGGAAGTGTGTGCGTCGCTCTTTTTTTTTTCCGACTCTGGCACGGGATAACTGTGCCGCTTAGCCTGGGAGATAATGTCTGATAATGGTAGGCTAATGATGCTTGGGCTGATTGAATTAGCCCAGAGGCCCAGCGGGTCAGAGCCTCAGAGCCTATGAGTGACTCACCTTCCCCCTGCAGCTTCACACACACACACACACACACCCTCCTGGGAAAGGCAAAGATCGGTGCTCCCCCCCCAGGTCCCAGTTTTTACAGCTCAACCAAAATTCTCATGGCGCTAAAATCAATGTTGCCATTGTTGGGGCCAAACAGCACGTCCTGACCATGGCCAATGCAAAGAATTCCAAGTGGCAGGGCCTGCTGGCCTGTTGGGATCTACAGATTTGATTATGAGGAGGGCCAACGTTGTTTTTCAAGCCTATCACATAAAGAGAGTCTTGTTCAGCGTCAGGACAATGGGACCTCTAAGTGGCATGTGAAACTGACCCGACTATGTGCAATAATTCAAGCCTTTGATTTGACAAATGTTTTTGTGCCTTCCTCCACATCTGCAAATACCTCCACTTTTCCGCACCCGCTCTTTCTTTTTTTTTTTGCCTCTTTTTTCTTACTGTTCCAGGAAGAACTGGCTTACACAAGATTTAACTCAGCCAATGGAAAAAAGGAGGGGTGAAAATGAAAAGAGCAAAAGGGACTTTGGTGAGGGGAGGAAAAAAAAGAAGAAAAGAACTCATCATGTTGGAGAGAAAATGTTGGGCACGCAGATAAGTTTGGCTGTTTGGCTTTTGTTGTTTGAATTAAAATAAAGGTTTCCTTCTCTGCTGTCACATTATATTAGTGGCAGCTGCAATGGCTGCTATCAGGCCTGCTCCTGGCTGCAGCTCTGTGTGGAGCGAAGCTGACGGTGTGTGGAAACTAACACAGGCACTGTGCTGTGACCGCGTCACCTGCAATCAGGCCCAGCAGCCAGCCAGATTAATCATGACAGTAGGCAATATTTCCAACATTATTAGAAGAGAAACCTAATATTTTGGGACATCAGGGATCCCGGTGCCGGTGTCCATCAAAGTGAGAGCCTTCATTTAATGCTCCTTGGATGGGTAACCCTGGCACTTAACCCCTTTTAGATATTCCATCTCTCTCCTCTCCTCCTCTCTCCACACACACACACACACTCACACACAGGCACACACATAGGCACACATACAAACACGTATACAAGCTGATGGCTTATGATGAGCCATCCCTCCCAAACAGAGGTGATGCATTTATTCCCAACACAATTTCTCACTGCCATTACGCCATGTTTTCACAAAGCCAAACAAGAAATGGTACACCTATATCTGCCCCGCAGCTTCAGTCCTATTTGCTGGGGATTGTGCAAAGGGCTGTATGGGGTTAGTGAAAACAAAATGGACCTGCCACACCTGCGTACATGTGTGATTGTGTGTGCCAGCTGGGGGTGTGCATGCATGTGTGTGTATGTATTCTTTACCGGTGTGTGTGGCGAGTTATGTCTGTTTGCAGTGTGTTGTATCGTGCATCCACTGCCACTTTGCCGTCTTTGTATTTTGTTTAAGCGTATGTATATATGTGAGTGTGTGTGTGTATGTGTGTGTGTGCATTGAGTTTGATTTGATGTGATGGCGTCTGGCGTGTAGTGTGTGCAGGTGCTGTGAATCGTAGAGATCCTAATCGTGACCCCCCCCAACCCCCCTCCTCTGTTGCCAGGACGTTTCACCCCTCACAAGGTCTGTCGATGGACAATGTGTTTGCATATGGATTAACAAATGCTCACACACACACACATAGAAATTAGGCACAGACAAAAAGCTGCGTAGTGTGTGTTAGTACATATAATGCTGCTCAGACACTTGTGACTATTGGAAAGTGTCAGTGTGACACTGTCCGAGGTTCACTGTAAAATATATAGACAACATCAGTGAAATGAGGAGCCTATGAGCTTAAAAAGCTTCTTTGAGAATAGATACCTGTGTTTTCTTGTCTCACCAAGTTCGAGTTTTCCAGAGATTTCAGTTATGATTCATGATCTTCCTCATGTCCCTATGACGTCATGGACTCATAGGTTTACATTCCTGTCTGTCCACTTTAAGGACTTATTATCTGCATTTACTCACAAGCAGGAGAGCAAATCATCTAACCACATGGTCCACTGAATAGCTGTTCTGCAGCTTTTGATTACATAACATGTTCTTCATGGAGTTTGTTATAGCATGCAAAGCAGGTTGCTGATTGGTGCATATCTGTGATATGTTGAGCTCATCGTCAATCATTGGTGGTTTGATTTGAAAGATAATTTGTAGTTTCAGTTACTGTCCACAGCTATTGGCCTCAGGCTTAGATCAGTAACATTACTGACGCCAGTCACCTGCTTTTAATTCTTTGGCTGGCTGGTTTACACTGTATACACTGTCCCTTTTAGCAGATATGGGATGTTTTACTTGAGCATTTACAGATGAAAATCTTTGTTTTCTTCCACTTCTGAGAGCCCTGCATATTTGATCTAAAAATATCCTCTGTGTGGTTTCTATCCGTTGGCCAAAATTGAATACTGGCCAGTCAGGCAAATTGGCTAATGTGATTTTATCATCACTCAAAATCCAGCTATTGCTGCCCTGCAGACTGTTATTTTTCCAAGCAACATAACTTTTGCAAACACTTTTCATGCACACATATCATCGGATGAATTCTATTTACATCTTAATTGAAGCTGAAAGTCGTGCTACTGAAACGTCTCCAGGTTTCCTCACATTACTGAGGATTAGTTTAGAAACACAAATACAAACACGAGTGACTTTCACGAGAGCATCATGGTGCCAATTTAACCTACAGAGCTGAACACCACTGAGCACTTCACCTACCAACTACAGTCACTCACTGACACTATTCTTTGACCTGCATGTGCTCTAACAGCCTGTGTACATTCACTACAGCGTCAACGAAAGAATGACATATCAATCATATTGATCCCAGAAACAGTGCTGTTTATTTGCTTGTCAAAGGACTCAATTGGCAATCAATGCACGGTTAGTTTCATTTTGCTCATTGACTGACCCCCTCATTCTCAGAGCCTTGTTTAGAGGAGGAAAGGAGAGCGAGACAATGTTGTCCTGTTGGCGTGTGCCTCGGCTGTTTCCATCAGGGGGTTTGGGGTGCCTAATACACCATGGCGGTCCCCCATTTGTTTAATTTGTAAGGCTCTGACATCAATTGTTGAGCTTCATTTGCCCCGTCGAAACGTCACATGTCACCGCTAATGGGCCAAGCTGTGGGTGTGTGCGGTGTATGCATGTGAAGTGTGTGTGTGAATACAGAGAGCCAGGGCCTTGCATGTTTGTATGTGCACGTGTGTAATTATGAGCTGGAGAATGCGTGGTTTGGAAATGCGTTTAGTTTTCATCAAAGGCAGCTGATTCTCCTATGAAATTTATTTTTTACTTATGAGAGTAGGCAGGAATAGAGATGAGCAGGAACGAGAAGAACATAAAGCTGCAGCTGGCGGTTTTGTAAGAGTTTAAAATGAAGGCTGTCGACTATGTTCAGTGACACTTTAGTGAACTTTCACTATTATAGAATATTCTAGAAAACAATCAGACAAAAGAAAACAGTAATTGATGGTCTCAGATGTAACACATGGCCCAAGAGTCAGATGAGCTACAGACTCACATACACAGACTAGTTATTATTGACGAGTTATTTGCATGTTTTTGTCTATTTGTCACAATTGCAGCACGACACTGACATGGGCGCAGTCTTCGTGCAGCTATGACATGTAGTTTGTTAGTGAGGGTGCAACTACAGTGAGATTTATCTCTGTGTTTACTTCTGTTGAGACTCTAAGACAAGAGTTTGAGTTTATTTCTGTGGCACTGAAGCTTTTTTGGAAAGCTTGCACTGCTTTCCCAGATCAACAATAATCTTTTGCAGGGGCCCTTTAGTGTCACTGATCTACACAATGGGAGGCGGTCAGTAAATTGTTGGACTAAAACACGACAAATGCCAGAGTCTCCCTTTAAATTGTGTGAATCAACATTAATCGTGCAGCGCAGATTGATTTCATACGAAGTGTAATTCCGAGGGACTCTGCTGGGCTGTGTTGGACAAAAGAACAGATCATTAGGTTCTGCTGTTCTGGCGGTTCTGAACGAATTAATTGTGTTTAGTACTCAATGGACCTTCATGAGAACTCACATTTGCACAGATGCTGCGTGTGCGTGATAATGACCAGTGTTCTGCTTGCTGCTGGAAACGATGACTTCAGAGAGGACTGCCACTGTGTGAGTCTTCGTCTGCTGCTGTGGTCCGTTTCTTTCCTCAGGCTGCGGTGACACATGCACACACAGACGGACTCTATACTACCACACATGAGCATATGCATGCCAGTATTAATATCCCCGCCATACGTACACACACACCAACACAGAAGCACGCACACATAAAACCATTAGTCAGACAGTGATAAGCAAAGTGCCGAGATGGACAAACAGAGTGAGTGAAGGCCCACGCACCACAGTGATAACCCTGTGCCGCATGACTCAATTCAGGGAATATGCCCAGTCACATCAAAACATGCTCTTTGTCACCAGGCCGCGAAAAACATGTTTGTCATGTTGCCCTCTGAGGGTTATGTGTTCCCCAACTCGCAGGTCCAAGTATAATTATTCAGCAGCTCAAAGGCCACCATTCATCTTCTGTGATGGTAAATCATCGCCCGGAAGTGATCTAAACATGACCGCGAAAACCTATCACAGAATATTTGAAAGCGAGGCGGGGGAGTTCAGGGGCATAATTCTGTTGTGAAGGGCTAATGCATTCACACCCACACAGATTGACTCACCCTGACAAAAGAGGCTCTTGTTGTCTATTCTAGGCAGCTGGGCAGGATGGCGAAACTTGGAATCCTTTGTAGGCCGGAAGAGAAGTCCGTCTTTGTCAGATTTTTACAGAGTATATTTTACCATACGCCTTTGCACGGCCGGTCAGGCATTCAACGTTGCAACAAGGCTAAAGAAAGTTTGCATAGATTAGCAGTGTTATTGCAAATGTTGAGCCCACTTATGTGTTAATCAAGCCTTTTTGAAATGCAGGCCTTGTCTGTGTGTGAATTCTTCTTCTTCTTCCCTTTTTTTTTTTGTAAACCATCTTCTGACACCGAGGCTGTTTATCTTTGTAAACTGCACACAGGCAAACTGTGAATGAATGAGGCCCGTTAGCAATAGAGTGAAGATAAATCAAAGCAAAAAGACCAGTTTGCCTTAAAGGTAGTTAAAAGAACATTGCAGTTTTGTTTCTCTTAGTCATGTGTTAAGAGCGGGACTCAGCCAGTCAGTGGAAATGAGCAGAAAACAAAGTGACAGAAAAAATGGAAATATTATAATATATTAGTAGTAATTTATTAGTTCTCCTGAATGAGACAAGATACTGTTTTGCAGGGAAAGAATTCCTGCAGCAAGTTCAATTCAACCCTAAACATCACATCCATGTGTAATTGCTGAGCTTGTCTCCTTCTTGTTTCAGGCTTTCTACAAAGTTTTAGAGTCTGGGTCAGAGGTCGAACCGTGAACCTGGATTTGTGCACAGAGATATTCTTACATGAACTCAGAGAAAGGCCTTCACCAGACAGTCGGTATGTAAAAAGTGTGTCTATGTAGTTCTGGCTTTATATCTTGTACCATAACAGGCAGCAGATTTGCATGTGTGAATTATAAGGTCTGCCGTGTCTAAGACAAGATATGTGCTCCCACCTCAAAGATTTTTAGATCCACTCACTGAAGCTGGGACGTGAGAAGTTTCTGACCTGTAAAGAGGTCAAGGTCGTCGGAGCCAGAAGTGCAGCTCAGTGCAAATTTCCAGCTTCCTGTACAGCGACTCTTTACAACACTGTCCCCTCTGTGTTTGATACTTATTGCTTGTAGGTCAGAAACTTTTCATTTCCTGGTTGTCTTGAATGCACTAATAGATAGGGAGTATCCTGGCTGCCAATCAAAATGAGCCTTTTGCCCTCGGCTGGGTGGAGATTGTTGCAGTTGCACTGAAGCATTCTGTTTAGTTATTCAATTACCATAAAGGCCTGTTACCTCAAAACAAGTTTATTGAGTTATAAAAAAATCTATTTTGCACAAAGAATGCACAGATATGTAAAACCTGAAACGCTGCCAAGTCTGTGACCTTTGGAATATTTTCACCATCAGGTTTTGGATTTTAAATGTGCAGTGATTTGACTTATTCTGGTGCAGAGGGTTTAAAGAAAGAAAGAAAGAAAGAAAAAGAAGAAAGAAAGAAAGAAAGAAGACACATGGAACTGCTAATATGTCTCCATAATAGATATGTTTTCCCATGATGTTCTGCAACAATTTTTCCTCAGATTCGATTAGCTTAATCTAATATTAGTCTGAACACCTAACATTTTTCATTGTCTTCTCTGTAATTTCTCTGGAGACAAAGAGGAGAAAGAGGAGTGTGGAACTAGCGACAATCTGCACAGGTGTGTGTGTCTCTGTGGACCACAGGTGTCTATGCATGTGTCACTGTATACGTTATGTGCTGTGAGCATGTGTTTTCCTCAGTTTTCCTCTGTGTACACCGTGTTCTATATAAGAAACAAAACACACTACTGGCTGTCACAATGCATTTAGCAGCTCTCATCCACGGTGAAATGTTTAGTTACTCGGTCAAACCTCTCTGGCACAGGCCCAAGTTGCAAATGAATGTATAGCTCCTATGCACCTTGGTGATTTGTAAACCAGAGGACTGTTTAAATAAGGCATTTAGGCAGTGGTGTTAATCTACCAACAAAGGCTCAGCTGTTTTTAGCAGATGCAATGGCTGTCAAGAGTCTCGGCTGGAAGTGCATCCATTCATGCACAGCTGAGTCGCATCAGTCCCTTACACACAAAACACACACACACACACATTCACAATTGGCCACAGATTTTTGGCTGTGATGATGCTTTGGCATTCGAACTGTGATCAGTCTGAAGACATGAGACTTAATGTGAGTTTGTGTCTGAACTCAGACACTTTGAATTCTGCCTTAAGTGTGAAATAAGGCTGTGTGTGGTCTGGTGACATGTCTCTGCAGAAGAGGATGAGTTTACACCAGCTATTTATTTTCTGGGTGATAACAAACCGTAGTGTGTGTGTGTGTATCTGAATAACCCACAGAATATATACACTGACTTCATTTTGTAATTATTCCCATAGAGTCAGAATACTTACAGATGAGCAGCACATGACTTTTATCAGATGTACTCAGATATTTCCTCCTTCATTTCAGCTGACTTATTATTACGTTAGGCTATATGATTTACTGTTCTTTGCCAGCATTTTGAATGGAGTGCAACATATTGCTGTTCTTGTGACTTATATTTATGTTGACATAAGTACGCTGCTGTTCTAGCTGCTTTTTTTTTTTTTTTTATGAATGGATGCAGTAATGTGATACCGGAATGAAGAAAGCATGAAAACAATTCAATCTTCAAAGTGTTTCCATAAGAAGACCCATGACTTTGTTGACTTTAAATACAAGCTGTACTTGCATTTGCTGTCAAAGAGAAAAAACTGTTTGCAGCAGTTCATGCTGTTAAGTTTATTTTGATTACTTGGACAGTTTGAGGATGGCATTAAAATCAGATCACCTGAAACTACACAATATACATTTTGTGTTCTCCTAAAATGTGCAATGCGATTATAAAATTCCCCGGACTGACTTGGTTGCATAATGTAGCAACACCCCAACAGCAATGTTTGTTCTCTCCTCTGGTGCTTCAGTAAATATAAATCCTGCCTTGCTGTGTGTTTGTGCATCCAAACTTTCACTGAGAGGATGTTACAGATTGTGTTATAGCAACAGTTGCTTTTGATGTGATGATCATGAATGCAACCTTTTTCATGTTTCTGCGCTTCTAGCAAATTAGCTTATTTTGAAATCAGCATGTTTCATATTAAAACCACCGGTGGCAGAAAATTCCCGCATTTTTCATCCTTTTAGTGACTGGCAACAGATAACAGATAACAGAAACAGAAACAGCCTATAAGAAGCACAATGGCTCCTCTTCAGCCGGACTTGGCCTACATAGAGCTGCATGGGCCACTCGCTGAAGTGATAGCACTTACAGATGTAATTCCTCTTTGAACAGACTTATTTCTTGAGAAAATACCACATATATTGGATTTGAACTTGTGTTAAATTCAACCACATGGACTGCACAGTTTCATAATGATAATCAATTGGATTAGTGTTGTGCCTTGTCCGTGGTGCTGACAGAAACATAGGGCTGATTTAAGGCGAGGCTGTGAGGCCTTGTGGGCTTGTCACATGTTCCACAAAGTATATGAATCAACTTAAATAATCTAATAAGTTCAAGATTGGATTAGTGCTTAGAAATCAGAGCGAGATAAGCCTCAATTGTGACACTAAATTTCAGAGCTGATGTGCTCCGAGCCACGACGATGAAGTTGAGCACTTTCACGTTTGTATATCTTAAGAGTTTAAAGCTTTTGACAGAGCATACAGTGTCACCCATTGTTGTTGGTATGCAGCACAGCTGTCACTGTCACATCAGGTAACTTCAGCTTTAATATAATATTTCCTCAAAGTGATCAAGTGAAGCACTAGGAAGAGATGCAACTGGAGAAAATGGATCCCATCACTTTTGTTTTTTTTTTTTTTTTACATCCCTCTTTTGACTCTATATATAGAACATGTTTAGTCTTTCCATTGCGATTTATTGATAGAACCAGGGAAACTGACTGTGTGAGACTGTCCAGATGATTTCTTTGGTAATGAGATGGAAAAATGTTATCTCCCTCTGTTTGGGTCATAGTAAATGTTTAGTCAAAGCAGAACACTGAATGGAAGTCCAGTTTTTTTCTGAGATGATGAAGATGGAAGTTTTTGTTTTGTTTTGTTTTGTTTAAATATAATAATTGCTTTTTGTGTTATCTATCATAACACAACAACATAACATAATAATTCTGCCAGGATATAAAGAGAGGATGCAAACTTTTTGAGAGTCAGTTACTTCCGCTGACATGCTAAAGGAAATTCATACCAGTTTGACACCCCAGCAACACAACATGTGCCAAAGTGTGCCATACCAAGTGAAAGGATATATATGTGAATGACTGGGAAAAAAAGACAAAGAGAGAGTGAGATTTGCACAAAAAGTGCTTCATTTGCTCTCTCCATGGTCTCCTCTGTCTTGGCCCTCTGAGCCAGACCCTACACCTCCAGCTGTGGGGCCAACGTTCAGAAAAAAGACCCTAAGGTGTTCTTCTGATTGATCCAGCCAACAAACAATGAGGACTGTGTGTCCTGCGCGCCGTTGCCAACACAGTGTAGGTCAGAGAGCTCGCCATCTTTGCTCCCTCTCCTGCAAACAGTTGACACATCGTGATGAGTGAAAGGTGTGCAGCGAGTGAGGCAGCAGGAGCAGCATGGTGGGACTGATGGTACGTGACAGAGAGGTGGAGAGAGAGCTTTGTTTGGGTCTGAGCGTGTTGCAGCGCTGCCTAATTGAAGGATGTTTTAATGCTGTCGGAGGATGGCAGGTTGGAATAATCATAGCTATTTGTTTGCGCAGCAGACACCCCGATTGACTTTTAATGGCTACAGCCTGTGTAGCGTTTCCAAGAGCCCTGGTGAATGTGACTTTCATTACTGTGTGGAAAACATTCGCTCATCTCCTCTGCTCTCTTCTCTTGGTTTACATGAAGATGCTGGATTGTGCATAATTGATGAGACAGCAGGATGGCTTGTTGGTTGAAGAAGTTCCCTCTGACTGCAGAGGTTTCAGGGTCTGACTCTGATTACTAAATCTGACCATTCAGGAAATTGGGCAAACACAAATATCTTATGAATCAGAGTCAAAACTCTGCAGGAATTTGCATCGCTGTCTTACCGTAAGGTCCTCAATTTGTTGCTCTATGTTGACTTTATGGTTAATTTGCACTGAT
Source organism: Caranx ignobilis (assembly GCA_021432705.1). Classification (NCBI taxonomy): domain Eukaryota; kingdom Metazoa; phylum Chordata; class Actinopteri; order Carangiformes; family Carangidae; genus Caranx; species Caranx ignobilis. The sequence continues at coordinate 3,487,543 of MU270014.1, forward strand.
TAAAATATAATATTCTCCTCCATTTCCTCAAGGAAGTCTGTTTTTTAGGAATTAGGTTTCATACATTTAAGTCCTATGTTAATATGAGCATTATTCTCAGTGGTTTGGATTATTGGATGTCTTCATTTTTGGTTTCAACTTCACATTAAGTAATTTAAATAAATGGCAAAACTGTTATTCCCTCTTCCTCTGTCAGACTTGTATTCACTGAGGGGATGCTGCCATGTTCTCACATCACACCAATTAATATGCAGTGTAATGTCAGCATAAGAGCATAAGTGCACACATTTTGATATTTCCCACATTTTATAACTCCCATTGCTGCTTCCTGTTAATTGAAACTCAACACATGCTCCACTTTGTTTGAGAATAAAAGAAGAAGTCTGGCTGCGTCTCTAGGCAATCATTAACGTGCTGTCTTTAAAAGGGGCACCAGTTTATTCATTGAGAGATAAGTTTTGCCTGACCTTCTCTGAGGCTGGGTCAGGGGTCACACCACTAAAGGGGGATATAAAGATGGCCGCTGCTACTGCTGCTGCCACCTCTGCTTCTGCCCCGTCTTCACTTCAGCCTCCAGGGCAGAAACTTCCTGTTTGCCGAATTAACAACAAAAGCTGCCTTGTTATCATGCATTATTACTACCTAGCACATCATAGGGAGTCATGAAGTCGGGGTGACTGGGTGGGGGTTGGGCGAACAGATCCTGTAATCCACAGCTGCAGTGGGGGGTCAATTTAGCTGGAATGGAGCCCTTTTTTTTTACTCCCCATTCCCCCCTTTAGACCCTAATGGGACATTGATCAGTTGATGGTGGGAGGAGGGTGGTGGAGAGAGGTGCTGCTATCTCCTTAAAGATGTAATACACAGTTCTCATCACCCTGGAAAATATGGCCTGGTGTGTTCATGGGAATTGGGAAATGACTAAATCAGTGTGCATAACGCTGCATGCCACACCATCCTGTAAAAAATTACTCATTAACTGAAAACTTTTTAAATGAGGTAAACTATATCCTGGGTTTTGTTTTGAAAATAAAAATATACATTTCTATTGTTTAAATTAAATTCTAACATCACAGCACAATTGTACTAGGAAGCTTGTGGGGACACACACACGCACACACACACTGTACTGGTGTTTAATTACATTAATATGCAATATCAGTCGTTAGTAGCTCTTTAATTATGAATGAAGATGTAATGACACGACCATTAATATTTAATTAAAGGGCAATAAAGTGTTATTTGGCAGCATTACAAAACTAGACACTAATAAAGGAATGTCTTTAGCCAGTAATTATCGCAGACAGAAGAGCCTTGTGTCTCTTAAAATTTCACTGTGTAGAAAGGTAAATCCAGAGGACGCACAGAGGTCAAAAGTGTGTATAAATTTGTGTGTCGACGACGCTGACTTCACACTTGTCAGGTTGTGTGAGATTAAAACCCACAGAACGGCACTAAAGTGGAACAGCCTGATCGAGCTGCAGCCGAATGTGTTATCTGTGCCTCCTACCTGCTCAATGCAAAACACAACATGACAGCAGCCTAACAGATACAAATAACAGGAAAAAGAGGCATGAATGGGGCACTATAGAAATGGAAAAATCCCACTGGAACAATGAATATCCTTTCATGGTAGCCTCCAGCCAGGTAAACAACACTCTGGTTCAACACAGTCAGCTTCTCCAGGCACTAAGAGTTCAATACACTATATATTGTGGTTTACTTCTGTTCATACAGATAACATTTGAGGAAGTTTTCTGTGATGTTATTCTCACTCTTGCTTTTCTTATTAGCCTCTTTTTGATATAAGTTGGCATCGCAGTGTATTTGTAAATTCTCAGAAGCAGTCAAAAGGCCAAGTAGGCAGGACTGTGTCCAAAGTTTGCCCAGGCAGGAATGCATGATGCCAGCAGGCACAACACATTTCTCAGCAGCAGACACCCATGTGGTGACATTGAGATGCTAAAGCTGTAGCTTGTTTACACAAGTTTCCCCCTTTTCTCCTCTCTGTAGCCACCATTTAGTCAGACAATGGGCACAATGTGGCCCTCATCTGTGAGTAGGCCGGGCTGACAAGGCGAGCAGTCAGCTGGGGCACTCTGGTTTGCTCTGGAGTGGATGTTTACGTCAGTGGGAGGAAGCATTGTTTTAACCTACAAGCCCATGATACACACACGAGTTTCTGAGCAAATGAAAATGTTTATGATTATAATAAACAAGTATTTTCACCACAGCCTTTGATTATTTTGTTTGTTGCCACGAATACTCTCATTACACTGTGGTATTTCACTTCATGATTTCTAATTTCTAGCCTGGCAATATAACTGTAAATTTAAACATATATTGATCGACTACAGTTTTGAAGTTTACTGGGAATGACAATATTTGGGGAATTTTTTTTAATCCATGGCCAATATTTTTTTTGTTTTTGCTTTTTCTATCTATATAGATCATGCATAACATGCAAATGTTGGAGATAGTGGTGGTAGAGTTGGTTTTGCTTTTGCCACATGGTTTAGTGACCAGTGTAGATGAAATCCTGTGTACTAAACAATATCTCCAATGGTGGAATGCAACATTAACCTTGACGCTTGTCTCTGTAACATTTTTTCCTCTACTGATGCTAGCATGCTAACAAGCTAGCCCTAGCTTGTCTTGTCACTTTCTGACAACAACTCACTGTAGCTTCAAATCTGCGCCATAGATCTATAATGTTTAATGGCAAACTTCTATAGGACGACATACTTCTGCATGGAAGTCAAGTTGCTACCACTAACATTATTTTCTACTTGCTACATGAGAAGATCACTGCTGTCTGTATGAACACTGGAACTGCATATAAATCAGGAGAGGCTGTGCAAAATTACTTTCTAAGCATACTGTGCAAGTGAATACTTTTTTATTTACCAGCATGGCAGGATGTGCTTTTCTTGCACTTGATTAAATAACAAGGATTGAATGAGAACAGATGAATACAGAGAAACAGAAAACATTCAACACCAATGCTTTAGTTTATTAACCGCCTGTGTGTTTTGTTGTTGTTGCTTTTGTGTGCACCTGTATGAGTTGTGTATCCTAAACGTGTATATGCTACGTCTCCAGGCCAACCACCTACAGATTGCACGGGGCTGACACGCAGCCCCACAGCTCCCTCGGCGTATATTAAGTCCAGCTAATGAGCTGGTCAATGTGACGAGAGGCGGCTGTGATCGATGTCCCCTCTGAATTGATGTGCTCTGCCAACGAAGGACACTGACCCACCGAGAAATGTTGATGAAGTAGCCGCCTGGAAGCTCTCACTTCCTCGCGGGCTGCGAGGAGCCTGTGAACACAACTGTGAGGATGGGGTCATATAAGTGGACATTTGCAAGTTATCACCATCATTTTACATTTAAGATGAAAACTGTGAATTTCTATAAGATAATAAAACTGCTGTGACTGTGTATCACTGTGGCTGCCTTCATACAGTATCCTGACAATTATCTGTAAAGCTTAAAACAGAAAAACTTTTTTTTTTTTTTTTATAAAAATGTATATGTTATATTATGTACTTCTACACAAAACTGTACTAAAAAAGATTCAAATTTGATTTTTTGACAATTTTACAGATTGCATCATCTTTTCAAATATGATATTGATAAATATATTGCATAGTTTACGTCTGCACTGTTGAATTCTTAATCAATATTTTGAGATCTACACATTTCACATTTACAGTACTCAAAGTTTGCACATGAAATGTACAATAAGTTAGCCTTTAAATAAAATTATGGGCAGTGGTATAAGTGATTGTGTTTTCTTAATGATGTAAAACTTGATATGCAGCTCAGCTTCCTTCGTCTTGGTCTAATCACAAACATTGTATGAATAACTCTGCTCCTGCTCGCTTCAGGCCCAGTAGAAGAGACCGGGCTGAATCTGCATATAGTAATCATCAAAAAATTCCCCAGCAGAATATATTTGCATAAGATTATTACTCATTGGCAGTGACCCCGAATAAGGATGAGCCACATTACTAATAGGCTTCTCTTAATGCTAATATATAAATCCTGGGATATATATCTGCTTTGACATTAATGACTAAATGTTACTTCTCAGCCTTGTCGCAACGATGATCAAAAGTACTTCACTTCTCTTTTTTCCTCCTTCTCTTTAAAATTTCAGTTCTGTCTTCCTTTTCCAACTAATATTGTGGATAAAAGATTTCTGTATGTCAGGCTTAAAGAGGGGAAATCATTCAGTGACTGTGGCAGAGAAACTTTCCAAGGCACTGCGAGAGGGACGGCTCCGAAGTTGTGGGTGGACTTTGAACTTGGTGTAATTGTAATGTATCAAATAAAGTTTTGGTGGGAGGAAGTAAGAAGGTTTCTCCTCACTGGATTTGAAATATGTGGTTTTAAAATAATGCTGTTTGCTATGTGTCGTGATCGATTCATACATGGGATTGATCAGTATGCTGGATAAGTCTGTATCTGCTGTGCTCGCTGTCTCCTCCTCCATATTCCATCTGGCCTCAGCTGCACATTAACCAATAAAGATGAAATGCCTTTAAAAAAAAAAAGAAAAGACAGTGTCCCACCCGACTCGTCTGCCATCCTCAGGTCCTACTCAGTATGCAGCACGGGCAACAACTCAATTAACCAGAAGCCCCTAGCCATCACACCAGCAGGCTGCCTCATAATATTTCCCATAATGTTTCATCCAATTTGGAGAGTTTGACGTTTACCCCCTGCAGGACTGCAGCAAGAGACAATGACTGAAGGCAAGGGGGGCACTGAGGTGGTGGTGGTGGTGTGTGTGTGTATGGTGATGAGGTCTGGAAATCATTGCCCAGACCTGTAGATGAGCATGTATCATAACCCACACCTAACATTTCTCCTTCTTCAATAACTCTTCCCAAACTTTGCAAGTGCAGGTACACACAGTTTTTTCTTTGAATTCTTGTACATAAACTTAACAGTCCACAAAAAAAGTAGAAAGGGTATGTATATATATGTGTGTGTGTGTGTGTGTGTGTGCGCGAGAGAGAGAGAGAGAGAGAGAGAGAGAGAGAGTGTGTAAAAATTATTTTGTGAAATATTGCACACTCTGCAGAGGTAATAGACTGCTGAGGTAGAGGGTGTTTATAGCACAGTACCATTGGATAAAGATAATGTTTTAGCAGATTTTCACAGGGCTAGCAGCCATAACATCCTCCACTGTGGAGCAAGACTTTTCAGAAGACAATTTTAAGGCCTCCCGTCATTAGCATGACCCTCCTTTTACCTCTCTCTTTCCCCTCCGCCAACCCTCCCTCTTTCTCTCCGTCAACCCCCCCCCCCTCCACACACAGCTCTCTTGGACAGAACAGGACTCTGCAGCTCCTAAGTGACAGCGGAGGAGTCACCCCGGTGGAACTGATGCCCCCGATCAGCGATGGGCTGGAAAAGCATAAAGACAGAAAGAACAGGAAGGGGTGGGGGTGGGGGGTGGGGGGTGAGAACGCTGAGACAGCACTTTCCCCAACACGCAGAGGGAGAGAGAGGGCAGTGGGGTAGAGTGAGGGAGGTAGATAGAGAAAGGTAAAGAGGGGCAGGAAGAAGAGGGAGGGGTCTCATTTATGATTAAAAGATAGTCCAGATAATCCTGTGAGCCTGGCCCATCACTCTCCTGTAAAATGAGGTTCTAATGGCACCCAGGGAGGAAGGGGAGGCTTGGGTGTCATTAACCAGAATCTCTGAATCCTTAACCCCCGGGTAGGGTGGCCTGTACCTCTCGCCTGTGGAAAAGAGACCACCTATAGCTGCCCGTGAGCTGTGGCAAATGGTGAGGAGTGTGTGGTCGGTGCATGTCTGTTGTTGAGTGTTCAAGCAAGAGTTGCCTTTCAGCTACAGAGATTAGGGGATGCTGTGTGTAACATACGTCACCGTATAATTGTGTATGTGTGTCCACCATCGCTGCGTCTCTCTTCAACATGTCGCTCCTAATGAGTAGGTGATTAACGATAATGTATCTCATTAGTTAAAACAGGTTTCATAATGAGACAGTGCTACTAGACGCACCGCTCTGCAGCCCAGTTCTCACAGCTGGCTTCACTCTAGATGAAGCTTCCTCTGCAGCTTTCATCCTCTTTATGGGAGAAGTGTAAAAGTTAGATCTGACGTCATACTTGTCATCCTGATAATGATCTCTTCTTTGTCAACCCAAAATTGGGAAAGAAATTGAAGGTTTGTGCTGTATTGAACATCAGTGTACGCACCTCTCTGACTAAACACAGTAAGAATATGACACAGTGAGGGGTTTGCCTAAACATTTTCCAAAGTTATCCTCTCCTTCACGGCCTCTATCCTTTCCTTTATCCATCTTAAATCTTCTCGGTCAGTGTCGTCTCGATGTTTTGCTGCACTCACATTGATCCCTCTCCTGTCCTGTAAAGGCAAAGTGCTGAAGTCCTTTGCCAGTCTGTCTTACAGTCTGGATCCAGAGGAATGCTAATAGTTTGCAACCTGACCCGTTGTCTCTCCAGTGCTACCCAAACAGGGCAGCCCAACCATCCTGAAATCAACACCATGAATGTTTCCATCACTCATATTGAGATATCAGTATCTTTATAGTTAGAAATCATCCATATTTTACCAGCTCTGCTCCAGCTGCCCCCATAACTCTCGCGCAACATATCCGTCTTATTTTGGGGCCCGTATCTACACAGTGTTTCAGTCTGAAAGAGGATACACAGAGGCGGCTGACATGATGCCACTGGAGGAGACACACTGGGCGGATCATCAATCATGATGTACAGCACTTTCCATTTCTGACAACATTTCAACAGCTTTGGCGACTTACTGCTAAGGTGCAGATCTGTTTTGATCCGATTTTTCTCTATCAGCAATATCAGCATACCTGTGAAGCTGATCTGGACATACTTTTAATCTTTTGCCCATTTATGAATATATTGTTTGTTTGTTTGTTTTATTCTGATGTGTTGTTTAATCTTATATTGTTTTATAATCTGTATGACTAAACATTGTGGTCTCACTTATTCAGTGTTGATGTTCTCATTTTAATGGTTTACACCTTCTCTCCTTCTCAGGGTATAAAGACAAACTAATCAAACTAATATTTGATCATGTAAATCCATAATCTCTTACACTTTAGCCATTTTCAGCAAAATCCCGGTGAAAAGAAGAGTTGACTATGTGTTCTTTATGAATCATCATAATAATAATAATAATAGTGACAAAACAAAATCTCAAAATATCTGCAATTACAACCACCACGAAGACGAATAAATGCCACCAGAAGATAGTTACAGCTTGTAATTTTGAGTGAACGGACCCTTTAAGTCACAGAGCAGCCGGCTGAGGCTTGGACACCTAATTAACGTTGCGCGGTACACCTGTGCCTTTAGGGCTGCATGTCAGGTCACAACGAAAACACCGTTTAAAACATCCAGTGTGATATAAGTACAGTAGCTGGTGGTTAGACTTTGTCTTGGCACAGTTAGTCTCCAAGAAGTTTGGGCTCATCCCCGGTACTTCATCCAACAGGAAGAATAATGGTGAGTAAGGTCACATGGGCTATCAATATGACACACCTGTAGCTAATTGTGCTAACTAACTAACTGACGGGTAAAAGGCTAACGTTAGCATACGTGGTTGGGCTTTTCTGTTTGCTAACGTTAGCATAATGCTGCTTCTGCTAACGTTACCACAACGTTTGTTTTTTTCAGCTGATGTTACCATACTTAGGTGCACTTACATTTTTATTTTGACGACTAAGAAATGCTGTCGTGCTAAACTGTCTGTTGTGCCATGTTTAATGTCATCCCTCACATTAGACTGCAACAAATTTGGCTGCAAAAACGGCATCATTATAGCATGTAGTTTCAACATTTTGTAACACTACCACTAATAACAATGTTTTGCTCACTCTGCTTTTTTTCTGTGTATCTACGGTGCTCTGCTTTGTTTATGAACATGGCTTGTGATCTGTGTAGTAATCAAACAAATTGGATGATTAAGAAAAAACAAACAAACATTGGTTTTCCCTCTGACTCGTATTTATCTATATGAGATATTCCTATTTAGTGTCTGCATCACTGTTGACTTTGAGGAAATGGTCACAGTACTAAGGACTGTCGGTGTGTGTGTGTGTCCAGGAGGCCATGCTGGACGGGCTGTTTGTGTGTGTCTGTTTGGGGGGGAGGAGGGAGGGCTGTTGACAGTTGGGGGGTGGGGGTGGGGGGTGCCTTTTAGCACGTTCATAAAAGCAGCATTTAGCATTGTCACAACAACTGCTTAGGAAAAGCCAAGCCTCCATTAAACAAGGGCAATGATGCACTACAAAGCTACAACCCCTCACCTCAGCCTCTGCGTAACTTACTGCCTGTGTTGTATGCTGTTCCAGGTACACAGCAGCATGAGAGAGTTTTTCTGAGTGATTTCCAGTGTGAAGTTATGGTGTTGATTAGCGCAGTGACAGGTGCCATGATTAAAATGGCCGATAGTAATAGTGCAGCATTCATGCATTGACAACTTTGCTCTGCATGGCTTTGTGAGTGGTGATGTATGACACCATTAGGGTAACCTCAGGGCCCTGGAGGACACTTATCTCCCTCGTCACGTCCTTCACACTTCCCATTCTCCCTCCAACAAAAGGACGCCTGCTCCCCAGTCTGCATGCTTATGAACTGCGCGTGTGTGCTTATGTGTGTGCAGTATGTCTGTCTCTTAGCTGTCCATATCTGATAGTGAACATGAATGCTGGATTATGTGTAGTCTGTCTTTATTGCATTTAAGTTTGATTTGTAAACTGGTGTCAGTATTGAATCTTTATCTAGGTCATAAAAACTTTACATTGGTGGGGGGGGGGGGGGGGGTCCTGACTGACCTTTTATTTTAGGAGCAGGTAGCCCACATATTTGCAGCAAGTGGGTCCAATAGTGGCAGACAGAAATATTGATGTCCTATGCTTAAAGACAAGATGTAAGCAAGTCCTTGTGAAAAATCACAGCCCCCTCATGTGTTTGAGGACTGGCACATTGCTGGTGCCATCACAAGAAGGGGGTCTGGCAGAAAGTTAAATCTGGCTCAACTTTTGTGCAATGCAATTGCAGCATCATCTGGCAAGGCACTGCACTGGCTGGTTAAATATGTGCAAGGAGATATTCCTGGTGGATTAGTCTGTAATGTGAATGCTGTATTTCTCACTTTACCTTGTGTTTGTTGCAACAGAGGATACTTGATACCTCTAACCAGCCTTTTGGGATTTGGGTTCAGTTACCCGAAACATATCTTTGTGTAGTTTTGGCCAAAACAGCTGTTAAGGGACAACAAACACGTTTCCTGTGATGTATCCAGATTACAGTTAAGACAGTACTGACGCTCATGATGAATTGTGCTCATGGTAATGTCCGAAATTCAAGATAATTGTTAACATTTCTTTGTGCCCATGGGGCCAGTCCGTCGTGCTGCGCTGGGCAAATGTTTGTGAGAACACCTCTGTAAACATGCACATCCTTGGGTGGGGGGGTCAGCCAAGGGGTGGCTGACACCTAACGCACACCCCTCCACCACTGATACTGCAGTCATGTCAACGGAAGTGTAAAGCAATACCCAGTTTTCCTAACAAGTTGAACCCAGCCAGAGGCGCCCTGGCATCCCGAGACTCCAAACACGTCCCCTCCCCACTTCAAAAATACACACACCCTTATTTTTGGCGGCATGCAATTCCTTAATTATTTCAGTGGGCTGAATTTGAGACGATTGGGTTCTTAAGGTTTTGCGGAGGGCATGGAGTCAAGATACTGAAGAACAGCAAGAAAGAAACACCGAAGGCGACAGGGTATTTAAGGGAGGGCGTGGGGTCGGGTTTTAGAGGATAGACACGTACACTCACACTCACACAGGCACACACACATATGTACAAACTGCTGTCCCTGTCTCTCTTGAGCCCTTCTCCTCTGTCCTCTAGCTGCTGCACCTCCGCCGCTGATGAGAAAAACAGACACAAGTGCTAAGCTCTCTCTTTCCCTGGGACTGATAACATTTGTAATTGAGGTGCTTACTATGGAGTGCCAGCTTCCTCAGACTTGCACGGTGGTTTCCAGGTTGTCTCAGCGCAAAGATTTGAGGCGAGGGGGTGAAGGGGGGGAATTTGAATGTGTTAAGAGTATGAGGTGTCCACACAGCCGTTAGCAAACAAACTCGGGTGGGGAAAGCTAAGATCAAATTCAGTGCCCTCTAAAGGCCAGTGTAGTGATTTATGCCAGCACTTTTTTACTTGTGAAAATGAAAACATAGAGGGAGGAGAAAAACAGATGAAGGCTGACTACGACAATGACTTGAAGAAATATAAATCAATTATGTCCATTTTATTGAAACATTATGTTTGTCAACACATAAGCAGTGATAGATATTTTGACATAAGTGTCAACATTATGTTATGATGCAGTGCGCCACATGCCTGCAGACATAATGTATGAATCCGGGGTGAGGCAGATTATACATATTCATATGCTGTTGTTTAGCGAAAACCTCATAATGATAAAAGAGACATGATTCATACGTCCTGATGGTGATTGTATGATACTGAGAAACACTGTGAGATCAAAAATGATCAAAATAAATGGATATGCTGCAGAACATACCTCAGTCATTAAGATTTTTAATATATATCTAAATAACTCTAATCAAATGTTGGACGAGGAAGATCTGCATTTTATTTGTTGTTGATACCCCGCTTGTTACTCAATTACAAACACCTGTTGTTTGCCTATAAAGATGGTTGTGTGGTGAGTGATGTAATGGAACAGCACGAATATAATTAGAGTAATGATGCATTGACATGTAGATCGGTGCCAAAATGTGTGCAACGAAGGCAAATCATGATCAGGGTGTCGGGTATTATCATGAAAGTGTGTCCAAACTTAGCCGCTCTTTTTTTTTTCATTCATCTTAATGCTGTCAAAGCCTTTTCCCCTCAGGAAGTTCTTAAATCATTGTTTTTATGTAGACATTTGCTGACATGGACCATGTGCCAGAATAAAACCCATCCTACATCAGCACATGTAATGTTACGCCGAGCTGTCAAGATACCCAGTAGGTTTTTCTTTTATTAAATGTTTGTCAAACAAAATGATGGCATGATGTCGCAACACGTCCCTCTCTATATGATAAACATGTTGCACAACTCAGTGCTAGAGCTGCAGATCAATAGAGAGTGAATGAGAGTAATTGCTTGCACCTTAAAGCCACACATATTCCAATTAAGCCTGATTTTCAAACAGGCACTTGACATTTTGAGAGCAACCGTTGGGTGCAACAGTGGTTAAATATAAACACCCAAGCTGAATCATTGATTATTTGAGACAATTTTTAGAGAATGGAGAATGAAATCGGAGCCTCTGATGGCGGGAAACAAAAAAAGAAAACAGTTAAGTGATCTCCAGCTCGTTTCATCTGTGGAAAGGCCAGGCTTCCTTCTCCCTACATTTGTGCTTCGTGTAGTGTTAAAGTTTAAAAGTAAGTCGTACAAATGACCTACAGAGATCGTGGCTCCCAAATGGCAAGTCTAAAAGGAACAACTCCGATAAATCATGGAGCGAAACTTGAGTCCGGGGCTGTTGTCGGAGATTTATCGGCAGCTGTATTTTTCTAGTGTCAACTGATGTTCCATGAGACTTAGCCAGCGTCTTACATTGCTTCCACCCATGCTCACTCCCCACCAACACATATCCACACACACACACACACAGCTCTGCGCTGATCTTGCTCACAGAAAGAATACACACACTACCACTCCATCAGCAGCCGTCCACAGCATTTAAATTTGAGAGCTATTCCTGTGAGACTGTTAAACACGACAGATTGAGATGAGTGGCAAACCTCTTGTGCTAGCATTAACCCACTTATCTTATTAGTGGGGCAGCTCTAACACATTTGATACCCCCCTGGCTACTGCTGCTGTTGGCCTCAGGGAACCCGCGATGGCTTCAAAGACCAGATCTGGCGTCCTGGTGGCTCAGCATGCTGAGACGCATACCACAACGATGTCGGTTTGAATTCAGTCCAGGCAGTTGCTGCACGTCGTTCTGTCACTCACCAACAAGTAGTCAATGCAAACTATCTGATGAGAATGAAAACTAGAAGTACTTTAAATACTAGATATGACTCCCATCATCTTAGTTATTTCTTATGACATTTGATTTGATGGGACCTCATTGGGCTGGCAGAGGCTGCTTGGTTTTTCATTTTAAAATATACCCTGAAAATAGACCTGAACAGGATATGTTGCCAATGTGAATCTCAGTCATGCTTGAAATGCTAACAGTGATAAGAATGCAATTTTCAGTTTTCATGGAACAAAAATAGCAGAACAGAAGTGGAGCCATCTCTCAGGATCGTGATTATTCAGATCCTTATTTATAGACGCAGCTTAGAAAATGATAATTGAAACATTAATTTGTTAACACTTTACAATTGCTTTGTTCCATTACACTAGCCCGAATAAATACTGTAGTGGAGCTCAATCAATACAAAGCTAATTCAAGTCATTGTATTACAAAAAAAAAAAAAAAAAAATAGAGACAGAGAGAGAGAGAAAACGATCAAATGGACCACTTCAATGAAGGACTTTTACTGTATTATTGTCACAGTAATTTCTAATAAGATAATGAACAAAAAAATAACCAGGTGTAAAGATAACATGATGTCACGTCACTGATGGTCATCGACTGCACAGGCACCTTCAACCTTTCACTTGTATCTTTATAACAGTGACGTCTTCTGTTCATGAATGGGAGCTAAAACGGTCTTAAACTCACTGACAGTCAGCGTTTCCTAAACTATGGCAGGTGACCCCAGGATGGGTCACAAGCCTATTTCTGGTTGTAACACACAACACTTAAAGTTGTTTTTCATGAGCAAGGGGTTGCTGTTGGGTGGTAAAATATTTACAACTTTATTAAACCAAGAAAAGCTCTCACTGAGACTGAATGTCTTGGGTCAGTATAGCTACAGCACAGGTATAGCACAGATATTAAAACATGTCCAAAACCTAAAATTAACTGATTGATTCTCATGTAAGAAAAAAAGAAAAAGAAAGACAACCTTGTTTCAGATGTTTTACATACGCTTGAATTAGGTCGGGATGGTCTTTACTCTTTTTGTGCAGAAAATGTATTGAATTACAAAGCAGAGGACCACAAGCCATCGTTTATTTATTTTTTTCAAACAGTGCGTGTGTCTCTTTTTTTGAAATGACCCACTTCACTCGATTGGCCTGAGTGACAAGTGAGCTCTGTAGTGGTAATGATATGGTGCGAAGGAGTCTCAGTGTGTTACTGTAAGTAGCAACACATAAGTCTAACCTTTAGCTGCTTACTGAAAACTGAGCTGAGGAGAGCTGCTTTGATGATTTGAACCCGTGCTTATGCATCAAGAACGCACACACACAAACACACAGCTGCAACCCCCAGGTCCAGAGCCACACACAAAGTCAGGCAAATACTTATTTTGCAACCTGGTGTAAAGTATACCGCACCTTGACTGCTGTCGTCCCTGCTAAGCCTCATGGGTAAGAGGAAAACAGCCAGTGATCTTTCTTAGATCCCTTCCTGTTGGTACGTAAGGTGACAGGTGAAGGATAGTCAACTGTCTTCTTTGCCTTTCTTCTGTTCAGTTTCTCTAACACACACACACACACACACACATGCAGTTGCACAATCCTCCCCATCAGCACCCCTGCTGTAGAAATCGCTTACCAAGACTCTTTGCTATTCTTAAAGGAGGCGTGTGAACATGTTGGGTGGGCAGACAGGCACTTCACTGATCACCTGCCTTTCTTTAGCACACTCTTCACTCTTTCTTTCTCACACTTTCTTCTCCCGTCACTCTCTCTCTCTCTCCCTCAAACACACACACACACACACACTCTTGACACTTGTCACCATAAAACAGGTTGTGTTGTCAAGTTGCCTGTCACCATGCTTGTTCCTCTGTGCCATATATGAGCTCTCTCAGCTGTTCCTCACAGTTGAACCGCAATTAACCCCGCGCACACACACACACTCACACTCGTGCACAGACGCACACACACATGCACAGACATCTACACATAGTTTGCACTCTCTGTCTTGCTCTTTCTCACTGCTGTTGCCCTTTCACTATGAGCTCACACACTGCAACACAATCCATGCAGCAGGAGGGTCATTCACTCTGTCTGTCAGTGTGTGAGTGTCACTAAGTGAATATACAGCATTTTTTTTTCCTGTGTTGTGATCTATGTGTATAACTGCATAGTCTTAGTCCTTCTCTTACAACATTTAAACTTTTTACTCTCGTACTGAACAAGAATCGACATCATAAATATATTCTTATTAGTGTCTGTAATCAGGTCAGCACAATTCTCAGTTTAAATGCCAAACCCATAAACCAAGAATAAACTAAAGGAGAGATCTGCCGCCATAAACCAGAAGATGGGCCATGATACTGGTGCGGGTGGTGTCCAAGTAATGTGACAGCTGAATGAGGAATAAAAAATGTTTCAGGATTTATCAAGGCAAAACCATATTAAAATATCTTTTGATTCTTGAAGCCAAATGTAATATGGATAAAAGACTGAAATATTTGTTTTAAAACGATAAAGTGAGATAAGATAAATAAGATCTTAGAGGGTCCTCCTCGGCCAAAGTCCCAGTAAAAATGTTAGGAATTTGGCTGCAGCCTCAGTGACGGCACATCGCATCCTGAAAACTTCAGGTTATGGATAATGACTTTTTTTTTGGTCTGTTGATGTCTCTGCAGCATTTGGAGTATAATTTTATCATAAATCTGAGATATCAAATACCAGTAATAGTCTCACTGTAGGCTTTGATTAGTTGATGGAAGACCTCCATTGGCGGTTGAATTTCATGTCTCATCAGGGTGCAGCGGCTGACTGATGCAGTTTCAGCGCTATCACTTCATTAGAGAACGTGTTGGTGTTTTTAAATGGCATTCAGTTTGATAATAAATCATATCAGTATTAGAAGAAAGCCTGTTATCATCACATGGCATCCAGCACAAATCATTCTCACTGAGTTTTCTCACTGTCCTAATATTCTGCAAGTAAACTTTACAAAATAAAAAAATGTATGTATGGCATATTTGCAAATTGTTAATGTGACTATTATGGGCTCTGAAGTGTTAAAATGCATGTATTTTACATTATCATTTCACCAGAGTTGGCAGTTTTGTGTAACCACTTGAAGTAAATGACGATGGTATGCAAGTTGCTGGTGCCAGTGGAAGCTTTGTGAAGGTAAATGGGCAGTGATGAGCGTATTTGTCAACACATGCAGTCTCCTACTGCTGCGAACGGCAACACTTCATGGCACAGTCAGAGTTCCCTCTAACTAAGCACAATACAGTCGTGGAAAGCATTAAAATCCCCCAACTCACTCCATCACCATTTCCAAAGTGATCTGATGGAGATATTACCTAAATGGCTGGCAAGCTGTGGGCTGCTAACTAAATGCTAATATGTGTCAGAGCCTGGGTGAGGATTTATGGCTCACCATCTGCTCACCAGCATACAGTACAATGTTAGCTTACAATGTTAGCTTTGATCAAGACCTCCCTGTTCATTCCTCCCAATCACTCATCTGAGTAGGAATTAGCACCAAGTTCTGTCTCCTTCAACCTAATCATCCTCTCTGCTCCACGGTACTCATTTGAATAGTAATTAATTTACGTTGTGTGGGCTGAATATTTGTTTTGTAAAGCATACATGATGGCACAGTTGAAACAATGTTGTTTTCAGAGTCATAACATGGTTAGAGCGCTTGTGAATGAATAGTCACGCTCCTTTTTTTTTTTTTTTTTTTTTCTCAGCTATCACATGAACGCTGAGATAAACTTATTCAGAATGTACTGTATCTGACAGCACACTTTGTCTTTGAAAACATTGTTGAAAACGTCTTTTAGGGTGAGTGTGTCTCTGTACTTATTGCTCAAACACTGTGTGACATTTAATAGAGGCCACAAATGAACTAACCGTTTGCTAGTGATCTATATGGATCTGTGAGGGAAAATAGTGAACTTTGTGAAGAATTTCATCCAATCCATCTGTCCAAACAAGTTTATTCTAACATTTGTCTTCACACAGAAACCTCCAGGCCTAGAGCGTGCCTAATGCCATTTGATGAAACAGTAAAGATTCTCCATATCTTTTCCACAGTAAAAGGCTAATTGCTGTGCTGTAGTCAGATTTACGTCCTCCCCATTCTCCTTTATGCGCCAGGCATCTGTAAGCCCTCACACTGCCAGTCTCCAAAGAGGTGTATGTTATGATCCCGTGTCAGCGAAATCAATCCTTATCAATTTTAAAGTTCAGATTTTTATTTCATGGCTTTCAAGGGAGCGCCTCTCAAGCGAAAATGACTATTCCAGCTCTTCTTTTTTTTTTCTGCCCCCACCTCTTTTCCCATCTGCGTCCATATTGATTGTCTGTGTGCGCGGCTCCCCTGCGGTTTTTCGCCCCATGGCAGCCCCTGGACTGTTGTCAGCAAGTTGCCTGAAGACATAGCTGAGTTAAATAATGCTAACTAGAGCCAGTGATCTGTCTCCGTGCAGCTTCCCAGCATTAACAAGCTCTGGCAGTTGTCATGTCTCCACAGTGTCTAGAAAGAGACTACAGACTACTACAGACAATCATCTCTGGTTTGTAAAGGATAAATATATTTCTTTTATTCCTTTGTTCATGTGTGTATGTGTTTATATCAGTATTATTTTTTTGCAATTCTTACTTTAAATGTGAAACTGAAATTTATTGTCAAGCAATATACGTTAACTTTGGATGAAATGCAGATTTAGGCCGTCACATGTTGAATGACTCCCGAGGTCACTAGACATGCAGTGTACACTTAATACAGCAACAAATCAGATGGTGTTTATCCCAGCCCATTGTGCTCATTCTCACTTGGATTTAAATCCTAAAGAGAAAATGTAAAATAGAGCTACGTTTACTTTGCCCATATTGTCTTGACCTGCTTTCAGTGCAACAACAGAGAAATAGTTCCTGATAGTGCCAAGTCTAAGCATTTACTGGCAGCCAACAAAGTTTACCCCCTCGGTTTCTTTGACTCTTTTCCTTTTACAACTTGTGTCAGGTAAACATTGAAGTGCTGAAGATTGGGCGGAGGGGCTGTTGTCCACATTGTGTGTGAGTCCAAGTGTGTATGTGCGCATGTGTGTGTGTGTATACTGTGCAGGGGATAGCTGTGAGGCCTCCAAACAGTAAACTAATGGTTCAGCGCTAACTGCCCACTAAGTGGGTGGGACAAGGATGGCCTGACCCTGCTGGCCTTCCCACCAGTCCCCTCTAACAGCTTTGGCCTCGGGGTCAGCTCAATTTCCCCACTGCTGAGTGGTCATTACGGAGCACGGCTTTGATAAATGCTCACGGCTGCTGCTGCTCCTGCTGGCTAGAAGCACAGCACATCTTCTAGGTGCAGAAACCTCCACAGTGCAGTCATACAGACAGAAGCGAGAGAAAGAAATGGAGTAAAAGAAAAGAAACAGAAAATAAAATGCACAGTATCAGAAAGAGAAGAGGATGAATGACAAACAACAGGAAGGCGACAAAGAGAAGAAGACCAAAACCCAACAAAAACAGGACCCGGATCCCGATGTTACGTGCCTCCACATCACATCACCAGCGTTGCCTAGCAACCTCATGATCTGAGTCTGCTCACATTTTCACTCAGACAGAAAAGGTGCAATGAGAAAGATAAAAGAGGCAGTGAGGGTAGAGGAGGAAAAACAAATCAGATGAAGATTGTTACAGACCCCAGCGACTGCTCCAATCTCTACCTCTGTGTCTCTCGCTGTCTCACTTCCACTGAGACAGTGTTGATAAAAACCAAGTGTGATCATCTCACATTCTCCAAACACACCAAGTGCTCCAAGGTCCTAGTGTGACAGTGCAGGGCGCTCAGGCAAATTTGCTCCGCTGGTCTTCATAGTTTCTGTCCCATGTTCTAAGTATGGCTCCATCTCAGATCTTTTGGTGCCAAGTAAGCATGACACCTAAGTCAAAACCAAATACAATGCCATGTGTGATGTACTCAAAATGAGGTATCCTCTAAAATGTCTGCAGAATCATTATCTTTGAAGCTTGTAGGGTGAACACACATCAAAACAACTCGAAACACAGTGCTTTCTTTGGAACCGAAGCCAGCTTTACCAAGACCCAGCAGTTTTTCCCAATTTGTAAGCAGAAAAGCCATTTATTCGGTTTTAAAGCAAAAGTTCAGAGGCAGAGGAAGGCACTGTGGTCACTGTGTTTAAAGTAGAAGGGGCCTTGCTCAGTCACCCAACCTTAACTCGCACTACAGGCTCTTAACAGTCTAATTAGACGTCAGAACGAGCCAAAAAGCTGCCTGGTGACAGTATCGACTCTTCCACTGCTGTGCCAGCAGAAAAATACTCTTCTCATCCCTGTGTTATCAATATTCTGACCTTGTATTAGAAGTTTGCCTCAAGTATGCTTCTGGAAATGTGATTGACAAAAAAAAAAAAAAAGGAAGTAAACAACATAACAAATTAAGAGTAGATCTAAATGTTTGACAATACAGTGTATTCAGTCGAAATAAGTAATTTTTAAACACAACCCATGTTTCTTTCTCTCTCTCTCTCTCTCTCTCTCTTTTTTTGATCTTTCCTCAGGAGCCACACCTTAAGGGACCCCAAGTTCCAGGCTGACTCAAGCTACAATAATTTGTGCCACCCCTTTGAAAGGCAGTGCTATACCCATGGGAAACATAAACCATGGTGACACAAGGGAGGGTGAGTGTTTATGGTATTCTCTCTGTGTTTGCCAACCACACAATAAGGTAGAGTTGATTATACAGTCAT
Source organism: Caranx ignobilis (assembly GCA_021432705.1). Classification (NCBI taxonomy): domain Eukaryota; kingdom Metazoa; phylum Chordata; class Actinopteri; order Carangiformes; family Carangidae; genus Caranx; species Caranx ignobilis. The sequence continues at coordinate 3,506,418 of MU270014.1, forward strand.
ACAGAGACACACACACACCATGACACACTAGCACAATCAAGAGAATCCCTGGAAGGCCCCATACATGAAAGTATGTGAAAGCGACCTAATTAGAAATTGAAGACTGCTCATAAGCAAATGATGGGAGGCGAAAAAGTATAAAAAGACCTCTCCATATACCTCCTTTTTGTCCGAAGCAATCCGTCCCACATCACCAACGTCAACCTCCATCTCTTGTTGCCAGTTTCTTGTAACAGTGTGTTGTGCCCTGACTTTTTTTCCTCTTAGGACAGTTGTTTCACTTCCTGTTTCACATTTTTAGTGATTTTAATGAATATTCCTTTAATTTTGCAGCTTAAAACTCACAGTCCACTTTGTAAAAGGTTTTTAATATTTGACCATAATGTGAGTTGTCATTTATATAGAAAATGTCACTCACGTGGACATGCATGCTTTACCCATTGTAAATCCACCATGTGCCTATCTGTAGACACATAATACTATGGCACAGCTCCTTTAATGTATTAGTTTGCTTTCATTAGTGCCATATTCCGGTTTGTTATTTATATCATTGTGTCCTATTTATACCATTGCAATTGTGAACTTAAACTATTAACGATTACATTATTATAGCATGAGACTTTTATAGAACATGGCAGGTGTATGAATTAGTGCAAGTGTGATATGTGCATGTGTGGGTGTACAAGTGTGTGGATGTCTTAGAGCTTGTAAGAGATTGATGTGGTGCAGCGAGCTAAAGTAGTCTCACACCTCCCCAGCTGCTCTGTCTGAGACAGAGGCCTGCTGGTTCACTTGCTGTCTGAAACTGAGCATAGATAAGATTTAACCGTTACCATATTAAAGCACTAAGCTTTCCTAAGCTGTTGGCACATGAAAGTATTGGTTCCATATTAGATTTTCTGTTATTGCTGCCATTTTTCAACATGCTAGGGATAATATAACTGTTAGCTTGATGACTCTGGAGCAGTGTCACTGCTGCACTGCACCCTCTTTTTGGCATTTGCACATCTTATTTAGCCCAACTGTTGCTCAAAATGGTAGCAGCAGATTTACAGTAGAAAAACAAACCAAATATGCCTTTACATATCTCAGTCCCATTCTCATACTCAATGCATTTGATCAGTAATCAAGAAAATAAGCAGCTCAGTATTAGATGAGGTGAACCATCAATGCTGATGATCACAGAGAAAACATGGCACCAAATGAAACCCCTCCTGATACTGTGATAACGACTTTGTAAACCTAATACTGTAAAAATAAATCTGACAGTTTTCATTCACTCTTGAAATCATAGGTCTGGCATCGTAATCTATTGTCTTTCACCAAGATAGTTTTGTTTGATTGAAGAATTGTTCAGTCAAGCATCTTGAATATAAACTGTTTCTAAATCTCTTGTCCTGTTTCCTAAATACATGACATACAAGTAAATACATGCCAGATGTTGGATGCTGTTAACACACTTTATCTTGTACAGTATTTGCTATTGTGTGTAAATTTACAGCCTCACTCAAACACAAATTAACAACTACACAGACTCTGAAAACAAACACTCTCAGACATGAAAACCAAACCAAACGTACCTAGACACTAGATCATCATCTTTGAACTCAGAAAGTTAAAAGACTTTGTGGCCAAGGAGTGGTATGTTTAGTACACATGTGACATCTGTTTGTTTAGTCAGAAATGAAAGTGATGCCTTGGAGCATGCAGCTGTTATTTTGACACCTTTTCTGTGTGTTAACCAGGCCTTCAAATGTGGGTTTTCTCCTTCTCCTCTGTTTTTGTTTGCCCATCACACTGTCTTTATAAATCCCAGTGGCACCAACGCCTTGTAGAAAGCTAATTTAGCTACAAAGCTAATGCAATACAGTGTTTAGAGTCACTACATTACACGTATGAAATGTAGTTGAGTTCTCTAAAGTAGAATAATCAACCCCATGTATGCAACCCTGGTTTATTTTTCTTCTTTGTAAGATTTGCCAACTCTGATGTCAGGTGATGACGCCTGGCTTACATTCAGGGTGCCAGGTCATCTGTTAAGTTATGCGATTGGGTTTAGCTCTTGACTGTTCAAGTCACTCAGAGTCTGTCACACTGAACTTGTTTATGGACCTCTCTTTGTGCACAGGGACACTGTAATAATGTTGAAATACAAAAGGGCCTTCTCCAAACTGTCCTGTATTTGCACATGGATATCCCTCCTGATTGCAATACATTATACAGTTTATATGAAGTGATACATAACTCTAATCTGACCATGTTAACCTGTCTGAAAATGTCAGTATCTGTCAGTGTGTGTGTGTTTGGCTGCTTGTCAGCAGGGATACGTGTGTTTGCACGTGTAGTTACTGTGTCTGAAATGAGAGAATCAGAGGGAGCGGGAGGGAGGGCGAGGGAGGCGGGGCCGCAAAGGTAACAGATTGGCTGTGAAATATTGTGGAGTCTGCCAGTTGCACCATGATGTATTGGGAATCACTCGCTTGCTAATTACCTTAAATTAACAGTAGAGTTGGGTGTGACAGTTCACGTAACTGTTTTTTCTGCTGCTACAGATGAATGGGCTGGGGGAGTTGATGCCAGGACGCTGTTGACAATCGAATTCTCCTTCAAACTCCTTCTAATCAATTTCTCTCTCTCGCTCTACATATGAGCAGGGAAAAGATCTCAGACGGGCCAGTGAACATGTGACGAGGTTCAGAGATTTCTGTGCCGCTGATTCAGCTGTGAGATTAGTAGTTTGATGATGTCTTTGTTTATGAATCACCACCTTCTTTGTTTTCATAGATGGCTCTGTAATCACGTGTGATCCAGCGTCCAATAACATTTTGGTCGCACACGTGTATGTTGCTATGCGGATGACCATTTGTTCTGTGTAAGGCAGAAGTTGTTATCCTCCTCTAGGTTACACATACACATGCATGTAACACACACACACACACACACACACACACACACACACACACACAGTACATTAGCTCCAGCCCCAGCTAGAGAGAGCTCAGGGAGGATTTGTGAGTCTGTGGAAAGGACCAAGAAAAATGTTTTCTGATAAATTATTCACAATCCCACAATCCCTTTTGGGCAGAGTGTTGCATCGCGCTGCGTGACGCATTACACCTTCACTGTCTCTGTCTCTCTTTCCTCCAGTCTCACACTCCTTTTTCCTATCCTCCATCACTCACTCACTCTTTCAATGTGCCCTTTCCCTCTTTGTGTCTCTTTCTTTCCCCTCTCTCTCTCTCTCTCTCTCTCACTTTTTTGTATTCTGCGATGCTGGGCCTCACGCCCCCAGAGAAGGGCCCAGTTCTCGGGCAAGCTGTCGCTGATAATGGCAGCAATTAATAACATGTCATAATCCTGCAGAGAGAGAGAGAGAGAGTGTGAATGTGTGTGTGTGTGTGTGTGTGTGTGTGTGTGTGTGTGTGTGTGTGTGTGTGTGTGTGTGTGTGTGTGTGTGTGTGTGTATACACTAATACACTGTTTTGTGTTTTGATGCTTAAAATGTAGAGGGACGTAATCATACATATTGTAAATCCACAGTATTATCATTTGTGTGTGTGCTCTGGTGTGTATGGGATAAGCGACGTGAAGGGGTGTGTTTGTGTGTGTGTGAAAACATGTGTGACCCAGTGAAAGGGAGAGAGAGAGAGAGTTACAGCAGTTGCAGGACTTTAGTACATCTAATGCCTAGTGGACACAGGTGTTGTACACACCTAAGGTCACAGCTTCGAACACTCACATACACCCACAAATATACACATACACACACAGGTCTTCAGTGTGTCGATCCACTGCCAAGCCACAGGCCAAGTCACACTATACTGGTACATAGCTGAAGATAGAGTTAGACTGAACAGAGTGAGTACTTCCTTCTTTACCTTGAGAGTCTACTCTTAGTCAGCAGTGGCTGCAGAGTCTGCACATCAAATGAAACCAGCTTTGTGAATGTTGCATATGGAGAGTAATGTAGGGACCTGCAACAGTGTTTCATGTTTTGTGTCACGCTCACTTTATCAATTGCTTTTTATTCATTAAGTCTTTATCATCACCTTCAATTGCCTACCTAAGAGTATTGATTCCTATAAAGTGATATAAAGATATAGTAAAGTTCAATACAATTGTATATTGTTTCTCTTCAAAAGGGTCAAAGTCTGTTTTAAACTTCTGATACAGTTCGACAAGAAAATTATACGCATGTTACTGTACATGTATACGACAATATCAATGTCATTAGGCAGCTAGTCAAAGGAGAAAATATTAAGATTTTCCTTTCTATGTGCTGCTGCTCTATGTACATGCAGCCATCAAGTCCCTCTCTCCAGGTGCACAGGCCTGTATAGACACTGCATGCCTGTTGTGCCTCCCTGCGCCTCAGTGCAAACTGCAGCAGACAGGTGTGACTGAATACCCCTCTTAGACCGTACACACTGAATTATACATATAGACAAATCTATAGGTCTTTACAGGCACCTATTGTATTTTAGGAGTTGGACACAGACTTTGTTCCTCTTGAAATATAAAAACAGTGCATCAACACATACACGCTATGCAGTTTTCACCTCCTTCTCTCTGATATCACATTTGTACATTTTCTTTTCTTTGCATACTGTAAATATTTTCTACTTTGGATTTCTTTTTATATCACGTGAGCAGCATTGCATTCTGACTCATACAAACACATAACTCGTCCGTGTGTGTTGGTGAAACTCTGTTCCCGAGGTGCCTTTGCAAGCAGAGCATGTCTTGTGTCCTCTGGTGTTGTAGTGTGATAAAACAACAGGTCCGAGGGAGGACAAACTGAGTGGTGTGGCAGGATCAGAGAGCAGGATGTAACATTCCTTCCTCTGCCTCCACTTGTTTTTCCAACAGCTCAGCCGCCAAGGATGCATACATATTAATATCTCAGTGATAGGATTGTTGAGACTGATCAGAGCGTGTGAAAACTGAAATATGTTTCTCTCCTCAGACGACTTGGTTTTGCTTTTTTGTGACAGGTTTAATTGAATATTTGTAAACCTGATCATTGAAAGTTATGTTCTACCATGCTCGTAATTTAGTGACATTTCACAAACCAACACAAAACAATAACTTGGTAAAACGGAGCTGTTCAATTTCCTACAGTTAAAAAGACCAGGAAGTAAACATGTGACGTGTATTGATTGAAATATTGATGTTCTAGAGGTTCCATTTATTTATATGGCATTAGTGACTTTATTAGCTGTTTATTGACACGTACTAATATTTACAAAAATAATGCAATGGGGGTGGGGATTGATGAGATTATATCGATTATCATTATGTATTGATAGTTTTGCAATGCACATGGAGAATCATGGTTAAATAGTGGGAAGGGCATACTAAATGGCGGTGTAGGTTTGAGAATTATCATGCTACTGAAATATGGTTAATGTTGGGGAAAATGGGGGAAGTGTAATGACATTATTGACCTGTTGCAGATCATTAGAAACATGTATTACAAGTCTGGATGCTCTTGATGATGAAGTCCATTTCAGGTATAGTCTTCTCTACCTTTTAGACTTCGCTCACGTTCCATCCTCTTTATTCTGTCTCAGTCCATCTAAACTGTCTTGTGGGTGAGACAGATGCTTATGGAAGGAACTCCCCTCCTCTTTGTTTGAATAGAGTCCAACCCTTTCATCACTGTGCACTGCTGAAGTGTTGATTTAGTTACCTACCTGTATCACTGCTGCAAAGCTTCCTGCAAACTGCACCTGCCCCAAACAGGCAAAGTTTACAAACCTCTGGCAATTTGTACACCCCTATTAGTGGCCATGGGAGGTGCATTAGTAACTGTCAATGTGCCCTGCCCGATGCACTGCTCTCATTTGACCCAATTCATTCCAGTGGGTGTGTCCCACTGGCAGTGATATATACCCCCTGTGATTTTACTGATGTATAATCACTCAGTGCTCTCACAACCCACAGTTATCTTTTCCTCAATAGGCTGAGGAAACAATGAGAGCGCCATACATAAGCTTCCAAAGAGGTTGGGGCAAGAGGGGGGTTGTTGGGGTGTGTAGGCGTGTACGGTAGGGGATACTGTACAGTGGTTAGGGACAACAGGACTTCCTGTGTGTAGCGGTCTAGCCAGTCGAGATCGAAAATGATGGAGCCACTGTTGAGTGGTGAGGAATCAGCTGTGCTGTGGGTATTACTCCTGACGAGGTGCCACTGTTGACGACCATGAAGTTTGATTTTTATATCTTGGTAGATATAAGGTATGACGCCTTAATCCAAACGGCTTAAATGGTATTGGTGCAACAGGGTTATGATCTCTGCTCTGGGGATGGAGAGGGATCCCTTTGAGTCAGTGAGGTGTTCCTGTAATGCTCTGTGGTCTGAATAAAGCAGCCTCTCAATAATTTAACACATACACACATCCCATAGGCCTCCTCTTGGATTCATGTCATTCACTGACGATACGCTGAAGGACTTTACACAATCTGTGCTTGATTTAACATTGCTGCTGAAGATGAAAAATGGAAAAAAAAAGCAGGAATCTGTTAGTGGAGTAAAGTTCAGGTCAGACACAAGAATAATGTGAAACTGAACATGGCAACAAGGGATTCACTAACTTTAAACCTCAGCTTTTACCATTTTTACAAGTCATAGGTTGATGAGTGTGCTGTAAACCTTTGCTCATGTTCGATGACTGTACAGGATATTTTAACCTTGTGTCCATAATTGTCCTGTTCAAAATGACCTTTATCCATGCATCCATCCAATCATCCTGGGTCATGGGTCATGGTGGCAGCAGGTTATGTGGGATAGCCTTGAAATTATATTCCCTAGCAGAGGGGCTCATAGTGTGACCTTGCTTAACCACTTCACAGTGAAAAGAAATGTTGTGTGCATGCTTCGTACTGTAAATACATAATATATTATTGAAACTCGAGAGCAATTTTGTTGTAGTTTCACTCTTGACAGCTGAATTTGTTTTGCCGCATTTTGTGAATCCATATGTTATTATGCTTCATCATCAGGTGTTTTCCATTTTTACAATCTCAGTGGTGATTTCATCACTGCTGTTCATTCAAAGACTTGGACAGACAAAGCTCTACTCGGTGTCTAATCTAACTCTGTTGAACTCGACACATTTTTTATCATAGCTGTAATCTAAGGTTTTCTTTACAAGGCTGTGGAGCTGAGCTGGTTTAGGTTGGCTGGGTGGGAATGAGATGGAAGAGGCTGTCTGAGCCAAAGCTGTCCCAGTGATTGTACCTGGCTGGAATTACTCTTCACCATAGATGTGGGAGCGCTGGGATAAATGTTCACCGTTGTGCATCTCCGATTGGCTCCCCATTGTTGTTGCGAAAGTACATTCTGTTTCCCCCTCGTGTGCCGAGATGTTCCTTCCATTCCCTTTTGCTGAGTGTTTGTTATTCTTATGGCAAGGTGGACAGCCCCCACTGAGAGAAATGCATGAGAGTCATCCCAGCGCCCTCCCGACCCCAATGCAAAACCACAGCCTCCGCCTCGCCGAGCTGTTTCATCCCAGACCTTTCATCTGTGCTGCCTCTCTATTGCTCTGCATAGCATAGCATAAATCAAGCCATGCAGGACTCGCTCCCTCTCTTACTCAGCCTCCTGAGTCGTACCCCTTCTGCCCATGTTACATTGTATTCACAGATTTAGTAGCATTGTAAATAGATAAACACAAGCAACATCTATCAATGCAACTCGAAGAGAGGGTCTGTAATCAGAGTGCCGAGCCTGCGGCCGGCGAGGGCTATCTCCATTTACCTTGGGATAAATCCATCGGTGTGACCACCACAGGCACGCTGGAGGGGCCTGACAAATCACCCCAGTCAGGCCAGGGGGCTGCTGGGCATTATTGGCCTGGCCTCTAAGAGGTCTTTCCATTCAGCGGAAAGGATGGGCCCTGTCAAGCATGGCCAGATTAAAAAGCATACTCCGAAAGAAATGATTTGTTATTAGAGAATGCCCCATTGTGAATCTTTAAGAGCTGGAAAAAGTATGTATGACAGTGGTGGAGGGTGGGCTGTGGGTGTGCTAGAGGGGTTTGCATCCACCTGTTTGCTTTTGTCTGTCACTCTTCCTTCCCCCCTTCCACAGTATGGGTTTGTGGGAATGCATTTATGATATAGGGATTTTAAGTGAAATGGGGCCGGCAGTTTGGACTATGGTGATGGGAAGTGAGGGGGTCGAATGGGTTGAGAAATTCTATTAAAGTGTTGAATAGGGTTGGGGGGTTAAGCATAAGCAGACATAATCATTTAGAGAGCAGAGAATAGTTTTGTGTGTGTGTGTGTGTGAGTGTGAGTGTGTGGGTGTGTGTCTCAAAGACATAAATACAAACCTTAACACAGGCCTATGCATGCTTACACAGACTGCGCACACACAGACAGACACTGGGCCGCATGTGTAGTAATCCAACAAAGTGTTGCTTGGTACTTTTATTTTATAGAGAGTTGACAGGAAATGAGGAAAGAGAAAGATGGGGAGCCACATTCAACAGAAATCCCTGGCTGGAATTTATTGAATGTTGTGGTTTGTGGTCAGCCCCCGCGGTGCCTGACGTTAACTAACAGAAGAGACAGGAGGATACAATGAGAAGTGTAACTGGATTTAAGCTCAACCATTAATGATTATAAATGAAAACAATCACTGTTATTTTTATTGCCCACCATGACACAGTTAAGACAAACTCAAATGCCTGGTAATTGCCTTGACGTCCAATAGAGGGCGCTCTTAAAAGCTGCCCAATCACATGCCCTATTGGCCTACAAATAAACAAAGATAGTAAATAAAAAGTGAGATTTTTCTTTAGATTTATCCCTCTTTTCTGTTTCTGTGTCCTGTGGAGGCACTTGAAGGTGAGTCTTTTTGTGGATGTCAAGATGAGCAGTGAACGAAGGGAAGTTACAACAGTGATAAATAAAAAAAAAAAAAACTGGGGGAGATAAAAGATCCTTGAAGGGACACATAGATATTTTGTACATGACAAGAGGTAGCCAGGTAAATGCTAACATTAAACAAGTGTTCGTGCCATAATTATTTCAATTAATCAGACAGCTTATCAAAGTGAGTGATAGCTAATATGTTACAATAGCTCAGTGGTATAGGGAAAAAAGTTGTGTGTCATTGTTTCAGCACTCACAAGTAATAAAGAATCAGCTGTAGTGTGTTTTTTTCCAGTCACTTTTCAAAGGCTACTTGTACAGATCATGGGGGAATTTGTGAGATATACGAGCTCGTGGTGCACTGACAGCATGGTTAAGAACAGGGCCAGGGCTGAGAGAAAATAAACATTATTTCTCTGTGGTTTACCTGACGTTTGACTTTGAGGGCTGAGATTTAGTGACACTTTTGCGCCAAACACTCTATAGACACACAGCAGTAAATTATTTGAAGGTTGGGGGGTATGCACAATCTTGCTGACAGAAAATATTAGGTGCCTTTTTTTTTCCTCCTCCTTGTGTATGTGCATGTATGAGAGTGTGTGAGCGAGAGACAAAGAGACACAGAGAGCGAGAGAGAAACCATGTGAGTGTTATATTGCCTTGTTGTGGCCATTTCACACCTCAACGGTGCCCTATTGAAACTCCTCCAATGGACAGGATGCCCATTAAATACATTTCATTTGTGTTTGCATCGTTTCATTGAGTTAATCCTAAATATTTATTAGATGTGAGCAGTAAAAAATCTGTTCACTGGAAAGCTAGCCAGTTAGTTTGACACTGGGAACGGAGAAGGAGCGAGCCTGTTTTTCCACAGAGAGTTGCACCATCTGTGCTCTGTACTTGTGTAAGAATCAACACAGTGAAGAGACTGACTCCCCTGCAAAGACTAAACTCTTAAAACAAATGAAACTGCTCCATTTTCATTATGACAATAAAGCACCCTGAGAGGAAATAGTTTTCAATCAGTTTTTCTCCTTTTTACCCAGAGGAAAGAGAACAAGACCAAAAATGGAGAGATCATCACAGAGGGGAATAAAACGAAGAAAGCAGAAACAACTGTGCAAACATTTACTTAAAAAATATTCAGCCTGAACACCCTCACGAAGTTGGACAAACATTTGCCCATCGAATCGAGCTGTTTGCAGATGAAATTCGCAGTTAGGGTCGAGGGCAGTGATGAGAGGAAGGGAGAGGGAAACTATTTGTCATTGCTGGGTTACTCTGAGGTCTAGAGAGCAAGGCCTTTTATCACTGCCTGGGACGCACACACACAAACCTGTACTGTCTCTGCTCATTCCTGACGCTCATTCTGTCACATACCTTCACATACCTACACTGAGACAACACAGCTGGAGGAAAGAGTAAAGGTTACAGATTTCTACAGAAATAAGAAACAAGTAAACTGAAAGTGTCTGCAGAGGCTGCAACAGATGGTTATTGCAACATGTGGTGCCCTTTAGGCAAATGTGTATTGAAATAAAATATGTATTGAAAAGGGCTGGTTCCCAGAGTGATGCATGGATGAATCAACATCCACTCAATGAAATCATGAAAACACTGGAGATGACAGTTTTTATACAAAGGTCATGATGACAGAGGTTAATTCCTTTAGGACCTTTGATTTCAGACTGGTACAAAAACACTGTTCTTCCTAGAGCAAGTACCTTTCAGTCGTTGAATGTTGGCATCATAAGCTATCAGAGAAAGGAGCTGAGCGAACCTTTGTGGCAGCTATAGTCCTCAAACATGTCCCACTTGGCTCCCATTAAAAGCGAAACTGAGGGAGCCCATCAGAAGCTGACTGCGAGGATGGCTATGGTGGTGGTGGTGGTTAAGACAACAATTCCCATAATCTCCTCCTACGTCACATTTAGATCACATATTTGTTCAAATGTATAAAGTGAGTGAAAAACACACATTTCGTATACGTTAATCACTTTGAATACACACCAAAGATTAACACAGTCAAATGTATGAAGAGAAAGTTTCAGAGTAAAAATCCCATTCACTTGCCCAAGAGTGTCTTCATAAACTTTGAGCAAACCTTCAGGCCGAGCCCCTCTCCCGCTGTTTCAGTGACCTCAGGATGGACAAGTGTACTTACCCTCCGTTGCAATGTAAAAAGGAGCAATAGAGTGTGATTGAAATGTGCTTTATTGCCTTATATGCAATTCCCATTTTCTAGCCAATCCAGTGTATTTATTGTTTGGCTGAGCTGAGGTATGCCTGTGTCAAGCTGTGGCGGAGATTACCTCTGCAAAAGGAGAGGAAAGAGACAGAAATGGTAGGAGACGAAGGATGAGAGTGGCAGACAATCTTCAGGGACTATTACCCTAATACTCTCCTTCTCCCTCTCTCTTTCACACTGTTTTTGTTCTTTTACTTTCTTTTTCCCTCTTCACTCAACATTCATGCTTTAGTCCAGCTCCACTCAGCAGCCTAACAGAGTATGTAGCCTGGAGTTTATCTCCTGTGTCAGTGTCAGGCTTTTCCTTCTCTTTGAATAGCCCTTATACGAATATGAACACAAATTACTTTATTAATGCCAAAGGGATATTCATTATTATAGATGTCTATATGTGAATTATCAGACATCTGACTTTGAAATCCCTGTTTAAAACTGACACTGATATCAAAACACACCTTTGACTAGTATTGAAAAGTGAGTTTTGTTGTAGGCTTATTTATTTTTTCTCTATCCCATCGGGCCAGTTTTACATTTCTTGACGAGAAGGCAATCCGTGGAGCAGTGGATAACGTCGTATATCGTATAGGGGTTATGATGTGTATATTTGTGTAGTCTTATCTGTGCTAAACAAGAGATTGCAGATTATGGGGTGTGTTTGTGTTGTGGTGCTGCTGAGACAACAGCTGGGACACCGGGTCAGAGGCGCTGATCTTGCAAGGTTGGTTTTTAGCCAAGGGATGCGAGGTGGGACGCAGAGAGCCTCCATTCTGCCTGTAGCAAGTCATTTAACCATCACAATTTCTCTGAAGCTGTTAAATAAATTAATAAATTGAATTCTTTAAGGTAAGAATCTTGCATAGTTCCTCTTTAAGATGGTTCGAGTGGAAAAATCCAGTGGTATAAAGTCTATGAAGACAAGAATAAACCGAGGAATCGAAGCCCTTAGCACATTAGCAAACCAGGCAGGGAAACAAGAGAGAGCGACTTTGACATTCCCACTCGTCCTGCTACACTTACCTTGAGCTTATTAGCCTATAAAATCATCATATTTGGTCCCTCTGTATTTGTTTGATTACATTTTCCTCCATGCCACTGAGAATATGTGAGATGTTATGTTACACCCTATTGATTACCGGTGTTAATTAAAATTTTAATTAAAGTTTTTTATGGTCTGTGTTTCACTTGTGATAATAGTACAGGGAGAGGAGACCCCTGCCTTCATAAATCTTATCTTTATTTGCGGCGGCTCCCCATCAACAAATACAACTGTGTACATAAAATTTTACTAACATTGATTTTGAAAATATTAATATTACTTTAAACATTGGAGATGTATTATTCAATTTAGAACCGCAAAGCATAAAATCCTGGAGCTATAACTCAGTTAATGAACAGGAAAAGTCCATTACAAACCTATCAGTAGACGCATCATCTGATCTACATAAGCGCCTGTGATAGAAGCAGAATCATTTACTTTAAGCTGCAAAGAAGGCTCCTTTAATAACGGCAGACAATGTGAAAGCTGTGCGAGCTCAGATGAATGGCTGGTTTTTCCTGTGTCTTTTGAATATGGAGAGCGTTATAAAAATCTAAATTTCATTTGTGCCTCATGTATCTATCATGTAAATCACCGTGTATCATTCTGTGGGTATCATTTAACATGAAAAACACCCAGAGTCAGTTAATGTAAGCTCATGTGAAGGTTTAAGTGCAGCGGAGAAATCGATGTGTCTTTCTTTCTTTAAATACTCGCCTTTTGTACTCTAATGGAGCTAATTCTGTCGCAGTGTAATTGGTTGATATGATAAATGAATAAACATTTACCACATCCAATTTGTTGGACAAACTGTTTCTTCAGATTCTGATATAGCCATGTTTCCTTCTACTCTTATTAGCCATCACAAGACCCTCCCCCCCAAAAAAGTGTGTCTGGAGTCTAATTATGTTTAGTGAATATACTTAGAAAAATACAAATGAATTATGTTTACTTTATATTGTTAATAATAGTTTTTCCATTTTTACTCCAAGGGGTCCTCTTGAGAATGAAATTGCCACAAAGCAGGAAATGAAATGACAAGCGAGAAGAAAAGAATCAAGAGCAAAAGAAATGTGATGACAGAGACACATAATTGAATGAGCAGTAAAAGCAAGGGACAGACAGACAAGGCTCTGTACTGGCTCATCTGTACCCAGCAGTGTGTGTTAATTAGAGGAATGTGAGTTTTAAATGAAGTGCTGAGTAGCGTGGAGTGGTAATGAACAGAGATTGGCTTGGCACTGGGTAATATGCTGGAGGCCTTATGGTATTTATGACCCAGGGGGCCTGTGTTTTATCCCAGTCCTCCTCAGTTCTACCCCAACCCCAGAAAATACGGTTTCCTTACATCTTTTTTTTTCTCAGTCTCTCAGGCTAACACTTTTCATTATCCTTCACAGAACAGTGAATAAAGGTAGTTTAATGGTTTAATTCGACCAAGACGCTGTGATGTGACTGATCTACATCCAGGTGCCATTTGTGTCTAACCAGGAACCAATAACAAAAAGATCTTGTCCATAAATTGTGCAAACGTTCCTGTTTACTTATCCTTTCTTCTTCTGTTGTCACCAATTAGAGAAAATGAAACTTCATAACTTATGGACTTTGCTGCTCGAGGGCCTCGGGGTAATTTTGGTGTTTATTGTTTATTCTTTCAGCTGAATTAAAATTGTTGGCTTATTGAATTGGCTTATTTTATAGGAGGCTGAGATGGAGTGGAGCTGCTTGGCTATCTCACTGACGATGTCATGTGTACGAGAGCAAACTTAAAATGAAAACTGTGTTAAATTTCAGTGCAAATCTGTTGGTTTCAAATTCCTTAATTCTTCTCTGTACCTATAAAATACCAAATTATTGTCAGATGTATTCATTACGTTTTGAGTAAAGAAGGCAGTCAGTACAGCTTTTAAAGAAGTTATTAAGATGGATGATGGGTTTTGCTGGGCACCCCCCTCACCCCCCTTCTCTGTTTTACCACCCCCTAATCTCCATCCTGCGCTCTTCCAGGTCAGGCTGTGAAAAGAGCCGTCCTGTTGGGAACGTCTTCCCAACGGGACAGCACCATGGGGGCATCATTGTCCCCCTTGCCAAAGTCCCTCCTACACAGGCTTGACTGATGTGTCCCGCCATTGTTTTTCAGGAGGATCACTGGGATCATTGAGTGGCATGTTGTTTTAAGGGCTAAGCTCTAACCGAATGATCCCATTGTGTGAGCAATTCTGCCCCTGGGCTGCTAACAGCCAAGGGCCAAACAAGATGGACTCATTTACAGGCTCTATGATGAGCTCAGTGGTGGCGGTGTCCTGAAATGATGCCCTGAGTTACTCAATTACAGAAAACCCTGTGTTTAAGATTCTGCCCTCAAGTCTTGAGAGAGCCTAAGGCCTGTTTGCAGAGTGAGAGTTTTTCTTTTTACTCAATTCAAATGATAATACTCTTAATACTTAATGATTTGACTGTTTGTTTACTGTAGTGAAAGCTGCTGGTAATACACTAGATTTTCCCCACACAGGGAAACACCGCTGAATTTAGTGTATTTATGCTTGCCAACACACTTATAGCTGAACATCAGTGCTTTAATACTAATATACATATAACTAATATATTTAGACACCTGTAATGCCTATATACTCAGAGTCTTACAGCTAATCCCAGCACATATGAATTCAGATGGACAATTTTCTCTACCTAGCACATGGCACAAATTCAACAGACTCACTTAAAAACACTCTTACACTGGGATTCATCACTTTCTCACTCACGAAAAAATACACACCCATTCTCACATATAGGGCCACATATCGTAAATTCTCGCTCACACACACATAGACTTTACATGAACTGTGTCTGATCAGCAATTCTTCTAGAGGTGAGTATTGACAGGTTTTGTTATTCATAGCATATTCAAGCTATTATATTTTCTCCTCTGCTGCCATAATGTTGCCAGTGTTGCGGAACACATTGGTAGCTATCATTCGCCAGCTCTTTTTAAAAAACGTCTTGAGGCGTGACATTATTACCCATGAGCCATAAGGAGCCTATTCAATGACCAAACAGGGCTGGTTGTTCCTTTTATGGCTGCCATGCTCTCCGTGTGCGCCAGGGTTCAAAAGGGCATGGCCTCCCTGCCCTCGCAACACACAGACACCATCTTTTTATACTTCCTTTAATCGAAACACCGTGTACTACATCACAGTTATGCTTTGGGCAAATTAAGGTCACTATATTGATTTCATATTTGTCATTATAGGCCAGGCACTCGTATGCTCACAAATCGTCTTTTTTGCCTTGTCCCTGTAGATGTGTATCCCCCATCCTGCAGTATATCATCCCTCATAGAGCCATATTTGTGCAGGAAGTGCACTGTATCTCCCTTTGTTTTGGTGTAGTGGAGCTTTCTTGGCTTGGGCTGGAGTCACTTTTCAAGACTTTGTCCTTCCCAGGAGTCACTTAGTGCTATAAAGGAATCCAGTCGGGCAAGTGCTTTAAACATAGATTTGTTGTCTAGCATTTGTCAAAGGTCAACAGCAAACAAGCCCTTCGGTGGCCATTTAACTCTGCCACTGAACTTGTTCTTTTTTTTTTTGCAGCGATTTGTGATTAGGAAGTATCTCTAACCGCTCTCAGCTGCTCAGCACAGCTCAAAAACAGGTGATTCATAACTGGGCTAAAAGGTCACGTCAAGTGGCATGTTAGTATTTCACTTAAACTTTGATTAAAGATTTTTGGAAAAGATGGGAAAACGACTTAATATCAGTGTGGTCCTCCCTCTTCTTCCTCTGCGCCCAGGGTTCTATATTTCCTGCAGAAATCAATAAGGTGGGAACTGAAGAAACTATTGCTGTGCTCTCTCTGGGTGCAGCGCTCATTCATTCATCCTCAGCCCCTCTAATGGATCATGGGAGCTCGCAGGAGCATACAAAAACAGACAGAGCTCTCTTTACTCTCCTGCCTCTCCTTCACAGGCAACAATAAGAGTCTGTTTCACATAAAGCAATGATATTAATGGTATTTCTTTGATGCACCTGACTAGTTGAGATTTTAGATTTGGGCTGTTGAACTGTGGTTCACAAATGTGCAGTGCTAAAATTGAACTGATAAAAGTAACAGGTTAGTTTCAGGTTTCTGAATTCCCCCTTTGCATGTGGTGGCTGCCTGAGAATCCAACACTAAAGATGGAAGGTCATTTAATTGTTTCTGCGCACAGCAAAATAGGACGTATTATTCAGAACTGAGCTGCTAAAATCCCCGTTTTTCTGACCCTCGACATATGTTGGCAAAGTCCTGCAGTTCAGAGAGGTGTGATCAGACATTTTAAGCTGTAATTTGTGTGACCAGTGGGCTATCAGCGTACCATTGCGACCATGCTTAGACCTCACCTTCAGACCACTGCCTCCCACAGTGGAGCCTGCCATGTTTGAAAGTGTGATATATTTCATCGTTTAGAGGACTCGTATAATAGCAGCAATAAGGAGGCACTTAAAGGTCCTTAAGAGCAGCTGCCTGTCAGCACAGATGGAAAAAAAAACACACAGTCACATTTACACTTGCTCTCATTCGGTAGCACATGGCCTCACACATACAGTATTGTGAGGACAACACATACACACATGCACAAACACTTCAATGCATGCATCAAAATAATTGCAGTATTGTAAGCCTTGTATGAAACGCTCTGCATGTTCATATTGCACACATGCAAGTTCTCACATTTATCATGTCACATTCAACACACATAGGTCCACCGCCTGAGGCCAGGGTAGGCTAAGTAGACCCTGTGGCCCTCGCAGGAGTAATAGAGCGATAGAAAGAGAAGAAATGAGGGTATTATCCTGATAGTCTCTCTTTCTTTCTCTCTTGCCTTCCCTGTCGTTGCAGCTACTGTAGCTGCCCGCTGAGAATGAATGTCTACCCCTATCATGGGTTGGGAGGGGGAGGGGGGTTACAGGACAATTTGTTAGCCCCTTGTTGATTAACTGTAATATGAATGTAACTGTACGCACACTCAGGGGAGTTGTGCGCCATCCACAATTACAGCTGACCCCAGCGTAATGGGAAACAAATTTGTGGGAATATCGCCGGCCATCCGTCTTTATTTACACCCGGTAATGAGGTAGTGTGTTAAAGTACTGTGAGCCTATTCAGGAGGGAGGCTTGGACGGGCCTTCAGGCAGGCAGATATAGACAGGATAAAGACCAGGAAGACAGGCAGTCAGACAACAAGGCAGACAGACAGATAGGGCAGAACAGTAATTGGCCTGGCACTCAGACAAGACAAGACAGTGGAGGAAAAACATAGATTGGCCCAGCTGCAGGTATGAAAGTAAACAAATGAGATGGGTCAACTGGTGGAAACCGATGCCAAACTGGCATATAGGAACCCAGCGGAGCAGGAACGGAGGCAAGTGCAAGTGAATAATACAGAGACAGATCCAAAGCTAATGGTACACATGCAAAACCTGTTTAAATTTGCAATTGTGTTAAATTCTACATGCCCAGTGAATTATATTGAATTGTACATTGAACTAATAGCATCATCTAAAATGGATCAATCGTTCGCTAGCCCCACTGCCTCCTATTGATCTCACACCATGAGATGGATGTGTTCTCCAAACCTGCTGCAAGCTTCCCCTGTCATGGAGCACTCTATTTCCAAGCCACATGTACTTTTCCCTGCAGTATCGCACAGCCATTTTACCAATCCTTGGAAACTCCTCATTGCACCAACTAAGACTCAGGAGCGGTGTTCAGAGCACTTCATTCATTCATAGTAAACAAGTCAACAATGCTGTCATTAATCTGTGAATATTGAGCAAAGAGCATTCTAACACAAATCATAAACTAATCAATCTACATTTCTGTGCGTGTATTCACTGAGCCAAAATGTGTCAAACACAAAAATCCAGATGTAAAAACACATTTAGCATATTAGCATTTTAATAATTTATCTCCCTTAAAACAGTTTCAGCACTAACTTGTTATCTTGAAAAAGCCGCAAACCACTAAGGAATAAAATCCTCCTTACAAACATAAAGGCCTTTGTGAGCGCGTCCCTGTAAATATATATCCTTCTCTCTCTGCACGCCCCACTGCTTTCTGAATAAGCGTCACTAAAGCAGCATTCAAGAGGACATGTTCCTGTCAAAGATGCTAAACCATGCAAGTCGGAGCTCGGGTGCCCTGCATGAGTCCCTCTAAATGAGATGTCCGTGGGGATAATAGGACGGGCTGCTTGCAAGCTAGTGCTCTGTGTGGCTCTTTTCATGCCAATTAGACTCTATGATATAGTCACAGCAGATGCACCGGCAGCTCGGGGGTACCCATCTGATCATCGGCCTGGTCACACAACATGTGGAGGAGACAGAGACGGGGAAAGAAGGAGGCATTTTCTGCATTTTCTTTTGGATTGTGTGCTTTTGTGAAGAGGCTTAAAAACTTTGGGGTAAAATTTTAAAAAATATATAAAGAAACAAAATCACCGTTGTCTTATGTTGGAAGTGATTCTACATAGCATGGAATTGCATGCATTAAACAGATGATATCTCGACGGATTATACACTCAGATTAACAATCATTACCCAGGTACACTACTATAGCTGGCTCACTTGAAGCTGGAGAACATAAAACCCGTCTAAAAAGACCAAAAGTTGACTTTTTTTTGTTGTGCTTGGTTTTCATTCCTGCCCTTACATCTCTCTAGCTCCCTCTACTGTTTTCCCTACCTGCCCTCTAGGTGTTCAATGTGTCACTGAGAAGAGTAACCCGGAGAAAATAGCCTGTAATGGCCCTAATGAAGTGTGACAAGAGCACAGAGCCTACCCTGCTGGCACACAGGGCCCCCAAAATTGGATTAGTGATTAACCATGTTGTCCCGCATTGAGTCAAATAGCTGTGGCGACACAAAAGTCCTCGGTGCCTAGTCTGCTGGCCCGTCATGCCGGGAGGGGGGGCTGAGGATGGGGGAGGTGGGGTTGGGGGGGCGGGCAAAAAAAAGGGTGAGATAGAGACAGAGGAGCTGTTAGCCACACAGGGAAAAGGATTGAACGACAGAAGGGTGAGCAGCTAGGTAGGGGGTGTCCCCGGGGCTCATTGCAGTGCCATGTCTGGAGGCCCCACTGTGCAGTGAAATGAGAAAGGCTCTGTGCACCTGAGCAAGCCCAGGAGGGCCTGAGGCGG